>CM061560.1:72979450-74253021 GCA_030864225.1 Capsicum baccatum var. pendulum
TTCTATAAAACATCCATAACTTTTTACTCTGATACCAATTTTGGACGAAATTGGTATCGTTCGAAGGCTAGTTACATTTTCCACATGATAAAAAGTCAAAATTGGGGAATTCTATCTAATTTAAACATTAATCATTTAGGAAGTCATCACTAACTTTTCGGGACACTAGATTTGACTTAAAGAAAGTTTGGGGTATTACAAATACTATTCTGAGATGGTCTACATGATCATTCTCACTACGGGAGTAGACAAGAATGTCATCTATGAAGACTATGACAAACATGTCTAAGTACTGCTTAAACACACGGTTCATCAAGTCCATGATGGTTGCAGAGGCATTGGTAAGGCCAAAGGACATGACTAAGAATTTAAAGTGACCATACCGAGTTCTAAAGGCTATTTTTAGGATGTCACATTGTCTGACTCTGAGTTGATGATAGCCCGATCTGATGTCTATCTTGGAGAAGTAATTGGCACCCTGAAGTTGGTTAAACAATTCATCGATTCTGGGAAGTGGATACTTATTCTTGACCGTGACTTTATTTAGCTGACGGTAATCAATACACATTCTGAGAGAATCATATTTCTTACGCATGAACAAAACTAGTGCACCCCACGGGGACACACTGGGTATGATAAATTCCTTATCTAGGAGATCTTTTAACTGTTCTTTTAATTCTATGAGTTCTGTTGGAGCATTCTATATAGCGGAATAGATATGGGCTTAGTATCTGGAAAAAAGTCTATTCCAAAGTCGATTTCCCTTTCGAGAGGATCTCTGGAAAGATCTTCGGGAAACACATCTTGGAATTCACATGCTACTGACAGTGATTCAAGAGTAGGGATTTCTGAACTAGTCCTGGACTCAAACGAGATGGTAGACACATCCCTTAGATATAATTTTTCTCGCTTGAAGGTAAGAAACAAGATGAACCCTAAGTGCTAAAGTACAATCCCTCTATTCTAGGACGGGCTCATTCAAAAACTAAAACTTGACAATTCTATTTCTGCAGTCTACTGAGGCATTGAAGGAATGAAGCCAATCTATACCGAGAATGACATCAAAATCAGTCATCTCTAATTCGACTAAGTCTACTGAAGTGACTTTCTGAGATATCATAATCGAACAATTCCATTATACCCATTGGGATATGATAGATTTACGCACTGGGGTAGGGACTGATAAAGGCTCTGCTAGAATTTTGGGACTGACTGTGAAATCAACGGCTATATATGGAGTAACAAAGTACAACGAAGCTCCTAGATCTAGCAAAGCATAAATATGTAAAAGGAAAACTTGTAACGTACCAGTGACCATATCAGGAGAACTTTTCTAATCTTGTCAGGACTGAAGAGTATAACGTCTAGTTGGGCGCTGCCCACTAGTGGCACTAGAAGCGACACCCAACTAATTCGGGCGACTGGACTGGGCTGGGGGATGGTTATACTGACCCTGAGAAGTGACTAGGGATAATCTCTGACTCTGTGTCCTGGATTGCCACTCTTGAAACACACATCCTTACCCGATCTACATATACCCTGGTGATTTCTGCCATATTTCTGATAAAGGGGATTGGTTCGGGCACTGCTGACACTACCTTAGGGTTTAGGGCCTGGTGCCCTATCTCTATTGCTATCTCTGAGTTTAGGCACTGGAGCACTGGTTGAGGACAAAGCCAGAATTGAGGATTTCGGGTGGAACTAAGAATGATTCCCACCCTCTGACTTAGGCTGAGCAAAGTTGAAACTACCTATTCTCATTCTCTTGTTCTCCCTCTCCTTTTTTTTATTCTTAGCCTCCTCTATCTACTGAGCATGGACCATGAGCTTGGATATATCCATCTTCTTAATCAATATTGTGGTCCTACACTCTTTGAACACACTATTAGACACGCCAAACACAAATTTACTCATCTTAGATCTGCTATCTACTACCACATGAGGAGCACATCTAGCTAATTGATTAAACTTAAGAGAATACTTTTGTACCATCATGTTTCCCTGCATCAGATTTATGAACCCTACAACCTTATATTACCTCAACTCTAGTGGTAAGAACCTATCCAGAAAAGCAATAACAAACTCCTCCCATTTTATAGGCCCTGTATCAGTGGCCCTTTTTGTAACTTTCTGCACCTGATCAAGAAACTCCCGTGGGTCATCATCTGACTTAGACCTAGTAAAAGATGAAGGGTTCGTTCGGGTGAAATCCCGAATCTAAGCAGCAACAGTGTTGGCTGGAACAACAGTTGGATATTCATTCTAGGCTGCCACAGAATGAGCTAGGGTGGTGAAAGCTTCTCTGAATTCAGCGTGGGGGACATGATCATCCAGAGGATTTGGCTGGATAGGTTGGGGTTTTGGATGGTATCCCATTCTCTTCCCTTAGTCTTTTTTAGAGGCATACTCTATAAACGGAAAGGAAATTTGGATTAGAAAGGGAGTTTAACTGGAGCTCATGCTCACTCATACAACATGAATACTGAAAGAAGGGAAACGTTTCCTAAAACACCTCGCAGCCTCCTGTCTATAAGTGTGGCGCGCTACACACCCATGCACAAAATTCTACTAGATGCGGCTTTTAGACTTTCTAGGACTCTATTGAACTTTAGGATCTGATACCAAGTTTGTAACGCCCCAAGTCTCTACCATGGACATTACACGGTGCTCATAATCCTGAACGACCACAAGCTAACCCATGACTGGTACCTGCTGCAAAGTCTAAAAAGCCTCTACTATTTGAAATATGGAGTTGATGGGACAAGTCCCTAACTAACTCCAAACTACTAAAATAATCATCATTTTCTTGAACTAAGAGGACTCACCACTAACTCTGTCAGCTGAATATCTGAACTGCGAAGTATGATCGGGAGCCCGCGCGTCTGAACCTATGATATAAAATATCATAGTGCAAGAAAAAGGTATGATTCAGTACTTTGAATGTACTGGTATGCAAAGTGAGGTAGGTTGAAATGCATTGGTTCATATGCATGAACAATACTGACTGAATGACATGAATATAACTTAATAAGAGTACATGCATGAATATGTAAACTGTAACTGATATCATAATAACACTGTATACTGAGTTTTGAGTTACTGATTTACTGATATCTGAGTTACTGATACTGTGTAGCTGATAACTGAGTGACTGCATCTGACAGTCTTGATTCTGTGGAACTATACTGAGTTCCGTACTAAACTGAGTGACTGCATCTGACAGTCCTAAATTAGTAGAACTGAAATGAGTTCTGTTCTTAGACTGTGAGAGGTAATCATCTAACCGATATGCCTCTCTTTGAACTGATTGGGGTCTAACCTATAACCCCAACTGGAAGGGTGTCAATACTATGCCAGGGTAAAAATAAGCTGAGTTACTCTCATTTGGCAGGTGCTCTGAACGAGAACGGTGGTACCCTCAACTAGCAGGTAGATTACCTCATCAACCCTCAACTGGTAGGTTGATGTCTCAACCTACGCTGGCTACGTAGTTCTAGAATACAAGGACTGCTTCTAAGGATCACACCCTCTACTGGCAGGTGAGTCTCCATCCGGGGGTTCACTCGGTGCTGAATCCTACTCCCAACTGAATAGACACTGGACTGAATTCTTGACTGTTCTAGGATGGACTAAACTATTTCTAATTGTACTATATAACTAAACTGAACTTAGTTCACTAGGTTCTATGGACTGACGGAACACTACTGAATTCTGTTAACTGACTGAATTCTATCGATCATGACATGACTGATACTATCCTATGACTGACCATGGTTCTAGGTAAATATCTAAATTGTTGTCTATTGAATACACCCAGGACTCAATAGAATAAATTTTACAACATGGCACAATCTTGAAACATGATAAATAACTACTTGATAATCATTCATTCATAAGGACATTCTATCAAACACTTGCATGACATGAACTTAAATACATGCTAACATGATATAATTTCATTATTTAATTCTCATGAACAATTTATCAAACACTTGAAGGACATAATCTATGCACATGACACTAAAACAACATGTACACATCATATTTGAATTCCACATTTACAACTTTAAGGGTTTCAACATGGTTTTACATGATAATGCACACATATCAATCAATTCCACATAGATCTTGTAGTAAATCATGAACTAGAAACCCCATTAACATGGTAATCATGAACACATTCAAATTTAACCGTGAACTTCATCAAACTCATAAAATTGTAGTTAAAAAGAGGTTTTTAAACTCCAAGGGTAGAAGGGAACCCTTGAATGAACACTTGACATACCTTGGTTGCTAAATTTCTGAAAAACAATGGTGGAAATTTTAAGCCTTGGCCTTGAAATTAGATCACCTAGGATTCTTGTTCTTGATTAATTTGAGATAAAGTAAGAATATTAAGCTCAATGAAGGATGAATCTCACGTTTTAGGGCTGAATAGGGGGTGGGGAAAAGACCTTAATACCCCTGAGGACGCAATTTTTTAATTACAAAAAACCGAATTGTCGACGCGCAGGACCACATGCCACATTGTTGGCATCGATGCGATAGCCAACGCGCCGTATTGAGTCAGCGTTGGTTCACTAGAAATTGCCACTGGGAGCCAAGAAAAAATATTGATCGACGTGATGGCCGCCGTGCCGCGCTGAGATCGCGTTGATGCACTTTTTTGGATTCCCAAACGTGGTTCAAATGAGGTCTGAAAAATGCGAAACTCATTCAGGAACACGTACTGACATTCCTGATCATGAATTAGCCTAAAGATTGACATTTTAAGATCATAAGAGTCGTGAAATAGAGTTGCCAACTTACGAAGGTGAAAATAATACTAAGTCTGAATACTTGGCTAGAATTTTCTAAGTCTGAGACCCCTTATCAAGCTTAAAAGACTGAGCTGAGCTTAGGATTTTGCAGGGTCTTACAAAAAGTTTTGCTTGTGGGAGCTTGAAAAGCTAGATTAACACCTATTTGTTGATTCTATAACGAACTTAAGGTAAGAATCCAACCATTTCTTAGTAATTTCTTGATTAATTTCTCAAAATTCCAAAAGTTTTAGGGCTTGATTTTAAACCTCAATTTCACTCCTTTTCACTTGAATAATATTTTTATCTTATAATTACTAGTTTTTCATCAATTTAACCTTCAAAACAACTCCGATTCTTGATTCTAACCAATATTTCAAAGATTTTACCCGATAAATCTTAAAAATGAGTTTTCTTTGGTTTGAACTTCATTTTGACTCGATTTGACTTGAGTTTTCACCCGTAGGTTCCTAAAAATATGAGGAATACATTTTTTAAGTAAAGTTACGATTTTGTCCTTCTTTTTTTGAAAACTTGTTTTGGTGTCCGTTTTGACCCCAAACCTAAAGTAGTCAATATAAGTGTCGCTGGTTTTGTTTTGATGTGTAGATTCCTTATTTGATATTTTTAATGAAGTCTGGGATCATTCATGGAAATAAGGTCATGGGTTCGAAGTGTAGCAGATCGATTTTGACATTAGAGGTAGGTTATTACTTAACTCTTTCAGACTGGGATGACTATTAAATGATGGTACAAAATACATGTTAAGGGTGAAAACTAATCATGGAAAATGGTAATCTATGTTTTGTGCCCGTATGGCAGCCTATATGTGATGTAATTATTGAAATTGAGATATTATGTGATATGTACGATCGTGTGAGGTCCTATATGATGTTGATAGCCTTGAATGCATTTGAATAATTGTATTGTGTTATTGTAAATGCCTATTATGGTTGTCACACCCTTTTTTCTTTACCAAAAAGATACTATTGAGGTTTGAAAAGGGTTTTATTATTAGGTGACTAAAGAAAACAATTTGTTTTGAAAAAGACTTTTAACAATCAAAATTCAGAGTCACCACTTGGCATAATTTGGTATGCCAATCACCTTTGGAAATACATTTCAAAATTCTTTTTTGACTTTTTAAAAACTGATCCACGAACAAATATTCCAGTTAAAGAATTTTGTTGATCGAGGGAAAGGTTTTAGGCACCCCTCGATCCCATAGTTTGACCACGATTGCTTCATGGAGTATATCGACTAGTATGACACTATGAAATGTATAAACCAAACAAAACACACAATGCACAAAACAAAAAATCAAATAGTCAAAACTCCAAAATAATGTACAGTCAAATTTATTACAAACCAAAATAAAAATGCTGAAACTAAAACCTAAACCATTCTAACTATCCTACACTATGCTTTACCCGATGCCTTGAGCCTTGATCACGATCCTTCTTTGCGTACATGATACTTTGAAACATACCCCGGTGAATAAGTACAAATGTCTTCGGGGCATTCCCCGGCTAAATGAATACATTTTTCAATTTCAAGCGATAAAATGAAACAATCTCAAGCACAAACATTCAATCATTCCACAATTGTCATTTTCTACAATTTGCCTACCCAACTTAGTATTTGCCTACTAGTTTCAGCCTAAAGCATGATACTATCACGTTCAACATCAATAATGAATCAAAATACAACAATGTTCAATTTTTCATCGATTTTTGATTCCCGACCCAATTCACTCACAAACAATAAGATTAATCAAGTTCAATACTGAGTCAAAAAATAAGTCATGATATTTAAAAAATTTCATTGAACTTATTAAAATCACATCATCAACCACATAATTCACCATGTTAAGATAAAATAAAGAGAAATAGAGTTGAAGAATTGGACCTCAATTTTATTTCAAATCCTAAATTGTTCAATGCAGCTAACAGATTGAAACCGAATTCAAAACGTCGATCCAACGACCTTAACACAGACCCACCAACTCGATCAAACTTGGTTTCTACCACACCCACTCCTATTATCACTAATTCAAACCAAAATTGCTATATGGAGAAAGACCCGTACTTGGTTTTATATAAAAAAGAACTGTTTGCATCATGTCATGAATGAGTTTCACTAGCAAAGAATAAAAGAGGAATTGGTCAGGAAGATTTCAGTGATATTTAAGTCACTTCCAGGTTCAGCATCGGACCCTACCTCCAGAACAATGCAATAGTAATAGTAAGAGGGGCATCCGACCAATGGTTTACGATTTTGGGTGTGTGATCATCGATGGTCAATGGGGCTTCAGCGAAGCGGGTCAGTATTTTTCGTTGATGAACTTGCCAGAGAAATCAAGCTTCTCGATCATTTTTTCTTTTCTTTTACCTCTTTTTTTCGTTTCTCAATCAATTCCCATTTATTTTTCACTGTTTTTTCTATTTTCATTCACCCTTTATTCTTTTCACCGATTTCTCTTCTATTTACCTGTTTTTCACCTTCTTTGCTACTGATTCTTTGTTGTTCAATTCTATGTGTGTAATATTCTTGTGATAATTTCTAGTGGGTGTATATTATGTATATGTTCTCTGTGTGTGTTTGTGTGAGGAAAGAAAGGAATGTGATGTGTGTATAAGGAGAGTGTGAGGCGTGTGTCCTTTAATATTTTGTGAGAGGCTGTGTGTGTATTCTATTGTTGTATAAGGTGAGGTCAATGTGAATTGTTTCTGTGTGTATATTGAATTCCATTGGGGTCCCCTCGAGGTGTATTCTATTTTGTGAGTTTATTATCAGAAAAAGAAAAAAAGTGAGGGGAATGGGGTAGGTGGTACGTGGGTATGGGGTGGGGTAGGGGTAGGGCTAGGTTGTTATTTGTTGAGTATTGGTTATTAGTTTTTGTCATTTTGTGGAAAACTTATCAACTAAAAGAGGTGTATGGTAAGTTAGGGTAAATGGGTAAATTCAATTTTTGAGAGGAACAAAATTAGGTATATACATTATGCCCCTCTTTGGATGTAAACACAGAGTGTTTTCAGACAAAGAAGTAGACAATGAGATAGAATTTTGACCCGACCATTATTCAAAAGAAAGAAACAGAAGGAATGAGTGAAATCGAGTCTTGATTTTGACATCTACCTATCCTAAGTTATGTGAGAGTCAAATCACATGTAGTTTCAGGGTTGACAAGGAGAAGGACTATATCGAGTTGGAGAGTCGAGTGACGTCCTGTTGAGGTTTTGGTCTGTGGCTCTTTCATTACATCAAATGAAAATTACAAGTTAAAAACATAAATAAAATTACAAAAGTCCTATCTATGAAGATTTCCTTGGCTCTTGACTTGCTATTTCATCACCCTGTTCTCCAGGCAAGCTCCTGACTTGCAATTTCCTTACTCTGTTCTCAGAGCGAGCTCCTGACTTGAATTTCATCACCTGGTTGCTTGACTTTTAGTTTCTTCACCCTGTTCTCCAGGCGGGTTCTTGACTTGCTATTTCTTCAATATGCTGACTTTTAATTTCTTAACCTTGTTGCTTGACTTTCAACTTCTTCACCTTGTTGCTTGACTTTCCCTTTATTCGCCTTTTCCTTCAGGCGGGCTCCTGAAATTACATCAAAACTAGAAGGAAAATTATCCCAAACAAAGGTTATGATAGAAATCTCACTTTTCATAAATAAAGTCCCATTTTTCATGGGGATCCTAAATGATTATTTCAATTACATTAATAAATTTTTGCTCAAGTTTATCATCAGAAAACTTTTGCGAATGTAAAATACAATCATAATTACTTGCATGTTGCAATGATGAATCAAGACTCTGACAAAGAAATGTATCTCTTGAGAGTAAAATTAAATGACCAAGACTAGGAAATGCATCTCCTAAGAATTAAAGTAAGGAATTCCAATTAGAAAGTGCATCTTCTAGAGATAAAGGTTTAAGTTAGGAAGTGTGCCACCTGACAAATAAAAACTGACAAGGAAGTATGTCTCCTAAGGGTTAAGTGCAATGACTCGACTAGAAAATTTGGATTCTAGAAGTGAAGTTTCAATTTAGAAAGTGCATCACCTAATAAATGAAACCTAAATTACTTAGATAAGGAGGTGCATCTCCTAGGGTTTGCATGGAAGTACTCGACTAGAAAGTGCATCTTCTACTAGTAAAGGCTTAAGTTAGGAAGTATGTCACTTAGCAAGCCAAAACTTGAACTACCCTGACAAGGAAGTGTGTCTCCAAAGGGTTAAGTGGAATGACTCGACTAGAAAGTGAATTTTTAGGAGAAAAGGCTTAAGTTAGGATGAGAACCGCCTAACAAGCAAAACTTGAATTAACTTGACAAGAAAGTGTGTCTCCTAAGGGTTAACGACTCAACAAGAAAGTACATTTTCTAGGAGTACAGGCTTAAGTTAGGATGTGAACCACCTAACAAGCAAAACTTGAATACCCACCAAGGAAGTGTGTCTTCTAAGGGTCAAATGGAATAACTTGAATAGAATGTGAATTTTATAGGAGTCAAGACTTAAGTTAGGATGTGCATCACCTAACAAGTAAAATTTGAATTACCTAATCAAGGAAGTGCGTTTCCTTACAAACGCCACTTGAATTACCTAGATAAGGAAATGCGTCTCCTTATAAATGCCACTTAAATTACCCAGACAAGGAAATACGTCTTCTTATAAATGTCACTTGAATTACCCAAATAAGAAAATGCATCTCCCTTCAAATGCCGCTTGAATTACCCAAACAAGGAAATGCGTCTCCTTACAAATGCCACTTAAATTATCCAGACAAGGAAATGCATCTCCTTACAAATGCCACTTAAATAACTCGAACAAGGAAATACGTCTCCTTACATAAGGCACTTGAATTACCCAAACAAGGAAATGTGTCTCCTTATAAATTCCACTTAAATAACCCAGACAAGAAAATGCGTCTCCTTACAAATGCCACTTAAATTAACCAAGGAAATGCGTTTCCTTACAAATGCTGCTTGAATTATCCGAACAAGGAAATACGTCTCCTTACATATGCTGCTTGAATTACCCTAATAAGGAAATGTGTCTCCTTACAAATGTCACTTAAATTACTCAGACAAAGAAATACGTCTCCTTATAAATGCCACTTGAATTACCTAAGAAAATGCATCTCCTTACAAATTCTGCTTGAATTACCCAAGGAAATACACATCCTTACAAATGTCGCTTAGATTACTCAAATAAAGAAATGTATTTCCTAAATATTAAATGTAAGAACTCAACTAGAAAGTACAACTTATAGGAGTGGAGGTTCAGTTTAGGAAGTGCATTACCTAATAAATGAACCTAAATTATCCGGACAAGGAATTGTGTCTCCTAGAGATATTGGATTGTGAGTTTTACGATTGTTTTGATTACCAAACCTGTGCAAGAACCATTACACCTTGCATTTGTAGATGTGAGAAATTACGGCCTTTGATGTATAGGCTTTAAAGTTCTTGATTTGAAGGTAACATGTGTTCCTATTTCATACAAAGAAAACTTGTGAGTTTAAAAATACGGTGGCTAGTTTGTGGCTTTAGCTTTCGCGACAATCGCTCTTGCCCCTATCACATTTAATCTTGCTTCTAAACATTAGCATATGTCATTGAACTGATGCATCATTGACCCGAACTCAGATTATTAAGATTGACTCTGAAATAAAACACAGTATCTCCGCTTTGCCATACTCCTCAAATAAATCCTTTGAACCTTGGTATTTTTATGAGTTCCCATACTTGTCAGTTGATAAAAATTTTTATATGCCTTATTTTGGCTCACAATCACGTCTCTTTCATGAGCTGGCCTTTTTGTCTTGCTTTGTGTAATTGAAGAAGTTGGTAGCTAGTTTTGAAATCTTTTCTCACTTACTTTGACCCAAAGACACAAGAAAAATGACTTTTCATTTGAATAACTAACTCAAGAAAACAAAAATAAAAATATAAAGAAAAAAGAACAGACAATGAATGTCCCTATTGAAATAGAGAAAAAGGAAATTTATTTGAAAGCGACAGTCAACTCTAATGACTATGACATGTATTTTGGATTAAGCTGAATGATCTTTCCATCCAATCTTTCCACCAATTGTGGTTGAGTTGATGACCCTGAAATGGAGTTACTTCCTTGGGACAATTGCATTCAAAGACCTCATTCAGCTAGTGACACCTTGAAGGTTTTTCAATAACAAGCCTCTCTCATTTTTTTCTCTCAGCTCACCATTGATCTAGGGTAATGAGACTTTTTTATTTTCATTTATCTCAACTCAGAATCGTCTTATGGTGCCCATGACGATTTTCATCAAAAAGACTCTCTCATTTATATCTCCCTCAACTTACCATCATCTTACGATGCCCGAGAGGGTTTTCACCAATAAGACTCTCTTATTTTATTTCTCTCCTGATTCCTTATGCTAAGGAAGATAAGTTGTTCCCAAAATGCATCATCCTATTCATTGCATGCTTAGCCTTAACATTCTTAAAAATTAATCTGGAGGTCTTTCTTTGGTTGTAACTTGGCTTTTGGATAAGGTAAGAACGAAAGGATGACATGGGGACCAAATGACACTTGAAGTGGGGTGAGACTTATAACTTTTGGAATTGACTCAAACAATGAAGATTAACTCATGCTCCAGTTTCTTTTGACTAGGCAATTCTGAATTGTTCATTTAGCTAGACTCTATTTTTCTTGACACTCATCTCTTTTCTTCCTTTTTGACATATTTTTCCTCTTTTCTTTTTTTTTTTAAAACTTTTTTGACTCTATTCTTTTGCTTGACACTTTTCTTTTGAGCTTTGCTAACTCTATATTGATTCCAGAGGAGTATGAAAGAAAATAACACTAAACCTCAATTGGGGTAAACAAAGGATGACACAATGTTTGGATAACAGAATGAAATGACTTCAACATATCAATCCTTGAAAATGTAAGTACATATCATGCAATACAAAGTGAAAGATGAAGAACATTTGTGACACTTTAACAACACTAACTTTAACTAAGCATGTGTGCCACTTCTTCTTCTACACTTATCAAACATACAACTACACCTTTAGTGTACATACCTCACATCGAATGACTCATGCTTTTATGGAGCTAATTATCTTCCTATTTATCTTGATATAGGATCATACATCAACTGTTTGACCTAATTAAGATATGTCTTTCAATTAATGACCAAGTTATTCATGTGATTCTTAAAATAATTGCCTTAACTTTCAAAGAAGGCTTCAACTTGTCACTAAATATCTTTGCACTCTACCTATTTTATCAAATGCTTTTCTAACTTTAGCCCTCTGATTCAAAATTTATCCTTAAAATAGATTTTAAGATCTAGCTGAAAATTCAACTAGCATGTCATATCACTAGAATCAACATAAAATGTATTATGTAAAGAAGACAAACAAACAACTTAAAATAAGATAAAACAACAAGGGAGACCACATCTCATTGAAAGGAAAATTATAAAGGTTTAAACAAAGACGACAAAGAAACAAAACGAGATAGATTTGGAATTATAACCCTAAAATAATTCAATAAACAGAAAGGAAAACAAAATAAACTACCAACAATCCTTCCAAGTAAGGAGAGGAATGACTTCCCAATTGCTGATCTTGACATCTTAGCCACTGATTTGCACATCATTATGACTAGAGCTTTTGCCTCTATCAAACACATTCCTTAATTGGTGTAAAATTATCCTATGACTTCTTTCTTTGCAAACTCCATCCTCGGTTGAAACTTAGACTTAGAAGTTTCTTGGTAAATATGTAGGGGTCGAGAACAATATTGAGAGACTGGTGCACACCATTATGGATAAGAATACGGATGATTATACCGTTGTACATTGTTCAAAGGATACTGAGGAAGTAAAATATAATATCATGGATTTTACAATAATGAACCTTGTTGCAGCTAAGCATGTGGATCTAATGTACAAGTTTGGGGTTGAGGCTGACTGTATTGTTGAGTTAACCCTCTCAAGATCGGTTGAGATCCCAACACAACAATAGCTATATTCTCTTTCTTCTTTCCTTCAGTCCCTTTCAATTAATGGCAATATCATCCCAAGTGTTTTACAAAATCCTCGTATCTATCATGCTCCTTAAATTCTGACACCTCAAAGTTAGGAGGGAGGTTTACACTTGAAGACATGCCTTTGACCTTATATGCAACATCTTCACAATTCACAGGTCCTAGAGAATTTTTCTTGGCATTTTGCACTCTTAATTTTCCTAGCCATTTTCTCCTACTCTTTAGCAGATTAGGGAAGCACAATCATTAGATGGAAAACCATGGTGGGAGATTCAGTAGAGGGTTGAGCAAAAAGATCACAGACAATATGTAGTGTTGTGAAGGTAGTAGGCTTGCTTATATTGAGGAGTTAGAAAAAGAGTGTTGGAAGTATTGGGATGCAGTTGATGTGGAATAAATTTTGAGGCATTCTGTGGTGCATCAACAATAGTAGAAAACTGACTTTGTGATTTTTTTAGAAAACTCAAGGTATTTGTAGAATCAATAGCAGGAAATGGAGGAGGAGGCAACCCACTGTCCCAAACTTAGTGAATTTATATAATTTGTTGCCTTAGTCTCAAAATCTCTTACTTTAAACTCTCATTTTTCCAAATCTTTGTTTGATCCATGATATCACTCTCTATTTCCTTATTGGATGCAATTAACTCATTCTAGGATTTGGTGTGATATGAAGGACCAACCAGAATGCCACAAACCAACCACCTTAAACTAACTGAACAAAAGATAAAAAATGCATTAGAGTTCAACACTCTTTCAAAACCTCTTTTTTTTCTTTTTGAAAATATCACCAAACCTAAGAAAGGCTCCTACATATCTCACCCCCGAGAGGGGAGAATTAGGTGTGCGTAGTTCGTGAAGTTTTGGCACAACATGGCCAATCAAACTCTTTTTTTCTCTTTTGAAACTTTAAGAAGAAAAGCAAATAAAAAATTGTCAAAAGATTTGACATTTTTTTTTTAATTTTTTAGTTTCCTATACAAAATGAAATCCATGATTACCAAAGAAAAATCTTTTTTGGGTTTTCAATTTTGAACTTCATACTAAAATAAAACTTGAAACTATTAAAGGAAAATCTTACTATAGTTTTATTTTAAAAATGTATATGAAACACATACTCTAATAACAAATAAAGAAAATCTTTTTTAGATTTTTTATATAAGATCACCGAACCCTAGAAGGGCTGCCTATGTATCTCATTCTCGAAAGAGGAGAATCAGGTGTGCGTCGTTCATCCCAATTGGATAGTTAAGGATTAAATAATAAACTGAACACTGACTTGAAAGACACAACCAAAGACAGACGATGAACACGTCAATAAAATCTTTTTTGATCTTTCAATTTGTCACTTCACATAAAACTGACACCAACAACTATGAGAGAAAAAAATCTATTAGGTATTTTCGTTATATGAAATGTACAACACTTCTACCATCTTTTTAAATTTTCTTTATAAAAAGCTCCTATTAAAAAAATAGTTTTTGAAAATTTTGAATTATGAATGCTTGCTAAAGGAGAATCTTTTTGATGTTCTTGTTTTTATTGAGAAAATGAATGCAAAAAAGGTAAAAAAAATCTATTTGAATTTTTGTATTGTGAAAAAACAAAAGCCATAAAGAACTCTCAAAACTACGAAACTCTTTTGTTTTGCTTTTTATCAACTTTTACTTGCCTACGCACTTTTCTTTAATTCTACCACATATTTTTCCTGAGATCAGCCTATCAAATGACCATGTTACCCTCAAAGATGCAATAATTAGCACGTTAGGATGCTTGGAAGAGAGTATCCTACAAAGGACCAAGTGGGTCCCACTAGTTCTCAATATGATGCAGATAATCATGACCTAAAGACGGACCTAGGTTGGGGTTCACTAACAAGGCTGTTCGGGGGAGCGTATGGTCGACAGTGGCTAATAGAGCTTTCCACCACTCCATACGTATGATGGATCCCCCTCCTAAAATATAAGTGAATCAACTATCTTTAATGTACACGATGTGTAATCTGGAACTTTTTACAAAAAAAATGACTTGGGTTATGCAAATAATGACAGATATAAAATGGTAACGCATAAGAGAAAAACTATAAACACGTAGCACATAGGCACTCAATAATGATAAAATAGTAACACAAATGATAACACAAACAAGACGTCTATACACCTATAGTGTCACACTAAGCCGATATAACTCAAAATAAAGCTCGAATTCTGAAATCTCTAGTCCCTTTTTTTTTTACCAAAAAGATACTATTGAGGTTTGAAAAGATTTTTATTATTAAGTGACTAAGGAAAACAATTTGTTTTGAAAAATTCTTTAACAATCAAAATTTAAAGTCGCCACTTGACATAATCTGGTGTACCAAGTCTCCTTTGAAAATCTTTTTCAAAATAATATTTTGACTCTTTTAAAAACTAATCTACGAACAAAGATTTTAGTTAAGAAATTCTGTTGATCGAGGGGAAGGTGTTAGGCATTCCTCGATCCCGTGGTTCAACCACGGTCACTTCATGAAGTATATCAATTAGTACGACACTATGAAATGCATAAACCAAACAAAACTCACAACACACAAAATAAAAAATCAAACAGTCAAAACTCTAAAATAGTGTCCAGTCCAATTTATTACAAACCAAAATAAAAATACAGAAATTAAAACTTAAATTATTCTAACTATCCTACATTATCCTTTATCTGATGCCTTGGGCCTTGATCACAAGCCTCCTTTGCGTGCATGATACTTTGGGGCATACCCCAGTGAATATGTACAAATGGACTTGGGGCAATCCCTGGCTAAATAAATATATTTTTCAATTTAAAGCGACAAAATGAAACAATCTCAAGCACAAACATTCAATCATTCCACAATTATCATTTTCTATAATTTGCCTACTAGTTTCGGCCTAAAGCATGATACTATCACGTTCAACATCAACAATGAATCAAAATACTACAATATTCACTTTTTTATTGATTCTTGATTCCCGACCCAATTCACTAAAAAATAATAAGATTAATCAAGTTCAATACTGAGTCAAACAACAAGTCATGATAATTAAAATTGTTCAAAGAACTTATTAAAATCACATCATTATCCACATAAAGATAAAATAAAGAGAAATAGAGTAGAAAAATTTGACCTCAATTTTATTTCAAATCTAAATTGTTCGACGCAGCCAACGGATTGAAACCAAATTCAAAACCTCAATCCAACAACCTCAACATGAACCCACCAACTCGATCAAACTTGATTTATACCCACACCTGCTCCTATTTTCACTAATTCATACCAAAATTACCAAATCCCCGTACCTGATTTTATACAAAAAATTCTATTTAGATCATGTCATGAATCAAAAGAGGAACTGGTCGGGATGATTTTAGGGATATTGAAGTCACTGCCAGGTTCGACGACGGCCCTTTCCACCGAAATAGTGTAACAACCGTAGTGGGAGGGGCATCTGGCCAGTAGTTTTAGGATTTTATGAGTGGTGGTTGTCGATGGTCAATGGGATTTTTCGGCAAAGCTGGTCAGTATTTTTTGGTGATGAACTCGCCGGAGAAATTGAACTTCTCGATTTTTTTCTCTTTTCTTTTACCTCTCTTTCCTCATCTCAATTAATTCCCATTTGTTTTTTACTAGTTTTTCTATCTCTGTTCACCCTTCGTTCTTCTCACTTCCTTCCTTCCTATTTATTAGTTTTTTTACCTTTTTTGCTACTGATTCTTTGTTGTTTAATTGTGTGTGTGTAATCTCCTTGTGAGAATTTCTAGTGGGTGTATATTGTGTATATATTCTCTCTGTGTGTGTGCAAGGAAAGAAAGAAATGTGATATTTGTAAGAGAAGAGTCTGAGATATGTGTGCTTTAATTTTTGTGAGAGGCTGTGTGTGTATTCTGTTGTTGTATATGGTGAGGTTAATGTGAATTGTTGTTGCATGTGTATTGAATTCCATTAGGGTCCCCCCAGGTGTATTCTATTTTATGAGTTTGTAATCAGAAAAAATATATAAGGAAAATAGGGTAGGGGTACGTGGGTATGGGGTGGGGTAGGTGTAGGTTGTTATTTGTTGAGTATTGGTTATTAGTTTTTTTTTTATTTTGTAAAAAAATTATCATCTAAAAGGGGTGTATGGTAAGGTGGGTAAATGGGTAAATTTGCCTTTCGAAAGGGACAAAATTAGGTGTCTACAATGGTACCTTTGCTTTATTATGATATATATATATGTATGTATGTATATATGTATGTATTCATACTTTTGGCATATGAAACATATGGAAATTCATGGATGAACAGAAATAATAAATAGATATTACACACATGGTTATGGAAATGTATCATTGTGGTTGGTTGTGGAAATATATTATGTGGCTGGCTGTGGAAATATATTATGTGGCTAGTTATGGAAATACTCATTATGATTGGTTGTGATCATTACATCCTCATATCATACTCATTCATGAAACAAATGGTACTACTATGGCAACACCTTTTTATGACAAAAAATATGACATCTTATAAAACCCTTCCTGAGGAATATGCCGGGAAGAAGATATAGTTATGGATATATGGATTGTATATGGGTTTACGAACCCTTCATGGGTCCCATATCAGGAATCTTGCCTCCGTGGGTGTATATGAAAGTTGTGCGACGACCTCATACATCATCATTATCATCTTATAAATTACACTTTCTTTATTGTTTTGTGCTATGACTTATATTTGCCATATTAACTTGTATCTACCTAATTGTTCTGTCTTCCTTAGTTTTACTTGATAATTCTATATATACTTGGTTTTCTGTTGTCCTTCTTACCTGTGAAATGGTGTATATTTGTGTTCCTATTTTGTATATTATTGTATAATATATGGATATTGTAGAATTGTTAGTGCAAGCGGTGTAGGCTATAATCATGGGACATTTTTTGATTACAGGTGATATGCCCTCCGTGTATATTTTGTATGTTTTATTTACTACTTTGCTTGGTTGGCCTATAATACCTACTGAATACAAGTGGACCGCACTCACACCTATTATGCCTTTTCGGTGTAGGTTCTTGCTTAAGTGTGCCTCAGATTGGTTGATTTCGAGCATCTTCAGATTTCTCAAGGTAGCGATTGGACATTCATGCATCTGAAGTTAACCTTTATATTTCTATAGTAGTTATGTCCTTATTTGTATTCAGAGACAGATGTTGACCCTATGTGGATATTCCTAATGTATTTGAATCATGATTTGTGTTAGTAGTTCTTACACTATTGATACCTGATTTTGGGAAGGCATGGTATTTGTATCTATTCTTTCTGCATTATTATAATTACTAGTATTGTTAGGCTTCATTCTCGAAGCCTTACCTAGGGGTATTTATGTTTTTTCCTTTTTTTATATTAGTTTGGGTGATAGGCTTACTTGTCAAAGCAGCCAGGTTCATTGCTCTCAATGGGGTAAGAACAAGATGTTTAATAGAGTCTCACAGATTGGTACGTAGACGTCTATATCTATCTTTGAGAGGCTATAAGATGTTTTTAGGAAACTCTCCTTATTTTATTCTTTATCATGCGAAGTCCTTTCATACCTTTTGTGTTAAGTTGTGTTTCACTCTTTTTTCATGGATAGTGTGGCTTATACTACATATTAGTTGAGAGATACTGCGAGAGATTAGTGGGGATTATTTGTCAGTTGTAGGCTTTTTGGTGCTCCTAAGTTTTTATGGGATCCATTTACTTATGCCTTTTTACAAAGATTCGTGCCCTATAGTTTAAGAGATCAGATGCATGATGAGTTTGATTATCTGGAGAAGAGTTTCATGATCGTCGCAGAGTATAAGGTGCGTTTTCATGCCTTGTCTAGATATTTCTTTGATAGCATTTCCACCGAGTCTGAGAAGATTTAAAAGTTCATGAAGGGTTTTAATGTTTCTCTTCAGTTGGCTATATCTTAGATGGTTGTGTTTGGGGCTTTTTCTAGAGTATAGGGGACCAAGTATGGATGCAGGGATCTACTCTTCGAGCATCTCAGAGAGGCACCAATAGGGTACGCCATTAGGACAAGTTTAGAGGTTGCTTTCTGCATGATGAGTTTGGCTATTTTACCAAGGACTGTTCTTACTGTGTGTTTAGAACTACTCCTATTACAACTGTGAGAGATAGAGGTTCTACTATAGGTGTAAGAGGTAGAGGTAGTAGAGCTTGTGATAGTTGTCGTGGGGATATTTAGCCAGTTAGTGGTTGTGGTTAGTGTTATGCTATACCCGCTAGGCCAGAGGCAGAGGCATCTGATGTTGTGATTGAGGGATTTATAAATAATATCTTGCTTTATTCTAAGAGTGAAGACAAACATGAGGAGCATTTACGGATTGTGCTTTAGAGATTGAGGGATAAGAAGTTGTATGCCAAGTTCTCCAAGTGTGAGTTTTGGTTGGAGTCTATTTTTTTTTTTGGGTCATGTAGTGACTAAGGAAGGTATCATAGTTGATCCAGCCAAGGTTGCAGTGGTTAGTGATTGGGCTAGACCTACTTCTCCCACTGAGATTTGGAGTTTATTTGGCTTGACAGGTTATTATCGGCATTTTATTGAGGGTTTCAATGATCTGATGCTTGCGAGGCAAGCTTTCAAAATCTCAAGGATTTGTTGACTTCAGCTCTTATTTTGATTTTTCCCAAGGAGGGCCTAGGTTTTATCGTATTTTATGATGCTTCGGGTGTTGGATTGGGTGCCGTGTTGATGCAAGAGGGCAAGGTGATTGCTTATGAATCACGCCAGCTGAAGCGTCATGAGAGAAACTTTCCTACCCTGTATTTAGAGTTGTGCATGGCCTGAGAGTCCAGCTCTATAACCACTCTAGCCTCCTGTGATACATCACTAAACTTACACTCCAAGTACTCTGTCTTGGTTCTACTTAACCGAAATCCTTTAGACTCAAACGTCTGTCTCTATCTCCAACTTATCATTAACTCCACCCCGAGTCTCGTCAATCAGTACCATATCATATGCATATAATATACACCAAGGCACTTCCCCTTGAATATTCCACATCAAAACATCCATCACTACAACAAATAAAAACTGGCTAAGAGTCAATCCCTGGTGCAATCCTATCAAAACTGCGAAATGCTCCAAATCTCCACCTACCGTCTTTACATGGGTCTTTACACCATCATACATATCCTGAATCGGCCTAGTGTACTCCACGGGCACCCCTCTAGCCTCCAAACACCTCCACAGAATCTCACTGAGAACTCTATCATATGCCTTCTCAAGATCAATAAACACCATGTGTAAGTCTTTTTTCCTCTCCCGAACTGCTCCACTAATCTCCTCACAAGGTGAATGGCCTCAGTGGTCGAGCGACCTGGCATGAAACCGAATTGATTCTCAAATATTGTCACGATCCTTCTTATCCTCAACTCTACCACCCTTTCCCAAACCTTTATAGTATGACTCAATAACTTAATACCTCTATAGTTATTGCAACCCTGGATGTCTCACTTGGTCTTATACACTGGAATCATCGTACTCTATCTCCATGCTTTTGGCCTATTCGCTGCCCTAAAATGAATGTTAAAGAACCTTGACAACCACTCTAAACCTGCCCCGCTAGTGCTCTTCCAAAAATCCACTGGAATCTCTTTTGGCCCCGTAGCCCTACCCTACCGCATCCTGTGAATAGCTCCCTTGACCTACTCGACCTTGATATGCCTACAATAACCAAAATTGTGACACTCCTCAGTTTCTCCAAGTCCCTCAACACGAAACCTTTGTTTCCCTTGTCGTTTAAAATTTTATGAAAATAAGACTGCCACCTCTCCCTAATGAGGGAATCCTCAACCAATACTGTACTATCCTCTCCTTTGATGCACTTCACTTGGTCAAGGTAACGAGCCCTCCGCTCCCTGTCCTTGGAAAGTCTACACAACTTCTTGTCTTTGCCTTTCTCCTCTAAAGCCGCATACAAGCACTCAAAAGCTGTGGTGTTAGCTACCATAACTGCTAACTTAGCCTTTTTTTTTAGATACCTTATACTCCTCTTTATTTGTTTGCCTTTCCTGATCATCCTTGATCTCAACCAACTTAACATAATCCACGTTCTTAGACTCCACCTTTCTCTTAACCTCTTCGGTCTACCACCAGTCTCCTCGATGCTTGCCAGATTGACCTATCGAGACACCCAATACCTCTTCAGCGGTCTTCCTAATGCAATTGGCAGTCGTCTCCCACTACTATCCACATCCCCATACTCTCCCAAGCCCCCTACTCTTCAACTTCTCTATTTCCAAAGCACTATCCAAAGTCAAGATACCTCACTTAATCCTGGGATGAGCCTCCATACTTTTTTTTGCCCTTATTGATAACCAAGTCCATCACTACCAATCTATGCTGAATTGAAAGATTCTCGCTAGGTATGACTTTACAGTCTTTATATAATGCTCTATCCCTTTTCCTAAGAATCAATAAGTTTATTTGAGTCTTGGCCACTAAACTACAAGATATAATAAGGTGTTTATCTTTCTTCGAAAAGCTTGAATTCTCCATCCACAACCCAAAAGCCCTAGAAAAATCCAAAAGAGAAGCTTCTCCTTCATTCTGCTCCCCAAATCCAAAAAGTCCATGCACATCATCATAACCTCTCAACAAAGACCCAATATACCCATTGAAATCCCCTTCCATGACAAGCTTCTTAGTGCTCGTGATGCTGCTCACCACCTCATCTAAAACCTCCCAAAAGTCCTTCTCCTCCTCGTCCAAACTTACTTACGGGGTGTAGTCACAAACAATGTTCGCCGTAGCCCCTCCAATGACCAACTTAATAGATATCAACCTATCACTAACTCTCTTAACCTCTACCACCTTCTTCCTAAGTTCTTTATCTACTAAGATACCTGACCCATTTCAATATCTCATGCTACCCGAGTACCACAACTTATATCTATCCATATATCTCGCCTTAGTACCTAATCATTTAGTTTCCTGGACACACTCTATACTAACCTTCCTCTTGCTAAGAATCTTCACCAGATCTATAGACTTACCCTACAAAGTTCCTATATTCTAAGATCCAACTCATAACCTAGAAGCTCCCTTATCCCACCTAACCTTACTACCCCTTGCCGCTAACCCCAAACTCAATCCTAGACCTGACCTAGACCCAACACCACCCAACCCAGCCCCGACCCCAACTTATGACATGATCCTTGTCTACCATCGCCAATCACAACCACCACACAAATAAGGGAAGAAGGAAAAAAAAAAGAAGAAAGATAATAAATGTGGATAAAGAAAAGGTTAAAAGGACACACTAGTTATAATTAAATCAATAAAGGAGCTTGAATCTGTGCCCACTATACGCTAAGGACACAGACAAGAATCTATAATATATAGAAATCAATAAACCCAATAATATAACACAAGTTTTGATAAATAATAATCAATAACAGGAACTATACTACCACAATAAGTAGATATGCTAGTAAATTAGGTAACAGTAATCAGATAAGGTAATCAGACAAGTAGAATAAACAAGTAAAACACTATAATGAAATACAGAAATAAATAACTAAATCGTCAACCCAAACAAGATAGTCAGCCAAGATGCAAAGAAAATAAAATCAAAATATGACTGAAATACAAGCAGAATTAACAACACACTAAATAGTAACCACTACTATGGGATATAGAAATAAACAAGTAATTCGACACTAGCAGATAAGATATTCAGCCATGGTATGAAGAAAAGGGAATCGAAACACTAAACAAGGAAAACATTAGACGTCGTAAGAACCGAGAAAGCAATATATATGACTAGACAAAATGGAGCAAGTGCACTTGTTCAAAGCTGGGTCTGTTTACTTGGTTGAGTCATCCAATTCTAGCAAATTATGGTAGAAATTGGTTACTGGAATCTTGTTATCGCTGGAGATGCCTCACATTTGTTCATCTGGGAAATTAGAAATGCCGGTGACTCTTGTACTTGTAGTACCTGCAAGAAAGAGGAAAAAAAAGACAAAAATAGGGGGGAAAGCCACTGGACAGATTAGATTCGCTGGAGATTATGCTAGGTTGCCGAAAAAAATGTCAATGAATTTTTCTGGCGGCAACTGATGGGAGATACTAATTCCTGGTGACGCCTTCAAATTTTGGCTAGCGACAGAAGATAACCAATACAATGAATCAGAAATTATCACAAAAGTAGTGAAATTGGTCGTGTCAAATATGTTTCAATGGCCCCAAAAACAGAGAAAAAACCAGCAGAAAAGAAGTTGGAGGAGAAGAAAAGAACCCTACTGTCGCTGAGAAAGCTCCGATGGAGAAGAATCAGACATATCTTCATCGACGTATTTTCTTATTCCGTGATTTTACTATATCACCCCAAATTAATCATTATATGTCATTTACATATTATAAAATTAATAATATTTAATAAAAAAAGTAAAATAGATATTTATGACATGTCTACTTCAGCTACTTTAACTGTAGTTTTACTATTTCATCCCTAATTAATTATTATAAGTCATCTAAGTATTAAAAAATTAATAATAGTTAATAAAAAAGATAAAATTAAAAAAAAGAATAAATTAACTATTGATGTTTAAATTAACTTGTCAATTTATATGAGGCTTACTTAAATTTTTCACAATTTTTTTATAGTAATATTTCTATATCACTCCTAATAAGTTATTATGAGTCATTTAAGACATGCCTACTTCGGTACTTCAATCGTGATATTTGGTTGACTCTCGAAACTATATCAATATCACTTAAATTGGAATAGAAGAAAGAATACTATAAATCACAATAATTAAGAACTTAAATTATTTTTAAAATATAATTAATTATTAATGCCACAAAAGTTTGGACAAAGAGAGTATTATAATTTACAATAGCGAATAGCTTAAAATATTAAATTGTAATGCCAAAAAAGTATTATAAATTAAAATAGATAACAACTTAAAATATCTAAAAACATATTAAAAATATAATTAACTATCTAATTTTTATTTATGCCACATAAATTAAGATAAAAAAATATATATTGGGCCCGTGCTATCACAGGGTCTTTGATATCTAGTATATATATATATGTCTACGTGTGTAAATGATAAGGATATTTTTGTCATGAAATAAAATAATTTTCTACTTCTACTTCTGTTTTTTTTGAAAAGCAAAAATTTCTATTTCTTTCCAAAAGCAGAAAAATCATTTCTGCTTCTTTTTAAAAGTACTTTTGCAAGTTTACTTAATATCCTTTTTTTATTTTCGAAAAAGTATTTTTTTAGGAAAAGGCAATCCCAAGAAGACTAATAGTTTCATCTGCTTCAATTTCTATTAGGAAAAGGACATAAAAAATATTCTGAATTTACCTCAAAAAGTAAGTTACACATTTAAATTATCATGACCATCTATTACACACATGTACTACTTAAAAATAAATTTATTTTCCCCTATAAGATGATGTGACAAAAGAAGTAAAGGGAAAAAAAGTCGTGTGAGGGCTTGTGGGATCTAATAGTGCGTGTTGCCAATATGAGGGCTTTATTGGATATCTTTAGCCTTAATAGGGCATCTAAATGCCTTTATTCTATATGTAGCTCATGCGGGGCTTGAATTGTTATTATAGACCTTGTTGAGTTTTGATTGCCTTTATCATGATAGAAATGCCCAAATTAGGGGTTGATATGATATTTTTGGTGTCTTTCATGCATATTTATTCTAATGGTTCCTAATTAGAGTTTATAATCATAAATTTTAGACATATTGAGTGAATTTTTGGGCTCATATCTATGCATGTTGAATGGATTAGATATCTTCATACCGATGTGATTGTGTGCATTATATTCTCATTCTGTGTATATATATTTATGAGATACTGGTACCTTTTAGGAATACTATTTTTGAAAGAAAATGAGATATTTTTATAAAAACCCTCTTAATGAACACGAGTCGAAGAGGTGGTTTGAGATATTGAGATATGAATTATAGTATGTGGGTTGCGAACCCTCCATGGGTCCAACCTTAGAAGCTGCAAGCTTGGTGTATACAGGAAGTCACGCGATGACTTTTACCATTCATCCCATCCTTATTACATTGCATTAAATTGAATATTCATCTTTCATGTTTTCTTTAGTTTTCTTAAACTCGTGTTGATTTGTGATTTGAAGTTGTTGCAGTTTTTAGGTTTTCTTTTTATTTTTGTTCTTAGTTGGGTATATGCTGGTGTATGCCTAGCACAAGAAGTAGATAAAATCCCTTAATCCCAGTGAATCTAAACCCATAGAAGATCCTACAAACACCTAGATAATCCTAATAAGGTTCGTGATGTTGTACCTCCCCTTCCCAAAGGAGTACATGATATAGTTGATCGATAGATTGTTGAGATTTTAGATCAAGACAAAAATGAGAAGAAGGCAATGAAAGAAGCTCAAAGAGTAGCTAGGGAGGCAGAGCTATCTAAATAAAGACAAGCAGCAAACTGCCGAGCAGCACTCAGTGGAAACCAAAATAGAGTTAGAGTGCCCGTGTTTAAGTGATCCCAGCATATCAGTATGTGCAACCATATAGATGATGAAGAAGATCTGGGATATGTTGAGCCGACAGAATTTGGAGCCATTATTCCTTCTGTTTTATCCTCAGCCATTAAGTTTGACATAACGAGCACAATAATCCAACTCTTAAATCTGAAGGGTGTGTTTGAAAGTCTGCTTATTGGTGATGAAAATATGAACCTTGAAAATTTTATCGAGATGTACAGTTCGTATAACATTCCAGGGGTGAATTAGGAAGCACATTGACTGAGGTTGTTCCTCTTCTCACTTACAAGAGAAACATCTTTATAATCAGGGGAACTGCCAAGAGGATCTATCACTATATGGAATGAGTTGCATAGGCAATTCTTAAATTAATATTTTCCTTCATCTAGGATGTTGTAGCTTAAGGATGGGATCTATAATTTTAGGTAGCTACAGTCAAAATCTATGTACGAGGCATGTTCAGATTTAAGAAGAAACTGAGTATGGTGCCCAACCATTGGTTTCCAAGGATAAGATTATTGGAGATATTCTATAGTCCTATGAAAATTAACTCTAGAGCTATGGAAGACACCATATCTGGAGGAGCTTTTAGGAGACTATGTTGGGAGATAGCTTAGAAGATTCTAGATCAGATCTCACTGTGACTAGAAAGTAGTTGATGATTCAGTAGTGCAAGAGATTACACTGCTAAGAATAGATCTAGAGGTACTATCAAAGCATCTTGTAGTAGCAACTTTCAAGAAAGTGAATGCAGTAACAACACATGGTTCAGCTTCTAAAGCTTACGAGTTAGAATTAAAAAGGGAAGTAAATTATCTGGATCGTCAATTGGTAGGTTTCTGAGCCCAAGAAAAAGGCAACCAAGGTCAAAACTACTATGATAGATACAAAGATCATAGTAGAGAGAGTTGGTGATTGGAGAAAGAAGGATAACTACAAAGAGAAGGGAGATAGGTATATTTCACCTGGCAGAAAAGATAAAAAATTGAGAATGGAAGAGATGGTGACTAAGATGGTAAAGGGTCAGGAAAATTAGGAGATCAACCTTAGAGATATTAAGGCTGATATTTTAGGGTTGGCCTAAGAGGTCAAATATCATGCAACTTCTATCAAGCAGCTGGAGCACTAGTTCGGGAACATATCAAAAACTCTGATCTAGAGGTAGTTAAACACCCTCAGTTTTGGACCTTGGAAATTTCCTTAGATTTGATATCATTATTGTATTGATGACCTAACTATACGAGTCATATAGTGTGGGTACATGTCAGGTGACCCAAATCGTAAGGTGTCCAGTGATTGGTTGTTGGATTTTTGTTGTGGTAATGACTGGATGGTATGAGTTGTTAGTTCTGGTGATAAGTCAATCTTTCATCAAATTAGAAAATTAGTAACTTGACTTGGATCTGAGTACGATATGCTCACTAAGAGTTATGAGTATAGGAGTCGTATATTGTCCAGTATCTAATCTCTTTGGGTTCTATCTTGGATACGATTAGACCACACGAGTCATATGGTCAGGTAATGAGTACAGTCATGGAGTCGTATGGTGGACAGTATATGGGTGTCCAACTCACTGTCTTGGTGATGACTCAAGGGTATGAGTCGTATGTTATGGTCACGTGTCAAGGGGGTCGACTCGTAACCACCTGTGATTTTTTTTATATTTTTAAGTTAAGGGCACTTTGGACATTTTCCACTTAAAAACCTTAAGACCACACATTCCTATAACATTTTTTGTCATTCATTCCACTCTTTTGATGATTAAATATCTTTTTTACTCTCTCAAAAATCCTCTCAAGCTAAATTGGCTAGGGTTTCTCTAAAGTGGTCATCTAAGGACTTAAAGGTCAATTTCTCTTCATGAATCTTCGTAATTCAAGCACGTGACTCTTCCCTCATTGTTATTTTACTAAAGCCATATGTTTTAATGTATGGTTTTCATGGTGTTGTTATGGTTTTGAAATAAAGGTTGGGTTTTTTGGATGTTCATGGTGGATTAATGTTTCTCATGATATAATCATGGTTTTTCATGTTTTAAATTATGGTTTTCCATATGTGGGTGCATGGGAATGGTGATTAAATTGAGGGGCCAAGGATGAGCCCCAAATTTGATAATTTTGGCTTTGATAATGGCATGCCCTCAACCTGTTTGTGAAATTATCAATGAGAATGATTTTGTCACATAGTTTGATTATTCTTGGATTCTTGGCATAACATAAATGGCTAAAAAACATGAATAGGTTTTGGTTGGTTTCATATGGTTTTGGAAAGGCCTTGGTGGTCATGGTTTAATTTTGGTTTAATTGGAAGCGGTGGAGTCTAACTTGGTTTAATGGTTTATATGGCATAAGGTAATATACTTGCAAGCTCTAATTTTGGTATGACGATACCAACGGTTAATGCCTAATTAAAGGACTCCTTGGTAAATGGTTGGTAATATGTGAATATTTTAATATGGACTTAAAGGGACCTGAGTAGCAAAACCATGACAGGTGAAGGTCCTGGGGGGACCAATACTGGAAACTCATGTTTGCCGATGTGAGGTTTGGTCTTGCTGATCGTGTGCATGATGTCACACTTTATATTTGTGGATGTACTAGTCATCTTAGGTTCTTTTCTCTGGTCATGCGGCTAACACACATTAGGGCCCTTTCAGCAGGAGGAGCTGAACCCATAGAGTCCGTGGGTGGTTTTTGAATAGCCAAGCTACATAGCCCAGGTTAAGTATTTAAATGCATGCTAAACCTTGTTCTCTATCCCGACATGATATATATATGTATATATGTGACTGTATATGGTTAATTGATTTGGTTTTTAACGATGGCTATTTTATCATTACTCCTGAGTTACATACTAGAGTTCACTCTGTTGATCGTCTTTGGGAACTGTATCCCCATACGATGTAGGAACCGTCCATACCACTATTCCTCCTGCTCAGTGACTTAGATTCAGGGATAAATTTGAGTCTAATTAAAGTGGTGAGTTTCTATACTCTGAAAGACCCCATTTCATGCCATGGAATTCTTTTTGTTAGTGTCATTTCTTTGGTTTTGGATTTTGCTATGGTCAGGGGCATGTCCCAACTAGATATTCTTTGATTCTGGTTAGATACTTTGTCGGACTACTATAGGCGTTGGCGGTGTCAGTATTTATGTTAGCCTTGGTATTAGTATTGGCATTGGGACTTGTAGTCATTAGATATTTGGTTGTGATTGTTTAGTTATAGTTATGGACTTAATTCAATGCCCTTAAATTATTATTATTTTATATTGTTATATGTTCAAAATTAATCCAACATGGAGGGAAATGTGGTTAACGGTTAGGTATCGAGGGTGGTCTCCTGTCCTAGTTGGACTTGAGATACCCAACACGACTAGTCCTTGGTTTGGGTCATGTAAGGAAGACAGGTACCCTTCCAAGCAACACTGTATAGAATCTGAAAAAAAAAAGGTCATGTTCTTGACATTACCACGAGGAGTGGTATTACTACTATGGATCCCCCACTACCTGCTGCGGAGCATGTTGTTGATGAGACACCTGTTGTGGAGTCAGAAAAGGTAAAAGCTGGTGATGATGCAGTTTCTAGGGAAAAAGGTAAATGTCCAGTTGTTGAGTAGGAAATAAGATGAATTTTAAGTCTGCCCCCACCTTTTTCTCAACAACTAAAGTAGAAAAGAGAGGAAGGAACATTTAAGCGATTCATTGAGATGCTGAAAAAGTTGAACTTGAATATTCCTCTTCTCGAGGCATTGGAGCTGATGCCTAGTTATGTCAAGTTTAGGAAGCAATTGGTCACAATAAAGAAAGGAGCTGATGCCTGGTTATGTCAAGTTTAGGAAGCAATTGGTCACAATAAAGAAAGGAGCTACAATCGAGGATGTTGATGTCTTACACCACTGTATTGTAGTCACTATGAGGTATTTGGCTTAGAAAAGAGTGACCTTGGAGAATTCACTATACCATGTACTATTAGGTTATCCTAATTTGCAAGAGCCTTATGTGACTTAGGAGCCAACATTAATTTGATGCCGCTGTCCATATTCAAGCAATTGGGTTTGAGCCCTCCGGAACTGACTTCAATGCAACTATTGATGGCTGAATCCATGGTGAAGAAACCTATTGACATTTCATTTGATGTGATTGTGAGAGTGGACAATCATATGTTTTCGGCCAAATTTGGCATTCTGGAATATGAGGTTGACACCAAGATGCCTATCATATTGGGGAGACTATTTATGGCCACAGGTAGAGCGATGGTTGACATGGAGAAAGGATAATTGAAATTTTGAGTCAATAGTGAGGAGGCCACATTCAACATCTGAAAGTCAATGAAACGGCCTCCCGATATGAGGGTAGTGTTGGTGATAGATTGTATTGATAACCCTGGAGGGTACTGTTATAGGTATCTTGATGAATTTTGAGTAATCAAGATACCCGTATCATTTCACAAATATTAAATCAAATGCTGAGTGAGAGGCAACCCACTATTTTAATGTTCACATTTTTGTTGTTTTTCTTTTATAGGTCTTTAGCTTATGGACTTGCCCTAAATATGATAAAATTGCTACATTCATTAACTTTCAGGTAAGGGGTCAGTGTGATCAATCCATCATTGTCATGAGACCCACATGGGCTAGGTAAGTTGAGCAATAAACTGAAATGTTGAAATTTTGAGAATGAGAATGGAAAGTTGTGGACTTTGGCACAAAATCATACTTTTAGGACCATAAACTTAGATTATGAGACCATAAGTATCTAGAAAAATATCAAAAATCTAAGTCCGAATTGCAGGAAAGTGGGCCGAAATTTTTTGCCCTGGACTTATGCCTTTCACCTACTAGCTGCAGGTGGTACTTGCGCCTCATGCCTTGCCGCAGGTGACAGGCGCAAGTAGCTGTCTCGACTAGGTCATGAGTGGGCCCAAATTTTAATTAAGATTTTTGGACCACCAACACAGATATATATGACCTAAGATAGCCCCCATCCTTATTTAAACATACTTAACCTCATTCTAACTCATTCAAATCCTCAAAACTTCATTTTTCTCTTTGAATTCAAACTTTCCTCTTAAAACATAAACCAATCCCACACTTAAGTAAATTCTAAATTGACACTTGTTTGAGATACCAACTTTTTCCAACACACTAAAAACAAATTCCAACTTTGATTTTTCTCGAGTTCTTCATTGTACACTTTTGGATTTTCATAAAAGAGGTAACTTTCTTGGCTCCTAAAGGTTATCTATTGATTTATTTATTGTTTAAACAAGTTGATATGTGTATTCCCATGTAAAATATATAGAAACTATCACGCTTGTATGTAGGAGCCTTGAATTAGCCTAAAATCATAATTTAGGGCCTCGATTTGAATTAAATTCTAAGGCTATGCCCCACCGAAAGCTGAACTTGAATGAATAGAGTAATACCAAAAGTTGAGCATATTAGTTTGCATTGAAAATCATCATTCTTGATAGATGTGTGCACATTGTACTTGTTGGGATTTCAAACAGGTTATAGGGGTGTGAAAATTGAGAAAAATTCAAACTTTTTGAATTTTGAGTTTTTCTTCAAGTTTGCGATCCCTCACTTTTGTTGAAAACTAACGACTAGTTTTTTAGGTACATATGGCAGCAAAAGCTTCTATGAAGAAAAAGGCCAATACCTCGAGGAGATAGGTAGAGTCTCCCAAGCCTAGTAGTTTAGTGGAGGAGTAGCCGATGCAGCAACTTAGAGACGCTGCAGTTAGGGTGACACACAGAGTTAATAGGGGATAGATGTGCCAGGCTACTTAGGAAGTTGTAGCCCGACCAAGGATGAAGTCAGCACAGATGTCACACCTACACACTCCTACACCATATGATCATGATGATGAGAATGAGACAAATTCTGAGTCTACTCCATAAGTTGTAGCTCAGGACCCCCAATTTAAGGAGTGGTCCCAGGATTCATCTGAGGATGCTGAGCAAGAGGAGTAATCAATGGTACCCCAGTCTGAGGAGGATACCACCACATATATACAATAGGTAGATGTACCCCAATCTAGGTAGGGTACAAAGCAAGCTTCCCTTGAGCCAACAGTACAACAGAAGTAGAGTCCTGCACCCACACATGCCACGTAGGCACCTCTGAGGTTATGTATAAAGGATATATAGACGATTTATGATATAGACAGTCATATCTCAGATACTGGAAGGCCTAAGAGGCTTATTCATGAGGAGCGTAGGATCGATCAATATGGACTGAGATGAGTACCATAGTTATGGGCCTTATTCGATCGATATTAGCTAGAGCGGATAACCAGACCACTTAGTTCTTATAGCTCCGCCATGGTATACGAGTTTTATGCATTATTAGAGTAGTTAAAAGTATATCTCGGGTGAGTTTTGGAATTTTTGAACGAGTGTAAGGGCATGTTTTGAGAACCAAGGAAGTAGCACCACCGTAATTATCCTGCGCTATCCCCCCCAGTGCACCGCGGTAGAGCCCATGCCACCTGCTTTAGTTTGGTACTCCAGAGCCAGCGTTGCCCCTCCCCTTTTTGTCCAACTTTTATTCCTCATAATTTAAGGGTATTTGGGTCATTTCCCCTTCACCAAACCCATCCATAATACAAAATTTAGGTTCTCAATGGCATTATTTGCTCTTTTTATCACAAATTCTCTCAAAAAAAAATCCTTTTCCTCAAGAACAAACCCTAACTCTTTCACAAGCAATCAAGGAATTCAAGCCTTAAACCTTTAGAAATTCCCAAGAATCTTCATGAATTCATCCAGAAAGGTATGTGTGATGTTCATCCATGGGGTCCTTTCACCCATGGAGTCCAAGAAGCCTTTTTGGTGTTTTAAATTATGAGTTTTAAATGTTCAAGTTGAACTAAGTCCATGAATCTCTTGTTAATTCTGTTATAAGTTATGGTTACAAGTATTTTCAAGTAGAATGAACTGTATCATGTATGCGTATTGGAATTTCCATGTCATGTTCAATGGTTTCAGGCTTTAAGTTACTAGTTTAGCCATAAAATCCTATTGTTTCCTCATGTTTAAGATATACTTATGTTTAAGTGTATAATTTTCATATGATTTGATGAGATGACATGTTTGGGTCTTTGAACCATAATCACATATTACTGTATTTCAAGTTTGATATCGCATACTTATGTTCAGTCAGTGCTGGAGAGTTATGAACACCGATACCTATGTGCTTTACATGAATTCATCTTTTTAGGTACTTAGACAGTTAATCCGTGACTCTTATTAGTATACTTACATGTTTACGATCATGATTAGAACTATCAGTTATGTAATAATTTTCAGTTTAGTTCAGTCCATTCCAATATTACTGTTAGTTTAGTTAGGAGTAGGATTTAGCACCAAGCAAACTCAGGGATGAGGTCTTTCCTGATAGTAGAGGATGTGACTCTTAGTAGCAATCCTTGAGTTACAGAACTATGTAGCCAGAGTAGGTTAGAGATGTCTATTTTCTAGTTGAGGGTTGACTAAGTATCTACCTGCCAGTTGAGGGAGACACATATCTCTTTAGATCCTGCTAGTTGATGGTGACTCCTTAGTCATTTGGGACACCAGTTTAGTGGATCCACACAACCAGTGTTAGTACTCATGGCAAAGCACTAACATCCTTCCAACTAGGGTTACAGCTTGGACCCCGATTAGCTAAAATTAGGGCATGTCAGTTATATGGTACCTCCCACAGTCTCAATACAATATTTAGTATAGTTTTTGTTTAGGTTTGCCTATCAAAGCATATAGATTCTCAGTTATTCAATTATCAGATTTTAGTCTTTTAGTTTATAGATTATTTCAAATATACGTTTATGCTTTGTCTTGTATTCTCAGATGTTACAGTTTTCATGTATTCATGTTAGTTATCTTATGATATTCAGTTTGTCCTTATTACATATGCACAGTACCCCATGTATATCAGCCTAACCTCATATCATATACCAGTATATTAAAAGTACTGACTGCATACTCTTCGTTTCTCTATGATGTCTTATATCATAGGTTCGGACGCACAGTTTTCCAACCGCAGTTAGACAACTCAGCATATTCCAGTAGTCGTAGAGGTGAGTTCTCATCCATTGAGGACATATTATGTTTATTCAGTTATTTTAGTATTTCATTTTATTCAGTCAGTTGGAGTTAGACGGGGGTCTGTCCCATCAACTCCTCAGTCAGTTTAGAGGCTTTCATACATTTAGACAATAAGTTAGACAGTTAGTTAGTTATTTTAGTATTACTAGACATTTTGGTTATGCAGTTGATTTTGAGTATTTTATCAGTTGTTCAAACATTCTTAGATGCATTTTGTAGTATTCAAATTTTAGTACCACGTCAGTTTATTTTTTGCTCATGTATATCGTTACTATCTATTTAGTTCTCACAGCAGGTACCAACTCATAGGTTAGCTTATGGTCACTTATGACCGTAAGCACCTATGTCAAGAATAGGGGGTAGCCTCAGGCCAGTATATGCTCATTTAGTATCATTTTGTTCACCAAAACTTCTAATAATTGGTTGAGTTAGGAGGGAGCAACCCTGGTTTCTAGTATGATGGTTGAATATGCTATTGATTTTGCAGCCATCCTCTAGTATAAGATCCATGACAGAGCATTTGTGGAGCTGACTAATCTGCCATTCCCTTGCATGATTCAGAGACTATGTGAAGAGGCTGGTGTACCTTAGCTATCGAGAGTAGATGAGAGGGTACATGTGATGGCTACTACACAGATGATGAGTATGAAGGATGTGGAACACCCAGGCCTTACCAAGAGATCTAGAGAGCCTGCCACAGTACCTCAGGCCCAAACTGAGGGTCCAACAGTTTCTATAGATACATGTGATACACATGGAGGGGATATGGGTGTTAGGTTTGATATTGAGATAGTGGATCAGAGAGAGGCTCAAGATATAAGTACTTAGGTCGAGGAGACACTGACCACTTCTTCTTTTTTAGCCCTTGCTTCGACCTTAAAGCTGGTTGACGTATCTTTAGAGCCTACTCACCCATCCATTATAGCTCCTATTACAGGTATGATTACTATATCTAGAGAGTTCTTGCAGATCTTAGTGGACTATCAGAAGCCCACTGATTCTCGGTTGAGGGTTGTTGAGATCGAGATGACTACTATATACGAGTAGAAAAGATTAGGGGTTCAAAATAGATTTAAGCAGGCAGATGCCAGATGGGAGGCCGCACAGAGAGATGCACTATCTGAGCTATGTGCTAACTTCCAAGCACGTCTTGATGATTTTTTAAGATGGGTAACAACTCAATTTACAGATACAGAGGCACTAGATCTATCTCAGATGAGAGAGGATTTTTATATGTTACAAACAGAGGTACACTCTCTCATAGAGAGCCATGTAGTAGTTAATCCCTAAGTTATACCCCCTAGTGGTCCAAATATCACCTCTACATATAGCAAGACAGTTTGGTTTCTTCACAAAGAATGATGAGAAGGTCTCAATAATTGGGGCCAAGATAGGTAACATTGGCGACTTGCAAGATCCTGATATGCCATATGGCCAAACCATTAAAAGGTCCTGACATTATTCGATAGAGACTGTAATCATTAACAGGCAGAGGCATTAGAGGTAGCAGTAGGTGCATCATCAAGTAGTGCACCACCACCATCACCATCTCCGCCAACTGATATGCCTATATCTGGGATGCTCATGACATGAACTCCTAGTGCATCCCAGGTATGTTCTCACTTCCCTTTGTTTTGTATTATTTTAGCGCATTGAGCACAATATGTAGTTTTTTAGTTGGGGGTGGGATATACCATAGCTGTCTTGGGTTTTTACTGCCGTGTTTTCTCCTGTCAGCCGCGATATGGTTGTAGAACTGGAGTGTCTTGGATAATTTGTGTTGTATTGTGGTTTGTTTCATATTGTAATGTAATTAGGAGATATTTAAGTATTTAGGGTAGTAGTCATATTTTTACTAATTTTTGAGAAAAATGACACCCCTCCAAATTGTGTTTTAGAACTGTGCGAATATATATGTGTGAACATTATGGATCTTGTTATGGCATTAGTGTTAGGGAATTGATAATCACTTGCTAACAATTGCATGAATTAGATAGGTAGTAGTTTGTAATATTAACTCTGTGCAATGTGTGTGTGAGATGCTAGTTAGTTCCCTTTGTGTGTTAAATCCAGAACTTTCCTGGTTAGTCTTGCCTAGGTTGTAGGATAGTCGGTTAGGAAAGGATCATTGGCTATTTTTGATTTTAGTCCAGTTTTAGCCTAAATGACCTTCCATGTGTGAAATAGTTTCCCTTGATCATATTTTTGCCTTGTTGCATATTCTTCTTATTACACTTTTTACCTTCCCATTTGTATTACAACAAACTTATTTTGGCCCTAGTCTTCCTTAGACATTGTGCACCTCAACTCAGGCAAATTCTTATGTTGAGGGTGGCTATCATAGGGGTGTATAGTGTAAAGTGGATATCATATGGATGTTCAGGATACTTTCTGGCTTATTCCTGACCAAAGAATATGAGGGAATTGAAGAAGAACTGAAAAGATGACTCTCGACACTTACTAAGTCAACATGCAGACCGAAAGTAGTACATGTGGACCACATGTGGGAAAAGCAAGTACTAGAGTTCCAAAATACCGAGAGCTAACCTACAGGAAATTTTGGTCTGGCACTTGTGGTCACCACTTGCACCCTCTCTGCAGGCCGCAAGTACTACCTGCACCGAAGGACAAGATGCAAGTAGGGACCATAAGTGGCCACCGACTCTTTTTTCTCCTATTTCGTTCGGACTTCGATTTTAGGGTTTCCTCCTGTACTATAAATACTCTTTATGAATTTTTAGTAGAAGTTACACATTTATGATAGTACAAACATATTTTGATTCCAAGATTTGATTTTGATCTTGAAATTCTCCTATATTGAGTTTGGGTTATTAATTCAGTGATGGTTTTGGGTTTTATAATTCTTATTATTGTAGGAACCATGATAGATTGACGAAGTAGGGGAAGTGCTATTGTTGTTCTGAATCAATACCCATGCATGTATTTCTTTATATTCAATATAATAGTTTTCTTAATAGGTGCACACGTTAGGATCCCGCCTAAATTATTACTACTTACTCCAAAAAAGTAGTGACTAGGAAAAGATAAAGACAATAGTAATTGGGAGTTTAATTGTCGATCCACACTTCTAGGTTTCATATTAGTAAGTTGGTTAGATTTTATCTAATAACTAGAGACTCAAAAGGTAATAGTTAACTGGGACCAAGATAAGGGTTAGTAAGGCGACATCCTGAGACTCAAAAGGTAAAGGGTGAAATCCTTCTGCTCGTCCAAAAGAATGTAGAACATACATAGCTTATTGATTCTGCATGAAAGGTATCAAGTTGGTTCAGCAAAGCACGAAAAGCCTATAGAGTTGAGAAGCCAGGGGGAACACAATCCTAGTGTTCACTTATGACTGATTACAACCGAATTTGATATTTGGCACTAGTTCGACATTGGTACTCAAAAGCACCAATTTACTTTTCTAGTTCTGTCCTTTGATTACAATAGATGAGATCCAAGATTCAACATATTGCCTTGGCATTTGACCCCAACCTTTGTTGGGTTACTATATTTGGCAGCGACTGTATCATTTCTGAGAAGAGGTGTAGCTTGGACGCCACCAAGAATGTAGGAAATTTTACTTAGAACAAGTTCTAAGACCACTTATTGTGTCTAACAACTACTCATCATCATTGAGTCGTTGTCATTGGTTAGAATATAATCCTTTAGTATTTTTTAATAAACACTTAGGAAAATTCACCTAATGACTCATTGGTGCTGACAACGACTCACTGTGTGAGTCGTCTTATGCAATTTTCTGTAATTTTTTGCTCTAAGTCTGAGATATGATCTTAACGACTTTTGGAGTATTACAATATCTCCCTCTTAGGTATATTCATCCTTGAATTAATAATAATTATACTAAAAGATAGGGAAAAAGCTATAATCCCAAGACTAAATTCTATATGTTGATTACTGACATGATAACTGAATTTCTGACTAAAGTATAAACTGAACTAAATTCATGAAATATGTACGCATACTAAGACTAGACAAAAACTGAGGGATATGACACTGAGTGGAATACTAAGAAGGAAACTATTACCTCTAGCTTGAAGTTATTTCGACAGGAATATCTGAGGAGACATGGTCACCGTATCTGCTTTTACTTCCTATGTAGCTCCCCCAATAGTTGATTTCGCCAAAGAACTTTCACTAAAGAAACTTCTTTGTATCTCAACTTATGAAACTGACGGTAAAGAATCTCAAATCGAACCTCTTTGTAAGAGAGACGATCTTTCACACCTATACTCTCTAAAGGCACAACTCCGGGTGGATCACGAACACATTTCTACAACAATGACACATAAAAAATTGGATGCACTTATGATAAATCTGCAAGCAAATCTTATTTATTGGCCAAGTTTCCAAAGCACCTCAAAATACTATAAGGACCCATATATTAAGGACTGACTTTCCCATTCTTGCCAAACCTCATCACCTCTTTCATGGGTAAAATTTTTCAGGTAAACCCAATCATCAACGATAACTCGAGCTCTTTTCTCCTTACATCTATGAAAGATATCTGATAACTTTGAATATTTTCAAACTTTCTCTAATCGACTAAAGCTTATTCATAGCCCGATGAACTGAATCAGGCTTTATCAAGTAACTTCACCAACCTTAAACTAAAAACTAGGAGATTTTCCCCTCCTACCATAAAATGCTTGAACTGAAACCATCTGAATACTGGAGTGATACCTATTTTTATGGGTAAACTCAATGAGAGGCAAGTGATTACCCCAACTACCTTTAAAGTCTATCATGTAAGACATCAACACATCCTCTGATGTATGAATGGTCCACCCTGCCTTACTATCTGTCGATAGGTGAAAAGTTATGTTGAGATAAACTCGGGTACGCAAACCCTTCTAAAAGGACTTGCAGATCTCCAAAGTAAATTGGGTGCCTATATCTAAAATGATAGTTAATGGGAGTCCATGAAAATTGACCAAATATTTAAGATAGAGTCTAACATAATCCTCAGTTGAATCTGTAGTGTTAACTGACAAGAAATATGCTGACTAAGTCATCTGATCCATAATAAACTATATTAAATCATGCTGTCGGTGTGTATAAGGTAACCTTATAATAAAGTCCATATTTACCTCATCCCACTACAAAGTAGCTTTATAGATATTCCAAGTCATGCCACTTGTTCTCCAGTGCTTGGCCTTAACCTTTTGGACATTTGGACACTTAGACAAAAATTCTACGATATCCTTTTTCATGCCTTTTGTAATGCCCTAAGATCCTATCCCGAGACGTCACATGGTGCTTAAGGTCACACGTGGCCTCAAGCTAACCCTCTAAGCCTGTCATCATTTTTAGAACTCAGTATGATGAAAATCAAGCTAGATCAAGAAGGAATAATCATGCCATGAACATACTAGAATATGAAGAGATACTATGTTGTACAATCAAAATACTGAAGTTCTACACATATTGGTACTCTAGTATGACAAAGCCTCTACTACATAAGACTGAGAAGCCATTGGGATAGATTCCCTAACTGACTCGTACTGAACTAAAAGGCAACAACCATCTAATAATAAAACAAAATTAGGGATATAGGTCCTCGAACCATGAGGACTCACCAACTGTAGAAATGTAGATGAAGGTACTCGAAGATCACTATAGCTGCTGAGACTGAGCACCTGAACCTATATCACGAGGATGGGAATCAGTACTTAGGAATGTACTGATTATGTGGGGGTGTATGCAATATTTTTAAATAATATCATAAATATAAAATAAAATCATGCATGCTGAGAATAATGACTCTCTTCGCCTGAATTCCCTGAAACATAATTTCCATAAATCATCAATAATAACACATGCTTCATAAATCTCATAAATCATTGGAATCAACTCAAACTCTTTGACTCATGACTTATACTGACTCGGTAACTCAAGGAACTTAGATCATTATGGACTTGGGAGTTTCTTATAACCGACATAAACTAAACCATATGAGCCGCGTGGAGTCCAACATTTTGCCCTCCTAAAGAGAGAACCCCAAAATGGCGGAAATATTGTACTCTTTCCAGGAGTACAACCTTAATTTCGTTATCACAATCCCATACTCTGCCTCTAGCCCACAATTATCAATATCAATCCTACGGTAGCACGTTGTTTTGGGGAAATACCACATTTCCCACTCGGTGCTAAATACTCCTTCCAGACTCAGCTCAGAACGCCTTAGGAAGTCCACCTTAATCAATATCAACTCATGGGCCTATCATAGAGACCAAAACATAAATATATCTCATCTATAAATCATATACAACTGTGGATTCCTAACTCGACTCAAAATCAAAACAATCTTTCTCAACATCAAGTGTATGGCTCATCAAATCATATCAAATGTCAAAACTTTAGGAAGACATCAAAAGACTCATTCTTGACGTTCAGTCCTAAATATCAATATATATATATATATATATATTCAATAATCAACATTTCATAGAAAAGCTTAAATTATGACACTTATCTCAAATCATTTAGAAATCATCAATACGTAATAACAATATGCATCTCATGGCATAAATCCTCAATTTAAGAAATATGATGGTAAATAAATCATAACAACAAACTTAATCAACTCAAATCTCATAATTCATCAATAAAGTAATTAAGGCGTAAACCCACTTGCAAAGATCATGAAATTCCCATATTAAAAATCAATTCTTTGGGCACAAGAATGAAAGAATATTCTTGTTCAAGTCTCACATACTTTGGATTATAAATTTGAGAATAAAAGACTTGATTGGAACTTATTTTTCGCACTTTTAGGCTAAGCTTTTTGATGCCTTTGACTTGGAGAACTTAATTCTTGCACAACTTGGAGAAATCTATGGAAGATTCTTGAATTTCTTGGAGATGATTTGGATTTGGAAAAGAGAAACCCTAGTTCTCTAGATATTTCTTAGAAGAGATTGGTGAGAAAATGAATGGCTCTTCTCTACTTGGACATATATATAAGACCAAAAAGGGCGGAAATGACCAAAATGCCCTTTTAAAAATAAGGTAAAAACTGTTGATCAGGATCTGTGACGGTCGAATTGACGGTCCCGTCAAAGCATCTAACAGTCCACCAGATCGTCTGTCACTCGAGTGCCAAAACTGGGACATTCTGCCTCGATGTGACGGTCAAAGTGATGATCCATTAGCAAAGTAATGGTCCACCTGATCGTTCATAACTCGGGGGCTAGAAATGGGACATTTTGCCTCGACTTAATGGTCCCCTTGACGGTCCATCAAATTTTTGGCTGCCCACCATTTTGGCCGTCGCACGATGGATAGAAAAAGGGGTTAATACCTTTGCTTGACAGGACAAATGATGGTCCACCAAGGACTTGGCGGTCCTCCTGGTATACCGTCAGGCCTGGGGGATTCCAACACACTTAGTAAAATAGCCAAAACTTCCTCATCCGATGTCGGATTTCGATGGAATTGGTATCAATGGAAACCTTATTCAATTCTATACATGTTGGAAAGTAGAAATTAGAGAAATAAAACATAATATAAATATCAATCACTTTGGAATCCACTCCTATCCACTCAAAAGAGAGATTTAGGCTTAAGGAACGATTGGGGTATTACACCTTTTCACCAATAGAGTTCTTATATGTCATGACACATCTTAGTGGCACCTAGTAGAATGGAATATCAAGAATTATAATCTTCTATCAACATCTATTATTTTAAGTCATCTATATCTAGAACACATAATTGGTCTTGACAATGAAGAGCACCCTCTTACTCTAAGGATAAAAAATCAAGTTAATGGTGTTAGACCAATTCCTTTACTTTAAGAAAAATAAGATTGCTGTATTGATTTGTCTTTACCTTCACCACTAGCAAAAAATTTTAAACCATTCTGAACTGTGACACAATATTTGATTGAGTCAAGTAACTCAACTCCCAATCTAGCAAGTCCGTGAACATTAATAACTAATTATTTTTCCATCCTTTACATGAAAAACACTACCCTTAGAAAGCCTGCTAAGAACATTAACCACTATATTAGCTTTACTCGGATGGTATAGAACACCCATATCATAATTTCTTAATAATGTTAGCTTTCTCTTTTGATGAATATTTAGGCCCTTTTGGCTGAAAACATACTAAAGGCTCTTGTGATAAATGAATACATCCATATGAACTCCATAAAGATAGTGCCGCCAAATCTGTAAGGGAAAGAAAATTGTTGACAACTCAAGATCACTAGTTAGGTAATTATTCTTATAAGGTTTGAGTTATATAGAGGCATAAGGAACAACCTTATGATGATGCATTAATACAAAACCTAGGCCAACTCTACAGGCATCACAATAAATAACAAACCTCTGTGTATCCTTTGGTAGAGTCAAAACTGGAGCAGAAGTGAGTTGAGTCTTCAACTCTTAAAAACTTCTCTTGTTAGTGTTATACCACTGAAATTTCACATTCTTCTGAGTTAGTATGGATATATGAGAATTAATAGAGGAAAATAATTATACAATCTATCTGTAGTATCTAGCTAAGACCATCTAACTCCTGATGTCTGATGGAGAGATAGTTCTAGGATAGTTCCTAACTGCTTTGGTCTTTTGAGGATAAACATAAATAACCTCACTAGAAATAATGTGACAAAAAAATGCTACTGATTTTAGCCAAAATTTATACTTTCTAAAATTAGTGAATAACTGTGACTTTGAGAGTCTGCAAGACAATTTTTAAATGGTCTGCATGTTCATCTACTCATAGAATTAACGAAGATGTCATTTATAAAGACAATTAACATGTCAAAGTACTACTTAATCATTTTGTTTATCAAGTCTATGAAAGATGTAGGAGCATATGTTAGTCCAAAAAACATAGCAACAAATTCATGGTGACCATACTGAGTTCTAAAGGCTATCATTAGAATGCGATACTCTCTGTCTCTAGCTTATAGTTGGAAAATCTGAGGTCTATCTTTGGAAAACAACTGGCACCCTAAAGCTTGTCAAACAATTCATCAATCCTAGGAATGAGATACTTATTTTTGACTATGACTTCATTCAACTAATAGTGATCGATGCACATTTTGAGGAAACCATATTTGTTAACTATGAAAAGAACTGGAGCACCCCATAAAGAGATGTTGAGTCGGGTGAAACCTTTGACTAAGAGGTAATTAATCCCCTTTTAATCCCTTAAGCTTATTTGGAACCATTCTTTATGTAGGAATTGAGGTAGGATGGGTATCAATAAAAAGGTCTATTCTAAATTATATATCCGGAACTCTGGGCAGATCTTTAGTAAACACTTCAGAGAGTTGGGGTTTCAAACTTAGGGTCATTAACCTAAACTAGATGGTAGATGCAACCCTTATAAATTTTTATTTAGACTTAAAGTAACAGCTAACCGATCTATAGATATTGAAGTACTACCCTTCTATTTTAAGATTGGTTCATTTGGAAACTAAAACTTAATGACTTTGGATTTACAGTTGACTAAGGCATAAAAGGAACGTAACCATATCCATACAAAGAATGACATCAAAATCAGTCATCTCTAACTCTGCAAGATCGATTATGGTGATTTTATGAGAAACTATGGAAATTTATATGTACCTATTTAGATATAACCGAGTCGCCAATAGGTGTAGAGACTAAAAATGGATCTGTAAGGGTTTTGGGACTAACACCAAAATATACTTCAATATAAAGAGTCATGAATAAGAGTATGGATTTGAATCTAACAATGCATATACATTAGTATGAAAGACTTATCCTATACTTATGACTACATTAGTGGAACCCTCAAAATCCTATCAAGTCTGCAAAGCATAGAACTTATTTTGGTGCTTCCCACCACGTACACTAGATGAGGAACACTAATGGGTATGGAGACCTAATGGAGCTTTAAAAGAGGTAGCCTGAGTAAAACCACTAATGTCACTTCTCTTGGCTGACAGATAATCTCAGAGTCTATTACCTAGCTTTCCATAACTAAAACATCTACCCCTACTTATCAACCACTCTCTAGGGTGGTTTCTCATGCCCTTGTGACAAGTTAGGAAGGTATGACCATTGAAAGCACTATTATAAGATTTAGAGCCTGATGCTCTACGAACACTGGAATATGATAGTGGTAGGGATAAATATATTTGGGATACTAAGAGCGACTTCCATTGCAAAATTTTGTTTAGAATAGTCTTAGTTACCTATTCTAGCCTTCTTAATCTTTCTTTCTCTGTTATCTTTATTTCATTATCTACTAAGCATACGTCATAAGATTGGAGATATCCATATAACCAATAATTATAGTGGTCCTATACTCCTTGACCATTGTCTCTACCACACCTAAAACAAACTTACTCATTCGAGCCCTTGGCTTCTCTGGAGTTGAGTAAACTTCAAAGAGCATTTTTCCATAAATATGTTTCCTTGCTTCAAATTTATGAACTCCTCAACCTCCCTTTCACTCAACTCACGAGTAAAGAACATATCTAGAAAATCATCCATGAACTTATACCAATCAACTAGGCCTGCATCAACTGGTCTATACTCTTTCTGCTATTTGAACCAAGTCTGAGTTACTCTTTTAACTGATATGAAACTAAACCTATACTCTCAACTGGAGTAAAGCCAATGATCAACATGATCTTCTATACCTTATTAATGAAATCTTATGGATCCTCCTCCACCTTTGAACAATGTAACTCTGGAGGATTCATTCAAGTAAAGTCCCTGTCTCTCAAGCAACTAAATTCCCTTTTGGATTTATAGGTGCATCAACTTGATAATTGACATTGTTAGTAATGCACTAATCAAGAACTTGACAAACAACCCTAAATTTGACATAAGAGACTTGCTCATTTAGGGTATTTATTGGAGCTAGCAGAACCTGCTAGTTACCATTTCCAATCCTTCATCCATTGACTCTTTTTGGAGGTATTTTATGTAAACACATAGACTTCAAATTATAAGGAGACTAAATAGAGTTCATACTCTATCACATGCTATAAAAATGAAAGAAGTGAGACATTCTTAAAATATTTTGTATCCTCTTCCTCATAAATATGGCGTGCTTCACACCCATGAATAAGACTCTACTTAATATGACTTTAAAACACCCCAGGATACTTTAAACCTAATGCTTTAATACAAAATTTGTTACAACTTGAGACTAAAACCTAAATACCATTTGGATCTTAGAGCCCTAGGTGACCCCAAGATAATCCATGACCTATCATATCACTAAGAGTTATATATATATATATAAGTGTAATACCCCAAAAAATCCAACTCAATATTAGCTCCATGTTTCAAGATCATGCATAGTACTGATGATAGGCGGATTTACACGCCTATATCAATATATTTTGCCCATATTTTAGCCTAGTTTTGAGAACTAATTATCTATTTCATGTACTTTTAGTCCTTTTTCCTGTAAACGAGCTAACAAACATGATTAGGAAAGTTTCAGGTATAAATGATGCAAAATACAGCATTTTATGACTTACTTGACGCAAAAGAAAGCTCACAAACGAAGTAGAAGGGAGCTGGACGCCTAAGGACCAAATCTGCTGCATGGAAAATCTGTCCCGGGCTAAAACAACATTTCTGAAGACTTTGGGGACTTACAGATACAAAGCTGGATTTTGACAATGATACATTAACCTAGTACAATTGGGTTATGTATTTCATTAGTTTATTTGGATTAGGAGAATGTTACATTAACCTAGTACAAATGGGTTAAGTATTTCCTTAGTTTAGTAGGATTTGGTTATTTATTTCATTAGCATAGTAGGAGTAGGATAGGAGTATTATAAATACCCTATCATGCTAGAGATTTTTAATTAAGTCCTCCCTTAGTGGAGAGGCAAGTCCTCCCTTAGTGGAGAGACACATTCTACTTCTCAATTACAACTCTTCTAATCTACTCTTCTATTCTTAAATTCCACAACAAGAGAATCGTTACTTGCTAGGGAATCACCAAAACCACACGCCTATCACCTACTTCTCACGCCATCAACCATGCAAATCGTGATATCCTTCGCATTCATGGGTAACTAAACCTCTTAGTTGGGGTTATGGAAGCCGAATGAGTTACTATCTATTGCTGTGAGTTTGTGATTTCAAGACACGTATATTGCTTATATCATTATTCTCTTCATCTTAATCTACATTCTTTGCGGTTGCAAACGCAAGAATACGCCAGTCTAACATTTAACTTGTTCGCGAGAAAGGTTATTTGTCTGGAAAAGAGATAGTGTCAAGGTAGTAGGACACCCTTTCCTATTAAAAAGCTAGTGCCGTAACTGGACTAACCTCTTGGAGAATTCGTACCGTTAGACACGCTTTAAGCTCGCGAGAGTTAAAGTGAAATAGTCCTTGTTTAGGTCGCGAGACGCTTGGATTTACCATCGACTACAATTCTCTGTAAGCAATTGCATGTCAAGACTCTACACACTCATAGCCGATAGAGACGTATACCTCAGAAGGTGGACATAACCCCAACGCTTCAATTCTCATTGTTTACAACTTACGTGACAATCTTTCTCTTTTACTTTGCTATTTTCAGCTTTTATTTCATTATTTTGGTTACTTATTACAATCCACCCTTCTTACGAGACTTGCACCAAAAGTCTAGTAATTTTGCTTACTTGTTGACCAAGCTATTCCCTGTGGGATCGACACCCAACCCAGGTTGGGTTCTATATTTGCTAACGACCGCTTTACACTCCCACGAGAGCTGTAGATTGAGCGTTATCAAAAATTGGCGCCGTTGCCGGGGAATACGAGTGTCAATCAAGTTCGTGATAATTACTAGACCCTTTGGTCAAAGATTCTCGTACTTTTACGTTTAGTTTTTGTTTTTGTTTATTGCAGGTTTTTCTTTTAGTGCATGCCCCATACTAGAAGTTCTGGTCAACCGTTATTACCAATCAATCCGGAACCACAACGAATTAGAAGAATGGAAGCACAAGCTGAAATCGACAGGATGGCTGCTCAACACGAGCAAGCAAGATTAGCTGCTCTTGCCGCCGCTCAAGTCCAACAACAAAATATTGATAATCCTGGGCGAGCAACAAATCCTGACGATGAGGATTTAGGTGATGACGAGTTGATAAACCCAAGGCATGTCGCTGAAACTGCAACACCTGCCAACAGAAGAGGTCAACAAGCTCGGTATAGGTATGATCGCCAACCTTTGCAGCCAGCTTTCGACGATGATGATGATGATCTTGATGGTGCCGGAGCCACTGGAGCTATAATTCCACCACCATTAGCGCCCGGAGCCAAGTTCAACATCACTAGCACCATGATTCAGTTATTGCAACTCAAGGGATTATTTGGTGGACTAGCAGGCGATGATCCGAATATGCATCTCATCAACTTTATTTCTACATGCAAGTCTTTTGACAATCCTGGTGTTGGTCAGAATGCTATTCGATTACGCCTATTTCCATTGTCTTTGTCTGGGGAGGCAACACTATGGTTGAATGGGCTGACTCCTGATTCAATTACAAATTGGAGGCAATTGAGAGATGCTTTCCTAGAAAGATTCTTTCCGCCATCCAAAAGAGCACAATTGAGAGATGAAATCAGCAACTTTCGTCAGCTTCCCTCTGAAGCTCTTCATGAAACATGGGAGAGGTTCAAGACAAAGCTAGCGAGATGCCCAAACCATCACATGACTAATGTTCACCTCATGGAGATCTTGTATAGAGCCTTGAATTCAATAACTAAACCAGTGGTGGACAACGCAGCTGGAGGTTCTTTCATGGACCTCACCTTTGGTCAAGCAAGCAATATGCTAGATCGCATGACAAAGCAAAGTAGAGCTTGGCATACCAGGGATTCTGAGGTAGCAAGCCCCACTTTATCCATTGGCATGTCTGCAGACCAAAGAAGAAGAGAAGAAGAACGTGAGCAAGACATGGCGCACATGAAAACACAATTGGATCTTCTGACAAAGCACTTATTATCAGGGAAGACCAAAAAAGTAAAAGATGTAGTGCTGAAAGGAAGAGACGAATCTGATTCGGAAGAGGAGGCCAACTACTTGAACAATCAGGGGGGTTTCCGTGGGAATGCCCAAGGAAACCAAGGTCGGAACTATTACGATAAATCTGGAAGCAAAGACCAAGGTAGTTGGAAGAAAAATAATGAAAAGGGTGGTTTGTACGTTCCCCCTGGTAGACGTGATACCACCACATCTAATTCTGGGAGTATGGAAGACATGATGACTAAGTTATTGAAAGGAGTGGAAGCAACGAGCGCAGGAGTTAAGGAGGTGATTGATGATTTGTCCTCCATGAAGCAACTAGTTGATTCTCATTCCACTTCTATCAGGCAAATAGAGCAGCAATTGAGCCAACTTTCAGCAGCATTTAATCAAAGAAAGGCTGGCACCTTACCAAGCGATACTGTGCAAAACCCAAAGAATGATGGGTCATGCATGGCCATCACTACCAGAAGTGGTAAGGTGCTGGAAACTTCAGCAAAAGGCAAGCAAGTGGTTGACGAAGTTGCGGACATGGACGTTTCACCTAGTGACGTGCAGCCTGGAAAAAATGATAAACGGAAGCAAGAGGAGAAGAAAGCCATGGAGAGAACACTTCCATACCCACCACCACCTTTTCCACAGAGATTGAAGAAGGTGGCCGATGACACTAAGTTCAGCAAATTCATGACTATGTTGAAGCAGCTGACCATCAATGTTCCATTAGTGGAGGCACTTGAACAAATGCCTGGGTATGCAAAGTTTATGAAAGATCTTTTGACTAAAAAGAGGGCAGCAAGTTATGAGCTGAAGGATGATGTTCATCATTGTAGTGCAATCGCTACAAGGTCGTTAGTTCAAAAGAAGGCAGATCCTGGAGATTTCACTATTCCTTGCACAATTGGATCGTTGGATTTTGCCAAGGCATTGTGCGATCTAGGTGCTAGCATGAATTTGATGCCACTATCCATCTACAGAAAGTTGGGGTTGGGAGACCCTACACTAACCAATATGAGGCTCGTGATGGCTGATAGGTCGGTAAAATGACCTGTGGGTATCTTGAATGATGTGTTAGTGAAGGTTTCTTCATTCATATTTCCTGCCGACTTCCTTATTCTAGATTGTAAGGAGGATTCTGAAGTTCCCATAATCTTTGGACGTCCTTTCCTTGCAACCGGAAGTGTGCTTATTGACATGAAAGATAATGAGCTTTTATTTCGAATTAATGACGAAGTGGTACGGTTTAATATATGCAAGACAATGAAGCAGCCCAGCGATATAAATGAGTTATCTGTAGCTGATGTTCATCATGAGGATACGAAAGCATTATCTATAGAGAAACAGCCTACTGTTGAGCCATTGTCTGTTGTGCCACTGAAAGTTGAGCATGAAGATAATGAAGGTTATGAAGAACTTATGAGTGCTCTAACAAAAATAGAGCCTTATACTCCTAAGCAACCAGATTGTGATCTCAAGAATCAACCAACAACGAAGACTCCCATTGACGAGTCACCAATGCTAGAATCGCAAGAGATTCCCGATTATCTAAGGTATGTGTTATTGGAAAGTAGAAATATACTTCCGGAGAGAGCAGATGATTTAAGTGAACAACACGTGGAGGCTCTCATCTCTGCTCTGATGAGGTATAAGAGAGCTATGGGTTGGACTATTGATGATATAATTGGTGACTCTCCGGAGAAACGTAGGAGCCATCTCGAAGAAGATCGCATGCCCACAGGTAAGCCTCATTGCCGTCTAAATCCTTTCAGAAAACGATCCATCACTTACCTCGATGAAGTCTGAGTACTCGAGGTAACTATGTCGAGCCACGACAATAAATAAGGCGCTAGATGGGAGGCAACCCATTGTTTATCATTTTTCATTTATCGTTTATCGTTTTCTTTCATTCTAATACTTGTCTTGTTTTTAATTAATGAAAATCCAAAAATAAGAGTCGTGCCACGACCAAAACTAAGGCGCTTGGTGGGAGGCAACCCATCGTACTAATCGTTTTCATTTTGAGAAAATAAAGGTGCAAGAAGTATGCGACGAGGAGATTGATCTCCATCGACAATTTGGACGCATTGTGTGGTAAAGTCAGTAAGTAAGGCATGGTGATGCATAAGGCGATGAATTGAGCCTTTCTCACGTCAAAATAGGCTTCGAGGAAGGCTAGGCCTTGGTAAAAATAGGCCACACACGATGCACAACCTATTCTATAGCCTAAGGACTCGGAATCTAGTGTGCTATACACTATGCGCCGCCTATACCTAGGTATGCTTTTGACTATGCGCCGCCTATGCTATGGCATTTGGTCTCAGTATCTCATGTGCCATAGACTATGCGGCGCATATGTCTACAAATGCCATAGACTATGCGGCGCATATGTCCCATTATGCCATAGACAATGCGCCGCATATGTCATTGATATGCCAAGTGATATGCGCCGCATATGTGGTGTTCTTGTCCCCAAATCCGATTGTAAATAGGTCATAACCCGACCCATACTCTTCCTATATAAAGGGGACTTAGTTTTATAACACAACCACATTAGAAACAACCCTAAAGGCGCCGCATAACCCTCCAAATCTTCTCAAATTTTTTTTCTTTTGCTCTTCCAATTCACAACAACTTCTCCACAAGCTTCAAGCAAGTAAGTACTCTCTTATTCTTCATCTATTTATCGTAAGCACTACGTTGCTATGCTTATTATAAATTGCTAAATCATGTGAGATTGGTGGTGATGTTCATGTGTTTGGATTATTGTTGCAAAATCATGTGAGTGAACATATACGTAGGGAATTCTTGACTTTTTTTTCCGACTTGAATTTTGTTTCAAAAGCATTGTTATGATAATTGCTGAATTGATATGGCTACTAATATTGCTTAAGATTGTTTTTTGGATGCTTACATGTTAGACCATCCCGACCATCGGGATAAGATTATAGTGCCTATCGACTTAGGCGGTTGTGCTTGTTGTAAAAATAACGATTCCATAGGGTAACCCCTAGGTCGTAGTGTTGCTATATCTACCATGAAAGTAGTCCAATGGCTGCAAATACGTGATGCAATGCTGATTTTCTTGTCGGAATACAATCCTAAAACGTATGTCGACGAAATCTGAGTACTCGACCACTTTCACTTCATTGATTTGTGCTAACGAAACTAAGTGTGGGGTGGTACCCCTAGTGCTTGCATATAGATTGTATCAAGTGATATTGTGCTGCAACTTACATTATTTCTAGTCTCAGGTACAATGGCACCTAAAGCAAGGCAAGGCAAGGAGAAGGCTACCACATCCCAAAAGGGCAAGAAGAGAAGTCGAAAAGACCAAGAAGAATTATCCTCAGCACACCTACCACGCAGAATGTTTGGAATAAAATGGGTTCTTGAGGAAGAAGCCAAAGCATGGTACAACAGCAACAAAGAAAGAAAATATGTGCACGTCGACTTGATCATCAAGGAGACCTTAGCAAAGAAGGAGCCGCGAATGTTGGCAAAAATAATGGCTTTAAAGCTGGATTTCATCTTCCGCGACATGGGAGAGTGCAATCTTGACTTAACAAGAGAATTTTATGCCAACTGGTAGCCGAACACAACAGGCAAGTGTTACATCTTACAGCGGATTGGATCAACTCTTTTCTTGGCTTACCTTCGGTCGACACTGCACCATTCAAAGAGCTGTACAGCAGGCCTCCTTACAGAGCAATACGACACACGCTTTGTGGAAGAAGATCGATGGCAAGATGGGGCAGACATAAGGAAACAGGCCATCACAATACCTTCCCCTATGCTCCACTAAATAGGGAAGCAAGAATCTGGATGCACATTGTCAACTCATGCCTTATTCCTGGAACTCAATACACCAAGATATCGAGAGATAGAGTGTGTTTGGTCTATGCTTTGATGACAAATGTCCCTATCAACTTTGGGGCAATCATTCGATCTACCATGAGGAAGGCCAGACTCCACAAAAGGTCCCATTTCACATTCGACAATTTGTTGACAGCAATGTTGCGGAAGGAGGATATCGAAGAGGAACCAGCTGACCACAAACTCCCACATAACCCAAAGAAGGTTGACCTCACCAAGGTCAAAGATGCTGAAACAACTCATGGAGTCAACCTTACTACTGCGGAGAGACATGCTCGTGACGAGAGTTTCTTCCGTCATCTCTATGGCATGACACGATTTACTATGATGAGTGGTGGACGTATTCCAACTGCTGAAGAGCTCCAACAGCTGGACCACGACTACCCAATGAACATGCATGCCCGGGAGATGTGTGGAGTGGGCGTATATTTTGAGGAACCTCTAGACGATGACGTGCCGACTGATGATGATCGACGCTTGCCTGATTCTGATGATGAGGATAACTCTGACGACGACTCTTATGATGATTCTGACGAAGGGGGTATGACCCCCGACATTGAGGAAGAGTCCGACTAACCAGGTTCTTCGTATTTATTTTCCACTGAGGGCAGTGTCCCGTCTAAGTGTGGGGTGGCAGAATCGCATGCTATACTTCTTTGTTTTCACCTATGTTTGTATGTTTGTTTGTTTACTTCCGTTTTTTGTTGTTTTTCGTTTGAAGTTTTTTTTTATTTTTTTTTCGGAGTCAAATTTTTTCTAGCTTCGTATGAAATTATTTTGATAGGCAGCATGAGATTATAACAAGAGTATGTGCCACAATTGTGATTATTGAGACGTCTAGGCTCTAGTTGTGACTCATTATGTGATATTGTGTGATTCAATTCCTTCAATTGTTGGGTCGAGAGTCTATATTACTTCCAATCAAGTCGACCATGTGCCTTGTGTGTGTGAGATAATAGTATATTCTATGTTTGTGGCTGATGCTAGAACTTGCCTGGTATGTATGCAAAGCGAAAATAAGGAATGTAAGTTTAGGATATGATTTAGGCATTTCTTTGGCAACCTATACATGTTTACCTTCAGTTTTACCTACCCATGAACATCATCCTAGTTAAACCCTTTTGAGCCTTTAGCCTATTTCTTTGACAACCTTGCATGCAAGCCTAATCCATTTTCTTTCAAGACCAGAATTTGATCCAAATTCCTAAGTGCTTTAAAGTGAAAAAGTCATGTGACAACATAAGAGGAAATTGGGTGAGTATAATGCTTTAAATTGTAATGGTGCTTGAATGTGATATGAAAAAGAAAGTTCTATCATAAGAGGTATATTGTGAAAAGAAAAAGGAAAAGAAAGCTGAAAAGTAAGTAGTGCTTGAAATTGAAAAACAAAATAGGAGAACAAGGGTGGTAGAATAAAAGAGTGAAGAAAGGTTGAAAGAAAAAAGTGTCATTGATACAATGTGATGTATTAAAGCGCTTAGGAACCTTAGTTTAGTAGGATTTGGTTATTTATTTCATTAGCATAGTAGGAGTAGGATAGGAGTATTATAAATACCCTATCATGCTAGAGATTTTTAATTAAGTCCTCCCTTAGTGGAGAGGCAAGTCCTCCCTTAGTGGAGAGACACATTCTACTTCTCAATTACAACTCTTCTAATCTACTCTTCTATTCTTAAATTCCACAACAAGAGAATCGTTACTTGCTAGGGAATCACCAAAACCACACGCCTATCACCTACTTCTCACTCCATCAACCATGCAAATCGTGATATCCTTCGCATTCATGGGTAACTAAACCTCTTAGTTGGGGTTATGGAAGCCGAATGAGTTACTATCTATTGCTGTGATTTTGTGAGTTCAAGACACGTATATTGCTTATATCATTATTCTCTTCATCTTAATCTACATTCTTTGCGGTTGCAAACGCAAGAATACGCCAGTCTAACATTTAACTTGTTCGCGAGAAAGGTTATTTGTCTGGAAAAAAGATAGTGTCAAGGTAGTAGGACACCCTTTCCTATTAAAAAGCTAGTGCCGTAACTGGACTAACCTCTTGGAGAATTCGTACCGTTAGACACGCTTTAAGCTCGCGAGAGTTAAAGTGAAATAGTCCTTGTTTAGGTCGCGAGACGCTTGGATTTACCATCGACTACAATTCTCTGTAAGCAATTGCATGTCAAGACTCTACATACTCATAGCCGATAGAGACGTATACCTCAGAAGGTGGACATAACCCCAACGCTTCAATTCTCATTGTTTACAACTTACGTGACAATCTTTCTCTTTTACTTTGCTATTTTCAGCTTTTATTTCATTATTTTGGTTACTTATTACAATCCCCCCTTCTCACGAGACTTGCACCAAAAGTCTAGTAATTTTGCTTACTTGTTGACCAAGCTATTCCCTGTGGGATCGACACCCAACCCAGGTTGGGTTCTATATTTGCTAACGACCGCTTTACACTCCCACGAGAGCTGTAGATTGAGCGTTATCAAGTACATCATGGTTCCTTGGTAGTTTCAAGATCAACGTTGATGTGAATTAAGGTCTCAACTATGTCCTAGCTATTGTGTGAATCAAAACATTCCTTACCGATTGAATTCTTAAGAAGGATATTGGTATCATCAACTTCAAACGAGCATATCTCTCATTATACTATGAATTTTTTATCCCATGACCTACCAATGGATATATAATTTAATAAGATTTTGGTTGATACCAAATTCGCCTAAAACGGACACCCGGTGAATAAGTTATGGCTATTTTAAGTTTTTGCTGTAGACGAATGCCATTTCAGTGCATGGCGCATCGCGCCGAAGGCCAAAATGGCACTTTTCAATTCCCAGAAAGCCTCTACAATATACCCACTTCACTTCAAGCTTCCAGGTCGCAATAATTGGAATTTTACCAAACTCCGCGTCGTGCAGGGGCCCTAAATCGGGATAAATTTTATGTAGTTTTCAGTTTTCATTTAAACTCCTCAAGGGCAATATGGTAACTTCCTAAAACTATATATATACTATTTAAACACGGGATTGAAGCCCCAAAGCATACCTTTACATTAATTTTATCAAAATTCACTCAAGAACAGTCAAGAACAAGTCTAGGGTTTCTATTGGGGTTTCAAGCTTCAAGCAAATTCAACCGTAGATTCCACAAATTCTTAATATAAGGTATGCGTAGTGTTCATCTATGGATCCAATCTGTTCATAGAGCTCAAGAACCATGTTTTTAAATGTTATTTTGTATATTTTTTTGTGGTGATATAACCATGTACATGTTGATGATTGTTGTTTAAGTTTTAAAATGATATCTAAAGATGTCTTCATGAAATATATGTGGTTGTTAGTTGAAAAACATAAACTTTAGGTGGTTTGATGTGCTGCAAGTATGAAATCCACCTATGATTTAAAGAATACATGCAAGGTGTTTGATAAAATGCCTAGGATGCTAGAAACCCATAATTACATGATTCCACGATATCTAAATGACAAGCCCATATTAGCTATACACTTCCATATGAATTTCCATGCTATTTATGTGTTTTTGTTGTTGTGGCATGAAGCATGTGTGATAATGGAAATATGAACTATATACACAAAATGTATCCATGCTCTCCCTACCATGTTGAGATGTGAATAAATACATAAAGTATACTATTCCCTACTTATAATATTGTGAATTGTGGACTCTAATCTTATGATCAAGTCATGTCATGTGTGACAATTTCCTTCTATCGAGTCCTGGGGGTATTCGTACCCAAAAAATATAGCTGTGTGCCTAGATCCATGTCATGTGCCACAATAAATCTCAGTAAAGCTAAACTTTATAGAACTCAGTCAGTCATGTGACTCAGGAAACATCAGAAATCTCATGATCTCTATTAACTCTCAGATAATAGTACTACTCTGTCAGTCAACAGATATCAGTTATTCAGTCCATGTACAGCCAGTTGAATCATGTTCAGTCCCTTTGGATGGGAGTAGAAGTTAGCACCGAGTGAACCAAAGGATGGGAACTCACTTGCCAGTTCAGGGTGTCATTATTAGCAGTCATCCTTGTGTTCAAGAACTACATAGCTAGCGTAGGTTGAGACATATTAACCTGTTAGATTAGGGTTGATGAGGAGAATTAACCTGTCAGTTTGGGGTCCCACCGTTCTCACTTTGGGTACCTTCCAGATAAGGGTCACTCACAACTGTCCTTACATGTGGCGCGGTATTGACACCCCTCTAGTTGGGGCAGAGATTGGACCCCAGCTTAGCCGTAATGGTATGCCTGGGGAATGTTGTTTAAACAACTACCTCCCACAGTTTTAGTATCAGTATCAGTAAAAGAACTCAGACAGTTCTTCAGATATCAGTATACCAGGACTGTTAGATACAGTCAAATTAGTTATAGCACAGGACTCAAAGAGTTCTACCAAATTCAGGACTGTCAGACACGGTCGCTCATGTTATCAGAACTACAGTTCCAGTCATGTATTAGTGTACAGATTTAGCTACCACATACTCATGATCTTAGTTACTATGTATGTATGTTTGTACTCTTACGTTCATATCAGTCTGTCAGTTAGCATTATTCATGCATGCAAACCCTTTGCATTAGCCTACCTCACTCGTATACTCAGTACTACAGTTGTACTGATGCATTTCTGCTATGGTGCTTTCTTTTCATCTTACACCATAGGTCCAGAGCCATGAGTTCCAGACTAGCAGTAGCTTTCCAGTCATAATATTGTAGTGAGTCCTCATCCATTTGAGGATAATATGATTTGATTTATTCATTTATTACTTCAGTTCAATTTTGCGGAGTTAGTTGGAGACATGTTCCTTTAACTCCTTATTCAGACAGTACTTAGAGGCTTTCAAATTTATTCAGATTTAGCTATCAGATTTAGTATTCAATTTTATATTCAGTTGTTTTGGGTATTCATTACCCCATGGATGTTACTATATCACTTTAGTTGAACCTTATGGCCTACTTTTAGGTTTTCCGCATGTTATATATATGTATATTATGCAGTGTACAGGTACAAATATCAGTCATGGGTTAGGTTGTGGTCCCTCAGGGGCATGAGCACTGTGTAGCATTCCGATTCAAAAAATTAGGGTGTTACAAACTTGTTATCAGAGCCTAAGGTTCAATAGAGTCCTAGGAATTCTGAAAGTAGCATTTAGTAGAGTCTTGTGAATGGGTGTGTTGTGTGCCACATTTATGTACATGAGGCTATAAGATGTTTTTGGAATAGTTTTCCTTATTTTAGTATTCATGTCGTGCTAGTGAGCATAATCTCAAGTTTAACTCCCAGTATAATCCATTTTTCTCTTGTTTCAGAATATGGCCCCATAGAGAAGAAACCAGCCAGCTCCTCAGCCTGAAGATCCTTTGGGGGAACATATTTATCATGTAGAGTTTAGAGCCGTATTCACCATACTTACTCAGTCTGTGGCTTCCTAAAATGAAAGGCCACCAGCTATTCCAGCCAATCCAGTGGCAAATTCTACAGCAGTTAGGATTCGAGACTTCACCCAAATGAACCCTCTATCTTTCCATGGGTGTAACTCTGATGAAGACTCTTAGGAGTTGATTGACCAAGATTAGAAGGTCATTGACATCATGGGTGTTACTTCTATTCAGAGTGCTGATTTAACCGCATATTAGTTGGAAGATGTGGCTCACATTTGGTACAAAGAGTAGAAGTCCGAGACGGTAGATGACGCAGGTCCCATTGGGTGGGAGGAATTTGTCATGGCTTTCTTAGACTGATTCTTTCCCCAAGAGCTGAGGGAAGCTAAAGTTCTTAAGTTTATCAACCTCAGGCCGGGAAATATAATGGTTAGGGAGTATTCTCTCAGATTTACTCAGCTAGCTAGGTATGCCCCTCATGTGGTTGTAGACAATAGGGCTAAAATGAGCAAGTTCGTGTTAGGGGTGAACGATAGCGTGGTGAATGAGTGTAGATCTGCGATGCTGAATAGTGATATCAACTTAGCTAGACTCATGACCCATGCTCAGCAGATAGAGAAACAGAAGGTTAGGACTATAGAGAGGCATAACAAGAGAGCAAAATCAGACAGTTTTAGTTTTGCTCAGTCCAAATCAGAGGGAGGGAACCATTCACAGTTTCATCCTAAGTCAGTAGCTCCAGATCCTTTCTCTACTAGTTCCCCAGTGCCAAAATTCAAAGATGGCAGCAGAGATAAAATGCCAGGCTCTAAATCTCAGGATAGTGTTAGCAGTGCTCGAACAAATCCCCTTTGTCAGGCTTATGGTAAGAACCACAAGGGTATTTGCAGAGCTGGTAGTGATGTCTGTTTTGGTTGTGGTAAGCCAAGCCATAGGATTAGAGAGTGTCTGCAGTCAGGTGTTCAAGGCTAGCAAATTCGTTCTGATGCTCAGTCCGGTCACCCGAACCAGCAGGGTGCCACTTTCAGTGCTACTAGTAGGCAACGTCCAAATAGAATCTATGCTCTTCAGACCCGACAAGATCAGGAAAATTCTCCTAATATCATTACTAGTAAGTTACAAATTTTTCATGTTCATGTTTTTGCTTTGCTAGACCCAAGTGCATCCTTGTCTTTTGTTACTCCATACATAGCAGGCAATTTCGAAATTAGTCTTGAGATTTTAGCAGAGTCCTTTTTAGTCTCTACCCTAGTGGGCAAAACCATATAGCTCGGTGGGTATACAGGAACTACCCGATTATGATATTTTAAAAATCCATGTTAGCAGATTTAGTCGAGATGATGGACTTTGATGTCATTCTTGGCATGGATTGGATTCACTCCGGCTATGCCATAGTCAACTGCAGTAGTAGGATAGTTCAATTTTAGTTCCCGAATAAGCCCGACCTAGAGTGGAAGGGTAGTGTTTCAGCGTTTAGGGCTAAGGGGTATGTGTATCATCTCGTGCATGTTAAAGATTCCAGTTCTGAATCTCCCAGTCTTGAATCAGTCCCAGTGGTTAGTGAATATTCAGATGTCTTTCCTAAAGATTTTCCAAGCATTCCTCCCGAAAGGGAAATAGACTTTGGCATAGACCTTCTCCCAGATACTCAGCCTATCTCTATCCCGCAATACAGAATGGCACCAACAAAACTTAAGGAATTAAAAGATCAGTTGAAGGATCTCTTAGATAAGGGATTCACCAGGCCAAATGTATCCCCATAGGGTGCGCCTGTCTTATTCGTGCACAAGAAAGATGGTTCTCACAGGATGTGTATTGATTATCATTAGCTCAACAAAGTTACGATCAAGAATAGCTAGCCACTTCCCAGAATAGATGATCTATTCGACCAAATTCAGGGTGTCAGTTATTTCTCCAAGATAAACCTCAGATCAGGATATCATCAGCTCAGAGTTAGAGAATGTGACATCCCAAAGACAGCTTTCTATGCTCAGTATAGTTACTTTGAATTTTTAGTCATGTCCTTTGGTCTAACCAATGCCCCTGCAGCTTTCATGGACTTGATGAATCGTGTGTTCAAGCAGTACTTAGACATATTTGTCATAGTGTTTATAGATGATATTATGGTCTATTCTTGCACTGAGCATGATCATTCAGACCATCTCAGAATTGTTCTTCAGACCCTTAGAAATCATCAGTTATTCACCAAGTTCAGTAAGTGCGAGTTTTGGCTAAGATCAGTAGTATTCCTTGGACATATTATTTTTGGTGAGGGCATTAGAGTAGATCCTCAGAAAACTAAAGCGGTAAGAAACTAGCCCAGACCCGTATCTCAATAGATATCAAGAGTTTCTTAGGTCTGGCTGGCTATTACAGACGATTTGTCGAGGGATTTTCTTCTATTGCGTCTCTTATATCCAGATTGACTCAGAAAAAGGTTAAGTTTTAGTGGTTAGATTCATGCAAGAAGATTTTTCAGGAATCGAAGACTCGAGTTACTACAGCTCCAGTTCTACCTCTTCCAGATGGTTCAGATGGGTTCGTAGTATGTTGTGATTCATCCAGAGTGAGTTTAGGTTGTGTTCTCATGCAGCATGTTAAGGTGATAGCCTACGCCTCTAGGCAATTAAAGCCTTATGAGAAGAATTATACTACTTATGATCTTGAGTTAGCAGCTGTAGTTTTTGCCTTGAAAATTTGGAGGCATTATCTTTATGGATTTCATGTAGACGGCTTCACAGATCATAAAAGTCTCCAGTATGTCTTTTCTCAAAAAGATCTCAATCTTCATTAGAGAAGGTGGTTAGAGATCTTGAAGGACAATGACATGAGTATCCTTTATCATCCAGGAAAGGCCAACATTGTGGCCGATGCTCTCAGTAGACTCTCCATGGGTAGTATTTCTCATGTTAAGGATAGAAAGAAAAAGACAGCTCAGGAATCCATCAGCTTGCCAGACTAGGCATTCACTTTGTCGACTCTTCAGAGGGTGGTGTATGTGTTCAGAGTAGTTCAGAGTTATCTCTAGTTTTTGAGGTAAAATAAAAGTAAGACATGGATCCTAGCATTGTCAAGCTGAAAGAGTCAGTTCAGAATCAGAAAGTTTAGGTTTTCTCTAAAGGGGGAGATGGTGTTCTTCGTTGTCAGGGTCGTTTGTGCATTCCAGGTGTAGATGACTTGAGGTAATGAATTCTTATAGAAGCACATGGTGCGTGATACTCCATCCATCCAGGGGCCACTAAGATGTACCACGATTTGTGGAAGATTTATTCGTGGAGTAGGATGAAGAGTGATGTTGAAGAGTTTGTGGCTAAGTACGCTATATGTCAACAGGTTAAGATAGAGCATCAGAAACCTAGTGGTTCCATGCAGGAGTTCACCATTCCTAGTTGGAAGTGAGAAGAAGTGAACATGGACTTCGTGATGGGTTTGCCTAGAACTCGTCATCAGCATGATTCAGTTTGGGTCATTGTAGATAGAATGACCAAGTCAGCCCATATCCTTCCAGTTCGTACCTCCTATTCAGCCGAGGATTACACCAAACTCTACATTAGGGAGTTAGTCAGATTACATGGTGTTCCTTCATCTATCATCTCAGACAGAGGTACCCAGTTAACCTCTCACTTCTAGAAAGCATTCCAGAATGGTCTTGATACCTAAGTTTATCTCATTATAGCATTTCATCCTCAGACAGATGGTCAAGTAGAAAGGACCATTCAGACTCTTGAAGATATGCTAAGGGTGTGTGCAATTGATTTTAAGAGAAGTTGGGATGACCACTTGGCCTTGATTGAGTTTTCATACAACAATAGCTATCATTCCAGTATTCATATGGCTCCATTCGAAGCTCTCTATGGTAGGAGATATAGATCTCCGATCGGTTGGTTCAAAGTTAGTGAGACCTTAGCCATAGGTCCTGACTTAGTATTCGACGCCTTAGTAAAAGTTTAGTTGATTAGAGAGAGACTCCGGGATTCTCAGAGCTGATAGAAGTCTTATCTAGATATTCATAGGAAGAATCTCAAGTTTGAGGTCAACGACTATGCCTATCTTAAGATCTCTCCCATGAAGGGAGTGAAGAGGTTTGGCAAGAAATGGAAACTCAGTCCCCGATATGTCGGTCCCTTTAGGATTCTCAGTCTCTTCGACAAGGTAGCTTATAAGATAGAATTGCCTTTAGATCTAGTAGCCTCAATTCATCCAGTCTTCCATGTCTCTTTGCTCAAGAAGTGCATAGGTGACCTAGTAGTTGTATTTCCTTTTTAGAGCAATGACATTCAGAACAGCCTCTCTTATGAAGAGATTCCAGTCGAAATCTTAAACTATCAGACTCGTCGATTGAGGAACAAAGAAGTCCCTCTAGTTAAGGTTCTTTGGCAAAATCAGTCTCATGAGGGAGCTACTTGGGAAATAGAAATAGATAAGCGTACCAAGTATCCTCACCTCTTCCTTGTAAATTCAGATCAAGCTCAAGGTAACAGTTCTCCTTAAGCTTATTCAGTTTTATGTCCCTAGTTTAAACTTGGTATCTATTATCGTTGCATACTCATTCATGCATTCATGCATCAGATCAATTACAAGGTAATGCATCAGATATGCATTCTCATCTTGAGAAGCTCAGTTTATCAGATTGCTCAGTTACGCATCCATGTACCAGTTATCTATGCATCAGATATGCATGAGTTCAGTATGTTTAGCATGTCGGTCATGAGATCATGTTTTAGTCCTTCATGTTCATTTTATGTTCGGTTTGTCTCATTCTTTCCTCTCAGTTAAGTCTCATTCGAGGACGAATGTTCCCAAGGGGGAGATATTGTAATACCCCAAACAATCCAACTCAATATTAGCTCCATGTTTCAAGATCATACATAGTACATCATGGTACCTTGGTATTTTCATGATCAAGGTTGATATGAATTAAGGTCTCAAATATGTCCTAGCTATTGTGCGAATCAAAACATTCCTTACCGATTGAATTCTTGAGAAAGATATTGGTATCGTGAAATTCAAAGAAGAATATCTCTCATTATACTATGAATTTTTGATCCCATGACCTACCAACGGATATATAATTTAATAAGCTTTCCGCCAATACCAAATTCGCCTAAAACGGACTCCCGGTGAAGAAGTTATGGCTATTTTAAGTTTCTGCTGTAAGACGAATGCCATTTCAGTGCATGGCGCATCACGCCAGAAACCAAAATGGCACTCGTCAATTTCCAAAAAGCCTTCTCAATATCCCCGCTTCACGCCAAGTTTCCAGGTCACAATAATTTTCATTTTACCAAGCTCCGCATCACGCCAGGGCCCTAAATCGGGATAAATTTTGCGTAGTTTTCAGTTCTTATTTTAAACTCCTCAAGGGCAATATGGTAACTTCCCAAAACCCTATATATATTCTTTAAACACGGTATTGAAGCCCCAAAGAAGCCATTTACATTAATTTTATCAAAATTCACTCAAGAATAGTCAAGAACAAGTCTAGCGTTTCCATTGGGGTTTCAAGCTTCAAGCAAATTTAAACGTAGATTCCACGAATTCTTAATATAAGGTATGCATAGTGTTCATCTATGGATCCAATCTATTCATAGATCTCAAGAACCATGTTTTTAAATGTTATTTTGTAAACTTTTTTGTGGTGATATAAGCATGTACATGTTGATGATTGTTGTTTAATTTTCAAAATGATATCTAAAGATGTTTTCATGAAATATATGTGGTTGTTAGTTGAAAAACATGAACTTTAGGTGGTTTGATGTGCTGCAAGTATGAAATCCACCTATGATTTAAAGAATGCATGAAAGGTGTTTGATAAAATGCCTAGGATTCTAGAAACCCATAATTACATGATTCCATGATATCTAAATGACAAGTCCATATTAGCTATACACTTACATATGAATTTCCGTGCTATTTATGTGTTGTTGTTGTTGTGGCATGAAGCATGTGTAATAATGGAAATATGAATTATATACACAAAATGTATCCATGCTCTCCCTACCATGTTGAGATGTGAATAAATACATGAAGTATACTATCCCCTACTTATAATATTGTGAATTGTGGACTCTAATCTTATGATCAAGTGATGTCATGTGTGACAGTTTCCTTCTATCGAGTCCTGGGGGTATTCGTACCCAAAAAATATAGCTGTATGCCTAGAGCCATGTCATATGCCACGATAAATCTTAGTCAAGCTATACTCTATAGAACTCAGTCAGTCATGTGACTCAGGAAACATCAGAAATCTCATGATCTCTATTAACTCTCAGATAATAGTACTACTCTGTCAGTCAACAGATATCAGTTATTCAGTCCATGTACAGCCAGTTGAATCATGTTCAGTCCCTTTGGATGGGAGTAGAAGTTAGCACCGAGTGAACCAAAGGATGGGAACTCACTTGCCAGTTCAGGGTGTCATTATTAGCAGTCATCCTTGTGTTCAAGAACTACATAGCTAGCGTAGGTTGAGACATATTAACCTGTTAGATTAGGGTTGATGAGGAGAATTAACCTGTCAGTTTGGGGTCCCACCGTTCTCACTTTGGGTACCTTCCAGATAAGGGTCACTCACAACTGTCCTTACATGTGGCGCGGTATTGACACCCCTCTAGTTGGGGCAGATATTGGACCCCAGCTTAGCCGTAATGGTATGCAGGGGCGTATCGGTTAAACAGCTAACTCCCACAGTTTTAGTTACCAGTCTGTCAGTTAGCATTATTCATGCATGCAAACCCTTTGCATTAGCCTACCTCACTCGTATACTCAGTACTACAGTTGTACTGATGCATTTCTACTATGGTGCTTTCTTTTCATATTACACCATAGGTCCAGAGCCACGAGTTCCAGACTAGCAGTAGCTTTCCAGTCATAATGTTGTAGTGAGTCCTCATCCATTTGAGGATAATATGATTTGATTTATTCATTTATTACTTCATTTCAGTTTTGCGGAATTAGTTGGAGACATGTTCCTTTAACTCCTTATTCAGACAGTACTTAGAGGCTTTCAAATTTAGTCAAATTCAGCTATCAGATTTAGTATTCAGTTTTATATTCAGTTGATTTAGGTATTCATTACCCCATGGATGTTACTATATCTCTTCAGTTGAACCTTATGGCCTACATGTTCAAGTTTTCTGCGTGTTATATATATGTATATTATGCAGTGTAAAAGTACAAATATCAGTCATGGGTTAGCTTGTGGTCCCTCGGGGTCATGAGCACCGTGTAGCATTCCGATTCAAAAAATCAGGGCGTTACAATAAGTTGAGCAGAATCTAAACTAGAATACAAGAATGAATTTTAAATATTATAATCAACTAGTTTTAATCATAATCCCGATCAACAAGGAAATACTAAAGCTGACTAACGAGTTAATCATGTTCGAATGCCTATAATAGTTGCATAGTTGCTGGGACAAGTCCCTAGATAATTCAAATGTCTGAAGCTAAAATGAATTACTACAATACAAAATAATGAAATGACATCCTTGGATGATTAGGACTCACCATTAATTACAACTGAAGATCACTATAATACACTAATCATGGGGCTAATGTTGAGTTCCAGAGCCTATATCATAAGACAATACATGACAAATGAGTATGCAATCAATACTTTAAAAATACTGAGCATAAGAGATATGAAAATATAAACTATACTAAATATGGTGGTAAATATTGAAATACTATATTGAGATGTAAAACTAAATTGAGGTACAATAAACCTGTCTGAGATGCATAAATATACATATAAACATTGATATGAAATGATAATCTAAAAAGTCACAAGTTTAAGCATGTACAAACTAACCTAAGTTTCATGTATAAATCTAAGTCTAAAATTGTGGAAGGTTATCGTAACTGATGTGTGAGAAGACGCTAACACATTTGAGGCTTTTAATTGAGAATAATTGCAAGGTACTAAGAAAATTTTGTCATTTTTGATTGTTTTATCTTTGATTTTGCATTAGAAGCCAAGATGCAAGAGAACCAATAGGGATTAAAGCAAAAGAGTTGAAATCTAAAGCAAATAGAAGAGATGTGTAGCTGACGACATTCCTGATAAGTCGTCATCCCTGTGATAAGTTATTAGATATACCGCCAGCCTTGAATAGAGGATGGACCTCAATTGAAAGTTATGACGACATTTGGTGATAGGCCATCATAAGTGTGATAAGCCATCAAGTTTGTCATTATCCTAAGGCAGAACATATGAGCTGAGGTGGAGAAGTGACGACATTGTTTGATATGTCATCACATTTTTGATAAGTCATCAGGATTCATCGTTATCCTTAAGTAGGATGTGCTAAAACTGAAGAGGGAGCTGACAACATTTGTGATAAGTCATCAGACTCCTAATTAGGTGTCACAAATGTCGTCGCCTAATCCGAGGAATTATTAAACTCTATGATTTTATTTCCTTATTTAGGCTGAATTATAAAAAGTATTGTTTAGGATTTTCTAAAGGAGTTCTGAATATAATTTTGGAACACATGTATTTTGTCATTTTTCTCTCTAGTTCTTGGCTTAAAAAAAATTAACTTTGAAGAGATTTTCATCAATATTTTGGGATTTCTATTGTGATCTAATCTGAGAATCACTAGTTATTATTCATCTTGTGGTAAGTTCATCTTTCAAATTATGAATACGTTTAGTTGTTTCGCTTATTACATTATGAGTGGCTAAATCTCTTTGACCCAATTTATGGGGTTTATGGGTTAAGTCTTGGTAAGATGCTATGTGTTTTTGATTCTAAAGGTAATAGGACTCCTTGGTAATCTGAGATTTTAATTGTTGTAAATTGGTTGCAAATGATAGATAGCACCTTCTTTGATTTGCTTGTGATAAGAAATCAAATATAGTTGGAAAAGAATTATTGACAGGGTCTTGGAAACACTAAACTTCCATTTAACAATTGATGATGTAACAAGGTTGATTAACCTGAGTTAAAGTCTAGTTAGTAAATATAAATTCTCTAAGTCCGAGAGGATTAGGTAATTAAATGCTTAGGTAGGTCGAGAGACATTTAGACATAACTTCAATAGAGATAATCTGTTGTCCTACCTACTGCTCGAATCTTGAATCACTATTAGCATTTGTTAAGTACTAAAACCCATAGTGAACATAATTTTTGTTTTCCATAAACTCTTGATTACAAACACTAAAACTAAAGTGACCAACATTTATTGGCTAATCTACAAAACCCGTATTTTATATATTCATATCATTTGTTTGAAGTCAACTTGTAGCTCTATTTTTAAATTAGTTTAATCTTCACTCATATTGTTCCCTGTGGATTCGACCCCAACTCCAAAAGTTGGATAAATATATTGACGATGACCGCCTTGTACTAAATTGACGTGTAAGTGTAGCGTTATCAAAAATGGCACCGTTGCCGGGGAACAATTTAGCTTATTAAGTTGGTTTGGAATATTAGTTTACTTACTTGAGTTCAAACTTGTAAATATTTGTTTAGTTTATTTTTTTTATTTTCTTTTATTTTTATCATACCTTTCTTGAGATGTCAGCCTAGAAAGATGTTTTTTTGAGTGATGAAAATTCTTGTGACGATTCTTGTTATTATTGTGGGGGACCATATTTTGAGGCTTGTTGTCCAGATTTACCTGGAAGTGCATGGACTAGACCTTCACAATATGATACTGATACTATTCTACTTACTATAACTTGGTGTTTGGGTTGTGGTAAAAGTGATCATACTGAAGATATACGAGCTGTCATGATTCAAGCGAACAAATTAATGAAATGAATTTTAGAGAATCAAGAACAGCTGTGGGCAGAGCTAAAGGAGTTACCACTCCCACCATGTTTATAGTGGCTAAACAAAGAAGAATATGAGCAGGACATCAGCCAATTTGAGGAGAAAACTCAAGAATCGCATCCACTCGATTGTCATCTTGATCTTGAGACTGACATTGAGAAGGTGAATAAAAGTGAGTGTGTAGTAGATAGTGTAAATTATGAAATAGAATTAGTTGGGCCTTAATCGAAGCATTTTCCCACATTATGTTTTGATGATATCTTGTTTGTGGAATCATCTAAAATAGTAGAAGAGTGTGAAGATGAGGAACAAGAATCCTATATTCTTTATTTTACACTTGATAAGTAACATAAAAACACACCTCACTCTAAGGCCAAGTGGTTTACCACGCTTAATCCATTACTCGACTTCTTAATTTTTGTACCACCCCCTATGATCGAGGCAAGAAGATGGACTCTAAGTTGGGGGTGAAGTTCTTATCCTCAAGGTGGAGGAAAAAGCTGAGTTGGGTCATGCCGTGATATTAAATCAAGCGCTGCTTGGGAGGAAACCCAATGTATTTTGTTATTTGTATTCGTATTATGTGATTGACATTAGATCATCGTACCCATGGTGCCAAAGGTATGTTTCTAACTCTCTTATTTTGGTTTGACGCATTGGGGAGATTGCATAATTTTATGTTGAGGGTGGGGCTACTTATGGGTGTTGATGTCCTCTTGGTGTTTTTGTTGCTGTGCCTCTTTTCCCCGGAGTCTTGTTCTTAGTAGAGCCGACATATTTAGGCGTATTGTGATTTATTGTAAAAATTATAGTTGACAAGGAGATATACAAGTACCTTAGGCAGTTAACATGTTTTTGTTGATTTTTGAATACCTCTTCAATGGTTTATTTTATAACTGTGTGATATGCATTTATATGTGACCACTGTGCATCTTTGTATGACATTCGTTCTAGTGACGAAATAATCAGTGCTAAACAGCTGCATGAACTGAACGAGTAGTAACTTGTGATATACTTGTGTGCCATGTGCGTGTGAGATCTTACTTAGTTCCCGTTATATGTTAAATCCAGAACTTGCCCGATTAGTCTTACCTAGGTTGAAGGATAGGGGTTTGGAAAGGATCATAGGCCGTTTTGATATTAGCTCACTTTTAGCCTAAATAACCTTCCCTGTATGTAGAATATCCCTTGATCCCTACTTTGAGTCGGCTTAGCCTATTTCTATTTATGACACCTGTCACCTTTCTGTTTATAACACTATGAACCTATTTTTGCCCTGGTCCTCCTTGGACACTATGCACCTTGACTTAGGAAAATGGCCTAAGTTGAGGGTGGCTATCATAGGGGTGCGTGATACAGAATGAGTATGAAGAAAAGTAGAATAAAAGTAAAGAATAAAAAATGGGGTGCGGTGGAAAAGTGCAAAAAATAGAAAAGTTGTACGAAAGAATAAGTGATTGTGGAAAAGACCGCACCTATCCTAAATAAGTGTGATCAAGAAAAGATAAGAATAGAAAAAGGTTAATGAGTGAAACCCCAAAAGCTAGTGTAGTGTCAAGGAGGCGTGGTCACTTTAAATATCATCAAGTATCATACCAGGCCCTAGCTTGTATTACAAGCCAAAGAGAAGACCTATAGTGATCTTAGCTGACTTGTTTGAAGATATTGGTAATGAAAATAAGGACAAGCCTATGGTATTCGACATGGATTGATTGGAACTTCATTCTGGGAGTGAGTGTTTTTTTGATTGTCCCCATAGTTACATATATGATTACTAATATGAGAAGAGAGGGATATCTTTGCTGTAAGGGCACACCGGATATGTTGCTAGTTGCTAACTTATTCGGATAGTGTAATAATGGTTTATGCATGGTTGTTAGAGCTGTATTAATGCCGTATCTTGATTCCTATGTGTTGCATTGTTATTCTTCAATAATATACACAGTTGTTCTTGAATTGACTGATCTTGGAGATGGTGAATATGTTTTGAGATAATATGGATGATTGACTGCCGTATGTACTTTGTATCGTCTTGGTTGTGTTTGAGTTGCTTGAGGACAAACAATTATTTTAAGTTGAGGGTGTTGATGTGTGAGCAGATGCTAACACAATTGAGGCTATTAAGTGAGAATAATTGCAAGGTCTTAAGCAATTTTTGTAATTTTTGATTGTTTTATCTTTGATTTTGTAGTAGAAGCCAAGATGCAAGAGAACCAACAAGGGTGGAAGCAAAAGAGTTGAAATCTGAAGCAAATAGAAGAGAAGTATGGTTGACGAAATTCCTGATAATTCTTCAACCTTGTTATAAGTTATCAGATATACCGTCATCCTTAAACAGAGAATGGACCTCAGCTGAAAGTTTCGAAGACATTTGGTGATAGGCCATCATAAGTGTGATAAGCCGTCAGGTTTGTCATTAGCCTAAGGTAGAATATGTGAGATGAGGTGGAGAAGTGATGACATTGTCTGATATTTCATCACATTTCTGATAAGTTGTCAGGATTCATCATCATCCTTAAGCAGGAAGTGCTAAAACTGAAGAAAGAGCTGACGACATTTGTGATAAGTCATCAGACTCCTGATAAGGTATCACGAATGTCGTCGCCTAATTTGAGGAATTATTAAACTCTGTGATTTTGTTACCTTATTTAGTCTGAACCATAAAAAGTATTGTTTAGGTTTTGGTAAAGGAGTTCTGAACATAATTTTGGAACACACGTATTTTGTTATTTTTCTCTATAGTTTCTTGGCTTGAAAAACAATCAACTTTGAAGAGATTTTCATCAATATTTTGGGATTTCTATTGTGATCTAATCTGAGAATCACTAGTTATTAGTCATCTTGTGGTAAGTTCATCTTTCAAATTATGAATTCGTCTAGTTGTTTCGCTTATTTCATTATGAGTGGCTAAATCCCTTTGACCTAAATTATGGGATCTATGGGTTAATTCTGGTAAGATGCTATGTGTTTTTGATTCTAAAGGTAATAGGACTCCTTGATAATTTTGAGATTTTAATTGCTGTCTATTGGTTGTAAACGATAGATAACACCTGCTTTGATTTGTTTGAGATAAGAAATCAAATATAGTTGGAAGTGAATTATTGACAGGGACTTGGAAACACTAAACTTCCATTTAATAATCAACGTTGTAACAAGGTTGATTAACCTTAGGTAAAGTCTGGTTAGTAAATATAAATTTCCTAAGTCCGAGAGGATTAGGTAATTAAATGCTTAAGTAGGTCGAGAGACATTTAGGCATAACTTTGATAGAGATAATCTGTTGTCCTACCTACTGTGAGAATCTTGAATCACTATTAGTATCTGTCAAGTACTAAAACCCATAGTGAACATAATTCTGATTTTTCATAAACTTCTGATTACAAACACTGAAACTAAAGTGACCAACATTTATTGGCTAATATCCAAAACCCCTATTTTATCTTTTCGTATCATCTATTTGAATTCAACTTGTAGCTATAGTTTTAAATTAGTTTAATCGCCACTCATATTGTTCCCTGTGGATTCGACCCCGACTCCAAAGGTTGGGTAAATATATTAACGACTACCGCCTTTCACTAAATTGATATGTAAGTTGAACGGTATCAGTAACCAACATAGATCATGTTATCAACATGAAATACAACCTATTACCCAAGTTTAAAAGGTGATTTATACTTTGTTGAGGGTAAGAACCATGACTGGCATGAATTCACTCATGAGGCTATTCGAGCTAAAGGAGACACTCTCAACTAATGAGGACCCCTTTAAACTATGGTGGCATGTAGTTTTGAACTTGGGTTATCTGAACATATATACTCCCAGTGCTAAGTACTACTCCTATAATCATATACATATGCTCATTATTATTCTAAAATTTGTAATACATAAACTAGTTTAATTTACTAATACTAAATATGTCTAAAGTTACGTGGCTAGTTATATGCTTCTTAATATTTAATGAGAGTCATGAGAAACATGGTATATTGAATAATCATATGACAATATGCTTCAATTAGATATTCCATGCAAATTTACAAGAATTTAGTATCGTGTGTACTACTTGTAATCATTAGATATTATGAGATATGGATAATAAGGGAATCATAAATTTAGATATTTAGGAACTTGCCTTAGTTCATAGAATTCAAAAAAAATTAAAATTTTAAAACAATATTGGGCATGAGGGTGGAAGGATACCGTCATTGAATACACACATATTTGGAATTTGGATAATATTTGCTAAGAACTTGAACATTGAAGCCTTTGGAGAAGAAACCTAGCTTTCTTCTATTGGAGAGAAAAATAATCACCTTTCCAATATTTTTCTAAGTGTTTTGGGAGAGAATAAAGGTAAAGAAATGTTTTAACCTCTTTAACCCCTTACTACTAGGCCATAAAATGATGTAGTATAAGTCTAGATAATAAGTAAAGTATGAAAACACCCCTATGGAACCATTTTTAAAACTGCTGAACCAAGACAGATGAGTCTTAGGATAACTTGTTGTCTATAGTGATTCATTGTCTGAGTTGTTGTGCAAGGATTATTCATGGATCTCTTGATGATGAGTGGTTACAATGACTCTTTGTGACATACAACGGTCCATCGTTAGAATTCATAGTCATTGGACTTAAATTCAAACTTCTAAAACTTCCTCAGGATTTCTTAGGATGGGAGCATGAGATGACTCATCCCTGCTTAAGACAATTCATTGTCATGATTTGTTCCTACTAGGACTAGACGTACTTTAGGACTTTGTTCAATTTCACTTAGAATGAGTACTAAGATGACTCATTCATTGTGTCTAACAATTACACATCTTCACTGAGTCATTGTCATAAGGTAGAAAATAATCCTTTAGGATATTTGCTAGACACTTAGGATGGTTCACCCAATAACTTATTGGTGTTGACCATGACTCATTGTATGAGTTGTATAGTGAAGTTTCTATTGGTTTTTGATCTGAGTCTGATATATGATCTTGGGGACTTTTAGGGAGTCACAATAATACAATTTCCTTGTCATACATCATAGAGATACCCGAGTGATTCTCATCGATGATCTTAGGTCAAGTTTGTATTTGGACCACGATCCATTGTGAGACAAGTAAGCTCGAAATCAGACAACCTTTTCTCTTAGTGGCGACCTGGTAACTTTGGATTCAAAAGGAATGTCTCTTCTATAATAAATGGGTAGGAACTGATCAAATCTTAGGAATTTTATTCAAAAATATATATCAGGGGAAGTCCCACGAATACTAAGGTACACCTTCGTTCGGAGTGAGATGCTTGTAAAGAAAATCTACATGACCTTCGAAGCCTACTGCATCTAGAACTGCTAGAACAAAAGGATTAACTTAGAGATCCCGAGTGATCAATTGCCTACCTTAGAAAAGTAGAGGAAATAAGTAGGGTTACTCATTATAGACCTTTCTGGCCCCATGCCTCACCCACAATCTTTACCTTGCCATTGTTAATAACCCAGAAAAATCATTTGAGGATGAGTTCTAAGATAAAAAAAGGATAAGGCAAATACTATAGGAGAAACCCAGAACACAATCCCAATATCCATAGGATCCAAAGAAGGGCACCATGAAAAGGGATCAGATATCTCCTAATTAACCCTTTCTCTACAGTAGGGATGAAAACATATAGAAAAGAATGCATAAATTTGAAAGATGATGATTCATAGGCAAAAACTTAATAAAAATTCAAAATAAAAAGGATCATGGATGATATCCATGTGTTTGACTTAATAAATTGGGACAAAACCCAAAGTAACGATACATAGAACTTAAGGTGTTAAAATTGTCCTATCTGATGACTTGACATTTCAGATCACAAGTAGGAACATTCCTGTGCAATCCTAACCGTGATTCAAAATTAAAGAGGTGAGGAGTCAAGAAAGTCTAATAAACTAACACAAGACTCTACACAAAGACTCACCCTCAAGCTGACAGACACAAGGCTCAATATGAGTATTAGAATCTTGATAGGTTAGACCCGTGAATTTGACTTTCTTTGAATTAATCATATCAATCTTTGAAAGGCTTGAGGTAAGAAATACAAAAGATATCTCACCTTATAGGAGATAAAAATCCACGATATCGTCTTAGGGCTGGTACTTTGAAAATTCTTAATTAGCTTATGCTGGGAGCATAGGCAAGACCTCTTTTGGAATTGAGATAAGTGGGAAAGATGACCTGCGTACAAAGGAAAAAATCCTCATGATGTAGTAAAAAACTTATGGGAAGGAAAAGACTGCAACATCAGTTTTACCCCCATACTTAAAATAAATATTATCACCTGGGACTCTGAGATGGCCCTATCACTCTGTCATAAGGTAAATTTTCAAACAAAGTACCAACGGACAAGCGTATATAATAATCATGGTGAAAAATAAAATCATTAGGCTAATGCTATAGCTTGGGCCTGTTCATTTCTCCAAAAATGGATTAATTATATCAAAAGTTTTATTCGCAATAGGCACTTTCCAATTTGAAGAATATGAAGTCTAGGAGGCTGCACTTACATAAAATACAAACTAAGGGCACACCACCTGCAACCAGAAAATGTCCCAAATGATAGTCCACACCATTGTACAAAATACACATCGTACAGGTATAACATTAGGGAAAAATATCACACATATGAATGTAAAGGACAAAATACACATCGTACAAGTATAACATTAGGGAAAAATAATACATCATAGAGAAATACAAAGTAAATATAATGTAATAGAGATGATGATGATAATGTTGATGATGATGATAATGATGATGATGCCCAAGGTTGTCGCACAACCTCTGTATACCCTACAGAGCTAAAGCTTCCTACATAGGACCCATGAGGGGTTCATCAACCCATATACAACCAATATCCAATACTAATATCCATAACTCCTCTCTGGGATATCCATCGGTAGAGGGTTTTAAAAATGTCACATTTTCTGTCAGAAAAAGCCAGTGTTTCCAATATTTCGGTAGTGCTAATGTTTCATGAATGAATATGATATAAAGATGTAATGCTCAAAACCAGCCAGAATAAGAAATTCTATATCCAATAAATATACTAACCAAGTGAGCCAAAATCCACATGTTAATCCAACCATCCATGAATCCAACATAACCCATATGTAAATAGAATGAAACACATCAAAAAGTAACCACTGGTACGATATTTAGGCCATTTCATCACATACACAAGGCCAATAATATCATGTAGGACCCCACATGGTCATAAATAGCAAATAATATTCAAAAACAGCCAAATAACATCAATATATAGCCCCCCACATGGACACAACACATTAATATAACTATTTTAATGATTAGTTTCTGCGCCCTTATCATGATTTTGTATCAACATTAACTCTCCAGCCAAGTTTGAAGAAAGTTAAGCCATAACCTACTTCAAATATCGGAAACGTATCTAAAAGCCTTCAATCTAAAGCCTTACTCCCATAAATGGACTCAGAATCAACTAAGACATAAATATATAGAATCTATGCATAAAAAAAGCCAACGATAACCATATTGCCAAATTTTTAGTCGAGGTCAAAATAATGAAGCTAATAGTGACAAATTGTCACCTGGTACAGGAAGCATCGACTTCGCTATCATTGCCTACAAAAAATATTTGGTTTTGTTAAGATACAACGACATTGCTGAAAAACCATTTCCGAGAATATGGGCCATAACCTTTTTTATTAATGGGCACCTCACAAACTATTTAAGTTCAAGAGAAAGACTGATGGAGCAACCTATAGGCGATGGACCATTAAGGTTTATTAAAGTTGTAATCCTTTCTTTCCTCTTCTATTAGTATAGTTTTATTTTGTTGCTAAAAACACTCCTCCACGGGTAGTTATACATCCTAAATTCCAACCCACATATAGAAGAGCTCGCAAGAGGTCCAAAAATGATACTACCACTCATAAAATAATAGATAAACCCAACCTAGAGGCCAGAGAAACAAAGGAAAAATAGGGCTACCTTACTAGAAATTTTCTAGACAACAACAAAATTTTTTCCAAGTTTGGTGGCCCCTGGTAGTAAGTCTAGTACGGGCTACTTGAGTTCAAATGCAGATAATAAAAGTGGTACTGTTGCCATAAAGAGTCCATACGAGTAACTTGAACCTATTCTAGATAGGTTCATCAAGAGCAAAACTCCAAGATTTTGGGAAGAAATGTGTTGGCAAGTGAAGGTCTCTCATAAGCACTTCTAAGATAGTATGATGACGACCAAAAAAGTAAATCTTAAAAGATCATTTGCTGAGGAGGTTCAAATTTACTTGTTTGAACTTGTTGTATATCTAGACATTGAGAAATATTTCAATCACTATGTCTTGGTTATGACTAGCACAATACCCCAATTCCATTACACTGTTATGGTTTATGAGTTCTATGTGAACTATGAGGTGACCTTGGAAAACTAATGCAAGAAAGGAAAGAAAGTCACAGATTTCCCAAACCTAAACAAGGTCTCGGTTCATGTAGTCACGATTAACATGTCAGATCTACTATTTTTTATATGGGCCTAGATTTGTTCCACCTTCCAGTAATGTGGATTTTGAACATAAATTGAGGGACAAGGAAAATCAACGGTCATGGTTGGCTCAAGTCATAATCGAGGGTGAGATGACATGGTTGAAAATGAATATTATCACCTGGGACTCTGAGATAGCCCTATCACTCCATCATAAGAAAGGCAGATTTTCATAAAAAAAGTACCAATGGATAAGTAGATACAAAAATCATGCTATAAAAATAAAATCATTATGCTAATTCTATGGCTTGGTCCCATTCATTTCTCTAAAAATGGCTTTATTATATTAAAAGTTTTATTCACAATAGGTAGTAAGACAAGTCAAATGTGTATCATGCAGAATTGAGAAAATAAAAGCTTTATTATTTTGCTAAAGCCCTTAAAATGGGGGACGAGATTACATAATACAAAAGATTAGGGATGTAATTTACAATAGAGTTGAAATACATGTTGGAGAAAATATCGTTGAAGCATACATCAAAAACAAATCTGGCTAGGGAAGTCCTTACACTTTATTTTCCCTCTTTGGAACCTGGTAGGAGTGCCTCAATCATAGTGCTTAGATAACTTTTGTATCTCTAAGAAGAAATGCATCCTAGTCAAGAAACCATTAACTCGAGTTCATCCAATTCTCTTAATGGTAACAAGGACAATATTGTGTCCCTTCGAAAGAACATAAAGTTACTAAAGAAAGTAGATGCCCAAGGCAGGCCCCTGCAATGATGTATCCTCATAAACGTGGGGGAACCAATCTTTTCCTCACCTTAGATTATATCATCTAAAACTATTTATAGATCCTTTCAGTGTGGAGTCCCCCATAATGATCAGGTATCTTTGATGAATTTTATAAGTCTTAGTATCAAAGGGAGAAGCCATAACCATTATTCAAAAGAATGGTCGGCTAGTGAATTACCTTTCACCTTCTCCCATAGATTTTATCATTATCCTTACATAACTATCATTTACGCCCATGTAAAGGCCCTATGAATGGTTTACCAGGGTCGAAGACAAGAATGAGGTAAGGGATTTAGGGGATACTAAGGGCAAATGCTTTGTACTTAGAGAATTTGTCATTTTTCTAATTATAAATGGTGTGATGCAAAAAGGTATGAAGAATAAAAGTTAGGAGAACATGGAATTTATAGGCCAAGAATTCATGAAAATATATTCTAGATGACGGACACAAGGATTTCTATCCTCAGAAGTTATGACAAGATATAATTGTCGTACCATCAAGAGCTTTTCTGTCGTTTGCAGTATCATCATTTCATATAAATAAGGAGATTGTTTAACTACTTCCACAACAAATAATTAATCAAAGAAGGAAATAGAAATCATTGATTCAAAAATGGTCATATTCAATTGCCATCACAGTACCTAAGACACAAACTTGAGGCTATCAAACCAATATCGAGGGCTAACATCTCTTGATAAATGAGATACTTGATTTCTTCATAAGGGCACTGCAATTAAACTAAGAGTCACTTATAGTCAGATGAGTATGCTCTCAACCGATTAAAAAAAGTATCTCTTGGTTTCACTTTTTTTCTCTGCTCGCAACTAGATCGTTCCCCAAAGATGAACAAACTCTTTGTGTAGGGAAAAATAACATCGAGAAGGGTTGGGAAAACCTAGTTAGAATATATCGAGAACTGGACAATGATGGCATCATCTCAATAGCAATACTGATGTAAAAGGACATCCTATTAGGTAAGATCAAAGTTTCCAGAGACCGGATAAGATGGTGATCGCGTACTAATAAATAAATAGAAGGACAATATGTTAGGGGTTCTAGAGCCATATGTAGCCCTTGGTAAAGCCGTTTCTAATACAAACTAGTGGGATGTCCTCTCCATCAGCTCAAGGGAAAATGGCACTTACCTATTGGCTATAGGTTGTCACGACCTAATTTTTAAATCATGATGGCATCTAGTTTATCCCACCAGTAGGTAAGCCACATGGTAACTTAGAGTTATAGGAAATGGGTTAATTTGGTGGAAAATGGCAAAAATGCTGGAAACATGCAAGTAACATACTTACAAGCAATAAAAAAATAACCATAATGATAAGAAGGATAGATAGGAGAAATAACAATCCCATGACCTAGTAGTGTTGATACAACAATCACTATACCAAAAGAATACGAGTACCATCATAGTCAAATATACATCAATCTCATATAAAAAGACTAAGCAAAAATAGAAGAAGGAGAAAAGATCAACTTTGGCTCAAAGAGCTCACCCTATTTCCGAACTCTGAACCACACAAATCTCAGCATCAACAGTGACATCCAGTACTCGGATCTGCACCAAAAAGATATAAATTTAAATATGAGTTCCAAAGCCATGACTACTTAGTTGGCATCATCGATCGACTGAGCTAAACTATAATATAAACATAATAAAACATGAGATAAATAAATACCAAGTCGAGGAAACAGAACTATCACTACAAAATTTGCCCCATAAGCCAGTAAGTATGGAAAGGTAAATAACCCAAGGTGGGTCCCCATGAGCTCGGAGGGTTCAATCAAGGAGAAATAATAGCAGGAATTATACATATTAAATGAATCTCAAAATCATAACTAGATCCTTCCATAAAAAACATAAGACATAAACCAATTCCATAACCATCTAAAGCAATCTCTTGATGTCGTACTCAAATTAGAACTCATATAATCATTAGCTGGACTTGAATCGAAACTTATATCATAGTTTGTCAGACTAGAACCAAAACTCATATCATTATCTCACAAGTACCAATCTAGCAAAATCATCATGTATCTAACTTAGTCATGGTTTAAAACATATACATAGATGATATAAGTGTCCATTAAGTCTACAAGGAGCTAGTATTAGTGTTGGCCTAAGGTGGACCGAAGGGGTCACTTCTAATCACCAAAGTCCATTCTAAGGAAAATTGTACCCCAAAATAGGCTAAGGAATCTAATTTTACAACTAGATATTAAATAAGCCATATTTTATTCCTAAGATAGAAACTTTACCTAAAGAATGAGTAACTAAGTCAATTACGCCTAATTTGCGGCTTCTTAATAGGCTAAATTACCCAAATTGTACTAAATATACCACTAAGACCTAATTTCCATCCCATATATAGCACATTATCATAAATATACTACAATATATCCCAATATAAAAGAAAAGTAAATCTAGTCTACCTGTATGCTGAAGAAAGCAAGGTAAACCTAGCCTACCGAGATGCGAAAGAAATCTTGGTGAAATCTACTAAATAGTGATTTCCCCTTCTGAGTAGCTTTTGCATAATGCCATGCTATGAAAATGATAATCAACTCATCAAACAAGTACAATAGTACCCATATTGCATTTTGTGCTTTGGGTCCAAAATTACGTAAAATCCCAAGTGGGGCATGCTTGTGGAATTGTACTTTCAAAACTGTCAACACGCCTCTCTTGGCTCAAGGAGTATTTACACTCAAGAATAGGTTAATTATGAGCTCAAATGATGCTAGAATTAACGCAACAATAATCTACGGTTTTTGGGAAATAATAAGAATCTAACCATGTAATTAATCGAAACTTACCAAGATTTTGAAAAGGAAATGAGAAATCCAAGCTCACAATCACCCCAAAATCATCTAATAATGTTTCTCCAAAGTTTCCACATTTTATAGGGTTTTTTCACTCATGAGCTTGTGTGATAATAGGGAAAATAATTGTGCAAATAGGGTATTTAAAGTGACCTAGGTGCCGCTTAAGCGGACACTGGACGACTTACGTGGTCACCGCTTAAGCGGCTAAGTATCGCTTAAGTGGCACCTTCCATCTCTGCCACCTCTGTTTAAGCAGACCAATAACAACTTAAGTGGCCTTTGCTTTAGTGGGTAGGGCCTTACTTAAGCGACCCTTAGTTGGTCAAGCCTAGTCGTTTAAGCAATCGGCTAGCCACTTATGCGGCCTCCATTTAAACAACCCAAGTTGCACTTAAATGAATGCATAAACTAAGTGGTGTACCAACTGGGGACCTGGAAAATTATCAGTCTCAACCAACCATTAGGGATTCATCCAAAATCCTATGAACACAAACAAACTATGCAACTGCCACGACCCAAAAACCTAAGGCCATAATGCCACTTGTCACGACAAGCCTTAACAAGTAAGCCTATCACCCAAGCAGAAATGAATTGAGAAAAGTGAAATAAAAAACCCACAACAAGACTCCTAGAGCAGATTCGAACCACACACATATATAGTAAAAATAGAAATACATAGTCAATGACACATCTCGAACTAGGGCCTTGTCGTAATGGGCTCCCAAGCCTAACCACGGACTAGGACCGCCCCCATTACCAGACCCAACCACCATTAGTATATCTTGAGCCGGCTGAATCTGAACATATAATAAGATAATGTGTAAAACCATGTGGAGACACTGGGATAAGTCTAAAACTGAGACCAACCCGATCAAGTCAACCACCCAATACCAACCAAACAAATGCGGAATTCATAAACCAATACCATGATAATAAGCCAATGTATATATATAACAAAAATTGTCCATACCACACCCAATTCCATAGTTGTCCATACAAATCCTCTAGACCACCAAAGAGTATTCAGTCGGGACATGCCCCCGACCATGGCTAAAAACCAAAGTTTATGAAAGACAAGAATTATGTAAAGTAAACCATGACATAAAATAGATGCCTTCCGAAATATGGAAGATCACCATTTCAATCCAATATCGACTGTCCCCGAATCTGATCACAAAGCAAGAGGAATGGAATGACCGATTCATACATAGCGTGGGTATACAACCGCCAGTAGACGAGTTAGTGGGTGAACACTAGGACACACTCAGGATAGGGGTAAAATAACTCCATTTACAAAACCAAGTAAAACCATCCATTTGCATACAACCATACATATTTATCAGTGCCGGGAAAGGGGGCCGGGTTTAACATGCCCTTTAAAACCTTTACTTGTGTTGTGTAACTTAGCCGTCCTACCAACCATAGGCCATATGGGTTCATCTCCCCCTGCTGAAATATCCCTGGGATCACTAGTACATCCCTCCAATATAAATGTGACATTCGTACATGGCCATCAAAGACCCCTTATATCGGAAAATATGAGTTTCCGATTTTGATCCCCCCGGGACTGCCACCTCTATGGCTTAGATTACACTTCCCGCCATTAATGCTGAATTAAAACCATTAACAAACAATCTAGTTATCCATTTATTAACCAAGTTTATTCAATAAACCAGTGTTATCGTCATACCTCCATATTGGAAGTATTATCCATAGCCAAACCATTTAGATTAAGGGGGCATTCAAGTGCCTTATCATTAGCCATATTAAACCTCTTGGGAGACTACCATGTTCTCCACAGGCATAACCAATTAGCCTTAAGCCTTTGTCAACCATTTAAACCAATTCCATTAATATATTAACTTAGGGGATTTCTGTGTATCCCGCAAGGTTTTCAAAATTGACCAACTATAACCATCAAACCTTAACCTTTACACCATTCCAAACCATTTAAGACCATAAAAAATATTTAAAGCATTTATACCATTTAAATCATGCAAAACCATCCAAAACTATTTAGAATTCCATTACCAAACCAAACCATGCAAGAGTTCCAATGCAAATTCAACAATAGAGTAAAAACGTTCTTTGAGGCATTTTATCAAACACGTTGAGGGCATACCTTTACCAAGACCAAAACCAACATGTAAATCACCATAATTAGGGTTAATCAAAACCCATAGTTAAACCATAACCAAAAACCAACTCATATGCAAACCATTACCAAAAATATGTAAAAACATAGTTTAAACCAATACCAAACCATATGCATCAAGACCCTCAACAATATTTTGAAATCCACCATTCATGATTCATAAAACAACATTAAAATACAATTAAACATGCCTTTATTTAGAGTAAACAATGAGGAAAGGAGTTCACGGAAGAAATATTGAGCTATGAGCCTTTTGAGGAGCATTTGTGAAACCCTAGCCTCCAATCTTCCAAGAGAGTGATTGAGAGAGTATTTGATATATTTTAATCCATTATCACTTGTTATGGAAGACCATATAAGCTTCTATAATGTGAGGATAAAGGGTTTAGGATTAGTAAATGTCCAAACTACCGTTGACTTAAAAATTAAAATAATTCACATCCAGGGGTATGACTCACCTTACCATCCATAACCAAAGGTATGAGTGGTACCCCAATTCGTACCCAAACCTTACCTACTAGTTTCTATACAACTTACATATCCCTAAGTCATACATAAGGATACTAGTGACACCTCCAACTGTACCCCTCAACCGTATAGTGGACAGATTACACTAGTCAACTCAAATAAGCACCATACTACTTGTTCTATATACTCGTAAGTTCCCATATGACTCTTACCCATATGATTCATACCTTGGGAAATAGCTAAGCCTACCTTACTGCCTAGGGTATGATTGGAGCACCTAGGCTCCCTACGACTCGTAACCAAGGGTAAGAGTGACTCCCTTGAGTCGCATCGAGCCAAAAAGTGTCTAAACTTTGGAAATTTTCAAGGGTCCAAAACTTGGGATTCTTCAGTCTACCCCACTAGGATTATTTACCCTCGAATGATGGGTAAGGGTGGGGACAACCACAAAGAAAACACCTTAAGAAACATAAAACTTTCCTCTTGCCAAAGTAGAGGTCAAGAACACAAATCAAGATGAGAAGATTACCACATAGCCTAAGCACAATTTACAGCCCAACACCTTTATTCCAACATCTAACTAAGTAAGAAAACACAGATGCAAGAGGAACCATTCCTCACCTTTAACCAAGTTAGAAAACAAAGATGTGCTGCCGGAACAAACAACTAGCGTGGATCCTTGGACTCCATGTCCACCTACGCATTCCAAATGGCATCCTCGAACATTTGGTTTAACCATGGAACCTTTACCGAAGCCACATCTTTTATTTGCAATCGGCAAACTTACCAATCCAAGATCCTCCGTAAAGAATAAGGAATTTGAGATAGACCTCCCCAAGGAACCAACCACACCCTATCCCTAAATAAATACATAGGATACCGAATGAATGGAAGTTTAGCTAAAATGTAAATCCAATCCATCTTAGAATTTACCAAGACACATCACTATAAAACCTTGAGTATAACTACACACCACCACTTCCATATTCAAGCCTACTCAAAGCAAAGAGTAGTTAACTGAAGCAACCGGGCTCTACCCCTTACATCTATCCCAAAACACTATTCCTCTTCCATCACCTTTATATTATGGAAACCATGAGTAAAGGACATGCACAAACTATATCCAACCACTATAACCAAAGCTCCCAACCTAAAGTTGAAAATCAAATCAATACAACTACCACTCCATGAATTTTTTTTATAAAACCATGCCTCACGATACCTCTTAAGGACCCAACACAACTATGGGTATATCTATCAATCCCAATATTCAAGCCTACCAATCCTATACCAGTGGAATGATCTATCCATCAAAAGAGCTAGCACTCTCTATCACTTCTACAAGCATTTTCACTGCCTACTCCTTTCCTAACCATTTCTTAGGACAACAACCTTGCATCACCTTCCTAAACCTTAATCCTAGTCATCATCCTAGACTCCCACTACATAGGGACTTCTACATTCCCAATTTTGAACATCACCATACTTTCAAAGCCACTACCACCCTAGAACAAGAAGAATTACTATTGAACCAAAGTACAAGAAATATCTATGCCACCCAAGGCGAGATAAAGACTTGCCAAAATAAGACACAACACTATAGGCACAAAGTATTTCATAACAACCATCTAGACCATAGTGAAGAATAGTCTCAACATAACCACACCATGAAAGGAGTCCTTAGATTGGACACTCAAAAAGCACAACCACATATACCATGAGTAAGGTAATGTAAAATCAAAATTCATATTTAGGGAACAAGGCGAATACAAAATGTGAACCTTAGGCATAAGCGCTAAATGAATGCATGCAACACTAGTAGAGTACTCTCTTAATCGAGATAGAAGAGAATCACTAAAATATGCAACCCGACCTTCCCTTGAAGTCCACCACTAAAACAAAATCCAAGACTAACCACCAACCTTCATCCCATTGCACCTACACGCACAACACTCTACCCTAATGGGTATCACCCCAGATGTACACTAGTGACACTTGGTTTTCCAATACCACAATCTCATCCACCCCAAGGCTACCTAGAGCCTAGCAAAGACATGCAAAGACCATTAGACCAAATTGACTTCAAGGTTTCCAATCAAATCCAAAACCATTTAAGAAAATCAAACCATGGTAACCAAGGCCTTTCTGAAGTCATTTGAATCCAATCAAAACAATTTCATGTTCGCTTAACACTTCATGCAATGCATATATTTAAGAGTAGTCAAACCATATGACAAAATCATATTCATTGGAAATTTCACAAAAATTTTGAAGAATTTTTTTTCAAGACCAGAACCAAGAAATCGAAGAATTCATAGTAACCCAAAATCCATTTACCATCCCCATGCATCCCAAAATATTCATAAGCATTAATAAAACAAGAATACTGCATCATAATCCATGGAAAATTGATGATAGGCGAATTTACACGCCTATATCAATATATTTTGCCCATATTTTAGCCTAGTTTTGAGAACAAATTATATATTTCATGCACTTTTAGTCCTTTTTCCTGTAAATGAGCTAACAAACATGATTAGGAAAGTTTCAGGTATAAATGATGCAAAATACAGCATTTTATGGCTTACTTGACGAAAAAGAAAGCTCACAAACGAAGTAGAAGGGAGCTGGACGCCTAAGGACCAAATCTGCTGCATGGAAAATATTTTCCGGGCTAAAACAACATTTCTGAAGACTTTGGGGACTTACAGACACAAAGCTGGATTTTTACAAAGATACATTAACCTAATACAATTAGGTTATGTATTTCACTATTCTATTTGGATTATGATATTGTAACCTTACCCTAGTACATTTGGGTCAAGGATTTCATTAGTAGTAGGATTTGGCTATTTATTTCATTAGCTTAGTAGGAGTAGGATAGGAGTATTATAAATACCCTATCATGTTAGAGATTTTTATTCATTCTTCACTTAATTCAACAATTAATTTTCTTCCATCCCTCTCATCTTCCACCACAAACACTTCTAATCTATTCTTCTATTATTAAATTCCACAACAAGAGAATCGTTACTTGCTAGGGAATCACCAAAACCACACGCCTATCACCTACTTCTCACGCCATCAACCATGCAAATCGTGATATCCTTCGCATTCATGGGTAACTAAACCTCTTAGTTGGGGTTATGGAAGCCGAATGAGTTACTATCTATTGCTGTGAGTTTGTGAGTTCAAGACACGTATATTGCTTATATCATTATTCTCTTCATCTTAATCTACATTCTTTGCGGTTGCAAACGCAAGAATACGCCAGTCTAACATTTAACTTGTTCGCAAGAAAGGTTATTTGTCCGGAAAAGAGATAATGTCAAGGTAGTAGGACACCCTTTCCTATTAAAAAGCTAGTGCCGTAACTGGACTAACCTCTTGGAGAATTCGTACCGTTAGACACGCCTTAAGATCGCGAGAGTTAAAGTGAAATAGTCCTTGTTTAGGTCGCGAGACGCTTGGATTTACCATCGACTACAATTCTCTGTAAGCAATTGCATGTCAAGACTCTACACACTCATAGCCGATAGAGACGTATACCTCAGAAGGTGGACATAACCCCAACGCTTCAATTCTCATTGTTTCACAACCTACGAAATACTCTCTTTTTACTTTGCTATTTTCAGCTTTTATTTCATTACTTTGGTTACATATTACAATTCCCCCCTTCTTACGAGACTTGCACCAAAAGTCTATTAATTTTGCTTACTTGTTGACCAAGCTATTCCCTGTGGGATCGACACCCAACCCAGGTTGGGTTCTATATTTGCTAACGACCGCTTTACACTCCCATGAGAGCTGTAGATTGAGCGTTATCAAAAATTGGCGCCGTTGCCGGGGAATACGAGTGTCAATCAAGTTTGTGATAATTACTAGACCCTTTGGTCAAAGATTCTCGTACTTTTACTTTTAGTTTTTGTTTTTGTTTCTTGCAGGTTTTTACTTTAGTGCATGCCCCATACTAGAAGTTCTGGTCAACCGTTATTACCAATCAATCCTGAACCACAACGAATTAGAAGAATGGAAGCACAAGCTGAAATCGACAGGATGGCTGCTCAACACGAGCAAGCAAGATTAGCTGCTCTTGCCGCTGCTCAAGTCCAACAACAAAACATTGATAATCCTGGGCGAGCAAGAAATCCTGACGATGAAGATTTAGGTGATGACGAGTTACTAAACCCTAGGCGTGATGTTGAAATTATAACACCTGCCAATCGAAGAGGTCGACAAGCTCGGTATAGGTATGATCGCCAACCTTTGCAACCAGCTTTTGACGATGATGATGATGATCTTGATGGTGCCGGAGCCACTGGAGCTATAATTCCACCACCATTAGCGCCCGGAGCCAAATTCAACATCACTAGCACCATGATTCAGTTATTGCAACTCAAGGGATTATTTGGTGGACTAGCAGGCGATGATCCGAATATGCATCTCATCAACTTTATTTCTACATGCAAGTCTTTTGACAATCCTGGTGTTGGTCAGAATGCTATTCGATTACGTCTATTTCCATTGTCTCTGTCTGGGGAGGCAACACTATGGTTGAATAGGCTGACTCCTGATTCAATTACAAATTGGAGGCAATTGAGAGACGCTTTCCTAGAAAGATTCTTTCCGCCATCCAAAAGAGCATAATTGAGAGATGAAATCAGCAACTTTCGTCAGCTTCCCTCTGAAGCTCTTCATGAAACATGGGAGAGGTTCAAGACAAAGCTAGCGAGATGCCCAAACCATCACATGACTAATGTTCACCTCATGGAGATCTTGTATAGAGCCTTGAATTCAATAACTAAACCAGTGGTGGACAACGCAGCTGGAGGTTCTTTCATGGACCTCACCTTTGGTCAAGCAAGCAATATGCTAGATCGCATGACAAAGCAAAGTAGAGCTTGGCATACCAGGGATTCTGAGGTAGCAAGCCCCACTTTATCTATTGGCATGTCTGCAGACCAAAGAAAAAGAGAAGAAGAACGTGAGCAAGACATGGCGCACATAAAAACACAATTGGATCTTCTGACAAAGCACTTATTATCAGGGAAGACCGAAAAAGTGAAAGCTATAGCGCTAAAAGGAAGAGACGAATCTGATTCTGAAGAGGAGGCCAACTACTTGAACAATCAGAGGGGTTTCCGTGGGAGTGCCCAAGGAAACCAAGGTCGGAACTATTATGATAAATCTGGAAGCAAAGACCAAGGTAGTTGGAAGAAAAATAATGAAAAGAGTGGTTTTTACGTTCCCCCTGGTAAACGTGATACCACCACATCTAATTCTATGGAAGACATGATGGCTAAGTTATTGAAAGGAGTGGAAGCAACAAGCGCGGGAGTTAAGGAGGTGATTGATGATTTGTCCTCCATGAAGCAACTAGTTGATTCTCATTCCATTTCTATCAAGCAAATAGAGCAGCAATTGAGCCAACTTTCAGCAGCATTCAATCAAAGAAAGGCTGGCACCTTACCGAGCGATACTGTGCAAAACCCAAGGAATGATGGGTCATGCATGGCCATCACTACCAGAAGTGGTAAGGTGCTGGAAACTTCAGCAAAAGGCAAGCAAGTGGTTGACGTAGCAGCAGACATTGACGCCACACCTAGTGACGTTACAAGAGAAGAAGCCGCAACAACTACTTCAAACGTCAAGAATATTTTACCTAGTGGCGTGCAGCCTGAAAAAAATAATAAACGAAAGCAAGAGACGAAGAAAGCCATGGAGAGAACACTTCCATACCCACCACCACCTTTTCCACAAATATTGAAGAAGGTGGCCGATGACACTAAGTTCAGCAAATTCATGACTATGTTGAAGCAGCTGACCATCAATGTTCCATTAGTGGAGGCACTTGAACAAATGACTGGGTATGCGAAGTTTATGAAAGATCTTTTGACTAAAAAGAGGGCAGCAAGTTATGAGCTGAAGGATGATGTGCATCATTGTAGTGCAATTACTACCCGATCGATAGTTCAGAAGAAGGCCGACCCCGGAGCTTTCACGATTCCTTGCACCGTCGGATCTTTGGACTTTGCTAAAGCATTGTGTGACTTAGGAGCCAGCATCAACTTGATTCCATTATCGATCTACAAGAAGTTGGGGTTAGGAGATCCTACACCAACTAATATGAGGCTTGTGATGGCGGATAGGTCGGTAAAACGACCGGTTGGTATTCTATGCGATGTCTTGGTGAAGGTATCTTTATTCATATTTCCAGCAGACTTTGTCATCTTGGATTGTGAAGCAGATTCAAAGGTTCCCATAATCTTGGGACGCCCTTTCCTTGCCACGGGAAGTGTGCTCATAGATTTGAGAGCTAATGAGCTTTCATTCCGAATAAATGACGAAGTGGTTCGCTTTGATGTTTGCAAATCAATGAAGCAACCCAAAGATCTGAGTGTATTTTCTGTGGCTGATGTTGTCATTGATGACGAGGAAGAACGACTTGAAGAAGAACAAATTCTTGATGATCCTTTGGAGGTTTCGCTCATGAAAGGAGAGAATGAGGATGCTGAAATTTCTGAAGAAGCTATTTGTGCTCTATCGGGATTAGGAACATATCGTTATACTCCCAAGAAGCTGGATCTTGATCTCAAGAATCGACCCACACCACCAGCTAAACCATCTATAGAAGAGCCACCCACGTTAGAATTGAAGGAGCTGCCAAGCCATTTGAAGTACGCATTCTTAGGAAGCGGAAATACTCTTCCAGTCATAGTGGCAGCCGATTTGGGTGAGCAACAAGTTGCAGCTCTTATTGCGATCCTACGCAAGTATATTAGAGCTATTGGATGGACCATTGCGGACATTATTGGTATTCCACCTGGGATTTGCACTCATAAAATTCAGCTTCAAGAAAAGTGCACACCCACCATTGAACATCAAAAATGTCTAAACCCACCTATGCAAGAAGTGGTGAAGAAGGAGATTATCAAGTGGTTAGACGCAGGAGTCGTGTATCCTATTTCTGATAGTACATGGGTAAGCCCAGTACAATGTGTTCCCAAGAAAGGAGGCATGACGGTGGTCGCGAATGCAAAGAATGAACTTATTCCACTCAGGCCCGTTACTGGATGGAGAGTATGCATGGACTACCGCAAGCTGAATTCTTGGACACTCAAGGATCACTTCCCCATGCCATTTATGGACCAAATGCTAGATCGATTAGTGGGGAAAGGATGGTTTTGCTTCTTGGATGGTTATTCAGGTTATAATCAGATTTGTATTGCTCCCGAAGACCAAGAGAAGACAACGTTCACATGCCCATATGGTACGTTTGCCTTCAAACGCATGCCATTCGGGTTATGTAACGCACCAGCCACCTTTCAACGTTGTATGATGTCTATTTTCTTTGATATGGTAGAAGACACTTTGGAGGTATTTATGGACGACTTTTTAGTTGTTGGTGAGTCCTTTGAAGCATGTTTAGCGAACTTGAGCATGGCATTACAAAGATGTGTAGAGTTCAACCTTGTGCTGAATTGGGAGAAGTGCCACTTCATGGTAAAAGAAGGAATCGTTCTTGGGAACAAGATCTCCGAAAGAGGAATAGAGGTTGATCGCACAAAAATAGAGGTAATCGAGAAGCTACCACCTCCAATTTCGGTGAAGGGAGTTCGTAGTTTTCTTGGCCATGCTGGATTTTATCGTAGATTCATCAAAGACTTCTCCAAAATTTCTAGTCCATTGTGCAAACTACTGGAGAAAGATGCGAAGTTTGACTTTAATGAAGATTGCTTAAAGGCATTCGAATGCCTTAAAGGAAAACTCATTGAAGCCCCTATCATGGTAGCACCAGATTGGACGCTCCCGTTCGAAGTCATGTGTGATGCTAGTGGTGTAGCCGTTGGTGCTGTTCTTGGACAAAGAAAGGAGAAATTGTTTCATCCTATCTATTATGCAAGTAAGGTCCTAAATGAAGCCCAAAGGAACTACACCGTTACTGAACAAGAGCTCCTAGCAGTTGTGTATGCGTTTGAGAAGTTTCGTGCCTATCTATTGGGTACTAAGGTGATCGTTCATACAGACCATGCAACTCTTAGGTATCTAATGACGAAGAAGGATGCAAAACCAAGGCTGATTCGATGGGTATTGCTGCTGCAAGATTTTGATTTCGAAGTCAAAGATAGAAGAGGTTGCGAGAACCAAGTGGCTGATCACCTATCTAGACTTGAGAATGAGTATGTGGCGCAACCAGAAAATCAGATTGATGATGCATTCCCTGACTAGGAGATACTAGCGACCACAATAGAGCAATTACCATGGTATGCCGACTTTGCAAATTTCGTGGTGAGTAGTATGTTACCTTCCAATTTATCTTACCACCAAAGGAGGAAGTTTATGCATGACGTTCAGCACTACTATTGGGATGAGCCATATTTGTTTCGAAGATGCGCGGATGGTATCATTCGACGATGCATAACCCATGAAGAAGTGCCTACTATATTGGAAGCATGCCACACTTCGCAAGTTGGAGGACATCATGCAGGAAATCGAACGGAAAGGAAAGTCTTGCAAAGTGGTTATTATTGGCCTACAATATTTAGAGATGCACACGACTATGTTAGAAGGTGTAACCAATGCCAACATCAAGGTTCTATTTCAAAACACCATGAAATGCCCATGTCCAAAATTCTGGAGGTAGAACTCTTCGATGTGTGGGGTATTGATTTCATGGGACCATTCGTCAATTCGTTTGGAATGAAGTACATCTTGGTTGCTGTGGATTATGTGTCAAAATGGGTTGAAGCTGTAGCATTGGCCGACAACGAAGGAAAGCGTGTTGTAGCGTTTTTAAAGAAGAATATCTTCTCTGGCTTTGGAGTACCTCGTACTATCATAAGTGATGGGGGATCTCACTTTTGCAACAAGCTATTCAAATCTGTATTGGCCAAGTATGGAGTCAAGCAACACAAGGTATCTACGCCTTATCATCCCCAAACCAGTGGACAAGTTGAGGTTTCCAACCGCGAGATCAAGCAAATCCTTGCCAAGACGGTTAATGCGAATAGGAAGGACTGGTCTCGAAAGATGCACTATGGGCGTATAGGACTGCATTCAAGACACCCATTGGCATGTCACCTTATCAGCTAGTTTATGGGAAGGCTTGTCATCTACCCATCGAGCTTGAATACAAGGCATTGTGGGCATTGAAGCACTTGAATCTGAATTGGGATAATGTGAAGAACCTGAGGTTGGAGCAGCTGAACGAACTAGATGAATTTCGTCTCCATGCTTATGAAAGATCAGATTTATACAAGGAGCGGATGAAGAAGTATCATGATCAGCGGATTGTTCGACGAAACTTCCAAAAAGGTGACATGGTACTACTCTTTAACTCCAGACTCAAGCTCTTCCCAGGTAAGTTAAAATCAAAGTGGTCTGGTCCATTTAAAGTCATCCAAGTCTACTCGTCTGGAGTAGTCGAATTGGAAGACAATGATGGTGTTGTCTTCAAAGTGAATGACCAACGTGTTAAGCCATATATCAGTCCTCTTGACTCGATGAATGACAAGGCCATCACTTATCTCGACGAAGTCTAAGTACTCGAGATTACTACGTCGAGCCACGACAATAAATAAGGCGCTAGATGGGAGGCAACCCATTGTTTATCGTTTTTCATTTATCGTTTATCGTTTTCTTTCATTCTAGTACTTATCTTGTTTTTAATTAATGAAAATCCAAAAATAAGAGTCGTGCCACGACCAAAACTAAGGCGCTTGGTGGGAGGCAACCCATCGTACTAATCGTTTTCATTTTGAGCAAATATAGGTGCAAGAAGTATGCGACGAGGAGATTGATCTCCATCGACAATTTGGATGCATTGTGTGGTAAAGTCAGTAAGTTAGGCATGGTGATGCATAAGGCGATGAATTGAGCCTTTCTCACGTCAAAATAGGCTTCGAGGAAGGCTAGGCCTGGGTAAAAATAGGCCACAAACGATGCACAACCTATTCTATAGCCTAAGGACTCGGAATCTAGTGTGCTATACACTATGCGCCGCCTATACCTAGGTATGCTTTTGACTATGCGCCGCCTATGCTATGGCATTTGGTCTCAGTATCTCATGTGCCATAGACTATGCGGCGCATATGTCTACAAATGCCATAGACTATGCGGCGCATATGTCCCATTATGCCATAGACAATGCGCCGCATATGTCATTGATATGCCGAGTGATATGCGCCGCATATGTGGTGTTCTTGTCCCCAAACCCAATTGTAAATGGGTCATAACCCGACCCATACTCTTCCTATATAAAGGGGACTTAGTTTTATAACACAACCACATTAGAACCAACCCTAAAGGCGCCGCATAACCCTCCAAATCTTCTCCAAATTTTCTTCTTTTGCTCTTCCAATTCACAACAACTTCTCCACAAGCTTCAAGCAAGTAAGTACTCTCTTATTCTTCATCTAATTATCGTAAGTACTATGTTGCTATGATAAATCATGTGGGATTGGTAGGTGATGTTCATGTGTTTGGATTGTTGTTGCAAAATCATGTGAGTGAATATATACGTAGGGAATTCTTGACTTGTTTCCGACTTGAATTTTGTTTCGAACGCATTGTTATGATATTTGCTGAATTGATATGGCTATGAATATTGCTTACGAGTGTTGTTTGGATGCTTACATGATAGACTATCCCGGCCATCGGGATAAGATTATAGTGCCTATCGTCTTAGGAGGTTGTGCTTGTTGTAAGAATAACGATTCTATGTAATAAGCCCTATGTCGTAGTGTTGCTATATCTACCATGAAAGTAGACCAATGACTGCAAATAAGTGATGCAATGCTGATTTTCTTGTCGGAACACCATCCTAAAACGTATGTCGACGAAATCTGAGTAAATCGACTACGTTCACCTCGCTGATTTGTGCAACAAAACTAAGTGTGGGGTGATACCCCTAGTGCTTTCCTATAGATTGTATCAAGTGAGATTGTGCTGCAACTTACATTATTTCTAGTCTCAGGCACAATGGCACCTAAAGCGAGGCAAGGCAAGGAGAAGGTTACCACGTCCCAAAAGGGCAAGAAGAGAAGTCGAAAAGACCAAGGAGAATCATCCTTAGCGCACCTACCACGCAGAATGTTTGGAATAAAATGGGTTCTTGAGGAAGAAGCCAAAGCATGGTACAGCTCCAACAGCTGAAGAGCTCCAACAGCTGGACCACGACTACCCAATGAACATGCATGCCCGGGAGATGTGTGATGTGGGCGTATATTTTGAGGAACCTCTAGACGATGACGTGCCGACTGATGATGATCGACGCTTGCCTGATTCTGATGATGAGGAGAACTCTGACGATGACTCTTATGATGATTCCGACGAAGGGGGTATGACCCCCGACATTGATGAAGGGTCCGACTAACCAGGTTCTTCGAATTTATTTTCCACTGAGGGCAGTGTCCCGTTTAAGTGTGGGGTGGCGGTATCGCATGCTATACTTCTCTATTTGCATCTATGTTTGTTTACTTTTTTTTTTTAAGTTAAGTTTTGTAGGAGTAAATTTTTTTTCTAGCTTCGCATGAAATTATTTTGCTAGGCAGCATGAGATTATAACAAGAGTATGTGCTACAATTGTGACTATTGAGACGTTTGGGCTCTTGTTGTGACTCATTATGTGATATTGCGTGATTCAATTCCTTCAATTGTTGGGTCGAGAGTCTATATTACTTCCAATCAAGTCGACCATGTGCCTTGTGTGTGTGAGATAATAGTATATTCTATGTTTGTGGCTGATGCTAGAACTTGCCTGGTATGTATGCAAAGCGAAAATAAGGAGTGTAAGTTTAGGATATGATTTAGGCATTTCTTTGGCAACCTATACATGTTTACCTTCAGTTTTACCTACCCATGGACATCATCCTAGTTAAACCCTTTTGAGCCTTTAGCCTATTTCTTTGACAACCTTGTATGTAAGCCTAATCCATTTTTTTCAAGACCGTAATTTGATCCAAATTCCTAAGTGCTTTAAAGTGAAAAAGTCATGTGACAACATAAGAGGAAATTGGGTGAGTATGATGCTATAAATTGTAATGGTGCTTGAATGTGCTATCATAAGAGGTATGTTGTGAAAAGAAAAAGGAAAAGAAAGCTGAAAAGTGAGTTGTGATTAAAATTGAAAAACAAAAGATGAGAACAAGGGTGGAAGAATAAAATAAAGAAAGGTTGAAAGAAAAAAGTGTCAATGATACAATGTGATGTATTAAAGTGCTTAGGAACTTAGTCACTATTTCTGGCCAAAATAGCTGATCCTACCCGTCCCTTAGCCTACATTACAACCATCAAAAGACCTACTTGATCCTAATCTTAACATTCCGACATTTAGTAGAGTACTACATTAAAGGCAAGCCTATGGTCATCAGTTGCTACATATGAATTCTTTGTGAGAGTGAGAGCAAGGACACTTTGATACCCATGTTTGAAAAATATGCTATATTTGTGCGTGATTATGGGTACTAAATGGTGAGACACACATGGTTGATGAGTTTGGATAGTTGTAAATGATTCTAGGCACTTGAACGTTTGCATGTGAGTTGATCACCATCACGAGTCTATGCTTGAGAGTAAATGGTTTCTATTTATAATCGGAAAGCTACTCTTGGTTGATAATCGTTGTGCTTGTCTTGATAAATGTTTTGTGTTGCTGCTGTAAAAACCTTAAGTCGATGCTTAGAAGGACATGATATTTTGTTCGAGGACGAACAAAGCTGCAAGTGTGGGGTGTTGATGATAGGCGAATTTACACGCCTATATCAATATATTTTGCCCATATTTTAGCCTAGTTTTGAGAACAAATTATATATTTCATGCACTTTTAGTCCTTTTTCCTGTAAATGAGCTAACAAACATGATTAGGAAAGTTTCAGGTATAAATGATGCAAAATACAGCATTTTATGGCTTACTTGACGAAAAAGAAAGCTCACAAACGAAGTAGAAGGGAGCTGGACGCCTAAGGACCAAATCTGCTGCATGGAAAATCTGTCCCGGGCTAAAACAGCATTTCTGAAGACTTTGGGGACTTACAGACACAAAGCTGGATTTTTACAAAGATACATTAACCTAATACAATTAGGTTATGTATTTCACTATTCTATTTGAATTATGATATTGTAACCTTACCCTAGTACATTTGGGTCAAGGATTTCATTAGTATAGTAGGATTTGGCTATTTATTTCATTAGCTTAGTAGGAGTAGGATAGGAGTATTATAAATACCCTATCATGTTAGAGATTTTTATTCATTCTTCACTTAATTCAACAATTAATTTTCTTCCATCCCTCTCATATTCCACCACAAAAACTTCTAATCTATTCTTCTATTATTAAATTCCACAACAAGAGAATCGTTACTTGCTAGGGAATCACCAAAACCACACGCCTATCACCTACTTCTCACGCCATCAACCATGCAAATCGTGATATCCTTCGCATTCATGGGTAACTAAACCTCTTAGTTGGGGTTATGGAAGCCGAATGAGTTACTATCTATTGCTGTGAGTTTGTGAGTTCAAGACACGTATATTGCTTATATCATTATTCTCTTCATCTTAATCTACATTCTTTGCGGTTGCAAACGCAAGAATACGCCAGTCTAACATTTAACTTGTTCGCGAGAAAGGTTATTTGTCCGGAAAAGAGATAATGTCAAGGTAGTAGGACACCCTTTCCTATTAAAAAGCTAGTGTCGTAACTGGACTAACCTCTTGGAGAATTCGTACCGTTAGACACGCCTTAAGATCGCGAGAGTTAAAGTGAAATAGTCCTTGTTTAGGTCGTGAGACGCTTGGATTTACCATCGACTACAATTCTCTGTAAGCAATTGCATGTCAAGACTCTACACACTCATAGCCGATAGAGACGTATACCTCAGAAGGTGGACATAACCCCAACGCTTCAATTCTCATTGTTTCACAACCTACGAAATACTCTCTTTTTACTTTGCTATTTTCAGCTTTTATTTCATTACTTTGGTTACATATTACAATTCCCCCCTTCTTACGAGACTTGCACCAAAAGTCTATTAATTTTGCTTACTTGTTGACCAAGCTATTCCCTGTGGGATCGACACCCAACCCAGGTTGGGTTCTATATTTGCTAACGACCGCTTTACACTCTCACGAGAGCTGTAGATTGAGCGTTATCAAAAATCAATTTAATGAGTATTCATGATAGAATCCTTAATTGTGCCAAAACCCATTTCAAAATCCTGAATTTAATAATCAATTTCCAGGCCAATAATAAAGTTCAAGTATATGGATAAGGATACATGCAAGATCCATGATCTAACCTATCCAATGACTAGATCCCCAATCCATATCCATCAATTCAATTTGAATTCCTAGCCTAAGTCACAACTTTACCACCATTATATTCCTCAAGTCATCAGCCTCATCCAACCTACCAATTCATCTCTATAATTTTGCATTGCTATCCTGAGTTATAACATATTTTCTTTATAAAAAATAAAATATCTAAGATTCATGCCTAGGATCTACCAACCACCATGTAATACTCTCAAAACATTCTATATAAAATGGGTTATACATATAAGGTCCACCCCACAAGAAGAACACTCCTAATTTCCTTAGTCACCCACCGACAACCTATTCATTCCTGGGGAGCCTATTCCCCTTATGAATGTAAGAAAGAAAACACTCCACAGAGAAGCATTAAGATAGATGGAACCTTCATCTAAGGGACCCCTTAATTCTTCTTAAGATCTTTTAACTATACCGAAACCATTCTATAAACAAGGGATAGAATTTGGATAATTGTCCAAAACAAGACCTATCCCGAAGCAACCTCTCGATTAGAAAGACACCATAAGGGTCGTGAAGAAGACCTTAAGAGATTCATTCACCACTAAAACCAAATGCAAATAAAGAATTTCTAAGTTAGAATCTTTAACCCAGATCAAATAACAATGACAACCCTTGGAGACCATTCTCCAAGTCTAAGACACGATATAACCTTTCCATTAATAACTAGGGAACAAAACCATCCTTCCATTCCATATTTGACTCACCTAGAAATCTAAAGACAACCTTTATGGATCTGAAAACCTAAGGATGATCAATATGAGTGCGACCAATCCATTCCCCCAAATAACAATGAAATCTACCATGTCTATATTAACTAAATCCACCAAGACCCCTTTATTACCAACAAATACCACACCCCTATAGAATCTTTTGGCAAACATAGAGTCACTTATTAGGGTAGAAATAGAAAAGAAAAGAGTTTGAAACAACGTTATAACTGGAATACATAATTACAAATGGGGTCACAAAGGAGAGAAGACCCCGAACAAAGTAAACCATACACACCACAAAGAAAGGAGTTCCCTACATACCAATATCGGCACCAAAAGATGTCTCGGAATCCCGAAAGATAGTGAAGTTGTTGAGATAATCCCGATCTATGTCGGAGCCAGAAGTTACACTCATCGGTGCAAGATCTAGAGAAGTAGCAACTGATGTTATATTGCCTAAGAGGCAACCCTTATGGGAGACTCCCATTGCATGTGACCCAATCGACCATAATGAACACACTAATTCCTTACTTCCTCACAACAACCACAGTGCGACCAACCAAAGACTCTACAAAGAGGATAAGATAGTGCAGGTTTGGCCTCGTTAGCCCTAGATTGGACACCCTATGTCCTAGAAACATTACCAAATCCAAGAACCCCTCACCCAACTCTTCTTTCTAGACCATTTACCACCATACTATTGGCCTCCCAATTATTTAGAAAACCAATGCCTGATGAGTTAAACTAGATCTGTCCATGTTGTCCTCAAGTAGGACAGGTAAGTTTCCACAGACTTTAGATCATTGAGACAACATTAGTGGAAGAATGAACCAAGAAAAATTCAGAGAAAAGTTCAAGACCATAGACTCCATAGCCTAATAGTAGAATAACCAAGAAAGTAAAACATTCCTAAATGCCTCGTAGCCTCCTGATTATAAGTGTGGTGCACGAAACACCCATAAGCAATACTCTACTCGACACGACTTTGTGGATATCCTATGACACCAAAACCTAAAGCTCTGATACCAATGTGACACATCCCAAATAGGGCCCTGTCATAATGGGTAATTCCAATCCAAACCAGGGTGAGGACCGCTCCCATTACCCAAACCAACCATATTAGCATATCTTGAGATGGCTAAAGTCCGAACATATAACAAGATAACATGTACAACTATGTGAAGACTCTAGGATAAGTCTATAACTGAGACTAACCCGATCAAATCGTCCACCTAATAGCCACAAACCAATGCGGAATCCATAAACCAATACCATGATAATAAGACAATGAATATATATAACAAAAATAATCCATACAATACCTAAGTCAACAGTTGTCCATATAATGCCTCTAGACCAACCAAAATAGTATTCAGTCGGGACATGCCCCCGACCATAGCCAACAACCAAAGTTTATGAAAGACAAAAATTATGTAAAGTAAACCATGACATGAAATAAATGCCTTCCAAACTATGAAAGATCACCACTTCAATCCTATATTGACTATCCCTAAATTTGATCACTAAGAAAGAGGAATGGAATGGCCAGTTCCTATATAGGGTGGGTATACTTCCATCGGTAGATGGGTTGTGGGTGATCACTAGCATGCACTCAGAATAGGGATAAAATAAGGCAATATACAAAACCAAGTAAAACTATCCATATGTATACAACCATCCATATGTATACAACCATACATATTTATAAGTGTTGGGAAAGGGAATCGGGTTTAACATGCCAATTAAAACCTTTACCAGGGTTGTGTAGATTAGCCATCCTACCACCTATGGGCCAAAAAGGTTTAGCTCCCCCTACTGAAAGGGTCCCAGTGCATGTAGCTGCACGACTAGGCAATATCCCTGGGATGACTAGTACATCCTTCCAATATAAATGTGACACTCACACGTGGCTATTGAAGACCCCTCATATCGGCAAATATAAGTTTCCAGTTTTGATCCCCTCGAGATCGCCACCTTTCATGGCTTAGCTTACGCTCCCTACCATTAATGCCCAATTAAAATCATTAACAAATAACCCAATTATCTATTTATTAACCAAGGCTATTTAATAAAATAGTGGTATCGCCATACCACCATACTTGTAAGAATTATCCATAGCCAAACTATTTAGATTAAGGGGACATTCAAGTGCCCTATCATTAGCCATATTAAACCTCTTGAGAGACTACCATGTTCTCCACAAGCATAACCAATTAGCCTTAAGCCTTTGTAAACCATTTAAAATAATTCCATTAATGCATTCACTTGGGGGATTTTCATGTATGCCACAAGGTTTTCAAAATAGACAACCATAACTGCCAAAACCTTAACCTTTAAACCATTCCAAACCATTTAAGACCATGCCAAACATTCAAAGCATTTATACCATTTAAAACATGTAAAACCATCCATAACCATTTAGGATTCCAATACCAAACCAAACCATGCAAGAGTTCCAATGCAAGTTAAACAATAAAGTAAAATCGTTCTTTGAGGTATTTTATCAAACATGTTGAGGGCATCCCTTTACCATTACCCAAACCAATGTGTAAATTACCATAATTAGGGTTAATCAATACCTATTAGTTAAACCATAAACAACAACCAACCACATATGTAAACCATTACCAAAAACATGTAAAATCATAGTTTAAACTAATACCAAAACATATGCATCAAGATCTTCAAAAATATTTCAAAATCCACCATTCATGATTCATAAACAAACATTAAAATCCAATAAAACATGCCTTTATTTAGAGTTAATAATTAGGGAAGGAGTACATGCCTTATACAAGATGATTCATGGAAGAAATCTTGACCTATAAGCCTTTTGAGGAGCATTTGTAGAAACCATAGCCTCCAATCTTCCAAGAGAGTGTCTGACAGACTATTTGATGTGTTTTAATCCTTAATCACATGTTATAGAATGAGAAATTCCTTGTCTAACCAATATACTAACTAGGTGGGCCAAAATCCACTCATTAATCCATCCATCCATAAATCCAACATAATCCATATTCCAATAGAATGAAATACATTAAAAAGTCACCATTGACATTATATTTAGGCCTTTTTGTCAATCATGATTACACTCATTTCTGCTTACACAAGGCCAATAGTATCACATAGGACCCCATACAATCACATATAAAAATAATGTTCCAAAATCACCAAATAACATCAATATATAGACCTCCACATGGTCACAATACATTAATATAACCATTTTCATGATTAGTTCCCTCATCCTTAACATGATTTGGTATCAACATTAACTACCCATCCCAGTCTGAAGAAAGTTAAGCCATAACCTACCTGTAATGCGAAAAATCGGTTTGAAAGAAGCCTTACCCCCACAAATAGAGTTAGAATCAATTAAGACTTAAAAAAAGGGAATCTATGCATCAAAAGAAAGACAATGATATCCATATTGCCTAATTTTGAGTCAGGGTCAAAACGGGCCCCCAAAATAGGTTTTGAAAAAAAAGGGAATAATTGTACTTTTATTTTTAAGAACCCACACACTTATGAGTCTACAACAGAAAACCCAAGTGAAAACAAGCTAAAAATGAGGTCCAAATCGATGAAAAACCATTTTTAAGCTTTAACAGCAAAACCTCCGAAATTTATTTTATAATCTAGACTTGGAGTTGTTTTGAAAATGAACTTAAGGGTAAAGTGATAATTATAAGATTATTATAAGATTAAAAACTCACCCAAGTGAAAATGGATTGAAATCAGGGTTTAAAGCAGAGAAATATAATTTATAGGCCTTCTAAGACAAAATGCCCAATTTCCACTTTTAAATCCACATTTAAACGAGATTTAAATGATAAAATTGAAGGAACGTAGTTGAAATAGGTGTTTTGGAACTTACCAAAGCTTAGAAATAGAGGAAATTGCTCAAAATCACGAAACACCAAGCTTCTAGTCTAAAAAATGATGAAACTTAAGTATTTTTGGGACCAGACATGTATTTTTGGGACCAGACATTGCATACGCAATAACCGAGTCGCTAAAGAGACCAGGTGTCACATACGTAATACCTTTCCTTCGGGCAGGATTACGTAAGTGAACCTATCACAGCTTACGCAGGGTTTGCAATCGCGACCAAGATATCACGTAAGTGACACTTGGTTTGATGTACTGAGTTTCATAAGCGACTAAATTTTTGCCTACGCGAGTGCACTAATTAGAGACTTGGAGAATTCCAAGTCTCCACGGAGCCCTCGGTACTCATCTGGAACCTCGCAAGTTCAAATACACTATTTCGCCCTATCAAATTTGACACTCCATACTCAATAGCAATATCAAATTTTTGAAAAGACGTTGCTTTCAAAAAGTTGACCCTCGAAACTCAGTTTCACAACTTTCCAAACCAAGGGTCAAAATATGATATAAAAGCGATAAAACCTTACAAACCATATTACCATCGTAAAATCAATGTTTTTGATCTGTTGGTGTAGCCCGTTTTGCCATCGATGCACAATCAATAAATGTTGATCAAAGTCAACTATAAGGCTTTTCAAGCCACCAAAAACAATAATCTCACATAAATCACATTGAAATGCATTGGGAATTGTGCCAATCATCCCCACACCTCAGAAATATCACAAAGCAACCACGAAGAGAGGTTAAATGGTCAAATAATGCAAAATTATATTTCACATAAATCATCAAAAATTGAGTAGCTAAATCATCCACCACTAAAAATTTAGATCATCCTCAAACTAAAGGAAAGGGAAATAACTGAATCACCAAAAAGCCAAGGACAAGAACTATACGTATTAGACTCGACCTCCTAAGTAGCTTCATCTACAGGTAGATGTCTCCACTGGACCTGAACTACCAAAATATCTCAAGAATGCAATTGGCTAACTTTCTTATCCAAGATGGAGACAAACTCTTGAACAAAAGACAACCTCGCAACTAACTAAACCGAATCCTAATGAATAACATGTGACTCACCCGAAATGTAATGTCGAAGCATAAAAACATAAAAAACTGGCTGAACAACTGATGATCTGGGGAAAAGACTAACTCATAAGCCACATCATCAATAGTTAAAAGAATCTCAAAAGGCCCAATATACCTAGGGCTAAGTTTGACCCTCTTCCCAAAACTCATCACACCCTTCATGGGAGAAATTCGAAGCCAAGATTGATCAGCAACACCAAATCTCTAGGTACAAAGTCTATGATCGATATAACACTTCTGCTTACTCTGAAATTCTTGAAGCCTATCCTGAATAATTCAAACTCTCTCCATGGACTCACGAATTAAGTTAGTGCCTCAAGGTATAATCTTAGAAATCTCAAGCCAACCAACTGGAGAGTAACAACGCCTAATGTACAAAGCCTCAAAAGGAGCCATATCAATACTAGAATAGTAGCTATTATTAAATTCAAAAGCTAGATGCATCTCCCACTGACCACCATAGTTTATCATGCAAGCACTGAGCATATTATCCAAAACCTAAATAGTCCACTCTAACTACCCATTAATCCGGGGGTGAAATGATGGACTAAGATCAATCCGTGTACATAACTCATCCTAAAAGGTCTTTCAATATTGAGATGTGAATACTAAACCTCGATTTGAGATAATAGACATAAGCATACCATGAAGATAGACAATCTCGTGAATATAGATACGGGCCAACTTCTCAGCACTGAAAAAACCTGAACCAAAATGATGTAGGTAGATTTAGTCAACTAATCCATGATTATCAAAACACTATTAGAACCACGTAAAGTATGAGGAAACCCAGTCACAAAGTCCATAGTGGTATATTCATATTTCCAATTGAGATTGGGTAACCTTTGAAGCAAATCACCAGGACTTAAATGCTCGGCCTTTACCTACTGCCAATATAGGAAATAAGCTACAAAATCTGCTACATTCTTTCACTTACCCCTTACCAGTAATGTTTCCTTAAATCACGATACACCTTAGGCACTCCTAAATGTATAGAATACCTAGAACAATGGTCCTTCTCTATAATCAATCTAATCCAATCACCCACTTTTTGTGCATAAACTCAGCCTCTAATCCTTAAAACACTATCTGAATCAAGTGAGGTTCCTTAGACTCACCACTTAACACATTACCCGAATTAGTGTCAATCCAACATCATCAAACTGGTGAGCTTGAATCTGCTCCATCAAAGAAGACCTAGCCTCCATGAATGTTGAAAGACACCCAGGTGTCAAAACATCAAGCCTAACTATCAGGTTAGCTAAAGACTGAACCTCTAAGTCCAAAGGCCTCTTCTAGGTAAAAAGATGCGCCATGTTATCAATGCTAGTTGACTTTTGACTCAAGGCATCTGGAACAACATTAGCCTTGCCCTGATTATTGAGAATTGTCAAGTTATTATCCTTATGCAAGTCAAGACAATGACACCGCCTCAATTTAAGATCTCACTAGGTGAAAAAATACTGAAGGCTATGATGATCTATGAAAATCTGACAATGGAATCCATACAAGTAGGGCCTCCAAAACTTTAAAGCAAAAACAACCGCGCACAACTCTAAATCATGGGTAGGACTGTTCTTCTTATGGGGTTTCAACTGTAGAGAAGCATAAATAATCACCTAACCATCCTACATCAAAACAATACCTAACTCAACACCTGAAGCATCACAAAAGATGGAAAAATCAATGACCTCCTTGGACAAGGTCGAGATAGCAGTTGATGTTAACAAATCCTTGAGCTTTTGGAAGTTCGCTTCACAAGCATTGAACCACTAAAAGTAAATATTCTTCTGAGTCAACTTGCCTAATAGACATGCGATAGATGGAAATTAACAAAATACTGGTAGTAACCTACTAATCTAACAAAACTTCGAGTCTTATTAGGAGAAGTAGGTCTAGCCTAATCACGAACTGCTACAATACTGGCTGGATCGACCATAATACCATCATTGGTTACCATATGACCCAAGAAAGAGACAGACTCAAACCAAACTCACACTTAGAGAACTTAGCATGCAACTTCTCATCCCTCAATATCTGGAGCTTAATCCACAAATGCTCCTTATGATCATCCTAACTCTCGGAATAAAGCAATATATTATCTATAAATACAATGATAAAAGAGTCAAGAAATAGTTGGAACACTCGGTTTATCAACTCCATTAATGCGGCTGGGGAGTTGGTCAACCGAAAAGACATGACCAAGAACTTATAATGACTATATCGAGTCCAAAAAACTATCTTCAAAATATCTAAAGCTCTAATCCTCAGCTAGTGATGCCCGAATCTTAAATCAATCTTTGAAAACACCAAAACTACCAATAATCAATACATATACGCATAAACCCATAATTTTTCTTCATAAACAAGACACGCATCCCAAGAAGATACACTAGGTCAAATAAATCCTATATCTAAAAACTCTTGCAATTGATCCTTTAATTTCCTCAACTCGGTTAGGGCCATCCTATATAGAGAAATTGAAAAGGCTTCGTGCTCGGCTTAACATCAATGGCAAAGTCAATATCACGATCTAGAGGAATACTTGGTAAATTCGTAAGAAACACATCCATGAACTCACAACAACCCAAACAAAATCCAAGGAGGGAGGTGAAAAAACTTTCGTATCACAAATATGAGCCATATAAGACGAACATCTCCTCTCAACCAAGTGATGATCCTAAACATAATTTGGGACCCAAATGAAACATACTTTTAAAAGCTATCCTTGGCACACCTAGTGGAGATAAAGTCATGATCTTAGCATAACAATCTAGGACAACATGGTAAGGAGCCAACAAATCTATACCCAAGATGCCATTAAAGTCGACCATATCTAGAACAAAAAAAATTACCCAAGATTTATGCCCAACAAAAGTCACAATACAAGAGCGATACAACTAATCCACTACTAAAGAAACTCCTACTGTAGTCTATACATGAATAGGCATGGAAAGAGGCTCATTAGCAGAATCAAAACCCAAAGAAAAATATGCAGACCCATAGAAGAAAGTCAATCTCTAATCAAATAATATAGATGGATGTCTGAAATAATGGGGATGATACCCATGATTACAACATCAAAAGCCTCTGCCTCTTGTCTGGCGGGTAAAGCATAGCACTATCCACGATCACCAAATGGCTGAATAGCCCTATAACAAACACCACGGGGCTTTACTACCTCTGCCTCTCACATTCTTAGTAGAATCCTTACCTCTCACAATAGAAATAAGACTGGCCCAAAGCACATGGTAGGGATAATCCTTGGTTAGATGGATAGTCTCATCACACACATAGAAGACCCTATAACCCAACTCAATAAGAGGAGGTATGACTAGATTAAAATAGCTACCTAGAACTGCTAACCCAAAAAACTCACTACCTAAACTCTACAAGGCTGCCTACATGGGTCTATATTGATATCCATGAAATTCTATAGAATCCCTACCCTGAGTTGTGACCTCTGAACTCTCCTATATGGTGCACCTTTTTGGCTTCTCCCTGAGATGCTAAAATAATACCCTAAGTCATCTTTGTATGATCTGCTATACTCTAAAAAGATACTCCATACACTACTATCTAAGACATAGCTAGATGTAGAGAAACTACGAAACCCATCACAAACTTTTAAATCTTCTCAGATTTGGTGGCAATGCTGACATAAAATATCTAAACAAGGCACAAAAGCGTGCCTTACACTCTAAAATAGTCATGGATCCCTGCTCTAGGTGATCAAACTCATCTCTTATTTAATTCCTCAAATTGTAAGGCATGAAACTCTCTAAAAGGGCCTTAGCGAACTGATCCTAAGTCATCTTAGGAGAATTGAGAGGTCCACAATCAATAAGTGACCTCTACAAATCTCTAAGAGTATCCCTCAACTGATAAGAAGTAAATCTAACACCCTGCAACTCAAGAATATCCAAGTTATATAACTTTTCTTAATAGTCATTCGAGAACTCATATGCATCCTCAACTAAAACACCATTGAACCTAGGATGACCCAAATGAGTAAACCTCTCAATCCTTTTTTGATCCTATAAAAATATAATTATACTTACAATAAGAGGAGTCATGGTAAATTTGGTAGACTGAGATCCCAATTGATGAGGCAACATAGATGAAGGCTGAACTCCCAAACTCTAAATGCCATACTCAGATGTAGGTGCTAAAGAAGGGACAACACTTGAGGTCTATGGAGTACCAAAAGTAGAAGTTGGTACTACTAGATGGTCCCTACTTAGAACTAGAGAAACACCATAAGCAGACTTTAACAAAGACAAAGGTACATTAATTAGAATTGGAGAAATACTTGGAGCACCCAAAGGAGCACCCTCTAAATGGGTTAACAAGCGAACCAATACCCTCTCTAAGACTGGGGTAGAATAACTCAGTGGGACTGAAGTATGACCTACATCTCTAATATGCTCAACCTAAGGCTTATGGGAGAGTCCCCTAGAACTACTCTTACATGGGGAAAATCTTTGTTCCCACCTAATACCTCAAACCTATTCACGAATAGCAACTCGCCATCTAGACTGCACTCTCTCTTCGGATAAAGGCTCTATTTCTCTAACTTCATGAGATTTAGTCATCACCATCTATACTGAAAAGAGTGAAGTAAGGATTAGAACATAAGTATTAAGGAAATCCACATAATAAGAAACAAAATAAGGGAAATTTCCTAAAGACGTCCTATATCCTTTCGAAGATAATTATAGACATCCATATATCAATTTGGGAGACTCTATTTGACATCCTATTCTTACACCATTGAGACCAATGAACCTAGTTGCTTTAATACCAATTTGTCACGACCCAAAAACTATGGGTCATAATGGCACTTATCGCAGAAATCCTTGACAAGTAAGCCTATCATCTAAGCTAATATAAAATGAGAAAAATAATATCAAAACCCATGGAAAGACTCCTAGAGCGGAGTCGAACCACACAATATATAGTAAAAGAAAAAATAATAGTTAATTATTATAATCAAATCCCAAAATTTAGTTTCATAATGTAAGAACATAACTAGTATAACTCGAGAACAAAATACATAAGGTATCCAAAATAGGAACAACTCTATCTCTGAATATAAATAAAGACATAGTCTAACTAAGAAAAGGCAGTAGTCAACTCGAATGCATGAAATTAGCTGCTACCTCCAAATGATCTAAATATCACCCGAATTAACCATCATGAGTAAAACTCGAACCTAAATCTATAATGAAAGGGCTCATTTGGGGTGAGTAAAGTCAACTTATGCTTAGAAGGTATCATAGGCTGACTGAGCAAAGTAAAAAATAAAGCAATGACTCTATCTAAGTTAGTCCAGGTTCATTATCAAGTTCCAATTCCAATTTTGGTTTTTTCATATATTGATGTGATTGTTCCGCAAGTCGATATGAAACTAACGTTCTAGCATAGAATTGCAACAATAAGGAGTGAAGGTTCTAATTGCAGTCTATTGTGGTGGAGAATGCCCCTTGTTATGATGCTTGCTGCTCACCGAAGTTAGTGAGTACACTAGAAGAAGGAAAGGAATGAAGTACCCGAGAAATTAGCTTTCCATGTATCCATTCCTGAGGGATAAGATGAAGCTATGTACTTTAAATAGCAATGAATTCTATGTAAAGATCAATGGTGTTGTATGTATCATTAGGTTGTCCTGAGTCAAATCTTCTCCTTTTTTTCCATTACAGAAAAGAGATCCCTTTCCCTCATTTTCCAAATTGATGAGTATAAAGTCTGGGAGGTTGCACTTACACAAAATACAAACTAAGGGCACGCCACCTGCAACAAAAAAATATCACAAATGATAGTCCCCACCATCTCTCCTAAGAGTTCTATAATCACATACACTATAGTAATACGATAGAGAAGTATATGTATGCATATATCACACATATGAATACGAAGGATGAAATACACATCACCCAGGTATCACATTAGGGAAAAATAATACATCACAGAGAAATACAAAGTAAATATAATGTAGTAGAGATGATGATGATAATGTTGATGATGATGATAATGATGATGATGCCCGAGGTTGTCGCACAACCTCCGTATACACCTATAGAGCTACAGATTTCTACATAGGACCTATGACGGGTTCGTCAACCCATATACAACCAATATCTAATACTAATATCCATAACTCCTCTTCGGCATATCCATCGGTAAAGGGTCTTAAAGATGTCTCACTTTCTATCAGAAAAAGCCAGTGTTTCTAATATTTCGGTAGTGCTAATGTTTCTTGAATAAATATGATATAAAGACGTAATGCTCAAAACCAATCAGGATAAAAAATTCCATATCCAACTAATATACAAACCAAGTGAGCTAAAATCCACATGTTAATCTAACAATCCATGAATCCAACATAATCCATAAGCAAATCGAATGAAACACATTAAAAAATCACCATTGATACAATATTTAGGCCTTTTCATCAAACAAGATTACAAATAATTTGCACTTACACAAGGCCAATAATATCATATAAGGCCCCACATGGTCACAAATATCAAATAATGTTCCAAAATCTCCAAATAACATTAATATATAGCCCCCTACATAGTCACAACACCATTAATAAAACTATTTTCATGATTAGTTTTTGCGCCTTTAATTTGATTTAGTATCAACATTAACTACTCAACCAAGTTTGAAGAAAGTTAAGCTATAACCCACTTCAAATGCCAAAAACCTATCTAAAAACCTTCAATCTGAAGCCTTACTCCCACAAATGGACTCAGAATCAACTAAGACATAAACATATAAAATCTATACATCAAAAAAAGCCAACGATAACCATATTTCCTAATTTTCAGTCGAGGTCAAAACGATGATGCTAATAGTGACAAATCATCACATAGTATAGGGAGCATCGACTTCACTATCATTGCCTATAAAAAATATTTGGTTTTGTTAAGATACAACGACATTACTGATGAACCATTCCCTAGAATATGGGCCATAGCCTTTATTATTAATGGTCACCTCACAAACAATTTAAGTTCAAGAGACAGATTGATAGACTAACCTATTAGCAATGAACCATTAGGTTTATTAAAGTTGCAATCCTTTCTCTCCTCTTCTATTAGTATAGTTTTGTTTTGTTGCTAACAACACTCCTCTACGGGTAGTTATGAATCCTAAATTCCAACCCACATATAGAGTAGCTCGCAAGAGGTCCAAAAATGACACTACCACTCATAAACTAATAGATAAACCCAACCTAGAGGCTAGAGAAATAAAGGAAAAATAGGGCTACCATATTAGAAAGTTGCTAGACAACAACAAAATTTCTTCCAAGTTTGGTGACCCTAGGTAGTAAGTCTAATACGGGGGCCTTGAGTTCAAATGCAGATAATGAAAGTGGTATTGATGCCATAAAGAGTCCATAAGAGTAGCATGAACCTATTCTAGATAGGTTCATCAAGAGCAAAACACCAAGATTTTGGGAAGAAATATGTTGGCAAGTGAATGTCTCTCATAAGCACTTCTAAGATGGTATGATGATGACCAAAAAAGGAAATCTTAAAAGATCATTTGTTGAGGAGGTTCAAATTGACTTGTTTGAACTTGTTGTATATCTAGAAATTGAGAAATAGTTTAATCAATATGTCTTGGTTTAAAATAGAACAATTCCCCAATAATATTACACTGTTATGGTTTATGAGTTCTACATGAACTATGTTGTGACACTGGAAAACTATTGCAAGAAAGGAAAGAAAGTCACAGATTTCCCAAACCTAAACAAGGTCTCGGTTCATGTAGTCATGATTAATATTTCAGATCTACTGCTTTTTATATGGGCCTAGATTTGTTCCACCTACCAATAGTGTGGATGTTGAACGTAAATTGATGGACAAGGAAAATCAACAATCATGGTTGGATCAAGTCATAACTGAGGGTGAGCCGACATGGTTGAAAAATAAATATTATCAATTGGGACTCTGAGATAACCCTATCACTCAATTATAAAAAAGGTAGATTTTTTTTAAAAAAGTACTAATGTATAAACAGATACAATAATCATGCTACAAAAATAAAATTATTAGGCTAATGCTATGGCTTGGTCCCATTCATTTCTCTAAAAATGGCTTTATTATATTAAAAGTTTTATTCACAATAGGCAGTAAGATAAATCAAAGGTGTATCATGTAGAATTGAGAAAAGAAAAGCTTTATTATTTTGCTAAAGCCCTTAAAATGGGGGACGAGATTACATAATACAAAATATTAGGGATTTAATTTACAATAGAGTTGAAAATACATGCTGGAGAAAATAGTGATGAAGCGTACATCTAAAACAAGTCTGACTAGGGAAGTCAAACTTTATTTCCCCTATTTGGATGTTGGTAGGAGTGCCTCAATCATAGTGCTTAGATAACTTTTGTACCCCTAAGAAGGAATGCACCCTAGTTGAGGAACCTTTAAACCGAGATTCATCCAATTCTCTTGATGGAAACAAGGACAATATCGTGTCCCTTCAAAAGAACATAAAGTTGTTGAAGAAAGTAAATACCCAGGACAGGCCCCTGCAATGATGTATCCTCATCAACGTGGGGGAACCAATCTTTTACTCACCTTAGATTCTCTCATCAAAGGTTATTTAAAGCACTTTTCAGTATGGAGTCCCCCCATAATGATCAGGTACCTTTGATGATTTTTATGAGTCCTAGTATCTAAGGGAGAAACTAATAATGGTTAGCTAGAGCATTATCTTGCACCTTCTCCCTTAAATTTTCTTATTATTCTTACCTAACTCTTATTTAAGCCCAAGTAGGGGCCCTATGAATGGTTCACCAATGTCGAAGACTAGAATGAGGCAAGGACTTTAGGGAAAACTAAGGGCAAATGCTTTGTACTCGAGAGAATTTATAATCTTTCTGATTATAGATGATGTGATGCAAAAAGGTATGAAGAAAAAAAGTTAGGAGAACATGGATTTTATAGGCAAGGGATTCATGAAAATATGCCCTGGATGACGGACATATGGATTTCTGTCTATAGAATATATGGCAAGATATAATTGTTGAAGCATCAAGAGCCTTTCTACTATTTGCAATATCAACATTTCATATAATTAGGGAGATTGATTAACTACATCTATAACAAATAAATAATCAAAGAAGGAAATAGAAATCATTGATTCAAAAATGGGCGTATTTAATTGCCATCGTGGTACCAAAGACAATATCTTGAGGCTATCAACCAAGAGGAGGGCTAAGATCTATTAATAAATTGGATAGTTGATTTCTTCATAGGGGTGCTATAATGAAACTAAGAGTCACTTAAAGTCAGATGAGTATGCTCTTGATCGATAAAAAAGTATCTCTTGGTTCACTATTTTGTCTCTGCTTGCAACTAGACTGTGCCCCAAAGATAAAGAGACTTTTTGTATAGGAAAACATAGCATCGAGAAGGGTTGGCCAAGCCTAGAATGGCATTATCTCAATAGAAATGTTGATGCAAAAGGACATCCTCTTGGGTAAGAGAAAAGCTAGAAGATACGAGATAAGACGGCGATCGCGCACTAATAAACAAATAGAAGGATAATATGTTAGGGGTTCTAGCACTACAGGTAGCCCTTAGTAAAGTCGTGTCTAGTACAAACTAGTGGGATGGTCCTCTCCATCAACTCAAGGGAAAAAGGAACTTACCTATTAACCATGAATTGTCACAACCCAATTTTTGAGTCATGATGTCACCTAGTTTATCCCACTAGTAAGTAAACCAAACCATAACTTGGAGTTATAAGCAACAGACTAATTTTGTGAAAAATGGCATAAATGTTGGAAACATGCAAGTAAAATACTTCCAAGCAATAAAAGAAAGAACCATAATGATACGAAGGATAAATAGGAGAAATAACAATTCCATGACCTAGTAGTGTTGGTTTAAGAGACACTAAACCAATAGAATACGAGTACCATCATAGTAAACTGCACCAGTCTCAAATATAGAAGGACGAAGCAAATACAGAAGAAGGAGAAAAGATCACCTTTGAATCTAAGAGCTCACCTAGTCTCCAAACTCTAACCCGTACAAACCTCAGCGTCAATGATGGCAACTAGTACTCAGATCTGCACCAAAAAGATATAGAAGTATAATATGAGTACCAAGGCCATGGCTACTTAGTTATAAACATAATAAAATATGAGATAAATAAATACCAAGTCAAGGTAAGAGGGCAAACCTGGAATAATGTTCAAAATATTGTAAATAAATACAAAAATAAACAAACTGGAATAATAACATTAAATGAAATAAAACTATCACTACAAAACTGCCCTCCATAAGCTAGTAAGTATGGAAAAGTAAATAACCCAGTGTGGGACCCCATAAGCTCGGACGGTGGAATCAAGGAGAAATAATAGTAGGAATTATGCTAATTAACCAAATCTCAAAATCATAACCATGGATAATTCCATATCGTAAGCATCAGACTCGAACCATTTTCACAACCGTCATAAAACATCTCTCAATGTCAAATTCACATTAGAACCTATCTTTATTTGCTGGACTTGAATCTGAACTCATATCATCATTTGCTGAACCTGAACCAAAACTCATATCATCATCTCACAAGTACCAATATAGCAAAAGCATCATATATCTAACTCTTTCGGGCTCTAAAATAGTCAATAGATGATATACGCGTCTATTAAGTCTACCAAGAACTAGTAATAGTGTTGGCTTAAGGTGTATCAGAGGAGCATAATTCTAATACCTGAAGTCCATTCTAAAGAAAATTGTACCCAGAACATGCTAAGGAATCTAATTTTACTACTACATATTAAATAAGCCATAATTTAGACCTAAGATAGCAACTGTATCTAGAGCATAAGTAACTACATTAATTACGCCTAATTTATGGCTCCTTAATAGGCTAAATAACACAAATTGTACTAAATATACCTCCAAGACCTAATTTCTATCCCATATCTAGCATATTATCATAAATATACTACAATATTTCCCAATATACAAGAAAGGTAAACCTAGCCTACCTACATGCCAAAGAAATCCCAATGAAATATACTAAATCAGTGATTTCCACTTCCAAGAAGCTTCTGTATGATGCCACACTATGAAAATGATAATTTACTCATCAAACGAAAACAATAGTACCCATATTGCATTTTATGCTCCGATTTCAAAATTACTTAAAAATCCTATGTGGGGCTTGCTTGCGGAAATTCACTTTCAAAACGGTCAACACCCCTCAATTCTCAAGGAATATTTACACTTAAGAATGGGTAAATTATGATCTCAAATGATGCTAAAATCAATGCAACAATAATCTAGGGATTTTGGGAAATAATAAGAATCTAACCATGTAATTAATGGAAACTTACCGAGATTTTGAAGAGGAAATGAGAAATCCAGATTCACAATCACCCAAAAATCATCTAATAAATCCAGATTCACAATCGCCCCAAAATCACTTAATAATGTTTCTCCAAAGTTTCCACATTTTCTAGGATTTTTTACTCTTGAATTTGTGTGAAACTAGAGAAATATTGTACTTTCCATCTCTGCAACCTCCACTTAAGCGGACCAACAACCCCTTAAGCGATCTTCTCTTAAGCAGGTAGGGCCTCGATTAAACGACCCTTAGGTTAAGCCTAGTCGTTTAAGCAATCGGCTAGATATTTATGTGGCCATCTCTTAAGAGACCCAAGTAGTGGTTAAGCGGACGCACCAACTGAATGGTGTACCAGTTAAGGACTTGGAAAATTCCAAGTGTGCACCAACCTCTAGGGATTCATCCAAAATCTCGTGAGTACAAACAAACTATGGTACTGTCACGCCCTAAAAACCAAGGGTCAAGATGGTACTTGTCGTAACAAGCCTTGACAAGTAAGTCTATCATCCAAGCTGATATGAATTGTGAAAAATGATATCAAAACCCATGGCAAGGCTCCTAGAGTAGAGTCAAACCATAAGCATATATAGTAAAGTAGAAATACATAGTAAATGATACCAATCAAATCTCAAAACCTGGTGTCACAGTGTAAGAACATAACTACTACAACTCGAGAACAAAATACATAAGGTATCAAAAATAGGAACAACTTTGTCTCTGAATACAAATAAAGATATAGTCTAAGGAAAAGCAGTAGTTAAACTCCGGATGCATGAAATTAACCGCTACCTTAAAAAGCTCTAAATGCTACCGAATAAATCACTATGAGCCACAATAGAACCTGGATCTGCACCAAAAAGGCACCGTAGGGGTAAGTATGGTCCACTTGTACTCAATAGGTATCACAGGCCGACTAATCAAAGTAGAAAAAAATCATAAAAACTACACCCTAAGGGCATATTGCTTGCAACCACCAAATGTCCCAAATGGTAGCCCACAACATCTCCGCTAATAGTTCTATAATATTAACATACACTATAGAAAAAAAGAAATAAATACAGTATACATATATGACATGACCCAAACCAGGGCCTTATCGTAATGGGCATCCCAAGTCTAACTAGGACTGGAAACCATCTCCATTACCCAACCCAACCAACCTACACGTATCCTGAGTTAGATGAATTTTAAAAATATAACAAGATAGTGGTATAGCATGATCCAAGACTCTAGGATAGGTCTACATCCGTGACCACCCGAACGAGTCCAATTGTCTGATATCCAACTGATGACTAATACCGACCAAACCATAAACATACGAGTTCTATAAAAATAATATATAATCCCAAAATAAAAAATGATGGAACAACTAACAATACAGTCAATCAGTAATAGCCCCAATACTAATGTCAATACTAAGGCTGACACCTCAACAGATCCCGCCCATTCTAACCCATAGTAGTTACACAAAATCTTCTATACAAAATAATACAAAAATCCTGTTGGGACATGCCCCCAACCATAGCCAAAACCAATATCCATAAATAAACAGAAGTATGAAATAACATCTATGAAGTAAAGCCTTCCAGAAAGATGAAAGCTCACCACTTCAATCTAATAGCTAATCTCAAAGTCTGATTGCTAAGAAGGAGGAGTAAAACGACTGGTTCCTACATCATATAGGGATACAACCTCCTGGAGACGGGTTAGTGGGAGAACACTAGCATGAACTCAAGAGAAGTATAATATAATGCCATTTAACAAAATCAAGTAAACCATCCATATTCATACAAACCATACATATATATATATATATATATATATATATATAACCGTACCGGGAAAGGGAAAAAGGTTTAACATTTATTTAAAACCATTAACCTGTGGATGTGTAGCTTAAACATCCTTAACCACCCACGGGCAATATGGGTCTAGAGTAACCCCCTGAACGGCCCCCTATGTGTGTAACCGCATGAATTGGAGATACCATAAGAGTATGGGATTCCCAAATACCCTTCAACCTTCATGATACATATTTATAGTGTACTTAGAGAATATCCATGTACCTTGTAGTATCATGTAAGGTCACTATGACCTACCCCTGATTGTGGCAAACATGAGTTTCTAGTGTTCATCCGTTTGACTCCCACCTTCAGGGTTAGCTATCACACCCTGCCTTTATTTTCCAATTAAAACCATTTCCAACCAACCAAACCATTATTATTAACCTAGGCTATACATAGTGGTATCGTCATACCAACTATAACTTGAATTTATTGTCCTTATCAAAAACTTTTTGAGACTAAGGGATTCCCATGTATCCATATATCACATTATCCAATTAACTTGGGAGAGTCCCATGTACCCTACAAGTGTTCCATTCTAATGATTACTTAGGGATTCCATTGTAACCCACAAGAATGATTGTCATATCCAAAACCGTTCCACTTTGACCATTCCAAACCATTTTACAAATTAGGGTTCCATTACCAAGTTCAAACCATGCATCAGTTCCATTAAAAATCAAATGCTGCACTAAAAACATTCTTATTGGAATTTTATTAAACATATTGGGGGCATAGTATTAACAAAACCAAATCCAATTACCAAATGACCATTCCTATGCAACCTATTATCCAAAACCACCATTAAAGCATATGAAATCATAATTAAAACATAGGAAAACCATAACCAAGCATTTATAACAAAAACCCCTAAATTATATTGAAACCCTAAACCATACAATAATCAAACCACAAAAATATTATACAAAACCATGCCTTTAGTTGAAACTAACAATGAGGGAAGAGAACAAGCCTTAAACGAAGAAGATGATTTAGATAGATCACTAACACAAGCCCCAAATTAATCTTTGAGATAAACCCTGGCCTATTTTACCCAAGAACTATAGAGAGGATTAGAGAGTGTTTTATAAGTGTTAAAGAATAAAATAATAGGGAAAATAACCTCCCAAATGCGTTAAAAGTCGTGGGGCCTTAAACTACACTAAAATCCCATTTGAGGGTTATGACTATCCATACCAGTCGTACCTTCTAATACAAATGGTACCCACCACTTATACACAAGGACATATCCCTTGGACCCAACACTATCCAAGCTATGACTCACCCTAAACCATGTCATATCCATGCATACGACTAGTACCCATTATCCTTACACCTAGAAGAATGGAATCTAAAGAGGATTCAGCACTCCCCACCATATGAGTCCATGGTATAACTCGTACCCAATCTTACGGATCATGGTGATCCACTCATACTCAGATCCTATGTAGTCTACCAAGTTTAAAATTAAGTAAAGAAAAAACCCAAAACAAATGATCCATGTCCACCAATATGACTCGTACCATCCAAATAGTATCCATTTAAGAAACAAAATCCAACCCACCAACCAATACTTGTAAGCATAATACTAACCCATACCACTTGTATCCTAGTTTATGAGTCCTTTCCCCTAGCCGTATCCTAGCCAAAGACCAAAAATCTAGGAAATTTTCTAAGGCACAGAAACCCAGGGTATTTCAGTTTCCCACACTATGAAAAATTATCCCTGAATAACAAACAAGGTAGGGTAACCACAAGCATGATTAATTTGCATTATCAAATATCAATCCAACCTTCAACCAAGTTAGAAAATAAAGGTGCAAAGATATTAATCTTTCCCTTTACAAACTTTAAAAAAGTATTTGAAGAATACATACCTTACGCATGAATTCCAGGAGCAAAAAAGAAATATGGATTTTTGGACATCATGTCTTTCTACTCTTCCCTTGGATCCTCTTTCACCTTGTGGTTCCTCCATAAAACCTTAACTGAGCCCACATCCTTGCCTGTCTATCCAAGATCTCGATTGGGACCTCTTCATAATACAAAGAATCCAAGATACCCAAGCCCTCTAAAGGAACCTCCGAAGAAGGATCACCAAGGCACTTCCTCAATATAGATAGATGAAATACTGGATGAATGGAGCTTAAAATAGAAGGCAACTCCAATTCATAAGCCACATTATCAACCCTCTATAAAATTACATAAGGACCAATAAATCGGGGACTGAGCTTTCCTTTTTTACCAAACCATATTACTTCTTAAATGGGAGATACCTTTAGGAATACCTTATCCCCAACCTCAAACTCAAAGTCTCTATGCCTTACATCCATATAGGAATTTTTGCGACTTTGACGGCCTTAAGCCTATCCCAAATCACCTTCACCTTTTTCATAGCTTGATAAACCAAATCTAAACCGAACATAGCTGCCTCACCAAGCTTGAACAAACTAATAGGAGATCTATACCTCCTTCCATAAAATGCCTCAAAGGGGGCCATCCCAATACTAGAATGATAGCTATTGTTGTAAGCAAACTTTACCAAAGGTAGATACTCAACCCAACTATCACCATAGTCAATCACGCATGCCTAAAGCATATCCTCTAATGTTTGAATAACCCTTTTTTCTTGCCCATCCAAATGAGGATGAAAAACAGTACTCAAACTCACCTTAGTACCAAATTCCTTCTAAAAAAACCACAAGAAATGAGATAAAAACTGCATACCATGATCATAGATAATCGAAATAGGTACCCTATGCATCTTTATTACCTCATGAAGATATAACTTCACATAGTCTTCTTCTTAAAAGGTAGTCTTAACGGGCAAGAAGTGAGAAAACTTCATCATCCTATCCACGATGACCCAAATCAAATCAAATTAGTTATGAGAATGAGAAAGACTGATAACAAAATCCATGTTAACCACCTCCCATTTCCATTTGGGTAACTCAATTTCTTGATAGAACCTGCCAGGCCTCAGGTGCTCAACTTTGACTTGATGTCACACCATGCACTTGGCTACAAAATCAACCACATCTTTTTTCATACCATTCCATAATTATATCTCTTTGAGATCATAATCATTTTTGTTGAATCCGGATCAATAACTTAGCGTGATTCATGCACCTCTGCCAAAACCCTGTGTGGTAAACCATCGACATCATGAACACATAACCTCCCTTGTTACCATAAAGTACCATATCTGCTGAACTCAAAGACCATCACCTTTTTCCCACTAACATCACTCTTGATTTTCATCAAGACAGGATCTAGCACTTGCTTTTTCTGGATCTCTGCACCAAGAGACGACCTACCATCTTTTTGTACCATCACCCTACCATTCTTGGAGTCCAAGATACGAACTTCAAGATTCGCCGAATGGTGAATATCCTTGACCAATTCCCATTTTCCATTCTCCACATGAGCCAAACATCCCAAGGACAACCTACTAAGAGCATCAGCAACCAAATTAGCCTTACCTGGCTGGTAGTAAAGACTCATATCATAGTCCTTGAGAAGCTCTAACCACCTTCTCAGCCTGAGATTTAGCTCCCCCTGAGTGAACACATACTGTAGACTTTTATGATCAGAAATAATGTCTACATATACTCCATACAAATAATGTCGCCAGATCTTCAAAGAAAAAACCACTACAAAAAGCTCCTAATCATTAGTAGGATAATTCCACTCATCCACCTTCAATTGACTAGAAGCATAGGAAATCACCTTCTCACGCTACATAAAAATACAACCAAGTCCCACCCGAGATGTATCACAATAAACAACAAACCCCTCCTTACCTTCAGGCAATGTTAAAACTGAAACCGAAGTTAGTTTGTCTTTAAGCTTCTCAAAACTCCCTTCATACGCTTCTGACTAAGAAAACTTTACCTTCTTATGAGTTAACTTAGTCAAAGAAGCAACTATCATAGAAAAGCTTTCCACAAACCTCCTATAGGACCTGTCCAAACCCAAGAAGATCCAAATATCGATTGGAGTAGTATGTCTAGGCCACCTTTTAGCCATAACCACATTTTAAGGATCCCCCATAATCTCCTCACTTGAAATAATGTGACCAAGAAAAGACATAACGTTCAACAAAAACTAACACTTGGAGAATTTGGCATATAATTGTTGATCTTTCAAGGTCTGCAACAACACACGAAAGTGAGGTGATTGGCACGATGCACCCTACTTTTAGAATACATCAAGATGTCATCAATAAACACAATAATGAAAAGAACAAAGAACAACCTAAAAACCCTGTTCATCAAATCTATAAATGCCGTTAGGGCATTAGTTAAGCCAAATGACATAACCAAGAATTCAAAGTGCCCATACCGAGTATGAAAAGCCATTTTAGGTATATCCTCCTCCCTAGTCTTAAGCTGACGATACTAGATTAAAGATCTATCTAAGAAAAGAACTTGGCACCTTACAACTGATCAAATAGTCATCAATCCTTGGAAGAGAATATATGTTCTTGACCGTTACCTTATTCAACTGTCGATAGTCAATGCATATCCAATGGGATCCATCTTTCTTGCGCATGAACAACACCAGTACACCCTGCGAGGATACACTAGGATGAATAAACCCTTTATCTAGAAGATTTTTAAGTTACTACTTCAGTTTCCTAGACTCATCCGAAGCCATTCTATAAGGAGGAATAAATGTTGGAGGAGTGTCCAAAACCACATTAATACCAAACTCATTCTCCCTATCCGGAGAAACACCAGGAAAATGATTTATAAAGACCTCAGGAAACTCACTTACCACTGAAATCAAATGAAAAAAAAGACCTTCCGACTTAGAATCTTTAACCCATACTAAGTGATAAAAAAACCCTTTGGAGATTAATCCCCTAGCTCTAAGATAAGAAATAAACCTTCACCTAGGAGCTAGGGAACTACCCTCCCAGTCTAAAACTGGTTCACTAGGGAACCTAAAGTCAACGTTATAAGTCTGACAATCTGAGGATGCGTAACAAAAGTAACAAATCCATCCCCAGAATAATGTTAAAATCAACCATTCCAGCTCAAACGAATCTACTAAAGTCTTCTTGCTATCAAAAAATACCACACCCCCTATAGACTCTTTTATTAATAACTGAGTCACCTAACAATGTCGAAACAAAAAAAGGATCCGAAACAACCTCAGGATCAAAAACAAAACATACAACCCTGGATAGAGTGGACCCTGAATCAAGTAGACAATACACGTCACAAGAAAAGAGTGCAACATACCAGTAATGGCATTAGGTGATGCCTCAAATTTATGTCGAGATACAAGAGCATACAACCTATTCCAGCCAGTGCCGGTACTAAAAATAGGAGCAGATGCCGAAGCCACACTACTAGGTACAAGATCTAAAGATGAAGCAATTGGAGATTTGACCGCTCCCAAAGTACCCTTACCAACTAGACATTTTTTGAGCATATGGCCTGACTGACCACATTGAAAACACCTATCCCTTACTTCATCACTAAAGCTCTGATAAAGACGACCATAAAATTGATAAGGAGGGCATGAATACTGAGCCCCAATCGCCTTAAATTGGGCACCTTGTGCTCGAAAATTATCATCAACTTTTAAATGCTTGTAACTCGACTACTTTGGGTAAGGAGCACTAGCAATAAAGAAGGAACAAGAACTCCCTCACTTCTTTTTTGGCTATTTGCCACCATCCTGACCACCCTGCTGCTGAGCACCACCTTGCTCAGAGAATATGCTTCTCTTACCCTACCTTTCCCTAAAATCTGCTTGTTTTCTCTTTTCATTCTCCACCTGCTGCATGTGGACAACCAAACTATCCTTAATCAGTAATGTAGTCTTGCTTTCAAGGATCAAATCCCAAGATAGCCCAAAGTGGACTTTCTTATCCTTGATCTCTATAAGATATTGAGTTTGGAGAATACCTTGATAACTAATGAAACTTCACGGCATATTCATTAACAGACATTCTTCCCTTATTAAGATTCACAAATTCCTCCATCTTCACTTCCATCAGCTCCTAAGGAAATAAGTGATCCAAAAAAGTATTAGAAAAGGCCTCTCTTAAGGACAACTTCTCAACATCACCTCTATACCTATCCCACTCCTCGTACTATTGGTACGCAACATCCTTAAGCTAATAAGATGTAAAGTTTACCCCTTACACATTCATAGAATGAATCACCATGAAGATTGTTTCCATTTCATCGAAGAAAGCCTGAGGATACTTCTCCACCTTTACTCCAGTGAAAGTAGGAGGATTAATCTTTATTAAATGACCAACCCTTGTAGCCTCAGCAGATAATACATCAGATACATCCCACTTAGCTTGAGAAACAACCAAATGAGCAATAACATAAATTGATTGGTGAAAATACGCACTAGTCACCTCACCTTGAGGAGGACTAGTAGTAATCGGGGGAACTTCGGAACAATTAGTGATAGGACCCTGAGATTGATTGTGAACTCCAAATATAGGGTGTATCCCATCAACATCGTCCCCAGACGGAAAAAAAGAATTTCCTTGTGTTCTAGATCATCGAAGCATAATCTTAAAAGTGAATCAACAAGGATTAGAGGAATTTATAGGACTTAAACTCCAAGCATGAAAATAGAATAACAAGAAAGTGAAATATTCCTAAATGCCTTGTAGCCTATCTCTTATTAATATGGCGCACTACACACCCCTTAAATAGACTTTACTAGACATAAGTTTGTGGTCTCCCAATTGACCATGAACATAAAGCTCTGATACCAACTTGACACGACCCAAACCAGGGCGTAGTCATAATGGGCATCCCAAGTACAACCAGGACTAGAGACCACCCCCGTTACCGAACCCAACCGACCTAAGCATATCTTGAGTCGAATGAATTTTGAACATATAATAAGATAACATTGTAGCATGACCCAAGACTTTAGGATGGGTCAACATCCGTAACCATCCGAATGAGTGCAACCATCTAATACCCAACCGATAACTAATACCAATCAAACCATAATCCAAACCATAACCATATGAGTTCCATAATAATAATATGTAATCCTAACATAATAGAGGATGTAACAAACAATAATACAGTCAATTGATATCAGCCCCAATACCAATGCCAATACTAAGGATGACACCCCTATCGATCCTGCCCATTCCAACGTATAGTAGTTTCACAAATGCCTCTAACCAAAAGAACACCAAAATTTGGTTGGGAAATGACCCCAACCATAGCTAAAACCAATATAAACAAAAGTATGAAATAACATTTATGAAATGTAGCATTCCGGAAAGGTGGAAGCTCACCACTTTAATCCAATAGCTAGTCCCAAAGTTTGATCGCTAAGTAGGAGGAGTAGAAGGGCCGGTTCCTATATCGCATAGGGATACAACCTACAAAAGATGGGTTAGTAGGTGAACTCTAGCATGAACTAAGTATAAGGATTAAATAATGCCATTTAACAAAACCAAGTAAACCATTCATATGCATAAAAACCATATATATATATATATAATCGTGTCTGGAAAGAGAATCGGGTTTAGTATGCATTTAAAACCATTAACCTAGGTATGTGTAGCTTAACCATCCTTAACCACCCATGAGCTATATTGGTCTAGTGTAACCCCCTGACAGAGCCCTGATGCACGTAGCCACACGAATTGGAGATTCTGTAAGAGTAAGGGATTCCTAAGTACCCTTCACCTTCCATGATACATATAAACAGTGTACTTAGAGGATTCCCGTGTCCCTTGTAGTATCATATAAGGTTTCCATGACCTACCCCTCTTGTTGGAAAACACAAGTTTTTAGTGTTTATTCATTGGACTCCCACCTTCATGGTTAGCTATCACACCTCGCCTTATTTACTACCTAAAACCATTTCAAACTAACCAAACCATTGTTATTAACCGAGGATATACTTTATCGTATCGTCATACCGACTATAACTTACAAGTATTGTCCTTAGACAGACCTTTTTGAGATTAACGAATTCCCATGTACCCATACATCATATTATCCAACTAACTTGGGTGAGTTCAATGTACCAGACAAGTGTTACATTATAATGATTACTTGGGGGATTCCATTGTACCCCACAAGAATGATTGTTAAACCCAAAACCATTCCACTTTGACCATTCCTAACCATTCCAAACCATTTAACCATTTAGGGTTCCATTACCAAGTTTAAACCATGCATAAGTTCCATTAAAAATCTAACAATGTAGTGAAAACATTTTCATAGAAATTTTATCAAACACATTAAGGGCATAGTATTTCAAAAACCAAAGCTAATTGCCAAATAACCATTCCCATGCAACCAATTATCCAAAACCACTATTAAATCATATAAAAGTATAATTAAAACATGGGAAACCATAATCAAGCATTTATAACAAAAACCCCCAAATTATATTTGAAACCCCAAAGCCATACAATAATCAAACCACAAAAATATTGTATTAAAGCTAGCCTTTAGTTGGAACTAACAATTAGGGAAGAGGAAATGCCTTAAACAAAGAAGATAATGGAGAGAAATCACCAACACAAGATCCAAATTAATCCTTAATATAAAACCCTAGCTTTCTTTGGCCCAAAACTTTAGAGAGGATTAAAGAGTGTTTTCTAAGCGTTAAATAATAGAATAATAGGACATATAATCTTCTAAGTGAGTTAAAAGTCCTAGAGAATTATTAGGTTAATTGGGGAAATGTCTATATTTCCCTCACTTAAACTGTACCAAAATTCCATCAGAGGGATATGACTATTCATACCAGTCGTACCATCCAATATAAGTGGTACCCACTACTCGTACCTAAGACCATCTCCTTTGGACCCAAAACAATCCACGGTATGGCTCACCCTAAACCATGTCGTATCCACGCATACGACTGGTACCCAAGTTTTATACCCCTGGTAGAATAAAATCTAGAGAGGATTAAACACTGCCCATCATACAATTCCATGGTACGACTCATACCCTAGCTTACAGCTCGCGGTCTTAGATGAAACTTGGTCTACCAAGTCTAAGATTAAGTAAAGGAAAGACCCAAACCAAATTACCCATGTCACCCAATACGACTCGTACCACTTAAGTCGTATCTATTCCAGAATCTAAATCCAAACCGCTAACAACCACTGGTCAGCATATGACTAACAGATACCACTTGTATCTCACTGTATGAGTCATTTCTCTTAGTTGTATCCTATCCAGAGACCAGAAATCCAAGTAATTCTCTAAGGGAAGAAACCTAGGGTGTTTCAGTCTCCCTCACTAGGAACATTCATCCTCGAATGACAAAAAAGGTAGGGTAACTATAAGCACGATTCATTTGCATTATCAAATATCAATCCAACCTTTAACCAAATTAGAAAACAAAGATGCAAAGACATTAATCTTTCTTTAGCAAAGTTTGAAAATAAAAGTATATTGAAGAACACATACCTTCGCCCAAATTCCAGGAGAAGAAAACAAATGCGGATACTTGAACTTTATGTCTTCCTCAGCTTCCCTTGTAGTCTCTTCCACCTTTTGGTTCTGTCATATATTCTTAACCGTGGCCACATTCTTGGTCCATAATCGACAAAGCTGCCTATCCAAGATCTCGATTGTGACCTCTTCATAAGACAGAGAATTCAAGATACCCAAGCCCTCCAAAGGAACCACCAAAGAAGGATCACCAAGGCACTTCTTCAACATAGATACATGAAGTACCGGATGAATGGAGCTCAAACCAGAAGGCGACTCTTATTCTTAAGCCACATTACAACCCATCACAAAATTGCATAAGGACCAATAAATTGGGGACTGATATTCTCATTTTTACCAAACTACATTGCTCCCTTCATGGGAGATACCTTTAGGAATACCTTATCCCATGACTTGAACTCTAAGTCTTTACACCTTACATCTACATAGGGCTTTTGGTGAATTTGGACAGCTTGAAGCCTAGCCCAAATCTCCTTCACCTTTTCAATAGCTTGATAAACCAAATTTGGACCAAACATATCTGCCTTACTAAGATTGAACAAACCAATAGGAGATCTATACCTCCTACAATTCAATGCATCAAAAAGGTCCATCCCAATACTAGATTGATAGCTATTATTGTAAGAAAACTCTACCAAAGGTAGATGATCAACCCAACTACCACCATAGTCAATCACACATGATCGAAGCATATCATCCAATGTCTAAATAGTGCTTTCATCTTGCCTATTCATCTGAGGATGAAAAGCAGTACTTAGACTTACCTTTGTACCCAATCCCTTCTGAAAAAACTACCAAAAAAGAGATAAAACTGCCTACCATGATAAAAGATTATAGAAATAGGTAACTCATGCATCTTTACTATCTCATAAAGATACAACTTCGCAAAACCCTCCACCAAAATGGTAGTCCTCACTACCAAGAAGTGAGAAAACTTCGTCATCCTATCCACAATGACCTAAATTGAGTCAAATTGGTTCTGAGACTAAGGAAGACCGATAACAAAATTTATGTTGACCACCTCCCTTTTTCATTTGGGTAACTCAATTTCTTGATACAACCCACTAGGCCTCATGTGCTCAAGTTTGACTTGTTTGCACACTATGCACTTGGTTACAAAATCATCCACCTCTCTTTTCATGCCATTCCACCAATATATCTCTTTGAGATCATGATACATTTTTGTCGAGCCAGGATGAACAACATAGTGCAATTCAAGTGCCTCAGCCAAAACCCTTTCTTGTAAACTGTTGACATCAGTAACATACAACCTCCTTTGGTACCATAAAGTACCATCACCATACCATTGATATCAAAGATCATCACCTTTTTCCCACTAACATCACTTTGATTTTTATCAAGACATGATCTAGCATTTTCTTTTTCTTAATCTCTACACCAAGAGAAGACCTAACCGCTTCCTGTACCATCATCCCACTATCCTTGGAGTCTAAGAGAGAAATTCCAAGATTGGCCAAGCGGTGAATATCCTTCACCAATTCACGCTTTCCTTTCTCTACATGAGCCAAATTTACCATGGATAACCTACTAAGAGCATCAGTAACCACGTTAGCCTTACTTGGGTGGTAGTGAAGACTCATATCATAGTCTTGAGAAGCTCCAACTATCTTCTTTGCTTAAGATTTAGCTCCCTATAAGTGAACACATACTATAGTTTCTTATGATCAGAAAAGATATCTATATGCAGTCCATACAAATAATACCGCCAGATATTCAAATAAAAAACCACCACTAAAAGCTCCAAAGAATGAGTAGGTTAATTCCTCACATGCACCTTCCATTGCTTGGAAGCATAGGCAATCACCTTCCCATGATGCGTCAAAACATAGCCAAGTTCCACCCGATAAGCATCACAATAAATCACAAACCCCTTATTACCTTCAGGCAATGTCAAAACTATAACCGAAGTTAGCTTATCTTTAAGCTTCTAAAAAATCCCTTCACACGCTTTTGACTAAGAAAACTTTATCTTTTCTTGAGTTAACTTAGTCAAAGGAGAAGCTATTGTTGAAAAACGTTCCACAAACTGCCTATAATATTGGGCCAAACTCAAGAAGCTCCAAATATCGGTTGGACTCATGGGTCTAGGCCACTTTTCACCATAACCACCCTTTGAGGATCCACCATGCTCCCCTCCCTAGAAATAATGTGGCCAAGAAAAGTCACAGCGTGCAACCAAAACTCACACTTAGAGAATTTGACATTCAATTGTTGTTCTTTCAAGGTCTGCAACACCACACAGAGGTAATTGGATGATCCACCTCACTTTTAGAATACACCAAGATGTAATCAATAAACACAAATGACGAAAAGATCTAAGAACTACCTAAAAACCCTATTCATCAAATCTATAAATGTCGTCGAAGCATTAGTCAAGTCAAATGATATACCAAGAACTCAGAGTGCCCATACCGAGTATGAAAAGCAATCTTAGGGATATCCTCCTCCCTAATCTTAAGCTGATAATACCCAGACCAAAGATCTACCTTAAAAAAGAACTTGGCACCTTGCAGCTAATAAAAAAGTCATCTATCCTTGGAAGAGGATACTTGTTCTTGATCGTTACCTCATTCAATTAACAATAGTCAATGCATATTCGAAGGGAACTATCTTTCTTGTGCACGAACAACACTAGTGCACCCCAAAGGTATACACTAGGATGAATAAACCCATTCTATAAGGAGGAATAGATATTGGACGAGAGTCCAGAATCAAATCAATACCAAATTCAATCTCCCTATCTAGAAGAACACCAGAAGATCATCCGGAAAGACCTAAGAAAACTCACTTACCACTAGAACCAAATGAAAAGAAAGACCTTCTAAGTTAGAATCTTTAACCCAAAACAAGTGCTAAATACACCATTTAGAGATTAATCTCCAAACTCTAAGATAAGAAATAAACCTTCCCCTAGGAACTAAGGAACCTCCCTCCCACTCTATAATCGGTTCACTAGGGAACCTAAAGACAACCTTATGAGTCCGACAATCTAAGGATACATAACAAGAGTATAACCAATCCATCTCTGGAATTACGTCAAAATTAATCACATCCAACTCAAATATATCTACCAAGGCCTGCTTTCTACCAACAGATACCATATACCCCTATAGACTTTTTTAGCAATAACTGAGTCACCTACTAAGGTAGAAACAAAAAAAGGATTTGAAACACCCTCAAGATCAATACCAAAACATACAACCATATATTGGGTCATATGGGAAAGAGTGGACCCCAGATCAAGAAGAAAATACATGTAACAAGAAAAGAATTACAATGTACCAATAATGATATTAGGTAATGAATTAGATTCTATCAAGATGTAGGAGTATACAACCTATTTCGGCCAGTATCGATACCAAAAATAGGAGCAGACACTGAAGTTGCACCACTAGGTGCAGGAGCAGAAAAAGAAGCAATCGAAGCTTTGACCGCTTTCAAAGCACCTTTACCAACTAGACAATTTCTGAGCATATGGCTTGACTAACCACATTTAAAATACCTATCCCACTCTTCATCACAATAGCCCCGATGAAGATGACCACAAAATAAGCAAGGAGGGCATGAAGACTAAGCCCTACTCACCTGAGATTGGGCACCCTGTGCCCAAAAATTTTCACCACTTTAGGAATGCCTGTCACCCAAATGCTTCGGGTAAGGAGCGCTAGTAGTAGAGAAGGAATCATAACTCCCCCACTTTTTTTGGCTATTTACCGCCATCCTGACCTCTTTGCTGCTGAGCCCTACCCTGCTAAGAGAACCTGCTCCTCTTACCCCGCCTTTCCCTAATTTTTACCCAGAAGTGAACTTTCTCATCCTCGCTCTCATATCATACACCAAGTACGGAGCATACCTTGACAACTGATGAAACTTTAAGGAATATTCCTTTCTAGACATTCTTCCTTGCTTACGATTCACAAACTCTTCCATCAAATCTTGAGGAAAAAAGAAATCTTGAAAAGCATTAGAAAAGGCCTTCTATAAGGACAACTCCAAAACATCACCTCTATACCTATCCTGCTTCTCGTACCATTGGTACGCAACATCCTTGAGCTGATAAGCTGCAAAGCTTACCCTTTCCACATTTATGGCCTACATCACCCTGAAGATTTTCTATATTTTATCCAAGAAAGCCTAAGGATCCTCCTCCACTTTAACTACAGTAAAATTAGAAGGATTTATCTTTATAAACTGGCCAACCTTTGTGGCCTCAGCAGATAAAACACTAGATGCATCCTGCCCAGCCTAAGCAGCAACCAGCTGAGCAATGACATGAATTGATTGGTAAAATTCTATATAAGTCACCTCACCTTAAGAAAGACTAGTAGCAATTGAAAGAATACAAGAACAATAAAGGATAAGACCTTTAGATCTAGTGCAAACTCCATGTGTATGGCGTACCCCATCAACATCGTCCCCATACGTGACAAAAAAATTTCTTTGTGTTTCAAATCGTCGATGCATGATCTGAAAAGTAAACAAACAAGGATTAGATAAAATTCCAAGACTTAGGATCCAAGATTGAAAATGGAATACCAATAAAGTGAATTATTCCTAAATGCCTTATAGCCTCTCTCTTATGAGTATGGCACACTACGCACCTCTAAAAGAGACTCTATTAGACACGAATTTGTGGACTTTGAATTGACCATGAACCTAAAGCTCTGATACAAACTTGATACGACCCAAACTAGGGCTTTGTCATAATAGGCATCCCAAGTCCAACTAGGAATGGAGACCACCCTCATTACCCAACCCAACCTTCCTATGCATATCATGAGTTGGATGAATTCCAAACATAGAACAAGATAACATTATAGCATGATCTAACACTCTGGGATAGGTCTACATCCGTGACCACCCAAACGAGTCTAATAATCTAATACCCAATTGATAACCAATACCAATCAAACAATAACCATATGAGTTCAATAATAATAATATATAAGCCCAAAATAATAGAGGATGGAACAACCAATAATACAGTCAATCAGTATCAACCCTAATACAAATGCCAATACTAAGGATGACACCTCGATCAATTCCCCCCATTCCAACCCATAGTAGTTCCACAAAAGCTTCTAACCAAAAGAATACTATAATCTGATTGGGATATGCCCGTATAAAAAAATATAAAATAACATCGATGAAATGGATCCTTTCAAAAAGATAGAAACTCACCACTTTAATACAATAACTGATCCCATAGTCCATTCACTAAGCAATAAGAGTAGAATAACCGTTTCCTGCATCATATAGGGATACAACCACCCAAAAAGGGTTAGTGGGTGAATGCTAGCATTAACGCAGGATAAGAATGAAATAATGCAATTTAATAAAACCAAGTAAACCATCCATATGTATACAAACTATATATAAACATATATAGTCGTGTCAAGAAAGGAAATCGGGTTTAGCATACATTTAAAACCATTAACCTAGGTATGTGTAGCCTAACCATCCTTAACCACCCACAGGCTGGTCCTGTGTAACCCCTGAATGGGCCTCAATGTGTGTAGCCACACGGACTGGAGATACCATAAGAGTAAGGAATTCCTAAGTACCCTTCGCCCTCCATGATACATATGTACAATGTACTTAGAGAATTCCCATATACGTCATAGTATCATAAAAGTTCTCTATGACTAACCTCTTATGTCGGCAAACATGCGTTTCCCGTGTTCATCCATTGGACTCCCACATTCACAGTTAGCTATCACAACCCACCTTTATTGCCCAATTAAATCCATTTCCAACCAACTAAACCATTGTTATTAACCGAGGCTATACATAGTGGTTTTGTCAGATCGACTATAACTTGCAAGTATTATACTTAGCCAAACCTTTTTGAGATCAAAGGATTCACATGTACCCATAGATCACATTATCTAATTAACTTGGGGATTCCCATGTACTCACAGGTGTTCCAATATTATGATTACTAGAGGGATTCTATTGTACCTTATAAGAATGATTGTTAAATCCAAAACCATTCCACTTCGACTAATCCAAACCAATTATCCATTTAGGGTTCCATTTCCAAGATTAAACCATGCATAGGTTCCATTAAAAATCCAACAATGTAGTAAAAACATTCTCATAGGCATTTTATCAAACACATTAGGGGCATAGAATTTCCAAAATCAAGACCAATTACCAAATAACCATTCCATGCAAACAATTAACCAAAACCACCATTAAAGCATATAAAAGCATAATTAAAACATGGAAAAACTATAACCAAGCATTTATGAACAAAACCCCCAAATTATATTTGAAACCCTAAAACCATAAAATAATCAAACCATGAAAATGTTGCATAAAACCATGCCTTTAGTTCGAACTAACAATGAGGGAAGAGAACATGCCTTAAACAAAGAAGATGATGGAGAGAAATCACCAATACAAGCCCTAAATTAATCCTTAAGATGAAACCCTAGATTACTTTTCCCAAGATTTCCCTCACGTAAACTACACCAAAATTCCGTCAGAGGGATACTACTATCCATACCAATTGTACCCTCCAATACGATTGGTACCTACCGCTGTACCCAAGGCCATCTCCCTTGGACCCAATGATGTTAGGCGTATTTACACGCCTAAAGTTCTTTAATTTACCCATATTTTAGCTAAGTTTTGAGGACAAAATATATAACTCATGCACTTTTAGTCCTTTTTTCTGTAAGTGAGCTAACAAACGTGATTAGCAAGTTTTCAGGTATAAATGATGCAGATTTCAGCATTTTATGGATAACTTGACGCCAAAGGAAGCTTCACGAAAGAAGGGAAGGAGAGCTTGGATGCCTAGGACCAAAAGTGATGCATGGGAAACCTGTCCTGGGAAAAAACAGCATTTGCCAAGACTTTGGGGATCAGCAGTAACCTATAAGGATTAGGATAACGATGTAGTAATTTATTAGAATTAGGATAAGTAAGCAGTAGCCTTATAGGAATAGGATATGGGTATTATAAATACCCTATTTTGCTGCAGTTTTTAGACAAAACATCATTATTCTCATCATTCACATTCTAATTCCTTCATCTACAACTCTAAACAATTTGCTTTGAATTAATTCTTATTTACTTTCTCTTTATCTATTCGTCTTAAATTTTCACAACAAGAGAAACGCTACTTGCAAGGTCTTCACGCCACAAACCATACCAAACCCTACTACACGTGAGATCTTTATTTTGGTATGATGATAATGTCTATTGTGATTTCCATTGCACTCATGAGTAGCTAAACTCCTCTGTTGGGGGTTATGGAAGCCTTATGAGATACTATCTATTGCTATGAGTTTGTGAATTCTTGACACGTATGCTGCTTATATCATTATTCTCTTCATTTTAATTTAAATTCTTGTGGTTACAAACACATAGGATACGCCAGTATAGCATTAACTTGTTCGAAAGAAAAGTTATATGTCTGAAAAAGAGATAATGTCAAGGTAATAGGGCACCAACCCCTGTTAAAAAGTTAGTGCCGTAACTGGATTAACCTCTTGGAGAATTTGTACCATTAGATACGCTTTAAGCTCAAAAGAGTTAAAGCGAAATAGTCCTTGTTAGGTCGAAAGACGCTTGGATTTACCATAGAATACAATTCTCTATAAGCACATGCATGTCTGAATTCCGCATAACTCATAGCCAATAGAGACGTATAACTCATAAGGTGGACATAATCCCAACTCTCAATTCTCATTGATTAACATCCCACTAAACATTCTTCCTTTTTACTTTGCTATTTTCTGTTTTTACTTTGTTATTTTATTACACTATAGCACGCTACAAAATCCCCCCTTTTACGAGACTTTCACCAAAAGTCTACTAATCTTTGCTTACTTAGTGACCAGCTATTCCCTGTGGGATTCGACACCCAACCCAGTTGGGTTCTATATTTGACAGCGATCGCTTACACTCTTACGAGAGCTGTAGTTTGAGCGTTATCAAAATTTTGGCGCCGTTGTAGGGGAATACGGTTGTCAACTAAGTTTGTGATAATTACTAGACCCTTTGGTCAAAGATTCTCGTACTTTACTTTTAGTTTTTGTTTTTGTTTTCTGCAGGTTTTTATCCAGTGCATGCCCCATACTCGAAGTTCTGGTCAACCATTATTACCTTTCAATCCTGAACCACATCGTATTGGCAGAATGGAGGCTCAACAGGAAATCGAAAGAAGGGCTGCTCGACAGGTACAGGCTAGACTAGCTGCTCTGGCCGCCGCTCAAGTGCATCAACAGAATATTGATAATCCTAGGCGGTCAACAAACCCTGACGATGACGATCTAGGTGATGATGAGTTACTAAACCCAAGGCGTGATACGGAGATAGAAACACCTGCTAACAGAAGAGATCGTCAAGCTAGGTTTAGGCATGAACGCCGACCTGTGCAACCAACATTCGACGATGATGATGATGATCTCAATGGAGCCGGAGCCACTGGAGCCATTATTCCTCTGCCATTGGCACCCGAAGCCAAGTTCAACATCACAAGCACTATGATTCAGTTATTGCAACTCAAGGGATTATTCGGTGGACTAGCAGGCGATGATCCGAATATGCATCTGATCAACTTTATTTCTATATGCAAGTCATTCGACAATCCAGGTGTTGGACAGAATGCAATTCGGTTGTGCCTATTTCCATTGTCTCTATCTGGGGAGGCAACTCTATGGTTGAACGGGCTGACTCCTGATTCTATCACTAATTGGAGGCAGTTGAAAGACGCTTTCCTAGAAAGATTCTTTCCGCCATCCAAGAGAGCACAATTGAGAGATAAAATCAGAAACTTTCGGCAGCTTCCAACTGAAGCTCTCCACGAAACATGGGAGAGGTTCAAGACGAAGCTTATGAGGTGCCCAAACCATCATATGAACCATGTTCACTTGATGGAGATACTATATAGATCCTTGAATTCAGTAACTAAACTCGTGGTGGATAATGCGGCTGGAGGATCATTTATGGACCTCACCTTTGTTCAAGCAAGTGATATGATAGATCGGATGACAAAGCAAAGTAGGGCATGGCATACTAGAGATTTTGAGGTAGCAAGCCCCACTTTTGCTATAGGCATGACTGCAGAACAAAGGAGAAGAGAAGAAGAACGTGATCAAGATATGGCGCACATAAAAACACAAGTGGATCTTCTTACAAAGCATCTATTATCAGGGAAGACCGAAAAAGTCAAAGCTATTGCGTCAAAAGAAAGAGAGGAATCTGATTCTGAAGAAGAAGCCAACTACTTGAACAATCAGGGGGGTTTCCGAGGCAGTACCCAAGGAAACCAAGGTCGGAACTATTATGATAAATCTGGAAACAAGGATCAAGGTAGTTGGAAGAACAATAATGACAAGAGTGGTTTGTATGTTCCCCCAGGGAGACGTGATGCCACTGCATCTAGTTCTGCAAATATGGAAGACATGATGGCTAAACTGTTGAAAGGAGTAGAGGCAACCAGCGCGGGAGTAACTGAGGTAATAAATGATTTATCCTCGATGAAGCAATTGGTTGACTCACATTCCACTTCAATAAAACAAATAGAGCAGCAATTTAGCCAACTTTCAGCATCACTCAATCAAAGAAAGGCTGGCATGTTACCTAGCGACACTGTGCAAAATCCAAGAAATGACGGATCATGCATGGCTATTACTACCAGAAGTGGTAAGGTGCTGGAAAATTCATCCCAAAGCAAGCAAGTGGCCGAAAATAAAGGGGATAATGACACCATAGAAGATGACCAAGACGTCCAAGACGTCACCCCTAGTAGTTTGCAGCCTGAAAAGACCAAAATTCAGAAGCAAGAGGAGAAGAAAGCCGTGGAGAAAACAATTCCGCTTCCACCTCCACCTTTTCCTCAAAGATTGAAGAAGAAAGCTGATGACACCAAGTTCAATAAATTCATGGCAATTTTGAAACAGCTGACCATTAATGTTCCGTTGGTAGAGGCACTAGAACAAATGCCAGGGTATGCAAAATTTATGAAGGATATATTAACAAAGAAGCGAGCAGCAAGCTATGAGTTGACAGACACGGTTCATCATTGCAGTGCAATTGCTACCCGATCACTAGTTCAGAAGAAAGCTGACCCCGGTGTATTCACTATTCCTTGCACCGTTGGATCTTTGAATTTTGACAAGGCATTATACGATTTAGGAGCCAACATCAATTTGATGCCATTATCTATTTACAAAAAGTTGGGGTTGGGTGATCCTACTCCAACCAATATGAGGCTCGTAATGGCAGATAGGTCGGTAAAATGACCTGTTGGTATTTTATGTGATGTATTGGTGAAGGTTTCTTCATTCATATTTCCGGCAGACTTCGTTATTTTGGATTGTGAGGCAGACTCAGAAGTTTGCATAATCTTGGGGCGCCCTTTCCTTGCAACAGGAAGTGTGCTTATCGACTTGAGAGCTAATGAGCTTTTATTCTGAATAAATGACGAAGTAGTTCGCTTTGATGTGTGTAAATCACTGAAGCAACCCAAAGATCTGAACGTATTCTCGGTAGCTGATGTTTATTTTGATGATGTGAATGAATTACTTGAAGAGGAGCAGCTGATTGATAACCCATTGGCGGTTGTACTTATGAATGTTGAGCGTAAAAAAGCTGAAAATTATGAAGAAACTGTTGGTGCTCTAACAGGGTTAGGGTCATATCCTCATGCTCCCAAGAAGATGGACCTTGATCTCAAAAACCGACCTACAACACCAGCTAAACCATCTATTGAAGAGCCACCCATGTTAGAATTGAAGGAGCTGCCTAGTCATTTAAAGTACGCATTCTTAGGAAGCAGAAATACACTCCCAGTCATTGTGGTGGTAGACTTGGGTGAGCAGCAAGTTGCAGCTCTCATCACTATTCTACGAAAGTATATAAGAGCCATTGGTTAGACCATCGCTGAAATTATTGGTATTGCACCTGGGATTTGTACACACAAGATTCAGCTTGAAGAAAATTGCACACCAACTATTGAGCATCAAAGGCGTCTCAATCCACCTATACAAGAAGTAGTGAAGAAAGAAATTATTAAGTGGTTAGATGCAGGGGTTGTGTATCCTATCTCTGACAGTAAATGGGTAAGCCCGGTACAATATGTTCCCAAGAAAGGAGGCATGACGGTAGTTACGAATGAAAAGAATGAGCTTATTCCACTCAGACCCATTACAGGATGGAGAGTATGCATAGATTACCGAAAGCTGAATTGGTGGACGCTTAAAGATCACTTTCCAATGCCATTTATGGACCAAATGCTTGATCGATTACCAGGAAAAGGATGGTTTTTCTCTTAGATGGTTATTCCGGCTATAATCATATTTGTATTGCTCCCGAAGACCAAGAGAAAACAACGTTCATATTCCCATATGGTATGTTTGCCTTCAAACGTATGCCATTCGGACTATGTAACGCACCAGCCACCTTTCAGCGTTGTATGATGTCCATTTTTTCTGATATGGTTGAAGATACATTGGAAGTATTCATGGACGATTTTTCAGTTGTGGGTGAGTCGTTTGAATCTTGCTTGGCAAACCTCAGTATGGCGTTGCAAAGATGTGTTGAATACAACCTAGTGTTGAACTGGGAGAAGTGCCACTTTATGGTTAAAGAAGGTGTTGTTCTTGGGCATAAAATCTCCAAAAGAGGAATTGAGGTTGATCGAGCTAAAATTGAAGTTATCGAGAAGCTACCACCTCCAATTTCCGTGAAGGGAGTTTGTAGTTTCCTTGGGCACGCAGGTTTCTATCGGCGGTTCATCAAAGACTTCTCCAAAATCGCTAGTCCATTATGTAAAGTTTTGGAGAAAGATGCAAAGTTTGACTTCAATGAAGATTGTTTGAAGGCATTCGACTGCCTCAAAGGGAAGCTAATTGAAGCTCCTATCATGGTAGCACCAGATTGGTCTCTACCATTTGAAGTCATGTGTGACGCTAATGGGGTAGCTTTGGGTGCTGTACTTGGAAAGAGAAGGGAGAAGTTATTCCATCTAATTTACTATGTGAGCAAGGTCCTAAACGAATCCCAAAAGAATTATACTGTCACAGAACAAGAGCTGCTAGCAGTTGTGTATGCTTTTGAGAAGTTTCGTGCTTATTTGTTGGGAACCAAAGTGGTAGTTCACACAGACCATGTAGCCCTGAGATATTTAATGACAAAGGAAGATGCAAAACCAAGGCTAATTCGATGGGTATTGTTGCTGCAAGAATTTGATTTTGAGGTAAAAGATAGAAGAGGTTGCGAGAACCAAGTGGCTGATCATCTATCTAGACTCGAGAACGAGCATATAGCACAGCCTGATCTCGAGATTGATGATACATTCCCTGACGAAGATATCTTAGCCATAATAATGGAAGAGTTACCATGGTATGCAGACTTTGCAAATTTTGTGGTTAGTAATGTGATACCTGCAAATCTATCCTTTCATCAAAAGAGGAAGTTCATGCATGATGTAAAACATTACATTTGGGATGATCCATATTTGTTTCGATGATGCACGGACGGTGTTATCAGGCGATGCATATCCCATGTAGAAGTGCCTAATATATTAGAAGCATGTCACACTTCCCAAGTTGGGGGACATCACACAGGTAATCGGACAGCAAAGAAGGTATTTTAAAGTAGATATTATTGGACCTCGATATTTAAAGATGCCTACGACTTTGTGAGAAGATGTGACCAATGCCAGAGACAAGGCACAATTTCGAAGCATCATGAAATGCCCATGTAAAAAATTCTTGAAATTGAGCTCTTTGATGTATGGGGTATTGATTTCATGGGACCATTCGTAAATTCGTTTGGAATAAAATACATCCTAGTTGCTGTAGATTAGGTTTCAAAATGGGTCGAAGCAGTAGCATTAGCCGACAATGAGGGAAAGCGTGTTGTAGCATTCTTGAAGAGAAATATCTTCTCTCGCTTTGCAATACCACGGACTATCATAAGCGATGGAGGATCTCACTTTTGCAACAAGCTGTTCAAATCCGTATTGGCAAAATATGGTGTCAAGCAACATAAGGTAGCTACACCTTATCACCCTCAAACTAGTGGACAGGTAGAGGTTTCCTATCGAGAGATCAAGCAAATCCTTGCTAAGATTGTAAATGCTAATAGGAAAGATTGGTCTCGGAAGCTGGACGATGCGCTATGGGCTTATAGGACTGCATTCAAAACGCCAATTGGCATGTCCCCTTACCAAATAGTTTATGGGAAGGCTTGTCACTTACCCATCGAACTCGAGTATAAAGCATTGTGGGCGCTGAAGCAACTAAATCTGAATTGGGATGATGCTATGAATATGAGATTGGAGCAGCTGAATAAGATGGATGAATTCTGTCTACATGCCTATGAAAGATCAGACCTCTACAAGGAGCGGATGAAAAAGTATCATGATCAGCGGATTGTTCAACGAAACTTCCAAAAAGGTGACATGGTACTTCTTTTCAATTCCCGACTGGAGCTATTCCCAGGTAAGTTAAGGTCCAAATGGTCTGGTCCATACAAGATTAGCCAAGGGTACTCGTCTGGAGTAGTTGAGCTAGAAGACGGTAATGGTGTTGTCTTCAAGGTGAATGGCCAACGAGTAAAACCCTATATCATTCATCTTGACTCGATAAACTATATGGCCACTATTTATCTCGACGAAGTCTAAGTACTCGAGGTAACTATGTCGTGCCGCGACAATAAATCAAGCGCTAGATGGGAGGCAACCCATCATTTTTCATTTTTTTTCTTTCGTTCTACTAAGTGTTTACTTTTGATATATAAAAATCTAAAAAGAAGAGTCGATCCACGACCAAAACTAAGGTGCTAGATGGGAGGCAACCCATCGTTCTAATCGTTTTTGTTGTTTTTGAGTGAATGTAGGTACAAAAGAACTAAAGGAGGAGATTGGTTTCAAATTATGATTTGGAAGTAGTGCATGTTTAAGGTGGTAAGTTAAGAATGAAGAAGCAAAAGGCTATGGGTGAGGCAAGGCCTATGTAAAACTAGGCCACGAACAAGGCAAGGCCTATGCTATGGCATAAGCTCTCGGATTCTAGAGTGCCATAGCATAGGCACCGCCTATGCCTAAGAGTGCCATAGCATAGGCGCCGCCTATGCCAAAGCCTTTTGTCTCTGAATCTCATATGCCATGGCATAGGCGCCGCCTATGCCTAACAATTCCATGGCATAGGCCGCCTATGCTCAACTAGGCTTTAAAGTGAGGAAAACGATAATGACAAAGGAAAGATTCGAGGAGTTGACTTCTCTGGTCCCGTCCCAAAAGTTTATTATCAACAACACACTAGGTTTAATGAACCCAAAAATCTTTACGCACCCGGCAGTCCTACAGCCTCGGATATGGAACCTCCCCCATCCACATCCCATCAAAAGATTAGGACTGACCCTAGCCTTCTTGTCATCAAATCGGAGGAGTGTCTAGCATGAGCAGCTAAACACATAATCTGTCTAAAGCATGAGCAAAACTATGTTTTTATAAGAATATATTACTTTAATCAAGTACAAATTTACTTAATCTTTAATTATTTGAATATATCTTGTCTTATAATGGGGTTTTAATCCAAGTATGGGGTAACAGTCTTCTGTCTGAGTGTTTGAAGGAACCGATTAATTTTTGGTCTTAGACGTTGGTCAGCCTGAAAGTGTGGTCGCAGCTAAGGTGAGCATTAGACCCTGTTGGTAGTCCCGTCACTAAGATAACACTAGAAGAATCCTGTGTAAAGCCATTAAAACTTGTTAGATCCCATAAGCCATAGATGTATTGCTATAATTAAGTATAAGTTTATTCATGCTTGTTTACTGTGATATGCTTGGTTATATGAACATGTATGTTTTCTCTGTTAGTCTCTAGACAACATGTTTAAAAATATGAACAATCATATTAAAAACATTGTTAACTTATCTTCTCAAGCAACTCCAATTGCTACAATTGAAAATGATCTTCAAAACTGGAGTATTCCAGAAGAATCTTTCAATACGATTTATCAAATCGGGAAATTTAGTTTTTTGAAAAAACATAATATCAAGACCTCTGAGTCTACTGTTGCTATCAATAATTCTTTAGAAATTATTCAATTGTTCAATGAGTTAGATATAAACAGATTTAAAAATCAGTTTCATTATCTGCATGTTGGACTTGTTCAAGTAGCTATAAAGCCACTTTTTCGACAGGGCTTAGATATCCCTGTCTGTGCTATCTTAAGAGATGCTCGTCTATTAAACTTTGACGACACTCTCGTAGGAGTTATCCAAAGTAACCTCGCCGACGGCCCGGTATACTTTAATTGTTATCCTAATTTCTCTGTTGATATCAATGATCCTAACATCATGGATGTTTTAACTCTTAATGTTAAGACAAAAAACATGAATAGTAAGGAAAACACCAGAGAAATAACGATCATGTATCGTGTATATTATCGCCTTATGGGAACCAATCTAGCACCTAAAGCTAGATTCACGAGCCCTAAAGGGGTCACCACCCTAATGGAAGCAAACAAAGACTGCAACACAGTCTTTGTTCCTAAGGCTCTTGTCTGGGATGATATTCTTCACGGCAACGAATGGCATTTTGATTCTATTACCCAACCTATCCGTACTTATTCCTAAAAATCTCAGATCGAACGGGTTATCCAATACCCCGATGGATCTATTGATTTAAAGTTCCTCGAAATTGACTCCTCTTGGCACTCTTCGTTCCGCCGATCAGTCTCCACCCGTGCTTCCACTTCCAAACCCCCGGAAGAAAGTGATGAAAACGATAATGACAAGGGAAAGATTCGAGGAGTTGACTTCTATGGTCCCATCCCAAAAGTTTATTATCAACAACACACTAGGGTTAATGAACTCGAAAATCTTTACGCACCCGGCAGTCCTAAAGCCTCGGATATGGAACCTCCCCCATCCACATCCCATCAAAGGATAAGGACTGACCCTAGCCTTCTTGTCATCAAATCGGAGGAGGAATACATTCCTGACCTCCAAGCCTTAAAAGTCCTATGGTATCTCCCTAAGGACGCTATTAAATGGAAATGGTACACCAGTACCTATTCCAAAGAACAACAAAAGGAGTTTGGTCGACTATGGATAGCCGACATGAAAAGACTCTGATGTGACATCGAATTCTTCAAATGGTTCGAATGCACTGGTAGAATGGGAAACCAGAATGAATCGCTTAATAGCATCATTAACAAATGGCATACGCAGAGTCACAAATTTATAGAATCTGTTACTCCTCCCCTCGAAGGAATAAAAATTCCTTATCATAACGAAGTGCTCAGTGCTTCTCCTTTCAAGAAAAAGCATGATAGGCCTACTATGGCCACTACAAATAGGTTTATAACTACCTTGGTGCAGATCATGACCTAAAAATCGAATAGAAGTTTGGAACAACTTCATTTTCTTGGCGCTAACGACCAAACCATTTAGTTTAACAATCTTAAAGAAAGTATTAAGGTGCTTAAAATGAGAATCAATATTTTCAGAAAAGATTAGCACATCATCAATATAAACAATTGACATGTAAGAATAAGGATTGAAAATATTATTCATAATATTCTGAAATTCGGAGGGAGCATTCTTTAGCCCGAATGGTAAGACATTCCATTCGTAGTGCCCAAAAGGGACGTTGAAGGCAGTCTTATATTTATCTTTATCAGCAATTTGGATTTGACAGAAACCCGACTTCATATCAAACTTGCTGTAAAGATTGGCTTTAAAAGTCCTTTTGAGGAGATCCCTTTTATTGGGAATCGGATGTCTAATCCATTTTAAAACAACATTCAAAGGCTTGTAGTTTATAACAAGCCGGGGAGTTCCACGTTCTTTTTCTGCACTGTTGTTTACATAAAATGCAGAGCAACTCCATGGAGAATTGGAGGGTCTAATGATCCCATTTATTGGAAGATGGTTAATTTCCTTTTTGCAAATTTCCATCATTTCTTGATTCATTTGGATAGATCTGGCCTTAGTAGGAATGGAGTGTTCCTCAAAGCCAGAGATATAAGGAAGTTCGACTAAATGCTTTTTGCATTCCCAGAAAGCATTAGGGAACTCGGAGCAGATTTCGTCTTCAAACTTCTTTTGGAGAATGGCAATTTTGGTAACCATCTCCGGGGTTTTTAAAGTGTGCTCAATATGTTTGAGCTGAATATCTTATTTAAGAAAATAGATATGAGTGGAAAGTCGGTTAATTTTAAAAACAGTTTTCTCTTTAATTTTGCGTCCTTCTTCATGAGATAGAGGGCGCAATAATGGGAAGAACAATTCGTTACCTAGAAGGGTGGTACGAATACCATCGTAATCACTCCAGAAAGGTCGAATTTGGTTAACGAAGGGTATTCCCAAAATGATATCTTCAGTGATATCCTCGGTGATGACAAAGTCGTTAACAAGGCAAATGCCATTGTTGCAGACATGAGCTTTAGGAAGCTGATAATGAATTTTCATTTTTTCGCCGGTGGCTGAATAGAGTCTAGAGGTACTTCTCTCTAGATACCAAGTGGGGATAAGGCCTTTGACAATACAGTTACTGTCTGCGCCTGTGTCAAAAAGGGCGACTTTATTTAAAACAAAGTCTTTGCCGATGACTATTTTAATGACAATGTGTTCGTTGTAAGCCTTAATAGTTGCTACAGCTTTGCTGGAAGTAGAAGGAGTGTCCTCGCCAGGGAAAGTACTAGATTCTTGGAGATGATCATTCGGGATAATCGACAGGTCTGGAGAGGATTCTGGTAACAGGGACTGCTTAGGAGAAGCAGCTTTTAGGACTTGATCTGTAAGAATTTTAAGTTCGACATGGTCAAGTCTGCTCTTAAGGTTTCTAATTTCGCTTTTGAGAGAAGAAATTTCTCCTTTGAGGTCAGAAATGGTAGGATCCGTAGGTGTGCTAAATTTAGCCATAACCTATTTCATGCTAAAAGGCTGAATAATAGGTTTAGGGGGCTTTCTTCATGAGAAAGCATAAGTTTTTTGAGCTCATGGAGATACTTGCTCCGTTGCTCATCGTTAGGAATATGTTCTATTATGTCAAACAGGATTTCTCTGGGATTTCCTGAGATGACATTAATCGTTTTGTTCGAGCAAGTACAGAAAGTACCTTTACAGGTACATTTTTACCCCGACCGGGATTGGTCAAACTCGTAAGCAGCATTGATAAATTCTTCGTCGCTAAAGTCTTCTCTTGAAGAAGAGTAGGAGTCTGAAGCTTCGGAAGAATCTTCCATAATGGAGAATACTTTTTCTTTGGCTTCGTCGGGTAGATCATGTTGATTGATCTTCTTTTTCTTGCTGGATTTGCAATCTTTAGCTCTATGGCCAGTTTTGCCACAAGTCCAACAAGTATCTTTAGTTTTGGAGGCTTTGGAAGATTTTTGATTAGTCTTTCTACTAGGTTTATAAGACTCCTTTTTAGAAGTCCGTTTGCTAGGAAAAGTCTTTTTGCTAGACTTAAAAGATTTCTTTCTATGCTTTTTGCGGGAAGATAAGTTGGTAAACCCATAATCTTGACAAAAGGTTCCTAGACCATATTTGGAGGTACTATTTTGTTTAAGCTCTTTTTTCAGCCTAAGATCGGTACAGAGATCTATACCTACGGTAGTAATGAAACTTATTAAGTCTCCATAGGTGAGTATTCCATAAGGGATTTGTCCTTCAAATCTATCCTTAATTTTGGTTCTAACCTTATCGGCGAATAGAGGAGGAAGACCACTAATGAACCTTTCTTTCCAGAAGTCATTGTTGCAGTTTCGTCTGATCATAACCTTTACAAGAAAGGTGTCTTTATACCACCTAAAGTCTGCTAGGTCTTTGCAGCGAAGATTGTTAAGAATCTCTAAGCTCCTATCTTGGAAAAACTTAGGTTCTCCTATGAAATGTCTTGCTATGTGGTAGAGGAGGGTGGCGCAAGCATCTTCTTCTGTAACTTGCTCAAGAATTTCTTGGCCATCTTCAATCTTGACCGTAGTCTCGGTGGATGTAGCAGAGATTGGTTTCAAATTATGATTTGGAAGTTGTGCATGTTTAAGGTGGTAAGTTAAGAATGAAGAAGCAAAAGGCTATGGGTGAGGCAAGGCCTATGTAAAACTAGGCCACGAACAAGGCAAGGCCTATGTTATGGCATAAGCTCTCGGATTCTAGAGTGCCATAGCATAGGCGCCGCCTATGCTTAAGAGTGCCATAGCATAGGCGCCACCTATGCCTAAAAATGCCATAGCATGGGCGCCGCCTATGCCAAAGCCTTTTGTCTCTAAATCTCATATGCCATGGCATAGGCGCCGCCTATGCCTAACAATTCCATGGCATAGGCGCCGCCTATGCTCAACTAGGCTTTACAAAAGGCGCCGCCTATGCCAAGCATAGGCAAAGCAATAGGCACCGCCTATGGTCACTTTTGGTCTCCAAATCCGATTCTAAATGGGTCAAAACTCGACCCAAGCTTGCCCTATAAATACGAAACTTAGTCTTAGACCAAAAACACATTGCAAATCCAACCTAAGCTCCGCCTACCTCTCCAAATCCTCTCAAAAATTTTCCTTTTGCTCTTTTAACTTTCCAAGAACATCTTCCAAGGCCATCAACCAAGTAAGTACTTCTTTGTTCTTCTTTTATGTTCCGTAAGTACTACACTACTACACCTATTATGAATTGTTACATCTTGAAGTAGTATTGGTGAGTTGAATGTGATTAATTTGTTGTGATACAACTACGTGAGGGAAAGAATACGTAAGAATGATCTTGACTTGTTTCCAACTTGTATTTACTTTTGATGCACTATCATACTTTCGTGAAATTGACATGGTCAAGAACATTGCATAATCTTGTCAATAGAAATCTTACATGTGGAATAACTTGTGTATAAAGGTGAAAACCATGGTTGACTACAACCATACAAAATTGTGATTATTCCTAAACTTGATTCAATCTATATGGAGTAGTCTTGCTCAAAAGATATATCAAACATGAAAGTATTGCCAAGATTTCATGAAGTATGACTGCACTGATTATATTGTTGGAATATAGCACCTAAACGTATATCGATAAAGTCTGAATAATCGATAACTTTCACTTTACTAGTTTGTACCAAAAAAATAAGTGTGGGGTGGTGCCACTACTGCTTGTTTATTGATTGTATCCACCGAGATGAAGCTAACAAGACTATTGTTTTAATCTCAGGTACAATGGCACCAAAAGCAAGACAAGGAAAAGAAAAAGCAACCACTTCACAAAAAGGCAAGAAAAGAGGACGAAAAGAGCAAGGAGAATCCTCCTCGCTGCAAATACCTCACCGTATGTTCAGAATAAAATGGGTCCTGGAGGAGGAAGGAAAGGAATGGTATAGGAACAATAAAGAGAAAAAATATGTTCATGTGGAGTTGATAAACAAGGAGAGCCTAGCAAAGAAAGAACCTCGTATGTTGGCCAAGATAATGGCGTTACATCTTGATTTCATCTTCCGAGATATGGGAGAGTGCAATCTCGATTTAACACGAGAATTCTATGCCAACTGGTCACGGAAAACTACAGTGAATGAAGTAAAGATTCGGGGCCAAGTTTTGCAACTAAATGCGGAGTTCTTCAACTCCTTTCTAGGTTTGCCATCTGTTGACCCATCACCATTCAAGGAGCTGTATAACAGACCTCCGTAAAGGGATATTAGACACACATTATGCAGACCACGATCCATGGCAAGATGGAGTAGACACAAGGACACCGGTCGGCACAACACCTTCCCATATGCTCCTTTGAATAGGGAAGCTAGGATATGGCTGCGAATAGTCAACTCTTGCTTGATTCCAGGGACCCAATACACAAAGATAACACGAGATGAATGTCCCTATCAACATTGGAGCAATTATTCGATCTGCAATGCGTAAAGCTAGGCTACACAAGAGGTCCCACTTCAGCTTTGGCAATTTGTTGACTGCAATATTAAGGAAGGAGGACATCGAAGAGAAACCGGCTGATCATAAACTTCCACACAACCCAAAGAGGGTTGACCTCACAAAGGTTAAAGATACTGAAACCACGCATGGCGTCAACCTTACCACTGCAGAAAGGCATGGTCGGGATGAGAGTTTCTTTCTCTATCTTTATGGCATGACTCAGTTTACCATGATGAGCGGAGGTCGTGTTCCAACTGCTGCAGAGCTCCAACAGCTGGATTATGACTACCCAATGAATGAGCATGCAAGGCAAATGTGTGGAGTAGGTGTGTACTTTGAGGAACCTCTTGATGACGATGTGCCAACCGATGATGATCGTCGAATGCCAGACTCCAACGTGGAGGAGAACTCTGATGGCAACGACTCTGATGATGATTCCGTCGAAGGGGGTATGAACCCAGACATAGAGGAGGAGTCCGACTAACCAGGTTCTTCCTATTTATTTTCCACTGAGGACAGTGTGTCCCGTCTAAGTATGGGGTACTGGTATTTGCATGCTAACCTTCTTTATCTGCATTTGCTTATTTATGTGTGTTTTGATTATTTATGTTTGTTTGTTTTAATTTTTTTAGGAATTTTTTTTTTGTTACAAACTTTGCATAAAATTGTTCTGATAGGAAGCATGGTATTATGACAAGAGTCTGTGATAAAATCATTACTATTGAGACGTTTAGGCTCTAATAGTGACTCATTATGTGATAATTGTGTGGTTCAATTCCTTTATCTGTTGGGTCAAGAGTCTATACTACTCCCAATAAAGTCGACCATGTGCCTTGTGTGTGTGAGATGATAGTATATTCTATGTTTGTGGCTGATGCTAGAACTTGCCTGGTATGTATGTAAAGCGAAATAAAGAGTGTGAGTTTAGGAGATGATTTAGGCATTTCTTTGGCAACCCATGATTGTTTACCTTCATTTTATCTACCCATGGACATCATCCTAGATAACCCCCTTTGAGCCTTAAGCCCATTTTCTTTGACAGCCTCATATGTAAGCCTAATCCATTTTTTTCAAGACCATAATTTGATCCAAATTCCTAAGTGCTTTAAATTGTAAAGTCATGTGACAAAATAAGAGGAAATTGGGTGAGAATAGGTGCTTGAATTTGTTATGAAAAATAATTGCTATCATAAGAAGTGTGTCATGAAAAGAAAAAGGAAAAGGAAAATAAAAAGTTAATTCTGTTCAAAATTGAATAACAAAAGAGGTGAGAAGGGGTGGTAGATTAAAAGAAAGTAGAAAGGTTGTTTGAAAGAAAGCATAAATGGCATAATGTGATGTATTAAAGCTCTTAGGAACATAGTCACTATTTCTGGACAAAATAGTCCTACCCGTCCCTTAGCCTACATTACAAACTGTAAAGACCTATTTGATCTTAAGCTTAGCATTCTGATATTTAGTGGAGCATTACACTAAGGGAAGGCCTATGGTAATCAGTTGCAACATATGAATTCTTTGTGAGAGTGAGAGAAAGGATAATCTTATACCCATGTTCGAAATATATACAATACTTGTGAGTGATTATGGGTTATATTTTGTGAGACACACATGGTTGATGAGTTTTTGGGTGGTTTTGTATGATTCTCCGGGCCTTAACTTTTGAATACGAATTAACCATCATCACGAGTCTATATTAGAGGTTGAATTGTTTCTAGAAGTGATCAGGAAACTACTCTTTGTAATAAGTGTCGTGCCTGTCTTGATGAATATTTTGTGTTGTTACTGTGAAACCCTAAGTGGATGTTTAGAAAGACATGATATTTTGTTCGAGGACGAACAAAGCTCTAAGTGTGGGGTGTTGATGTTAGGCATATTTACACGCCTAAAGTGCTTTAATTTACCCATATTTTAGCTAAGTTTTGAGGACAAAATATATTAACTCATGCACTTTTAGTCCTTTTTCCTGTAAGTGAGCTAACAAACGTGATTAGCAAGTTTTCAGGTATAAATGATGCAGATTTCAGCATTTTATGGATTAATTGACACCAAAGGAAGCTTCACGAAAGAAGGGAAGGAGAGCTTGGACGCCTAGGACCAAAAGTGACGCATGGGAAACCTGTCCCGGGCAAAAACAATATTTTCCAAGACTTTGGGGATCAGCAGTAACCTATAAGGATTAGGATAATGATGCAGTAATTTATTAGGATTAGGATAAGTACGCAGTAGCCTTATAGGAATAGGATATGGGTATTATAAATACCCTATTTTGCTGCAGTTTTTAGACACAACATTATTATTCTCATCATTCACATTCTAATTCCTTCATCTACAACTCTAAACAATTTGCTTTGAATTAATTCTTATTTACTTTCTCTTTATCTATTTGTCTTAAATTTTCACAACAAGAGAAACGCTACTTGCAAGGTCTTCACGCCACAAACCATACCAAACCCTACTACACGTGAGATCTTTATTTTGGTATGATGATAATGTCTATTGTGATTTCCATTGCACTCATGAGTAGCTAAACTCCTGTGTTGGGTGTTATGGAAGCCTTATGAGAAACTATCTATTGCTATGAGTTTGTGAAATCTTGACACGTATGCTGCTTATATCATTACTCTCTTCATCATAATTTAAATTCTTGTGGTTGCAAACACATAGGATATGCCAGTATAGCATTAACTTGTTCGAAAGAAAAGTTATATGTCTGGAAAAGAGATAATGTCAAGGTAATAGGGCACTAACCTCTGTTAAAAAGTTAGTGCCGTAACTGGATTAACCTCTTGGAGAATTTGTACCATTAGATACGCTTTAAGCTCGAAAGAGTTAAAGCGAAATAGTCCTTGTTAGGTCGAAAGACGCTTGGATTTACCATAGAATACAATTCTCTATAAGCACATGCATGTCTGAATTCCGCATAACTCATAGCCAATAGAGACGTATAACTCATAAGGTGGACATAATCCCAACTCTCAATTATCATTGATTAACATCCTACTAAACATTCTTCCTTTTTACTTTGCTATTTTCCGTTTTTACTTTGTTATTTTATTACACTATTGCACGCTACAAAATCCCCCCTTTTACGAGATTTTCACCAAAAGTCTACTAATCTTTGCTTACTTAGTGACCAGCTATTCCTTGTGGAATTCGACACCCAACCCAGTTGGGTTCTATATTTGACAGCGATCGCTTACACTCTTACGAGAGCTGTAGTTTGAGCGTTATCACCCAACACTGTCCAAGGTACGACTCACCCTAAACCATGTTGTATCCATGCATACGATTGGTACTTATGATCTGTACCCCTAACAAAATAGAATATAAAGAATATTGAATACTGCCCACCATACGAGTCCATGGTATAACTCATACCTTGGCTTATGGGTCATGGTGACCATCTCATGCTTATATCCAACTTAGTCTACCAAGTATATGATTAAGTGATGGAAAGACCCAAACCAAGTGACCCATGTCCACCAATGAGACTCGTACCACTGAAGTCATATCTATTTCAGAAAGCAAATCCAACCCAGCAACAAATAATGGTCGGCATATGACTAACCCATATCACTCGTATCCCAGTGTATGAGTCATTTCCCTTAGTTGTATCCTGTCCAGAGACCAAAAATCCAGGAAATTTCCTAAGGGACAAAAACTTAAGGTGTTTTAATATATCACACATATGAATAAGAAGGGAAAATAATACATCACAAAAAATTACAAAGCAAATACAATATGATGGATATGATGATGATAATGATAATGATGATGATAATAATGATGATGATGCCCAAAGTTGTCGAACGACCTCCGTATACACCTACGAAGCCAAATCTTCCTGATGTAGGACCCATGAGGGGTTTTCCATCCCATATACAACCAATATCTAATGCCAATATTCATAACTGCTCTCCGGCACATCCATCGATAGAGGGCTTTAAAGATGTCCCATTTTCTGTTAGATGGGATAACACATTAATATACCTATTTTCACGATTAGTTTCCATGTCCTTAACATGATTTTGTATCAATATTAACTACTCAGTTAAGTATAAAGAAAGTTAAGCCATAACCTAAGCCATAACCTACCTCAAATGCCAAAATCCTATCTAAAAGCCTTCAATTTGAATCCTTATTCCCATAAATGGACTCTGAATCAACTAAGACCTAAGAATATAGAATCTATGCACCAAAAAATCCAACAATACCCATACTTCCTAATTTTAAGTTGAGGTCAAAACGATGATACTAATAGTGATGAACCATTACATGGTATAGGAAGCATCGGCTTCACTATCATTGCCTACAAAAATTATTTGGTTTTGTTAAGATGCAATGACATGGCTGACGAACCATTTCTTAGAATATGGGCCATAGCTTTATTATTAATGGGCACCTCACAAACTATTTAAGTTTAAGAAATGAACTGATGGACCAACCTATAGGAGACGGACCATTAGATTTATTACAGTTGTAATTCTTTCTTACCTCTTCTGTTAGTATAGTTTTGTTTTGCTACTAACAACACTCCTCCACGGGTAGTTATGAATCCTAAATTGCATCCCAAATATAGAGGAGCTCGTAATAGGTTCAAAAATGACACTAATACTCATAAACTAATAGATAAAACCAACCTAAAGGCTAGAGAAACAGAGGAAAAATAGGGCTACCATACTAGAAAGTTGCTAGACAACAATAAAATTTCTTCCAAGTTTGGTGAAGAAGAAGGATCCTCTAGTAGTAAGTCTAGTACGAGATGCAGATAATGAAAGTGGTACCGATGCCATAAAAATTCCATAAGAGTAACTTGAACCTATTCTAGATAGGTTCATCAAGAGCAAAACTATAGGATTTTGGAAAGAAATATGTTGGTAAGTGAAGGGCTCTCATAAGCACTTCCAAGATGGTATGATGACGACCAAAAAAGGAAATATTAAAAGATAATTTGTTGACGAGGTTCAAATTGTCTTGTTTGAACTCGCTGAATATCTAGACATTGAGAAATAGTTCAATTAATATGTCTTGGTATAGCACAATACCACGATACCATTACCCTATTATGGTTTATAAGTTCTACGTGAACTATAATGTGACCCTGGAAAACTATTGTTAGTAAGGAAAGACAGTCACAGATTTCCAAACCTAAACAAGGTAACAGTTCATGAAGTCATAATTACATTTTAGATCTACATTTTTTATGGGCCTAATTTTGTTCCACCTACGAGTATTGTGGACTTTCAACATAAATAGAGGGAAAAAGAAAATCAATGCTAATGGTTGGATCAATTCATAACTGAGGGTGAGACAACATGGTTGAAAAATACTAAAAAGATGATATGTGAGGCTACCTTAAACTTCATTGCTATGTTCTAGTAGGTGGTGGTGCACTGTAGGTTAAGTCCAACAAGAAGATACAATTCACTATGGCTAGTTTGATGTTGGGGTTCAATATGAATTTTGGGATGATCATAGTGAACAAAATAAGGATTCAAACAACAAAGCCCTTTAATTTTTTTCATTACATTACTTCATGTCATGGCCCAATTTATGAGTCATAATGGTACCTACTCTATCTCTCTAGTAGGTAAGCCCAAACCATCATCTGGAGTTAAACACAATGAGATAGCTTAGGGAAAAATGCCCAATCATAGGAGAAAAGGAACAACACATATCTAAATAAGCAAAGAGTTCTAGTTAGATAAAATAGTCAACACAAGATACCATACCACAATTTGGTAGAGTTTGTACAAGTAGATCTAATAACATAATTCAAATGTATAGATTAGTCAATAACATCCATCACGAAAAAAATCTTGAATATAAAAAAGGTAGAACGAAATAGGTGACTTTGACACCAAGTGCCTACCCTATCTCTAAGAAATCAACACAACATGATCAACGATCAATGACGATAGTTAGTTCTCGCATCTACACAAAAAAGGCATAGAAGCATAGCATGAGTACCAAAACAATGGGTACCCAGTAGGCATCATCGGTCCATTAAGCTAAATATTGATATAAGTATGATAAAATGCAAGATAACATAACTAAATCAAGGCACAAAAATGAACCCGAATCATCTACAATACACTTGTACATAAGAAACAATCTAATCGGGATGATAATATAACACAAGGCATCCACACATGCAAACATCATCGTGCAATATAAGTAAATAGGTCGCAATACTAACACATCACAAGGAATCACCCAAGCAATCACAAACTACATAATTGGCTCCCATATGCCAATTTGTGCGGAAAGTAAATAACTAATAATAGACTCTGATACACTTGGAGAGTATACTCAAAGATAGAATAAATTAACCATTCATCACTTAAAATAATCAACTCGTTATTTAACCATCATCCCATAATTTATCATCAATAGGTGATTTACCAACATTTGACAGTGTAATCATATTCTATAATATTACCATCATTTAACCACCTTATCATCGTTAATTACTAGTTACCATTTATTAGCTAACCAATCCATAATAAATAATCCATCTGATTACTAGTCATCATATAATCTCTAGTCATCATTTAGCAACTATTCACCATTATTTACTAATCACCATTTATTAGATAACCATCATTTATCAACTAACATCATCTATTAACTAATCATCCTTTACCAATTAATCCTCATAAATGAACTAGTCATGATTTGTCACTTAAACAATATCCACCACTAATTCTTATTTAGCACTAATCATCAACTACACCACTTTATAATTATTTACCACTTTTGGGCTATAACCAGCATCCCTAATATCAATAACATACGTAACTACGTATAAGTATATATATATACATACATATATATATATATATAGTAGCCATACTTATGGCATAACTGGACTCAAACTGGCAGATGTACACATAGGCATATCATTACAATCATCTTACGGCATTGCTGCGTATCAATATATCATCATAATTATCCACCGGCCTTTTTTAGGTGTCAATATATCATCATAATTATCCTCCAACCTTGTCGGGTATCAATATAAATATAATCATCCTCAGGCCTTGTCGGTTATTGATATATCTTCATAATTATCCTCTGGCCTTGTTGGGTATTAATATAATCATCCTATGATCTTGTTGGGTATCAATATAATCATTCTCCAGCCTTGCCGTAATTATCTTCCGGCCTTGTCGGGTATCAATATCAATCTAATCATCCTTCGATCTTGCTAGGTATCAATATCTGTATAATCTTAATATCCAAACTCAAACCGATAGCCATATCATCATACTCGATGGCAAACTCTATAGCATAAGTGATCATATAATCAAGCATAATTAATAGTGTTTCTTGCTATATAATTAATAAGCATGACTTCTAATATAATTCATGGAAAAATTGCTAATATCATCAATAGGGATGTTTTCTATGTCTATTTCTACCTAGGACTAGGCTAAGGTATGTAAATCCACTCTTAGATGTATTGTCAACCATAAATTGTCCTATAGTAAAGATTCTTCTCAAGCACTTTAACTAAGTCCAATGGAAACTACGACAACTTCATTAGCATAAACAACTAAGGAAAAACATACCCTAAGTACGAGTGAAAAATTCACACCTATCTAGATAGAGTAATTTAGAGAATTTTCATCCTAAACATGAGCCATAACGTCTAATTTACTAAGGTTTAAGACAACGAGCTAAGTATTTCAACTATATGGTTTCAAATGACTTAAACAGTCCAATTAACCCCAAGTCTTGTATATCATCAATCCAACACCTAAAACCCATCCCAATCTAATAAGATATCATAAAAATACTATGACATAACTTAATTTAACAAGGAATGAACCTTGCCTACCTTGATACTGAAGAAAGCTCAACGAACCTCTAAACCACTGTTTTCCCTTATGAGAAGCCTTCTCAAGTTGCCAAGCTATCATAAGTACATTCTACTCATCAATATGAAAATAACTATACCCATATTGCACCATTATTCTTCGGGTCCAAAAATCATACCAAAACCTCATGTGGGACACACATATGGGAATTGCATTTTCGAAACTAACCCAACATAATATCAAGCTCAAGGAATCATTACCCTAAAAAATGGATGAAACCAAGCTAAATTGGAGCTAAAATCAAGCCCTCAAGCTTTTGGGGTTTTAAGAAAGAAATCAAGAAATTTTACCAAGAAAAGAGTGAATTCATAGCTCAAATCGAAAGATCATTGCAAAAATAAATGTTAATATAGCTTCCCAATCATCGACAAGCTTTAATTTTGAGCTATCACACTATTTTGGGTTTATGATATCAAGAAAGGGGTGAGACATGGCTGAATTTGCAATGTTTGGGGTCTATTTATACCCATAACAAGTACTCAGGTCCTGCTATCGCGGACCAAGACCTGTGATCGTAATTTATGTCATCAGAATTAGATGCTTCGTTCACAATACTCCCTACCACAATTGTAAAACTTTTTCTGCTAAGGGTACCGCGATCACAACCCTTGTCTTGCAATTACAGCTACACCAGATGACAATTGAACTTGGAGTTTATTCAGAATCTTCCAAGTTTTTGTTAATCCTCAAGATTCAATCAAAATCCCATATATGCAAACTAACTATGTAACCATACCAAATTTGATATTTTGGATGCGATGGCACACTAAAAATTTCCATCCGAGATCGTTTAAACCAAATATGGATCCCACACCCATATTTTATTTTCTTAACTTTCTAACCAATAGGTCTAAATGAGCTCGGGTGCCTCGAGACCTGAACCAAAGGTATACCTAGCCTAAAATCGATATTCTAGAACTGCTGGTGCAGTCAAAATTTGCATACAAGATTATTTTTCTAAAGTTTCCCTCAGTGTCCATTTGAAACTAGAGAAAACTTCTAAATAGGGAATTAGCTCTAAAAAATAGACGAACTGGCCAGTGATTGAACTAGCAGTCCCAGCAATTCATAAAGACTTGGGGTAGCTATAGAAAATCTATAACAATGAAAATAAGCGGAAATATAGAAAATGACCTGGAAGGTCATTACAATATCTACTACTAAAGAAACTCTCATATGGATAAGTTAAGGATTAGGATATACTTGAAACCTCAAATAGGTGAGGATATTTGGTCCACATCTCACTCTTGATCTTCCAAGTGGCCTTCTCCACTGGGCGGTGCCTCCACTGAACCTTAACTATAGAAATTTCTCTAGTGCACAACCGCCTAACATAATTTGCCAAAATGAACACAGGCTCCTCCACAAAGTTCAAATGCTTATCTAACTGAACTGAGTTCCGTCTAAGAACATGAGACAGACCAGGAATGTATCTCCACTATAGAAAAACTAGATGAACAATGGAAAAATATGGAGGTAGAACTAACTCATTGGCTACCTCACGAACTGCGTGAAGAATCTTGAAATGTCTAATATATCTAGGACTGAGCTTGCCTTTCCTTCCAAAACTCATCACACCCTTCATGGGCGATATACGGAGGAGTACACGATTACTAAATTCAAATCTTAAGGCACAAAGCCTGCTGTCTACATAGGTCTTCTTCCTACTCTGAGATGCTCTCAACCTATCCTGAATCACCCTGACTCTATCCAATGAATCTTGAGGCAAATCAGTAACACGAGGCCTAACCTCAAAAGTCTCGAACCATCCAACTAGAAAATGACATCTCCTACCATAAAAATCCTCAGAAGGTGCCATCTCAATACTCGAATCATAACTATTGTCATATCCAAACTCTGCCAATGCTAAGTGCTTCTCTCACTGGCCTCTAAAATCCATAACACAGGCTCAGAGCTTATCCTCATACACCTAAATTGTCTAATTTAACTGATTATCTATCTACGGATGAAAGTTGTACTAAGATCCACCTGAGCAACCATCTCCACCTAAAATACTCTCTAAAATCTCAAAGTAAAAATAGAACTATGATCCAAAATAATAGAAACGGGCACACCATACAAATAGATTATGTCCCGAACATAGATATGGGCTTATATCTTAGCACTGAAGGACATTTGACTAACAATGAAATGCACTCTTGGTTAGACGATCCACAATGACCCAAATACCATCGAAACGGCAGGAAGTGCAAGGCAAACCACTAATAAAATCCATGGTAATTCATTCCCATTTACACTTAGGAAAGGGAAACCTCTAATTCAAATCACCTGGTCACTAATGCTCAACCTTTAACTATTGGCAACACAGGTAATGAGCTGCAAAGTCTACTATATCTTTTATCATCCTACTCCACCAATAAAGTTGTCTCAAATCTCTATACATCTTAGTTGTGTTGGGATGAATAGGATATCTAGAGTTATGAGCCTCATGCAAAATCAACTGAATTAAGTCATCAATCCTCAAAACTCAAATGCAGCCATTAAATCTCAAAACACCCTCAGAATATAGGTGTTCCTCTTGGACTCACCATTGATCACCTGATTACGGAGGAAACAAAGGTTATTATCCTCAAACGATCCTAAATCTAGTCAAATACTGAAGACCTCGTCTCAACACTAGCAAGAATCCCCCTAGGGTCTAAAGGATCAAGGAAAACCAAAATTTAGGCTAAGGACTGAATGTCACGTGCCATTAGCCTCTGACATATTAAAATACAAGCCAAGCTACCCATACTCACTCCTTCCACCTCAAGGAATCCTATACCATATTTTTCTTGCTTGGATGATACAAAACGGAAATATCATAATCCTTAAGCAACTCCATCTATCTATGCTATCTAGCACTAAGCTCCCTCTAGGTCATAAAATACTGAAGACTGCAGTAATCTATGAAAATCTCATGATGCACAATATAAAAATAATGACTCTAAATCTTGAGTGCAAGACCTACCACCGCCAACTCCAAATCAGGAGTGTGTTAGTTGCATTTGCGCACCTTAAGCGGTCAAGAGGCATAAACAATAACACAACCCTATTGCATCAATACATAACCCAAGATAATACCAGAAGCATCACAAAACATGGTGAATCCCTCATTCTCAACAAGAAGAGCTAAAACATGAGTTGAAGTTAGAAAGTCCTTGAGTTTCCTAAATCTCAACTCACACACCTCAGAATATAAAAAATGAGGCTCCTTCCGAGTCAATCTGGCCATAGGGGCTAAAATAGTAGCAAAACCTTTGATGAGTCATCAATAATAACCGCTTAACACAATGATGCTATGAACCTAAGTAAGAGATGTAGGTCTAGCCCAACCATGCATCACCTCAATCTTAGTTGGGTGTATCATAATACAATCCTTAGAAATCATATATCCAAGGAATGTCACCGACTATAGCAAAATCTCACACTTAGAAAATTTGGCAAAAAGCACATGATCTCTCAAAGGATGGAGTACAATCCACAAATACTGTGCATGCTCCACTCTACTTTTTGAATATACAAGGATGAAATTGATGAACATAATCATGAAGAATCCAAATAAGTCCTGAATACTGGGTTCCTCAATTCCATGAACGTAGCTAGGGAATTTGTCAACCAAAATGACATTACTACGAACTCATAATAATCATATCGGATTCTAAAGATTGTCCTTGGGATATCCTCAGACTGAATCCTCAACTAATGGTAACCAGATCTCAAATAAATCTTATAAAATACTGCCTTTCCATAAAGCTGGTCAAACAAATCATTAATGTGAGGCATATGATAATAGTTCATCATCGTTACCATAGTAATATGCCTATAATTAATACAGATACACATGGAGCCATCTTTATTCTTCATAAATAATATAGAAACTCCTTATAGAGAAATATATGGCTTAATAAAACCCATACCAAAAAGATCTTAAACCTTAGAATTTAGCTTCTTAAACTTGGCAGGAGCCACATGATAAGGTACCATAGAAATAGGTCGGATTCCATGCTCGACATCAAAAACACACTCAATTTTATAGAAAAGGGGAATACCAGGAAAGTCATTAGGGAAAACATTATGAAACTCACAAACAATAGGATTAGAGTCAAGCAACATACTCTCTACACTAGTATAAGAAATATAAGCAAGGTAAGACTCATAACCCCTTGAAATAAGCCTCCTAGCATGACCATAAGAAATAATCCCAATCGATTTATGGCTAATCTCTCCCTACCATACGACTGAGGGTACACTAGGCATGGCTAAGGTAAAAGTCTTGCCAAAATAATCCATGGCCTCATGCTTGTGGGATAACTGGGCCATGCCCTAAATTGTATCAAAATCCACCATATCCAGAATAATAGATCAACATAAGTCTCAACATCCCTAACAGTCATAACATATGATCTGAAAACTCATTCCACTACTAAAAAATCACCCATGGGAGTAGATACACACAATGTCACAAATAATAAGTCATATGACAACTCTAACCGTGGTGCATAATAAATAAATATATAAGAATAAATGGATCTCGGATCAAATAAAGTAAGGGCTGACTGGCGTCACACCAAAATTATACCTATAACAACATCTAAAGACTCAGCCTCCGGTCTAGTAGGTACTTAATACACCTGACTACGTGCCACCTGGCTAGGCATTAACCAACCTTTTATCCTGCCTACCTGAGAACCTCCTTGAGTACCCTAGAAACCATTCTATAACCATAAGAACTACCCCTAGCTGAGGGATGAACTGCTCTAATAGGGGAAATATCCTGAGCTAAAACAATAATCACCCCACGACTAAGAAAAGCTCATGAATAGTGATAGGAGCTACACAACTATAACATGACAGCTAAGCTAATATAAAACCAATAGATCTTGCCAACTCAGAATAATCATCACATCTAAAATGACAAAAATATGAAACCCTCAAATACTGACCACCACCCTAACTTGGGCAATGTTTGTCACTAGACTAACCTCCATTAGTAATTGTAAGTGCTGCCTGAACTGATCGACTAGGTTGAATCTAAGGCTGATAGGATTGACACAGAGGATACCTTCTCTGAGAACTTCTATCTCTAGGCCGAGAACTATGACAGCTCCTATTGAATCTTCCCTGAAACCTATGCCTTTATCATGGTCCTCATGACCCTTATGGTGCATCTCCTTTACCACCTGATACACCTCTATAAAAGACCTACTCATAATAACTAAACTCTGAGTAGACATATTAATAGGGAGTCTTAGCCCCCTAACAAAGTATCAAACTCTCTCATACTCATTATTAGGATAGAAGTTGCATGCCTAGATAACTCATGAAAATGAGCCTCATACTCTATCTCTGTTATGAAGCCCTACTCTAATTTAGAGAGATGGTCCCTCAAATGATCTCTAAGGATATATGGCATATACTTCTCTAAGAAAATCTTGAAAAACTGAGCCAAAGTCAAAGAAGAAGATCCAGCTGGTCTAAAATCCATATAACCTCTCCACTAATGTCAAGTAGCTAAATCCAATTAAATTATGGTGTAATCTACCCCACGAGTCTTAATAAGGCCCAAATTATGGAGCCTATCCTTATAAGCAATCCGAAACTCATATTCATCCTTGCCTGGTGCACCAGAAAACCTAGGTGGAGTCAATCTCAAGAATATACCCAACATCCTTTGTTTCTTAAAAGATAGAGAATGCCGAGCAACCACTGGCTAAGCAAATACCAACTGAGCAACTATCGGTGTAGGAGAAACCTCAACTCTGGGAGCCGTATCAATAGGTTATGCCCTTGCTTCAATACCACTATGATTTACAGACTGTGCTCCATCAAATAATGCACCCCCAAATAAACCCAGAAGTTGAACCAACATATTTTTGAGCGCTAAAGAAGAAATAAACCCTGGTGGGGCTTCGGCTGGTCCTTAGGCCACCGCTGGCTTAGGCAGAAGAATCTTTAGCTTAGGAGTGAGAGTAGGACTTGGGGAAGGCAGCCTATCCAAGCCTCTATCTGGGACCACATAACACAGTTGTCCATGACCTCTAGGTCATTAAAAAATAGGAGTAGAATCCCTAGGTTTGATATCGGGACCCTTATCTCGTATAGTGGTAGCACATGTCCTATCCATCCATGAAAGAGTGAAGTCAAGGGAATACTTCTACAAACCAACTTAAACTCTTAACGTCAAATAAGTGATGAACTCCTAAGAATGTTCCGTAAACTCTCTAAGATAGGTAATACGTGTCATTATTTTTATTCGCAGGAATCTACTAGACACTTGATAGTGTACCAACAATATCGGTGAAACCTAGGCTCTGATACTAATTTGTCATAACCTGATTTACGAGTCATGATGGCACCTACTCTATCCCACCAGTAGGTAAGCCCAAACCGTAACCTGGAGTTAAATACAATCGGATAAATTGGTGGAAAATACCTAATCATTGGTGAAAATAAACACCAAACTTTTAAATAGGAAAAGAGTTCTAGATAGATAAAATATTCAATAGAAGATACCATCCCACGACCTGGTAGAAATAGTACAAGAGCATCTAATAACACAACTTAAATGTCTAGAATAGTTAATAACATATGTCTTAAAAATTAAAGACTGAATATCAAAAAGATATAAGAAAATAGGTGACTCCGACTCCAAGAGCCCACCATATCTCCAAAAAATCAACACAACACGATCATCAATCAACGATGATAACTAGTACTTAGATCTGCACCAAAAAGGTACAAAAATATAGCATGATTACTAAATAAATGGGTACTCAGAAAGCCTCATTAGCCGATTGAGATAAAACTTGATATAAGTATGATAAAATGTAAGATAACATAAATAATTGAAGGTATAGAAACAAAGCTGAATCATCTCCAATACTGTTGTAGAAAAAAAGTAATTTAATCGGTACAACAATATAACATAAGGCATTAACACATGCCAACATCACCGTGTAATATAAGTAAATAAGTCAGAATAATAACGCATCTCAAGGCATCACACAAGCATTCACAAACTACAAAATTGGCTCCCATATGCCAATTGGTTCAAAAAGTAAATAACTCATCAGAAACACTCATACGTCTTGATATTACACTCAAAGATAGAATAAAACAACCTTTTATCACTTACAAATAACTTGTTATTTAACCATCATTCCATAAATTTATCATCAATCGGTCATTTACCAACAATTGACAATGTACTCATATTCCATAATATTATCATCATTGACAACCTTGTCATCGTTACTCACTAGTTACCATTTATTACTTAACCAATTCTTAATAACTAATCCATCTAATTACTAGTCATAATATAACCTCTAGTCATCACTTAGCAACTATTCACCACATATCCTCTAATCACCATTATTTATCAACTAACATCATATATTAAATAATAATCCTTTACTAACTAATACTTATCTATCAACTATTTTATCCCTTTATGAATTTTATTTTGAAGAAAATGGTTTTGACTTTTTTCAAACTATTTCAAAAATTCAAGAAAATTTTGAAATAATTTTGAAAAAATTTACAGAGTTGCCACTTGATTTTTATAGAAAATCTCAAGAAAACTTAAAAAATATTTCAAAGATTCAAAAATAGAAATAAACTTTTGGAATGAGAGAATCTGAGTAAGGGTTCAATTAACACCATAAGAAGATTTTTAAGGCACTTAGGAGCATTCGTTTTAAAACTTTCACCAAAAGATTTTTTGCCTAACTTACATAAGGTGGATAACTTTGCAAAAAAATATTGAAATTGTTTACCTGAACATCTAAAAAAAATGACATTGTTATTCATTCAAATGAGAAATAGTCTACTTGAATTACGAAAAAGCTACAATGTACTCTACCTAAATTAATATTAAAAATGACGAAATGATGATTTTTTTCTAAGAAAGATTACAAAATTTCTATTTGAGATACACTTTACTTAATTATGAAAGTTAAGAAATTTCTCCTTGAGTTAGAAGACAGAAACCTATCTAAACAGGATTACAGTTTTGAATTTAAAGGAAAAATATGTGTTTTTTTAATGAAAAATTAAAATTGTATAATTATTCATATTCTTCTTCTTCTTCTTCTTCTTCTTCGGACTATGTCCTCTTCGGACTATGTCCTCTTTAGACTATGTCCTAGTTCACTGCTAAGAAAAATTTCTATGTTGTGCTGCGTCCTTTTGTGAGTTGTCCGCACTTGTGGTTTTGATTTGAGATTTTCATCCTTTCGGATGCTCTTGACAACATCTCAAACAAAACTGGTAATGATAAACATAATTCACTAAGTGTTACACGGTGTTTTACCATACCTCAGTGTGAGTTGCTATTAAAAAAAAGTCATCATCCTCTCATGTATCTGTTTAGAGAGTGAAAATTCTTGTGATAATTGATAAAATGAACTTTTTGGTTGTTGGATAAAATAGTTATTTTTATGGTTGAAAATCTCTTCAAAGTGGGGTGGTCCTCTTGGGCACCGACGACACGTATAGAGCGGTCCCTGCAATCGCATAGCCCTATGCTGATTTGGAAACCCCTTTGGTTAACTATAATACTTGTTGTATTTGACCTCGGGAGTCTTGCATATCTCTCGTATCGATACACCGTATAGATTTCTCTTTAATTGCCAATTTTTTGATAATCTTGCGCATTATTTGATGTTCAATATGAGGCAACTTATAGACATCCTTTAAGTTTCTAGCTTTTCAGTAATCCAGCACATTATCTGACCTTGGATAAGAGATGACTTACTAATATCCCTCCAATCGCTAGCTCTAAGGTATTCCTGCACATTATCCAACCTTGGATACAATATAACTTATAGATATCTTTTAAATTGGTAGTCTTTGGGTAATCCTACGCACAATCAATCTTGGATATGATGCGGCTTATAGAGAACCCTTGGACCTATCAATTTTGATATTTTTGCATATTTTTCGATAAATATTTATTGCGACTTAGGGATAACCTTCAAACTATCAATCTTGGGGCAACCTTACACACTATCCAATTAGGATGTTATTGCGGCTTATGGACGACCCATGGGCTTTCAACTCGAGGATAATCTTGCACACTATCTTATTTCAATTAATGTGACTTACAGATGACCCTTGGATTTCCAACTCTCAAAAAATCTAGTACGTCATACATTTTCGGATAACGACTTATAAACATTCTTCGGACCATATGTTTATTAAGATCTAATTGTAAATACCATAAAATCTTTGATGATTGATGCATTTGAAGCTTATGAATATCTTTAAATGCTAGACTACTTTACCTTTGTGTGATTTGATTAGATATGGATGCTTAGAACGTCCTTCAATGTTAGTCTCTTTTGTCTTTGCATGATTATCGAATATATATGAAAATTCTTCAGAAGATCCTTCAACAATAGACTCTTTCACCTTTGTGTAATTAATGGATATAGAAGAATTTGAATCAATCATGAGCATCAAAAGTAATATGGAGATGCCTTCGGATTTTTGTCTCTTCAAAACTAGTCGAAGAAAGCAATATGATTTTCAGGACATAACCCTTACAGCATGGTCCTCTTGGAATGGCCCTTTCCACATGGCCCTTTTGGCATGGCCCTCTTGGAATGACCCTTTTGGCATGGCCCTCTTGGCATATACCTCTTAGCATGGCCTGTTTGGCATGGCCCTCTCAGCAAGGCCCTCTTGTCATAGCACTCATGGCATGGCCCTCTTGGCATGATATGATACAGTGGGAAGATAAGGAGGAATGCAAATAATCGTGAAACTATTGTAGAAAACATCACCTTGACCATTCCACTAATATGTTGGACCTTCTGCATGTACCGTTTCAAACATCCATTCTTGATTTGCTGGGGATATGAGTAAGTCATTATTTTCAACCACAAAAAACCTATTAGTTTTGGGAAACTCAGTTGTTTTCAGCTCCTGACCATCCTAGCTCTTTCTTATCAGCCTTTGGATGTTTGGCTTTCTTGTATTCCTTTAAATCAAAGGAATGTGGTGAATAATAAGTGTTTTTATTATTTTTTGTTGGATTCAGGAAAACCTATATCCACAGAAAAATTATTAGTTTTTTATAAAATTGATATGTGTTGACTTCTTCGGTTTTCAACTTATGTCATTGTCATCATCCAATTCTTATATTCTTCATATGTTTGTCATCTTTTGATTCCTATTTTGACTCCTCGAGATGGTGGGTGTAAGACGAAATCATAGTGTAAATTAATTTAAAAGTAAGTACTTTTATTTGAAATAGATTGCCAAAGGTGGAGTAAGCCAATTAATTCTGATTAGTAAAGAGATACTATGCATGATAACACTTTCCAGACTACATACGACCCCTGCCAATTTGGGGCTAACTTTCCCTTATACTCCTCTTGGAGAGGGAATATGAGTTTGATAACCAATTGTCCAACTTTAAACATGCACGGTCTTTCTTTTTTGTTGAAAGTATGAATCATTCATTGTTGATATAATTGGCCATATCATACAACGCTTATCCTCTTTTTATCTATCATCATAAGTTGTTCATGATGGGCGCGAACCCATTCTTCATTACTCAGACCCACTTGTTGAATGATCCTTAAAGATGGTATTTCAACTTCGGCAAGTATTACTGCTTCTATCCCATAGACTAACACATAAGGTGTTGCCCAGTCGAAGTTTTGACCGTCGTGCGATATCCCAAAAATATAAATAAACTTTTGGAATGAGAGAATCTGAGTAAGGGTTCAATTAACACCATACGGAGGTTTTTAAGGCACTTAGGAGCGTCCGTTTTAAAACGTTCACCAAAAGATTTTTTGCCTAACTTACATAAGGTGCCTAACTTTGCAAAAAAAAAAGGTTGCTTTTAAATATTGAAATTATTTACCTGCACATCTAAAAAAAATGACATTGTTATTTATTCAAACGAGAAATAGTCTACTGGAATTAGGAAAAAGCTACAATGTACTCTACCTAAATTAATTTTAAAAATGACGAAATGATGATTTTTTTTTCTAAGAAAGATTACAAAATTTCTATTTGAGAAATACTTTAATTAATTATGAAAGTTAAGAAATTTCTCCTTGAGTTAGAGGACAGAAACCTATCTAAACAGGATTACACTTTTGAATTTAAAGGAAAGATAAGTTGTTTTTTATGAAAAATTAAAATTATATAATTATTCATATTCTTCTTCTTCTTCTTCTTCTTCTTCTTATTATTATTATTATTATTATTATTATTATTATTATTATTGTAATAAAAGTGATCATTTTGTTATAAATAACACATAAAAAAACCTGAAGAAAGCATCGTGTTAGATATATTTTACCAATTATAGAAAGTAAGAATTTACAATAAAAAGAAATTAACGTCCTGAGTTTGAGAAAAAAGTATATTTTAATCCAAGTGGACCATTGGTCATATGAACAAAACAAATGTCATTTTTTGAACTAAATTACTTTTTTTAATATATTTATGAAATACGTGGGAAAAATGATATAATAAATAAGAGATTCAAGATAAATGAAATGGCAACAACGGGGAAAGTCACAAGGTTAATTAAGTAAAAATAGTAATAATAAAAATAGAAAAGAATAAATTATAAATTACTAGTAAATAAGAGATTAAAAGTTAGAGTTGGGCCCTTCTATTGGCCCATAGGTGAGCTACCAGCCTGTGGGCAACCCATTTTATGGACTTTAGGTTATTTTTTTTCTACATGTATATCAGCTGTATATTACAGCCAGTTCCTTGCATTTTTGTGTTCATATACTATATGTCAGTGTATATATATGTGTATACTTTCTTCCTATTTCATTACGCATCATATATGGACATATATTGGCCACCCTCGCCCTGAAAAATCTGTGTATCCGCCGTATATAGGTGTATACCATCCTTGCTTCTTCATTAACTAGTCCCTTTGAGGATTTTTAGGATTCGGTCCTAGAAAGATATAGGAATGTGTAGTCAAATTGGATTCGGATGAATTCACATGTATCAAATAAAAGATAAGGATTAATAAGTGTCTACTAATAACAAAATGAGCAAAATAGTATAGCAAATGTCAACTTGAACAAATCATAATAATCGCACACTTAAGGTATAGATTATATATAATTTGACACCATCTATAAGTCACAAAAATACAACACAACCTAAACTACCCATAACCAACTCAACAACAACAACAACAATATACCTAGTGTATTCCCACCTAGTGGGGTTTGGGGAGGGTAGAATGTACGCAGACCATACCACTACCTCAGGAGAAGTAGAGAGGTTGACCGATACCCATATACAAACCCAAATATAAGTATATATAAGTAGTATGGTACACAAGACAAACTAACAGAATACCAAACACAAAAGATAAGTACATATATAAACTAGTACGGTAAGCAAAATAAACTAACACTGCTAGCCACGAACAAAAAACTCCAGCCCCCGAGGAGTGAACCCCTACTATTATTGACGCCCTCCCACCCTTAACCCTCTACCATAATCTTCTTCCTCCACACCTTTCTATTAAGGGTCATATCCTCTGTTAGCTGTAACTGCTCTATATCATGCCTAATCACCTCCTTCCAATATTTCTTTAGTCTACCTCTAATCCACCTAAAACCATCCATAGCCAGTGTCTCACACCTCTACACAAGAGCATCTAAAACCTTGTCCATCACGTGCTCGAACCAATGTAACCGTCTCTATTCTTTGGGTACAAAGATGAAAGGATTACCCTTGTTGAAAATCCCACATACCTTAGATTTTGAAATTACATGAACAAGCTTTCTCTAAACTCTTCTTCTTACTCTTGGGAGAGGGTTCTTGTAACCCTTGAACTTGGAGAACTCAAATCTTAACTCAATTTGTAGAATCCATTATGAGCTCTTGGAGTTCTCTGAGAAGGGTTTTAGATTTGCCCTTGAGGGAGAAACCCTAGCCTTTGGATGTTTTGGGAGATAATGAGACTATCAAGTTTGCTTAGAATATATTTGAGGGTTAAAAGGTAAAAGACCCATAATCCCTTTGTTAAAATGAGTTTAAAACATTGAACGGGGGCTGCGACGGTTGGAGCGATGGTCCGTCGCAAGTCAGACAGTTCATTGGGTTATCCATTGCACGTTGGCAAGGAATGGGATACACTGCCTTTATGCGATGGTAGGAGCGGTGGTATATTGCAAGTCAGATGGTCCATTGGATCTTCCATCGCATGATGGCCAGGGTGAGGCCACACTGACTCAGCGCAATGGTCGCAGCAATAGTCCATCACAAACCTGACGGTCCGTCGTCTTGGCTGTCACACTTAGGCCAGAAAAAAAAGTTACTTCCTTGATTACGATGGGCCGAGTGAAGGTCCGTCACAGGGTTGACTGTCCGTCGGATCTTCCGGCGCACCTGGGTGGTTCTGAGAACTCTCGGTAAAACGGCCATAACTTCTCACCCCGATACCGGATTTGAGCGAAATTGGTATTGTTGGAAAGCTAATTCAATTTACCAGTTGATGAAAGATATTTTTAGAATAATTCAATATATTTTAAACACCAATCACTTGGGAAGTCACTTCTTAATATTTTAGGGCCAGAATTATACTTCACTTGACACACTCTAAGGCTCAGACTACGAGGGAACTTTGCGGGCTCCTACAATATATCCCCTTTGGAAACCTTTGTCCTCAAATGTCGCTAGTTAGACTAAGAACACAAAAAAATAGAGTAAATATAGATGAATCTCTCTAAACTCTTGAATACCTCAGAAATTGTAAGAACTCATGCAAGAATAGATACATAGTTGCACTTTATATTAGAAGGGCTGAATTAAGGAAGAATAATACCTTCAGATTGACTTGAACTCACGGAGAAGAGGTGTGGGTACTTGAATCACATGTTTGCTTATGCCTCCCAAGTAGCACCCTCAACAGACTAGTTTCGGAACAAAACTTTAAACAAGGGAATTTCTTTGTTCCTTAGTCTACGGATCTAAAATCTAGGATCTCAACAGGAATCTCATCGATGAAAAGACCATTCTAAATATCAGCACTCTTTGAGGGATCTACCACAATGGAATCACCAATATGCTTTTTAAGCATGGAGACATGAAAAACATGATGAACAACTAAGAATTCTACAGGCAACTCAACCTCATAGGCTACTTTACCGACATGACTCAAGACTTTATACTGGCCAACATAACGGGGACTAAGCTTTCCCTTTTTACCAAACCTCTTTACCCCTTTCAAGGGTGAAATCTTCAAGTACACCAAATCACTCACCTTAAAATCAATATCTCTTACGCTCACATCGGCATATGACTTTTGATATCTCTGAGCGGTCTTCAACTTCTCTCTAATAAACTTAACTTTCTCCATATCCTCAAACACTGCATCAGGCCCAGTCACGATAGCTTCACCCTCTTTAAACTAACCTATGAGTGATCTATATCTCCTACCATACAAGGCCTTAAATGGTGCCATTGCGATTCTAGCATGGTAACTACTGTTATAGGAAAACTCTATCAATGGCAAATGATCATCCCAAATACCTTTGAAATCAAGAGAACACGCATGGAACATATCCTTTAGGGTCTGAATAGTCCTCCCAGCCTAACAATCTATATACGGGTAAAAAGTGGAGCACAAAAGAACTTAGGTACCAAGACCCTACTGAAACGCCCTCCAAAACTGAGAAGTAAATTGGGTGCCCCTATCCGAAATAATGGACGAGGGAACTCCGTGTAGCCTGACTAACTCTTGGATATACAATCTAGCATAATCCTCAGCTGTATAAGATGTATGCACGAACAAGAAATGTGTAGACTTAGTCAGCCTATTCACAACAACCCAAATCGAAACATGATGATGACGCAAAAGAGGCAACCCAGTCACAAAGTCCATATTCACCACCTCTCACTTCCAAGTGGGTATACCAAACTCTTGCATCACACCACCAGGTCTTTGGTGCTCTACCTTAACCTATTGGTATGTTGCACACTTTGATATGAATTCAACTATATCCTTCTTCATACTATTCCACAAATAGATTTCCCACAAGTCGTGGTACATCTTGGTAGTCCCGGGATGAATAGAATAGCGCGCGCCATGTACTTTGGCCATAATCCTCTGCCTCAAATCATCAACAGACGAAACATATAATCTACCTTGCACTCTCAACACGCCATCTCCCCCTTGGGTGAAAACCTCTACCTTTTGGTCCTTAACTGCCTCTTTCAGTCTGACTAAACTAGGATCCTTATCTTGCTTCTTCTTCACTTCCAAAAATAAAGAGGATTCAGAACTACTCTACACCAAAGTATTTCCCTCAGCTGAATCAAGCAACCTAACACCCAATCTGGCCAAATAATGTAGATCATGAGTTAATTCTTTCTTACCATCCTCTACATGGGCAACACTACCTATAAACAACCTGCTAATGGCATCTGCCACTACATTGGCCTTGCTCGCGTAATACAACACACTCATATCATAGTCTATCAACAAATCCAACCACCTCCTCTGCTTAAGATTTAACTCTATCTAAGTAAACATGTACTGTAGGATATTATGATCAGTAAACACATTAATATGGACACCATAAAGATAATGTCTCTAAATTTTCAAAGCAAAGACCACAGTAGCTAACACAAGATCATTGGTTGGGTAATTCTTCTCATGCAACTTTAACTGTATAGAGGCGTAGTCTATAACCTTAACTTTTTGTATCAACACACAACCCAAACCAATTTTAAAGGCAGTATAATACACCACATAACCAACTGTGCCATCAGGCAAAGTCAACACTGAGGCTGAAGTAAGTCAAGTCTTCAACTCCTAAAAACTCTTCTGACAGAAATCTGACAACTAGAACTTAACTTTCTTTTAGGTTAACTGGGTTATGGGAGATGGAATAGAAGAGAAACCCTCAACAAAATGATGGTAGTAGCCTACTATACCCAAGAAAATCCTAATGTTAGATAGAGATATAGGTTTAGGCCAATTTCTTATAGCTTTTATCTTTTAGAGATCAACTCTAACACCTTCGGCTGAAACAATATGACCCAGAAAGGCTACATACCTTATCAAAAATTCACACTTACTGTATTTGGAGAACAACTGATGGTCTCTAAGAGTTTGTAAGACAATTCTAAGGTGGTTCACATAGTCTGTATATTGGATTCAGAACTTGACCGTCTAGTCTTACCTAGGTTGAAGGATAGGGGTTAGGAAAGGATCATAGGCCATTTTAATATTAGCCCACTTTTAGCCTAAAAGACCTTCCCTGTATATAGAATATCACTTGATTCCTGCTTTGAGCCTTCTTAGCCTATTTCTTTTTATGACACATGTCACCTTTCCGTTTAAATCACAATGAACCTATTTTTTCCCTGGTCCTCTTTGGATACTATGCACCTTAACTTAGGCAAATGACCTAAGTTAAGGGTGGCTATCATAGAGGTGTGTGATACAGAATAAGTATAAAGAAAGGTAGAATAAAAAAAAGAATAAAAAGTAGGATGCAGTGGAAAAGAGCAAAAAAAAGAAAAGTTGTGAAAAAGAATAAGTTATTGTGGAAAAGACTGAACACGTCCTAAATAAATATGTTCAAGAAAAGAGAAGAATAGAAAAAGCTTAATGAGTGAAAACCCAAAAGCTAGTGTAGTGTCAAGGAGGCTTAGTCTCTTTAAATATCATCAAGTATCTACCAGCCCCTAGCCTACATTACAAGACAAAGAGAAGACGTATGGTGATCTTAGTTGACTTGTTTGAAGATCTTGGTAATGAAAATAAGGGAAAGCCTATGGTATTCGTCATAGATTGATTGTAACTTCATTTTGAGAGTAACTATTTTTTTATTGTCCCCATAGTTTCATATAGGATTACTGATATAAGAAAAGGGTGATTTCTTTGCTGTGAGGGCACACCAGATATATTTCTAGTTGCTAACTTGTTTGGATAGTGTAATACTGGTCTATGCATGGTTGTTATAGTTGATCTAATGTTGTATCTTTATTCCTGTATGTTACATTGTTGTTATTTAATAATATACATAGTTGTTCTTGAATTGACTGATCTTGGAGATGGTGAATATATTTTGAAACAATATGGATGAATGACTATCGAATGTACTTTGTGTCCTCTTGGTTGTGTTTGAGTTGCTTGAGGACAAGCAATTATTATAAGTTGATGGTGTTGATGTGTGAGCAGACGCTAACATATTTAAGGTTTTTAACTGAGAATAATTGCAAAGTCTTAAGCAACTTTTGTTATTTTTGATTGTTTTATCTTTGATTTTGTCATAGAAGCCAAGATGCAAGAGAACCAACATGGATGGAAGCAAAAGAGTTGAAATCTAAAGCAAATTGAAGAAAAATGTAGCTGACGACATTCCTGATAAGTCGTTAGCCCTGTTATAAGTTATCAGATATACCGTCAGCCTAAAACAGAGAATGGACCTCAGCTGAAAGTTGCGACGACAATTGGTGATAGGCCATCATAAGTGTGATAAGCCATTAGGTTTTTTATTAGCCTAAGGTAGAATATGTGAGCTGAGGTGGAAAAGTGATGACATTGTTTGATATGTCATCACATTTCTGATAGGTCGTCATGATTCATTGTCATCCTTAAGCAGTAAGTGCTAAAACTGAAGAGAGTTGAAGACATTTGTGATAAGTCGTCAGACTCCTGATAAGGTGTCACGAATGTCGTCACCTAACTTGAGGAATTATTAAACTCTATGATTTTGTTTCCTTATTTAGGCTGAACTATAAAAAGTATTATTCAGTGTTTTCTAAAGGAGTCCTGAACATAATTTTGGAACATACGACGTTTGTTATTTTCTCTCTAGTTTCTTGGCTTGAAAAACAATTAACTTTGAAGATATTTTCATCAATATTTTGGGATTTATATTGTGATCTAATCTGAGAATCACTAGTTATTATTCATTTTGTGGTAAGTTTATCTTTCAAATTATGAATATGTCTAGTTATTTCGCTTATTACATTATGAGTGGCTAAATTCCTTTGACCTGAATTATGGGATCTATAGGTTAAGTCTTTGTAAGATACTATGTGTTTTCAATTCTAAAGGTAATAGGACTCCTTGATAGATTCGAGATTTTAATTGTTGTCTATTGGTTTCAAATGATAGAAAGCTCCGGCTTTGATTTGCTTGAAATAAGAAATCAAATATAGTAGGAAGTGAATTATTGATAGGGACTTGGAAACACTAAACTTCCATTTAATAATCAACGCTGTAACAAGGTTGATTAACCTGAGGTAAAGTCTAGTTAGTAAATATAAATTCCCTAAGTCCGAGAGGATTAGGTAATTAATTGCTTAAGTAGATCGAAAGATATTTAGGCATAACTTTGATAGAGATAATATGTTGTCCTACCTAATTTGAGAATCTTGAATCACTATTAGCATCTGTCAAGTACTAAAACCCATAGTGAACAGAATTCTGGTTTTCCATAAACTCTTGATTACAAACACTGAAACTAAAGTGACCAACATTTATTGGCTATCCTCCAAAACCCCCATTTTATCTTTTCATATCATCTGTATGAATTCAACTTGTAGCTAAAGTTTCAAATTAGTTTAATCGCCACTCACATTGTTCCCTGTGGATTCGACCCTAACTCCAAAAGTTGGGTAAATATCTTGATGATGAACGCCTTGCACTAAATTGGCGTTTAAGTTGAGCGTTATCAAATAGCATATACATTCATAACTCATGTACAAATCTGAAAATTTCAGCAATTTATCTCAAAATCTCAACATACACATATGCTTTAATATCCCAAATATTTCAACTGTTAACTTCTCAAGGATTAAATCATGGGGTATAGACCCAGCTGCAATTTCTCAAGAAAACATGTGAGAATCATGCCATTAGTCTCTCAATTCGTGTGAAACATCAAAATATTGCAATCAATAATAATGGGTGAAAACCCTAATTCAAATTCATGTAAAATATCATAGATTGTAGAAAATTATAGTTTAAATAAGCTTTTGGGCACAAGGATAAAATGATTACCCTTGTTCAAAACTCCACATACCTTAGATTATGAAATTGGATGAACAAGATTGCTCTAAAATCTTCTTCTTAATCTTGAGAGAGGGTTCTCTCAATCCTTGAACTTGGAAAACTCAAATCTCAACTCAATTTGTAGAATCCATGATGAGTTATTAGATTTCTTGGAGAAGGGTTTTAGATTTGCCTTTGAGGGAGAAACCCTATCCTTTGGATATTTTGGGAGATAATGAGACTATCAAGTTTGTTTTGAATATATCTGAGGGTTAAAAGGGAAAAGACCCAAAAACCCCTTGTTAAAACGAGTTAAAACACTAAACGGGGGATGCGACAAATGGAGCAATGGTTCATCACAAGTACGAAGGTCCATCACATGTTGGCCAGGAATGGGACACACTTCCTCGATACGATGGTCGAAGCGATGGTCCATCGTAATTATGATGGCCTGTCGAATCATCCATCTTATCATGGCCTGGGTGAGGCCACACTAACTCAGTGCGACAGTCATAGTGACGGTCCATCATCTTAGCTATCACATTTAGGCCAAGAAAGGGAGTTTTTGCCTTGGTTTCGATGGTCCATCGCAGACACGACTAGCCGTTGGATCGTCCGTCGCACCTGGGCGATTTCGACAACCCTCGATAAAAAGACCATAACTTCTCACCCCAATACTAGATTTGGAAAAAATTGGTATAGTTGGAAAGATAATTCAATTCTATACATAAAAAAGTCAAATTTAATAAAATTCTATATGGTTTAAACACCAATCACTTGGAAAGTCACTTCTCAATCTTTTAGGGCCAAAATTACACCTCACTTGACATGCTCTAAGGCTTGGACTACATGGGAACTTTGCAGGATATTATAATTTGTCCATCGAATTTCATAATATAAGGTATGTGGGGCATTGAACAAGGGTAATACTTTCATTCTTGTTCCCAAAGCCTTATTTAAACTATGATTTTCTACAATCTATGAGATTTTACATGAATTTGAATTAGGCTTTTCACCCATTATTACTAATTGCAATATTTTAATGTTTTCCAAGAATTGAGAGTCTAATGGCATGATTTTCATATGTTTTCTTGATAAATTACAGTTGGATCTATACCCCATTATTTTAATCCTTGAGAAGTTAATAGTTGAAATGTTTGGCTATTAAAGTATATGAGTATGTTGAGATTTTGAGACAAAATTCTGAAATTTCCAGATTTCTACACGAGTTATGAATCTATATGCTATTTATTATGCTTTTGATGAGTTTTAACTTGAGAATGAATTATGGGTTATTGAGCCCTACTTGAGATTTACAATTTTATGAACTCTTATGCCATAAACACCAATGATTTGAGTATTATGATATTGTTGAGAAATGTTTTGACCTAATGGTTATTGAGTTTTGAAATCCACTCTACTATATGAGATTACAGATTTGACTATTGGTCTCTTATTAAACCATGAGATTATTCTAAAGTGGATTTTCATGAGATGAGCGAGATAAACTAAAGGGAGTAGTATTAAGCACTGAGCGGGTAAGTTACTATGGTTTCTTACCCCAAAGCTACATGCCACCGTAGGTTGGACCTGAGGCTGGGTTTATAATTATTATTGGGACTAAGACCGATTTGATATTGAGCCTGAGGCTGAGTTTGTTTAGTGATCACTGGACCTAGGTTATACTCCTTGGCAAGAGTATAATTCCTCTCACCAACGTGAGGTCTCTTCCTTAGGAGGACAAAACATTGGACTCCATGTAGCTCGCATGGTTAATGTCGGTTAAGAAAAACTCCCTAAACTAAAGTATTTTCCATTGAGATAAGATATTTTCCTTTAAAACTAAAATACTTTCCCTTGATATGAGTATTTTTTCGTAAAGCTTGAAATGAGATATTTCCTAATTTGAATGAAATGCCTTCAAGTATGTTCCAAAGTTATATGATTTTGACTTCCAAGTATTTGAGTTCAAAAGAGTTGTGAGTTCTTGAGCACTGAAGAAGTTTTACTCTCAATGATACATATGCATGTGTTGAAAGTATTTCTTAAAGTTTCCTTTAGCCCTGAGTAATGGGAATAAGAGAAGAGTACAATTTCAAAGCTGAAAGTATAATGACTCACGAGATTACGTGACATGTTTCATTTTACATGAATCATGAGCTTCACATTTTATACTTAATCAATCCATGTGATTCATTACTTATTACATGCAGGATTTGATTAAAGAGTATTGATGTTGTTTTATATAAATGCACGCACCCCACATACTCAGCACATTTCCAAGTGCTGATCTATATATACTTATATATGCTACATTATCTCATAATGTAGGTTCAGGTGCTCAGTCCCAGCCTCGTAAGTGACTTTCGAGTACCTCTATCTACATCCCTACAGTGGTGAGTCCTCATGCTTCGAGTATCTATCATCAGACATTTTAGTATTTGAGAGACTATGTTACTACTTTCGGTTCATTTCGAGACATTTGGGGACCTGTCCCAATGGCTCTCTAGTTCATGGATTAGTAGAGGATTTGTTAGACTAGTTATCAGATTATGGTTGTGTTGAGGTTTCCAGTATTCTGGTCATTTGTACCGAGCATTTTCTCTGTATTCCCTTTCATGTGATATAACTATGCTAGTGTTTGAATTATTTTATCTTGAAATGAGTATTATTACTAGAAACAAGATCAAATGGTTAGCTTTGGGCTACTTTAGCCTTAAGCATCATGTGACATCCCGGGAGGCGGTTTTGGGTCATTACAAACTTGGTATCAGAGTCTAAGATTTTAGGGAGCCCTAGGGAGTCTGACAAACTGGATTGAGTAGAGTGTTGATCATCGGTGTGTAACGTGCCACATCAATGAGCAAGAGGCTGCAAGATGTTTTAGGAAATTTTTTTTTTCTTTTTTAAGATTCTATCGTTCCTACTGTAGTCCCTCTAATCTAAAATTTGTGATTTTCTATTTTCTAAAAGTGCTTCTCCAAAGAGCAAATGTCCGTGGAAACAATAATGAGCAACCCCCACCTATTGACCCTTTGAATGAGACAGCTTCACATGCTGAGTTTCATGCGTCCTTTCAAGCATTAGCCCAAGCAGTCACTATTAATGTTTGGGCCAATAACCAGGCCATAGTTGCTAATATGTAGGGAGGTGATATAGCCGCAGCTTGAATCTGTGATTTCATATAGATGAATCCTCCAGAATTTTATGGGTCTAAGGAAAATGAGGACCCACAGTTGTACCTTGAGGAGGTGAGAAAGAACATGTGGGTGATGTATATTTCTGAGTAAGAAAGTATTGAGTTTTCATCTTACCGGCTGAAGGACATTGCTTATGACTTGGTTGTATCATGGAGGAAGGGTAGAGGCAAGAATGCCGCTCCTATGACTTGGCAAGTGTTCCAACATGTATTCTTGGACAAGTTTTTTCCGCTTGAGATGAGGGAGGCAAAGATTGAGGAGTTTATGAACTTGAGGCAGGGCTCCATGACTGTTAAGGAGTACTGCTTGAAGTTCAATTAGTTGGCCAAGTATGCTCCTGATTTGATTCCTAACACCCGGTGTAGTATGAGCAAGTTCGTGACAGGTGTTTTTGGTTTGGTACTGAAGGAGTGTAGGACTGTGATACTACATAAGGATATGGATCTGGCTAGGTATATGATGAATGCCTAGTAGATAGAGGTGAATAAGATTAGGGAGAGAGATCGAGTGAGGGGTAACAAGAGGGCTAGATATGAACAGCATGAGTATAGCCAACCTAGGTTTCATGGAGGGAACCACCCTCAATTTTTGAGATGTGCGTGTAAGCCAGCACCTTCATCAGCTAGTGCTTCCACGCCTATAGGCAGGCAGGAGCAAAGGGGCAGGTATTTTATGTCTAGGTCATAGAACAGTATTGGTAATAGGCCTCGTTATCCTCCTTGTGCTAAATGTGGTAGGGATCATCTAGCAATGCTGGAGGTCAGTGCCAGAATAGTGCCTTACCATCCTGCCAGGAGCAGGAGACCTCTCCCGATATTGCTACCAGTATGCTCTGAGTCTTTTGTTTTGATAACTTTGTGTTGTTGGACCTCAGTTCAAGTCACTCTTATGTTACCCCACTTGTAGTTGTGAATTTCAAAATGAATCCAGAAAAGATTTTTGAGCCCTTCCTAGTTTCTAAACCAGTAGAGGAGTCAGTTGTTGCTAAATAAGTGTATAGAGATTGTCTTGCTACTGTTCTTCATAGGGTCATACTTGCGGGTTTTATAGAGTTAGACATGGTGGATTTTGACCTTATTCTAGGTATGGATTGGCTTTATTCTTGTTATGCATCTATAGATTGTTGTACCCATGTAGTCAAGTTTCAGTTTCCTAATGAGCAAGCTTTTGAGTGGTCAGGTAGTTCGGTATCTCTGAAGATTCATTTTATCTCTTATCTCAAAGCCAGAAATCTAATATCCAAGGGTTGCATCTATCACCTAGTTAGAGTCAAATACACTAAGTTCGAGGCTCCAACTATTCAGTCAGTCAAAATTGTTATTGAGTTTTCAAATATTTTTTTGGAAGATCTCCTAAGGGTACCTCCCGATAGAGATATAGAATTTGGGAGTGACCTTCTTCTTGATACTCGGCCAATTTTTATTTTGCCATACCGTATGGCACCTGCAGAGCTTAAGGAGTTGAAAGAGCAACTCAATGATTTTTAGACAAAGGTTTCATTAGGCCCAGTATTTCTCCTTGGGGTGCAACTGTCTTATTCGTATGAAAGAAATACGGTTCTTTGCGTATGTGTATTGACTATCTCTAGCTTAACAACGTCACCATCAAGAACAAGTATCCTCTTTTAAGAATTGATGACCTATTTTATCAGTTGCAAGGTGAAAGTTATTTCTCCAAGATAGACCTTAGATCCGGCTATTATCAACTTAAAGTGAGGGAATGTGATATTCCAAAGAAAGCTTTCCGAACCCACTATGGTTACTTTAAGTTTCTAGTCATGTCTTTCAGGTTAACCAATGGCCCAGAAGCCTTCATGGACCTCATGAACCAAGTATTCAAGAAATATCTCGATATGTTTGTCATTGTCTTCATAGATGACATCCTTGTGTACTCCCGTAATGAGAATGACAGAACTAAATAAAATCTCACATGCATATGGCACACTAGTATATCACCAGTTACTACTTATCTAGTTTATGTAGCTGTTTAGCAATGATTATTGCGTCACTAGAACTAATGCCATACAAATGTGCACAGTTGTAAGATTTAGATGCAAATTACACATTTAAACCTTCAGACCATTGGATAGGTGTTAAAAAATCAACAAAAACACTAAGGTACTTATATTTCTCCTACTCAACTACAACATTTTACAACAAATCACAATACGCCTAAACATGAAGGCTCTACTAGAAATAGGACTCTAGGGAAAAGAGGCACGACAACAAAAACCCCAAGAGGACATCAACACCCACATATAGCCCCACCCTCAACTTAAATTCATGCAATATCCCCAATGTGTCAAACCAAACCAAGAGAGTTAGAAACATAGCTGTGGCACCATGGGCGCGAAGATTTGATGTTAATCACATAATACAAATACAAATAACAAAATACCTTGGGTTGCCTCCAAAGCAGTGCCTGATTTAATATCGCGGCATAACATCATTCAGTCATCCTTTATCCCTCCACTTAGACAATTTGAATTTTTTGCCCATCTTTTGATTTTTACTTCTTCTAGATCCATTGGGAAAAGGTGAGGTCATGATAAGGAATGTTCTATCACGCCACTTCGAAGACTTAAATCGCTTGCCTAATTTTGCATCAAACTTTCGTGTGGGCTCATTGGGAAGCACTGAGGATCTTAAAAAGCTACTAAATAGACATCGATCTTTAGGCTTCTTGTCTTTTACAAATGGGGTTGTGGTATACCCTTTAGGAAAGATAAAATCCAAAATGTAAGAATTTTCATCCTTATTTTCAAAATTCATCATTTGCTTGGGTGATTCGACTTTCATCACATCCACCAGGCATAATTTTGAAAAGTTGTTTGAATGAGGACAAACTCTTACTTGTAGAGCAGCATCCCTTTTAGTATCTTTACCTCGAAATGGACTAGAGTCTTCACAAGGATTTTGCTTGATTTCTTCTTTTGCCTCTAGCACCATTTCCCCAATCTTGGCTTCATCCCTCATGGTTGGTTTGGTTGGTTGGGAAATCTCCAAAGGTTGATCAACATCAATCTCATCATTAGTATAGGATTCTTTATCCTCAGATTCACACTCTTCGATTAATCTAAATGATTCCATAGACAAGATACCATCTAAACATTATATAGAAGAGTGCTTTGGTTGATTGACCTCGATATCCATCTCCACTATCCTTTCTCTTTCCTTGTTAAATTCCCTAATGTCTGACGTATACCACATATAATATAATTCATTGTGTCCATACAATCCAACACTAGTTGAAGCATAGCTTCAATGCCACTCTTTCTGGTGCTTCATTCTTCTATTTCTTGACCAAAAAACCTATCAAAATCATAAGATCAGTATAAGTTTAGCCAACCTAGGTTCAATATAGGGAACCACCCTCCGTTTTCGAGATGTCCATCTATGGCAGTACCTTCTTCAGTTAGTGCTCCTATGCCTAGAAGTAGGAAGGAGCTAGGGGAAGATCCTTTATGTCTAGGTCACAGAACAAAATTGGTAATAGGCCTCGTTATCCTCCTTGAGCTAACTGTGGTAGGGATAATCTCGGTGAGTGTTTCATAGATTTGAGGGGCTATTTTAGTTGTGGCAAGCAGGGCCACAGACTTAGAGATTGTCCTCATGCTAGACAAGGGAACAAAGATGGCCTACCTCAGGCACATTCTACTAGTGCATCTGCTCCTGTACGCTATCCCACCCCTACTCAGGGCACTTCATCCAGCACTACTTGTGGCCAGCGCCAGAACAAATTCTACGTCTTACAATCCCATCAGGAGTAGGAGGACTCACCCGATGTTGTTACTGGTATGCTCTGTGTGTTTTGCCTTGATGTCTATGTGTTGTTGGACCCCAGGTCAAGTCTGTCTTATATGACCCCACTTGTAGCTATGAATTTCAAAATGAGTCCCAAAAAGATTCTTGAGCCTTTCCTAGTCTCCACCCCCGTAGAGGTGCAGTTGTTGGTAAACAAGTGTATAGAGATTGTCCTTTACTGTTCTTCATAGAGTCATACTTGCTGATTTGATAGAGTCAGACATCATGGATTTTGACCTTATTCTGGGTATGCATTGGCTTCATTCTTGTTATGCATCTATAGACTGTCGTACCCATGTTGTCAAGTTTTAGTTTCCTGATGAACCAGTTTTTGAGTGGTCTGGGAGTTCGGTATCTCCCAAGAGTCATTTTATATCCTATCTTAAAACCAAAACGTTAATAACCAAGGGTTGTATCAATCACCTAGTTAGAGTCAAAGAAACTAAGTCTAAGACTCCAACTATTCAATCAGTCGATATTGTTAATAAGTTTCCAGATATTTTTTCTGGAAGATCACCCAGGGGTACCTCCCCATAGAGAGATAGAATTTGGGATTGACCTTCTTCCTGACATTTAACTTATTTCTATTCCTCCATACCATATAGTACCTACAGAGCTTAAGGATTTGAAAGAGCAACTCAAAGATCTTTTAAACAAAGGTTTTATTAGGCCGAGTATTTTTCCTTGGGGCGCACCTTTCTTATTTGTGCAAAAGAAAGATGGTTCTTTGCGTATGTGCATTGACTATTGTCAGCTTAACAAGGTCACCATCAAGAACAAGTATCCTTTTTCGAGAATTGATGACTTGTTTGATCAATTGTATGGTGCAAGGTGCACCGTCAGTAACAAGTATCCTCTTCCAAGAATTACTTTCAGTTTATTTCGAGTCAATTGGGGACCAGTCCTAATGGCTCTCTAGTTCATGGATTAGTAAAGGATTTGTCATAATAGTTATCAGATTGTGGTTGTGTTGAGGTTTTCTGATATTTCTTGGTCATTTGGAGCGAGAATTTTCTCCCTATTTTCTTTCATATGATATAACTATGCTAGTGTTTGACTTATTTCCTCTTGAAATGAGTTTTATTAGTAGAAATCAGCTCAAAGGGTTAGTTTGGGGCTACTTGTAGTCTTAAGCACCGTATGATGTCTCGGGAGGAAATTTTGGGTCTTTACAAACTTGGTATCTAAGACAAAGGCTTTTAAGGAGTCCTAGGGAGTCTGACAAACCGTATTGATTTGAGTCTTGATCATCGGTGTGTAGTGTGCCACATCTATGAGCAAGAGGCTACAAGATGTTTTAGGAAAAAAGTTGTTTTTTCTTTCAGATTCTATCGTTCCTACAGTTGTCCCTCTTATCTAATAATATGTACTTTTCTATTTTCAAGAAATTCCTCTTCGAAGAACGAATGTCCATGGAAACAATGATGAGCAAACCCCACCTATTGACTATTTGAGTGAGATGGTGTCACATGCTAAGTTTAAGGAGGCCTTTTAGGCGTTAACCTAAGCAATCTTCGTCAATGTTTGGGCCAATTACTAGGCCATAGTTACTAATCAGCAGGGAGGTGATGTAGCCGTGGCTAGAATCTGTGATTTCATGTGAATGAATCCACCAGAGTTTTATGGGTCTAAGGTAGACTAGGACCCATAGTTGTACCTTAAAGAGGTGAGAAAGAGCATGTAGGTGAGGCATATTTTTAAGGAATAAAGTGTTGAGTTGACATCCAACAGGATACATTCTTGGGCAAGTTCTTTCTGCTTAAGATAAGGGAGGCAAAGATTGAGGAGTTTATGTAGTTGAGGCAGGGCTCCATGACTATTAAGGAGTACTTCTTAAAGTTCAATCAGTTAGTAAAGTATGCTCCTTATTTTATTTCTGACACCCGAGCTAGTAAGAACAAGCTCGTGATAGGCATTTCTAGTTTGGTAATGAAGGAGTATTGGACTGCGATGATGTATAGGGATATGGACCTGGCTAGGTTGCGGATGTATGCCCAACAAATAGAGGTGGATACGATTAAATAGAGAGATAGAGTGAGGGGTAACAAGAGAGATAGATCTGAGCAGCATGAATTTAGCTAGCCTAGGTTCCATGGAGAGAACCAACCTCAGTTACTAACACATCCCTCTATGCCAGTGCCTTCATCAGCTAGTGCTCCTGCACCTAGAAGCAGGCAGGAGCAAGGGGGAAGATCCTTTATGTCTGGATCGCAGAGTAGTGTTGGTAAAAGGCCCCGTTATCCTCTTTGTGCTAAGTGTGGTAGGGATCATCCCGATAAGTGTTTCGTAGATTTGAGGGGTTGTTTTGGTTGTGGAAAGTAGGGCCACAAACTTAGAGATTATCCTCATGTTAGAAAAAGGAACAGAGATGCCCGACCTCTGGCATAGGCTACTAGTGCCCTAGCTCCTGTACCCCATCCCACCCCTACTTAGGGCGCTTCATCCAGCACTGCTGACGGCTAGCGCCAGAATAGATTCTATGCCTTACCATCCTGTCAGGAGTTGGAGGCATCACCCGATATTGTTACTATTATGCTCCGTGTGTTTTTCCTTGATGTCTATGTATTGTTGGACCCCAGGTCAAGTCTCTCTTATGTGACCCCACTTGTAGCTGTGAATTTCAAAATAAGTCCCAAAAAGATTCTTGAGCCTTTCCTAGTCTCCACCCTCATAAAGGCGTCAGTTATTACTAAACAAGTATATAGAGATTTTCCTGTTACTATTCTTCATAGAGTCATATTTTTTGATTTGATAGAGTTAGACATGGTGGATTTTGACCTTATTCTGGGTATGGATTGGCTTCATTCTTTTTATGTATCTATAGACTGTCGTACCTATGTGGTCAAGTTTCAGTTTCCTGATGAACCATCTTTTAAGTGGTTTGGGAGTTCGGTATCTCCTATGAATCATTTTATCTCCTATCTCAAAATCAGAAAGCTAATATCTAAGGGTTGCATCTATATCCTAGTTAGAGTCAAAGACACTACGTCTGAGGCTCCATCTATTCAATCAGTCGATATTGTTAATGAGTTTCCAGAAAATCTCCTAGGGGTACCTCCCGATTGAGATATAGAATTTGGGATTTACCTTTTTGCTGACACTCGTCCCATTTCTATTTTGCTATACCGTATGGCACCTGTAGAGCTTAAGGAGTTGAAAGAGCAACTCAACGATCTTTTAGACAAAGGTTTTATTAGGCCCAGTATTTCTCCTTGAGGCGCACCACTCTTATTCGTGCGAAAGAAAGATGGTTTTTAGCATATGTGCATTGACTATCTTTATCTTAACAATGTCACCATCAAGAACAAGTATCTCTTCCAAGAATTGATAACTTGTTTGATCAGTTGCAAGGTGCAAGTTATTTCTCCAAGATAGACATTAGATCCGTCTATCACCAGCTTAAAGTTAGGGAATGTGATATTCCAAAGATAGCTTTCCGAACCCGCTATGGTCACTTTGAGTTTCTAGTCATGTCCTTTGGGCTAAGCAATGCCCATCCACCTCTATGGACCTCATGAATCGAGTGTTCAAGCAATATCTCGATATGTTTATCATCATTTTCATAGATGATATCCTTGTGTACTCTCGTAATTAGAATGACCATGCGAATCATCTTAGAATTATCTTGCAAACCCTCAGAGATCAATATTTTTTGCCAAATTCAGTAAGTGTGAATTTTTTCTAAGGTCTGTAGCCTTTCTAGGTCATATCATTTCAGCCGAAGGTATTAGAGTTGATTCCCAAAAGATAAAAGCTGTGAAAAATTGGCCTAGACCCATCTCCCTATCTGACATTAGGTGTTTCTCCAGTCTAGCAGGCTACTAGCACCGTTTTGTTGAAGGTTTCTCTTCTATTGCATCTTCCATTACTCAGTTGACCCAGAAGAAAGTTAAGTTCCAGTGGTTAAATTCCTGTGAGAAGAGTTTTTAGGAGTTGAAGACTCGACTTACTTCTGCCCATGTGTTGACTTTGCCTGATGGCACAGCTGGTTTTGTAGTGTACTTTAAAATTTGTTTGGGTTGTGCGTTGATGTAAAGAGTTAAGGTTATAGCGTACGCCTCTAGACAATTAAAGCTGCATCAGAAGAATTACCCAACCCATGATCTTGAGTTAGCTGCTGTGATCTTTTCATTGAAATTCTAGAGACATTATCTTTATTGTGTCCATGTTGATATGTTTATTGATTATAAGAGCCCGCAATATGTATTTACTCATAGAGAGTTGAATCTTAGGCAGAGAAGGTGGTTCGATTTGTTGAAAGACTATGATATGAGTGTGCTGTATTACCCGAGCAAGGATAATGTAGTGGCAGATGCCCTTAGCAGATTATTTATGGGTAGTGTTTCCTATGTAGAGGAAGGTAAGAAAGAATTAGCTCATGATGTGCATTATTTGCCTAAATTGGGTGTTAGATTGCTTGATTCAGCTGAGGGAAGTACTTTGGTGCAGAGTAGTTCCGAATCCTCTTTAGTTTCAGAAGTGAAGAAGAATCAAGATAAGGATCCTAGTTTGGTGAGACTGAAGGAAGCAGGTAAGAACCAAAAGTAGAGGTTTTGTCTCAAGGGGGAAATGGTGTGTTGAGATTGCAAGGTAGATTATGTGTTCCATTTGTTGATGATATGAGGCAGAGAATTATGGCTGAAGCGCATGGCATGCGGTATTATATTCATCCCGGCACTACCAAGATGTACCACAACTTGCGGTAAATCTATTGGTGGAATGATATGAAGAAGGATATTTCTGAATTGGTAGAAAAGTGTTCAAGTGCCTACAAGTTAAGGTAGAGCACCAAAGACCTGGTGGTGTGATGCAAGAGTTTGGTATACCCACTTAGAAGTGGGAGGTGGTGAATATGGACTTTGTGACTGGGTTGTCTCTTTTGCGTCGTCATCAAGATTCAATTTGGATTGTTGTGGATAGGCAGACTAAGTCCGCATATTTATTGCCCGTGCATACACCTTATACAACTGAGGATTATGCTAGTTGTATATCTGGGAGTTAGTCAGGCTACATAGAGTCCCCTCGTCCATTATTTCGAATAGTGGCACCCAATTTACTTCTCAGTTTTGGCGGGCATTTCAGCAGGGTCTTGGTACCCAAGTTCTTTTGAGTTCTGCTTTTCACCCGCAGACAGATGGTCAGGCTAAGAGGACCATTCATACCCTAGAGGATATGTTTCGGGCGTGTTCTCTTAATTTTAAGGGTAGTTGGGATAAGCATTTGCCATTGATAGAGTTTACTTATAACAATAGTTACCATGCTAGCATCGAGATGGCACCATTTGAGGCCTTGTATGGTAAGAGATAAACTAAAGGGAGCAGTATTTAGCACCGAACGGGTAAGTTACTACGGTTTCTTACCCCAAAAATACATGCCACCGTAGGTTGGGATTGAGGCCGAGTTTATGATTGTTATTGGGCCTAAGGCCGAGTTGATATTGGGCCCAAGGCTGATTTGTTTAGTGATCCCTGGACCTAGGTTATACTTCTTGGCAAGAGTATGATTCCTCTCACCAACGTGAGGTCTCTTCATTAGGAGAAAAAATGTTGGACTCCGTGTAGCTCGCATGGTTTATGTCGGTTAAGAGAAACTCCCTAAACTAAAGTATTTTTCCATTGAGATATGATATTTTCCTTTAAAACTAAAATACTTTCCCTTGATATGAGTATTTTCCCTAAAGCTTGAAATGAGATATTTTCCTAACGTGAATGAAATGCCTTCAAATATGTTCCAAAGTTATATGATTTTGAATTCCATGTATTTGAGTTCAAAAGAGTTATGAGTTCTTGAGCATTGAAGAAGTTTTACTCTCTATGAGACATATGCATGAGTTGAAAGTTTTGCTTAAAGTTTCCTTTAGCCTTGAGTAATGAGAATAAGAGAAGAGTACAAATTTCAAAGCTGAATGTATAATGACTCACGAGATTGTGTTACATGTTCCATTTTACATGATTGATGAGCTTTACATTTTATACTTAATCAAGCCTTGTGTGTCATTACTTATTGCATGCATGATTTGGTTAAAGTATATTGATGTTGTTTTATATAAATGCATGCACCCCCACATACTCAGTACGTTCCCAAGTGCTGACCCACATATACATCTATGTGCTACATTGTCTTATAATATAGGTTCAGGTGCTCAGTCCCAACCTCGTCAGTGATTTTTGAGTACCTCTGTCTACATCCCTACAGTGGTGAGTCCTCATGGTTCGAGTACCTATCGTCAGACATTTCAGTATTTGAGAGACTATGTTATTACTTTCAGTTCTTTTCGAGTCAGTTGGGGACTTGTTCCAATGGCTCTCTAGTTCATGGTTTATTAGAGGCTTTGTCAAACTAGTTATCAGATTATGGTTGTGTTGAGGTTTTCCGATATTGTTTGGTCGTTTGGACCGAGCATTTTCTCTGTATTTCCTTTCATATGATATCACTATGCTAGTGTTTGACTTATTTCATCTTGAAATGAGTGTTATTAGTAGAAACAGGCTCAAAGGGTTAGGTTGGGGCTACTTGTAGCCTTAAGAACCATGTGACATCCCAAGAGGCGATTTCAAGTCGCTACAAACTCATGTAGAAATTGTCGGCTCTTATGATCTTCTTAGTTAGAGTAAATCCATTCATATGAGGTCCGCACGTTCCAGCATGAATTTATTCAAGTAATTTTGTATCTTCAATAGAGTCTACACATCGCACAAATCCAAAATTTGGGTTCCTTCTATAGAGGAATTTCCCATTCAAAAAGAAATTATTAGCCATCTGACGGGTTGTTTTTTTTTTGATTGACGGTTGAATCTTTGGGGTATGCTATGGTTTTCGAATACCTTTTGATATCGAAGTATCATGGCTTTCTGTCTGGTTCTCCCTCAACTTGTGCGGAATGTGTTGGTTGCTCTTTCAAACTAATTTCCAATGTATCAATGTAACTTCGATCCGGATGTTGAATCACACCTAAGCATAGGCGAACTCATTTTGTATTTTGGGAACATATCTGAATTCCACATCCTTGAATCTTCTACATAACTCATCTACCAATTCCATGTATGGTGTGATTTTAGGGTTCTTTATGGCCCATTCACCCGTAACCTGGCGAACTAAAATATTAGAATCTATAATAACTAGTAGCTCCCGAATATTCATATCAACAACCAGTCTAAGACTGAGAATACAAGCCTCATATTCAGCCATATTGTTGGTGGAAGGGAACCGCAGCTTAGCGGTAACTGGATAATGTTGACCAGTCTCTGATATTAAGACTGCCCCAATTCCTGAACCCTTAAAATTAATTACCCCATCGAAGAACAATCTCCAGCCCAAGTATATCTCGACAATGTCTTCCCCTAAGAATAGTACCCATCATCTGGGAAATAAGTTTGGAGTGGCTCATACTCTTCATCAATTGCATTCTCTGCTTAATGATCCACTAGGGCCTGCCTTTTAATCACCTTTTGAGTCGCGTATATAATGTCTAACTCATGCAATAGCATTTTCCATTTGGCTAATTTCCCCGTGGGCATGGCCTTTTGGAATATGTACTTCAGAGGATCCATTCTAGAGATGAGATACGTTGTATAGGATGTCAGGTAGTGTCATATCTTCTGGGCCACCCAGGTCAATGTACAACACGTTCTTTCCAATATTGTGTAGTGAGCCTCATATGGAGTGAGCTTCTTCTAAAGTAATAAATTGCTCATTCCTTCTTTACAGTTTCATCATATTTCCCTAAGACACATCTAAATGCATTATCAGAGATCGGTAAATACAACAGTAAAGGGCTTCCTTCTCTTGGAGGAACTAGTATTGCTGAACTAGACATATAATCCTTAATCCTGTCAAATGCTCTCTTGCATTCCTCAGTCCATTTACTTACCACATCTTTCTTTAACATCTTGAAGATTGGTTCGCAAATAACTGTTGATTGGGCTATGAACCCGCTAATGTAATTCAATCTCCCTAAGAAATTCATGACTTCCTTTTTCACCCTCAGAGGAGACAGTTCTTGGATTACTGTAATTTTTGAAGAGTCGAGCTCGATACCCCTTCTACTAAATATGAAACCCAACAGCTTCCTGGCCTGTTTCCCAAATGCACTTTTAGCAGGATTTATATTTAGATTGTACTTCCGTAACCGATCAAAGTATTTCCCCGAATGATCCAAGTGGTACAAACTCTTGTGAGATTTGATGATCATATCATCTATATATGATTCTATCTCTTTATGGATCATATCATGAAATATAGTCATCATGTCTCTCATAAATGTAGCACTAGCATTCTTAAGACCAAAGTGCATCACCCTATAGTGATAAACACCCCAAGGTGTGATGAAGGTTGTTTTCTATATATCTTTCTCATCCATCGATATTTGATGGTATCCGGCAAAGCAATCCATGAATGACTGTATTTCATGCTTTGCATAATAGTCGATGAGAATATCGATGTTGGGTAATGAAAAGTTATCTTTAGGACTGGCTTTGTTCAAGTCCCTATAATCAACACAAATGCTAAACTTTCCATCCTTCTTCGATATTTTGTGACCTCAACCACGTTGGCTTTGATCTACTTAGTAACTTGCTTATTGATTTTCAGACTCGGATCTTGAGTAAATTTCTGCAACCTTTTCTTTAAAGGATTGAACCCTGGATCAATTGGCAACTTGTGTGATACAATATCTGTACTCAATCCGGGCATGTCATCATAGGACCAAGTAAATATATCAATGTATTATTTAAGTAACCTGTTGAGTTCTTTCTATACTTCTACAAGATGAACGTTGATCCTGGTTTCTTTGACTATTCCATCATCACCTAGATTAACTATTTCAATTTCATCTAGGCTGGGCTTTTCCCGATTCTCAGTCTTTTAGTTCCTCTATTAATCAGTCTAGGCCATTATTTCTTCATCAAAGTTCTCCCATTCATCATCATTTTCTTTGATTTGTTCATTTAGCTCTTGGTATGACATATCATTGGCAGGTTTTAAATTATTATTACTGAAATCATAAACAACCTAAGTTAGATTATAGAAATAGAATAATGTAGTGAAAAATATCTTTGCAATAAGGAAGGCTTTCATTGAGATTTAAAACATTACAGATATTGGCTAGGATCTGCCCTAGTTCGGTTCTGAGCCTTTTGGGAAACATACAAAACAAAAATGAGGTAAATAAAACTTAAAAGGTGGGTCCCAAGCCTCATTTGGACTACTACCTATTTTGCAAAAGTTAAATTTCATCCTTTCATCTACCACTTCAACTGGGGAGTCATAATTGGAGTGGAAGTCTAGTTCGACAGCTTCTCCCCTAGTTCATCTTTATTGATCATGGTCTTCTCAGGGAAATCCTCCATAGTGGCATTATACTCTACGAACAAGTTCCCTATTCCATTCTCGAGACTATTTCTTGTAGGCTTCACAGATATAGAAAATGACTGATACAGTGGAGGTAACCTCTTTGCTAATTTTGGGCCTTCTCTTTTCATCTCACTTTCACTTTCTTTACTTGGAACATAGCTTATGCTGTATTTGAAAAACTTCTCTGGGATTGTGACAGGCTTAATGATCCCATCCAAGTTCTTTCCTAAGCCACGTCTGAGCTCAAAACCACTTCTCAGCATAACAATGGCCAAGTTCTTGTAAATTAAAGGCATCGACTCGTAAGGAATTGGGTCTTCCTCATCTACATTCACAATCTCCACTGTAAAAGTCACTCCCTTACGAGACTTCTTTAATCATAGGAACACAACCATTAGGGTGACTCATATGGCTCCCTTCACTATGGATGACCACTTCATTATTTTCCCATACAAATTTCACGAAGTGGTGCAATGTTGAAGAAATTTCCCCCGTTACATGAATCCAAGGACTTCCTAAGATCAGATTATAACTTTGAAAAATGTCCATCACATGAAACTCAACTAAGAATTCTGCAGGCCCCACTTGAAGGTGCAGCTTTACTTCCCCAATGGTGTTTCTCTAACCCCCGTCAAAAGCTCATACATTTATCATGTTCTAATGGATTTTCCTTATATCATAGCTCAACTGAGTTAGAGTAGATATGGGACACATATTATGACCTGAGCCATCATCAATTAACACCCTGTTAATGATTTATCCTAATATTTGACAGTGATATGCAATGCTTTATTATGCATTACACCTTTGAAAGGTAACATATATCCACCAAAGCTAATGTAATGAGCTCCCACCATTCTAATGATCATGGACACAAAATTTTTAGTGTTGGTTCCTATAGGTACGTAGGATCCTTTAAAGACTTTCAACCGAGCTTTTATATAATATTGAGAACTCATAAGTGTAATACCCCAAAGTTTCCTAACTAATTTTATTTTAATAATGTCAAGTATAAGCCTCTAAATTGAATGATTTTTATTCCATGAGAAATTTTCAATATTTTCAATTTTTTTCATGTGGGAAATTTAATAAGCTTTCGATGGATATAAAATTTGCCTAAATCTGATAATCGGGTAAGAAGTTATGACTATTTCAAGTTCCCATCGTAAAACCGCTCCATATTAGTCAGTGGCATGCCACACCAAAGGAGAAAATTGCAATTGTCAAATTCCAGTAGGGGTCTGCTATATTGGTGCATCGCGCTAAACTTCCAGGTTGCGAATGAAGTGACAACGTGATGGCTTCGCGTTGCGCCCTCTCAATTTCCCAGTTGTCAAATTTCAGTGACATGGCGTGATAGCACCGCGTCGTGCTAGGGGTCCAATTTGGGAAAATTTCACTAAAATTAAAAGACTTGTCTAGGGTTAGAAGGGTCAATTTCCCATCTCTATTTAATCCCTTTAACACGAGATTCAACTATTTCGAACCCAAAAAAATACTAGTTTCTCTTAATTTCTCTGAAGAACAAGCTAGGGTTTAAATTAGGGATTTAATTTCAAGAAAGTTTCTCCATCAATCTTCGCTAAATCAAGAACTAAGGCATGCATTTTGTTGATTTATGGATTCCTTTCATCCATAAAGCTCAAGAACCCTATTTTAAATTTTGAATCATGATATTTATGTTGTGGGTTGGTTGTAACCATGTTTATCTTGTTATAAGATTTCCAAGTTGGAATATTTATGTGTTTTTCATGAAACTACATTAGCAAGTGAGTGAAATCCATAAATTGAATTATTTATAATGTGTCAATTTGATATTAGGCCTATGCCCTAAGGGTGCATGCAAGGTGTTTGATAAAATGCCTAGGAGGATAGAAATTATGCACTATAGCTTAATTGTGATCCAAAAGGACTTCCATGCTATTCTTATGTATTGAAATTGTTTGTCGGATTGCCCATGAGTTATCCATATGAAATTATACTATGTATACATGCTATCGTATTCACGTACCAAGCTATGATAATAAAATGCCCATGAAATATCTTTAATTATTGTATTATGGATTGTTTATGTTAGTCATGTATTCAAGAATGTCATGCCTTGTCAGTTTCCTTCCATCGAGTCCTAGGGGTACTTTTACTCAAAAAATATAGCTGTGTGCTTAGAGTCCGTGTCATGTTTTCACGATATCCTCAGTCAAGCCATGATCCATAGAACTCAATCAATTATGTAACTCAGGAAAGCTCAGTAATACAGTAATCTCAGTACTATTTCGTCAGTCAACAAAACTTTGTTAATTCAGTCCAGTTCAGTTTAGTAATCCATGATCGGTGTCTATTCAGATGGGAGTAGGAATTAGCACCGAGTGAACCCAAGGATAGGAACACACACTGTCAGATTAGGGTGTGATTCTTAGAAGTCATCCTTGCATTCCAGAACTATGTAGCCAGCATAGGTTGAGACATCAACAATATTAGATAAGGGTTGATGAGGTGGATAAGAACTGTCAGATGAGGGTCCCACTATTCTCTTTTGGGGACACTGTCAGATGAGGGTCACTCACAGCTTGTCCTTACCGATGGTGCAGTATTGACATCCTATCAATTAAGGTTAGGGATTAGACCCCAACTCAGCTATAATGCATTATTTGGGGTATGTTGGTTAGATAACAACTTCCCACAATTTCAGTTATAAAATCAGGACTATCAGATATAGTCAATCAGTCTCTGTATTAGAACTCAGATAGTTCTACAAAATTCAGGACTTTCAGATACAGTCAACTAAGAACAGTATGAAACTCAGCTAGTTCCATCAGATTCAGAACTGTCAAATATAGTCACTCATGTTTTCAGTTATATCAGCCATCAGAACTCAGTTATCAATCATGTTAGTTATCAAAAAAGTCATGTTATCACGATCTTAGATATAGTTACTATGTATTCATGCATGTATTCTCACATTCATATTAGTTCGTTAGCTAGTATTATTCATGCATATGAACCCCATGCATTCAGCCTAACTCACATGCATACCAGTATATTCAAAATACTGATGCATTTGCGCTATGGTGTCTTATACCATAGGCTCATAAGCACTAGTTCCAGAGCATCAGTAGCATTCTCATCTCAGCAGTCAGAGTTAGCAGTGATTCCTCACCTCTCGAGGACATGATCATTTATTTATTATCTCATTAAGTAATTTATTAGTTGGAGTTTGTTGGGGACATTTCCCATTAACTCCTCATTTAGACAGTTCAGTCAGTTAAAGGCTTTGCAAATTATTATGTTCAGACTATCATGTTATTTCAATTTTATTTTGGGTATTTCATACCCCATTCAGATGTTATATCTTTATCAGTTATGTTATAGTATTGAATCTTATGGACTTTCAGTTCATGTTTCTACAATAATATAGTATATTATGCAGTATATAGGTGCAAATATCAGTTATGGGTTAGCTTATGGTGTTTTGGGGTCATGACCACCGTGTAGCATTCCGGGGCATTACAATAAGCAATTCCCAAATAGAGATATGAGCAGGGGTCTTCTCTATATGTTTCAAAATAGAGTACTCTTTTGGTTGTATTCCTCTCCAAAATTCTTTGGCTTCCCCTTTAGTGATTGGGCTTTTTTGAGAACTCTTCTTATATGCATCATTGGCAAGCTCCTCTAGAGTGTAGCATCTCCCCGATCTAGTCATTCCTTGCATGGTGATAGCTTCCACCATAAATTTTTGTCTTGAGAGAACTAAGGTAAAGGTTTGGAGAGGTGGGATGAATGAAACAAACTTGGGCTTCTTGTTAATACTTAAGGAGGCCACTACCTTTTTAATATATTTCACCTTATCTATGTCATTAGGGCTAGCCTATGTTATAGACTTACTCACTACCACTCTTCATCTATTTCTATCATACTAATGGCTACCTCTTCATGGTTCAAAAGTGCATTGGTGGTAACATTTGGTGATTCTATTTGAAGTGAAATCACCTTTTGATCAATCAAGTCTTGAATCTCGTGCTTCAAATTAATACAGTCTTCAGTGATGTGTCCAACACCTCCAGAATGGTATGCACAATACTGATTGTCATGGAAAAATTAAGAATTGTAATTGGCAGGTTTTGGTGGGATAGGTTGGATGAGGTCCTCCTTCTTCAGCCTTTCAAACAATTGAGTTCTAGTTTCAGCCAAAGCAGTGAAACTTCTAGTGACATTCTTTTTGTTATTTGGACGAGGAAGATTTTAGTAAGTAGGGGGAGGGACTTGATGGTAATTTTGATTGACTGAGGCTTTTTGGTTGTCTTGGAAATTTAGGAGTGGAGCTTGGAAAGTGGGCTGATAATTTGGAAATGGATATGGTTAATTTGGTTGATTGGTAGAGAAATATAGCTGTGGAACTTGGGGGCTAAGTTGGGTATAGAACACAGGGTGGGGATTTTTTGGAGATGGGGGTTATATAGACGGTGATGGCCTTTACCCAAAATTAGAACTGAAAGATTTCTGTGATTTTAGGTTTGGATAAAAGGATACGAAAGACATATCTTCTCTCTTTTTCATTGAGAATCCTGAAGATCTAAGTTGTGCAGAGGTCTTATTGATATTACCTATCCTTTGTCCTTCTTAAAGTATTTTACCAATTTTAACCAAGTCAGCGAAGGTAGCACGAATCACCGTATCATCTTGTCATAAAAATCTCCCTCCTGAGCTCGGGTAAACACAATGACTTTTTCTTCTTTTGTCATATGAGGTCGTAACCCTGCTGCCCTTTTCCACCAATGATAGGCATATTCACAAAATAATTCATTATATTTTTTCTTGATAAAGTTTAAAGAATATAGATCAGGAACCATCTCTACATTATAGGCAAATCTATCAATGAAATCCTTGGTTAAGGTACTCCATTCAGGCCACTTCTTCAGTTCTTGTGAAGAAAACCATTCTAACACTTCTCCACTCAGGCTTTGACTGAAGAGCCTCATAAGCAATGCCACGTTTCTACCAGCGTCTACTATTTGGTAACTATATCCTTTCAAGTGGGATATAGGGTTTCCAATACCATTGAATGTCTCAAACTTAGGGACTTTAAATCCTTCGGGTAGGTTCATGTCAGGGTGAATGCAAAGGTCATCATAAATGAACCCTAAAGCATTAGGTAAACCATATGTTTTCTTCGTCTTTATTATCTCTTCCTTTATCAGTAGTAGCTTCCTAGCAGGTTTGTGTGAATGTATGGTCAATTTCTTGGTTTTATGGGAATGTATGGTAAGAGGTAGGCATTACAGTAGCAAGGATGGTGGCGGAAGACATATTTTGGGTCATTGGAAGATTTTTAGTGGTGTAAGAAAAGTTTTAGTATGTGGGAACTGGATTTTGGGGAATGTTGGCATTGGGACTAAAAGTGGGGCGGGTATTTTGGGAAGTGAAGGCATTTGTGGGGATATTTTTGTAATTTGGATTAAAGCTTTGAGGATAGTAAGCATTTAGATTATTTTCTCGATTGGTATTGTAAGTAGGAGGGATATGGGTTTGTCACGACGGATTAATAGGATTAGTGGGAGGTATAGGCATAGAAGCAGAGGATTAATGATCTTGCCTATCTTGGTTGTTGATTTGTAGGGTTAATCGCATGATTATGGTCTCCTGGCCTCTAACCGTTTACCTAACTTGGAAATTACAACTACATCATTCAGTGGGAATGCAATAATCCAATTAAGTGTATTAAGATATCATCCTACATGTGAATGAAGAAAGGCATCTAAGTACATCCCTGTCCTAGACACTAATTTGAATTCCTTCTTTCATAAAAGAATACAAACCATACTTTGTTTATCTCCATATTCTATCTCCCAATTCCCTCCCCCAAGATCAAAAGGTTTACAATTGATGTACTCTCAGGGTAGATAATCCTTAAAATAGTTAAAGCAAAGTCAAACAAACAACCAATAATGAAAGCAAAATTAAATGAACTTAATATAAAACAAAATTAATCATGACCGTAGCCTTAACCCTGAAAAGGGAGTTTAGACTTTAATGGAAATATTCATCATCCAATCCCTTGGATTGATGATACAAACCATAATGAAAACTAAAGTAAAGAGATATAAACTCTAAAAGAAATGTTGAGCAGCACCACAAACAATCCAAGACATCCAAAAGAGAATAATAATGTTTACAAAGATTTATTTATAGTGGAAAACATTTCCCAAACCGTGTAGGAGTTGTAGTGCAACTTTTTCATTGTTTAGAGGGGGTTTGCACTGCACTTGGTAAAAACGGGAGGGGAAGTCATGACGCGCAAGCTGGAAATAAGAGTGGAGGTCGCATCGTGAGGCTTAAAATTTGGTGTGGATATAGCTACGAGCCCTAATTGCGAGGACACACTGTTGTGGGTCCATTTTGAAGTTTTTGGACCATATCATGTGCTAATTTTCCTGTCCTACTTTCCTCATGTGCCCAAAACATTTTACGTGTCTATATTGCGCCAAATTTTGTATTGTGCTTTCATTGATCCATTCTGAGCCCTTTTGAGTTGTTTCGACTTGATTTAAAGCTTGTACATCCTAAATATATCATCATAGTCAATTCTAAAAGAATCCTATAGCATTAAAAATAACAATTTAGAGCTCAATACAACACAACATCCAAGACTGAGAACTAGAAACACGAGCTAAGCATAAGCTTTATTCACTTTGATCTCTAACTTATTGTTTTAACCCTTGTTTTGATACAATTGACCCTTGAACATTATAACCAAGTTTTTTTACATTTAAATACACAACAAAAATATTAGGAACTCATTAAACATATTAGAACCCAACAATAGAGACAAATACCTAGCTCAAGCTAGTCACATTAGTTTTTACGGTTGAATTCTAAATGATCAATTTGAATAAAAACTCTCTTGGAAACACCATTAAACATTGTAAACACTTACACAAATATTTAGATTCACATTTATCTCATTATTAATACATTAAGTACATGAATTATGCTCAAAACAAGGTCAAATAGGCTAGAATAGAAATGCTAGAATGCATAAATACACCCAACATCACCACCCCACACTTAAAGACTTGTTCGTCCTCAAACAATTCATAACTATAAACATCATGAGATGAGGAGACTCCACACATATACTAAATGCAAGACACTCAAGCTATTACTACAATGACTACACGGAATGCAAGTTTCTACACTAAGCATGTTATACACTATTGAAAGCTCAAGAATCATACTTCAACACATCCTAGCCTCATGAATGGACTCATCAAGTAGAAAACTCATGCATATTTGTCAATCAAGAACATCATACAAATCACCCACATTCATCAAACATGTGCCCCTCACAATAAGAGAGTTAACCATAATTACTCACAGTTAAGAAATTTATAACATGATGAGTATAGGAATGAAAATACACTCACTTTCACAAAGAATTCACAAGTTACAAATAATGAACCATATGCTTTCCCTTAGTGTAGTGCTCCACTAATATAAGAATGATGAAGCTTAAGATCAAATAGGTTTTTTTCAAGCTGTGATGTAGGCTAAGGGACGGGTCAGAACTATTTTGATTAGGAATAGTGACTATCTTCCCTAAACACTTTAATGCAACACATATCAATTAAAACCATTTTCCAACAACCAATTTACACTAATTTTGTCTAGCCACATCTCTTTCATTCACCACATCTCATTTATGAATTTTCACAAACACTATGGTAGGAGCATGCTATGCATAACTTATCCAATTTGAACAATTTTTTTTTCTTTTCTTTATTCACTCCCAAACACAACACATCAATTTTAAACACCAGTAACTATTTCCTTTAGGGCTTCAATTTTACCTTTATCTTCTTATTTCTCAAAATCCTTACTCAATTAATTTTTTATTAAAGCACTTAGGAGCTTTTTGGATTAAATTATGGTCTATCAAAGAAGGTAATAGGTTACTTATGTGGCTGGCAAAGAAAAGGCTAAAGGCTCAATGGGGCTTACTAGGATTATGCAAAAAGGCTAGGTCAAAAAGAAGGTATAAAACTAGGCTATCAAAGAAATGCCTAAATCATCTCCTCAACTCACATTCTTTATTTCGCTTCACACACACACACCGGGCAAGTTCTAGATATCACATGTGACAAGGAATATGTAAATACCTCACACGCATATTGAACATGGTCAACTCACATAGGATCAACATAGACTTCCAACCACACAATATAATGAATTCAAATTTTAAGCTAACAAAAACAAGATTCAAAAACATGAGCCTAAGAGTCCCAAAAGTAGTAATTCTCAAAATCAACATGCTTTTACAATTAAAACACTTGAACCATGTAATAAAAAATAATACCAACAAGAATATCTTTTTTATTCCTAAACAAAAATTTTAAAATTGAGCCCAAAATTGGAAATTCCCCACCCCACACTTAAAAATCTACTTTATCCCCAAAGTGAACTTTTAAAGAAAGAGATAGAAATACTCCTTGAGGCCTCTAGGCCTAGCTAGTAGAATCTTTAAATATCCAAAAGGCCGAGGAACCCCACAATTAGTATTCGCCATGCTTCAAGCTCATTTTTTCAATACTCAGACTTCGCATCAACATGTGACTCAATTAAAAACAAAAATTACATGTAGTAAAACACTAAAAAATTGAAAATAAAACATACCTTAACTTGGGTTGCCTCCTAAGAAGCACCTAATTTAGTGTCGCGGCATGACCCAATCAGCTTTTTCATCCATCTTAAGGATATGAATTTCACCCCCAACATTGTATCCATCTTCTTGCCTCGATCATAGGGAGGTGGTACAAAATTAAGGAATGTAGTAATAGAATATGCATTGTAAAACACTTGTCCTTGAGATGAGGTGTGCTTTTATGTTGCTTATTTAGTGTAAAATCAAGAATATAAGATTATTGTTCCTCATCTTCACGCTCTTCCCCTATTTTAAATGATCCACAGATAAGATATCATCTAAACATAATGTAGAAAAATACTATGAACGAGGCCAAACCAATCTTACTTTAAAATTTACACTATCCACTACACATGCACTCACATTTATAAGCTCAATTTTAGTCTTAACAGAAAGATGATAACTGAATGGCTGAGATTCATATGGTGGTGGTGGTATCTTCTTAACCTATTTAACAATTTTAGTTTCTGAGTACTCAGATTTCCTCGAATTATTCACAACTTTTTCTTCAATAGGTTGGGAAATCAACTCTACATCTAAATCCTTAATTGTTTTTGGAGTTTCTTCATCGAGCTCTGTACCATTCCTTAAAGTGATTGCAATTACTTGTTCATTGTCACTTGTAAAATCACCTTGAGGTTTGGTATTATGTACCTTTTGTACTTGCCCTATCTGCATCACTAAGTTACTCATGACAATTTGTTGATGCTCTAAATTGGCCCCATAACTCTTTATATCTGCTGACAATTGTGCTTAATTAGCTAAAATTTGTTTTAGCATCTTTTATTAAGGCTCATTTAAAATGAGGCCTGGTAATTCTGAACATACAGTTGTTGAAACTGTTGTTGTTGATTGAAGAAGTTCAAATAGTATTGTCTTTGATCATAGCCCATAAACATTACTAAATCGAGGTTGGCAGCACACATATCATCAGAATGACCATAATTGCCACAAATCATAAACCATATATAATTGTTATCACTCGCAAACCATCTATCCCAGACTGCCATATCAAGAAGTTTTGATAAAAAGAGAAATAACATAAACTAAAAAAACCATAAAAATCTAAACTATTTACAACTCAATATAAATAAACTAAAAATAATATAGTTGCCACTCTATATGTCCCCGACAACGGTGCCAAAAACTTGACAGTGCCCAAGCGCACATGCAAGTGTATGTGGTCTACAAAGTAGTAAAGTGGCCTTCAATAAGCCAAGTATCGACCCCCAGGGACTTGTGTTAAATAACTATCTAATTCTAGTTTAACAATTGAGAAAAATTAAACAAAAAGGTTTTAGAATTGAAAACTCAAAAGAAACTAAAATAATGCGAAAAAGCTATGACTTTGGACAATCAAAGGATAGAAGTCTAGGGTAAAGGCTTATGAAAAATCCTACTACGTTATTGAACTTCATTTGGTAAATTGCTTATCTTAGTTTTTGATTCGTAAGGTTAATTGCATGATCATGGTATCCCGGCTTCTAACCATACTTAACTTGGACATTACAACTACATCGTTTAGTGTGGATGCAATAATCCAATTAAGTGTATTAATATATCATCCTACGTGTGAATTAAGTAAGGCATCTAAGTACATCCCTGTCCTAGACACTAATTAGAATTCCTTATTTCATAAAAGAATACAAACCATACTTTATTTATCTCTATGTTCTATCTCCCTATTCCCTCTTCCGAGATTAAAAGGTTGACGATTGATGTATTCTAAGGGTATATAATCCTTAAAATAGTTAAAACAAATATAAACAAACAACCAATAATGATAAGCAAAATTAAATGAACTTAATTCAAAACAAAAGTAATCATGATCGTGGCCTTAAACTCAGAAAGAGAGTTTAACATTTAATGGAAATATTCATCATCCAATCCCTTGGATTTATGATACAAACCATAAAGAAAACAAAAGTAAAGAGATAAACCCTAAAAGAAGTGTTGATCAACCCTACAAATAGTCTAAGACGTCTAAAAGTAAATAATAATATTTACAAAGTTTTGTTTATAGTGGAAAACAAGTCCTAAGACATGTAGGAATTGTAGTGCAACTTTTTCCTTGTTTGGAGGGTGGTTACGCCACACTTTCTACAAATGGGAGTGGAAGCGGCGACGCACAAGATGGAAACGGGAATGAAGGTCGTGTCACGAGGCTTAAAAATGAGTGTGGACGTCGCGACATAACCTCATCGTGAGTACATACTGTTTTAGGTCTATGTTGAATTTATTGGACCATATCATGCACCAATTATCCTGTCTTACTTTCCTCATGCAGCCCAGATATTTCAGGTATCTAAATTGTGACAAATTTCTTGTTGTGCTGTCATTGATCCATTCTGATCCTTTTTGAGTTGTTTTGACTTGATTTAAAGCTTGTACATCCTTCATATATCATTATAGTCCATTAAAAAAGCATACTATAGAATTAAAAACAAAAATTTAGATCTCAAAACAACACAACATCAAAGACGGACTACTAGAAACACGAGCTAAGCATAGGCTTTATATACTTTGATCTCTAACTTATTGTTTTGATCCTTTTTTTATCCAATTGACCCTTGACCATTATAATAAAGTTTTTTAGCATATAAATACACAACTACAACCTTAGGAAATCATTAAACACATTATAAACCAACACGCTATACTAGACAAATACCTAGCTCAAGCTAGTCACACTAGTTTTCATGGGGGAATTCCAAATGATCAATTTGAATCAAAACTTGCTTGGAAACACCATTAAACATTGTAAACACATACATGGACAATTTGATGCATATTTATCTCATTATTAACACACTAAGAACATAAATCATGCTCAAAATAAGGCTAAATAGGCTAGAATAGTAACACTAGAATGCATAAATACACCCCACATCACCACCCCATACTTAAAGGCTTGTTCTCACTTAAATAATTCTTAACTATAAGAATCACGAGATTAGGACACTCCACACTTCTAATAAATGAAAGACACTCAAGCTAGTACTATAATGACTACAGAAAATACAAGTTTCTGCACTAAGTATGTTATGGAAAATTGGAATCTCAAGAATCCTACTTCAACGAATCTCAGCCTCAAGAATGGACTTAGCAAGTAGAAAACTCATGCATATTTCTCAATAAAGAATATCATATAAATCACCCAAATTCATCAAACATGTGCTCCTCACAACAAGAGAGTTACCCATAATTACTCATAATTAAACAATTTATAACATGATAGGCACAAGAATGAAATTACACTCACTCTCATAAAGAATTCACAAGTTACACATAATGAAACATAAGATTACCCTTAGTGTAGTTCTCCACTAATATCAGAATGATGAAACTTAAGATCAAATAAGACTTTCTGAGTTGTAATGTAGGCTAAAGAATGGGTAGGAACTATTTTGATCAGGACGAGTGACTATCTTCTCTAATCTCTTTATCAATTAAAACCATTCTCCAACAACCAATTTACACCACGTTTGTCTACCCACATCTTTTTCTTTGACCCCTTCATATTTAAGCATTTTTTGAATCACTATGAAAGACCCCACAAAATTCTTAGCTTAATTCAGTGCTTTAAGCTTGTTAAGGGGTCCCAGACTTAGAAAATTCTATCTAAGTATTCAGACCTAGTGTTAATTTAGCCCTCAAAAGTTGGCAATACTATTTTGAAACCTTTACGTCCATTAAATATTAATATTTGAGTTAAGTCATGACAAAAAATGTTAATAGGTGTTCCTGAATAAGTTTTAGATTTTTTGGACATCATTTGAAGCACCTTTGTAATCGTAAACCAGTGAATCAATGCTATCTTAATGCATCACGTCGACTAACACATTGATAAATATTTTCCCTAGCTCCCAACATCCAATTCCAGTGAACCGATGAGGACTCAATGCAGTGCGTTGGCTATTGCATCGATGCCAATTACATGGCACGTCGGCCTGTGCGTCGATGGTTAAATTTACATTCATTAAAAATTCACATCCTAGGGTTAATTAAGTCTTTTTAACACCTTTCATCCCATATAACATGAAATTTAACCCTCTTTTAGCATGTTATATTCATTCTTTCACAAATTAGTCAAGAACAAAAATCCTAAGTGAATTAAATTCAAATTCAAGGATCAAGATTCCATCATTAATTTTTTAGAATTCACTAAGGTATGTGAAGTGTTCATCCAAGGGTTCCTTCCACCCTTGGAGTCCATGAAACTCTTTTAAAGCTCATGTAGACTGATTTCATGATTTCCATGATTTGAATTAAAATGTATTCATGATTTATTACAAGATCGATGTAGAGTTAGTTGATATGTCTTCTTTATCATGTGAATTCATGTTGAAGATCTTAGAATTGTGTAATTGGAATTGAATCATGATGCCTACGTGTTATTTTAGGATTACGTGCATATATTATGCTCCACAAGTGTTTGATGAATTATTTATATGAGTTGAATAGTGAAATTATATCATGTTAGCATGTATGCAAGTGTTTACTTGAATTCCTAAATGAATGAATGATGAATAAGTAGTTAGTTACCATATCTCAATATTATGCCATGTCTTTTAAGTTTATGCTATCGAATCCTGGGGGCATTTAATACCCGATAATTTAGCTGCTTGTCAAGAGCTATGGTTAGTGACAGAGTAGAATCAGTCATGTCTCAATCTGTAGAATTTAGTTAGTTACAGAACTTAGGAAAACTCATTGAACACAAAATCAGTCTAGCTCAGTTTAATAAAATCAGTCCAGCTCAGTTATATAGTACGATCAGTAACAGTTTAGTCTAGCCTAGTATAATTTATAATTCAGTCCAGAGTCTATTTAGCTAGGAGTAGTATTTATTACTGAGTAAACCCAAGGATAGGGAATCACCGTCCTTTAGAGGGTGAAATCTTTAGAAGAAGTCCTTGCATTCCAATACTACGTAGTCAGCATAGGGTGAGACATCAACTTGCCAGTTGAGGGTTGATAAGTTGATCTAACTACCAGTTGAGGGTACTAATATTCCCATTCAGAGCACTTTCTAGATGAGGGTGATTCGGCACTTGTCCTTACTCGTGGCATAGTATTGACACTCTTCCAATTGGGGTTCTATATTGGACCCCAAATTAGTTAGAAAATGGGCATGTCGGTTAGATGATTACTTCCAATAGTATTAATTTTAGATTCAGTCTCAGTACGGAACTCAGTTCAGTTCCATAGATTCAGGACTGTCAGATACAATCACTCAACTTAGTACGGGATTTAGTATAGTTCTACTGAATCAAGACTATCAGATAAAGTCATTCAGTTACCAATAATTTAGTATCAGTATACTCAGATATCAATTAATCAATATTCAGATTCAGTATCCATGGTTAGTACGATCTTAGTACAGTTTCCATGTTTATACATGTACTTTCATTCAGTCCTACTCGTGTTATTAAATTAGTATTGTTCAGGCATATAAACCCATGAATTTCACCCAACCTCACTGATCATACCAGTACATTTAAAGTACTGACGTAATACTTTATTTTATACTATGATGTCTTTTATCATAGGTTCAAACGCACGGGTTCTCGAGCACCCTTAACAGTTCAGATTCTCAGTATACAAAGTTAGTTATGGGTCCTCATAATTTGAGGAAATGATTATTTATTTTAGTATTTCAATTCACTTTCAATAGTCAGAGTTAGTTGGGGACTTGTCCCATCAAGTCCATAGTTCAAAAAGTTTAGAGCCTTTTCAGATTAGAGTATTTTTAAACAGTTATTCAATTTTCAGTATTGATGTTCAGTATTTGGTATTATGATACCATATCCAAGATTATTTATAGTATTGATTCTTGTGGCTAGTTTTTCACCTATTTTCCACATATTTATAATATTATTATTCAGTTATTATAGCAGGTACTAGTCATGGGTTAGCTTATAGTCCTTTGGGATTATGAGAACCGTGTAGCATCTAGGGTGTAGACTCAAGGCATTACAAACTTTTTATTAGAGTCTAAGATTTAACAGAGTTTTAGGAAGTCTAAAAGCCACATCTAGTAGAGTCTTGTGCATAGGTGTGTTGCACGCCATACTTATAGACAAGAGGCTATGAGATGTTTTAAGCAAAGTTTCCCTTCTTTTAGTATTCATGTCGTGCGAGTGAGCATGAGATCTAGTTAAACTCTTAGTTTAATCCTTTCTATTCTATTTATAGAAATATGCATCCAAAGAGGACTAAGTGAAGAGGAATAGGAGACCAGCCAGAACACCAGCCCGTCTAGCCAGATCCACTAGAAGAACACGTCTCCCAGGCTGAGTTTAGAGTAGTTTTCACCACCCTAGATCATTCTGTGAAAGACCAGAATGCATTCCTAAATGTCATTCCGGCGAACCCAGTGGACAATACTACCACTCCCAGGATTTAGGACTTCACCCAAATAAACTCTCTATAATTTATCGGGTTTAAGTGAGATGAGGACCCTCAGTGTTTTCTTGATCAGGTGCATAAGGTTATTAATATTTCGGGGGCGACTACTATTGAAAGTGCTAAGTTGGCCATATATCAGTTGCAGGATGTGGCACACTCATGGTTTAAATAGTGGAAAGCAGAAAGGGCCGCAGATGTAGGGTCCATAGATTGTGAAGAGTTTGCCACTGCTTTTCTGGATAGATTCTTCCCACAAGAATTAAGGAAAGCAAAAGATCAAGAATTTATCAATCTAAATTAGGGAAATATGGTAGTAAAAGAGTATTCTCTCAAGTTTACTCAATTAGCTGGATATGCTTCTCATGTGGTGGTAGACAGTAGATCCCAAATGAGTAAGTCTGGGTCAGGGGTGTCTAGCAGCATGGTCAAAGAGTGTAGGATCACAATGCTTATTAAATAGATAGACATATCCCGACTCATGGTCCATGCTCAGCAGATAGAAGAGGCCAAGAATAAAGAGGAGAGGGTGAGTAAGAAAGCAAGAACATATAGTTTCAAATTCGCTCAGTATAAGTCAGAGGGTGGGAATCATTCTCAGTTATGCCCAAAATCTTTAGTCCCAGCTCCATCCTGAGCCAGTGCTCCTATGCTAAAATTTAGAGATGGAAATAGGGATAGGGAATTAGGCCCTAAACCCCATGGAAGTGTTAGCAGTGCCCGAACCAATCCCCTTTGTCAGAAGTGTGGAGGAAACCACCATGGTATCTGTAGAGCAAGAAATGATATGTGTTTTGGGTGTGGCAAGCCAGGACACGGAGTCAGAGATTTTCCCCTGTTAGGTTCTCAGGGTCAGCATAACCGTCCCCTAGCTCAGTCCGGTCGCTTGAATTAGTAGGGTGCCACTTCCAGTTCCACCAGTAGGCAATGCCCAAACAGACACTATATTCTTCAGTCATGATAGGATTAGAAGAGTTCTCTTGATGTGGTCACTAGTACCTTAAAACTTAATCATTTGCATGTTTACACTTTGCTAGATCCAGTAGCTTCGTTATCCTTTGTTACTCTTTATATAGCTATCGATTTTTGAGTCAGTCCCAAAATCCTAGCAGAGTCTTTCTCAGTCTCTACCCCACTGGGTAAATCAATCATAGCCCAGTGGGTATACATGAACTATCCAGTTATGGTATCTCAAAAAGTCCCTTCAGCAGACTTAGTCAAATTAGAGATGACTGATTTTGATGTCATTCTCGGCATGGATTGGCTATATTTCTACTATGTCTCAGTTAAATGTAGAAATAGAACTGTCCAATTTTAGTTCCCGAATGAAACCCATCCTAGAGTAGAGGGGTAGTACTTCTAAACTTAGGGGTCAACTTATTTCTTAACTTTGAGAAAGGAAAATAATATCTAAGGGATGCGTCTACCATCTCGTTCGAGTCCAGGACTCTAGTTCAGAAAACCCTACTCTTGAATCAGTATTAGTAGTATGTGAATTCCCAGATGTATTTCCCAAAGATCTTTTCAGGATTCTTGCCTAAAGGTAAATTGACTTTGGAATAGACCTTCTTCTAGATACTCAACCCATATCTCTCCTGCCATACAGAATAGCACTTGCAGAACATAGAGAATTAAAAGAACAATTAAAGAATATCCTAGATAAGGGATTCATCAGACCCAGTGTGTCCTCATGAGGCACACCAGTTTTATTCGTGCGTAAGAAATATGGTTCCCTCAAAATATGAATTGACTACCATCAGTTAAATTAAGTCATGGTCAAGAACAAGTCTCTATTTCCCAGAATTAATGATTTGTTTGACCAACTTCAAGGTGCCAGTTAGTCCTCTAAGATAAACCTCAGATCAGGCTATCACCAGCTCAGATTCAAGGAGTATGATATCCCAAAAATAGCTTTTAGAACTCGGTATGGTCACTTCAAATTCTTAGTCATGCCCTTTGGTCTTACCAATGCCCCAACAACTTTCATGGACTTGATGAACCATGTGTCCAAGTAGTACTTGCACATGTTCATCATAGTCTTCATAGATGACATTCTTGTCTACTCTCATACTGAACACGACCATGCAGACCATCTTAGAATAGTATTATAGAATCTAAAAAATCTTTAGTTATTCACCAAATTCAGTAGGTGTGAATTTTGGCTAAGGTCAGTAGGTTTTCTCGGCCATATAATTTTTGGTGATGGCATTAGGGTTGATCCCCAAAAGACTAAAATAGTAAAAAAATAGGCCCAGACCCATCTCTTCTTTAGATATCAGGAGTTTCTTGGGCTTGGCCAGCTATTATCGAAGGTTTGTTGAGGGATTTTCATCTATTGCATCCCCTATGTCCAGACTGACTTTGAAGGAAGTTAAATTCCATTAGTTAGATTCTTGTGAAAAGAGTTTTCAGGAGTTGATGAATTGACTCACTACAACTACAGTTTTGACCCTACCAGATAGTTCAGACAACTTTATTGTGTATTATGATTTCTCTAAAGTTGGCTTAGGGTGTGTTCTGATGCTGACAGGTAAGGTCATAGTCTACGTTTCTAGGCAACTTAAACCACATGAGAATAATTTCCCTACACATTATCTTGAGTTAGCAACAGTAGTGTTTGCCTTAAAGATTTAGAGGCACTCTTTGTATGGTGTGCACGTGGATGTGTTCACTGACCATATATTATGCCCCACAAGTGGTTGATGAATTATCTATGTGAGTTGAATAGTGAAAAATTATATCATGTTAGCATATATGCAAGTGTTTGCTTGAATGTCCAAATAAATGAATGATGAATAAGTAGTTAGTTACCATGTCTCAAGATTATGCCATGTCTTTTAAGTTTATGCTATCGAGTCTTGGGGTATTTAATACCTGATAATTTAGCTTCTTGTCTAGAGCCATGGTCAGTCACAAAGTAGAATCAGTCATGTATTGATCATAGAATTTAGTCGTTACAGAACTTAGGAAAACTCAGTGAACTTAGAATTAGTCTTGTTCATCTCAGTAAAATCAGTTCAGTTCAGTTATACAGTACGATCAACAACAGTTTAGTGTAGCATAGTACTTTTTAGAATTTAGTCTAGTGTCTATTCAATTGGGAGTAGGATTCAGCACCGAGTGAACCCAAGGATGGGGAATCACTTACCAGTAGAGGGTGAAATCCTTAGAAGCAGTCCTTGCATTCTAGAACTATATAGCAAGCATAGGTTGAGACATCAACCTGCCCATTGAGGGTTGATGAGGTGATCTACCTGTCAGTTGAGGGTACCATTATTCTCGTTTAGAGCACCTGCCAGATGAGGGTGACATAGCATTTGTCCTTACCCGTGGCACGGTATTGACACCCTTCCAACTGGGTTACAGGATTGACCCCAAACCAATTAGAGAAGGGACATGTCGGTTAGATAATTACTTTCCACAGTCTAAATTTCTGATTTCGTCTCAGTATGGAACTCAGTTCAGTTTCGTAGATTCAGGACTATAAGACACAGGCACTCAGATCGATACGAGAATCAGTATAGTTCCACATAATCAAGACTATCAGATACAGTCATTTAGGTACCAGGAATTTAGTATCAATATACTTAGATATTAGTTATTGCAGTAGGTACCATTCACGGGTTAGCTTGTGGCAGTTTGGAATTCTGAGCATCGTGTAGCGTCTGGGGTACAGAATCGGGATGTTACACACTATTGTGGGATCATTGTATGAACAAATTATACAATTTGAACAAATTTTTATTCTTTTCATTATTCACTCCCAAACACAAAACATCAATTTTAAACACCAATAACTATTTTTTGGGGGGCTTCAATTTTACCTTTTTCTTCTTATTTCTCAAACTCTTTACTCAATTAATTTTTCATTAAGGTACTTAGGAGCTTTTTGGATCAAATTATGGTCTATCAAAGAAGGAAATAGGTTACTTATGTGGCTGCCAAAGAAAAAGCTAAAGGCTCAATGGGGCTTACTAGGATTATACACAAAGTGTAGGTCAAAAAGAAGGTATAAAACTAGGCTATCAAAGAAATGCCTAAATCATCTCCTAAACTCACATTCTTTATTTCACTTCACACACACACACTGGGAAAGTTCTAGACATCACATGTGACAAGGAATATATAAATACCTCACACGTACATGGCACATGGTCAACTCACAAAGGATCATCATAGACTTCCAACCACACAATATCATGAATTCAAATTTTAAGCCAACAAGAACAAGAGTTAAAAACTTATGCCTAAGAGTTTCAAAAGTAGTAATTCTCAAAATCAACATGCTTTTATAATTGAAACAGTTGCACCATGTAATAAAAAATAATACCAACAAGAATATCTTCTTTATTCCTATACAAAAAATTTAAAATTAAGCCCAAAATTAGGAATTTCCACACCCCACACTTAAAAATCTACTTTGTCCCCAAAGTGAACTTTTAAAGTAAGATATAGAAATACTCCTTGAGGCCTCTAGGCCTAGCTAGTAGCATCTTTAAATATCCAAAAGGTCTGGGGACCCCGCAATCAGTCTTCACCATGCTTCAAGATCAGTTGTTTAATAGTCAGACTTCTCATCAACCTATGACTCGATCAAAAACAAAAACTACGTGAAGTAAAAAACTAAAAAATTGAAAATAAAACATACCTTATGTAATGGCCCAATTTTATGAAATTGAAATATCACATAGTGCTCATTATCCTGAAGGACCATAAGCTAACCCTCTACTGATATCTGTACCTGAACACTACATAATATAGACAAAAAATACGAAAAGTGACCATAAGGTTCGAAACATCTAAAAATACTATAAATTGAGAACTGAATACTGATACATATATTTGAAAAGCCTCTAAACTGTCTGAACTGTGGAGTTGATGGGACATATCCCCAACTAACTCTGTCTACTGAAAATAAACTAAGTTTGATACAATAATAATAAAAATAAGGATCGTCCTTGATTGAAGAGGACTCACTGCTATGTCTACTGCTGCTGACTGGGACTAAACTGCTAAGGGTACTCTAGATCTCGTGCCTCTGAGCCTATGGTGTCAAATAAAACACCATAGCACAATTGTGTTAGTACAAACATGTACTGAGTATGAAGATGATGTAAGGCTAAATACAACGGCTTATGCATGAACAATTACTTAACTGAATAATCATGAGAGTACCTGAATGAGAACACATGCATGAATGCATAAATCATAACTGAAATCATCGTGACTCGAAATACTGAAACTCGAATACTGCCTTACTGTCATCTGAACTCACTACTAATACTGAGATACTGAAGAATTGAATCTCCTGATAATGATAATTGAGTACTGGAATTGAGATTAGTCCTCTCTAGCGAGTGATCTCAGAAACTAATGTTACTGGATCTGATTAACTAAATCTACTCATATCAATGACTGCACTCTGAACTTGTTACTTTTACCTGACTGAATCGGAGATTAAACCTCTCTAATGAATGATACCTGAAATTACTATCAATGACAAGAAGGGATTTTATCTGAGATCAAACCTATTTAGTGGAGGATCTCTGAATCTAATAATGAGAATAATAACTGAATTTGAGAATGAGAGCAAGCCTATCCAGTGGGTAATCTCTGGATCTAAAAACAAGAATGCTCAACTGAATCTGAGACTGTGATCAAGCCTATATAGTGGGTGATCTCTGGATCTGATAATGAGTTTACTCAACTGAATTGAAGACTGAGATCAAGCCTATCTAATGGGTGATCGCTGGATCTGATAATGAGATTACTCAACTAAATCTGAGATTGAGATCAAGCCTATCTAATGGGTGATCTCTGGATCTGATAATGAGATTACTCAACTGAATCTGAGATGAGATCAATCCTATCTAATAGGTGTTCTCTGGATCTGATTATGAGATTACTCAATAACTTTATGTGGGACCATACCTATCTAACGGGTGGTCCATAAGTTAATGGAACTATCTGAGTTCCTTACTGAGATAGATGACTATATCTGGCAGGCCTGATTTCTGAGTTCTACTCTGAAGATTGATACTAAAACTACAACTATAGGAGTTCTCACTTAACCTACATGCCCTGAATTTTAACTGGTGGGGTCCAACCTGTAACCTCAATTAGAAGGGTGTCAACACAATGCCACGGGTAAAGACCTCTCTGGTCAAGAATTTTTAATGGGTGACCCTTGCAGGAAGTCAATCCTAAGGCAGTATAATAGTCAAGCCTATCTAGTGGGTGACAACCCTTTTCTAATGGGTAACTCTTGTATCCTACGCAGGCTATGCAGTTCTGGAGTTCAGGGATGGCTCCTAACAACTCTACCTCTCTTACGGGGAGACACCATCCCTGTAATCACTCGGTGCTAGCTCCTACTCCCAGCTGAACACTTCACTAAACACGTTCTAAGGCTCAGACTATAAGAGAATTTTGCGGGGTCTTACTATATTTCCCCCTTGGAAATATTCATCCTCAAATGTCGCTTAATAGGCTAATAATACTAATCGTCTGAACGTACTTAATGAATGGGAGCATCTGAAACAGGACTATGCAACTGGAACTACTAATATTCTGAACTCTCATACTGAACATGCATATTTGATGCATGTAATACTCAACTGAAGAAACTCATAAGCTGAATTCTCATAATAGACATGCATATCTGATGCATGGATGCATAACTGAGTTGTTATCATGAATGCATGACTGAATACATTGAAAAACTAAACTATTTCTACTGAACATGCATATCTAATGCATGAATGTCTGACTGAAATGACTCTCAAAATCATGACTGGATATACAATGACAACTGACGTTAACTTCGTAAGGAGAGTCTAAACATGTAACGGAATTATCATGGGGTGTCTCCCCCTTGGGACTCTATGTCCCCCAAAACACACTTCACTGAAATACTGGGGTAGTGCACGGGGTGCCTACGAACTGGATCATGATTGACCGACTGAGATCTGAATCTAATGCATGACTCATGCTGACATATAAGCTCAAAATAGGAGAAAAGGATCTAACAATACATATCATAAAGATGAAGGACTCACAACATACCAAAATATAGATCAGGAAGGGCACCCTACTGATGAAACTATCTACCCCTCTGAGCTAGCAATCTACACTCTCGCATTCTGTGTCCTGGCTCACCATACCCAAAGTACATATCACTACCGGCTCTACACACACCTAGGTAACTCTTGCCACACTCTCCACAAAGTGGATAGGTACGAACACCACAAGCACTACTCTGGGATTTGTAGCCGGCACTCCATCATGACTTCCATCCCCAAATTTTGGTGCGGGTACACTAGCTGAGGATGGAGCTTGGACTGAAAACTTTTGACTATGCTGAGAACGGCTACCACCCTAGGACCTTACCTGAGAGAAACCACGACTATCTATTCTGGCTCTTTTACTTACTCTCTCTCTTTCTTTTGCCTTATCTACCTCAATATACTATGCATACATCATCAGCCTAGCAAGGTCCATATCTCTATTGAGCATAGCAGCCCTACACTCTTTCAACACTAACCCGAATACACCAATCACAAACTTACTTATACTCGCTCTAGGGTTATGTATCAAGTCGGGAGCATACTTAGCAACTGTTTGAACTTAAGAAAATACTCTTTCATTGTCATGGAACCTTGTATTAGGTTCATGAACTATTCTACCTTATCCTCTCTCATCTCTAACAGGAAAAACTTATCTTGAAACGCATCCTAGAACTCCTGCTAAGTCACGGGAGCTGCACCCTCCCCTCTACTCTTCTCCCACATCACTACCCAATCATGAGCAATATCTTTCAGCCTATAGGATGCTAACTCTACACTCTTCTCATCAGAAACATACATAATCTAGGTGATCTTCCTCACCTCCTCTAGATAAAGTTATGGGTCCTTACCTGCTACTGACCCAAAGAATTTTGGTGGGCTCATACTCATGAAATCTCTAATTTTGGCTGCGGCTGAACCCCTATCTTGCTGAGGTAGGGCCATAGCCAAACGGTTACCCTAAACATTAGTCACAGCTTGGGCTAGCACCTGAAAAGCTGCTCGAAACTCTGTACATGCCACATTCTCATTCTCAGGATCTACTGGCTGAGGCGGCTGGTCATCAACCCTATGGGCATTATCTCTTCGAGGAGGCATCCTCTGTAAATAGAAGAAAGAGGTGGATTAGACTGAGGATCAACTTGAGCTCCTGCTCACTCGCATGACATAAATACTAAAAGAAAGGAAACTGCTCCTAAAACATCTTATAGCCTCTTGTACATAAATGTGACGTTCAACACACCCATGCACAAGACTCTACTAGATGAGGCTTTTCAAACTCCCTAGGACACTTATGAACCTTAGGCCTAAATACTATGTTTGTAACGACCCAATTTTCTGTAACCGAAATATCACACGGTACTCATAATCTCGAAGGAACATAAGCTAACACTCTACTGATATCTATACCTGAACACTGCATAATATATATAAAATATATAAAAACTGTCCATAAGGTTCAAAACATCTAAAAATACTCAAAATTGAAAATTGAATGCTGATACATCTGTCCGAAAAGCCTCTAAACTGTCTAAACTATGAAGTTGATAGGACATGTCTCCAACTAACTCTGTCTACTAAAAATAAACTAAGTCTAATATGAAAATAAAAAAAATAAGGATCACCCTCGACTTAAGAGGACTCACTACTATGTTTACTACTGCTGACTGGGACTGAGCTGCTAAGGATACTTTGGATCTCATTCCTCTAAACCTATGGTGTCAAATAAAATACCATAGCACAATTGTGTCAGTATGTGAATGTACCGAGTATGAAATGAGGTAAGACTAAATGCAAGGGCTTGTTTATGAACAATTTACTTAACTGAATAATCATGAGAGTACTGAATGAGAACACATGCATGCATGCACAAATCATAACTGAAATCATCGTGACTTACAATATTGAAACTCTGATAATCCCTTACTGTCATCTGAACTCACTACTAATACTGAGATACTGAACAACTAAATCTCCTGATATTGATACTCGAGTACAGGAATTGAGATCAGTCCTCTCTCAAGAGTGATCTTAAAAACTGATGTTACTGGACCTGACTAACTGAATCTACTCATATGAACGATTGGAATCTGAACTTGTTACTTTTAGCTGACTGAAACGGAGATCAAACCTCTCTAATGGATTATCCTTGAATCTACTATCAATGCCAAGAAAAGATTTTATCTGAGATCGAACCTATCTAGCAGAGGATCTCTGAATCTAATAATGAGAATAATAACTGAATTTGAGAATGAGATCAAGCCTATCTAATGGGTGATCTCTAGAACTGATAACAAGAATGATCAACTTTATATGGGACTGAGATCAAGCCCTAGCGGGTGATCTCTGGATCTGATAATGAGATTACTCAACTAAATCTAAGACTGAGATCAAGCCTATCTAATAGGTGATCTCTAGATCTGATAATGAGAATACTCAATTGAATTTGAGACTGAGATCAAGTCTATCTAACGGGTGATCTCTGGATCTAATAATGAGATTACTCAACTAAATCTGAGACTGAGATCAGGCCTATCTAACAGGTGATCTCTGGATTTGATAATGAGATTACTCAATAATTTTATGTTGGACCATGCCTATCTAATGGGTGGTCTATGAGTTAATGGAACTATCTGAGTTCCTTACTGAGATAGATGATTGTATTTGACAGTCCTGATTTCTGAGTTCTACTCTAAAGATTGATACGGACATTGCAACTATGGGAGTTCTCACTTAACCGACACGCCCTGAATCTAAACTGGTGGGGTCCAACCTATAACCCTTGCTGGAAGGGTGTCAATACTGTGCCTTGGGTAAAGACCTCTCTGGTCAAGCCTCTCTAATGGGTGACCCTCACATAAAGTCAAGCGTAAGGTAGTATAATAGTTAAGCATATCTAGCGGGTGAGAAGCCTTTTCTAACAGGTGACTCCTACATCCTGCACTGGCTACATAGTTCTAGATTTCAGGGATTTCTCCTAACGACTCTACCTTTCTAATAGGAAGTCGCTATCCCTACACTCGCTCGGTGCTAGCTCCTACTCCCAGCTGAAAGACTCTGAACTAATTCTTAACTTAAACTGAATTGAATCTGATATTGATCATATTTGTCGACTGATCTAACTGAGTTAAGATGAATTCACTTGGTTCTATATCTGAAGGAGTACTACTGAATCTCATTATCTGACTGAACGATATAGATCTTTAAATAGATTACTCGATAACTACTGAGGTCTGAATTGAACGCTTAGATACTCCTAGATTTGAGCTGAGTACAGAACTGAGGCTATATTACTAGCCATACTGATATGACAGAGATTACTGAGATTTCTTAAGTTTTGTATCTATCTGAGAGTACAGAGTTCTATAACTCACCGAGTTCTGAGAATCATGGCTTGACTGAGATTATCAGTAAAACTAACATGGGCTCTAGACTGTAGCTAAATTATCGGGTATAAATGCCCCCAAGACTCGATAACATAAAAGTAAAGCACAACCATTCTTGAATTATCAAGACCATGGACATTCATTAACCTTCACAATTACTAAAGCATTTCTTCAAGCATTTAGAAATCATAAACATGTGATAGTATAGGGAGACATGTTATTGGCTCATACTCCACTCAACAAGGTCTTGCATCAAACACTTAACATGAATTAAAGAACACATAATTGGAAGATTTCATGGTAACATGTCATAATTCATTCTCTAAGGTTTTTTAACAAACATTTGGCATGCATAGGCTTGCACACAATTGGATATTTATAGTCAACATGCTATAATGGCTCTAATTCCTTCACATAAGTATTTTATCAAACATATGGGGAGCATTCTTTGCTTATTCAACAATTTCTACACTTAATTGACATGAACACATCACTTAACAAGAAACTTGAAGAGGTTTTATCATGAACATCACATGAATATCACATACTAGGGTCAACGCTTGAAACCTCATAAACAAAACATGAATTAGAAACTCAATAATAGCATGATCTCCAATTTTAATTCACATGAATCATGATAACTCGTAAACATAATATCTTTGAAATTTATAAAAGAGTTCTTGAGCTTCTTGTATGAAAGGGACCCAAGAATCAAAATACATACCTTAGAAAACTCTTTCTTAAAGGTTCTTGAAGAAATCCTTAGGCTTGTTCTTGATTTCTTGGCTAGGGTTAATGACTTCTTGAGAGACAAAATACTTTGATTTGGGGAAAAAATTGATGAATAAATAATTATTTTCGTTATCTAGGGTATGAATCTCTTAGATAGACTGGTTTGGGGCTCTAGGAAATTACCAATTGGTCCTTGAAATTTAAAAACAAAATCTGAAAATCTCAAATTCACATACTGGCATGACGCAGAGGAATCGAGCCAGATCACAGGAAACTAGACAATTGATAAACTGGTTGGTGGTGTGATGCGGTGTAAATCGCGTTGGCACTTTATTTGTGAACTAGAAAGGCATCGCGACGCGGTGAAATCGTGTTGGTGCACTAAAACTTGTCAACTCTAAAACTAAGCCTTGGCGCAATGCACCATAATCATGGAGGCTCACTGGATTTTGATGATTGTCATTTTGGATGGCTCCATGACGCGCTAAAGTGACAGGTGGCAGATTGTATTACTAAAATGGCTCTAACTCTTCACTTGAGTGTCAAGTTTAGGAAAATTTGGTATCGATGGAAAGCTTATTCAATTATCTACATGAAAAAAGTTGATATTAGGTAAATTCGATACAGTTCGAAATAGTTCTCACTTTGGAATACACTTCTTAACCTTTTAGGGATGAATTAACACTTCACTGAACACGCTCTAAGTCTCAGACTACAAGAGAATTTAATGGGGTTTTACACCTTAAGTTGTGTTGCCTCCCAAGAAGCACCTTATTTAGTATCGCGGCAAGACCCAATAAACTTTTTGCTCCACCTTGAGGATATAAATTTCACCCCTAACATCGTATACATCTTCTTACCTTGATCATAGAGAGGTGGTACATAAATTAAGGAACGTAGTAATAGAATGTGCATGGTAAACCACTTGGACTTGAGGTGACGTGTGTTTTTATGTTGCTTATTTAGTATAAAATTAATAATATAAGATTTTTGTTCTTTATCTTCTCGCTTTTCCACTATTTTAAATGATCCATAAGCAAGATATCATCTAAACATAATGTAGAAAAGTACTTTGAATGAGGCCTAACCAATCCTACTTCAAAATTTACGCTATCCACTACACCTGCACTCTTATTTACCTTCTCAATTTTAGTCTCAAAAGAAAGATGACAAATGAATGGATACGATTCATATGATGGTTGTGGTATCTCCTTAAACTGTTCAATAATTTTAGTTTTTGAGTACTTAGACTTTCTTGAATTATCCATACTTTGTCATCAATGGATTGGGAAGTCAACTCTGCATCTACCTCTTTAATTATTTTTGGAGGTTCTTCATTGAGCTCTACACCATTCTTCAAAGTGATTGCAATTACTTGTTCACTGTTACTTGGAAAATCACCTTAAGGTCTAGTATTATGTACCTGTTGCACTCACCCTATTTGTATCACCAAGTTCCTCATGACAATTTGTTGATGCTCTAAATTGGTGCCATAACTCTTTATATTTGATGACAGCTGTGCTTGATTAGCTAAAATTTGTCAACATTTTTTCCAAATTTCTTGTTTAAAATGTGGCCTGGTAATTCTGAACCTATGGCTGTTGAAACTGTTGTTGCTGATTATAGGCATTCAAATAGTATTGCCTTTGATCATAGCCCGCAAACATTACTGAATCGGGGTTGGAAGCACACATATTATGAGAATTACCATTATTTGCACAAACCATACACCATATTAAATTGTCATCACTCGCAAACCATATATCCCAGGCTTCCATGTCAAGAAGTATCGATAAAAAAAGAAATAAAATAAACTAAAATAAACTAAAAAGTTAAACTATTTACAACTCAATGTATATAAACTTAAAAGAAATATGGTTTCCAATCTATAAGTACTCGACAATGTCACATAAAACTTGGCAGTGCCCAAGTGCACATGCAAGTATACCTGGTCTACCAAGTAGTAAAATAGCCTTCAAGAATCCAAGTATCGACCCCCAGGGACTTGTGATAAACAACTATCTAATTCTAGCTTAACGATTGAGAAAAAGTAAACAAAAAGGTTTTAGAATTGAAAACTCAAAAGAAACTAAACTAATGCGGAAATGTAATAACTTTGGACAATCAAAAGATAGAAGCCCAAGTTTAAGGCCTATGAAAAATCTTACTACGTTATTGAACTTCATTTGGTAAATCGCTTATCTTGGTTGTTGATTCATAAAGTTAATTGCATGATCATAGTCTTCTGACCTCTAATCGTTTACCTAACTTAGACATTACAACTACATCATTGAGCGGGGATACAGTAATCCAATTAAGTGTATTAAGCTATTATCCTACATGTGAATCAAGTAAGGCATCTAATTACATCCCTGTCCTAGATGCTAATTTGAATTCTTTATGTCATAAAAGAATACAAACCATACTTTGTTTATCTCCATGTTCTATCTCCCTATTCCCTCTTTGGAGATCAAAAGATTGGCGATTGATGTATTCTAAGGGTAGCTAATCCTTAAAATAGTTAAAACAAAGATAAACAAACAACCAATAATGATAAGAAAAATTAAACGAACTTAATTCAAAACAAAAGTAATCATGATCGTAGCATTAAAGGGAGTTTACCCTTTAATGGAAATATTCATCATCCAATTTGTTGGATTGATGATACAAACCATAAATAAAACTAAAGTAAAACGATAAACCCTAAAAGAAGTTTTGATCAGCTCCACTAATTGTCCAAGATGTCCAAAAGTGAATAATAATTTTTACAAAGATGTATTTATAGTGGAAAAAAGTACCAAGCCAAGTAGGAGTTGTAGTGCAACTTTTGACTTGTTTGAATGGGGGGTATCTCTGCACTTGCTACCAACGGGAGTGGAATTCACAATGCGCAAGCTGGAAACGGTAGTGGTGGTCACGTCGCGAGGCTTAGAAATGGGTGTGGAGGTTGCGACGTGCACTCATTGCGTGGACACACTCTTTTAGGTCCGTTTTGAAGATTTTGAACTATATCACGTGCCTATTGGGCTATCCTACTATCCTTACGCACCCAAGACATTATTTCTGGTGTTGAAATTGTTCCAAATTTTGTATTGTGCTTTTGTTGATCTATTCCAAGACTTTTTGAGTTGTTTAGACTTGATTTAAAGCTTGTACATCCTTCATATATCCTCATAGGACATTAAAAAAGAATTTTATAGCATTAAACACAAACATTTAGAGCTCAAAACATCATAACATCCAAGATGGAGAACTAGAAACATGAGCTAAGCATAGGCTTCATTCACTTTGATCTCTAACTTACTGTTTTGACCCTTATTTTTATCCAATTGACCATTGAGAATCATAAATCAGTTTTCTCACATATAAATACACAACAACAACCTTAGGATCTCATTAAATACATTAGAACCCAACACGATAGACTAGACAAGCACCTAGCACAAGCTAGTCACACTAATTTTTACAGTTGAATTCTAAATGATCAATTTGAATAAAAACTTACTTGGAAACACCATTAAACATTCTAAACATATACATGAACCCTTAGATACATATTTATCTCAATATTAGAACATTAATAACTTGAATAATCCTTAAAACAAGGCTAAATAGGATAGAATAGTAACGCTAGAATGCATAAATACACCCAACATCAGTCGATCAGAGGAAAAATTTGTAATGATGCGAATTCAAGTATTGACAGTCCCATTGGGATGTTTGCTAGGTCATGATTGTGATATTTGTCGCGCCCCCATTCGAACCGACGAAAATAGTGCCCAACATTTTATGGTCGTAGTGACTCTTTCTGATTTTTGAAAAATTATTTTGTTTTTGAGACGCCACTTAAATTTTAAAGAAAAAACTAGGAAAATCATTTTTATGGAGTGAAAACTCTATTTATAATCAGCGATAATCAGTGAGATTCTAAGTAAGAGTTTTGGTTACTCGAGATAAACTTAGTTTTAGAAAAATATTTGGGAAATATTTAGCTTTTTATTTGCTAAAAAGTGATAAGAAAAAAAAAGAAAACTTTCATCATTTTGGAAAAGAAACTCAAGGTATATAATACATAATACTACCATATAGAATAAATTATATAGTTATTGTAAAATGTATATATTTTAAAATATGAAACAAGGAAACATTGTAATAAACATTTGTTAGAAAGTAAAAGATTATGTGAAATTGTAATATGTGGACAACATTTTTATAAAGTAAAGAAAAAGTAATTTTTTAAAGTATGTGAAAACTTACTAATAAGAGAAATAAATATAAATGCATGCCTGTTCGAAAGTATATGAAAAGGATGGGAAAATTCATTAAATTTGTGAAATCCCAATAGTTAAAAACTAAATAGTAAATAAAATTTCACAGTAAATGCATGTAGATAATTGAGTTGATATAACATAGAATGATTATATAATAATAATACGGTATTAAGGAAAAGAATAGTAATAGTAAGAATATACTTTATATATGGGAGTGTAAGAATGCATATATATCTTGTGCTTTTGGAGCCTTTTTGAAATCTGAAAAACTCGAAGTAAAGTTAGAAAATATAAAATGTAATGAGCATTTAGATTATTGTAAGTTAAATAAAAAATACTCTTTTGATGGGTGAGTCACTTGTGAAAGGCTTGACTAATTAAAATTACTTCGTGATTCATTTCAAGACTCCAATTAAGTAGATTAAACCATCAACTAGTGTATTTGAAAATTTAAGACTATTAATAGCTATTTGAACCTATTAAAAAAAATGTATTTTAAGATTGCACTTAAAACAGAAGTTTCATTATTCTAAAAGTCTATTCATGATTTTATACCTAAGTTCCTAATATAAAAGATTAGTCGGGGAACTAATTCTAGATAATTTTTATCAAAACAAAATAATGTCAATCAACTCCTATCAAAGCCACATGAAATACATATTCAATGTAATATAACATTAATGAAATAAATGTGAATAACAAAACCAATTAGGAAAGTAAGGAAGTCGATACTATAGATTTCTATTGGCGAATGGCTTCTAGCAATGAAGACTCGAACATTAGGGATCCTATAGCTATTGATCTGATCTTTGGGTCAAAACGAGTTTCAATGGAAACTCCGACTCCCAAGTGTACATGTAACATAAAAGAAAAAAAGTTAGTGGCTAATCAACTAACGAATAAGGTACATATTAAGAGAAGAGTTTGATTTGAATGAAAGCACACTTTAAGGCAAAATGAATACTCAAACCCGAATGAATACCAACACTCCAAGCAATTTATACACTTTAACCAAAAGGGGAGTTAAGAATATGACTAAGCATTAAACAAATAGAAAATATTGAGAGGTGATATCTAATCCTAATTGAACTTTTACTTAAAAAATCAGTGATAAATCTTCCCCCTTTTTTAAAAACATTTTGCTTAAACTTCAATTTAAGGAGAACATACACACATCTGCAAAGATAAAAGGAAACAACCACCCTGAGAAACACTTCAAAGCCACTCCTTAAACATGAAATAGTGCATGCTGAATGAAGAAATATTAAAAAGCTAAACCTCCGACTTCATGAATAATGTTAGAAGCTGAGTTATTAAAGAAAAACATAATGACTTGACTAATTCTTTCCATATTAGGTTAAGAATAGCAATATTTTGATCAGTTAAAAGAAAAGGATGAGCCAAAATTGAGTGTCTACAACTGTCCCTGATTAGCTGAAGATTGGTGTAAGATTCTTTGGACAATCAAGTTGATGTAGCCAATATTATTTCGGGTGAAATAGAAAGTTTGCAAGATTATGACCAGGCTTCAATTTTTGAGATGCCTATATATTTTTAGGATTCATGAGAAATCAGGACATTTTTATTTCAAATTATAGCAATTTTTGATCAACCTCAAAATATGCCTCAGTGTAAAACTATGGTGATGCTTAATTCTTTCAAAGGTAATTACAAAATTATGGCACAGATGGAATAGATGTGGCTGCACTTATATCCATGAATTAGTTTCTTTAAACTTACTAGGAATGAGAAAACATTGGATAACAATATTTGCCGAGGATATTGAAAGAAAGAGATTACAGACTTTTGAAACTGCCCAGTGTCGGATTAAGATGACATTAGGCAATGAAACTAAGAGTTATAAAAAGGAAAAAATAGAGTCAAGTTAAGTTTGTTCGTCGGAATTTTTGATGTAGCTAAGGATGATTGAAATTTTGCTAGTTTGCCCTAGTTTACTGCTAAGAAGATAGTTCCACGTTGCGATGTATTATTGCAAGTTGTATTCCCTGTCAAAATAAAACTCATAGTAAAGTTGTTAACTGAGTAAAAAATATGAAGATATATAAGAAAAAGTAGAGGCAAGAGTGTAGCCACTCAACTAATTCAGGTGTTGTAGTTGTATTTGATTGTCTTTGGAAATTTTAATGTTAAATAAAGCCTCTGCTTGTCTACGGGACTGATAATGTCTCTAGTTGTCTTCAGAGAGTGCATGATATCTTCATTTGTTTTTGAAGACTTGATGATCAATGAAGTCTATAAGATTTAAGGTAAATTCATTAAAGTAGGTAAATTGATTTAAGGTAATTAGTAAAGTTTAAGGTAAAGTAAGAGTGTAGCCGCTCAACTTATGTTGGGGATGTAATGATGTTTCTGATTGTCTTAAAAAAATTTAATGGTAAGTGAGATGCTATTTGTCTTCAGGGACTCAATGATGTCTTTTGGTTGTCTTTAGAGAGTTAATGATGCATGATGTCCCCAATGGTCTTTGAAGACTTGATGATGAGGGGTCTTTGGTTGTCTTTGATGACACAATGTTGATTGTTGTGAAATCCTCCAATTTTCATTGGAGAACTTGGTGATGAATAAGTTTACGTTTGTCTTCGAAGACTAATGTTTATTGTTGTAAATCCTGAAATGAAACTTTAGAGCAAAGTCATTAAATAAAGTCATGAGATAAGTGTAAAGTAGATGAAAGGTGAGAAATAAATCCATATGGCTTATGCTAAAGGAGTTGTATGGCCTAATGATATATCTTCTTTTATTTGAAGGCCCCAAATAGGTTTATACCAAAATTCAAGGTGAAATTATCAAGTGAAAAAAGTGAATTGCAAAATAAGATAGCAGAGTAAATAACAAAATGAGTAGAGCCACTTGGGTGCCAATTATTTTATTGATTGGTTGAGTGTTGTTCTCTGATCTTTGATATTTATCCTTGACGAGCAATTCCTCATAAGGGAAAAATAATGTTCACGGCCATAATTGGTAGTCTTGACGTCAAATTAGCATTGTCATTTTGTATCTTTGTTGTCCCTGCGCTCAAAGAAAAGTTCTTAGTTAGGAGGGGTTGTTAATTTGTATTGACCCGAGGCTTGGCTTTGTTGACCCTCCATTCATTACGTCTGTTCAAACCTTTATGATCTCCGTTGAGACATGCAAATGAACCAGTAGTAAAATCCTTGTAAGAAAAATGTTTAAAGTATACCTATACGTATATACCAAGATATGTATAGCCTTCAAAACTTTTGCCAATCTTAGACTATGACACTTTTGAAACAAAATGAATGTCCTTTATCTTTTTACACCTTGTTTGGTAGCCCAAGTCAAATGTATCTTGACAGTATCCAATTATCCTTGTTGACATCTTTTCAAAATCTACCCCAATTTTGATAGTGTAGAGAGTATCTAAGTTTTGTTTTGATGAGACCGCACCTTATATAGGCTGCCTATGTATCTCGCCAAGAGAATCATTCCGGAATGAAGTTCAAGGTACATAAAAATGATTTGGAGTTTTTCTAATAAAGGGGTCGGACCCGCTATGATTTTCCTACATACCGCATCTAAGGAATCGGGCCATTGTAGTTCAAATTACAAAGGTAAGAATTTCTAGTTCTATGCTAGAGTGACCAAACTATATGTTGGTGGCCTACTTATCCTGTTGAGGGAATCAGGTCAGGTGTAGTTCTCCTATTACAAATAAGAAATTTTTGAATTTTTGATATAGTAAGAATCAAACCTTATGTGGGCTTCTTATGTATCCCACCAAAGGAATCAGGTCAAAATGTAGTTTGTAAGTTACATGAAAAGTGAGGATTACATCCAAATAGAGCTTATCTAAAGTCATCGTATGATGTAGTGTCATGACTCTCTTGAATGAATATTCCTTGTGATCGAATATTTTCGTGTTCATCATGTTCCTTGGTTGATTGATCAAACTCTAGTAAGCTTCATATTTTTCAGGATCTTGCTTGGTACCAAACATAGGTCATTTGTTTCATTATTTCACCATCGTAATTGACAGATTTTATACTTTATATAGAAAGATAGAAAGTAGTGTATAATAGAAAGTTTAAGGAAAACAAAAAATGCATTCATAGATTTTGCAATTAAGTTTTCAAAATATGAGGCAAAAATCATAAGGTTTTAGACACCATCAAGCCTCCATTTTTAGAATTATGCTATTTAAAAAAGTACTACTACTTGTTCAATCTACCAAGACCTTAGGTATGGAGCACAAACATAATTTTTCAAAGTCTCTCCTGGTTCGACATTCCAAATGGTTGGTGTCTTTCTTCTAGTAACAGTATCCTCCGTTGATGCTAGTTTTGGGATATGTATTGATAGTGTACCTTTTCCAACCTTTTCAATTGGTATAATGGTCCTTTTCAAATCTCAATCTTCTTCAATAGTTATTATGTTCACATTGGCATTCTTGTGGTTTTGTAGAGGGTTGTTTCTCACATTGGGTTGACGTCCAACAAGTTCAATCATTTCTTCCTTGATTAAGGCTTCAATCTTGTATTTAAGACCATAATAATCCTCAATGTCATTCCCAACAACTCTAAAATGATATGCACAATACTTGGAACTGTCAAACTATTTTGGAATAGAATTTGGGATCTTCCTTCAATGGGTTGTATTATGCCTGATATTTTTAACCTTTTAAATAACTGATCATATAATTCAACTTTTTTGGTATAATTGCGAATGGTTTTTATTTCAGGATTTGGACGGGCCCTTAGTGCAGTATATGGGTAATTTTGTTGGGTTAGAGCTTGGACAGGATAATATGGATGCATTGTTTAGAAAATAGGGGATCAAGGTTGGTAATAATTTCCCTGGGTGTTTTTGTAGATAGAAAAATGGTTAGTGGAGGATAGTAAAGCATTTGGGAAGTTTCACCATATTGGTAAGGATAAATGGGTTGATGTGGTTGATTCAGGTAGAAAGGAATCTGACTTGGCTCGTGTCCTTGGTCAATTATACAAACAAATACATCTTCTTTCTTCTTTTTATACCCATTGATAGAACCATATTGAATGGCTTTACTCACATCTTGCAAGGTTGTATAGTCTTGAATACTCCCCGACTTGATCCCGTCTTCCAAGATTTCTCTCATCCGAACGACTTCCATAAACTTTTGTCCCATCATGGTTATCATTTTTTCATAGTACAAGCTATTATCTTGTCATTTAATGAAAATGGTGGTCATTTTTCTTTCACTCATCGATGGTTGAACTTTAGATGCTTCTTCCCTACAATGCACCGTATACTCATGAAATGTCTCAATTGATTTATTTTTTAACGTAGCCAAGTAGAACCTGTCTGGTGTGATTTTCATGTTGAATTTGAACCTATCCATGAAGTCTTCTGCCATATCATTCCACCCATTCCATTTATCAGAGCTTCACCGAATAAACTTCTTATGAACAAATTCATTTCGATCATTTCATTTCTCCCTAGTCTTACCAACTTTTCACAGTAGGCCCTCAAATGTGCATTAGGGTTACCAACTCCTTTGAACAAATCAAATTTTGGCATTTTGTACCCTATGGGAAAGTCAATGCCTGGTAGAACACATAAATCATCATACTCAAGGCTTTTTCTTCCCTGGTTTAGAGGTTTCTCATTGCTTTCTGAAGTTCACGACTCTCTATTGCTAACACACTGTCGTCTTTGTCCTTGGTATCCTAGTCTATTTCCTTGTACTGGTCTACCTAGGGTTGAAGCTTGACCGTTATTAGGTTGGTGAAGGTTTGGCTCTTCCTTGCATATACGGGAGAAATATGTTGCGTGTAAGGAATGGCAACATGTGACCCTTGTATATAGTGGGCTGGATAGTTTTGTGCAGTTGGGGTATTTCAGATTGGAGGTGGTGGAGGATTATAAGCAATATTAATGAATGGTTTGTTTGGTTGATTTAAAGGAGCAGTTATAGGTAGTGTATAAGTATGACCAGGTAGAGTAACATAAAGAATATGAACTGGAGGTTGATTTGGTGGGTTAACAGGTCGTGGATAAGGAGGAATAACATAGGTAGTGTAGGTAGGTAGTTGACTTTATGGAGGGATTTAAATAGGTGGTTGATTTGGTGGATTTGTTGAAGTTGTCGGAGGCAGATTATTGTTAGTAGATGGTGGATGTTAAGGAGCAAAGTGTTCGGGTAGGGGTGAATCAAGTGATGGAAAATATGGTTGGTTGGGTGTAATATATTTGGGTTTAGGAGGTGGACTTTGGACTTTGGAGTGTAATAGATAAGTTGGTCAAGTCCTTAACCCGATTCAATTCTTCCCATGGATCCACGATCTCTTAAGTTAAGCAGTGTTTTTAAACAAATAAGGAACATAAGTTTTGATTTGTCTTGTGTCCTTTCAAAAAAAAACAATGTATATTTCAAACATTTATATTATAGGAAAAATGAACACAAAATACACAAAAATTCCCAAACATCATTCTTTAACTAAGTTTGTTAAGGTTAAAACCTAAGTAAATACCCAACATAGTCTCCACGCTATAACGCCCCATTTTGAACAAACTGAAATTGTGCCCAACATATCGTAGTCCTAGTGACTCTTTCTGATTGTTGAAAAATTATATTTTTTTTGAGTCGTCACCTAGATTTTAAGGAAAAAAATAGGAAAACCATTTTTATGGTGTGAAAACTCTATTTATAATCTACAAAAACCATTGAGATTCTAAGCAAGGATTTTGGTTACTCGAGGAGAAGGTATTAGGCACCCCTCAAAGCCTATCCAAAGATAGTCCTTACACTTAGTTTTAGAAAAATATTTGAAAAATATTTACCTTGTTATTTACTAAAATGTGATAAGAAACAAGAAAACTTTCATCATTTTGAAAAAGAAACTCTAGGTATATAAGACGTAATACTATCGTATAGAAGAAATTATATAGTTATTGCATAATGTATATATTTTAAAATAAGAAAAAAATGAAACATTGCAATAAAACATTTGTAAGAAAGTAAAAGGTTTTGTGAAATTGTAATATGTGGACAACATTTTTATAGTAAGGAAAAAGTAATTTCTTAAAGTATGTGAAAACTTACTAATAAGAAAAATAAATATAAATGCATGCGTGTTCGAAAGTATATGAAAAGGATGGGAAAATTCATTAAATTTGTGAAATTACAATAGTTAAAAATTAAATAGTAAATAAAATTTAATAGTAAATGCATATGGATAATAGAGTTGATATAGCATGAGAATGATAATGTAATAATAATACGGTAGTAAGGAAAATAATAGTAACAGTAAGAATGTACTTTATATATGGGAGTGTAAGAACACATATATATCTTGTGCTTTTGGAACCTTTTTGAAACCTGAAAAACTTGAAGTAAATTTAGAAAATATAAAATGTAATAAGCATTTAGATTATTTTAAGTTAAATGAAAAATGAACTTTTGATGGGTGATTACTTGCGAAATTCTTGTCTAATTAAAATCACTTCGTGATTCATTTCAAGACTCCAATTAAGTCGAGTAAACCATCAACTAGTGTATTCTAAAAACTAAGCCTACTGTAATACCCCGTAAAAGTCTTAGCTCATTTGAGCTCTCACGTACTTGTTGAAGGGGTTCAAGACTTGAAAATTTCACTTAGTATTGGGAATTAGTCATTTCCACGACTCCTAAACTTTGATGATTTTATTTTTGACCTTCTCGACCTTGGGACATTGATTTTTATATTGATTCATGATTGGGGTTACTCAATGTGTGTCTTGGATGAGTTTTGGAATTTTCAGACGAGCATAGGGGTGTGTTTGGATAAACAAATCTGTAGCAGCACCGGGATAATCCCGCACCACGCCATCTGGTGCACCGCTCTAAAGAAGGCGCTACGCCCTCCAGTGCACCACTCCAAGACCACGTCGCCTCCTTCAGTTTGATGCTCCAGAGCCAGTGTCGCCCCCTCCCCCTTTTGTCTAGCTTTTGTTCCTCATCTTTAAGGGTATTTGAGTCAATTCCCCTCACACAAACTCTTCCATAACACAAAATTTAGCTCCCTAAGGAGCATTATTTTCCTTATTACTCATAAAATCTCTCAATAAAATTATCTTCTACCTCAAGAACAAACCGTAACCCTTACTTAAGAAATCAAGGAATTCAAGCTTCAAACCTCTAGAAATTCCCTAGAATCTTCACAAAGTCATACAGTAAGGTATGTGTGATGTTCATCCATGTGTTTATTTCACCCATGGAGTCCAAGAATCCATTTTTTATTTCAAATTATGTGTTTTTTATGTTTAAGTTGACATATCTCCATGAATCTCTTGTGAATTAAATTACAAGTTATGTTTATAAGTGTTTTTCAAGTGTGACGAGCCATACATTTTTTAAATATTGTAATCTTCACGTTAAATGCCTAAGTTGTGATTATAGTCTTGTAATCATGTTATTCTTGCATACTTTACCTATTCCTATGCTTAAGTTCATGACTCTCAGTGTTTGCTGAAATGCCTAAGTGTTGGTTTTGAGCAATGGTCCCCTACTATGGGTTTAAAGCTTTTGTATGACATTATTGTAAATTCCATTTGGTGATGGTGGGTTATGAACACCCAATACCTATGTATTTTACATGAATTTACCTTTTCAAATACTCAAACAGTTAATCCATGACTCTTATCAGTATACTTATATTTCTGTAATCCTGATGAGCACTATCAGTTATGTAATAATGTTTAGTATAGTTTGGTCCATTCCAGCATAAGTGCTAGTTCAGCTGGGAATAGGATTTATCATTGAGTGAACTCAGGGATGAGGGCTCACCTAAAAGTAGAGGTTGTGACCCTTAGTAGGAATCCCCAAGTTACAAAACTAGGTAGCCAACATAGGTTAGCTATGTCTACCTACCAGTTGAGGGTTGACTAAGTGTCTATCTACCTGCTGAGGCTAACACATATCTCATTAGAGCACCTTCCAGTTGAGGGTGATTCACTGATTCTTCGGGATACCATTTTAGTTGATCCACACAGCCAGTGTTAGTACCCGTGGCATGGTACTGGCACTTTTTCAACTGGGGTTACAAGTTGGACCCCGATTAGCTCAGATTGGGGCATGTCGATTATATGATACCTTCCACAATTTCAGTACAATATTCAATATAGTTTAGTTAAGGTTTGCCTGACCAAAGTACACATATTCTCAGTTATTCAGTTGTCAGATTTAAGTCTTTTAGTTTATAGATTATTTCAGATATATGTTTATGTGTGGTCTTGCATTCATTGATTTTACTGTTTTCATGCATCCATGTTCAGAATCTCACGCTATTCAGTTAGTCCTTATTTCATATGTAAAGTAACCAATGTATATTAGCCTGACCTTGTTTCATATATCATTACATTCAAAGTACTGACTGCATACTCTTCTTTGTGCTAAAATGTCTTTTATTATAGGTTTGGATGCACAGTTTCCCGACCACAGTAAGATAACTCTGTGTAATCCAGCAGTCATAATGGTGAGTCCTTATCTATCGAGGACATTTTATAATTAATCAATTATTTCAGTATTTCATTTTATTCAGTCAGTCAAAGTTAGTTGGGGGCCTATACCGTCAAATCCCCAGTCAGTATAGTGGCTTTCAGATGTTCAGATAATTAGTTAGACAGTCAGTTAGTTACTTTCAGTTTTTATCAGATATTTCAGACTTATGTTTGATTTGATATTTCAAATTTATATTTCCTTCTCAGTTTACCTTCCGCACAGATGTTATGTTCATATTTATCAAGTGCTCTCAGCAGGTACCATCTCATGGGTTAGATTCTGGTCACTTGTGACTCTAATCACCGTTGTCGCGACTAGGGGGTAGCCTCGTGTCGTAACAACTATTACTACTATTTGAAACGATTAAAGAAATTTATTTTAAGATTACACTTACAAATGAAATTTACCTTTATTATTACAAGTCTATTTATGTTTATATACGTAAATATCGAATATAAAAGATTAGTTGAGCAGCTAATTATAGATAATTTTAACCAAAAGAAAATAATGGAAATCAATTCCAGTCAAAGCCACATAAAATACATTTTCAATGTAATACAACGTTAATGCAATCAATGTTAATAAAAAAATCAATAAGGAAATTAAGGAACTCGGTGCAATAGACTTCTATCGATGAATGGCTTCTAGCGATGTGGACCCGATGTTAGTGATGCTATTGTCACACCCCTTTTTCATGCGTACTCCAAAAAAACATTGGAATATTTTTAAAGTTTGAAAGGGTTTTATTATTTTAAGTGACAAGTAATGAAAATTTGCTTCGAAAAAGGGATTATTTGCATTTTTTATTCAGAGTCGCCACGTGGCATAATTCGGTGTGCCAAGTCAACTTTGGAAATCCCTTTTCGAAACCAATTGACTCTTAAACCGGTTTGCACACAGAGATTCCGGCTAAGGAATTCTGTTGACCGAGGGGAAGGTGTTAGGCACCCCTCGATTCCGTGGTTCGACCACGGTCGCTTGGTGGAGTGTATCGACTATTTTGGCATTATGAAGTGTATAAACGATAGAAAAAGCACGCAAAACAATCAAACAAAACAAAACAAAAGAAACCGAAATGTAATTCCAGTCCAATTATTACAACCTAAAATAGAAAGGGACTGAAAATAAACCTACGCTAATTCAAAACTAATGCTTTACCCGATGCCTCGGGCTTTCACCATGAACGTCCTCCGGGTACATGATACCTCGGGGCATTCCCCGGTTAATAAATATATACAGATACTTCAGGGCATTCCCCGGCTAAATAAATACATCTAAATTAAATACGATGAACTAGAAAAAAAACATTCACATGCATATCCCAATATTCAACAAAACACTTATTCCTAAATTCTTGCCTACCCGAACCTATATTGCCTATCCATTTCATTATGGCATGAATCTATAATATTCACTTGTACCGAATGGAACAAAAGATAGCAAACCAACATCAATCTACATTCAACTTTTATCAATTTCTCCGTTCCTTCCCTAAATCCCCTTATCAATCCATTAAAACATGATCAAATTCAATCTTCAAACCACCAAAAATTGATCCACCCAACATCATAATCATAACAATCGACATCAACAAATTCCAACAAAACATAATCACAACACACATAATCACAACCCATTCAATATACCAAGATAAATAAAAGAGAGAGGGTTAAAGAAATGGACCTCACTGACACTTGCTTTTGTCGATAGTAAAGAAATCCGAAGATCAAAACTCGATCGGAGAACCTCACGACGAACAACCAAACTCGGTAATAAAAATAATAGTTGGACAGCTCCAAAACCCGTGAATAAAACCTTACTATACGAAACCTAACCGAGAATGATGACGAGATTCGATAAAAGCGACTAAAAACCCACTATCGACATCGATACATGAAATAGTTGAAACCAAAATCAACCAAAGACAACGGAAACCAAAAAACCAAACAGATCGAGCTCCGGGACTGTTGTCACCGGAGGGAGGGAAGGACAGCGGCGATGAGTTGCGTCGAAGATCTAGTCGGATCAAGCCGACGCGCCGCGGTCGGAGCTGGTTGTTAGCCGGCATCATGGTTGTTCCGTCGATGGAGCGGCGAGGGGAACGGGAAAGAACCGACGACGCGGTTGCTGCCATCGCCGGTGAAACCGAGTCGGGTCGGCGGTTGGATAAAGCTGAGAGATGGATTTATCGTCGGCGATCGCCGGCTGGCGGCGACGTGGTGGTGGAAGTTCAAATTTTTTAAAGAGAGGAAGAGAGAGAATAGAGTCTAGAGAGAGACAAAGTGCAGATCCTTTTTTCTCTTTGATTTGGTTTTACTGTTCCCCCTTTATTATGTATATGGGTAGGTATATATTTAAGGCTTTCTTTTTTGACAAGAAAAAGAGAGGGGGTGGGGTGATGTGGGGTAGTGGGGTAGTGGTGAGGTGTTATGTTTTTATTGGGTAGGTGGTTAGGATAAGATAGGGTTAGTTATTTTATTATTTATTTATTATTTTTTTGTATTTTATGGGGTGTAATCACGTGGGGGAGGGTACATGATACGCTAAAGTAGAAATGAATAAAACGAACTTTTGAGGGGGACAAAATTATGTGTCTACATCATGCCCCCCTTGAATGTAAACACGCAGTGTTTTCAGACAAAGAAGTAGACAACGAGACAGAATTTTGTCCCGACCATTACTCAATGGAAGAAACAGAAGAAGGAAAGACTATCGAGTTTTTAATTAGGACAACCTACCCACCCAAGTTATGAAGGAATCAAGTCACGGGTATTTCAAAGTATTGGAAGAGAAGTGGACTATACCGAGTTGGAGAGTCGAGTGAGGTTCTGTCGAGGTTTCGGTCCGCAGCTCTGTTATTACATCAAAATGAAAATTAAAAGCTAAAACACAAAGGAAATTACAAAAATCCTATCTATACAGATTTTGTTGGCTCTTGAGTCGACTTTTATCACCCTATTCTTCAGGCGGGCTCCTAACTTGCATTTTTCTTCCAACTTGTTGCTTGACTTTCATATCTTTACCCTATTCTCCAGACGGGCTCCTGACTTGTTATTTTATCACCCTGTTCTTCAGGTGGTCTCCTGACTTGCTATTTCATCACCCTGTTCTTCAGGCGGGCTCCTGACTTGCTATTTCATCACTTTGTTGCTACGCTTTCAACTTCTTCACCCTGTTCTGCATGCGAGCTCCTGACTGGCTATTTTTCAATCTGTTTAACTTTCAATTTCTTCACCTTATTGCTTGGTTTTCCATTTATTCTCCATGTTCTTCGGGCAGGCTCCTAAAATCACATCAACACTAAAAAGAAAATTATCCCAAACAGATATTATTATAAAGAGGTTTTATTTGCCAGAAAAGTAAAATTTCAAAAACAGAAATTGAATTTTTGCCCCAGTTTATCATAAGAAGACTTTTGGAAAAATCACATCATACCTACTTGCATGTTGCAATGATGAATCAAGACTCTGACTAAGAAATGCATCTCTTAAGAGTAAAATTAAATAACCAAGACTAGGAAGTGCATCTTCTAACAATTAAAGTGAGGGATTCTAACTAGAAAGTGCGTCTTCTAGAGATACAAGTTTAAGTTAAAAAGTGAGACACCTGACAAATATAAACTAGCAAAGAAGTGCATCTCCCTAGGGTTAAGTGCGATTACTCGGCTATAAAGTGTATCTTCTAGGAATCAAGATTTACGTTAGGAAGTGCATCACCTTAAAAGAAAGATTCGAATTACCCAATCAAGAAAGTGCATCTCCTTACCAATGTTGCTTGAATTATCAAAACAAAGAAGTGCGTTTCCTTACCAATGTTGCTTAAATTACCAAAACAAGGAAGTGCGTCTCCTTACCAATGTTTCTTGAATTTCCCAAACCAGGAAGTGTGACTCCTTACAAATGTTGCTGCAATTACCCGAACAAGGAAGTGCGTCCCCTTACAAATGTTGCTGGGATTACCTGAACAAGGAAGTGCGTCTCCCTACAAATGTTGCTGGGATTACCCGAACAATGAAGTGCGTCTCCTTACAATGCTGCTGGGATTACCCGAACAAGCAAGTGCGTCTCCTCACAAATGCTGCTGGGATTACCCGAACAAGGAAGTGTGTCTCCTTACAAATGTTGCTGGAATTACCCGAACAAGGAAGTGCATCTCTTTACAAATACCGCTTGAATAACCAAACAAGAAAGTGTGTTTGGTCATAAATGTTGCTGGATTTACTAAATAAGGAAGTGCGTCTCCTTACAAATGTTGCTCGAATTTCCCACACCAGGATTATCATAAGGTAGTAATTCATTTTGAAAGCGTGGTCCCATTTTTCAGGAGGGTCCTGAACATAAAGTAAAGTCCCATTTTTTTAGAAGGGTCTTGAACTGAAAGTAAAAATCCCATTTTTCTGGAGGGTCCTGAACATAAAGTAAAATCCCATTTTCCAGGAGGGTCCTGAGCATAAAGTAAAATCCAATTTTCCAGGAGGGTCCTGAGCAGAAAGTAAAATCCCATTTTCCAGGAGGGTCCTGAGCAGAAAGTAAAGTCCCATTTTCCAGGAGGGTCCTGAATAGAAAGTAAAATCACATTTTCCAGGAGGGTCCTAAACAGAAAGTAAAATCCCATTTTTCAGGAGGGTCCTGAACAGAAAGTAAAATCCCATTTTTCAGGAGGGTCCTGAGCAGAAAGTAAAATCCCACGGATGTGCATTTCCAATGGTAGATGAATTAAGTAAAGCGAATCTTCCCCTGTTTCAACAAATAAAATTTGTCAGTTAAAAACTTAGTGGTAGTTTGCCCCTGCTTTATCGTGTCATTGACCCAAACTCAGATCATTAAGAGTAACTCCAAAATAACCACAGTATATCTGCTTTGTCATGCTTCTCAGAAAAATTCTTCAAACCTTGGTGTTTCATAAGTTCACATTTATGTCTCATTCATATGATGACTTTGTCTTGCATTGTGCAATTGAAGAAGTTGGTGGCCAGTTTTGAATTGTTTTCTCACTTGTTTTGATATGGACTTGACTCAAAAACAATAGAAAAATGACAATGACTTTTATTTGGACCACTGACTCAAGAAAACAAAATAAAAAGAAGTAAAGAAAAGACAATGAGTGTCCCCATTTGAAACAAAGAAATGACAAATTTTCTAAAAATGACAGTCAACTCTAATGATTATGCCATGCCTTTTGGATTAAGCTACCTGATCTTTCCATCCAACCTCTCTACCAATTATTGTTGAGTTAATGGCCTTGAAATTGAGTTGTTTCCTTAGACCAATTGCATTCAGACCTCATTCGGCTAGTGACATTTTGAAGGGTCTTTCCCTTAGTTCACCCTTGTCTTATGGTGTCTATGAGGGTTTTTACCAATGAGACTCTCTTATTCTCTTTTCTCTAAACTCACAATCGTCTCACGGTGCCCATGAGGGTTTTCACCAATAAGACTCTCTCTTTTTTATCTCTTACAACTTACTATCGCCTTACGGTGCCCGTGAGGGTTTTCACCAATAAGACTCTCTCATTTTTATTTCTCTCTTGATTCCTTGTCCTGAGGAAGACAGGTAGTTGCCAAATACATCAGCATATCACTTGCATTTTTGGCCTTAACATCCCCAAAGATTGATCTGAAGGTCTTTTCTTTGATTGTAACTTGGCTTTTGGATAGGGTTAGAAAGAAAGGATGGTGTGAGGCCCAAACTACACTTGAAGTGGGTTAGGACTTACAACTTTTGGAATCGACTCTAACAATGAGGATTAACTTATGCCCCATTTTCTTTTGACTAGGTGATTCTAAATTATTTATTTTGTTGGACCGAGACCTTAGTAGGGCAGCCTAGGTATGTCACCCCTGAGAGAGGAGAATCAGGTCATGCGTAGTTCTGGCAGCTTGTCCTTTTGCTTTGATCTGATTTTTTTTCTCATTTTTTATTCGCTCTTTCACTTTGCAATTCTTTTTCTACCTCTATTTTTCTTGACACTCTTTTTTGGAAACATTTTTGTCTCTTCTCTTTTTTTTTCTTAAAAAAAACTTTTGACTTTATCTTCTTACTTGACACTATTCTTTGAACTTTGCTTACTCTATCTTGATTCCAAAAGAGGGGTATAAAAGAAAACACTAAGGCTCAAATGGGGTAAACAAAGGATGACACAATGTTTGGATAGCAGAATGAAATGCCTTCCTCATATCAATCCTTGAGAATGCAAGTATATAGCATGAAATGTGAAAGTACATGACCAATATCACTTATGACATGCTTTACAACACTACTTTGCCTCGAACATGTGTTTCACCTATTTTTATATACTTGTCAAAGATACAACTCTACCTTTGTTATGCATCCCTCATATCGAGTGATTCATGCTTCTGTGAAGCTGATTATCTTCTTGTTAACCTTGATATAGAGATCACACGTCCACTATTTGACCTAATTGGGACCTTCCTTTCGATTGATAGCCAAGTTATTCTTGTGATTCTCAAAATAATTGCCTTAACCTATTACCAAATATCTCAGTACTTCATCTATTTCTCATATGCTCTTTTTTCTAACTTTAACCCTCTGATTCGAAGTTCATGCTTAATCTGGATTTTAAGATTTGGCTGAAAATTTCACTGCATGTCATATCACTAGAGTTAAAACAAAATGTACTATGTAAAGAAAACAAAGAAACAACATATTTTTAAAACACAAAGAAAAATGAGACACTTCATTTAGTTGAAACAAAATATAGAAGGGTTTGAAAATAAACAACAAAAGGACAAAACAAGATAGATCCCGAACTACAACCCTGAAATAGTTCGGATAACAGAAAATAAAACAAAACAAGCTACCAGACCTCTTCCTAGTAGGGAGAGAGGTGAATTCTCAATTGCTCAGTCTGACATCAAAGCCACTGGTTTGCATATCAGCATGACTAGAGCTTTCCTCACTGTCAATGTTCTGCCCCATGATTGATTTATCTTGAATCATCTTTTCAATTTCTCTTTTCAAAGCACGACAATCTTCAATACTGTGACCCGGAACATCAGAATGATATGCATATTGTACATTAGGATCAAAACTTCTTGAATGTCGGTCGGGAGTATACCCAAGGGGAGAAGTGATCATGTCCTGCTGTACCAATCTCTGGAATAAACTTGCATACGACTCTCCAATGGGTGTGAAGTTATCTCTCGACTTCTGTCTCATTTCATTAAAAATAAGGCCTAGAAGGGATTCGGTATGTATGTGGAGTTGGGGGATGACTCGGTAGAGTTAGTGCATGCCGGTGTGGGTAAGATGGAGGTTGAACATAAAGTTGCGCATTATACACTTGATATGGAGGTGGGGGAATGGGATATAATGGATTTTGGTAATGATTCTGTGGAGCTTGGGCGTAAACTTGGGTTTGAGCCCGTGGGTAACGATGGTGTTGTCCTCTTGCCCATGCCTGTTGTCCAACTGCAATGGCAAATGCATCTTCCACATTCTTCCTTCCTCCCATACTTCCCAAACCTTTATGAATTTCTTGAGTAGTTGCTTTTAATGTTGCAAAACTCACAATGCGACCAGTCTTAATTCCATCCTCTATCATCTCCCCTATTTTGAGGACCTCAACAAATGGCTTGCATAATGCAGGTAACAAGTGTTGATAATATGTTTCATCCTGCACTTGAATAAACGCCTCCGCTATCTTACTTTATTTCATTGGAGGTTTCACCCTAGCAGCTTGTTCATGCCATCTAATCGCATACTCTCTGAAAGTTTCAGTACTCTTTTTATTCATACTAGTTAAGGATTTCTTCTTAGGAATCAACTCCATATTGTATTGAAATTGTTGTACGAATTCATTAGCCAGGTCATCCCAGCTATTCCACTTGTCGATGTCTTAGTCAACAAACTATTCTGAAGCTAGACCTGAAAGACTCTCACCAAAATATGCCATGGGCAACTCTTCCTTCCCTCCAGTGCCCCTTAGCTGGTTGTAATAGCATCTCAAATGTGCTATAGGATCGCCATGTCCATCATACTTATCAAACTTCGGTATTTTAAAACTAAGAGGAAGATGTACACCTGGAAAGATGCACAGATCTTTATATGAGACACTTTTGTACCCCCCAAGTCCTTGCAAGTTTTTCATAGTCAGTTCCAAAATTCTCAATTTTCTGGCTATTTTCTCTTGTTCTTCTGTCATAACAGGTTTCTTAGTGTTAGAAGAAAATTCAGGCGGTTGAGGAATTTCGTAAGGACCAGTCGACTTAAATGTGGGCTTGGGAGCGTAATGTTGATCACTAAAAATAATCAATACAGAGTCGCTTGTAGAGTGAGGAATCACAACTATTGGATTGACATTAAAAGCAGGAGCTTCAGACGGAAGTGGGGCTGCAAAAGCATGAATAGAAGTCGGAGCCGAGAATGTGGTAATTTTGTATTGAGGAGTAAGGAAATGAATATTGGAAATGGTTAGATATTGTTGCCCCGGAGTCGATCCTGATGCATGTTGTGGCATATCAACAAAAATAGGCAATTGCGCATGTGACACGGGAGGAAAGCTAGACAGATATTCCAGATTATTTGTGGGAACCAGAGGAGGCGGCAACCCATTAGCCCAAGCTCGATGCATTTCTATTATTTGCCGCCTTAATTTCCGAATCTCTTCATTATCTCCTACATTCTCATTCCCCGAACTCCCTATCTGATTAGTGACAACTAACTCGGTATCGTTGTTGGTCATAACTTCCTCTGTGACTTGGAGCAATATGGAGGACCAGCCAAAATGCCACAAACTGACAACCTTAAACTAACTGGACAAGAGATAGCAAATGGTTAGAGTTCAACAGTTTTTCAAAAACTCTTTTTTAATTTTATTTTATTATTTTTTTTAATTATTTATTTTTAAAAAGATCACCGAACCCAAGAAGGGCGCCTACGTATCTCACCCCTAAAAGGGGAGAATCAGGTGTGCGTAGTTCGTGAAGTCGTGTCAAAATGGTCAATTGAACTCTTTTTCTCTTTTCTTTTTCTTTTTGAAACTTTAAGATGAAAAGAAAATAACAAATTGTCAAAAAGAACTGACGAAAATCTTTTTTTGCATTTTTAGGCTTAACATCCTTATACAAAATGAAAACTATGATTAACAAAGAAAAATCTTTTGGGTTTGATTTTGAATTTCATATGAAAATAAAACTTGAAACTATTAGAGAAAAATCTTTTTGTAGTTTTCTTTTAGAGATGTATATGAAACACCTACTCTAAGTGAAGAAAATCTTTTTGAATTTTCAGATTTCTGTACAAAAATGAAATCTATGATTACCGAAAAAAATATTTTTGAATTTTTTTATTATTTTGAATTTCATGTGAAAAATGAAACCTGAACTTGTTAAAGGGAAATATTTTTGTTGTTGTTTTCTTTTAAAGATGTACATGAAACACCCACTCTAAATGAAGAGTGAAGAAAATCTTTTTGAATTTTTAAAATAAGATCAACCAGAAATGAACCCTACGACTACTGAGGAAAATCTTTTTTTTTTCTTCTTTCTTTTCAAGATATGTATGAAACACCCACTCTAAATAAAGAGTGAAGAAAATCTTTTTTTTTTAAATTTTTTTAAATAAGATCCCCGAACCAACAATAGTCTTCCTACGTATCTCACTCCTAAAAGAGAAGAATCAGGGATCCGTAGTTCGTCCAGATTAGACAATTAACGATTAACAAATAAATTGACCCTAACTTACTACCAAAAACGAAAAAAACTCTTCTTTTTTCGGCTAGACGCTTTAACCAAGACTAACACCACCAATTATATAGAAAAATCTTTTTGGTATTTTTGCGTTTTGACAAATAAGTATAAAAGGCGAAGAACCAAACTTTTTTTTTGGTACTTTACAAGACGTAAAAAAATCTTTTTTTAATTTTTGGATTGTGCAAAACAAAAGCCATAAGGAATTCTAAAATAAACTACGACACTCCTCTTTTTTTTTTCTTTTTCGTTTTTGCCTACACACCTTACACCTAACAAAATAATAATTAATTTTTTTTTTCAAAAATCAGTTCGTCAATTGACCACGTTACCCTTAATAATGCAACAGTTAGCACGTAGGGATGCTTTAAAGGGGAGTCTCCTACAAAGGTCCATGTGGGTCCCGCTAGGTCTCCGTATGATGCACATAAAAATGACCTAAAGGATGACCTACGTTGTGGTTTACTAACAAGGCCGTTCGGGGGAGCATACGGTCGATAGTGGCTGCTTTGCTTTCCACCTACTCCATACATTAAACGGCTCCCCCCTAAAATAAAGGTGACTCAACTAGAGTTCGTGTGCACGACGTGCGCTCCAAGACTTGTTGCAGAAAAAAGGTCGGGGGGTGGACACATGATGACAGATATAAAGCGGTAACACATAGGATAAATAATATAAACAAAGAGCACGAAAAATCACAAAAAGTGAAAATAACACAAACAATAACCACAAACAATGTTTATACATTCGTAATGTCAAATAAAGCCGATACGACTCCAAAAATAGCATGAATTCTGAAAACTTGTTTGTCTCCCAAGAAGAGTCGCCAGAAGCTGTCACACCCCTTTTTCACGCGTACTCCAAAAAAACATTGGAATATTTTTAAAGTTCGAAAGGCTTTTATTATTTTAAGTGACAAGAAATGAAAATTTGCTTCGAAAAAGGAATTATTTGCGGTTTTTATTCAGAATCACCACGTGGCATAATCCGGTGTGCCAAGTCAACTTTGGAAAATCCCTTTTCAAAACCAATTGACTCTTAAACCGGTTTGCGCACAGAGATTCCGGCTACGGAATTCTGTTGACCGAGGGGAAGGTATTAGGCACCCCTCGATCCCGCGGTTCGACCACGGTCGCTTGGTGGAGGGTATCGACTATTTTGGCATTATGAAGTGTATAAACCACAGAAAAAGCATGCAAAACAATCAAACAAAACAAACCGAAATGTAAATCCAGTCCAATTATTACAACCCAAAATAAAAAGGGACTGAAAATAAACCTCTGCTAATTCTAAACTAATGCTTTACCCGATGCCTCGGGCCTTCACCACGAACATCCTCCAGGTACATGATACCTCGGGGCATTCCCCGGTTAATAAATATATACATATACTTCTGGGCATTCCCCGGCTAAATAAATACATCTAAATTAAATACGATGAACTAGAAAAAAAACATTTACATGCACATCCCAATATTCAACAAAACACTTATTCCTAAATTCTTGTCTACCCGAACCTATATTGCCTATCCATTTCATTATGGCATGAATCTATCATATTCACTTGTACCGAATGGAACAAAAGGCAGCAAACCAACATCAATCTACATTCAACTTTTATCAATTTCTCCGTTCCTTCCCTAAATCCCCTTATCAATCCATTAAAACATGATCAAATTCAATCTTCAAACCACCAAAAATTGATCCACCCAACATCATAGTCATAACAATCGACATCAACAAAGTCCAACAAAACATAATCACAACATATATAATTACAACCCATTAAATATTCCAAGATAAATAAAAGAGAGCGGGTTAATGAAATGGACTTCACTGACACTTGCTTTTGTCGCTAGTAAAGAAATTCGAAGACCAAAACTCAATCGGAGAACCTCACGAAGAACAACCAAACCCGGTATTAAAAATAATAGTCATACAACTCCAAAACCCGTGAATAAAACCTTACTATATGAAACCCAACCGAGAATGACGACGAGATTCGATAAAAGCGACTCGAAACCCACTATCAACGTCGATACATGAAATGGTCGAAACCAAAATCAACCAAAGACAACGGAAACTAAAAACCAAACAGATCGAGCTCCGGGGAGCTCCGGTGACGGAGAAGAGGCGACGACTGTTGTCAACGGTGACTGTTGTCACCGGAGAGAGGGAAGGACAGCGGCAAAGATCTGGTCAGACGGCGGATATGAGTTGCAGTAAAGATCTTCTCGGATCAAGACGACGCGCCGCGGTCGGAGCTTGTCATGAGCCGGCGTCACGGTTGTTTCGCCGACGGAGCGGTGAGGGGAACGGGAAAGAACCGACGGCGTGGTTGCTGCCGTCGCCGGTGAAACCGAGTCGGGTCGGCGGATGGATGAAGCTGAGAAATGACTTTGTCAGCGGCGGTCGCCGGCCGGCGGCGACGTGGTGGTGGAAGTTCAAATTCTCTAGAGAGAGGAAGAGAGAGAATAGAGTTTAGAGAGAGAGAGTGCAGATCCTTTTTTCTCTTTGATTTGTTTTTACTGTTCTCCCTTTATTGTGTATATGGATAGGTATATATTTGAGACTTTCTTTCTTGACAAGAAAAAGAGAGGGGGTGGGGTGACGTGGGGTAGTAGGGTGATGTTAGGCGTATTTACATGCCTAAAGCGCCTTAATTTACCCATATTTTAGCTAAGTTTTGAGGAAAAAATATATAATTCATGCACTTTTAGTCCTTTTTCCTGTAAGTGAGCTAACCAACACGATTAGCAAGTTTTCAGGTATAAATGATGACGATTTCAGCATTTTATGGATAACTTGACGCCAAAGGAAGCTTCACAAAAGAAGGAAAGTAGCGTTTGGACGCCTATGGACTGAAACTGACGCATGGGTAACTTGTCCCGAGTAAAAACAGCATTTCCAAAGACTTGGGGATCAGCAGTAACTTAGTAGGATTAGGATAAGGATGCAGTAACCTAGTAGGATTAGAAAAAGTACACAACAGCCTAGTAGGAATAGGATATGGGTGTTATAAAAACCCTATGATGCTGAACTTTTCAGCAAGCATTATTACAATTAAAACAATTCTCTTTCAATTAATTCTTCTTCCCTTCTCTTTATCTATTCGACTTTTAGTTTTCATAACAAGAGAAATGCTATTGTGCAAGGAATTCACGCCATAAGCCCTACCAAAACATACTTCACGTGAGATTTTTATCTTGGTATGCTGATAATGTCTATTGTGATTTCCGTCGCACTCATGAATAGCTAAACTTCTCCATTAGGGTTATGGAAGCCTTATGAGATACTATCTATTGCGATGAGTTTGTGAATTCGTGACACATATACTGCTTATATCATTCTTCTCTTCATCTTAATTTAAATTCTTGTGGTTGCAAACATATAGAATACGCCAGTATAGCATTAACTTGTTTGAAAGAAAAGTTACATATCTGGAAAAGACAGAATGTCAAGGAAATAGGGCACCAACCCCTGTTTAAAAGTTAGTGCCGTAACTAGATTAACCTCTTGGAGAATTTGTACCATTAGATACGCTTTAAGCTCGAAAGAGTTAAAGTGAAATAGTCCTTGATGGTCGAAAGATGCCTGGATTTACCATAGAATACTATTCTCTATAAGCACATGCATGTCTGAATTCCGCATAACTCATAGTCATTAGATACGTATAACTCATAAGGTGGACATAACCCTAACTCTCAATTCTCATTGATTAAAACCTACCAAGTACTCCATTTTACTCTTCTATTTTCCGTTTTTACTCTACTATTTTGTTTACATCATTTGCACGCACAAAATCCCCCCTTTATTCGCAGAACTTTCATTAAAAGTCTAATAATCTTTGCTTACTTAGTGACCAAGTATTCCCTGTGGGATTCGACACCCAAACCAGTTGGGTTCTATATTTGACAACGACCGCTTACACTCATACGAGAGTTGTAGTTTGAGCGTTATCATGGGGTAGTGGTGAGGTGTTATGTTTTTATTGGGTAGGTGGTTAGGATAAGATAGGGTTAGTTATTTTATTATTTGTTTATTTTTTTTGTATTTTGTGGGGTGTAATCACGTGAGGGAGGGTACATGGTACGCTAAAGTAGAAATGAATAAAACGAACTTTCGAGGGGGACAAAATTACGTGTCTACATCATGCCCCCTTTGAATGTAAACACACGGTGTTTTCAGGAAAACAAGTAGACAACGAGACAAAATTTTTTCCCGACCATTATTCAAAGAAAGAAACAGAAGAAAGAAAGAGTATCGGGTTTTGAATTAGGATATCCTACCCACCCAAGTTATGAAGGAATCAAGTCGCGGGTATTTCAAAGGATTGGAAGAGAAGTGGACTATACCGAGTTGGAGAGTCGAGTGAGGTTCCATCGAGGTTTCGGTCCGCAGCTCTGTTATTACATCAAAATGAAAATTAAAAGCTAAAACACAAAGGAAATTACAAAAATCCTATCTATACAACTTTTGTTGGCTCTTGAGTCGACTTTTATCACCCTATTCTTCAGGCGGGCTCCTAACTTGCATTTTTCTTCCAACTTGTTGCTTGACTTTCATATCTTCACCCTATTCTCCAGGCGGGCTCCTAACTTTTTATTTCATCACCCTGTTCTTCAGGCGGGCTCCTGACTTGCTATTTCATCACCCTGTTCTTCAGGCGGGCTCCTGACTTTCTATTTCATCATCCTGTTCTTCAGGCGGACTCCTGACTTGATATTTCATCACTTTCTTGCTACGCTTTCAACTTCTTCATCCTGTTCTACAGGTAGGCTCCTGACTGGTTATTTTTCAATCTGTTTAACTTTCAATTTCTTCACCTTATTGCTTGGTTTTCTATTTATTTGCCATGTACTTCGGACAGGCTCCTAAAATCAAATCAAAACTAAAAAGAAAATTATCCCAAACAAATATTATTATAAAGAGGTTTTATTTGCCAAAAAAGTAAAATTTCAAAAACAGAAATTGAATTTTTTCCCCAGTTTATCATCAGAAGACTTTTGGAAAAATCACATCATACCTACTTGCATGTTTCAATGATGAATCAAGACTCTGACTAAGAAATGCATCTCTTAAGAGTAAAATTAAATAACCAAGACTAGGAAGTGCATCTTCTAAGAATTAAAGTGAGGGATTCTAACTACAAAGTGCATCTTCTAGAGATACAAGTTTACGTTAAAAAGTGTGACACCTAACAAATATAAACTAGCAAAGAAGTGCATCTCCCTAGGGTTAAGTGCGATAACTCGACTAGAAAGTGTATCTTCTAGGAATCAAGATTTACGTTAGGAAGTGCATCACCTAAAAAGCAAGATTCGAATTACCCAATCAAGAAAGTGCATCTCCTTACCAATGTTGCTTGAATTATCAAAACAAAGAAGTGCGTTTCCTTACCAATGTTGCTTGAATTACCAAAACAAGAAAGTGCGTCTCCTTACCAATGCCTCTTGAATTACTCAAATAAGGAAGTGCATCTCCTCCCAAATGTCTCTTGAATTACTCAAACAAGGAAGTGCGTCTCCTTACAAATGTTTCTTGAATTGCCCAAACAAGGAAGTGCGTCTCCTTACAAATGTTTCTTGAATTGCCCAAACCAGGAAGTGTGTCTCCTTACAAATGTTGCTGCAATTACCCGAACAAGGAAGTGCGTCCCCTTACAAATGTTGCTGGGATTACCCGAACAAGGAAGTGCATCTCCTTACAAATGTTGCTGGGATTACCCGAACAAGGAAGTGCGTCTCCTTACAATGCTTCTGAGATTACCCGAACAAGCAAGTGCGTCTCCTCACAAATGCTGCTGGGATTACCCGAACAAGGAAGTGCGTCTCCTTACAAATGTTGCTGGAATCACCCGAACAAGGAAGTGTGTCTCTTTACAAATACCGCTTGAATTACCAAACAAGAAAGTGTGTTTGCTCATAAATGTTGCTGGATTTACTAAATAAAGAAATGCGTCTCCATACAAATGTTGCTCGAATTTCCCACACCAGGATTATCATAAGGCAGTATTTCATTTTGAAAGCGTGGTCTCATTTTTCAGGAGGGACCTGAACAGAAAGTAAAAATCTTATTTTTAGGGGGGTCCTGAACATAAAGTAAAGTCCCATTTTTCAGGAGGGTCCTCAATTGAAAGGAAAAATCTCATTTTTCAGGAGGGTCCTGAACATAAAGTAAAATCTCATTTTCCAGGAGGGTCCTGAGTATAAAGTAAAATCCCATTTTCCATAAGGGTCCTAAGCAGAAAGTAAAATCCCATTTTCCAGGAGGGTCCTGAATAAAAAGTAAAATCATATTTTCCAGGAGGGTCCTGAGCAGAAAGTAAAATCCCATTTTCCAGGAGGGTCTTGAATAGAAAGTAAAATCCCATTTTCCAGGAGGGTCCTGAACAGAAAGTAAAATCCCATTTTCCAGGAGGGTCCTGAACAGAAAGTAAATTCCCATTTTTCAGGAGGGTCCTGAGCAGAAAGTAAAATCCCACGGATGTCCATTTCCAATGGTAGCTGAATTATGTAAAGCGAATCTTTCCCTGTTTCAACAAAGAAAATTTGTCAGTTAAAAATTAGTGGTAGTTTGCAACTCTTGGATTTCCAGGCATTTGCTCTAGTGCTCATTCCCTTCAGTTTGTTTCAGATTGCCGACATTTGCCCCTGCTTTGTCTTGTCATTGACCCAAACTCAAATCATTAAGAGTGACTCCAAAATAACCACAGTATCTCTGCTTTGTCATGCTTCTCATATAAATTCTTCAAACCTTAGTGTTTCATAAGTTCACAATTATGTCTTTTTCATTTGCTGACTTTGTCTTGCATTATGTAATTGAAGAAGTTGGTGGCCAGTTTTGAATTGTTTTCTCACTTGTTTTGATATGGACTTGACTCAAAAACAAGAGAAAAATGACAATGACTTTTATTTGGACCACTGACTCAAGAAAACAAAATAAAAAGAAGAAAAGAAAAGACAATGAGTGTCCCCATTTGAAACAAAGAAATGACAAATTTTCTAAAAATGACAGTCAACTCTAATGATTATGCCATGCCTTTTGGAGTAAGCTACCTGATCTTTCCATCCAACCTCTCTACCAATTATTGCTGAGTTAATGGCCTTGAAACTGAGTTGTTTCCTTAGACCAATTGCAGTCAGACCTCATTCGGCTAGTGACGTTTTGAAGGGTCTTTCCCTCAGTTCACCCTCGTCTTATGGTGTCTGTGAGGTTTTTTACAAATGAGACTCTCTTATTCTCTTTTCTCTCAACTCACAATCGTCTCACGGTGCCCATGAGGGTTTTCACCAATAAGACTCTCTCTTTTTTATCTCTCTCAACTTACTATCACCTTACGGTGCCCGTGAGGGTTTTCACCAATAAGACTCTCTCATTTTTATTTCTCTTTTGATTCTTTTGGCTGAGGAAGACAGGTAGTTCCCAAATACATCAGCATATCCCTTGCATATTTTGCCTTAACATCCCCAAAGATTGATCTGAAGGTCTTTTCTTTGGTTGTAACTTGTCTTTTAGATAGGGTTAGAAATAAAGGATGGCGTGAGGCCCAAACGACACTTGAAGTGGGTTAGGACATACAACTTTTGGAATCGACTCAAACAATAAGGATTAACTCATGCCTCAGTTTCTTTTGACTGGGTTATTGTAAATTATTTATTTGGTTGGAACGAGCCCTTAGTAGGACAGCCTACGTATCTCACCTCCGAGAGAGGAGAATCAGGTCATGCATAGTTCTGGTAGCTTGTCCTTTTGCTTTGATCTAATTTTTTTTCTCTTTTTTTTTCTTTTATTCGCTCTTTCACTTTGCAATTCTTTTTCTACCTCTATTTTTCTTGACACTCTTTTTTGGAAACATTTTTGTCTCTTCTCTTTTTTTTTCTTAAAAAAAACTTTTGACTTTATCTTCTTACTTGACACTATTCTTTGAACTTTGCTTACTCTATCTTGATTCCAAAAGAGGGGTATGAAAGAAAACACTAAGGCTCAAATGGGGTAAACAAAGGATGACACAATGTTTGGATAGCAGAATCAAATGCCTTCATCATATCAATCCGTGAGAATGCAAGTATATAGCATGCAATGTGAAAGTACATGACCAATATCACTTATGACATGCTTTACAAAACTACCTTGCCTCGAACATGTGTTTCACCTCTTTTTATATACTTGTCAAAGATACAACTCTACCTTTGTTATGCATCTATCATATCGAGTGATTCATGCTTCTGTGAAGCTGATTATCTTTTTGTTAACCTTGATATAGGGATCACACGTCCACTATTTGACCTAATTGGGACCTGCCTTTCGATCGATAGCCAAGTTATTCTTGTGATTTTCAAAATAATTTCCTTAACCTATTACCAAATGTCTCAGTACTCCATCTATTTCTCATATGTTCTTTTTTGTAACTTTAACCCTCTGATTCAAAGTTCATGCTTAAACTGGATTTTAAGATCTGGCTAAAAATTTCACTACATGTCATACCACTAGAGTTAACACAAAATGTACTATGTAAAGAAAACAAACAAACAACACATATTTAAAACACAAAGAAAGATGGGACACTTCATTTAGTTGAAACAAAAGATATAAGGGTTTGAACATAAACAACAAAAGGACAAAACAAGATAGATCCCGAACTACAACCCTGAAATAGTTCGGATAGCAGAAAATAAAACAAAACAAGCTACCAGACCTCTTCCTAGTAGGGAGAGGGGAGACTTCTCAATTGCTCAGTCTGACATCTTAACCACTGGTTTGCATATCCGCCTGACTAGAGGTTTTCTCACTGTCAATGTTCTGCACCATGATTAATTTATCTTGAATCATCTTTTCAATTTCTCTTTTCAAAGCACAACAACCTTCAATACTATGACCCTGAACATCAGAATGATATGTACATCGTACATCAGGATCAAAACTTTTTGAATGTGGGTCGAGAGTATACCCAAGGAGAGAAGTGATCATGTCCTGCTGTACCAATCTCTGGAATAAACTTGCATATGACTTTCCAATGGGTGTGAAGTTATCTCTCGACTTCTGTCTCATTTCATTGAAAACCAGGCCTAGAAGGGCTTCGGTATGTATGTCCAATCCAATTATTACAACCCAAAATAGAAAGGGAATGAAAATAAACCTATGCTAATTCTAAACTAATGCTTTACCCGATGCCTCGGGCCTTCACCACGAATGTCCTCTGGGTACATGATACCTCGGGGCATTCCCCGGTTAATAAATATATACAGATACTTCTGGGCATTCCCTGGCTAAATAAATACATCTAAATTAAATATGATGAAGTAGAAAAAAAACATTCACATGCACATCTCAATATTCAACAAAACACTTATTTTTAAATTCTTGCCTACCCGAACCTATATTGCCTATCCATTTCATTACGACATGAATCTATCATATTCACTTGTACCGAATGGAACAAAAGACAGCAAACCAACATCAATCTACATTCAACTTTTATCAATTTCTCCGTTCCTTCCCTAAATCCCCTTATCAATCATTAAAACATGATCAAATTCAATCTTCAAACCACCAAAAATTGATCCACACAACATCATAATCAAAAAAATCGACATCAACAAAGTCCAATAAAACATAATCACAACACATATAATCACAACCTATTCAATATACCATGATAAATAAAAGAGAGCGGATTAAAGAAATGGACCTCACTGACACTTGCTTTTGTCGATAGTAAAGAAATTCGAAGACCAAAACTCGATCGGAGAACCTCACGACGAACAACCAAACTCGGTATTAAAAATAATAGTCGGACAGCTCCAAAACCCATGAATAAAACCTTACTATACGAAACCCAACCGAGAATGACGACGAGATTTGATAAAAGTGACTCAAAACCCACTATCGATGTCGATACATGAAATAGTCAAAACCAAAATCAACCAAAGGCAACGAAAACCAAAAAACCAAACAGATCGAGCTCCGGGGAGCTCCGGTGATGGAGAAGTGGCAACGGCTATTGTCGACGGTGACTATTGTCACCGGAGAGAGGGAAGGACGGCGGCGGAGATCTGGTTGGACGGAGGCAACGAGTTGCGACGGAGATCTAGTCGGATCAAGCCGACGTGCCGCAGCCGGAGCTGGTCGTGAGCCGGCGTCGTGGTTGTTTCACCGACGGAGAAGCGAGGGGAACGGGAAAGAACCGACGGCGCGGTTACCGCCGTCGCCGGTGAAACCGAGTAGGGTCGACGGATGGATGAAGCTGAGAAACGGCTTTGTCGTTGGCGGTCGCCGGCAGGCGGCGACGTGGTGGTGGAAGTTCAAATTTTTTAGAGAGAGGAAAAGAGAGAATAGAGTTTAGAGAGAGAGAGAGTGCAGATCCTTTTTTCTCTTTGATTAGTTTTTACTGTTCCCCCTTTATTGTGTATATGGGTAGGTATATATTTGAGGCTTTCTTTCTTAACAAGAAAAAGAGAGAGGGGGTGGGGTGACGTGGGGTAGTAGGGTAGTGGTGAGGTGTTATGTTTTTATTGGGTAGGTGGTTAGGATAAGATAGGGTTAGTTATTTTATTATTTATTTATTATTTTTTTGTATTTTGTGGGGTGTAATCACGTGGGGGAGGGTATGTGATAATCTAAAGTGGAAATGAATAAAATGAACTTTTGAGGGGGACAAAATTACGTGTCTACACATATACACACATCTACAAAGATAAAAAGAAATAACCACCCTAAGAAATACTTGAAAGCTACCCCTTAAACATAAAATAGTGTAGGCCAAATAAAGGAAGATTAATAAGCTAAACCTTCAACTTCGTGAATAACGTTAGTAGGTAACTTGTTTAAACAAAGCATAATGACTTGACCAATTTTTTCCATCTTGGGGAAAACATAATAAGATTTTGATCAGTTAAAACACCTAAGGTTTATAAGAAACTTATTGAGACCAAATTAGCCAAACTTGCGAAGATATATATATTCATACTTCAAAAGTAGATAACTTAGGATTTCTTGCCCCCTAACTAAAAGCTGGACATATCTCGCTGCAACAAAATAAGAACCTTTCTATTTTTTCTATTAACTTTAAGATAGTTTAATAGATAGTCATCTCAGGGCATATCTAAATCTTCTTATGTTAACAAATAAACCTTCCAGAATCCAACAACTACATAACCTTGATCAAATCTAAAGTTAAAAAATGACATGTTCATAGGATCAAAACAAGATGAAAGGAAAGCAGACAAAAGTTAAAATATAAGAACAAGGGTACATTCACACTTAGGATGCAAAGAAGCCCTCTCTTGAAACAAATGAGTTTTTAAAGATTAAAAAGAGACAAAATCGTGTTCTTTAAATTGATTTTCAGAGAATAAAACAATACCATAATAAGACATGAAACCAAGAGAAATAGCATGTTCACACAGTTGCAAACTTATATATATTCTCACACAAAATCACTTCAAAAGTCAAAATTGTATTTTTACCTTCAGAGTCAATGAAAAAAAACCATTACATAAGTTTGGATTATAGCAAAATTACATATTCATAGAACAAGAGTGGACAAAGGAGTGGTAGACGAAAGTCAAATTAAATGATAGACTCACACCTTTTGTTATCCAGAAAACCAGAACTTTTCATCAAGATTTTGGCCAAGAATTTTCTCTCCAAAGTAAACTCTGATAGAACTCATCAATAATGAAAAAACTGGTAGTATGATAAAAAGAATTGATATTGTGCGCAGTCTTTTATGAACCACTTCTGAGTTGTCCCTTTGGGTTAAAAACACTACTATTTATAGGTAAATCCAGACGTTAAATTCCGAATTTGAAATTGAAAATTTGAAGAAATAAATGGGCAAAATAGATGGGAGAAAAATTTGAACAAAAATCATTCACTTAATCCAGAATTTGGATTTTTATGGAATTTTATTTACAAATTTGAGACTTTATTAAATCATAACATCGATTTGGGTCTGCTCTTACTAATTTTGTTGGTTGCACAATTTTAGGATGATCAAAAAGGAATAAAATCTCATAGTGGCTCCGTAGCGGCAGAGCTTACATAGCTATGAATGCTAGGGTTTTAATTTTATGGGAGATGAGAAGAGAGGAGGAAGAGAGAAGAAGGAGAGTTATTTGATTTTCTGCATTTTTTTTGGGAAAGTTGATGGTAAGAGATTGATGATTTTTTGGGAAGAGAATTGTATTTGATTTGGAAAGGAGTGTCATGTATTTCGAGGGTTGGCTATTGACTAAAATCTGGACCGTCTGATCGTTTTGATTGGACAATTCAGATTTGATTAAGAGTAACAAATAATTATTTTTTATACATATAAATATAATTATTTATAAAGTTAAATTTTTGGGCCTTTGGATTAGAAAAATTTAATAGATGAGTTGTGTTTGTTCACCTGGGTAATGTCGAGAGATATTATTGGATAGGATCATGTGGAAAGGATTGATGAGTTGGATTTTGAGTGAGATGAAAAAGGGTTTAATGGATCGGGTTTTGGCCAATTTTTAGGCCTTTTTGTCAGAATTTGATAAGAAAAAATGGGTTTGAGTGAATAAGATAATAGTTGGGACAAATGCTTTTTTTTTCCTCCAAAAATTATTTTTTGTCTATGCTTCTTATTGTCCTAACAATATATATATATATATATATGTAAATTGTACGCATTTAAATCTAATAACTTGTAACTTAAATATATGTATATATATAATATTATGAAAATAATTATATGAAAATTACAAACGCGAGTATCAAAAACTATTTTTGTGATTTTAATAACTAATTATATATTTTCAAATATTTGTAAAATAGAATAATTTTTTTTCATTCTTTTTGAAATTCATAGAAATCAAAATCCGAATTTATGTAGAAAATTCCTCAAGACTTAAGAAGCATAGAAAAATAATTAAAAGAAAAAAAGAGCCAAAATTGGGTGTCAACAATATTTATGTGAGAATTAAGGTTACCGAATAAATGATCTAGATGGTGGCAATAATGGTAGACTAACTTGGACTGTTATGCATTGTGGTCCAACACTTGTGATTATTGTTTTCATGAGTTATGATTTATTGAATTCTTGCATACATTTATATGCATTGTAATGAGATGTTGAGGTGATGAATAGGGTACCACACTAGCACGATATAATATGTTATAATATGGGTTGGGTACCACATCATTACAATATGATATATTATGATGGTGGGTTGGGTACCAAATTGGATGGTTACCATATTGGTACAACATGATATGTTATGATTATGGGTTGGGTACCACATCGGTACGTTTGATATAGATGAGATAAGGAGAGATAATGAAAATATCTTGCATGCATTCATTTATTCATAGGTTGGAATGTGTTTTTAATTGATGTGTATTTATGTATATATTCTCCTACATGTTTCCCTACTGTGGTGAATTATGGGAAATAGTTGCGAAAGTAAATACGGTCCAGTTTTTAATTGATGTGTATTTATGTATATATTCTCCTACATGTTTCCCTACTGTGGTGAATTATGGGAAATAGTTGCGAAAGTAAATACGGTCCCTTGTGCGGACTCAGTTAAAGGTGAGATTCCATGGTAATTTTGAGTTCTTGTGATTATCGAGAGGACTTGATCGATTATATCTTAGTAATTGCAAGTATCATGAAACTATGCCGATGTGAGAGAGAAGGGGTATCAGTTGTGGTGGGTGGTTAAAGGTTAAATATTTACAAAAATGTAGTCAAAGTACGAAGACATACAAAAATATGATCAAGGGACAAAGATATAAAGAAATGCTAAATGACAGGTAGGTCACAGAGATGCTAAGTGTAGGTCACGAAGATGCTAAGTAGTAGTCACATAGATGCTAATATAGTTAACAAATATGCTAAGTGCAGGCAACAAAGATGCTAATGTGGGTTCATAATAGCTGATAATTTGGGTGTTAAAAATTAGAAATTGCTTTATATTGTGATTCTCCCTATTTATTATTACTATTATTTATTTTTAATCCTTGTCGACCGTTGATGCTTAGCAGTACATGTGCTTATACTGATGCTACACTAACTATATCTCCCATCGAAAGTATAGACATCATGCAATTCAACTGGAGTTTTTACAACAATGATGGCGATCACTCATCAACAACTCATAGTATTTCTATTCTACCTGGATGTCCCTTTTCTTTGTCTAATGCTTTTGTACCAATTTAGACTAGGTTCTGGGGAGTCACTTGTAATTATTTTTTACATTTACTTTTCATACCCGATGTATTAAAAACAAGTGTTTAGAAAATATTGAGAGAGTTTCATTGTTTTAACTTGATTAGGCATTCAAATGGTGAAATTTAAAATTCTAAGTATTCATTGTTTAAGTCCTGCATTTTTTCTTTCATTTGTGGAATCATTAGGACTCTTCTATCCAAGGTAAGTATAAGTAGGTTCCCGACATGACTCGGTGGGTTGGGTCGTGATGAAAACCCTTATCTCATCCCTTGTCCTTTCTAGGACATTGTGCATCTCAAATTTGGCAAATAAACTATGTTGATGATGACTACTTTGGGGATCCGCAGAACCTCTATTTTGGCCCTAGTTCAGTTTAGGACATTGTGCACCTGAACTCAGGCAAATCTCCTAAGTTAAGAGTGGCTATCTTAAAAGAGTGTGAAAATAAAAATAGGGTATAACAAGAAGAGATTGATGACAAATTAGAGATGTGGGTGAGGTTTGTGTGAAAAAGAAAAGGAAAAAGATTTTTATCAAAAAGGGTAAGAAAAACACCTGTAGTGGAAACAAGGAATGAATAAATGAAGATTTGGAATAGGGCTGGTCATAAGTGGAGAAAAATTAGTGCTAACAAGGGTCTAGTAACAAATACTAAATGTACCACACCTAACCCCAAGTCTATGCTACAAGCCAAAAAAGTCCTCGAGTAGGCCTAGTTATTTGTCCAAAAGTTGAAGCATAGAAAATAAGAGGAAGCCTATCATATTGAATGCGCATTTCTTGAACTTCAATTTGAAAGTGAGAGATTTGATTCCAATATTAATTCAATGTGGTATTTTATGTATGGGACTTCTTTATGGTGAGGTCACTTAAAATGCACTTTTGTTTGATCTTTTGTGTGTGGGACTTCTTTATGGCGAGGTCACTTGAAATGCACTTTTGATTGCTAAATATTAGGTTAAGTGTTTTTTATGTATATCATACTTAGATCCTATTGGGTTAAGTTGATAAATGATTGCATACACACCTATCTTTAATTTAAAAAGATATAAGGGTTTGTTGAGAACCTCATGACTACTTTAGTTGATTAAAGTTCTTTTATTTTGCATCATTATGAAGTATGATTGTGTATTGTTTCTTGAGGACAAGTAAAAATTCTAAGTTGAGCATGTTAATATGTCGGCATTTGCTGACACATTTGATACTTTTAACCCTGAATGAAAGCAAGTTCTTAAGAAACTGTTCATAGGTTTGACTAGTTTTTTGTCTAATTATAGGTGATGTGACAAGGCAAGGCAAAGAGTTAACTTATGATGAAAAGACCACATAAATGTGAATTTAGATGGGCCATTGAGTTTCCAGTGGTCTGTTGCTGTGAGAATATACTTTAAATATTAAAGGAACGCAGAAACCAACAGGTCATCGAACTACTAACTGACCATCGCCTCAAGCATCAGCCTCAAGAATAATGATCTAATTCAAGAAGCTATGTAATAGAGAATGGATGTATTATAAATGACTCAATGGACCATTGTCCATGTTGTATGTACTACACAAAAGTTGACTATATTCATTGGATGAACACGACAAAAGAATTGATGGACCATCGCCTAGCTAACTGGCCATCAATATGGCCGTGCGATGAAAGACAGGACTTTCTCCGTTCTTTAATTATTGGTACTACAAATCAATATTATTAGGGTTTTATTTCAGTATTGAACATTTTAGATAAGAAACATATCTTGCTCTTGAGATACTTTCTTAGGTTTGAAGTAATTTCAAATGGAATTTGAAGTCATTGAGTTTCCAGATTCATCTTCTAAAGGTTACTCATTATTTAAGAATATTATTGCTTATTTATCTTCAGAATCTTTGAATGTCTAAATAAATCCAAACCTCATGTTTTGCGCACTCTGTGTAGTTGGATCAATCATCTTACACTGGGACCACCCTTTAGAAATATGTCCAACTATGTTACTATCATAACATGCCCTGGGCACTTGCTGTTTCAAGAATGTCTAGTTTATCTAGAATGGCCATCTCACCCAAAATACTGTGACTGTTCATCCCTCAAATACTAAACACCATTATAACTAAGCTAAACCCCATATAAAAGTTGAAGAACTGCTTCAACTATCATACTAGATTGACCCTAATTCTTATAAGGCAGAATGAGTACCGTTATAGCTCCTATTATAACTACCCTACTAGTGTTATTGCTACCCTTTAGGCCTCATGATGCATAACCTCTATAGTTTGGGAATAAATAGAAATATACACAAAGGACATACCTATAAAAACTGGACTCTAAGAAGCCATGGAAAGAGAAACTATCAAAATTTTAATAAAACACAGATTTTCTGATGTTTAGTAAGTAGAATGATAGTGGTATGACTACCCAAATCATGGAAACATACTGTCACGACCTGAGCCAAGGCCCTGGCCACGACAGGCATCCCAAACCATCAAGGATCGAGAGACCGCTGTAATAGCCCAACCCACTAGTAATATGGTCGTCTCGAGGCCTAGACCCTCACGTCTTTAAGATGCGTCACTAGGGAATAAGACTTTCTTACTTATATAACAAACATCCCTTTGACGATGTGGGACTCCTTCTATTAACTTGGGGTGTCACATACACCCCCCCTTAGGACTGAGGTTTGCCCTGCCTTACCGGGATTTTCCTAAACTTAGTTTGAACTCTGGCCCACATCAACAGGTCTGACACAACAACGACTCTAAATACCAAGTTTTGTTACGAACCGAGGCAACCCCCTAGCAGCTATAATGGTACCTAAGACCATAAGTCGCCACAAGCTAACCCATGCACTGGTACCCACTATAAACACATAACAAAATAGTAATACATTACATGTGCGGAAGGTAAGCTGATCAGATACTATAAAACTAGATACTAAAATACGTATCCAAACACGTTTGAAATATGTAATAGAATACTAGAAACTAACTGTCGATCTGAAAACAACTGATAACACTGAAATAACCTGTTGACTATCTAACTTATTTTCTGAAAGCCTTTAAATATCATGAGGAGTTGATGGGACAGACCCCCAACTAACTCTAACTGACAGAACATAACAAAAAAACTGAAGTAACTAAAATAAAAAAATCATGTCCTCGATGGATAAGGACTCACTATTACTGCTGCTGAGTAATGCTGAGCTATTAAATAACGATCGAGAAACTATGTGTTCGAACCTATGTTATAAGACAACATAGTGCAAAGATAAGTATGCGGTCATTACTTTGAATGTACTGGTAAATGAGATGAGGACTGGCTAAAATGTATAAGGTATCTGAGACTAAATGACTGAACATATAATATCTGATAATGCAAGACCAAGCATAAACATGTTTGTGAGATAATGTGTAATCTAAAAAACCGAAAGCTATAAAACTGAATAACAAAAAATCTGTATACTTGGTCGAGCAAACCTAAACTGAAATACATTGATTACTGTACTAAGACTGTGGGAGGTATCATGTAACTGACAGGCCTCAATCTGAGCAAATCGGGGTCCAACCTGTAACCTCAGTTAGACGTGTCTCAGTACCCTGCCACAGATACTAATACTGGCAGTGTGGATCTACTAACTAGTGTCTTAAAGGACTACAAAGTCACCCTTTATTGACAGAAACTCTCATGAGATATGTGTCCTCAACTGGAAGGTGGACATCTCAATCCCTTACGATCTATGCTGTTTTGAAACTCAGTGATCGCTACTAAGGGACACACCCTTTACAGGTAGGTGAGCCCCTATTCCTAGGTTTGCTCGGTGCTAAATCCTACTCCCAATTGAAATGGCACTAATACTGAACTGAGCTAAACTCAACTGAACATTTTTACATAATTGATAGTTCTCGTTATGATCATAAATATCTAAGTAATTAATAAGCCTCATGGTTTCACTGAATTGTTACTTGACAGATCTAAAATTATGTAAGACATGTAGGTATCGGGTTTTCATAACCTACCAATACTAAATGATAATGTAATACAATAGTAAGGCTTAAAGCTGTAGTATGAAATTATGATTCAAAGACTCAAAGTATGGACATTTCATCAACCATGTGATAATCATAAATTTGAACACGTGAATGCCTTAAACATAAGAAAACAACATGATTGCATGGCTAAATTTATAATTTGGGGATTTATTCTGAAATCAATTGAACATGGCATGGGAATTGCAACACTTAAAACATGATGTGACTCATTCCACTTGGAAACACTTGTAACAATGAATTGATATTGAATTAACAAGAGATTCATGGATTTATTACTTCTTGAACATATATAACTCATAAAGTAAACAAAAAAGGTCTTTTAGGATCTATGGGTGATAGGGGACCATGGATGAATAACCCACACACCTTAACAACTGAATTCTTGAAGATTTCTTAGATGGGAAGCTTGAACTCTTAATTTTTTGAGAATAAAACTTGAATTTGTTTTTTGGGAAGAAGGAAAGTTTTCTTGGGAGCAATTTGAGTGAAAGAGGCAAATAATGCCTTTTCAGAAGCCCCAATTCATGTTATGGATGAAATAGGATGAGGAAAAATGACCCAAATGCCCCATAGTTTAAGGCCCAAGGGGCTGGAAGAATGGGTATGGTTGCACCGTAGGCTCCAGTCAGGTGGACTAGACCAGGCACTGCAGGCTCCAGTCCGACAGAATAGATCGGGCACCAAGGGCTCTGTCCCGACAGACTAAACTGGGCGCCGCGGGCTTATCCTAGTGGGGTTACTATTTTTATTTTCAAAATACACCCCTACGCCGGTCCAAAAATTCTAAAACATCCCCAAGACATACCTTTAACAACCTTGAACATGATTATCTAAAAAATAAATGTATCAAGGTTAGTAAGACCAGAATAAAAATCATCGAAGTTTAGGGGTCCTGAAAATGACTAAGTACTCAACACTTAGTGAAATTTTTAAGCCTTAAATCCCTTAAGCATGCAACTAAGAGATGAATCTATATTAAAATATTAAGGGTATGATAGTATCTCCCTCTTAAGGACATTCATACTCAAATGAGACTGGTTAGATCGAAACCACAAAGGAAACTGAGATTATATACTGAACATATATGACTTGAAATATGATTACATAACTAAGTCTAAAACATGTACATGAACTTAACTGATTTGGTGAATGCATGCAATTACACAAGATTGATTACATAGCTGAAACTGAGTACAAAAAAGAGTCAGTCTAAGGAAGATCGTTACGTCAAGCTGAATCTGGGTTTGCGAAGAAAAGGTGAAGGTACTTGGTTTGCATATCTGCTTCTGCATCCCAAGTATCTCCCTCAACAGACTAATTCCACCAAAAAACTTTAACCAAGGGAACTTCTTTATTCCTTGAATCTGACGATCAAGGATATCAACTAGGACTTATTCGTAGGAAAGGCTATTCTTAATGTCCATATATTCCTAGAGGAACAACTACAGCTGAATCACCAATACATTTCTTTTACAAGGAAACATAAAATATCGGATGTACTGATGCCAAATTTGCAGGCAACTTTAGCTCATAAACTACTACCCAAAATGACTCAAGATTCTATACGAGGACTGAGTTTCCAGTTTTTGCCAAATCTTTTTAATTCCTTCATAGGAAAAATTTTCAAATAGACCAAATCACCAATCTCAAACTCAAATCCCTTCTCATCACATATGTATAAAATTTTTGATAGCTTTAGGATATCTTCAGCGTCTCCTGTATCAACTAAAGTTTCTCCATTGCATCAAACACTAAATCTGGCCCTTTCAAAGCAGCTTTACCTATCTCAAACCAACCAATAGGAGATCTATATCTCCTTACATTGAGAGCCTCAAATGGAGCCATCTGAATACTGAAGTGATAACTATTTTTATAGGAAAACTCAATCAAAGATAAGTGGTCATCCCAACTACTTTTAAATTCAATAGCACATGCCCTCAACATGTCCTCTAATAGGAGATATACATTTCCTTACACAGAGAGCCTCAAACGGAGCCATCTGAATACTAGAGTGATAACTATTATTATAGTCAAACTCAATCAAAGGTAAATGGTTATCCCAACTAACTTTAAAGTCAATAATATACGCCCTCAATATGTCCTCTAAGGTCTGAATGGTCCTCTCTATCTGACCATCTGTTTAAGAATGAAAAGTTGTACTGAGATGAACGTGGATACAAAGACCTTTTTGAAAATCCTTCCAGAAGTGAGAGGTAAACTGAGTACCTCTATCTGATATGATGGACAATAGAATCCTGTGAGACTTAACCAACTCTGTAATATAAAGCCTGACATAATCCTCAGTTGAGTATGAAGTATAAATAGGAAAGAAATGAGATGATTTGATCATTCTATCGATAATGACCCATATCGAATCATGTTGACGATGCGTATGAGGCAATCCTGTCACGAAATCCATGTTCACCACTTCCAACTTCCAAGTGGGGATGCTAAACTCCTATAATGTACTACTAGGACTTTGGTGCTCAACTTTGACATGCTGACAATTTGGACACTTAGCCACAAACCCTGTAATATCTTTCTTCATACCACTCTACCAATAGATTTTATGCAAATTACAATACATCTTAGTGGCTCCTTAGTGAATAGAATACCGCGCACCATGTTCTTTTGCTAAAATCCATTGCTTTAAAACATAACCATACAGAAAACATAATCTACCTTAACAACGAAGCACACCTTCTCCCCCTTGAGAGAACACCTCTACCTTCTGATCTCTAACTGTCTCCTTCAACTTAACCAAACTAGGATCTTTTTCTTACTTTTATTTCACTTCGACAACCAAAAAAGATTTCGAACTATTCTGAAACCATATACTACCCTCGGCTGAATTAACCAACCGAATACCTTATCTAGCAAGCTGATGAACTTCACTGACTAACGTCTTCTTATCTCCCTTAACATAAGTGAAACTATGCATAGACAATCTACTAAGAGCATCTGCCACTATATTTGCCTTGCTCAATGATATAACACACTTATATCATAATATTTTAACAGCTCAAGCCACCTTCTTTGATGAAGATTCAGATCTTTTTGCATGAACACGTACTGTAAACTCTTATGACCAGTGAACACATCAACATGAACTCCATAAGAATAATGTCTTGAAATTTTCAAAGCAAAAATAATAGCTGTCAACTAAAGATCACGGGGAGGATAATTCTTTTCGCAGGTTTAAGCTGTCTAGAGACGTAAGCTATAACCTTGCCTCTCTACATCAAAACACAACCAAGACCAGCTCTGGAAGCATCATAGTAAACTACAAATCAACCTGTATAATCTACAAAGTTAGGACTGGGGTAGAAGTGAGTCAAGTTTTAAACTCCTGAAAACTCTTCTATCAAGAATCTCAACATTAAAATTTGACTTTCTTCTGAGTCAATCAAGAAAAGAGGGATGCAATAGAAGAAAAACCCTCAACAAACTACCTATAATAGCCAACCAAACCAAGGAAACTCCTAATATTTGATGGAGAGATAGGTCTGGGCCAGTTTCTAACTGCATTGGTCTTTTGATGGTCAACTCTATTGCCATCACTGGAAATAATATGGCTAAGAAAAGCTACTAATCTTAGACAAAATTCACACTTACTAAATTTGGTGAACAACTGATGAGCTCTAACAGTCTATAACACTATTCTCAAATGGCCTGCATGATCATTCTCACTACGATAATAGACAAGGATATCATCAATGAAGACTATGTCAAATATGTCTAAGTACTATTTGAACACCTTGTTCATCAAGTCCATGAAAGTTGTAGGGGCACTTGTTAGTCTAAAAGACATAAATAGGAATTCAAAGTGACTATACTGAGTTCTGAAATCTATTTTTTCAATGTCACATTCTCTGACTCTTAGATGATGATAGCCAGATCTGAGGTCTATCTTAGAGAGATAACTGGCACCCTGAAGTTGGTCCAACAAGTCATCAATTCTATGGAGTGGATACTTATTCTTGATTGTGACTTTGTTCAACTGGTGATAGTCGATGTACATTCTAAGAGAACCATCTTTCTTATGCACGAATAAGAATGGAGCGCCCCAAGGAGAAACACTAGGACTGATAAAACCCTTATCTAATAGATATATTAATTGTTATTTCAACTTCTTAAGCTTATCTGGAGCCATTTGGTAAGGTGGAATAAAGATAGGCTGGGTATATGGGAGAAGATCTATTCCAAAGTCAATTTTCCTTTCAAGAAGAACTCCAAGAAAATCATAAGGGAGCACATCTGGAAATTCACTTGCTACTAAAATTGACTCAAGACTTAGAGTCGCAGAACTAGAGTTTTTGACTCAAATAATATGGTAAACACACCCTTTAGATATCAGCTTTCTTGCTTAAGATAATGAACAATCTAACCCCTAACCACTGAAGTATTACCCTTCCATTCAATGACTGGAGCCAATCTATGCAAAGAATGACATTAAAATAAGTCATCTCTAACTCTACAAGATAAACTAAGGTTATTTTTTGAGATACTATGATCGAAAATTTTTTGTATACCCATCTGGCTATAATAATTTCACCCACTAGGGTAGACACTAAGAAAGGCTATTCTAATATTTGGGGAATAACACCAAAATTGATTTCTACATAAGGCGTTACAAAAGAAAGTGAAGCTCTGGGATCTAACAATGCATAAATATGAAAATAGAAAACCTGTAATGTACCCATAACCACATCAGGAGAACTTTCCTGATTATGCTGAGTCTGGAGTCATACAACCTATTCTGATGCTTCCTACTGGTGGCACTAGAAGTAAAACCCTATTGATTCAAGAAGCCTGTTGGAGTTGAAGAACGATGCAACTGACCCTACTAACCAGTCCTCAGGCAATCCCTGACCGTATGGCCTAGATTGCCACATCTAAAACACCTATTATATCCATCTTTACACTCACCCTGGTGATGCCTACCACATTTCTTATAAGGTAGATTAGTATGACAACTGTTCACACTACCCTTAGACTTAGATCCTGGCACTCTATCTCGACTGTCTTGCCTAAACTTAGGCACTGGTGCACTAGACAAATATGGAGCTGGGACTAAAATTGTTTTACCAAACTGAGAACGGTTACCACCTTCTAACCTTGGCTGAGAAAAGTTGAAACTACCTATTCTGGCCCTCCTATTTCCTCTCTCCCTTTCCATACACTTTTTCTTTTTAATTTGTTGATCATGAACTATAAGCCTATATAGGTCCATCTCCTTAATCAACATGGCAGTCCTACGCTCCTTAACCATACTATAAGATATACCAGACACAAACTTACTCATTCTAGATTCACTGCCATAGAGGGAGCATACCTCACCAACTTTGTGAACTTAAGCGAATACTCCTTTACACTCATATCCTACTTCAAATTGATAAACTCTTGAATGTTAGATTCCCTAAAGTCTAAGGGAACAAACCTATCTAAGAAAGCTATGGAAAACTCTTCCCACTTTACCAATTCTACATCAACCACATGTTCTTCCTTTTACTACTTAAACCAAGTATGAGCTACATCCTGCAACTGATATGCAACCAACTCTACACTCTCACTCAATGTGACACCATTAATATATTTCACTCTCTACACCATAGCTAAAAACTCCTGCAGATCCTCCTCAGTCTCGGATCCTGAAAACAAAAGGGTATTCATCTGAGTGAAATCTCGAATCCTAAGTATAACTGTATTTTTCACTAGATTGGCTGGAGCAACAACCTACTGGTTGTTTTGGGTAGCTACGGAATGGGCTAAGGTAATGAAAACAACCCTAAATTTGATATGGGAGACATGTTCATTTAGGGGATCTTCCTGAATAGGTAAGGGTATAGGCTGATCCCCGTTCCTTCTTTCGTAGTTTCTAACAGGAGGCATTGTCTATAAATAGGATAAAGTATGAGTTAAAAATAGAGTTTAAGTAGAGCTCATGCTCTTTCTCATGACATGAACACTGAAAGAAGGGAAACTTTCCTAAAATATTTCATAGCCTCTTGTCCATAAGTGTGGCATACTTCACACCCATGTACATTACTCAATGCAACTTTTAGAGTCCCTAGGACACTTTAAAACTTGGCTCTGATACGAAGTTTGGTCACAACCTAAGCTGAGGCCCTAGATGCAATGGTCATCCCAAGCCATCAAGTCCTGAGAGACCCCTCTAACTACCCAACCTACTAGTGATATTATCCGCTCTGGTCCTAGACCCTCATGGCTTTAAAAGTGAACCAACAATTAAATCCTATAGTTATACCAAATATCAAGAATAATAGGGGATGATATAAATCTCAGCGGGCTTAGGCTACCCCTGATCCACCTACTACTATGGTGGTAGAATCTCTAGTTCTATCTTTCTCTCAAAAGAAACAATAGGAACTGGCATTGGATCTTTGGCCTTATCTTGAGATGGGATATAGCTCTAGCTTGTACATGTCCTCTATGTTGAACTCAACCTCTAATAGGTGTTTCGGCCCTAGAGTTAGGGTCCTAATCCTTGGCCGTCATAGTTGCGTCCTAAGTATCTACAAAAGAGTGAAAGAAATAGGAATATAGAACCTTATATAGATCCAACATACAAATATGAACTAAAAAGATATTATTTTCCTATAAATTTCCTGAGCCTCCTAAAGATATGATACAAACCTAATTGTACCGATCTATGGTTATCTACTGGACACTTGTTCTTGTATCAACAATATCGGTGAACCTAACGTTGATACCAAATTATCATAATTTAATTTCTCAAGTCATGATAGAACCTACTCTAACCCACCAGTAGAGAAGACAAACCATAGCCAAAAATAGTAAGTAACAGGCTAAGCAATGAAAGACAACAAAATAAAGGGAATAGGAAAACCATAAAAATGCTGAATAATAATGGTAAAAGTATATATATATATATACTATATAACAGAGGGAATAGGAAAAAATATACAAAATGAGTTCGTAATGACCTAGTAAGGTCGATACAAGAGCTACTAATCCAAAATAAAGTACTAGACACTGCAAAATATATAATATAGTCTACAGAAGTATAAGAAAGCAATACAAAATAGTATAATGAGGAGGATCAACTCCATACTGTAAAACCTTATTTATCTCTAAATTAGTAGCAAGTCCTAGGACTATGTCAGTAGTGGTGGCTCAAACTCAGATCTGCATTAGAGAAAAAAATGTAGAAGTGTAGTACGAGCACTAATTACAATGGTGAATTAGTAATAATCATAAGTTAAATGAGCTAAATTATAGTTCAAGTATAAATAAAATGTAAAAAAACAAACTTAAGTATGAAATAAAGGCCAAAAAACTAAAATAGTAGATCATATCAATTGAAAGCAATATAAAGGCACCATAAGTACTAAAATATGGAAAATAAAGTCTAAATATAACATAATTTATCCCCATTTACCCAAAAGGAACAAGTAAGAAGAAAATAACCCAATCGAGTCCCCATGAGCTCGATGGGTACAAGTAAAGACTAAGAGTTATCTGAGGATTTCTTACAGAAGTATATGCCACACAACATGTACGAGCATCTGCACGATGAGTTTTCTACTTTGAGATAAGGTTTTATGTTTGTGGTTGAGTATAAAGAGAGATTTCATGAGTTAACTAGGAATTTGTCTATGATTTTGGATACAGTGTATGAGCAGAGTTGATGCTTTGTTAGGGAATTAAAATTACCGCTTTGTAGGGATCACAGAGTTTGGTGACTTCAAGAAAGTCTTTTTATTGATATTCTGAGTATGTTTATTCTATAAAGGTGATGAATTGTGAGGACCAAAGGGAAATCATAATAGACCTCATTACCAGGGTAGTTATAGTGGGAGCCACAACGACTCACAGTTCAGAGGTCGAGGGTTTTAGGATAGGTTAGGTACTTCTAGAAGAAGCCTTATTAGCATCAAGATTATCCTAGTAGGCCAGCGATACACCCAAATTATGAATTCTTTCAAGAAGTGTAAGGGGTCACTATCAAATATATAACCCAATAAAGGTTGGTGTCAAATCCCACAGGGAATAGGGTGATCATTAAGATGTCAGTGATTTAAGTGACTAATAGCCAATAATTTCTATAAGATGGGAGATTATATTATAACAATGCATGATCAATGTTTTGATTGTAGTTGAAAACACGTTGTTAATTTTGTAGAGGTATTAATCAATGATGAATTTGATTTAGGGTTGTGGTTTCTATGGCTAATGTCATTATTACTAGTCAGTTATTGGTTGCGATCTTCATGACTTGTGTAAAACACAAGATTATCAGTGGCTATAATTTATCTAAGTGTTTTTCAGCCTACTTAGATATTTAGTCCCTTAATTCTTTTAAACTTAAATAACCCTTTTATTTTAGTTTGATTTATCTCAAGTTATTCAATGTCATTAAGCATTGACCATTAAAAGGAAAATTAATGTTTCTAAATCATTATTGATATTCCATATCCTGTTGTTAATACATTATTTTAAGTGAATTAACTCAAGGCATGTTCTACTATTTGTAACCAATAGAAATTAGTTAAAATGATAAAATTGTAAATGTGAATACCACAGCTATTCAAATCTGAATAAAACTAATAATTAATTAATGCTAGTTGTAGGAGCTTAGCTACTCATGAATTTAAGAAGGAATGCAAAATATGAATTCATAACTCAAGAGTTATGCTTACAAAATATGAAATCAAATTTTGACTCTTCAAAAGATCCACAAAGTTGTTTAAAAACTCCCCAAAATCAGAATGTAATTCTTCAAAATACCCAACTACAAAACTAATATATGACGAAAGTAGTCAAATATGCTGAGGAAACCCTAAAAGCTGCTACTTATATCTTTGAAATTCAAATTTTTTTTAAAATCAAACAGCTAAAATTTCACTCAATAGTTGACGACAAGGTCAACGGCTCGTCACTTGGTTGACAGCTCATCAACCAAGTCGTCAACTAAGTTCTTTAGTATGATTCTGCTTCTGGTTGACGTTGGTGTTGATGAATTTTCACCCAATGGATGACTCATTAATATAGTCATCACTTTATTCTTCACACACTGATTCAAGATGATGACTAAACTGACAATTCATCACTTAGTTGTCACGTTATCAAATCAAGACAACAAAATAACTTTTTGCTCCTTTTCTTTGATTTTCTTAGACTTTGACTTTTCTTGCATTATTAAACCAAATACGATCAGAAACAACATAAGTTACTTAAGAAATTACAATTATTTTGAGGTAAAAGCTTCAAATATGCTGTCAGTTAACCAACACATAAATACCATCAACTCAATACACTTTTTTGTCCTCAAGAAACTATATGACACAGTATTATGCATACAATAGAGTATCAACGGATAAAATAACAGTTCTACTTTAAACTTGAACACATTAAGGAAAGTGTGATCTTTGTGCTAAATAATAATAGGATTCAATGCTTAACCTTCAATATCAAAGAAGCAATACTACCTATACTTAGAGTATTTGAACAAATAGTTAGCAATCACAAGTACCATTCATATGCCCTCACTAAAAGAAAGAACTTCTTCACATAGAATGCCACTTTTTTGCTTTATAAACTAGAAATTAAATCTCTCTCTCGCAAATAAATTTCAATTTGTGCACCTACTATGCCATAGGCTTGCTCTAACCATTCTGCTTTTGTCCTTAAGTAGGTCAATTAAGATCACTATGGGGCTTTCTCGTCTTGTATTGAAGGCTTAAGTGTCAGTAAGATAAATAAAGCACCCTAGGTTTTGATACATACAAAATTTCTTGGTTTTAAGCTTATGGATATCATATGACTTGGGGGTATTTTTTGTATGATAGGGTTTGTTTTAGGGGTCCTCATCTCATATGTTCATCAATGTGGTTTGGATGGTTTCTATCCAAGGTATGAATGGATCATACTTGTTGTATATTAGGATACTAGGGGTATCATGTCAATCGTATGATACCCTATGTCTAGCCTAGGTGATTTTGTTTTGCCTAAGGTATAGTTATAAGGTACTTATTGTATGGTTGTATACGAGTTGGCTTTGGTGGCTGTATGTTGGAGCATTTTGGGGTCCAAGGGATGCCTAGGGTACGAGTGGTAGGTATCAATCATATGGTAGGGTACAACTGGAGAGGGTGTGGTCACACCGTGAAACACCCCGATTCGCTGAACCAGAATGCTACACGGTGCTCATGAGCCCGAGGGACCACAAGCTAACCCATGACTGATATCTGTACCTGTATACTGCAAATCATGATATAATAATGCAGAATACATAGAACTGTAAGGCCATAAGGTTCGACTGAATACAATCATATGGGTGAAAATACCCAAAACAACTCAAGCTGAACGTAAATCTGAACATAAATTTGAAAGCCTCTAAACTATCGGAATAAGGAGTTAAGGGAACATATCTCTAACTAACTATGTAAAATTGAACTAAAGATATAAATAAATGTATCAAATCATATTGTCCTCGAATTAATAAGGACTCACTGTATCTCTGCGACTGGAATGCTATCGCTACTGCTGGGCTGGAGCTCGTGTCTCGGAACCTATGGTGTAACATGAAAAGAAAGCACCATAGTACAAATGCGTCAGTACATCTGGAGTACTGAGTATACAAGGAAGGTAGGTTGAACATAAAGGGTTTCATGCCTGAACAACACTGACTGACTAATATAAACGTGGGAGTGCAAACACACATATCTATAAACTGGGACCGTGAATACGTGATAGCATGACCTGTAAGCTAATACATGGTTTACTGATAACTGTAATGACTGATACTGAAATTGATAACATGGACGACTGTATCTGAAAGTCCTGTATATACTGAAATCTGAATAACGCCCTAAGTTTTTTTACTGAGACTGATACTGAAACTGTGGGAAGTAATGTTTAAACGACATGCCCCATATATGCCGTTATGGCTAAGATGGGGTCCAATATCTGCCCTGACTAGATTGGTGTCAATACCGTGCCACGGGTAAGGACAACCTGTGAGTGACCCTTATCTAGCAGGTACTCAATGAGAACGGTGGGAACCCTAAACTGACGGGTTAAACCACCTCATCAACCCTAATCTAATGGGTTAAGATATCTCAACCTACGCTGGCTTTGTAGTTCTGGAACACAAGGATGAATACTAAGAATCACACCCTAAACTAGCGGGTGAGTTCCCATCCTTTGGTTCACTCGGTGCTAACCTCTACTCCTATCCGGAGGGACTAGACATGAATAACTAACTGTGCATGACTTAATCTTACTGAATTCCATTGACTAGCGAAATGTTACTGATATCTGATAACTGACTAAGATCATGAGGTTTTCTTGAGTCACATGACTGAATGAAGTCTATGGTACAATATCTTGAGTTCGAATATCGTGAAACATGACATGGATCTAGGGAAACAGCTATAGTTTCCGGGAACAAGTACCCCCAGGACTCGATGGAAGGAAACTGACACACATGACTGACTTGATCATAAGAGTTGAGTCCATAATTTATAATATCATAAGTAGTGATCTCATACTAAGCATGGTTATCAACAATGTATTGCATGGAAAGGATTTCATATCACATGGAAGTACTTGCACAATCTTAATATCATGTTCATTTCATAATCATATTGGCAACACATACCAATAGCATGGAAGTTCATGTGGATTGCATGGTTATCATACATCTTGTTCATAAGTAGGATTTGCAAGTGAACATAGCTTAATCTTATAAGAATAGTTCATGAGTATTCCAATAGCATTTACAAGGAACATTAACAACATAGATGTCATTGGAACGTAAGGGCATATCATGAATCCTTCACTTAGTCACAATTTAGCTATATTGAATGATTTCTAGTTTATTAGGCATTTTATCAACCACCTTACATGCACATCTTAAGCATAGGTGAAATCATGAAATTACACATCATGAACAACCAAATTTACATGTTTCCAACTCATATGATATCATGAATTCATAAAAACATACAAAGATTCCATCCTAGGAATCACCTAATATCAACAACATGATCATCAACACCCAACAATATAGAAATCATAATTTATGATGAAAAAGAGGGTTTTTGAGATTTATGGATGAAAGGGATCCATAAATCAACTCACCCATACCTTAGAAGGAAAGATTCTTGATGATTGACGGAGGAATTTCCTTGAAATCAGATCTTCAAGCTTAGTTACACAACCCTAGTTGTTTTTCTCTTTTAGTGCTCTTGTATGATTGATGATAGGCGAATTTACACACCTATATCAATATATTTTGCCCATATTTTAGCCTAGTTTTGAGAACAAACTATATATTTCATGCACTTTTAGTCCTTTTTCCTATAAATGAGCTAACGAACATGATTAGTAAAGTTTCAGGTATAAATGTTGCAAAATACAAAATTTTATGGCTTACTTGACGCAAAAGAAAGCTCACAAAGGAAGGGAAGAAAGTCTACACGCCTAAGGACCAAAACTGCTGCATGGAAAATCTGTCCCGAGCTAAAACAGCATTTCTGAAGACTTTGGGGACTTACAGACACAAAGCTGGATTTGGACAATGATACATTAACCTAGTACAATTGGGTTATGTATTTCATTAGTTTATTTGGATTATGATAATGTTGCATTGACCTAGTACATTTGGGTTAAGCATTTCATTAGTCTAGTAGGATTTGGTTATTTATTTCATTAGCATAGTAGGAGTAGGATAGGAGTATTATAAATACCCTATCATGCTAGAGATTTTTAATGAAGTCCTCCCTTAGTGGAGAGACAACTCCTCCCTTAGTGGAGAGATACATTCAACAATTAATCTTCTTCCATCCCTCTCTTCTTCCACCACAACAATTCTACAACTCTTCTAATCTTTCCAATAATTCTATTCTTCTTCTATTCTTAAATTCCACAACAAGAGAATCGTTACCAAGCCAAGGAAACACGCCACACGCCTATCACTTGATCTACACGCCATTACTTAATATTGTGATATAATAACAATGTCAATCGTGATCTCCTTCGCATTCATGGGTAACTAAACCTCTCTGTTGGGGTTATGGAAGCCGAATGAGATACTATCTATTGCTGTGAGTTTGTGAGTTCGAGACACGTATATTGCTTATATCATTATTCTCTTCATCTTAATCCACATTCTTTGAGGTTGCAAACGAAAGAATACGCCAGACTAACATTTAACTTGTTCGAGAGAAAGATTATTTGTCTGGAAAAGAGATAGTGTCAAGGTAGTAGGACACCCTTTCCTATTAAAAAGCTAATGTCGTAACTGGACTAACCTCTTGGAGAATTCGTACTGTTAGACACGCTTTAAGCTCGAGAGAGTTAAAGTGAAATAGTCCTTGTTTAGGTCGAGAGACGCTTGGATTTACCATCGAATACAATTCTCTATAAGCAATTGCATGTCAGAATTCTACACACTCATAGCCAATAGAGACGTATACCTCAGAAGGTGGACATAACCCCAACGTTTCAATTCTCATTGTTTACAACTTACGTAACAATATTTCTCTTTTTACTTTGCTATTTTCAGCTTTTACTTTATTGTTTTGGTTACACATTACAATCCCCCCTCATTACGACACTTGCACTAAAAGTCTAGTAATTCTGCTTACTTGTTGACCAAGCTATTCTCTGTGGGATCGATACCCAACCCAGGTTGGGTTCTATATTTGCTAACGACCGCTTTACACTCCTACGAGAGCTGTAGATTGAGCGTTATCAAAAATTGGCACCGTTGCCGGGGAATACGAGTGTCAATCAAGTTCGTGATAATTACTAGACCCTTTGGTCAATGATTCTCGTACTTTTACGTTTAGTTTTTGTTTTTATTTCTTGCAAGTTTTTACTTTAGTGCATGGCCCATACTAGAAGTTCTGGTCAACCGTTATTACCAATCAATCCTGAACCACAACGAATTAGAAGAATGGAATCACAAGCTTAAATCGACAGGATGGCTGCTCAACACGAGCAAGCAAGATTAGCTGCTCTTGCTGCCGCCCAAGTACACCAGCAAAACATTGATAATCCTGGACGAGCAACAAATCCTGACGATGAGGATTTAGGTGATGACGAGTTGATAAACCCAAGGCATGTTGCTGAAACTACAACATTTGCCAACAGAAGAGGTCGACAAGCTCGGTATAGGTATGATCGCCAACCTTTGTAGCCAGCTTTCGACGATGATGATGATGATCTTGATGGTGTCGGAGCCACTGGAGCTATAATTCCACCACCATTAGCGCCCGGAGCAAAGTTCAACATCACAAGCACCATGATTCAGTTATTGCAACTTAAGGGATTATTTGGTGGACTAGCAGGCGATGATCCGAATATGCATCTCATCAACATTATTTCTACATGCAAGTCCTTTGACAATCCTGGTGTTGGTCAGAATGCTATTCGATTACGTCTATTTCCATTGTCTCTGTCTGGGGAGGCAACACTATGGTTGAATGGGCTGACTCCTGATTCAATTACAAATTGGAGGCAATTGAGAGACGCTTTCCTAGAAAGATTCTTTCCGCCATCCAAAAGAGCACAGTTGAGAGATGAGATCATAAATTTTCGACAGCTTCCCTCTGAAGCTCTTCATGAAACATGGGAGAGGTTCAAGACAAAGCTAGTGAGATGCCCAAACCATCACATGACTAATGTTCACCTCATGGAGATCTTGTATAGAGCCTTGAATTCAATAACTAAACCAGTGGTGGACAACGCAGCTGGAGGTTCTTTTATGGACCTCACTTTTGGTCAAGCAATCAATATGCTAGATCGTATGACAAAACAAAGTAGAGCCTGGCATACCATGGATTCTGAGGTAGCAAGCCCCACTTTATCTATTGGCATGACTGCAGACCAACGAAGAAGAGAAGAAGAACGTGATCAAGATATGGCGCACATGAAAACCCAAATGGATCTTCTTACAAAGCATCTATTAGGGAATACTGAAAAAGTGAAAGCGATTGCGTCAAAAGGAAGAGACGAATCTGATTCGGAAGAGGAGGCCAACTACTTGAACAATCAGGGGGGTTTCCGAGGGAATACCCAAAGAAACCAAGTTCGGAACTATTATGATAAATATGGAAACAAAGACCAAGGTAGTTAGAAGAACAAGAATGAAAAGAGTGGTTTGTACGTTCCCCCTGGCAGACGTGATACCACCACATCTAATTCTGGAAGTATGGAAGCCATGATGGCTAAATTATTGAAAGGAGTGGAAGCAACGAGCGCGGGAGTAACAGAGGTAATCAATGATTTTCCCTCAATGAAACAATTAGTAGATTCACATTCCACTTCAATTAGACAACTAGAGCAGCAATTCAGTCAACTTTCAGCAGCACTCAATCAAAGAAAGGCCGGCACTTTACCTAGCGATACTATGCCAAACCCAAGAAATGACGGGTCATGCATGGCCATCACTACCAGAAGTGGTAAGGTGCTGGAAACTTCCATAAAAGACAAGCAAGTGGTTGACAAAGTTGCGGACAAGGATAGAAACGCAAAACGTGAGGAGTCCGCGGATGACGTTACTAGCATCACTCCCAACGACGTGCAACCTGAAAAAGCGGAAAAACGGAAGCAAGAGGAGAAGAAAGCCACGGAGAGAACACTTCCATACCCACCACCACCTTTTCCCCAAAGATTGAAGAAGGTGGCGGAGGACACTAAGTTCAGCAAATTTATGACTATGTTGAAGCAGCTGACCATCAATGTTCCATTAGTGGAGGCACTTGAACAAATGCCTGGGTATGCGAAGTTTATGAAGGACCTATTGACAAAGAAGCGGGCAGCAAGTTATGAGTTGGCGGATAATGTTAATCATTGTAGTGCAATCGCTACAAGGTCGTTAGTTCAAAAGAAGGCAGATCCTGGAGCTTTCACTATTCCTTGCACAATTGGATCGTTGGATTTTGCTAAGGCATTGTGCGATTTGGGAGCTAGCATCAATTTGATGCCACTATCTATATACAGAAAGTTGGGGTTGGGAGACCCTACACCAACCAATATGAGGCTCGTCATGCCTGATAGGTCGGTAAAACGACCTGTGGGTATCTTGAATGATGTGTTGGTGAAAGTTTCTTCATTCATCTTTCCTGCAGACTTCGTTATTCTGGATTGTAAGGAGGATTCTGAAGTTCCCATCATCTTGGGACATCCCTTCCTTGCAACTGGAAGTATGCTTATTGACATGAAAGATAATAAGCTTTTGTTTCGAATTAATGACGAAGTGGTACGGTTTGATATATGCAAAACAATGAAGCAGCCCAGCGATATGAATGAGTTATCTGTAGCTGATGTTCATCATGAGGATACAAAAGCATTATCTATAGAGAAACAGCCTACTGCTGAGCCATTGTCTGTTGTGCCACTGAAAGTTGAGCATGAAGATAATGAAGGTTATGAAGAACTTATGAGTGCTCTAACAGAAATAGAGCCTTATACTCCTAAGCAACAAGATTGTAATCTCAAGAATCAACCAAAAGCGAAGACTCCCTTTGACGAGCCACCAATGCTAGAATCGCAAGATCTTCCCGATTATCTAAGGTATGTGTTCTTGGAAAGTAGAAATATACTTCCGGAGAGTACAGATGATTTAAGTGAACAGCACGTAGAAGCTCTCATCTCTGCTCTGAAGAGATACAAGAGAGCTATGGGTTGGACTATTGATGATATAATTGGAGATTCTCCGGGAAAATGTAAGAGCCATCTTGAAGAAGATCGCATGCCCACAGGTAAGCCTCATTGTCGTCTAAATCCTTTCAGAAAACGATCCATCACTTATCTCGACGAAGTCTAAGTACTCGAGGTAACTATGTCGATCTACGACAATAAATAAGGCGCTAGATGGGAGGCAACCCATCGTTTTATTGTTTTATCATTTCATCGTTTTATCATTTTTATACTTGTTTGTTTTTGACAAATGAAAAATCCAAAAATAAGAGTCGTGCCACGACCAAAACTAAGGCGTTTGGTGGGAGGCAACCCATTGTACTAATCATTTTCATTTGTTTTGAGCAAAAATAGGTGCAAGAAGTATTCAACGAGGAGATTGATTTCAATAGACGATTTAGACACATTGTAGAGTAAAGTTGGTAAGTTAGGAATGGTGATGAATAAGGCTATAGATTGAGCATTTATCACGCCAAAATAGGCATCGAGAAAGGCTAGGCCTTGGTAAAACTAGGCCACGAACGATGCACAACCTATCCTATAGCCTAAGGTCTCGGAATCTAGTGTGCTATACACTATGCGCCGCCTATTCCTAGGTATGCTTTTGACTATGCGCCGCCTATGTGGTATTTTTGTCTCCAAAACCGATTGTAAATGGGTCAAAACCCGACCCATTCTCTTCCTATATAAAGGGGACTTAGTCTTGAAATATAACCACACTAAAAATTGACCCAAAGGCGCCGCACATCCATCCAAATCATCTCAAAACTTCTCTTTTTGCTCTTCCAATTCACAAGAACATCTCCAAAGGCTTCAATCACGTAAGTACTCTTTTATTCTAAATCTATTTCTAGTAAGTACTACGTTCCTATGCCTATTATGAATTTCTACATCTTCAAAGATCATTGGTGATGTTAATGTGTTTGGATTGTTGATACACAACCATGTGAGTGAACATATACGTTAGGATAATCTTGACCGGTCTCCGACTTGAATTTGGTTTTAATAAGCATTGTTATACTATTTTCAGAATTGCCATGACTATGAACATTTCTTAAGCTTGTTACTTGGATACTTACATGTTAGACTATCTCATTCATCGAGATAAGACTTATAGTTGCCTACCGACATAGGAGGTTGTGATTGTTGTAAATAACTATACCTTGATGTAACCCCTATGTAGTAGTGTTGTTATACGTAACATGAACGTAGTGCAATGGCTGCAAGTAGTGATACATCACTGATCTTCTTGTCAGAAGATAGTTCCTAAAACGTATGTCGATGAATTCTGAGTAATCGATCACTTTCACCTCACTAGTTGGTGCCAACAACCTAAGTGTGGGGTGGTACCCCTACTGCTTATGTATAGATTGTATCCATTGAGATTGTGCTACCATTAACACTATTTCTAGTCTCAGGTACAATGGAATCGAAAGCAAGACAAGGGAAGGAAAAGGCTACCACTTCCCAAAAGGGCAAGAAAAGAGGCCGCAAGGAGCAAGGAGAACCCTCCCCGCTGCAAACACCTTGACTCACGCCTGGAATTAAGTGGGATACTTATGCGGAACTTATGAGGATGATGACTCTTATGATGATCCCAACGCAAGGGGTATGACCCCAGACATAGAGGAGGAGTCCGACTGACCAGGTTCCTAGTATTTATTTTCCACTGAGGACAGTGTCCCGACTAAGTGTGGGGTGGTGGTATTGCATGCTATACTTCTCTATTCGCATCTATGTTTGTTTGCTTTTGTTTCATTTTTGTTTCGTTTTGTTTCGTTTTGTTTTTTTTTAGTAGTTAAAATTTTTTCTAGCTTCGCATGAAATTATTTTGACAGGCAGCATGAGATTATAACAAGAGTATGTGTTACAATTGTGACTATTGAGACATTTAGACTCTAGTTGTGACTCATTATGTGATATTTTGTGGTTCAATTCCTTCACTTGTTGGGTCGAGAGTCTATATTACTTCCAATCAAGTCGACCATGTGTCTTGTGTGTGTGAGATTAATAGTATCTTCTATGTATGTGGCTGATGCTAGAAGTTGCCTGGTATGTATGCAAAGCGAAGATAAGGAGTGTAAGTTTAGGAGATGATTTAGGCATTTCTTTGGCAACCTATACATGTTTACCTTTGTTTTAACTACCCATGGACATCATCCTAGTTAAACCCTTTTGAGCCTTTAGCCTATTTCTTTGACAACCTTGCATGTAAGCCTAATCCATTTTTTTCAAGACCGTAATTTGATCCAAATTCCTAAGTGCTTTAAATTAAAAAAAGTCATGTGACAACATAAGAGGAAATTGGGTGAGTATGATGCTTTAAATTGTAATGGTGCTTGAATGTGTTATGAAAAAGAAAGTGCTATCATAAGAGGTATGTTGTGAAAAGAAAAAGGAAAAGAAAGCTGAAAAGTGAGTTGTTCTTAAAATTGAAAAACAAAAGAGGAGAACAAGGGTGGTAGAATAAAAGAAAGAAGAAAGGTTGAAAGAAAAAAGTGTCAATGATACAATGTGATGTATTAAAGCGCTTAGGAGCTTAGTCACTATTCCTGGCCAAAATAGTCCTACCCGTCCCTTAGCCTACATTACAACCATCAAAAGACCTACTTGATCCTAATCTTAACATTCTGACATTTAGTAGAGTACTACAGTAAGGGCAAGCCTATGGTCATCAGTTGCTACATATGAATTCTTTGTGAGAGTGAGAGCAAGGATAGTTTGATACCCATGTTTGAAAAATATACTATACTTGTGAGTGATTATGGGTACTATATTGTGAGACACACATGGTTGATGAGTTTTGGATAGTGGCATATGATTCTATGCACCTTAACTTTTGCATGCGAGCTGACCACCATCACGAGTCTATGCTAGAGGTTAAACTGTTTCTACTTATAACCGGGAAGTACTCTTTGTTGATAATTGTTGTGCTTGTCTTGAAGAATGTTTTGTGTTGTTGCTGTAAAAACCCTAAGATGATGTTTAGAAGGACATGATATGTTGTTCGAGGACGAACAAAGGTTCAAGTGTGGGGTGTTGATGATAGGCGAATTTACACACCAATATCAATATATTTTGCCCATATTTTAGCCTAGTTTTGAGAACAAACTATATATTTCGTGCACTTTTAGTCCTTTTTCCTATAAATGAGCTAACGAACAAGATTAGTAAAGTTTCAGGTATAAATGATGCAAAATACAGCATTTTATGGCTTACTTGACGCAAAAGAAAGCTCACAAAGGAAGGGAAGAAAGTCTACACGCCTAAGGACCAAAACTGCTGCATGGAAAATCTATCCCGAGCTAAAACAACATTTCTGAAGACTTTGGGGACTTACAGACACAAAGCTGGATTTGGACAATGATACATTAACCTAGTACAATTGGGTTATGTATTTCATTAGTTTATTTGGATTATGATAATGTTGCATTGACCTAGTACATTTGGGTTAAGCATTTCATTAGTCTAGTAGGATTTGGTTATTTATTTCATTAGCATAGTAGGAGTAGGATAGGAGTATTATAAATACCCTATCATGCTAGAGATTTTTAATGAAGTCCTCCCTTAGTGGAGAGACAACTCCTCCCTTAGTGGAGAGATACATTCAACAATTAATCTTCTTCCATCCCTCTCTTCTTCCACCACAACAATTCTACAACTCTTCTAATCTTTCCATTAATTCTATTCTTCTTCTATTCTTAAATTCCACAACAAGAGAATCGTTACCAAGCCAAGGAAACACGCCACACTCCTATCACTTGATCTACATGCCATTACTTAATATTGTGATATAATAACAATGTCAATCGTGATCTCCTTCGTATTCATGGGTAACTAAACCTCTCTGTTGGGGTTATAGAAGCCGAATGAGATACTATCTATTGCTGTGAGTTTGTGAGTTCAAGACACGTATATTGCTTATATCATTATTCTCTTCATCTTAATCCACATTTTTTGCGGTTGCAAATGCAAGAATACGCCAGCCTTACATTTAACTTGTTCGAGAGAAAGGTTATTTGTCTGGAAAAGAGATAGTGTCAAGGTAGTAGGACACCCTTTCCTATTAAAAAGCTAGTGCCGTAACTGGACTAACCTCTTAGAGAATTCGTACTGTTAGACACGCTTTAAGCTCGAGAGAGTTAAAGTGAAATAGTCCTTGTTTAGGTCGAGAGACGCTTGGATTTACCATCGAATACAATTCTCTATAAGCAATTGCATGTCAGAATTCTACACACTCATAGCCAATAGAGACGTATACCTCAGAAGGTGGACATAACCCCAACGCTTCAATTCTCATTGTTTACAACTTACGTAACAATCTTTCTCTTTTTACTTTGCTATTTTCAGCTTTTACTTTATTGTTTTTGTTACACATTACAATCCCCCCTCATTACGACACTTGCACTAAAAGTCTAGTAATTCTGCTTACTTGTTGACCAAGCTATTCTCTGTGGGATCGATACCCAACCCAGGTTGGGTTCTATATTTGCTAACGACCGCTTTACACTCCTACGAGAGCTGTAGATTGAGCGTTATCAGTGATGAGCTTTGAGATGATAATAGGGTTGTAATATGTTTAGAAGCTATATATTTTGTAGGGTTAAGTTTAGGGATGTGTAAGGAGTGTTAAAAGACTTAATTACCTTTAAAATAACTTAAAACGGAGTGTTTTTAGCACCTGGAATTGACTTAGGCGGCACCCAAATGATCTCCTATGCTTGGGTTGGGCGGCGCCTAACCAATCGCCTATGCTTACTGTCTCGCACGAAAATGGGCATAGCTTTTTGCTCGGGTACTGGATTAAGGAAAAATTGGTATCGTTGGAAAGCTAATTCGATTCTCTACAGTTTGGTGGGTATGAATCAGCCAAATTACCACATTAGCATCAAGTTATACTTGTTCAAAGATGACCCTTGCAAAGTCGAACACTAAAACTTGATGGATTCAAAAACTCTTAGCTTGTATTACCTTAAGTGACTCATATGAACATCCTTAATGCATCATAAACTATCATATCACTAGGATATTCATTGGAAGTCATGTACTCAAGTATGAATCACAGGATAGGAGATTTCATATGTAGGAATAATTATTCACTTCCTAGCTTAAAAACATGCGGGGTATTACAATATCTCCCCCTTGGGAATATTCATCCTCGAATGAGAATTTACTTAGTAGGGATAAAAGACAATAGAACCTGAACTAAACATAAAGAACTGAAACTTGATCTCATGACTGACATGCTAAACATACTGAACTCATGCATATCTGATACACGAACAACTGACATATGAATGCATGACTGAGTATGAAACGATTAATATGTACCAATTTTATACTGGAAACATGAACGTTAACTGAATAAGATTAAGGAGAACTATTACCTTGAGTTTGATCTGAATTGGAAGGGAAGAGGTTAGGATACTTGGTACGCATATCTGCTTCTACTTCCCAAGTAGCTCCATCATGAGACTGATTTCGCCAAAGAACCTTGACTAGAGGGACTTCTTTGTTCCTTAATCTACGAGTTTGATAATCTAAGATTTTGACTCGAATTTCGTCATAGGAGAGGCTATTCTGAATGTCGATGCTTTGAATAGGGACAATAACTGCTGGGTCACCTATGCATTTCTTTAGCAAAGAGACATGGAAGACTGGATGGGCCGAGGCTAGATCTGAAGGTAACTCAAGCTCATAAGCTACCTTGTCGAAGCGACAAAGAATTCTGAAGGGACCGACATATCGGGGAATGAGTTTCCCTTTCTTGCCGAACCTCTTTACTCTCTTCATGAGAGAGATATTAAGATAGAAATAGTCATTGACCTCAAACTTGAGATCCTTTTTACGAACATCTGCATAGGACTTCTGTCGGCTCTGAGCAGCTCGAAGACTCTCTCTGATCAACTGAACTTTCTCTAAGGCGTCAAATACTAAGTTAGGACCTATGATTAAGGCCTCACTAACTTTGAACCAACCAATTGGAGATCTACATCTCCTACCATAGAAAGATTCAAATGGAGCCATCTGAATACTAGAATGATAGCTATTGTTTTATGCAAACTCAATCAAAGGCAAGTGGTCATCCCAACTTACCTTAAAGTAAATTGCACACACCCTTAGAATATCTTCAAGAGTATGAATGGTCCTCTCTTCTTGACTATCTGTCTGAGGATGAAATGTTGTGCTGAGATGGACTTGGGTACTGAGACCCTTTTGGAATGCTTTCCAAAAGTGAGAAGTGAACTGGATACCTCTTTCTGAGATGATAGATACTGGAACACCGTGTAACCTGACTAACTCAATGATATAGAGTTTGGCATAATCCTCGGTGGAATTAGAAGTACGAACAAGAAAGAAATAAGCTGACTTGGTCATTCTATCTATAATGACCCAGACTGAATTATGCTGTTGACGAGTCCTAGGAAAACCCGTCACGAAGTCCATTTTAACTTCTTCCCACATCCAAGTAGGAATGGTGAACTCTTGCATGGAACCACTAGGTTTCTGATGCTCTATCTTCACCTTTTGACATGTAGAGCACTTCGCCACAAACTTTGCAACATCTCTTTTCATCCCACTCCACCAATAGATCTCCCGCATGTCGCAGTACATCTTAGTGGACCCTAGATGAATAGAGTATCGCGCACCATGCACTTCTGCAAGAATTCACTGCCTCAATTCATCTACACCTAGAACACATAGACGACCGTGACAACGAAGAACACCATCTCCCCCTTGGGAGAAAACCTTGACTTTCTGATTCTGAGCTGACTCTTTAAGCTTGACAATGCTAGGATCCCTGTCTTGTTTCTCTTTCACCTCGGAAACTAAAGATAACTCTGAACTACTATGAACACATACATCACCCTCTGAAGAATCGACTAAGCAAACGCCTAGTCTGGCAAACTGATGGATCCCCTGAGCTATCTTTATCTTACTATCCTCAATGTGAGAAATACTACCCATGGAAAGTCAACTGAGAGCATCGGCCATAACATTGGCCTTGCCTGGATGATAAAGAACACTCATATTGTAACCCTTCAAGAGCTCTAACCACCTTCTCTGGCAAAGATTAAGATCTTTCTAGGAAAATACATACTGTACGATTTTATGGTCTGTGAAGACATCTACATGAACTCCATAGAGATAATGCCTCCAAATCTTTAAGGTAAAAACTACCACTGCTAACTTAAGATCATGAGTAGGATAACTCTTCTCATGTGGCTTTAACTGTCTGGAGGCGTAGGCTATGACCTTACCATGCTGCATGAGGACACAACCTAAACCCACTCTAGATGTATCACAATAGACTACAAAACCTTCTGAACCATCTGGAATAGCTATAACTGGAGCGGAGGTGAGTTGAGTCTTCAACTCTTGAAAGCTCTTCTCGCATGAATCTAACCACTGAAACTTAATCTTCTTCTGAGTCAGTATGGATATGGGAGATGCAATAGAAGAAAATCCCTCGACAAACCATCTGTAATAGCCAGCCAAACCTAAGAAACTCCTAATATTTGATGGAGATACGGGTCTGGTCCAGTTTCTTACTGCCTCAGTCTTCTGAGGATCTACCCTAATGCCATCACCAGAAACAATATGGCCAAGGAATGCGACTGATCTTAGCCAAAATTCGCACTTGCTAAACTTAGCAAATAATTGGTGATCCCTGAGAGTCAGAAGAACAATATTGAGATGGTCTTCATGATCACGCTCTGTGTAAGAATAGACCAGAATATCATCTATGAAGACTGTGACAAACATGTCCAAGTACTGCTTGAACACACGGTTCATCAAATCCATAAAAGCTGTAGGGGCATTGGTAAAACCAAATGACATGACTAAAAATTCAAAGTGACAATACCGAGTATGGAAAGCTATCTTTGAAATGTCACATTCTCTATCTCTGAGATGATGATAGCCTGATCTGAGGTCTATTTTAGAGAAGTAACTGGCACCCTGAAGTTGGTCGAATAGATCATCAATCCTGGGAAGAGGATATCTATTCTTGACTGTGACCTTCTTGAGTTGACGGTAATCAATACACATCCTGAGAGAACTGTCTTTCTTGCGCACGAATAATACTGGCTCACCCCATGGGGAAACACTATGTCTGATTAATCCCTTATCTAAGAGATCCTTCAACTGATCTTTTAGTTTCTTGAGTTCTGCTGGTGCCATTCTGTATGGTAAAATAGAAGTAGGTTGAGTATCCAAAAGAAGGTGTATGCCAAAGTCTATTTCCCTTTCGGGAGGAATGCCTGGAAGATCTTCGGGAAAGACATCTGAGTATTCATTAACAATAGATACTATTTTAAGGTTGGGATATTTAGAACTGGAATCTTTAACATGCACGAGATGATACATACACCCCTTAGAAATCATTTTCCTTGCCCGAAGGTAGGAAACAAGTTGACCCTTGAACGCTGAAATGCTACCCTTCCACTCTAGGATAGGATTATTCGGGAACTGAAACTGAACTATCTTGTTTCTGCAGTCGACTGTGGCATAGCAAAAATGGAGCCAATCCATGCTGAGAATGACATATAAATCAGTAATCTCTAACTCCACTAAATCTGCTGACGTGGATTTCTGAGATATCATAACCGGGCAGTTCCTGTATACCCGTCGAGCTATGATGGTTTTACCCACGGGAGTAGAGACTGAGAAGGGCTCTTCTAGGACTTCGGGACTGATTGCAAAATCTCCTGCTATGTATAGAGTAAAAAAAGATAAAGATGCACCTGTGTCTAGCAAAGCATAAATAAGAACATGGAAAATTTGTAACGTACCTGTAATGACATCAGAGAATTTTCCTGATCCTGTTGGGACTGAAGAGCATAGAGTCTATTTAGGCGTTGCCCACTGGTAGCACTGGAAATGGCACCCTGCTGGTTTGGGCAACTAGATTGAGTTGTAGAATAATTTTGCTGACCCTGAAAACTTGACTGCAGACACTCTCTAATCCTGTGGCATGGCTTGCCATAACCAAAACTGACATCACTATCAGCTCTGCAAATGCCCTTGTGGTTCTTACCATAAGTCTGACAAAGGGGATTCGTTCGGGCACTGCTAACACTTCCCTGAGATGTAGAGCCTGGCTCATTGTTTCTGTCGCCATCTCTGAACTTCAGCACTGGAGCGCTGCCAGAGAAAGGAGTTGCAATGACTGACTTGGAGCGAAATTGTGAATGGTTTCCTCCATCTAACTTGGGGTGAGGAAAGTTGAAATTACTTGACCTTGCTCTCTTGTTCTGCCTCTCCCTAGTCTTAAAGTTCTACTCTTCTACTTGCAGGGCATGGGTTATGAGTTTGGCTAAGGTCATATCATCGATCAGCATCACAGACCTACACTTATTTACTACGCTATTGTTGACCCCTGACACGGACTTGCTCATCTTAGCTCTATTGTCTGCAACCACATGAGGAGCATACCTGGCTAGCTGAGTAAATCTGAGAGAATACTCCCTAACCATCATATTCCCCTACCTGAGGTTGATGAACTTAAGAACTTTGGCTTACCTTAGCTCTTGAGGAAAGAATTTATCTAAGAAAGCCGTAACAAATTCCTCCCACTCGATAGGGCCTGCATCATCTAACCTCTCAGACTTTCACTGTTTGTACCAATCATGAGAAACATCCTGTAACTGGTAGGCGGCTAACTCAGCACTCTCAATAGAAGTAATACCCATGATGTCAATGAACTTCTGGACTTGGTCAATGAACTCCTGAGGGTCCTAATCAGACTTAGACCCATGGAAAGATGGAGGGTTCATCCGAGTGAAGTCCTGAACCATAGCTGCTTTAGGAGTGGCCACTGGATTGGCCGAAATAACTGGTGGCCGTTCATTCTGTGCAGCCATGGACTGAGCAAGTGTGGTAAATGCAGCTCTAAACTCTGCATGGGAAACATGTTCGCCCAAAGGATCTTCGAGCTGAGGAGCTGGCTGGTTTCTTCTCTTTGGGACCATGGTTTGGAATACGAGAAGAATGGATTAGACTGAGAGTTTAACTTGTGATTATGCTCACTAGCGTGACATAAATAATGAAGAAACGGGATTGTTCCTGAAACATCTTATAGCCTCCCGCACATAAATGTGGCACGCAACACACCCATGTACAAGACTCTACTAGATACGAATTTCAGACTTCCTAGGACTCTATTGAACCTTAGGCTCTGATACCAAGTTTGTAACACCCTGATTCACTAAACCGGAATGCTACATGGTGCTCATGACCCCGAGGGACCACAAGCTAACCCATGGCTGATATTTGTACCTGTATACTGCAAATCATGATATAAGAATGTGGAATACATAGAACTATAAGGCCATAAGGTTTAACTGAATACAATCATATGGGTGCAAGTACCCAAAACAACTCAGTCTGAATGTAAATCTGAACATAAATCTAAAATCCTCTAAACTATCTGAATAAGGAGTTGAAGGAACATGTCTCCAACTAACTCTGTAAAACTGAACTGAAGAAATAAATAAATGTATCAAATCATATTGTCCTTGAATCAATGAGGACTCACTGTGTATCTGTGACTGGAATGCTACCGCTACTGCTTAGCTGGAGCTCGTGTCTCAGAACCTATGGTGTAACATAAAAATAAAGCACCATAGCGCAAATGTGTCAGTACATCTAGAGTACTGAGTATACGAGGAAGGTAGGCTAAACATAAAGGGTTTCATGCATGAACAACAATGACTGACTAATATGAACGTGGGAGTCCAAACACACATATATAGAAACTGGGACCGTGAATACGTGATAGCATGACCTTTAAGCTAATACATAGTTTACTGATAACTATTATGACTGATACTGAAATTGATAACATGGACGACTATATCTGACAGTCCTGTATATATACTGAAATCTGAAGAACGCCCTGAGTTTTTTTACTGAGACTGATATTGAAACTGTGGGAAGTAGTGTTTAACCGACATGCCCCATCTATGCCGTTATGTCTAAGATGGGGTCTAATATCTGCCCTGGCTAGAGGGGTGTCAATACCGTGCCATGGGTAAGGACAGCCTGTGAGTGACCCTTATCTGGCGGGTACTCAATGAGAACAGTGGGAACCCTAAAATGATAGATTAAGCCACCTCATCAACCCTAATCTAATGGTTTAAGATGTCTCAACCTACACTGGCTATGTAGTTCTAGAACACAAGGATGACCACTAAGAATCACACCCTGAACAGAAGAGTGAGTTCCCATCCTTGGGTTCAGTCAGTGCTAACCTCTACTCCTATCTGGAGGGACTGGACATGAATAATTGACTGTGCATGACTTAATCTTACTGAATTTCATTGACTGGCAGAATGTTACTAATATCTGACAACTGACTAAGATCATGAGGTTTTCCTGAGTCACATGACTAACTGAAGTGTATGGAACCATTGCTTGAGTTCGGATATCGTGAAACATGACATGGATCTAGGCACACAACTATATTTTTCAGGTACAAGTACCTCCAGGACTCGATGGAAGGAAACTAACACAAATGACTGACTGGATCATAAGAGTATAGTCTATAATTTATAATATCATAAGTAGGGATCTCATACTAAGCATGGTTATCAATAATGTATTGCCTGGAAATGATTTCATATCACATGGAAGTACTTGCATAATCTTAATATCATTTTCATTGCATAATCATATTGTCAACACATACCAATAGCATGGAAGTTCATGTGGATTGCATGGTGATCATACATCTTATTCATAAGTACGATTTGCAAGTAAACACAACATAATCTCATAAGAATAGTTCATGAGTATTCCAACAACATTTAAATGGCACATTAACAACATAGAAGTCTTTGGAACATAAGGGCATATCATGAATCCTTCACTTAGTCAGAATTTAGCTATATTGCATGATTTCTAATTTCTTAGGAATTTTATCAAACACCTAACATGCACATCTTAAGCATAGGTGAAATCATCAAATTATACATCATGAACAACCAAATTTATATATTTCCAACTCATGTGATATCATGAATTCATAAAAACATACAAAGATTCCATCTTGGGATTCACCCAATATCAACAACATGATCATCAACACCCAACAATATAGAAATCATAATTTATGATGAAAAAGAGGGTTTTTGATCTTTATGGATGAAAGGGATCCATAAATCAACTCACGCATATCTTAGAAGGAAAGATTCTTGATGATTGACGGAGGAATTTTCTTGAAATCGAATCTTCAACCATAGTTACACAACCCTAGTTTTTTCTCTCTTTTAGTGCTCTTGGATGATTATATTTGAGATGATAATAGGGTTGTAATATGTTTAGAAGCTATATATTTCGTAGGGTTAAGTTTAGGGACGTGTAAGGAGTGTTAAAAGACTTAATTACCTTTAAAATAACTCAAAACAGAGTGTTTTTAGCACCTGGAATTGACTTAGGAGGTGCCCAATTAACCGCCTATTCTTGGGTTGGGCAGTGCCTAACCAATCGCCTATGCTTGGGTTGGGCGGCGCCTAACCAATCGCCTATGCCTACTGTCTCTCACAAAAATGGGCATAACTTTACGCTCGAGTATTGGATTAAGGCGAAATTAGTATCATTGGAAAGATAATTCAATTCTCTACAATTTGGTGGGACTAAATCATCCAAAATACCAAATTATCTTCATGTTATAATCGTTAAAATATGACCCTTGCAAAATCAAACACTAAAACTTGATGATTCAAAAACTCTTAGCTTGTATTAGATTAACTGACTCACATGAACATGCCTAATGCATCATAAGCTATCCTATTACTAGGATATTCATTGTAAGTCATGTACTCAAGTATGAATCACAGTATAGGAGATTTCATACGTAGGTATACTTATTCACTTCCTAGATTAGGAACATGCGGGGTATTACACACCGTCATGTGAAAATTTTATACAAATTAAGTTGGGGGTATTATTGATATTTTTCCTCTTAACCTATTATTACCCCACAACTTAAAACACTATTGGGACTTTATTTACCATTTTATTCAAATTTTAAACACTCAAAAACTCTCTATAAACTTGCTAAGCTATTAGGTTAAGAAAAGGCTAGGATTTTCTCTAAGGTGGTCAATTAAGGCTCTAAAAGGTGATTTCCCTCTGTCATCTTTATAATCTAAGGCATGTTGCTCCTCCCTCATTGTTAGTTCAACAAAAGGCATGATTTAATATATGGTTTTCATTGCATAATGGTGTTATTATTTTGGTTTTGAATTATATTTTGGGGATATTGGTTATAAATTGTTGGTTATTATTTTTCGATGTTTGAATTATGGTCTTTCATATTATAATGGTGGTTGGAACATGTGGTTGCATGGAAATGGTTCATTGGTACTTGATTTTTGTTTGGGAAACTATATGCCCTCAACATATTTGATAAAATGCATATGAGAATGCTTCTGTACATTGTTGAACTTTCTTTGAAAACCTTGCATGGTATGGTATGGTAATGGAACTCAAAATTGTTTTGGATGGTTTTAATTGGTTAATGGTAAGGTCTTGATGGTTATGGTAATGGTTTAATTGAAAGCCATATGGGGTACACGGGAATCCCCCAAGAAAGCATAATATTAATTTACTTATGGAGTTCATTAGAATCCCCCATGTAAACATAGTGATATTTGGAGCTACGGGTACCTAGGAATCCTTTCTTTTAAAGGTTGGCTAAGGAACTTGCTGTAAGCTATAGTCAGTATGACTATATCACTACTTATAGCATTGGATAATAATAAATAAAAAGATGTTTGGTTCCATGTTAATTGTTTTAATTAGGAAATAATGGCAGATTGTGATAGGTAACCATAAAGGTGTGAGTCTAATGGACGAACACTAGAAACTAATGTTTGCTGATATGAGGGTTGGTCATGGCGACTATATATTTATGGGGTGAATGAAAATCCCCTAAGTTTTACTTATATATATGTATCATGGAGGGTGAATGGTACGCGGGAATCCCCTACCCCTATGGTATCTCCGGTTTGTATGGATATATATATCAGGGCCCATCTAAGGTCTAACACTGTACCCATATAGCTCGTAGGTAGTTTTAGGATGTTTAACCTTCACATACCCAGATTAATGGTTTTAAAAGCATGCTAAATCTGCTTCCCTTTCCCAACATGGATTTATATATATATATATATATATGGATGGATGTGAATGTATATGGTTGTTTAATTTAATTTTAAAGGTTGGCATGATTTTATCCTTATCTTGAGTGCATGCTAGAATTCACCTGCTAACCCTTCTTCTGGAGTTGTTTCTTTATGTGATGCTGGAACTTACCATACTACTCCTCCTACTCAATGATTAAATTCAGTATTATCTTATGTTGGATTGAAGTGGTGAGCTTCTATACTCTAGAAGGCTCCATTTCAAGTGATGGTTTCCTTTACATACTTGGGTCATTTTATTAACTTTGGTTTTGGCTATAGTAGGGGTATGTCTTGACTAGATATTATTTTACTTTTAGATAGAGGCTTTGTGGGACTACTATGGGGTGGTATGGGTGGTGTTGGTATTGGTGTCAGCCTATGCAATAGTATTGGTATTATGGATGATACCAGTTAATTATATTTGATTTATGATTGTTCCATTTTATTTTGGATTATATATATATATATATTTGGAACTCATCTGATATGGGATGTAGAGTGGTTATAGTGGGGTATTAGATGTGGTCTCCAGTCCCGATTGACCTTAATATACCTGACACGACTAGGCCCTACTTCATGGCATGTCATATTGGTATTAGTGTCCTAGTTCATAGTTAATTGGGAGTCCACAAATCTATGTCAAGTGGAGTCTTTTTTAAGGTTGTGTAATATGCCACAATCATAAGGGATAAGCTATAAGGCATTTTAGAATAATTCTCTTTCTTGTGTTCTGATTTCAAGCTATAAAGTCTAAGAAACACACTATAGGGATGATGTTGATAGGATATACTCTACTTATGGGACCCATATTCAGTCTAGAGGTCCAATCCCTGAGTATTTTGGAGTTCCACTAATTTTTTCTATTCCTCTATTCCCTCTATTCCTCCTTAGGACGACATGATGAATGCGGAGTTTTGTTAATTGATTCATATGATTACTCAATTCGGAAGCTATTTTGTTAATTGGTTCATATGATTACTCAGTTGGTAGCTTCTCAAGCTGAGTGTGGTGCATCTGCTACTCCATCTTCTGAGGCAACAATGGTTGGCTAGTTCATAAGGTCGAGTCCTTCAACTTTCACTAGTATTAAGGTGGAGGAGGATCCTCAGGGTTTTCTAGATGAGATAGAAAAAAGATTTTTAGGGTTGTGCATGCCACTAATGTGTAAGTGGTAGAGTTTTCTTCCTATAAGCTTAATGATGTGGCATACTAAAGGTACGGGGAATGGGATTGGGCAAGAGGTGATGTCGAGGGATCATATTTATAAGATATTTCTCTAATGCATTTTTGGACTGCTTTCTTTCTCAGGAGTTGAGGGAAGCAAAAATAAAGGAATTTGTTAATTTAAAATAAGGGAAGATATCGATCAAAGAGTATGCCTTGAAGTTTCACCAGTTGTCTTAGTTTCTTCATAGATAGTGTCGGATATGATGGCCAGGATGAGAAAGTTTTCCTTAGGACTATCTCATGAGTTAATCCTTAAAAGTAAGACTATCTTGCTGATTAAGGACATAGATATATCTAGGTTATTTGTTAATATGTAATAGGTAGAGGAGGAAAAGAAAAAATAGGCAGAGATAGGGGAAATGCAAGGTAAGAAGTTTAGATTCTCTGAATAGGGTGGTTTCCAAAAACAAAATGATAGGGAAGGTGGTAAGTCTCCAAAGAAGAAGTTGGGGTATTCAAGAAGAAGTGGGGGTATCTGGTTCTTTCTCCACGGCTAGTGCTCCCTACTAAAAGCCATCGAGAGTTAGACATCAGTAATGTGGCAAAAACTTTGGGGAATAATGTGCCTAATCTCAGGCCAGTGAGGCTTAGTTGGCTTTATCATGTGCTCCTTATTTGTTTTATAGTCAGTTGCACTGGGTTTTTATGATGAAAGGAGGGATAGGTGCTTCAAATATAGTTAGGCAAGACATATATTTAGAAAATTTATAATTAGTAAGGTTGATTTAGAGGAGAATAAGGTTCCAATTGCTTCATCTTTAGCTTCAGCACTAAAGGTGTTCCACCTAGTTCGATACTAGTTGAAATAGTCTATATGCACTCGCTACCCGATAGGAATCTGAGGCATCGCCTGATATCGTGAATGGTATGTTGAAACTTTTATCCTATGATGTGCAAGGTTTACTTAATCTGGGGTCCACTCTCTTTTATGTAACCCTATTTGTGGCTGTGTATTTTGGTTTTGGTGCTGAGGTTATTTCAGAGCTTTTTTCTATTTCAACCCTAATAGGTGGCTCTATGATTCCTAAAAGAGTCTATAAGGGGTGTTTGGACTCTATTGGTAGTAAGAAGGCTTTGGTGGATTTGTATTAATTAGATATAGTGGATTTTGATGTTATTCTAGGTATGGATTGGACACACTCGTACTATATGTCCTTAGACTATAGAAACTGTAAGGTTGTCTTTACGTTCCCCGGTGAGTCAGTTATTGAATGGGAGGGTGGTTCCCTAGCTTCTAAGGGGAAGTTTATATCATATCTTAGATCTTGGAGATTAATCTCCAATGGGTGTCTCTACCATCTAGTCCAGGTTAAATACTGTAACTCGAAAGGTACTTTCTTGCATTCGATTCTGGTGGTGAATGAATTTTCTAGGGTCTTCCCTGATGACCTTTCTAGTGTTTCTCCCTGATAGGGAGATTGAGTTTGGGATTGATCTAGTTTCGGATACTCGTCGAATTTCTATTCCCCCTAATAGAATGGCTCTGGCTGAGTTGAATGAGCTTAAGGAACAACTAAAAGATCTTTTAGATAAGGGTTTCAAACTTCCTAGTATATCCCCATGGTGTGCACCAGTGTTATTTATGCATAAGAAAGATGGTTCCCTTTGGATGTGTATTGACTATTGGTAGTTGAATAAGGTAACAGTTAAGAACAAGTATACTCTTTAGTGGATAGATGACTTGTTTTATCAGTTGCAAGGTGCCAAATTCTTTTCTAAGATTGATATTTGGTCTGAGTATCATCATTTTAATATTGGGGAGGTAGTTATCACTAAGACTGCTTTTCATAATCGGTATGGGCACTTTGAGTTTCTGGTCATTTCAGTTTTGACCAATGCCCCAATGACATTCATGGATTGGATGAATAAGATCTTTTATTAGTTTTTAGATCTATTAGTCATTATGTTTATAGATGACATCTTTGTGTACTCTAAGAGTGCGATGGATTTGCCAACCAATTTTGTGTGGTGTTGCATAACTTGAAGGAGCAATAATTGTATGCCAAGTTTACAAATTTGAATTCTAGTTGAATGTTGTCACTTTTCTAAGTTACATTATTTCTATTGAGGGGATAATGGTTGATCCAAAAAAGGTTGTGGTGGTGAAAAAGTGGCCTAGAACAATGAATCCAACTGACTTTCATAGTTTCTTGGGTTTGGATAGCTACTACAAGAGGTTCGTTGAGAGTTTCTCTTCTATAGATGCCCCATTGACTAAGTTGACTCAGAAAAAGGTAAATTTCTCTTGGCCAGAGGTTTATCAGGGATGTTTTGAGAAGCTGAAGGATATGCTAACTTCATCTCTGGTGTTTACCTTACTCGAAGGTATGGATTGGTTTATGGTTTTACTGTGATGCATCTCGGGTGGGATTGGTTTATGTATTGATGCAGTATGGTAAGGTGATAACCTATGCTGCTAGGCAGTAGAAGGTGCATGAGGGGGGACTTTCCTACTCATAAACTAGAACTGTTAACCGTGATGTTTTCATTGAAAATCTGGCGGCACTATTTGTATGGAGTTCATGTGGATATCTTCTCAGATCATAAAAGCCTATAGAATGTGCTTACTCAAAAAGAGCTTAAACTCAGGCAAATGAGATGGCTTGAATTTCTCAAGGACTATGGTGTGATGTTGCTGTTGTAGGTAATGCTACATCTAGGTAAAGCTATTGTAGTTGCTGATGCTCTTACCAGGTTATCCAGGGGGAGTCTAGATTATATAGATGAATACGGAGTTTTATTAATTGATTCATATGATTACTCAATTCAGAAGCTATTTTGTTAATTGGTTCATATGATTAGTCAGTTGGTAGCTTCTTAGGCTGAGCGTGGTGCATCTGCTACTCCATCTTCTGAGGCAACAATGGTTGGCTAGTTCATAAGGTCAAGTCCTCCAACTTTCACTAGTATTAAGGTGGAGAAGGATCCTCAGGGTTTTCTAGATGAGATAGAAAAAAGATTTTTAGGGTTGTGCATGCCACTAATGTGTAAGTGGTAGAGTTTTCTTTCTATAAGCTTAATGATGTGGCATACTAAAGGTACGGGGAATGGGATTGGGCAAGGGGTGATGTCGAGGGATCATATTTATGAGATATTTCTCTAATGCATTTTTGGACTGCTTTCTTTCTCAGGAGTTGAGGGAAGCAAAAATAAAGGAATTTGTAAATTTAAAATAGGGGAAGATATCGATCAAAGAGTATGCCTTGAAGTTTCACCAGTTGTCTTAGTTTCTTCATAGATAGTGTCGGATATGATGGCCAGGATGAGAAAGTTTTCCTTAGGGCTATCTCGTGAGTTAATCCTTAAAAGTAAGACTATCTTGCTGATTAAGGACATAGATATATCTAGGTTGTTTGTTAATATGTAATAGGTAGAGGCGAAAAATAAAAAATAGGCAGAGATAGGGGAAATGCAAGGTAAGAATTTTAGATTCTCTGAGTAGGGTGGTTTCCAAAAACAAAGTGATAGGGATGGTTGTAAGTCTCCAAAGAAGAAGTTGGGGTATTCAAGAAGAAGTGGGGGTATTTGGTTCTTTCTCCACGGCTAGTGCTCCCTACTAAAAGCCATCGAGAGTTAGACATCAGTAATGAGGCAAAAACTTTGGGGAATAAAGTGTCTAATCTTAGGCTAGTGAGGCTTAGTTGGCTTTATCATGTGCTCCTTATTTGTTTTATAGTCAGTTGCACTGGGGTTTTTATGATGAGAGGAGGGATAGGTACTTCAAATATAGTTAGCCAAGACATATATTTAGAAACTTTCTAATTAGTAAGGTTGATTTAGAGGAGAATAAGGTTCCAATTGCTTCATATTTAGCTTCAGCACTAAAGGTGTTCCACCTAGTTCGATACTAGTTGAAACCGTCTATATGCACTCGCTTCCCGATAGGAATCTGAGGCATCGCCTGATATCGTGAATGGTATGTCGAAACTTTTCTCCTGTGATGTGCAAGGTTTACTTAATCTGGGGTCCACTCTCTTTTATGTAACCCTATTTGTGGCTGTGTATTTTGGTTTTGGTGCTGAGGTTATTTCAGAGCTTTTTTCTATTTCTACCCTAATAGGTGGCTCTATGATTCCTAAAAGAGTCTCTAAGGGGTGTTTGGACTCTATTGGTAGTAAGAAGACTTTGGTGGATTTGTATGAATTAGATATAGTGGATTTTGATGTTATTCTAGGTATGGATTGCACACACTCATACTATATGTCCTTAGACTATAGAAATTGTAAGGTTGTCTTTAGGTTCCCCGGTGAGTCAATTATTGAATGGGAGGGTGGTTCCCTAGCTTCTAAGGGGAAGTTTATATCATATGTTAGATCTTGGAGATTAATCTCCAATGGGTGTCTCTACCCTCTAGTCCAGGTTAAATATTGTAACTCGAAAGGTTCTTTCTTGCGTTCAATTCTGGTGGTGAATGAATATCCTAGGGTCTTCCCAGATGACCTTTCCAGTGTTTCTCCCTGATAGGGAGATTGAGTTTGGGATTGATCTGGTTCATGATACTCGTCCAATTTCTGTTCCCCCTAATAGAATGGCTATGGCTGAGTTGAAGGAGCTTAAGGAACAACTCAAAGATCTTTTAGATAAGGGTTTCAAACTTCCTAGTATATCCCCATGGTGTGCACCAGTGTTATTTATGCATAAGAAAGATGGTTCCCTTTGGATGTGTATTGACTATTGGTAGTTGAATAAGGTAACAGTTAAGAAGAAGTATACTCTTTCAAGGATAGATGACTTGTTTTATCAGTTGCAAGGTGCCAAATTCTTTTCTAAGATTGATATTTGGTCTGAGTATCATCATCTTAATATTGGGGAGGTAGTTATCACTAAGACTGCTTTTCATAATCGGTATGGGCACTTTGAGTTTCTGGTCATGTCAGTTTTGACCAATGCCCCAATGACATTCATGGATTGGATAAATAAGATCTTTTATTAGTTTTTAGATCTGTTAGTCATTATGTTTATAGATGACATCTTTGTGTACTCTAAGAGTTAGATGGATTTGCCAACCAATTTTGTGTGGTGTTGCATAACTTGAAGGAGCAATAATTGTATGCCAAGTTTACAAATTTGAATTCTAGTTGAATGTTGTCACTTTTCTAAGTTAGATTATTTCTATTGAGGGGATAATGGTGGATCCAAAAAAGGTTGTGGTGGTGAAAAAGTCGCCTAGAACAATGAATCCAACTGACTTTCATAGTTTTTTTGGGTTTTGATTGCTACTACAAGAGGTTCGTTGAGAGTTGCTCTTCTATAGATGCCCCATTGACTAAGTTGACTCAGAAAAAGGTAAAGTTCTCTTGGCCAGAGGTTTATCAGGGATGTTTTGAGAAGCTGAAGGATATGCTAACTTCATCTCTGGTGTTTACCTTGCTCGAAGGTATGGATTGGTGTATGGTTTTACTGTGATGCATCTCGGGTGGGGTTGGTTTATGTATTGATGCAGTATGGTAAGGTGATAACCTATGCTTCTAGGTAGTAGAGGGTGCATGAGAGGGACTTTCCTACTCATGAACTGGAACTGTTAACCGTGATGTTTTCATTGAAAATCTGGCGGCACTATTTGTATGGAGTTCATGTGGATATCTTCTCAGATCATAAAAGCCTATAGATTGTGTTTACTCAAAAAGAGCTTACACTCAGGAAAATGAGATGGCTTGAAGTTCTCAAGGACTATGGTATGATGTTGCTGTTGTAGGTAATGTTATATCTAGGTAAAGCTATTGTAGTTGTTGATGCTCTTACCAGGTTATCCAGGGGGAGTCTAGATTATATGGATAAGGAGAAGGGGAGTTGGTGAAGGAAATTCACTATTTTGCTAACCTTGGAGTTTGTCTCTTAGACTTTAAAAATGGTGGTGTGTTCATTTAGAAGGTCGTACAGTTGTCTCTTGATGTTGAAATGAAGGAGAAGAAAATTTTAGATCTCAATTTTTTAAGGATCAAGGGTGTATAGGTGGGAAGAATGTGATGTCCTTTGAGATTAATGATGATGGTACCTTACGGTGTTAAAGTAGGCTATATGTTCCTGATATAGACGATTTACGAGAGAGGATCTTGGCTGACGTGCATGAGTCGTGCTATGCTGCTCATCCTGGTTTGATAAAAATGTATCATGACTAATAGGAGATGTATTAGTGGAATGGTATAGAGATATGTCTGATTTTGTAGCCGAGTGCATGGTGTGTCAACAAGTAAAAGTTGAGAACATGAGGCACGACGGGTTGTATAAAGAGATTGAATTGCCTAAATAAAAGTAAGAAGTAATCAGCATAGATTTCATTATCGGTCTTTCTAGGTCTCGGAATCAGTTTGATTCCATTTGGGCCGTCGTGGATAGGATATAAAAGTCAACTAACTTTCTGCCAGTGAGGACTAACTTTTTGGCTGAGGATTATGCTAGGTTGTGCCTCCAAAAGATTATGAAACTACATGGGGTGCCTGTATATTATCTCTGATCATTGTAAGAAGTTTTCATCTCACTTTTTAAAGTTATTTTAGAAAGGGTTGGGGACTAAGGTTAGTCTGAGTACTGCTTTTCACCTGCAGATGGATAGGCAAGGAGAGAAGACAATTTAGGCACTGGAGGATATGCTTAGTATATGCATGATTAACTATAGTTGTAGCTGGGTAGAGCCTCTACCTCTTGTAGAGTTTGCTTACAATAATAGTTACTATTCTAGTATTGGGATGGCCCTTTTTAAGGCATTATATGGTATATCGAGTGGTTTGAGCTTGGTTAGGGGGATATATTTTCTCTGGACCTCGTTTATCATGCTATGGAGAAGTTAAAAATGATTTAGGATAGGATTAGGGCTGTCCAAAGTCACTAAAAGTGTTATACGGATGTAAGGCAGAGGGACTTGGAGTTTGAGGTTGGGGATAAAGTGTCATAACGGTGCCTCCCACGAAGAGAGTAAGGCAGTATTGGAAGAAATAAAAACTTAGGCCCTGATATGTTGGTCCTTATGTGATTTTAAGAAGGGTTGGTAATGTTGCATATGAATTGGAGTTGCCTTTTAGTTAGAGCTCTATTCACCTGGTGTTCTATATCTCTTTGTTGAGAAAATGCGTAGGTGATTCTTCATCGATTTTTCCTTAAGAAGGGTTTGGTATTTTGAATTCTTTGTCCTATAAGGAGATCCTAATTGAGTTCTTGGATCATCAGGTTCTTCGGTTATAGACCAAGGATATGGCCTCGATAAAGGTTCTATGGAGGTACCACAAGGTGGAAGAGGATACTTAGGAAGCAGAAGAGGACATGAAGTCCACGTATCTGCAATTTTTTTCCAATATGGATATTTATGCTTAAGGTATGTGTTATTCATCGTATTTTTTTTAACTTGGTTAACAAAAGGATTGATTTTGTGCATCTTTGTTTTCTAACTCAGTTAAAGGTTAGAATAGAGGTGTTAGGGTGAAAATCGTGATTATACTACTGTGTCCATCATTTAGGGATGAATGATCCAAGTGGGGGATAATTGAAACACTTTGGTTTTCGGTCCTTAGAAAATTTCACTTTTTAAGCTTCTGGATATCATACGGCTTGGGGTACTTGTCATATAATAGGGTATAATTTATGGGTCTTCATCTCGTATGTTCATTGGTGTGGTTTAGATGGTTTTAGTCCAAGGTACGAATAGATCATACTAGTCATATATTAGGGTACTAGTGGTATGATGTCGATCGTATGATGCCCTATGTCTATCCTAGGTAATTGTATTCTGCCTAAGATACGGTTCTAAGGTACTTGTCGTATTATTGTATATGAGTTGGCCTTGGTGGTCGTATGTTGGACAATGTTGGGGTTCAAGGGATACCTAGTGTACGAGTAGTGGGTACCACTTGTATAGTAGGGTACGGTTGGAGGGGTATGGTCATACCCTCCTTCGGGAATTTTATACAGTTTTTGGGACTATTCTGGAAAATTTTCTTTTTAACCTTTTATGACCCCATGACATAAAACACTACTAGGACTTTATTTACCCTATTATTCTAACCTTAAACACTTAAAAACTCTCTCTAGTTCTTGGGTTAAGAAAAGGCTAGGGTTTTTCTAAGGTGGTCAATTAAGGCTCTAAAGGGTGATTTCTCTCCGTCTTCTGTGTAATCTAAGGCATGTGTCTCCTTCCTCATTTTTAGTTCAACTAAAGGCATGATTTAATGTATGGTTTTCATGGCATAATGGTGTTATTGTTTTGGTTTTGAATTATATGTTAGGGGTTTTGGTTATAAATGGTTGGTTATGGTTTTCCCAAGTTTCAATTATGGGTTTTCATATTATAATGGTGGTCGGAAGATATGGTTGCATGGGAATGGATAATTGGTAGTTGTTTTTGGTTTTTGAAACTATATGCCCTCAATATGTTTTTTAAAATTCCTATGAGAATGCTTTTATTTTATTGTTGAACTTTCTTTGAAAACCTTGCATGGTATGGTATGGTAATGGAACTCTAAATTAAGTTTGGATGGTTTTAATTGGTTAATGGTAAGGTGTTGGTGGTCATGGTTATGGTTTAATTTCAAGCCTTGCAGGGTACATGGGAATCCCCCAAATAAGCTTAATGATAATGGGATCTACAGGTACATGGGAATCCCTTCTTTACATAGTTCGCTATGACATTGCTTGCAAGCTAGAGTCAGTATTACAATACCATTACTTATAGCCTCAGTTAATAATAAATAGAAAGGTGGTTTGGTTGTGTTCTAATAGTTTTAATTTGGAAATAATGGCGGGCTGTGAAAGCTAGCCGTGAAGGTGTGAGTCCAATGAATGAAGACTGGAAACTCATGTTTGCCAACATAAGGATTTTTCATCGCTTATATATTTATGGGGTACATGTTAATCCCCTAAGTTACACTTGTATATATATATCATATAGGGTGAAGGGTATGCGGGAATCCCCTACCCCTCGGTATCTTTGATTCATGCGGCTACACACATTGGGGCCCGTTCATGGGGTAACACTGGACCCATATAGCCCATGGGTGGTTCTAGGAAAGTTAAGTTTCACATACCTAGGTTAATGGTTTTAATGGCATGCAAAACCCAGTTCCCTTTCCCAGCATAGATTTTATATATATATATATATATATATATATATATATATATATATATGGATTGATGGACAGATGGATGTGAATGCATATGGTTGTTTACTTTGATTTTAAAGGTTGACATTATTTTATCCTTATCCTAAGTGCATGATAGTGTTCACCTGCTAACCTGTCTTCGAGCGTTGTATCCCCACAAGATGCAGGAACCGACCATACTCCTCTTCCTGCTCAGTTAACGAATTCAGGATCATCTTGTGTTAGATTGAAGTGGTGATCTTCCATACACCGAAAGGCTCCATTTCATTTTATGGTTTTCTTTACAAAATTTGGTCATTTTATTGAATTTGGTTTTGGCTATGGTCGGGGGCATGTCCTGACAAAATATTGATTTACTTTTGGATAGAGTCTTTGTGGGACAACTATGGTCTTTTATGGGCGGTGTTGGTATTAGTGTCAGCCTTGACATTGGTATTAGTATTATGGATGGTACGAGTTGACTGTATTTGATTTATGATTATTCTATTTTAGTTTTGTTTATATATATACATATATTTAGAACTCCTCTAATATTGGGGGTGGTTACCAGTCCTGGTTGGGCTTGAGGCACCCAACATGACTAGGCCCTAGTTCGGGCCATATCAATAAATTTGGGATTAGTGACTTAGCCCCCCTTGGCACAACTTACCTACTTCGATGCTTGTTCACTTTCATGATTCCCCCAATTGTCTTTCCCAGTGCAGTAACTTAAATGAGTTTATTCAATTCCTTGCTAAAATACCCTTTATTATATATATATATATATATATATATATATTATTTATAATTTTTTAATTTTTAATTTTTATTATTTTTATTATATATATATAGATAGCTACACACATAAAAACATCCTTTTTCTATTTCTATTTTCACACCCTCTTTCAATTATTACATCTTTCTATTGTCACCATCCTCAAGTTAGGTAGGTTTCCTGAGTTGAGGTATTGATGTCCAAGGAAATATTGGTGTTAAAATAAAGGTTTAACTATGAAAATAAAGAAAGGTGTAGAAGGTTCAGGACATGAAAGGTGTATTATCTCAAACGAGGGTCAAAAAGGGTCTACCGATAATCTTTGGTAGTTTATTCAGGCTAAGTGGACTAAATATCAAAAACTGGTTGTGATCCTTTAATAGATGCCTACTTGAAACATAAAGGAATGAGATGGGCAAGTTCTGGATGCTTGCACACAATAAGTAAAACAATGCAAGGACCTCACGTACTTATGAGATATAATTGTAACATCATCAACGACCATTTGTTTAATATACAAGATTATGAAGATGCATCCATATTTGTACACTACTAAAGAAAGTCATGCTTTCCCAGTGTACAATTAAACATCAATCTTAAAAAAATATTTGATGGGTTCGCATTTTCATTACATGTAAACCAACACTTGCTACTCATTAATATCCACTTTTCTTGCATACGAAACACACAAGTTATAGATAAAACACAATAGTAAAACTTTCCTAAGCTCCTAAACATGTCGGTTCCCTAGATAGCACACAAGGGAATAAAACACATGTAATAAACCCTTGTGGTTACAAGTATGTCCACTCTGACAAAAAAAATGTGCGTTGTCCCCAATGCATTATTTTTGAATTTCAAGAACTAGTGCGCTCACAATAGTAGTTGGTGGAGTAGAGTACTCCCCAACTATCATAACAGTACCCAAATCTTTGGGTGGTTCACTCACGGAGGCTCCCATAGCTCTATCCCGCAGTGCTTCTTCTATTGGTTTATCCGCTTCTTTTAATTTCTCTTTGCTTATTTCAACACCCTTTTCTTTATTTTTTTATCTATTCTTCTCAATCTTTTTTCTATCTTCGCTCTTACTTCTCTCTCTTTCACCTTTTCCTTTAGGATCTACTGATTTCTCAGTAATGTACTATAATGTTTCCTTTTCTTTTTTTGAGTCCTTATCAACCAAGTAAAAATGTTAAGGTCTGATTGCTCTATAAATCTATGATGTTATCCCTCACACTCTCTAATGCAACCTCAAACCTAGCAAGGTTAGGAACAATCAGATCTCTCAATCTCTCATTAACTCAATGTTTTATGTCATCCATATGCCCATGGATATTTTCATAAGGTGCCACAACTTCTTGATTTTTCTATCAATAAATTACTCAAATTATTGAGCAAATAACTTTAACTAAGCACCAAATCTCTTTCCTTGTTTGACCATCTTTTAAAAATTTTGGGGGTGATATAAACGAAAGCCATGATAACTGCCGTTCCTTCTATCTCAAGTGTAGGCATAGTACCTATAGTGGAAGTAGTGTGAAAGGATTCTACTAATAAAATTTGTATACCTTGGATAGATTCGGATGTAGGTGCAGGTGTATGAGTTCCCTCTGTGGTTAGACTATCATCTCTAAGACTGGCTTCCTTACCTAAAATCAATGTAGGCCTACTCTCCTATCAAAATTATTGGTCTTCATTGCCTTCACTCTATTATCCACTTCAGTGTTCATAAAGGCATGAGCTTCCTAACACAACCTAGTGATTAAGAAAGGAAAAGTGTATGCTGTATCGATTCTTATTGCACAAATCTTGATTTCATCAGCAATTATCTCTCCAAAATTCTATGCAAAACCTGATATAAGACTTGCTATCAACACTTCTCTATTATTATCTAATATATTATATCCTATTGTTGGCATTTGTCTAAATCATAGCATTCCCCATAAGAACTATGCTGCCTGAGATAAAGTAGCTTTTGCAATTCTTGCACTTGGGTTATTCATCCACTTTAGTTATCCTTCTGCTAATATTTGTTCTAACTAAAGACGTTGATTCGCTCTTTCATTCCTTCTGTGATAGAATTCATGAGTAGTGGTTGGAGGTATAAAGCTTTTCCATGCAAAAATCTATTAATGGTGAGATCAGACATATCCACCTTAACACCTCAAACTGGTATCCAATCAATGTTTGGCTTGTCCATGGATTTCTCTCCCTTCTTACACATGTTCTCCAAAGTCGCAGTATAGTTTGTATAAAATTTTCTCACAATAGTCGGATAGTATGATCCTTCTCTTCTGGTGGTCCATTCTAAATCATACAACTTGATCGTTCTTTTAATTTCAAGATACTTGCTCAACTCAAATCTAATAATCCTGACTTCTTCAAACAAAGGTCTTTTCATGTTGTATTTACTGCTGGCTGCCAATCCTTCATGATAGATTTTGGATGATCCCTTAACTTTCCATCTTAAACTATCTTGGATACCAGGATTCTTACTCTTAATCACATCACTTCATAGTGGAAATTTTTTTCCACAAGGTGTTTTGAGGTAGGAGAGTTCTTCTTCAAAACTGTCATCTTTAGAGTTAGACTCACTCTCAATAGCTACTACTCTCTCATTATACTGAAGGGTTGATTCCATTATATGAAGACTCTTCCTCTTACGATATCCTAACTGTCAATATCCTTTAGGTTGATTCTTGGATTCATCAAACAGTCTTCGAGTGGAGGTGATTTTGGTTGTTCGCTTGCTGGTTTGATTTGGTTAAACCTTTGGAGGCATATCTATATCAGTACCATCAAGAAAAAATCACTTGGTAAGAAATGAAGGAGAATGTATAAGACATGTCAGGTTACTTTGGCATTGTTTATGATATGGGTTGACAGTTTGTCAACTGGTTGACAGCTTGACAACACTGTCATCAAGTTTTAAAAGAATCACCCCAATTATTTATTTCTGTAGGTGATGACAAGCTTGATAGCTGATCACTTTATTAACAACTAGTCAACTTAGTCGTTAACCTCAGACAGAATCACCAAACCTCAAATTCATAGGTGATGACTTAGTTGACACCTTGTCACTTAATCATCAACCTAGCACAGAATCTCCCACGACTTATAAAAATTGGTGATGAATTAGTTGACAACTCGTCACCTTGTTGCAACTTGTCCACTAGGTCATCAACCTAAAACAGAATGTAGTGTGCTTTATTACCATTTTGAGGATTAGGGTTGATAACTTGTCAACAAGTTGATGACTTATCAACCCTAATTGAAAATTTCTAAATATGATGCACCATCAATTTTAATCAGTTAAATATGAAAATTTTGTCAAAGGTAATTACAAATTTCCCATCAGATTAGTAAAATTTACTCTTTCACAAGAGGAGTAAACTTCATAACTTAATGGAAAATTGACAATGAGCAACTTTGAACAATAATAATTTTCTTATTAAGTCTCATTCAACAAAATATTTATTGTCCAATGTTGATCATGAATTCCTTGCACTTCTATGTTGATCTCTCATTTATTTTCTCCTTTAAACATAATCTTGAAAAAGCAACTCTTTAACATTCCTTGAAGATGAAGTAAACTAGCACAAAACAGCTGGTGAAGTTGAACTTGTTCAAGAATCTGTAAGAGTTCGTACATTAAGTTGTGTAAGTAAGAAGGAGAATTAAAGTAAAGGATGAAGAGTTCTGTTTGCAATAATAATTCACTTTGTTAAAGTTGAAAAGAAAAGGGAGACTTTAGAAGTGTTGTGTAAGAGGGAAGGTGAAGAGTGTCAACTGATTGGGACTTCTATATTTTTGTGATTTCTCATTTTTTAGAATGAATGAAACAAAAACTAAAATACCTAAGAAAAGGAGAGAAAAATAATTTTGAGTAGCCAATCGGAATCCCAAGGGTCTTAGAGGGCTTGACCGAGTTAGTGTTTGGATAATAATTGATGATCTTGGATCGGGTCAAAATTTGCTTACCTGGGTTGGAGTTTTAGCTAATATCTCATCTGTAGGTTAACATCTCATCACTGATCTCATCATCCTTAGGTAGAATGATTCCCTAGCTTTGCATTAGTTGATGATAAGGAGTGACAGCTCGTCAACCTTGTCATCATGGCTATCTAGATTATGATATATCTTTACTCCAGGTTGACACAAAGATTGTTGGCTCGTTACTTTATTGACAGCTCATCAACCTAGTCGTCAAGGCTATCCAAATTACACCAATTATTTTTTCTCAAGTTTACAATAGGATTGATAGCCCATCAACATGTTGAAAACATGCCAATCCTAATTTATCCAGTGATCTCAACTGATTTTTCCTTTGTTCCTGCGCATCTTAAAAAACACATTACCAATGGTGACACCTAAAACGAAACAATTACTTATGACACAAAATTTGGGTTGCCTCCCAATATCGCCTGATTTACCATCGCAGCATGACTCAATTAACTTGACTACACATAATTCATTATGATATACTTTAGATAACACTTTTACCTTATCCATTGGACCAGTGTGTTGCTTGATTGTTTTCCTGTTATCTTTGAACAAATTTCTTTCTTTGTTTCTAACTCCACTACTCTAGAAGGAAAGACTCGAGTCATTTTGAACGGTCCCGACCACTTTAATTTTAGCTTTCAAGGAAAAATTTTAAACCTTGAGTTAAACAATAACACCCAATCACCCATTTAGAAGTCTTTTCTTTTGATTCTCTGATGATGGTACAGCTTCATCCTCTCCTTGTAAATATCAACTCACTCATAAGATCAGAGTGAAAACTTATCCATCTCATTGAGTTGATCTAGCCCCATATCAGCTGCTTCTTTTCAATTGAAGATTAATTTCTGGAGTGCCCACAACGCCTTATATTCTAGATCCACTGGCAAGTGACAAGACTTACCAAAGACTAGTTCATAAGGAGACATTCCAATGGGTGTCTTGAAAGCAGTTCGATACTCCCAAAGAGCATCATCAAGTTTTCTCGACCAATCACTTCTATTTGTATTAATAGTCTTGGCTAGAATATTCTTGATTTCTCTATTCAACACTTCCCCTTGCCCACTAGTTCGTGGGTGATAAGGTATGGCTACCTTTTTTATCTTCACCCCATACTTATCCAACGCAGTCTAGAACAACTTATTACAAAAGTGAGAAACTCCATCACTTATACTATTCTTAGAACACCACAATGATGGAAAATGTTCTTTCTCAATAATGCAACCATATTTTTTCCTTTATTGTCTGCTAGAGAAATAACTTCCACATATTTGGAACATAGTCCACGATTATAAAGATGTACTTAAGACTAAAAGAACTCACATAGGGTCCCATAAAATCTATACCCCACACATTAAATAACTCAACTTCCAGCATCTTAGCTATCGGCATCTCATAGTGCCTAGAGATTGACCCCTATAACTAATATTAGTCATAGGCCTTAACAAATTCATAAGCGTCTTGAAAAAATTGATGGCCAATAGTTACCACTCTACAAGATCTTTTTGGCAGTCCGATCGCCTACATAATGTCCCCCAACTGGGACGGAATGACAGGCCACCAAAATATTCAACATCTCCATCTCTAGTATGAATCTCCTTATATGTTTTCAGCACAACGTCTAAAAAAATAAGATTCTTCCCAAAAATACCTTTTTACCTCATGTAGAATTTTTTCTTCGATGAAAGTTGAGGTTGTCTGGAATAATGTCACTGATCACATAATTTGAAAAATCTTCATACCATGGAACTAAATCAAGACAAGAAGCAAGGATCTGCTCATCAGGAAAATAATCATCAATTTCTATTTCTTCCAAGCTCTTCCATTTATTCTCTAACTAACACAAATGGCCCACTACTTGATTTTCACACTTCTTCTTTTCGTTTACTTCAAATTCAAACCTTTGAAGCAACTGCACCTATCTTAGCCTCAATTTGGCACCCTTATTTTCCATTAATCATCTTAGAACTACGTGGTCAGTATGCACCACCACCTTTGTCCCTAATAAGTACGCCCAAAATTTTTCACAGGCATAAACCATGGATAGGTGCTCATACTATGTTAGAATATAGTTCTTTTGTTCTATATTAAAAGCTTTACTGGCATAATAAATAGGGTGAAAAAGTTTTTCCTTCTTTTTGTAAGAACAACTCCGAGTGTAACCCCACTTGCATCACACATCACTTTAAATGGTTTGGTCCATCTGGAGCAATAGTGATAGGGACAACAATGAATTTTTACATAATGTATTGTAAGGACTTTAAAAAATCATCATCAATGCAAAATTGGTTTCATTTCCCAATAACTTGCAAAGTGGATTTGCAGTTTTGGAAAAATCTTTAATAAACCTCTGGTGGAAACCTGCATGGCCAAGGAAATGACACACTCCTTTCATTGAGATAAGAAGGATTAGTTTTTTAATGACTTCAATCTTGGATCGGTCATCCTCAATTTCTTTAGCTGAAATTTTATACCCCAATAATATTCCCTCCTTCAGCATGAAATGGTATTTTCCAAGTTAAGAAAAAGATTAAACTATTCACAATGATGCAATGCATGGATGAGGTTCACCAAAAAACTCTCAAATGACTCACCAACCACTAAAAAAGTATCCATAAACACTTCCAAAGTGTCTTCTATAATGTAAGATAAAATAGACATCATACACCTTTGGAAAGTAGATGGTGTGTTTCATAATCTAAACAACATTCTCTTGAAAGTAATATTTCCATATGGCCAAGTTAATATCACTTTCTTTTTATATTCAGGTGTAATCAATATTTAATCATAACCTGAGTAGCCATCTAAAAAGTAATACCAACCTCTTCCTACCAATTTGTCTAGCATTTGGTCCATAAAGGGCTTTGCAAAATGATCCTTCAGTGTCCAAGAGTTTAACTTACTATAGTCTATACATACCCTCCACCCGATCACCAACCTAAGTGGAATTAACTTATTTTTCTCATTGGAAAATATCGTCATACCTTCTTTTTTGGTACCCACTAGACTGGGCTTACCCATTTTCTATTGGAAAATAGGTAAACCACTCTTGGATTTAACCACTTTATTATTTATTTCTTCACCACTTCTTGCATTGGTGGGTTTAGTCTACGTTAATATTCAATAGTAGTGGTGTAATCTTCTTATAACTAGATCTTATGATATTGAAAATTGTCTACCCAATGGCCCTCTTGTATTGCCTTAGTATTGAAATAAGAGCATCAACCTAATACTTCACCAAATCAGCTGCAATGATCACCGATAAAGTATTACCTTCACTAAAAAACACATTCCAAAAATAGTCTGGTAACTCTTTCAACACCAACATTGGTGGTTCTTCAATAAAAGTCTTTGCAGTGGTGTTAGAAAATTTTTTAAAGTCTAAATCTAGCTTCTTAGGATCATATGAATATGACCCCATTCTAGTCAATTCACATATAGTCTAATCATATTTGTTTAGGTCTTCACTACCAAAATTCATTAAGACTACATGTAGGGTCTTTACAGCAAACCTTTCTTCAACTAGTATAACTATATCAACTTCATCAATAACATCAATAACTGAGACTACACTTATTTACCTTGGTTACTTCATAGATTGACAGAAATTAAAATTAACTTCTTCAACATTAAGCCTAAAGTTTAGCTCATTCCTCTCCATATCAACTAGAGCTCTCTTAGTTACTAAAAATGGCCTATCAAAGATTATGGGCACTTTAAAATCTACTTTGCAATCAAGTATTACAAAGTCTGTAGAAAATATAAAGTTTGCCACTCTTACAAATATGTTATAGAGAATATCAATTGGTATCTTCACAAACTGGACCGCCAACAGTACCCTTATTGATGTTACTTGAAGGGATTCTAAACCCAGATGCTGGTATATTGTTAAAGGCATCAAATTGATGTTTTCTATAAGATCACAAAGTGCCTTAGAAAAAATTAGCGCTCTTATCATACATAGGATGGAGAATGCTCCTGAACCAGACTTTTTTGCACTAGCGATCTAGTAGCAATAGCACTGTAGTGATAAAGATTATCCATAGGCTCATAATTAGCTGTTCTCTTCTTTGTAACAAGATCTTACCTGAATTTGGCAGATTCCAACATCTATTCTAATTCCTCAACCAAAGGTGCATTCATAGATAATTGTTTTAACATAGCCATGAACTTGATAAACTTTACCTCATTTCCTGTCTTATTCAACTTATGTGGAAATGGAGAAGGAGGATTAAGAATATTGGTTAGTGAAATATATTATTCTTTCTAATTCATTTTTCTCAACTGATCATCATTCCATCTATCAAGAGTTTGCTTAACATCAACCTTATTCTCACTTACTTTTTTTAAATTTCCAAATTTATTAGGTTACTTTTTTGATTACCCATTTTCTCTAACACTTCATCATCTGATACAACATCATAAACATGCAGCTTCACTGTAGGTTGTGGTATGGATAACACTTTGCCATTTCGTATTGTAATGGCTAACATGTACCATCATTTCTCTAGTTTTGGACTATATTACTTGGGTAAGGTTCCACATTTCCGCTTGTTGAAAGCTGTTGAAAACTGACTTATTTGATGTTCTAACTAGTTAATTGAGGTGGAATATGAATCAACTATCTGACTTATAGTAGTTGAATCACTCTATATATCCTTAACAATCGTGTTACTGGATTCTACCTCTTTCAGCAGTTTAGTCATCAAGCCTCCATAGAAATCTTTCTAGAATCATACACAACATGATCATATTTCTTGGGTGGCATATACAATCTACTTCAATTGGTCTTGTTTTTCTAATTCCCTTGATCATGGTCTCTATAACCAACTTTGCCATAGTATTATCCTTTGATAGTTTAGAGCTTGGTTACCTTGTACATTGGCTCAGTAATCCCCAGGTTGTTCTAATAATTTACTTTTTCCTCAAAATCAGATTCACTTTCTCTACTGTATGACTTTACTACCTTTACTTTATCTACATTTCTCACCAATAAGTGTTTAGTTAATAAACCCATCTAATCTTAAGATGTGCCATATATTGATTGTATTCCTCTTCTTATCGATGTTGTTCTGCTAATATGCCAACTGAATATGTATTTCTTACTAGTGAAGAATCCATAGTATACCAAGATCTGCTTGTTTTTATCAACCTATCCAATATTTTAGTAGCCCCGGTAAAAGTATGTTCCATGAAAGAACCACCAATTAAATTATCAACCATTGGCTTTGTGTTAGAATTCAATGCTCTATAGAATCCATCAAATATTCATTTTTCATCTTGTGACTCAGATCTTGAATCAACTTTTTCTAGAATATAAGCAATATTTCATGAGTGCCTCATCGGGTAGTTTCCTACTATTACTGACATCGTCCCTCAACTATAAAATCCTAGATGGTGGAAAGAACCTTTCTAGGAAAGCTCTTTTTAATTGCCTCTTGTTTGTTATAAAATCAGGTGCAAGTTTAGTCAGCCACAATGTTGCCTCCCCAGAAAGAGACAATGGAAATAAACTCAAATGAATTATATTTTTCCCAACTCTTGGATAATCGATAGGTTTAAAATTTTTGATAAAGTTCACTAAATGCATGTTTGAATTATCTCAGGGCAGTTTACCAAACAATCCCTTTAGGTTCAGTTACCTTATCATTACACTAGTGATATTGAACTTCACTCCAGGATCTAGTGGTGGTAGTATAATTTCCCAATCCAAATTAACTTCATCTCTATCATCTAAAGCAAAGTTAACCTTAGGTTGTTGGCATCCTTTTCCCCGTGCTCATTGATTTTGGTTAGTTGGAGTAATATTTTCAACTCATTGCCCATTTATAGTATCAACCAAATCATCATTACCTAGGTCCCAATTCTCAATAATATAGACCAGTTTACCCATATTCTATTGGTTTAATTCTTGAGTGGCCAGAGAAACTAATCTTTTTGCTTTTTGTTGCTCTTCCATATTTCTCCTCAAAGTTCTAGGAAGTTTAGGATCGAAAGATAGTAGCGGTTCACCATAACTATGAGTTTGTGGCATGTAAAAGTATTAGCTTGTAATTCACAAAAATAACATATAAAAGTTAAATAAGGAAATGAGACTACAAGTCAAATAAAAACTACAACTTAATTGACAACTGTATTGCCCACCAATGGTGCCAACTGACGAGTCATCGATATGGTTGTCACTTTGTTATTTACACACTACTTCAGGTTGATGACTAAACTAACAACTCGTCACTTAGTTGATAGCTTATCAAATCTAGATACAACAACAAATTTTTGCTCCTTTACATTGGTTTCCTTAGACTTTCAATATTCATGTATAGTTACAAAATATGATAAGATATGACACAAGTGCTTTAAAACTTACAATTATTTTGAGTTAAAAGCTTAAGATGTGCTATTAGGAAGACAACACATCATTAGTTCGGGCATTGCTTTAGATATAAGACAGGGGTCAGCTTGATTATAATGGTTATAGTAGTAAGAGTATTTATCAGCCTTAAAGGGGTGCTTTGTTAGGATTATCAAGTTGAGTTGGTTATTCTTGATCCGCCAGACCTTTTAGACAAATCACGGTGCCTGGGGCATGTTATGACTGCAGGTTTGGTAGTCACTTCACCCGTGAGTGTCCCCCACATGGTATAATTGAGCTTTTAGTCAGATCGCATAGTCGATTAGATTACTGCCACAACCAACTAGAGTTGGAGCATAGGGTCATGATGGTGGCCCATAAATTTCAATAGCTAGTCTTCAGGGAGGTATAATAGGTGGTCGGATAGACACCCATTCTAATAATAAATAGGGTCATTTGTCTGATGTACTAGGTTGACCAGAAGTTGAGGCTTCAAATGTAGTGATCACAGGTATAATTTTTCTATGCCATAGCCAACTTTTGGTTTGTTTGATACTGGTTGCATATTTTCATATGTTTATGCTTATTTTGTATTGCGGTTGGGTTTGTGTTTAGAGTATTTATTTGTACCATAGCGTGTAGCTACCCCTTGTAACAACTTTATTTTTGGTGATTTGTGTAAAATATTTAATTTTGTGTAATTTGACCATTTTACTCCTTCCTGTGGTTGCTTTATCATATTTTTGGCATATAGAGGTGATTAATATGATTTCCAATGAATTTTAGTGTGATTTATACAAAATTATGATTTTTGGTGGCTTAGAAAGCCTTATAGTTGACTTCGGTCAGTATTTACCTCTTTATTGTATTGATTATTTATTTGTTCAATTGCAAGGTGCTTCAGTGATTTTCAAGATTGATTTGAGATCTGGGTATCACCAATTGAAGATTAGAGCTTTGAATATTCCTAAGACAATTTTTCAAACTTGATACGGTCATTATGAGTTCTTATTCATATCCTTTGGGTTGACTAATGCCCCAGCCGCATTCATGGATTTGATGAATATAGTATTTTGACAATACATCAACTTCTTTTTTCTTGTATTTATATATGATATCTTGGTTTAATCTAAGAGTGAGGTAGATCATAAACAACATCTGCGAATTGTACTCTAGAAGTTGAGAGATGAAAATTTGATAGGGTAAGTTCATTTACAATCTCGGGACTCCAGATGAAAAACGAGGGATCCACGGAGACTTGGAACTCTCTAAGTCTCATATGTTGCACCACTCATTTGGTGCACTCGGATAAGGGACATCATGGTCACTTTCATGACCCATCAGTGTAGTAAAATATTGTATATGCAATATCTATATCGCGTATAAGACTGTTGCTTAAGAAATGACAGGTCACTTATGCAAAATTTACCCCCACAAAGGGTATCGTGTAGCAACACCTAGCCTCTTAAGTGATAGTCTCTTAAGCAACCTAGTGATCACTTATGCAATGCCTAGGTCATTTAAATACTCCTTTTTTCATTTTCATGATTTTTGATACTTGGAGGTTGGTGTTTTAAGATTTTGAGCAATTCTTTCCATTTCTATGCTTGGGTAAGCTCAAAACACCTATTTCAACTATTTTTCTTTAATCATATCTTTTAAATCTTGTTTAAAATGCAGACTTAAAAGTGAAAATTGGAGATTTTTGCCCCAAAAGCCTAAAAATTGTATTTGTTAAATTAACAATTCCAAATTCAACTAGTTTTCAGTTGGGTAATTGTCAACTCATATAATTATCATCTTTCTCTCAATTCCAATTTTAAAACGACTTTAAATTCTATAGTTTTATAATGGCTTATGGTTGGTTTTTGTCGGTAAAGCTTGAAAATAGTTTTTCTTTTATTTAAACCTCATTTTAAACTTTTTTTTTTTTGGTTTTTGTAATAGACTACTATAAGTATGGGGAACATGTTTTTACAATAAAATTATTATTTTACCCTTTCTTTTTAAAACTAATTTGAGGGTCTGTTTTGACCTTGACTCAAAATAGGCATTATGGGCATCGTTGGCTCTTTTAATGCATAGATTTTGTATTTGTATGTTTTAATTGTTCAGGGTCTATTTTGGAGGGAAAGGTTCCATGTTGAAGGCTTTTAGACTAGTTTCGGCATTCAAGGTAGGTTATGGCTTAACTTTCATCAGACTTGCTGGATAGTAAATATTGGTAGAAATACCATATAAGGTATGGGAACCAATCATAAAAATTGCTATATTATTGTGTTGTGCATGTGTATGGGCCAATATTATTACTAATTGGTGGTTTTGAGACATTATTTGTTATATGGGACCATATGGGGCCTTATATGATATTGTTGGCCCGGTGTATATGAAATTAGGAGTGTCTTGTTTGATGAAAATCCTAATATGGTACTAGTGGCATATTTGGATGTATTTTGCTCTATTGACATATGGACTTTTGTTGGATTTCATGGATAGTTGGAATATTGACTGGATTTGGGCTTACTTGGTTGGTCTATTGGTTGAATTGGGCATTCTAATTTTGGTTGATTGTAAGCATTACATACTCATATCATATATAAATTCATGAAACATTGTTACCACTATGGAAATACTTGAAACACTGGATTTTTCTGACAGAAATATGACATCTTTAAAACCCTCAATTGATAGATTTGTTGAAGATGAGATATGGATATTGGTATTGAGTATTGGTTGTATATTGATTGATGAACCCCCTTATGTATCCTAATTGGGAGTAGAGCTCGATCGGTATATAGAGGTTGTGTGATGACATCATGTATCATCATTATATCATCCTCATCATCAGATTCTTATATACCTTGTGTTTTTCTTGTGTTTATTATTTGTCCTTGATATGGACCTTTCCTACTTGTATGTGTGATATTTGTATACTTATGCTACCTTCTTAAATTTGCATAAGATATATGGAATATTATAGAACTGTTAGTGGAGATAGTGTGGGATACTGTTCAGGGCATTTTCTAGTTGTAGGTGACGTGCCCTTTGTGTGCATTTCGTATTCTTTATTTTTCCTTGGATTAAGTGCACAGATTTCATTTCACATTCGTCCTTGTTGAATATTTGTTTTGATCTATTACCTTGTTTGATTACTGTTACTTGATTTACTAGCATATTTATTTATTATGGTAGTATAGTTCCCATTATTGATTATTGTTTATTAAAACTTGTGTTATATTATTGTTTTTGTTGCTTTTTATATATTATAGATTTTTGTTTGTGGCCTTAACATTTAGTGGGCACAGATTTAAGATAGTTTACTGATTTCATTATTTTTAGTATGTCCTTTTAGCTTTATCTTTATCCCTCTCTATTATCTCTTTTCCTTTTTCTTTTCATCCTTCTTCCCTTATTTGTGTAGTAGCTACGTTTAGTGATGGTATACAAGGGTCATGTCATAGGTCAAGGTTGGGGTAGGGGTTAGGAGATATTAGGCTTAGATTAGGGTTGGGGTGTTGGGTCAGGGTTTAGTCTACGATCGAGTGTGGGGGTAGAGGCAAGAGGTAGTAAGGTTAGGTAGGATAAAAGAGCTTCTAGGTTTCGAGTTGGGTCTTGAAACATAGGGACTTTGCAGGGTAAGTCTATAGAGCTGGTGAAAATTCTTAAAAAGAGGAGAATTAGTATAGCATATTTCCAGGAAACTAAATAGGTAGGCACTAAGGAGAGTGATATGGATGTTATAAGTTATGGTACTCGGCAGCGTGAGACATAAAAATAGGGTAGGTATCTTAGTAGACAAAGAACTTAGGGAGCAGGTGGTAGAGGTTAAGAGAGTTAGTGATTGGTTGATGTCTATTAAGTTAGTCATTGGATGGTAAATAGTGAACGTTATTAGTTCCTACACCACACAAGTAGGTTTGGATGAGATCGAAAAGAAGGACTTTACGTAGGTTTTAGATGAGGTAGTAAGGAGCATCCCAAGCACTAACATATTTTTTATGAGAGGGGATTTCAATGGGCATATTGGATCTTTAGGGAAAGGTTATGATGATTTGTCGGGAGGTTCTGGTTTTGGGGAGTAGAATGAAGGAGAAGTTTCTTTTTTTAATTTTTCTAGGGTTTTTGGGTTCTGGATAGCAAATTCGTGCTTTTTGAAGAAGGAGAAACACCTTATTACATTTTGTAGTTCTGTGGACAAGACTCAAATAGACTTTTTTCTTCTTAGGAAAGGAGATAAAGAGCTTTTTAAAGACTGTAATGTCATACATAGTGAGAATCTTTCAATGCAGCATAGGCTGTTGGTGATGGACTTGGTTATCAATGAGGGAAAAAATAAGAGAAATGTGGATTGACTTTGGCTAGTTCTTTGAAAAAGGTGGAAAAGATAAAAAGTAGGGGGGATTTGGAGAGTAGAGGCTGTGTGGATAGTATATGGGAGACTACTGCTAGTTGCGTAAGGGAGAATACTAGAGAGGTATTGGGTATCTCGAGAGGTCGATCTGGCAAACATCAAGGAGAATTGTCATGGAACAAAGAGGTTAAGAAAAAGTTGGAGTGTAATAAGGTTGCTTATGCTAATTTTGTTGAGAGAAAGGGTGATGAGGAAAGGCAGATGAATAAGAAGGAATATAAGGTAAATAAAAGAGAGACGAAGTTAGGATTTATGATAGTTACGAAAATAGCTTTTGAGAGATTATATGCAGCTTTAGAGGAGAAAGGAGGAAATAAGAAGTTGTATAGGTTAGCCAAGGCTAGGGAGTAGAGGGCTCGCAACCTTGACCAAGTGAAGTGCATCAAAGGCGAGGATGGTATAGTGTTGGTTGAGGATTACCTCATTAAGGAGAGATGGCAGTCTTATTTTTATAAACTTTTGAACGATGAGGGGGACAAAGGTTTTATATTGGAGGACTTGGAGAAATCTGAGAAGCGACATGATTATGGTTATTATAGGCATATCAAGGTTGGGGAGGTCAAGGAAGCTATTTGTAGGATGCGTCGAGGTAGGGAGACAGGTCCAGATGAGATTCCATTGGATTTTTGGAAGAGCACTAGCGGGGCAGGTTTGGAGTGGTTGACAAGATTGTTTAATATTATTTTTAAGGTGGTGAAGATGCTTGAAGCATGAAGGTTGAGTATGATGATTCCATTGTATAAGAATAAGGGAGACATCTACAGTTCGAACAACTATAGAGGTATTAAGTTGTTGAGTCATACTAGGAAGGTTTGGCAAAGGGTGGTATAGCTTAGGAAGAGAAGGATCGTGGCGATCTATGAGAATTAGTTCGGTTTCATGCCAGGTCACTCAACCACTGAGGCCATTCACCTTGTGAGAAAATTAGTGGAGCAGTTTAAGGAGAGAAAGAAGGACTTCCATATGGTGTTTATTGTTCTTGAGAAGGCATTTAATAAAGTTTCTAGGGAAATTCTGTGGAGTTTCTTGGAGGCCAGAGGGGTGCTCATGGCATATACTAGGTCAATTTAGGATATGTATGATGGTGCGAATACTCATGTAAGGACGGTAGGTGGAGATTCAGAGCACTTTTCAGTTTTGATAGGGTTGCACCAGGGATCGACTCTTAGCCTATTTTTATTTGCCTTATTGATGGATGTTTTGACGCGACATATTCAAGTGGAGGTGCCTTGGTGTATGTTATTTATAGATGATGTGGTATTGATTGACTAGACTCTGGCTGGAGTTAATGATAAGTTTGAGATTTGGAGACAGATGCTTGAGTATAAAGGATTTCGATTAAGTGGAGATAAGATAGAGTACTTGGAGTGTAAGTTCAGTGATGTGTCGCAGAAGGCTGGAGTGGTTGTGAAGCTGGACACTCAGGCCATTCAGAAGAGAGAAATTTTATAAAATCTGGGGTTTATTATTCAGGGCAATGGTGAGATTGATGAGGATGTCACACATTGTATTGGGGTAGAGTGGTTGAAATGGAGGCTCACTTTGGTAGTTCTATGTGATAAGAAGGAGCCCCCAAAGCTTAATAATATGTTCTACAAATTGGTAGTTCATTGACTATGTTGTATGGAGAAGAGTGTTGGCTAGTTAAGAATTCCCACATCTAAAATTTAAAGATGGCAGAGATAAGAATATATGGATATGTAGAAATACCAAAAAATATAGGGTGAGGAATAAGATTATTCAGAAGAAGGTGGGAGTTGCCTTGATGGAGGATAAGATATGAGAAGTGAGGTTACATTGGTTTGGGTACGTGATAAGGAGGGGCTCGGATGCTCTAGTGCAGAGGTATTAGACACTAGCTATGGATGATTTTAGGTGGGGTAGAGGTAGACCAAAAAAATATTGGGGGGAGGTAATTAGGCATGATATAGAGCAGTTATAGCTTACAGAAGACATAACCCTTGATAGAAATGTGTGTAGGATGTGGATTAGAGTAGAGGGTTAGGGGGCGGGAGTACGTCAGTAATAGTAGGTGATCTTTTTTTGTGTTTGGAGATTCTTATTTGTGGTGTTGTGGATGTAGTATTATTTTGTAGATTGAGGTGTTAGTTTATTTTACATATCGTACTTGTTTATATGCACTTATTTTTTTTTTTGTTATACTATTAGTTTGTTTTGCATACTGTACTAGTTTATATGCACTTATCATTTGTGTTTGTTATGCTGTTATTGTTCCTAAGTCAGGGGTCTATCGAAAATAGCCTCTCTTATTTACTTGAGGTAGTAGTATGGTCTGCGTACACTCTACCCTACCCAGACCCTAGTATGTGGAAATACACTAGTATGTTGTTGTTGTTGTTGTTGTTGCTCAGTCAGCCTATAAGTACTCACCCCTACTGCACCCTTTCAGTGCAGATCCTATTTTGAGTGTGCCTCATGATAGCTGATTTCAAGCAATACTTGGAGCCCACTTCGAGGTAGCAGTTTATCCTTGCATCAAGAGTTAACTACTACGTTCTCCTATCTATACTATGTTTTTATTTATATTAAGATATAGAGTTGTTATTTTCTTATATCCTATATATTTGACTTCGACTTATATTAGTTAATTTTTACACTGTGACACTGGGTTTTAAGATTATTGTATGGTACCCTTGTTATATGTATATCTATACTCTCATCTTATTTGTGTGGATTGGCTTTATTCTAGAAGCCTTATCAAAGGTATTGGTATTATTTGCCTTTTTATATTAGTATGGGTGATAGACTTACTTTTCAAGTCTTGTCACGACAAGTGCCATCATGACCTTTGGATTTTGGGTCATAATATCCCTATTGGCAATTCTTTAGTAGCGGATCAGGTATATAGAACTTGTCTGGTGACTATTCGGAAGTTTGATAATCAAATTGATCTCATTTTGCTAGATATGGTAGATTTTGATGTGATTTTAGGCATGGACTGGTTATCTCCTTTCTATGTGGTCTTGGATTGTTTTTCTAGGATTGTTACCTTAGCCATGCCTAGCTTACCCCTAGTTCTTGATAGCAGACCTCTATCGAGGAATTGTGATTTATTTCTTTCCTTTGTTTGAGATGTTAATGACGAGAGTCCATTGATTGACTCTATTTCTATTGTTTATGATTTTACTGATTTTTTCCTACCAACTTATCTAACATTTCCTATGAGAATTATATTGAAATTATTATTAACCTTAAGATAAATAGTTGACTTATTTCGATAGCTTCTGCTAACCCAAAAGAGCTTAGTAGTCAGGTTAAAGATTGTTTTGGGTAAGGGCTTTATTAGATCTAGTGTGTCACCTTAGGGTACTCCACTTCTATTTTTGAAAAAGAAAGATGACTCTATCTATATGTGTATCAACTACAGGCAGTTGAGTAAAGTCAATATGAATAATAAGTATCCTATGCCTTATATTAATAATTTGTTTGACTACCTTTAGGGTGCAATAGTTTTTTTAAGATAGAATTGAGGCTTGGTTACCATCAGTTGGGAGTTAGGGCTATGAATATCCCTAAAACATCCTTGAGGACTCGTTACAACCATTATGAGTTATTTGTGATGTTTTTTGGGTTGAATAATTCCCCAATAACTTCTATGGACATGATGAATCATGTGTTTATGACATATTTAGACTCTTCATGATAGTGTTTATTGACAACATTCTGGTAAATTTAAAGAGAATAAAGGAGCACGAGCAATATTTAAGGACTGTGCTTCATACTTTGAGAGATAATCAGCTTTATACCAAGTTCTCAAAGTGTGAGTTTTGGATTGAGTCTATGGCTTTCTTGAGGAACATAGTATCCAAGGATGGTATGATGGTGGACCCAACAAAGATTGAGTTTATTAATAGTTAGGATAGATCTAGGTTACCTACTAAGGTTCGCAGTTTTGTCTGTTTGGTTGGTAGGTTACTATAGGCAGTTCATTGAGGGTTGTTCTTTTAGTGTAATCTCTATGACTAGATTAACTAGGAAAAAGTTCCGTTTTAGTAGTTTAAGAGTTGTGAAGCGAGCCTTTTGAAGCTTAAGTATTTTGCTTACTTCAACTCCTGTTTTGACTCTTCCAGTTGAGGGTGAGGGTTTTACTGTCTATTGTGACACATTTGGTATAGGTTTGGGGTATGTATTAATTCAACGATTTGTGTTAGTGAAAATACATTCAGGCAACTAAAGTTGCATGTGTGCAACTACTCAATTCATGACTTGGAGTTGGCAGTAGTAGTGTTTGCGCTTAAGATTTGGAGACATTATTTGTATGGGGTTCACTGTGAGATCTTTACTGGTTAGTATAGATTTCAATATATTAAGACATAGAGGGAGATTAATTAGATGAAGGGTAGATGGATTGATTTGTTGAAAGACTATGATATCTCTATTGCCTATCATCCAAGCAAGCCATTTGTTGTAATGAGTGCTTTGAGGTGGTAGGTAATGAGTATGGGTATCTTAGGCTTCATATATGTTTTTCAATGTCCATTGTCTTTGGACATCCAATCCTTAGCTAACCTGATAGTTCATTTGGATATTTCTAACCTCTGAAAGATCATTGCTAGAATTAAGGCCAGACCTACCTGGTTGGAGCAGATTCAAGATCATCATTTTGAGGATAGTAGGGTTCATAAAACTTGGGGACAAGTATTGAAGGGTGATTCCTTGAGATATACCTTAGAGTTCAAGGGTGTTTTGAGGTTTGATGGTTGTATTTGTGTTTTAAGAGTTGGAGATTTGATTAATTTGATTCTTCATGAGGCTTATAGGTCTAGGTACTTCATTCAACTTAAGACAACTATGATATATAGGAATTTGAGGCACCACTGCTAGAGGAGTTGTATGAGGAGAGACATAGTAGCATTTGTTGCTCAATAATTCTGTTAGCAGCAGGTAAAGATCAAGCACCAAAGGCATGGTGGATTACTTTAGTAACTACCCATTCATGAGTGGATGTGGAAGCAAGTTACTATGGATTTTGTAGATGGATTATCTACTTCCTGTGGTTTTTAAAGCATTCGGGTCATCGTGGATTGATTGACCAAGTTTCATATTTTAGCCCCTTTAAAGATTTCTTTAGTGTTGAGAGGTTAGACCATGTTTATATATAAGAGGTGGTTTGCTTAAATGTGGTACCGATGTCTATCATTTTATATCATGGCTCTTAATTCACTTCTAGCTTCTTAAGGACATTTTAGGAGGAGTTGGGTACCCATATTGAACTTAGCCCAACCTTTAATCCCCATATTGATAAGAAATCAAAGTGTACTATCCAGGTCTTTGAGGACATGCTCCATCCATCCGGTCTTGGAGAACATTCTCTGCGCTTGTGTGTTCGATTTTTGGGGTAAGTGGGACCAGTTTCTACCTTTTATGGAGTTTGGGCCTAATAATAGCTTCCATTCTAACATTCAGATGGCTACATTTGAGGAATTGTATGGTACGAGATGCCGATCTCTTGTTGGTTGGTTTGAGACTTTTGAGGCTTGGCCTTATGGCACAAATATGCTTTGTGAGTCATTAGACTGAGTTTGGGTGATTCCGGAGAGGCTATAAGCAGCTTAGAGTAGGAAGAGAAGTTATGCTGACTGCAAAAGTCGACCATTGATACTTTAGAGTTGGGGACAGGGTATTTCTACAATAATTTCCCATAAATGTCATGATGAGGTTTGGGAGGAGGGGAAAGGTCAACCCCAAGTATATTGGAACCTTTAATATTCTACAGACAGTTGGGGAAGTAACATATGTGTTGGAATTATGTCCTTCCCTTTCATCCATTCACTCGACATTACATGTATATATGTTGCAACAGTAGATACCAGATGAGTTGTATGTGCTTCAATGGGGACTCATTTAAGTTTGATGAAAGGTCGGTATTTGTAGAGGAGTCGATGTATTATTTGGATGGAGAAGTTGACGATTGACCTCTTAGGACATTTGAGTAGTTAAGGTTCAATGGCATCACTTTCCAGTCAAGGAGACCAAGTGTGATATACTTGCCTAGTATCCCTACCTATTTGAGCCTTCAAGTACTTTCGTATCCTTTAAATTCGGCGATAAAAGTCCTTGTAGTAGTGGATGTTATAATGACTCTCCCAGTCATTTCCATCATTTTCCTGCATCATGAGCATTCTTATAACTACCTCAAGTTATTTATAACTTGTTGGGACTGACAACTCTGATATCGAGAATTCATTTGAGATTTTTTTACTACCAAATGTGTTCTGGAATAGTTATATTCAATTTGAATTTGGTAATAAGATAAACACCCTTCTACAGTGATGTTGATAGTTATAAAATTCTTTAGTTATGATATATCTATATTGTTTTATACTTGTTCTACATCTTATTAATATTTAAGTAGAGATAGTGAATCTTGGTGTGAGAAAATATTATTATTATTACTACTACTTTTACTGCTATTACTATTACTATTATTATAATTATTATTTTTATTATTATATAATAGAAGTTTTAATAGAAATAATTTTCTATTAATTATGTTATATTCCAAATATTGCATTTATTTTACGAAGAACCTATGCAATACCCGAATGTAAGTATAATGGGATAGTTATTTCGTAACACAGCCTCCCCCACTCTACGTGGAGTTGAAACGTTTGGACACTATTCACTTAGGTTCTGGGATACTGCCACATATCAAAATTATCCTAACTTTAGTTAGTATATGTGGGACAATTATATTTATTGTTAAAAAAGAGTTCATATCTCTTATATATATTTGTATTCATCCACAATCTTAATCATCTTAGAGAGAATTTAGTGGAAAATATATTTCAAATACAAAATATTTTATTTTGGAAAACAAAATTAATTATGTACGTCAACTTATTTAATCTTGATTTAAATGGGGCACCCTTCACAAGCTTCTCAGAGGGACTTTTAGCTTTCGAATCCAGGTAGGTTAGACTTACCCTATCTTTAGATTGAGCTTATTTACGGTAATTGTGAGCTATTATGATAGTTTTGGATAGGAAGCCCAGTTTGGATATCGTTTGAAATAACTCATACCTTATTTATCCGGTTGGGGCCCCATTCCATTAAATTTTTGTTCCATTATCTTCTAGTATAATGTAGTACTTATGAGCTTAGTGCGTAGTATTAAGATATGAAACCTTGGATTCATCCCCTCTTAATTAAGATATGAGAATGTTTATTTATATGCATTTCATTATGATTCAGGACCTACATATATTTTATTTTTGTCTTTTATTGTAAATTTTGGCTCCACCTTGGCATCGGTTGTCATATGGTTTGGGTTTTAATTTTATAGATGGGTATGATTACTATGAGGGGAGTTTTGGCATAGATTACTATTGCTCTGGGAGTTGTGGTTCCTCAGAGTACTGGCCGAGTTCTGTATCTAATTATGAGTTCTATTATAGATCATATATGTGGACTCTTGTTATTACCCACTAGTTCTAATTTGAACCAGTGCTGTCGCCCAAAACTGCACCCCCAAGAAGCAAAATCCAGTCGATGTCAAATATGATAACCCAACAAAGGTTACGTCAAACCCACATGGAATAGGACAAATATCTCTCATGAATCTTCTGAAGTAGCTACAAAAAAGTAAATAATTTAAGAAGAAAATCAAGAATCTTAAATTAATAATCAACCAAATAATCAAGAACAATAGATTCAGAGATCAAAAGTCGAATCTTAGAATCAACATATGTTTGTGGATCTAAAGAGTGCATAAAAGAGCATAAACTAACACAAAAATATTAAAATGGTATTCATAGAATACATCAAAACCCTAAAAATTCTTACCAAAATTAATAAGGAAAATGAGGTCGGTGACCACTAATGGACCCACTTACGGGTCGTAAGTGGTACGTATATCCCATCAGTAGGTGTCCTAAGGGTCAAACATCTTCAGAGCCGCAAGATTTCTATGCAAAAATGAACTTATGATGGCGTAAGTGGTACTTATGCCATATAAGTGCCCCTTTGTAACTATCATAAAAGATCTTTAAACTTTAGATTCTCAGATGTTTTTCTTTTGACAACTATGGAGGGTCCTACGACCTTCGTAGGTACCACTTACGGTACGTAAGTGGTTCGCCTGCACTCTTTCATCATCTTTTCTTTTCATCATCTCTAAAAACCTATTTTTTTGTAAAACAAACACAACAAAACATCAAATCTAACAAAACAGACCCAAGTACTTGATTATTTTTCAATTTTAAGCATCGAAAGTGTCATGAAATGATGGAAAGTCAACACCCTCAACTTAGAATATTTTCATTTCCTCAGGCAACAAACACATAACAAAACAATATAATGATGTTTAACCAAGAGAAAACTAAGCTACGTATGGCAGTCAACTCAATTTCAGTACAAAACACATCACCCCCACCTATTTTTGAATTTTCTAATCCAATTGTGTGGATCTATGTAGCCCGACAATGCAACACAAAGTAATCAAGCTATGGCATTACATTATAAATAAACAATCAAATGGATAATTAAATTACACTACTCAAACAGATACGCTGTTAACAATACAACCCATGTACCCACACAACAAAGAAGTCCCACTCTTAAAGTATAATCATGCATATTAATGCAGGGATAATAACAAGACACTCAAACTCACAAAATAAGTTCCAATCGTTATGCATAGAATACCATAGGATTTCCCTTATTTTCTTTCCATTAGTTTGTTAGACAGACGGACTAGGAGCACTATTAGACTTTATTCGGCTTTTAATGTAGGATTTGGGCCTGGTATGGTAAATTTGAAAATTACTGACTAACCCTTCTTGACACTATAATTACATTTGGGGTTCACTTCTCAACCATAAATTTTCTTTTATTTCTCCCTTATTTGTTATTTATTGCTTATTCAGGTTGGGTGCAGTTTCTTTTATTCTTTCTTTTTTTCTTTTTACCACACCCATCCCTACTTTATTTCCTCTTTTTAAAACCCTTCTTCATACTCAATTATTAAATACACACCCTTAGTATAGTCACCCTCAACTTAAAAAGTTTTCCTAAGTTGAGGTGTATAATGTCCAAGGAGGGACAAGGACCAAAATAGGTTCATTATAATTAAACTGAGAAGGTGAAATACGAAAACAAGAAAATAGGTATATGAATGCTCAAAACAGGGATCAAGGGATACTTTTTAACATTTGGATGGTTATTTAGCCTAAGAGTGGAATAAAATACAAATGGCCTATGATCACATCCTAACCAACTATCCTACAACCTAGGCAAGACTAATCGGGAAAGTTTTCGATTAAATGCACAAAGGGAACTAGGTAAGCATTTCTCTCTCACACAGTACATGGTTATATTACTAGCTACTACCTATCTAGTTCATACAAATGTTAGATATAATATTTTTGTCCCTAAGTCCTAATGCCATATCAAGATTCATAGTGCTCACACATATAAATAGATCACATAGTTCAAAACAAACTTGCTTATGGAAGGGTATCATTTTTTTCTCAAAATATTTGAACATAATCAAAATATATCTACTGCCCTTAGGTTCTATATTTATTCCTAGTTTAACATAAACAAACGATAAAACTTATACGACAGAAAATAACCTAAATATATCATCTATACTAAGAACAAACTCTGAGGAAAAGAGACACGCTAATAAAAAAACCTAATAGGACATCTTGACCCACAAGTAACCCCACCCCTATCAACTAAACACGCATTATCCCCAATGCATTAGGCAGCTACAAATCAAGAGAGTTAGGAACATACCTATGGCACCTTAGGTGTGTAGATCTGACATCAATCACACTAACATGAATTATCACTAATGCAAAAATTACCAGATACCTTAATTTTCCTCCCAAGCAGTGCCTGATTAAACATCACAAAATGACATAGGTACCTTGATTAATCAAACATCATCAAGTTAGCCGAAGGGTTGGCCTCAACAGTCATCAACACATTTTATGACTGAAACCACCCTTATGTCATTCCACTGCTTCATGGTTCTGTGAACATTAAAAGTGACTTACTCATCATTCAATATGAACATAAGCTCACCCTGTCTATATCCACCAACACTTCACCCGTGGCTAAAAATGGTTTTCCTAAAATTATGGTCATCTCAAAATTAACTTCATAATCCAAGACAACTAAGTCTGCTAGAAAGATGAAGTTGTCCAATTTTTCTAAAACATCAAATAATATGGAAATGGGCATCTTCAAATATGATCTTCCATCAATAACCGCATCGTTACTTGTTCAGGAGGTCTCAAGACCAAATGTTTGAACACTGCAGTGGCATCAACTTAATGATTTTACCCAAGTCACACAAAGCTCTGACAAATCTAGTTGACCTAATCTTACAAGGAATAGTGAAGGCACTGAGGTCATCTTACTTTTACATGAGTGATCATGATGTAATCGTACTAAAAATAATGTAAACCACCAATATCCTCATAAATTACAGTTCTCTTCTTTTTCACCAACTCATTCATAAATTTCGCATAGCCAGGCATCTACTCAAAAGCTTCTAAAAGAGGGATATTCACACTCAACTCCTTTAGCATAGAAATAAAATTCTTATACTTTGCTGCTTCTATTTTTTTTAATCTTTGAGGAAAGTTGGGGAGGTAGTAGAATGGTATTCACTACAAGCTCAACTTTCTTCCCTTTATATTTATCTTTCATAGCTTATTTCCCAATACCTATATATTTTTGTAATGACTCACCACCAGTCACAAACTTTTCAGATTTTGATTTGGGTGCATCATCAACATAAACAATATCATCTCGTACCTCATCAACTATAGGCATAGATGGATTAATAGTTTCCTTCCTACTCTGACTCGTAATGTCTAAACAATGACTGTCATTCTTTAGAATCAGCACTGCATTTCTTGGAAGAGTGCCCAGTTTACATTGATTCAAAGTAACCATTATTTGAACAAACTGCTGCTGAAGCTGCTTAATCGCAGTATCATGTGATTCCACTTTTTGGCTTAAACTTGAAATATCTTCCTTAATCTCCTTAAGGTAGCTATCTTGGTTCTCTAAACCCTTAACCAACTTAGTAACCAATGCCTTCATCTTTGAATCAATATAACGATCCTACAATGGAACATATGCACCATTCTTCTCCTTATAATTATTCCTATGCTTTAGGTCATCATTTTTTTCTCTACTCTAATCTCTATATCGATAACCATAATAGTTCCAACATTAATTCCCTTGATTTGATTCAAACTGTCCTGAGTAGACCCTTGTCCATGTGCTAAAAAACCCACCAATTGTTTATCTAAAAACTTCGCTGCTTCTTCAATATCAGAATCATACAACTTAGGTTCTTTACATTATGTGCCCATAACATTTACTTTTTCAGAACTCATAGTTGCAAATTGTTTAGTAAATAACCCAGTCTCCATCCTCAGCTACGAAACTTCTTAAGCAATTGTATCATATACAATTCTCTACTTCATGGAAGAACCAATAGCATACATACCAATGTCTCTTTATGCCTCCAGAGTATGCCATTTTCAATTGGTAAAAGGGACCTTATCTAAGATTTTCAAGCTACTTCCTAATATAGTCTTATGAATGCCCCACCGATAATAGTATCTGTAATAGCTTTGACATTGACGTACAGGGCCCGATATAATTTCTCAAGCAAATTTCTCCCTAAAATCTTGTGATTGGGCACCACCATCAACTTCTTCTTAAACATCAACCATGCCTTATACAGTGGTTCAGAATATAATTGCCTAAATTTATAGATCTCATCCTTTAACTACAATTTTCTGGCAGGAGGAAAAAAATTGTCTAAGAACTGTTTTCGCAACTCGTTCAAATTAGTAATAAACCCACTAGGTAGTTCCCCTAACCATAGTATTGCTTCACCAGTTAGAGAGAATGGGAACAATGTGAGTCTCAAAGCTTTTTGACTAACCCAGGTTTATTATATGAAGTACAAATCCCAAAAAATTCATGATGTGTATTTTTGCATCATTATTTAACAAACTAATAAGCACACCCTTCACATTGAGCAACTGAATCAAAACAATCGTGATATTGAACTTCAACCCTCCGAGCAACTCAGGAGGATTGATTGCTCCTATTTCAATAAGCTCAACATATACCAAGTCATCCTATGGATCATCATATAATGTCAAGTACTGATAAGCTGAGACCACATGAGCTCTTTCTTTTCTACCTCTATCGAGTTCTGCTCGGACCTCTACTTTCTATCTCTGCCTATCCTCTTGAGTGACACGATAGACAACTTCTTTATCTCTCATTGCATTTTTTTTCACTTGTTACCACGTAGTCATTTGTGCAACTATCTCTTAAACACCATTTGAAGGTGTTGGAGGCAAGTCAATTAGATCATTTGAAAACCCCTCATGATGAGCTTTAGGATTGTATTTTGCTGTCCTACAATTCTGTCATAGAGTACTTTCAACTCTATTTCAAGTGGGATCAAAGTATTTCCTTCACTCCTAGTACTGTCATACACCAGCATACACCCCAAGAAAAATAGAAAAGTAAAATCCAACAAACTCAACAACTTAAATCAATCTATCTGTAATTGTATTCCCTGACAAGGATGCAAAAATTTCATTTCTCCAAAAACTACACCTCTAAGAAGTATAATGCATTCGATGTCAAATATTAAACCAATAGAGGTTGGGGGAAAACCCAAAGGGAATAGGACAAATATCTCTAATAAATCTGTTGACATGATGGAGTAGGTGCCATCATGACTCATAATTAGATCGTGACAATTTTCATGATTTCAATATGTTATATTATGTTCAGGGATTCAAATGGGATGAGTGATTGGATTCAGGTCTATTCAATAATCAATGTCATGAAAAGGTGTCATACTAGGTTTATCACCAGGAAATATCTCTAAAAGCTTACATACTAGAATGACACTTCAGGTTATTTTCTACATTTCCACACTTTTTTCCATTTAGAGCTTTTCTATATCTACCCCAAGTCATTTGTTACATGGTCAAGCTGATAGATCAGTTACCGAGTAGTTTGTTTGGTTTTTAGAGTCAATTTCTTATTTTGAAGTTTTCACTGATAAAGATTGACTATTAGGCATAAACTTCAGGCTAACAATCTTGTGTGCCAGTTCTAAAATTTCCATCAACTTTCAAACATTAATTTTAGGCTAGGGGGACCTTTGGTTGAGTCCCAAGGCTTTTAGACTCATTATAGGCTACTGATCAAAATTTGATAAAAGTGTCCCTTGGTTGGGGCCCACATTTCATCAAAATGCCCTGGATGGAAGTTTCAATGGTGCCATTGAGTTCAAAATGTTAAATTTTATAGGGTATCATATTTTTTTTTGAATTCACTACATTCCAAATGAATCCAAGATGTGAACTGATTCGTTTGCATTCACAACATTCCAAATGAATCTAAGATCTAGTTCACCAAATATGCTAGTACACACTTTTACTAGAAACTTTGGTCAAATTTAGGTTCATTATTTTATGTATATAAATAATATACACCAACTCTAAAAGTCACAAGTATACCCGAACACCAGTTTAGATATATTCAACTCGCAAATAGGCATGAAATCTACATCAAGTATATGAATATATTTTAAATTATAATCTACCTTAAAACACAAGACTAAAAGCTCTAACCTACTAAAGCCTTTCTTTTCTTATATCTTTAGATTTTTGTCGAACTAAATATCTTAAACAAGGATTAGTAAACATCAAACTCTCCATTTCTAGTTATCAACAATTAAAACCCATTTATTTCACCCTAGTTCATAACTTAAAACACCAATTCAAGGGTTTCCCACCCATTAACTCGCCCAAATTCCCCATGTTAACGAGGAAGGATTTTATATTTGGAAGTGAACTCTAACAACCTAGAACCATTTATAATTATTTAGATTTAACCAAAGGCAACTCTCACATATTTGTCAATTTTAGGGTTTAACCCATGAATTTCACTATAACTTGTAATTTTAGTGATTTTATAGATTAAAGGAATTAATCTATGTAATAAGGAAGAAATAATCTTACCTCAACAATGGAAATCACCCAAATAAACTGGAAATCACTTTCTAAAGAATAAGGATGAGGTACTTGGATACTTTTGAGAAATGAAACCAAAAACTGGGAAAACAGGCATATTAATTGCTGATGATTGTTAAAACAGACATCGGTCTGCTACGATGATCCTATTGTGGTGAGCAAGTACTTTTTATGGTTCTAGTGAGTGTCTTCTTGCAGACAATTTTGGTGGTCATCTACCCACTTCAAAAATCCTATTATGGAGAGTATTTTCCCATAATGGTGGTCCAAAGGAAGTCTTAACTAACTATCATAGCGGTTAGCTAGTCTCTACAGTTAACCTGTTGTTCTAAGAATGGTCTCAATGCAGTGGCCACTACTAATGAATCATGCAAAGTCCCAAAACTCCCTTATTTTGCAATAAACCCTTGGTTTTTCAATAACATGGAAATGACCAATCATGACAAAAGTTATAATCGAAGTTCTACTAACTCGAATACCATTCCAAAAGGTTCTATGGATTATTAAATATCTATTTATCATGTCATACCCCCAAAACCATCATATAGGTCACCATGAGATAACCGATCTCTACACAAAACAACACCGAATTTTTATCTTAACTCACCCTAGTAAGAGATTTTCACAACTCTCATAATATGGAAACTTCTACCTAACCCTTACACTGGAAACAACACTATAACGATGGGATAGGTCGTTACACACATTCAACTATATTGATTCTACATTCTAAGTTAATATACCTATTTAATTCACTAATCCAACCTTTTTTTATCTTGAGATAGGTAAATTTAGTTGCTAATGAGTAACCCTTAAATTAAAGTCATTATTAAATTCAAGGCACCTTTTCATTAGCCGAGCATTCAACTATCCAACTCTATTCAATTTGCTATTCCAAGCTTCGTTATGTGCCATTACACATATTACTCCCTAGAACATAGCCAAACATGACTTTAGGTTTTGTAAGTTATGACATCACATCCTTTGATCATGATCAATTCATATAAAAATCTCTCAATAAGGCTATTCTATATTGAAGAGACACCCAAACGTGAATTTACCATTTTAAGGCAGTTCACTTGAGTTTATAGATTATGTGCTCATACAATTCCTCTATTGTTACCCATAATCACATATTCACAAGACACCTATCAAGGAATTCATTAATAACATATCAACAAATAATTAGATTTTTTTCACTTAAATTTCATAGTTTATCCATCCAAACATCATGCATGTAGCCCTAATCATGATTTTCCCATCAATTCATTGTTATTCATATGATTACAAACAACGTTCTACTACTCATAAGTCATAACATTGGGCGATCTTAGAATAAGCATGTCATACTACATATGATCTTTTCCTCCCTTCATACCTCGGAACATCCAAAGATCTAATAAATAAGCAATTATTAGAGTCATTAATCAATTTCTCTTAAAATAAACATTTTGGAAATTAAAACTGATAAATTTACCCTTAATCATGATTTAGAACATTCCTCAAGTTTCAATTAACTACTAGCTAGTTCTATCATACACACATTATATCCATTAATGGAAATTTAATGCTAAATATCCCATATTTATTGAACTCAGGATTCCCAACCACGAAAATTAATGCTTTAGAACAACCAATTCATGCTAGGAAGTGTTAGTTAAAATTTAAAATTAATTCTAGGTGATTCACGAACCAAAATAGGGACCAAGATGGAACCTATATTACCCTCCAATACAGGTAAGCCTATCCCAACTCAAACACAATTATCAAAGTATTACCGATGTGAAATAATTAAGAAATGGAAATAATCCTCAAATGATATAATAAAGAGGTAAAATATCAACACAATATCTTAAGTCGGGTTGTCACCAATACAAGCCTCTAATATAAAATACAATGAAATAGTTTAAAGTATATCAAATGTGAATATGCCTAAAGAAAAAGAAAAAGAGATCTAGATAAGCTATTAAATCCACCAAGTGCTACTTCAATCTTAGGAAAGCCTAAACTAGTAGTCACAATCAATTCGCAGCTATTCACTCAATACCTACATGTGATGCAAAAAAGAAAAGCAAGGGTGAGTATGAAAAATGTGCACTTAACAAGAGTCATTGACAACCAACCCTAATCCAAAGTGATAAAAAGGACCACCTCACCAACTATCCAAATTACACCAAGTAAACTTGCACTTAGCGAAGGCCCGACTTAATCGAACAAATAAAACAATTTGAAAGGTAACCAAACTAGTTCAATTAATGAATACACATACATGTTTAGTATCAATAGTAGTAGTAATATGTCCCACTAGGAGAGAATTTCACCAGCACAATATTATATCCACTCACTATTCCAAACAAGCAATACAAAATATGATATGGAATATGTATATCACATAGCCAGTAGATGTGGAGCAATATTCTCAATGATTAAGACATAATCAATACACAACATATAATAAATATCTTAACCATCATATCACCCAAGATAACATGCAACACAATACAATATAGTGATATTAGATGAAATGCAATGTCCAAAGTACAATGTTGCATACACCTTCTAAGTCTAAGCTCTAGGAGAGGACCCATAGGGGGTTCATAACCCATCTACTATTACAACCTCATCATGTGACCTTGTCGGCTCTTCCATTAGATAAGACATTTATTAAAGGAGGTTATTTTTTAATTCTAAACATATTATTTTTTAGTAGTACCAATTCCATGGATGATTTGATGAATGTGTATGCACACATACATTAATGTCAAGCCCAAATGTAATGCCAAACACATCAAATCATCTCAACAGGAAATGAGTATAGCCACATGGGATTCATAATAATAATAATAAGAAAATACTCAAACAAGACCAACATCAGCCCCTCATACAAGCACTACAATGATAATAATCCCTCAAAATAATAAGTTCACACAAGCCCCAATAGTGGCATCACGATAAAGATAATCAACCAAATCCAATAATAAGGTTAGCACAATCTCTCACGGAATCAAGATAATAATAATAACCTAAATCAATAATTAGGTCTACCAAGTCCTATAACAGGCAAAAGAATGATAATCTACCCAATAATTGTAAAAATTAAGAATTATCCAAAACATATTAAGCTTAAAAAGAGAAGTTTCATACCTTTTCCTTATTATAAAACATGTAGACTCAAATAATCAATAATGAAATACACTCATTCAACAAGCATGTTCAGAAGTTTATCTTTATTCACAATATATTGTAGTTACACCAGATTCCCTCTTAGTTTATCTCTGTCATTTTTAGGTACAATTTTTTGTCCCCCTAAGTAGTTACTAAACCCCAATTAGTCCATCATTTTATACGAAGCACTAATTTAAACTCTCAAGTGATTCCACACTATTAATTTATGCATAATCAAAAGATCATTTATCAACAAGTAGAGAGAACAATCAAGATGGTTAGTTTATTACTTTAAACCGATTAATATACTTTTGTACCAGTATATATGCTCTCCATGACATGTATATAGTACCCTCAAACATCCAATCATTCACAAACACAAGTAATTCACACATAACAAATAAAATCCTAAAAAAATTGCTTAGGTAAATCTTAATTTGCCTAAAAAGAGACCGTAAATCCAAACAACAACCCAAAGAATTAGATGGAAGCTCTACACACTCAAATTGCCACCGAGCATGTTCAATCTAATAAAATATGAGATCCACACACAAGTACAAGAATAACATTATCTATATAGATATATGTTGGTTTTGAATTCACGATCACCTAGAAGATCAGCCCAAAAACTAAAAGGGTAAAACCATATTTTTTTAAAAAACACATTAACTATAATCCAAGAGTCTCAAATATAAAACTCCATTAAAATTAGAGTTGAAATCGAGTTTAAAAACATTGAATAATCAAATTTTAGTTTTAATAAGAAAATCCCAAATCCCCATTATCAAATATAGTATAAAATGAGAAATTTTGATAAACTTTTATCAAAAATAGTTTACCCATAATACGAGGACCTTATCCCAATAATCAATAACATTCTATCCCAAATCGGTCATAAAATGAAAATCTTTTGAGTTCATGACTTTGGATTTCAAATCACAACTTTTTGAATCAAAATTATTAAAAAAGAAATGGATATTCTTGACAAATAAGCAAAGTTTAGGTATAATCATATGCCTAATGATAGTAGGAGAAAAATCATCAAGACTTGCCTTAATTCGATCATCCTAGCTACAAAAATAACGAACATAAGGTTTTGGACCAAAGTACGGATTTTATTTAGTACAGGGGTCATTCACTCTATGTGCATGCACCACCTAATCTGCCCACACTATGGCCAATCTAGTCTTCTTAGTATGCACATGGTGGTGCCTCTTTCTGTGCAAAGAGAAGGCAACAACAAATAGAAAAATGATAAATGGACCCTCAAAATGCATTTCGATCATTGTGAATAATTCCAAAGTTTGTTACTAGGAGAATTTTGATGTTTAGGACTCGAAACAATCAGAATCACCAACCAAGGTCGTTATCAATAAGTTACCTCCAAAACCAACTCCTGGCAACTTAAAACCAATTTCTCTCTAAAGACTCATAATAAAAACAAAAGTCTCTAAACTTGAACCTACCATGCTACTAACCCAAATTTGATATTCCTAAGATGATAGAACTGACAAAATTCATATTTTAACCCTTGGATCACCAAATGTTGATCAAAGTCAACTATAATAACTTAAAAACATCTAAAATTTTAAAAATCACACAAAAATCTCTTGAACGCATCAAGTAATCATGACACCCACTTGCAACTCACACATGCTATAAGGAAACATTGGGGAAGGGAAATATGGTCAAAACATAGAAAACTTTAAAAATCACTATGAGAGTTGTTAAAATAATACACCTTCCTATAGGTTTTCTCCATAATTTCATGAACATAGAATTCTATCCTCCTAGAATTTTACCATAATTCCCCATAATAATGATTCTAGAAGAAGAAAAGATTAATCAATGTAAAGGGGGTGATTATCTTACGTCAACTAAGAATTCTCACCCTGGCCTTGGGAAAATTACCCCCTAGGGCAATGTAATGCTATTTTTAAGTTTATGACCTAAAACCCCATAAATTAGACGTAAAACACTATCTTCGGCCAGTACGAGACCTATGGTTGCTACAATGGCCTCACTATAGTAGACCTACGATCGCAAAAGTGGACCTTCCTTGAAATAGTATTCTGCATGGAAATCCTTTATTAAAATGTCCATAACCTTTTACTGCTACATTAGATTAACTAATAGTCAGTGGAGTTATAAAAGTGACTTGAAGATATTTAATTTAGTTGTCCTTAGGCAACATAACTCTTCATATTATAAGAGTGGTGATCATTTAAAGTTGACCCTAGTAAGAACTTATACTGAAATTCAATCAATAGAGATGCTTTCATCTCGAATTTATGCTAAGGGTTTTGTACGACTTTAATCCATATCTAATGTACTTCCATATTAATAAATTGGCCCTTACACCTATGACAATTAAAATTCTTATGCTTTTTATGATATTTCAATAATGATGGATTGATCATTACATGAGATACCAGTTAACCAATCAATATCCCTAAAAAGACATTGGTGAATAGGTGTAAGAGGTCAAAATTAGAGGACATCACTCTTAGGGATACACACAACACCTTTACCTACCCTACTTCTACTCCTTTACTAACTTATAATATTTCATACTCGACCTCTCTATAGAAATAAAGAGGTGCAGAATCAAACTATACACACAAATCAAGTTATTACTTTTACATTGGTGTAGGAATAAATCATTTGAATTTAAAGTAGAATAAGGTCAAAATTCAGAATATGGCAATTTAACTATTGATGAACATTACAATGATCATAGTGTAGTGACTAGTGGCTCGATACATAGGTCCCACTACATCCACCAATTTAATGCTACAACTATCCTATTATGGAGAATAGAGGTCTGTAAAAATGGTCCTCTATAGAACCTTGTTGACTGCTACAATGGTCGACTAACTACTACAACAGTCTTGCTAAAAGGTGTAGATTCTACTAGAATGGTGACTGGCAGAAACTTGAGGGAACTTGCAGATATTCCCTATTTCACAACACACACCTGGAAATACGATAACATATATTTATCCTATCCCTGCAAATTCCATAACAAGGGTTGTATGAATCCAATTATTATTTCAAAAGTTTCTATGACCTATTATGTCCCTTAACTATCATAATACAAATATCAAACCATCAAATGCTACACCTAGAGACGCAAATGATTTCTAAACTACACAACAACAAATTTTCATTAGAAATTGACCAACCCTGATAATTTATTAACTCATCCAAGAGAAAATCCTACTCCAACACACACCCTAACCAGTGTTATAACAAATATAGAACTACCAAATACTACACCAAGTTTTATCCTCAGGATATCTAAGTTATGGATATTTTTCACAGCTCAATGGTCAAAACACAAGAATAAATTATCTATTGTACAAACACACAACTATGAGTTTTATTAACACATATATTGTCCACAGATATAACTATGTCCTAAATAAACCTTCATAGTAACCTAGTTTAAGCATGCATTACTTTTCCCACTAACTTTACTGTTGATAGTATCAAAATGATTTAACTCAGATATTCTAGGTCAAGAAACTTTACAATGCTATATAAATCATTTGATAAACATATAATTTCCTAGTACAACAACAAGTCTCCCAACAAATTTGAAGAGTTCAATGAAAGTCAGCAAACATTATTGACAGCGCTCAAGCGCACACACAAGTGTAAGTGGTCTTATCAAGTAGTAAAATGGCTTCAATAAAGTGCTAGTATCGATCTCTTAGGGACTTGCATTCGCCGACTATCAAATTCTAGTTCAAAAATAGAGAAAAAGTTAACAATATAGTTTTAGAATTGTAAACTAAAAAGAAACTAAACTAATATCAAAAAAGTTGTTCCCATGTTTTATAGCCCTATTCCCTCTCCCGAGATCACAAGGTTGACAATTGATGTATTCTAAGGGTAGCTAATCCTTAAAATAGTTAAAACAGGAATAAACAAATAACCAATAATGATAAGCACTTAAACGAACTCAATTAAGAAAAAAGGAAGTCATGATCTTGGCCTTAACTTCAAAGAGGGATTTTAATCTTTAATGGAAATATTCATCTACCAATCCCTTTGATTGATGATACAAACCATAAAGAAACTAAATTAAAAATTGATAAAACCTTAAAATAAGTTGTAGTAGCCTCCAATGTTCCAAGATGTCCCAAAGTGATTAAAAACGTTTACAAAGTTGCAATTATAACAATAAGGTAATCCTAATTCATGTAGGAGAAGGAATCAATGAAAAAGTGAAGGGGTGGAGAGATCATGTACCATAATCTTCATTCCATAGCAATAGAGCATACAACACATGCAGTATTCCGCCTAAATAGAGCATGCGACACACTCTTTTCATAGGTACACACTTTTGGGTGCCTTCTAAGTCTTTTTGTGCATAGCACACGCCAACATACTTTTCAATGCACCATCACTCACCCAAGACATTTTAGGTGTCCAAATTTGTATTAAGTTGCGTATTGTGCTTCTGTGATCCATTCCAAGCCATTTTGAGTTGTTTTCACATGATTTCAAGCTTGTATATCCTTCATATATCATTATAATCCATTCACCAAGCATCTTATAGCTTTAAACACAACAATTTAGAGCTCAAAACAACACAATATCCAAGATAGAGAACTAGAAACACAAGCTAAGCATAGGCTTCATTCACTTTGACTTCTAACTTATTGTTTTAACTTTTGTCTTGATCCAATTGACCCTTGAACATTAACAAAAAGTTTTTTCACATAAAAATACACAATAACAACCTTGGGAACTCATTAAACACGTTAGAACCCAACATGATAGAATAGACAAACACCTAACTCAAGCTAGTCACACTAGTTTTCTCAGTTGACTTCTAAATGATCAATTTGAATCAAAACTTGTGTGAAAACACTACTAATCATTGTAAAAACATACATGGACACTTCGATGCAGATTTATATCATTATAAACACATTAAGAATAGAAATTTATCTCAAAACAAGGCTAAATAAGCTAGAATAGTATCACTAGAATGCATAAATACACCAATCATCACCACCACACACTTAAAGTCTTGTTCATTCTCAAACAATTCTAAACTCTAAGCATCATAAGTTGAGGAGACTCTACACCTATATGAAATGCAAGGCACTCAAGCTATTACTACAATGACTATATGGAATGCAAGTTTACACCACTAAGCATGTTATACACAACTGAAAGCTCAAGAATCCTACTCCAAAACAGCCTAGCCTCTAAAACTTACTCAATACATGGCAAACTCATTCATATTGTTCAATATAATACATCTTACAAATCACCCACATTCATCAAACATGTGCCCTCGCAATAAGAGAGTTACCCATAAATACTCATAATAATGAAATTATCAAAATGGGTATACAAATCAAGTTACGCTCACTCTCACAGAGATTTCACAAATTACACATAACGAACCATGGGATTGCCCTTAGTTTCATACTCCACTAATATTAGAATGTGAAATTTAGGATCAAATAGGTCTTTTTTGGGTTATAAAGTAGGCTAAGGGACGGGCAGGAACAATTTTAGCCAAGAATAGTGCCTATCTTTCCTAAGAGATTTAATGTATCACAAATTTTCACATAAAACCACCTTTAAAAACCTATTCACACCTTTTCCATCTATCTATATCTTTTTGTTTTGCACTATCTCTTTTAAGCATTTTTACAAACACATAGTGAGCGTATTGTTTATTCCTTCAAGATTCATTTTTTTCTTTTTTCACAACCATGGAAATATTTCTAACACTATTTACATCACTTCCAACCACCGCACATCAAATACCAACACCAATAACTATTATCTTGGGGCATAAATTTCACCTTTTTCCTCTTATTTCTCAAACTCCTTGCTCAATTAATTTTTTATTAAAGCGCCTAATTTTTGGATCAAATTAAGGTCAATCAAAGAAGGGATTAGGTTACTTATGAGGCTAAGAAAGAAAAAGCTAAAGGCACAATGGGGTTTGACTAGGATAATGCACAAGGGTAGGTCAAAAAGAAGGCTATCAAAGAAATACCTATATCCTCTCCTAAACTCACAATCTTTATTTCGCTTTACACATACCCCAAGAAAGTTCTAGACATCACATACAACAAGGAATATAAAAATACTCACACGCACATGAAACATGCTCAACTAACACAGGATCATCATAGGCTCTTACTCAAATAATAACATGAATTCAATTTTTAGCCAACAAGTACAAGAGTCACAAATATGAGTCTAAGAGTCTCAAAATAGCAATTCCCTTGGTTAAAATGATTTTACCAAATAAAAAACTTGCACCATGCAATAAAAAATAGCAACAACAAGACAATCTTCCACAAAAATTTTAAATTGAGCCAAAAATTAGAAATTTCCCCACCACACACTTAAAAATCTACTCTGTCCCAGTGAACTTTAAAGTAAGAGATAGAAATACTCCTTGAGGTCTATAGGCCAAGCTAGTAGCATATTTTTGCATCACAAAGATCTGTGCACCCCATACTTAGTCTTTTCCATGCTCCTTAGCTCAGGTTTCCAGTACTCAGACTTCTCATCAACCTGCGACTCAATCAAAAATAAAACTACGTTAAGAAAAACTAAAAAGAAAGCATACCTTAGCTTGGGTTGACTCCCAAGAAGCACCTAATTAATTGTCACAGCACGGCCCAATCAACTTTTTCCTCCACCCGGAGGATATGAATTTCACCCTCAATATCACATCTATCTTTTTTCCTCTCTCATAAGGAGGTGGTACAAAGATTAAGGAACCGAGTAATGGATGATGCCTTGTAAACCATTCATCCTTGAGGTGAGGTGTGTTTTTCTGTTTCTTATCGAGTGAAAAATCAAGAATATAGTATTATAGTTCCTTATCTTCACACTCTTTTATTATTTTAAATGATTACAAAGACAAGACATCATCTACAACTAATATAGAAAAGTGCTTTGAGTATGGACCAAAAAATCCTACTTCAAAATTTACACTATCCTCAACACCTTTACTCTTATTCACTTTATGCATTTCAGTCTAACGAGAAAGAGGACAGTCGAGTGGTAATGATTTTTATGGTGGTAGTTTTATCTCCTCAACTTGTTCAACAACTTTTGTTTTCAAGTACTCAAACTTCCTTAAATTATCAGCAACTGATTAGGGAGTCAACTCCACATATACCTCCTTGTTTTTCTTTGGAGGTTCTTTATTGAGATTTGTACCATTTCTTAAAGTGATTGCAATTATTTGTTCATTGTGACTTGGAAAATCATCTTAAGGTCTGGTATTTTGTACCTACTGCACTTTCCCTATCTATGTCTCTATGTTCTTTATGGCAATCTGTTGACTCTCTAGGATAGACCCATTACTCTTTATATCTGCTAAATTTGCTAATAATTGTGCTTGATTAGCAAAAAGTTATTTCATCATCTCTTCCAAATTGCTAGTTTGAATCAGGGCCTAGTAATTCTAAACTTGATACTACTGAAACTGCTGCTACTAATTGTTGGTGTTTATATAGTATTACCTTTGACCTACAAACATTACTGAATAAGGTTTGACCACAAACATATCTTCAGAATGACCACTATTGCTACAAACCATACACTAACAAGAATCGTCATTTCTTGAAAACCATCTATCCCGGGATGCCATGTCATGAAGTATGATAACAGAAAGTAAAAGAAAATAAAAAGAAAAAAAATAATAAACTATATGTAACTCAATATAGCTAAACTAAAAACAAGATAATTTCCTAATTACAAGTCCCCGACAATGGCACAAAAAACTTGACAGCACCCAAGCGCACATGAAAGTATACGTGGTCTTATCAAGTAGTAAAGTGGCTTCAATAAAACCCAAGTATCAATATCTCAGGTACTTGCATTCATAGACTATCTAATTCTAGTTCAACAATTGAGAGAAAGTAAACAATAAAGTATTAGAATTGTAAACTAAAAAGAAACTAAATTAATGTGGAAAAGTAATAACTCTAGACAATCAAAGGATACAAGACCAGGTTTAAGGCTTACGGAAAATCATACTACGTTAGTAAACTTCTTTTGTTAAATCTCTTAAATTGGTTGTTTATTCGTAGGGTTAATCGCATGATCATGGTCTACCGACCTCTAACTATTATAATACCCCAAGACTCTAACCATAGTGCAACCATGACTCAAGATCATGAGAAGTAAATTATAGTGTTTTGGTTGTTTTCTGATCAAGGGTGATGTGTATTATGGCCTCAAAGATGTCCTAGCAATTAGGTGAATCAAAACATTCCTTACCGATTTAATTCTTAAGAAGGATATTGCCATATTCAACTTCAAATGAGCATATCTCTTGTTATACTATGAATTATTGAGCTCATTACCTACCAAAATATAGATAATTGAATTATCTTTTCAACTATACCAATTTCACCAAAATCCGGTATCGAAGCCAAGAGTTATTCCCATTTTAATGCAGCATGTTAGGCTGGAAAAATGAGTGATGATATTTTATGATAAGCTGTCACAAGTGTAACGACTTATCACCAATGTCGTTAGCCTAAGGCAGATTTCCACCCCTAGTAACGATATTTTGTGATAAGTTGTCCCAAATATGATGACTTATCACCAATGTCGTCAACCTTAAGCAGAAAATCATTAAATCCACCCTAATGTGACGACATTTCGGGATGACTTGTCACTAGTCTGACGACTTGTCAAGAATGTCGTCAGTTATTTTTTCAGCAATTAAAGGAAGTTTTTGCAAGGGTATTTTGGTATTTTCCTATCTTTTGGAGGCCCTTATATATATGGGAATTCTCATCTAAACCCTAATTTCTTCATTCTCTCTTCCAATTTTCTTAAGAAATATATCTAGGGTTTTTATTTAAGGATATTAATCTTCCAAAAATCATCCATAAATCTTTAAGATTTCTTCAAGAATCAAGTTCCTAATAGTTAGGGCTTCGAGAATCATTTATTACAAATACGGATAGAGTCTCAAGCACTAGAATTCCTCCAATTTCAAAGATTAAGGGATGTGGGGTTTTGAAAAAGAGTAATTCTTTCATTCTTGTGCCCAAAGCTTTGATTTATATCATGGATTTATATGATTTTGCAAGTGGGTTTATACACAAATTACTTCATCATAAAATTATGAGAATATAACTTGTTCAAGCTTTGTTATACATGATTATTTTGCTATTCCCAAGTTATGACTTGATATTTAATATTGTGAATTTCATATTTCTACCCTGAGTTGATATTTCAAGTGCTTTCAACGTATGTGTCAAGCTTTAATCTTCCTTATGACAAATTGGATTATTGAGAATATTGATTCATGAGATTGAGTTTTTGCAAGGAGTCTTGATATTTCCTCAAAGTTATTGATATTGTCATAATTTAATGAATTGATACATTTTAATATTGATAAAGATTGATTTGATTTGAGTCAAGTTACGAACCCACAAATTGATTATGATTTGATAAATGAGAAAGGGATTTGATTTGGTCTTCATGATAGACCCTTGTGATGTTTGTGGTGGATTTCCAAATGCATTCTAAGCTTGTGTCTGGGAGTAGTATTTAGCAACAAGCAGGGAATATGGTATTTCCCCGAAACTACATGTCACCGTAGGATTGAAATTGATAATTGTGGGCTGGAGGCCGAGTATGAGATTGTGATCACTAAATTTAGGTTGTACTCCCTGGCAAGAGTATGACGCTCCCGCTAATATGGGGTTCTCTCCTTAGGAGGGAAAAATGTTAGACTTCATGTAGCTCATATGGTTTATTTTGGTTATAAGAACCTCGCATGTCCATAAGAGTTGAGTTTCTCGGATTACAGAGTCACTCCGAGTCTTGAGTTGAAGAGTTGAGTTATTTATGATGATATATGAGGTTCTTATCATATGATTTATTTACTATGAGATCAAGAAAAGTATGTTTCAATCTAACTCAAGCCAAGTAAGCCATCATTGTACATATCCATATTTTTATGAAATTGATGATAATATTTGCATTGTTGCATGCACCACCACATACTCAGTACATTCCAAAGGGCTGACCCACATATTTTTCTATGGGATACATATTCTTGTAATAAATGTTGAGGTACTCAGCTGCAGACATGTTACATAGAGTCTTGATCATTAGTGTGTAGTGCGCCACATCTATGAGCTAGAGGCCACAAAATATTTTAGGAAAAATTGTTTCTTTTCTCCTAAAGTTTATCGTGCCTACAACTGTCTCTTTATCTATGATTAACTTTTACTCTCTTATAACAAAAAATACCTCCTCGTTTATATCATCGAAATATTGAGCAACCTCAACCCATTGATCCATTGAACGAGCATGTGTCTCATATGGAATTTTGGATAGTTTTTTAGGCGCTAGCCCAGGTAGCTCCCACCAATGCTCAAGCTAACACCCAGGTTACTGTTCTGCCTCCACAAGAGAATAATTCTGTTGCAGCTTGAGTTCATTACTTTATACAAATGAATCTTCATAAGTTCTATGGGTCGAAGGTAGGTAAAGACCCACAGATGTACTTGGATAAAGTGAGAAAGATTACACAGATTATGCATGTGACTGAGGAGGGGAGTGTTGAATTGGCTTCCTATCAAATAAAATATGTTGCATATGATTGGGTGGAGATGTGGAGGACGAGTAGAGGGGACCCATGACTTGGCAGTTATTCCAGGATGTATTTTTGGACAGATTCTTTCCTCTTGAGATGAGGGAAGCAAAGATAGAGGAATTCTTGAATTTGAGACAAGGATCCATGACTATTAAAGAGTTTTGTATTAGATTCAATCAGTTATCCAAATATTCTCCTGGTATAATGGCTGACTCCAGGACTATTATGAGCAAGTTTGTGATCGGCGTGTTGAGTTACGTTGTGAAAGAGTATAGATCTGCTATGCTTAATAGGGGGATGGACCTTTCTCTGTTGATGATACATGCCCAATAAATTAAAGATAATAAGGTAAAAGAGAGAGAGATTAAGAGGGAATAAAAGAGCTAGATCAGAGCAGCAGGGATTTAGTAAGTCTAGATTCAATGGAGGGAACCACCCTCAATTTTAGGTACATCCTTTTATGACCGTGCCTTCCTCAGTTAGTGCTCTGGTACCTAGATGCAGGCAGGAGTAGGGAAACAGGCCTATCCCAACCAGGTCTCTGGAAACTATTAATAATAAACCTCGTCCACCTTCATATGACAAGTGTGGTAGAGTTATTTTGGTGAGTGTTTTGTTAGACAAAGGGTTGGTTGTGTCAAGTTGGGCTAATAACTTAGAGATTATCCGTAAGATAGACAGGTGATTCGAGATGCTCATCCCCAGAGTCAGGCTACCAGTGTGCCCTCTCCCATAGTCCGCCCAGTTTCTCCTCAAGGTGCCCCTTCTAATAATGCTGGCGATTCGCGCTAGAATCACTTCTATGCTATACCACCTTTCCAGGAGTAGAAGGACTCTCCAGATGATGTCAATGGTATGATTCATGTCTTTTATGTTGATGTGTATGTATTTATGGACCACGGTTTGAGTTTTTCTTATGTGACACCTTTGGTTGCCGTAAATTTTGAGATGGACCCTGAATGGATTCCGAAGCCTATTTTGGTTTCTACTTCTAAAGGAGAATCTATTATTGCTAAGTGAGTGTATAAGAAGTGTCCTATCACTATCCCTTATTAGGTCATATGTGATGATTTAATTGTGCTAGATATGGTTGATTTTTACGTCATTCTAGGTATTGATTGTCTTTACTCATGCTATGCGTCTATAGATTGTCGTACCCTAGTGGTCAAGTTTTAGTTTCCTAACAAGCCCATTTTTGAGTGGTTCGGGAGCTCTGTAACTCAGAAGATCCATTTCATATCCTACCTCAAAGCTAGGAAGTTGATTTCCAAGGGTTGCATTTATCACCTAGTTTGAGTTAAAGACCTTAAGTCTGAGACTCCAACTATTCAGTCTTTACCATTGTTAATGAGTTTCCTAATATTTTCTCAAAAGATCTCCCAAGGGTCCTACCTGATAGAGAAATAGAATTCAAGATTGATCTCCTTCTCAGCGCTCAGCCTATTTCCATTCCTCTGTACAATATGGCTCCCACATAACTTAAAGAGTTGAAGGAATAACTCAAAGATCTCTTAGACAAAGGCTTTATCAGACCCAGTATTTCCCTATGGGGTGCACCTGTTCTATTCATGGGTAACAAAGATGGTACAATATGTATGTGCATTGATTACCGTTAACTTAACAAGGAATAATCAAGAACAAGTACCCTCTTCCTCAAATTGATGACTTGTTTGATCAGTTACAAGGTGTGAGCTACTTCTCAAAAATAGACCTTAAAGTGACATCCGTCTATCGTTAACTTAAAGAGAGAGAGTGTGATATTCCAAAGACAGCCTTTGAAACCCGATATGGTCACTTTGAGTTTATTGTCATGTCCTTCGGGTTAACCAAAGCTCCAGAAGCCTTCATGGACCTTATGAATCAAGTGTTTGAGCAATATCTTGATATTTTTGTCATTGTATTCATAGACAATATTCTTGTATATTCCCGAATTGAGGATGATCATGACAACCATCTTAGAATTGTCTTGCAAACTCTTAGAGATCATCAATTATTCTCTAAATTTAGAAAGTGTAAATTTGGGCAAAGTTCATTTTCTTTTCTTGGCCACATTGTTTCTGCTAAAGGCATTAAAGTCGATCCCCAAATGACAGAAGTTGTAAAGAATTGGCCTAGACCTACGTCCCCATCTAACATTAGGAGTTTCTTAGGTCTAGCTGGTTACTACTGTTGTTTTATTGAGGGATTCTCTTCCATTGAGTCTCCCATGACCCGATTGATCCAAAAGAAAGTGAAGTTCCTATGTTCGGAACCTTGCGAGAAGAGTTTTTAGGAGTTAAAGACTCAACTCACTATTGCCCCAGTGTTAGCTTTACCCATTAGTACTAATGGTTTTGTGGTGTATTGTGATGCTTCTAGAGTTAGTTTGGTTTGTAGGTTGATGCATAGGGGTAAAGTTATAGCTTATTACTCTAGATAGTTGAAGCCTCATAAGAAGAATTACCCAACCCATGATCTTGAATTAGTAGTTGTAGTCTTTTATTTGAAAATCTAGAGATATTATTTGTATGGTGTTCATGTTGATGTGTTTACTGATTACAAAAGCTTGCAACATGTGTTTACTCAGAGGGAGTTTAATCTTAGACAAAGAAGATGGTTAGATTTGCTAAAAGACTATGGTATGAGTGTGTTGTATCACCCGAACAAGGCCAATGTTATGGCAGATGCTCTTAGAAGGTTGTCAATGGGTAATGTAGCTCATGTAGAGAATGATAAGAAAAAAATGGCTCATGATGTGCATCGTTTCGTTAGGTTGGGTGTTAGATTACTTGATTCCACTGAAGGGAGTATGTTAGTTCATAGTAGTTTCGAGTCCTCTTTGGTCTCGGAGGTAAAGGAAAAGCAAGACAGGGATCCTAGTTTGGTCAGACTGAAGGAGTCAGTTAAGGACCAAAAGGTGGAGGTTTTCTTTTAAGAGGGAGATGGTGTGTTGAGATTGCAAGGTAGATTGTATGTTCCCGATGTTGATGATCTAAGGCAGAGAATTATGGATGAAGCGCATAGTGCACAATATTCTATTAATCCCAGTGGTACCAAGATATACTGTGATTTGCGGGAAATCTATTGGTGGAATGGTATGAAATAAGACATAGAAGATTTTTGGCAAAGTGTTCTACTTGTCAACAGGTTAAGGTAGAGAACCAAAGGCCTAGTGGTGTAATGCAAGAGTTTAGCATTCCTACTTGGAAGTGGTAGAAGTGAATATAAATTTCGTAATTGGCTTGCGTCCTTCTCATCGTCATCATGATTTGCTTTGGGTTGTTGTAGACCGGTTGAAAAAATTAGCTTATTTCTTACCAGTGCATTTATCTTATACATCTGAGGATTAAGCTAGATTGTATAATCAAGAATTCATTAGACTTCATGAAGTTTCTCTGGCTATTATCTCTGATAGGGGTACTCAGTTTACTTCCCAATTTTGGAGAGCTTTTCAGAAGGGACTCGGTACCCAAGTTTGTCTAAGTTCTACTTTCCATCCGCAAATAGATTGGTCAGGCTGAGCAGACCATTCAGACTTTAGAATATATATTAAGGGCATGTGCTCTTGATTTTAAAGGTAATTAGGATAGGCACTTGCCATTGATCGAATTTGTGTATAACAATAGTTTCCATGCTAGTATTCAAATGTCTCCATTCAAAGCTTTGTATGGAAGAAAATGTAGATCACCTATAGGTTTGTTTGAAGTAGAAACAACTATGATTGGGCCTGATGCTGTGTTTAAGGCTATGCAAAAAGTTAAGTTGATCCGAGAAAGATTGAAGACCGCTCAAAGTTATCAGAAGTCATATGCAGATGTGAGAAGAAAAGATCTTGAGTTTAATATGGATGATTTGGTGTACTTAAAGATTTTACCCATGAAAGGGGTGAAGAGATTTGGGAAGAAGGGAAATCTTAGTTCCCATTTTGTTGGTCCGTAAAGGATTCTGAGCCGTGTTGGGAAAGTAGCATATAAGGTGTAGTTACCCGCAGAGTTGTCTAGCGTTCATCCAGTATTTCATGTTTCCATGCATAAGAAGTGTATTGCTGATTTTGTCATGGTTGATTCTTCCAAAAGCTTAGATATTCAGGATAGCCTTTCATTTGAGGAGATTCTGGTTGAGATTTTATATTTTCAAATCCGTAGGCTAACGAACAAAGAAGTTCCTTTGGGTAAAGTGCTTTGGTAAAATCAATTTTTTGAGAGTACTACTTAGGAATCCGAATATGATATGTGAGCCAAGTACCATTACCTTTTTTTTGTGAATTTGGAGCGAGCAGAAGGTACCATTCTTTCTTAATCCGCCCTTCTCTTACTAAAGATTCAGTTGTGTGTCTACTTTCATCACGAATTTATGCATTTTATAGGGTATCCGAATGTATAAAGTGAAGTAATCTCTTTGAGTGAGTCGTTCCAGTTATATTTCCTCATTTTCTCTTGTTCCTGGCCTACATGACAACATTTAAGGACGAATATTTCCAAGAGGGAGATATTATAATACCCCGAGACTCTAACCAATAGTACAACCATGATTCAAGCTCATGAGAAATAAATTATAGTGCTTTGGTTGTTTTCTGATCAAAGGTGATGTGTATTAAGGCCACAAAGATGTCCTAGCGATTAGGTGAATCAAAACATTCCTTACCGATTGAATTCTTGGGAAGGATATTGCCATATTCAACTTCAAATGAGCATATATGTCGTTATTCTATGAATTATTGAGATCATTTCCTACAAAAATATAGATAATTGAATTATCTTTCCAACGATACCAATTTCATCCAAATCGAGTATCGGAGCCAATAGTTATGCCTATTTTACTCCAGCATGTCAGGCTAGAAAATTGAGTGACGACATTTTTTGATAAGCTGTCACAAGTGTGACGACTTATCACCAATTTCATCAACCTTAGGCATATTTCCACCCCTAGTGATGAAATTTTGTGATAATTTGTACAAGTCTGACGAATTATCAACAATGTCGTCAACCTCAAGCAGAAAATCATAAAATCCACCCTTTTGTGATGACATTTCGTGATGACTTGTCACAAGTCTGATGACTTTTCACGAATGTCATCAGCTATTTTTTTTCAGCAATTAAAGGACATTTTTTCAAGGGTATTTTTTTCTCATATTTTGGAGTCCCCTATATATATATGAGAATTCCCATCTAAACCCTAATTTCTTCATTTTCTCTTCCAATTCTCTTAAGAAATATATCTAGGGTTTTTATTTAAGGACGTTAATCTTTCTAAAATCATCCATAAATTTACAAGATTTCTTCAAAAATCAAGTTCCTCATAGTGTGGGCTTCAAGAATCATTTATTACAAGTGCGGATAGAGTCCAAAGCATTAGAATTCATCCAATTTGAAAGATTAAAGTATGTGGGGTTTTGAACAAGAGCAATTCTTTCGTTCTTGTGTCCAAAGCTTTGATTTCTATCATGAATTTATATGATTTTGCAAGTGGGTTTATACCCAAATTACTTTATTATGAGATTATCAGAATGTAAATTGTTCAAGCTTTGTTATACATGATTATATTGTTATTCCCAAGTTATGACTTGATATTTAATATTGTGAATTTCATATTTCTACCATGAGTTGATATTTCAAGTGCTTTCAAGATATGTGTCAAGCTTTAAGCTTCCTTATGACAAACTGGATTATTGAGTATATTGATTCATGAGATTGAGTTGTTACAATGAGTCTTGATATTTCCTCAAAGTTATTGATGTTTTCATGATATAATGAATTGATACATTTTGATATCGAGAAAGATTGATTTTATTTTAGTGGAGTTAGGAATCCACAAATTGATTATGATTTGTTAAATGAGAAAGAGATTTGATTTGGTCTTCTAGATACACCCTTGTGGTATTTGTGGTGGATTTCTTAACGCGTTCTGAGCTTATGTCTAGGAGTAGTATTTAGCACCGAGCGAGAAATATGGTATTTTCCTGAAAGTACGTGCCACCGTAGGATTAATATTGATAATTATGGGCCAGAGGCCTATTATGAGATTGTGATCATTAAATTTAGGTTGTACTCCCTTACAAGAGTACGACTCTCCCTCCAATGTGGGGTTCTCTCCTTAGGAAGGCAAAATGATTGACTCATGTATCTCGTATGGTTTATGTCGGTAATAAGAACCTCCCATGTCCATAAGAGTTAAGTTTCTTGAATTACCGAGTAACTCCGAGTCTTGAGTTGAATAGTTGAGTTATTTATGAATATTTATGAGGTTTTTATGATATGATTTATTTACTATTAGATCATGGAAAGTATGTTTCAATCTAACTCAAGCCAAGTGAGCCATCATTGTACATATTCATATTTTTATGAAATTGATGATGATATTGCCATTGTTGCATGCACCACCATATACTCAGTATATTCCAGGACCATGTCTATATTTTTGGTGATATCGTTCTGTTGTTATGGCTTTTAGTACTATTTGAGTCAGTTGGGGGTTTGTCCCAATGGCTCCTTCATTTTGATTTATAGAGGCTTTGTCAAACTAGAGGGTTGGTATGTATAGACATTCAGTATATTTTGGTTGTATAGTCTAGTATTCTCCAGTATTTCTCTTGAACCCGATGTGGTATATCACTTTGTTGTGCATGATTATTGATGAATTGAATTCCTTGAGGTAGTATCTGGCTCCAAGGGTTAGCTTGGGGCTACGTGTAGCCCTAAGCACCGTGTGGCATCTCGGGATAAAATTTTGGGGCATTACAACCATTTACACAGCTTGGATATTACAACTACATCATTGAGCAGGGATATAATTTTCCAATTAAGTTCTTTAAGCTATCATCCTATGTGTGATTCAAGTAATGCTTCTAGGTGCATCCCTGTCCTAGATGCTAATTCGAAATCCTTATTTCATAAAAAACTACAAACCTTACCTTGTTTATTACCCTGTTCTATCGCCCTATTCCCTCTCCTGAGATCACAAGGTTGAAAATTAATGTATTCTAATGGTAGATAATCCTTAAAATAATTAAAATAAGAATAAACAAACAAACAATAATGGTAAGCAACTTAAACCAACTCAATTCAAAACGAAAGTAGTCATGATCTTAGCCTTAACCCTGGAGAGGGAGTTTAGCCTTTAATGGAAATATTCATCATCCAATCTCTTGCATTGATGACTCAAACCATAAAGAAACTAAATTAAAGAAAGATAAAACCTAAAAAGAAGTTGTGGTAGCCTCCAATGCTCGAAGCTGTCCCAAAGTGACTAAAAACTTCTATTCCAAGCCTTTTTGAGTTGTTTCCACTCGATTTGAAGATTTTATATCATTCATATATCATAATAATCCATTCACCAAGAATCCTATTGAATTAAACATAACAATTTATATCTTAAAATAACACAACATCAAAGACGAAGAACTAGAAACACGAGCTAAACATACGCTTCATTCACTTTGATTTCTAACTTATTGTTTTCACTCTTATCTTGATATAATTGAACCTTGAAAATTACTAACAAATTGTTTCACATATAAATATACAATAACAACCTTAGGAACTCATTAAACGCGTTAGAACCCAATATGATAGACTAGACAAACATCTTAGTCACACTAGTTGTCTTGGTTGACTTCTAAATGATCAATTTGAATCAAAACTTCTGTGGAAGTACTATTAAACATTGTAAACACATAAATGGATACTTATATTCACATTTATCATTATAAATGCATTAAGCAGACAAATTTCTCTTAAAACAAGGCTAAATAAGCTAGAATAGTATCACTATAATGCATAAATACACCCAACATCAATTATCAAACAATATCCCTTTACTCTAAATGCTGCAACATTTAATTTGGATTTTTCACTCAGCTCCTAAGCAACCCAGCAATAGGCATAATAGTACATATATTTAACCTTCAAAAATTTGAAACAAATATAATGATTTAAGCAACCGCTTAGGCCTGCCTCATAATTTATGTTTTACTCAACTACATAGAAATCATATAGTCTAAAATAATATATGGTAGACAACATTCATACCAATCAAGTCCTAAAATATTAGGGAATGTAAGTTTCCAATAGCCAATCATTGGAAACTTTTTCCATTGGTATAAAATCACTTACTAGAACTATTTCAAAATGGCACAATAACACTCAATGAAACTATTTTCCATCGATACCATAAGAATATCAATTTCTCAATGAACTCAATGAGTAAAATCAACCAATTTTTATCATACAACAAAAAAGTGGTATGAATATTCATAAACATGTATGATAATACTAGTTCATTAATGAACCCTACAACTAAGGATCATTAATCATAATCAAGTCCACTTAGTTCACAAGCCATAGCCATTCAGCTATACCATTCATCAGGGGATACTATTAGATAATAATTAATTTTATATTATTTCGTATATCTCGGCATTGGTACCCATCTAAAGGATTATAATCTCATTTATACGGGACCTCTCTATTACCTATTATATTTAGTTTGTTTGATACATCATAACTACCTCATAACAAAATAAAATTATTATTCCTTATCTCACCAATACATATTACAATTTTGCATTATATTGACATACAAAAATTTAATGCAATTGAATAACATGCCAGTTTATTGACTTCACAAGAAATAAGTAATCAACTAGTTTCACCATAATTCATACAATCAACACACAAATGCATTAACATAAATCAATGTACCTAATATAATCACAAAATCAATATACAATATTTTCTTATTATCAACATCCATAAATAAGGATTAACGAAATAATTTCATCACCACTCACTTGACAATTGTAAGTCCTGACTCTTATAGACAAACAAAAAATAGAATTGAGTAAGTTTTAATTGAGAACTCATCTAGATATTAATTGGAATCGGCTTGATTTCATTTGTGGTTTTAAAGATACCAACTGGAATCAACTAGATACCAATTAGTCTTAGCCCAGTCAGATAAAAAACTGTGGTAGCATGATAGAAGAAAAGAAAAGAAATATCTCCTAGATGTCTCCTAGCTTCCTGATAATTTGATATAGATGTGTATACACCAATTCACACGACTTTACTCAATATTTGCTCTTATATATGAGAGATCGATAACCTAGTTGTTTGATACCAACTATCACAACCCAATTATTGGATTATGTAGGCACCTAATATCTTCTAAATAGATAGGAGAACCCTTACCGTCTAACTAAGAATATGCGAGATATCATTTATAACCTTTTTGAATATTAAACTCCAATACCAATATTATGATCAATATAAGAAGTCTTTAATAAAAAGATATCTAAAATAAAAAAATCATCTCCCTGGACCTAGTCTAGATATGTAAAAGAGCTTCTAATAAAATTAAAGACCAAACCAAAAGACTAATCTCCTACTATAGAAATAGGATGGGAAGAAACTACTAATGAATACTTTCTACCTAACATAGGAAACATCAACAGATCTTACAACATAACTACACCCAAAATATATGTAGTAAGTGTAGTATCAGTACAACCACATTTACTAGAAGGCATCATAGATAGACTAGGGTTAGCTCACGTAACACATATAAAATAAAAAAATCATGATAATCTCTGTTAAATCACGTAACACCAAATTAGGTTTCATATTGTAATATTCCAAATACTTCTAACCATATCGATTACCTACTATAATTAACTTAGTCTATTTAGTTACATAAAAATATAATTCAATCTTCTAAGGCTAGTTTTACTATCCATCGACTAGTACCGTTATATAATAGTGAGTCTCGGAACACATAAGTTCAATCTCTATTATATCCTAATTATAATGGCACTTTTGATGTTATAGGTAAGTCTAGCATGCCAAAATTTGGGTTATGGTTTTCCCTATATTAAGAGTTAAAAATTTTAGTCTAGGCTAGTCTTGGATGAAATTTGAACATGGTATAGTATAGGGTAATTTGGTAATGGATTAGTTAAAGGTTAAATGTTTTGAATTTATTTTATGATATCTAAGATGATAAGAATTTCATAAGATATTTATGAAGTAAATTTAGGTAAGTAGAACTCACGATATTGAATTTGACATAAAGAGGTTGGTTCAAAATGTTAAGATCTAAGGGTGTATTGCAAAATTGGCAAATTTGGGAGAATCTAGGGTTTTTACCTTACCTACGTTGCTATAATGAGTGAAAGGCTGCTATCACTATACTGCTATACCAAGAATTTTTTTTCTATAATAAGCATCATATTTGATCAATCCTACCAAATCATGTGAATTCTTCTATAGCAAGATAGAGACAATATAACAGTCTATGTGCTGATTAATGTAGAAAATACCCCAAAAATATATTTTCATTCATTATTTGTGTAAGAGGGAGAGAAGAAATTTTGGGTGATTTCCACCTATTCCATTATTTTTATTTGTAAAGGTAATTGAATGCTTTCATTAACTAGTTTTTTAATTATTAATCCTTAGAATCACCAGTTTATGGATTTTTGGGAGGATTTAACTTGAACTGAGTGGTCTTTCTTGTGCAAGTGAGTCAATTGAAAGGAAAAATTTTGGTTTTTGTCTAAAAATAGTTAATGTACTATGCATGCTTAGAATTCACTGTTAAATCAATAAAATTGGTAGATTAATTATAGGAAACCCTTGAATAGGAGGAATGATCATGAATTTTACCTTGGGGTTTTGAGATTAGATTGTAATCATTGAATACAATAGATCATTGTCTAAATTTTGATCACATTATTGGTTTTAGAGTACAAGCAACAGAAAATTACACGGAAAGGTATGGCTTAAGTTCAATAAGATGGTGTATGCTTGTAATACCCCCAAACTTTTCTGTAAGTTTAATTTTATCTCTAGAAGGCTAAGGAATGATATGTGTAACATTTAAACCATATAGAATTTCCCTGATTTCAACTTTTTATTTTGTAGAAAATTTAATTAGCTTTTCAACGATATAAGATTTTCCCAAATCCGATAACCGAGCAAGCACTTATGGCAAACATAAATCCTAGTCGTCAAACAATGCCATTTTAGTTATTGGCACATCGTGGAGCGGGTCTATTTGGAAATTGTCTAATTCTAGTAGTCTAGCGCGATTGTGGCACGTTGCGCTGAAGTTCAAGGTTCCAACTAATGGGACAACATGATGGCTCCCCGTCACGATGACCCCAAGAATCCCATTTGTCAATTTCTAGTGAGCAACCGCGATAGTGGTATGTCGTGATGGCCCATTAAATTAAGTTTTCCAGTTTAATTTGTCCCGCTTCGTTTGAGAGTTAAAAAGGGCACTACAAACACCAAATTGAAGTCATTTACAAGCATTCTATTAGTTTATTCTCAAGTTATCTCCCAACAAAAACCCAAAGTACCCAGAACCTCTTCTAAGAATCTCAACAATCCAACGTTGCTTTCACAAATTGAGTTGGAATTCCAGGTTCCCAAGTTAAGGGATTCAAGAACCCTCATCCAAAAGTACAAGAAAGAGTCTCAAGCATGCTTATTTATCAAAGTTCATAATTTGAGGTAAGTGGGGTTTGAACAAGAACACTTCTTCCATTCTTGTGCGCGATATTTCAGTTTTTCTTAAAAGATTTTAATGTTTCAAGATAAATTATGCCTAAATTGCTATATTTCAAATATATGAGATTATGGATTTGTTTAAGTCTTGAATTATTAGATACTACACCTATTTTATGATTTGAATTGAGATATAATGTTATGAATTCTATATTCCTTCCATGATTGATATTTGGAATACTCTTAAGGTTGAAGTCATGATTTACCCTCTATTTTGAATTGAGATTTCTTGAATGTATATACATGTTTTAAGGTCCAAGAATGAATTTTGATATATCCTATAGTATTTCAAGAATGGTATTGATATCTCCATATCATTGAAGTTTCAAAGCTTGTTAAAGATAGTCCACCATAGTTTAAAGAAAAGAGTTGATTTTGATCCTAAGTTAAGAAAGGAATCCACATCTTATGATTTAAGTTAATGGGAAGCATATTGGATCTCAATTCATAATGTAAAATTGTATAAGGTGGATTTTCCTAAAAGTTTTGGGCCTAGTATGGGAGTACTACTTAGCACTGAGTTGGGCTTGATTTCGAGATCTCATGCCCCAGAACTATGAGCCACTGTAGTATTTGATTTATCCTAAGTGGGTTAAGCTAGCTATCACTAAAAGTAAAGGTTCTACTCTGATGGAAAGGACAAAACAACTCTCTCCAATGTGGGCAAGATGTTGGACTGCATGTAGATCTCATGGTTTATGTTGGTTAGAAGAAACTCCCAAGTTTCCTGGAGTCTCAAGTCTTAAAGTTCTTAAGGTTTTAAGTCCTTAAGTTTCAAAAAAGTTCCTTGTTTTTAAAAGACTAAAGTGTACGTTCTTAAAGTTATTGTTTTAAGAGTTCAACTAGTTACAAGCTAGAGATCAAAGAAAGTATAGAGATTTAGAACAAAGTGTTATGGCTCACGTGATTTATACTACATGTTTCATTATTTGTGGTTTATGAGAGTGTTATTCAAGTTGTGTGAGTCATCTACAATGCCATGTGTGTTTTCTATAAATATTTATTATATTGATATTTAGCTACATACACCCCAATGTACTCAGTACATTCCCAAGTGCTAATACACACATAGGTTTGTGTGCTACATTGTCTCATAATGTAGGTTCAGGTGCTCAGTCCCAGTAGTGTTAGTGATCCCGAGTACCTTTATCTACATCTCCACTGTGGTGAGTCCTCATGGTTCGAGGACCTATCTCCAGACACTTTTGTATTTTGGGTGGTTTTTCTACTGGTTTCAATTTAGTTTGCGTTAGTTGGGGATCTGTCCCAATGTCTTTATAGTTTGTTGAGTAGTAGAGGCTTTATCAGACTAGATAGTGAGTATGTTTAGATTTATAGTATTTTGTTATATTTATAGTACTCATTCGAATTTATGTTAGACATGATATGACGCGATTCCTTATTTTTATCTCATTATCTTTAAGTAAGCTTTATACTAAGTTGAAGGCTCAAAGGGTTAGCTTAGGGCTACTTGTAGACTTATGCACCATGTGACGCTCTGGGATATGATTTTGGGGAATTACATACCTGGTATTAGAGCCTAAGGTTTAAGGAGTCCTAGAGAGTCTGACAAGCCACGTTAAGTTGAGTCTTTATCATCAGTGTGTAGTGCGCCACATCTATGAGCAAGAGGCTACAAGACTTTTTCAAAAAAAGTCATATTTTTCTTTCAAAATCTATCGTGCTTACATGTGTCTCTCTCATCTGTTGACTCATGCTCTGTTATTTCAAAAAATGCCTACCCAAAGAGTGAATGTCCTTAAAAATAATATTGAGCAACCTTGGCCTATTGATCTTTTAAATGAGACCGTATCTTATACTTAGTTTTGGGCAGCCTTTCAGGAATTAGCCAAAGTAGTAACTGCTAATGTTTAGGCCAATAACCAGAATACAGTTCCACCTCAGCAAGGAGGTAATTATCCACTACTAGGATTTGTGATATCATGAGGTTGAACATGCCAGGTTATTTGGGTCGAAGGAATATAAGGACCCATAGTTGTATCTCAAAGAGTTAAGGAATATAACCCAAGTGATGCATGTATTGGAGGAAGAATGTGTTGAGTTGGCGTCTTACAGGTTGAAGGACATTGTTTATGACTGGGTTGTTGTATGGAAGAAGAATAGAGGGGAAGATGTAGCCCCTACTACTTGGTAGGTTTCCTAAGATACATTATTGGACAAATTCTTTCCGCTTGAGATGAGGGAATCAAAGATAGAAGATTTAATGAACCTGAGGCAAGGCTCTATGAATGTTTAGGAGTATTACCTTAATTTTAACCAGTTAGCAAAATATGCTCTTGATTTGATTTCTAACACCCGAGCTAGTATTAGTATGTTCGTGATTGGGGTATCTGGACATAGTGGATTTTGATGTTATTCTGGGTATGGACTGACTTCAACCTTCTTATACATATATAGACTATCCTACCCATGTAGTTAAGTTTTAGTTTCCTAATGAATAAGTTTTCGAGTGGTCTGGGAGTTCAGAATCTCCTAAGATTTATTTCATCTCTTATCTCAAAGCCAGAAAGATTATATCTAAAGGTTGCATCTATCACCTAGTTAGAGTTAAAGACACCAATTCTGAGGCTCTAACAATTCAGTCATCCAACATTGCTAATGAGTTCACTGATGTTTTTTTGGAAGATCCCACAGGGGTACCTCCTAATAGAGAGATAGAATTTAGTATTGACCTTCTTCCCATCACTCAGCCTATTATTATTCCTCCAAACCATATGGTACCTGCAGAGCTGAAGGATTTGAAAGATCAACTGAAAGATCTTTTAGAAAAAGTTTTTATAAGGCCCAGTGTATCACCTTGGGGCGCACTTGTTCTATTCATGAGAAAGAAAGATGGTTCTTTGCGTATGTACAATGAATATCGTCAGCTTAATAAGGTTACAGTAAAGAATAAGTATCCTCTTTAGAGAATTGATGACCTGCTTGATCAGTTGTAAGGAGTGAGTTTTTTCTCGAAGATAGACCTTATATCCGACTATCATCAACTTAAAGTAAGGTATTGTGATGTCCCAAAGACAGCCTTCCGAAACTGTTGTGATCACTTTAAGTTTATATTCATGTCTTTTGGGCTAACCAATGCTCAAAGTCTTTCATGGACCTTATGAATTGAGTGTTTAAGTAGTATCTTGATATGTTTGTCATAGTGTTCATAGATGATATACTTGTTTACTCCCGTACTGAGAATGACCATGCGAATGTTCTTAGAATTGTTCTGCAAACTCTTAGAGATCATCAGTTGTTCACCAAATTTAGTAAGTGTGAATTTTTGCTAAGGTCAGTAGCTTTCCTGGGTCATATTATTTCAGCCGATGGCATTAGAGTTGATCCCCAAAAGAATGAAGCCGTAAGAAATTGTCCTAGACCTATCTCTCAATCAGTCATTAGGAGTTTTTTAGGTCTAGATGGATACTACCACCATTTTGTTGAAGGTTTCCCTTCTATTGTATCCCCCATGACCCATTTGACCAAAAAGATAGTTAAGTTTCTTTGGTCAGATTACCGTGAGAAGATTTTTTAGGAGTTAAAGTCTAGACTCACCTCTGCCCCTGTGTTGAGTTTTCCTGATGGTACAAATGTTTTTGTGGTGTATTCTAATGCCTTTAAAGCTGGTTTGGGTTGTGTGTTTATGCGGATAGGTAAGTTTATAAACTATGCCTCAAGATAGTTGAAGCCACATGAAAAGAACTACCCAAATTATAATCTTGAATTAGCTGTTGTGGTTTTTGCTTTAAAAATCTAGAGACACTATCTGTATGGTCTTCATGTTGATATGTTTATGGACCACAAAAGCTTGCAGTATGTGTTTTCTTAGAGGGAGTTGAATCTTCGCCAGAGTAGATAGTTAGATTTGCTAAAAGATTATGATATAAGTGTGTTGTACCTCAAGAGCAAGGCGAATGTAGTGGCAGATGCCCTTAGCAGGTTGTCCATTAGTAATGTTACTCGGGTAGATAAGGGTAAGGAAGAGTTACCTCGTGATGTGCATCATTTGGCTAGATTGGGCGTTCGGTTTCCTGATTCCGCTAAGGGGAGTATTTTAGTGTAGAGTATTTCTGAATCCTCTCTGATTTCAGATATGAAAGAGAAGCGAGACTCAAATCCTAGTTTGATCAGACTGAAGGAGTCAGTCAAGGAACAAAACATAGAGGTTTTTTCCCAATGAGGAGATGGTGTGTTGGGATTGCACGGTAGATTATGTGTTCCTTGTGTTGATGATCTGAGATAGAGAAGCATGGCAGAGGTGCATAGCATGTAGTATTCTATTCATCTCGGTGCTACCAAGATGTATCACGACTTGCAGGAAATCTATTGGTTGAGTGGTATGAAGAACAATATAGCTAAGTTTGTAGCTAAGTATGCAACTTCCAAATAGGTCAAGGTAGAGCACCAGAGACCTAGTGGTGCGATGTAAGAGTTTAGTATACTCACTTGGAAGTGGGAAGATATAAATATGGATTTCGTTACTGGTTTACCTCTCTCCTAATGCCATCATGATTCTATTTGGGTAGTTATAGATAGGCTAACTAAGTCAGTGCATTTCTTGCTTGTGCATACATCTTATACTACTGAGGATTATACTAGATTATATATTTGGGAGTTAGTCAGGTTTCATGGAGTTCCCTTATTTATCATCTTAGAAAGGGTACTCAGTTTACTTCTTAGTTTTGGAGAGAGATCCAAAGGATCTTGATACCTAAGTTTATTTGAGTTCCGCTTTTCATCTGCAGATAAATGGTCAAGCTGAGAGGACCATTCAAACTTTGGAAGATATGTTGAGAGAATATGGCCTTGACTTCAAAGGTAGTTGGGATGAGCATTTACCATTGATTGAGTTTCCATATAACAATAGTTACCATTTTAGCATCAAGATGGCATCATTTGAGGCTTTGTATGGTAGAAAATGTAGATCACCCATAGGTTGGTTTAAAGTGGGCGAGGCTACTTTAATTGGACCAGATATAGTATTTGAGGCTATGGATAAGGTGTAGTTGATTAGAGAAAGGTTGAAGATAGCCCACAGTTGTTAGAAGTCATATGCAGATGTGAGAAGAAGAGACCTTGAGTTTAAAGTTGATGACTTGGTGTATCTGAAAATCTTATCCATGGAAGGGGTAAAAAGGTTTGGCAAGAAGGGAAAGCTTAGTCCCTGGTATGTTGGCCAATATAGAATCCTAAGTTGTGTGGGGAGAGTAGCCTATGATCCTGAGTTGCCCACAGAGTTGTCAGTTGTGCATCCTATCTTTCATGTCTCCATGCTTAGGAAGCATATTTGTGATTCCGTTATTGGGGATCCTTCAGAGACCCTAGATATCCCGACTAGCCTTTTGTTTGATGAGATTCCAGTTGAGATTTTAGACCACCAGATCCATGAACTGAGGACCAAAAAGGTTCCCTTGGTCAAAGTGGTGTGGTGAAACCAGTCAGTTGAGGGTGCTACTTGGGAAGCTGAGTCATCTATTACATCCAAGTACTCGTACCTATTCTCTGCAAGTTCATATAAAACTGAAGGTATCATTCTTTTTTAATTCAGCCCTTTTCTAATAAAAGTTGCAGTTATATAGCTATTCTTAATATAAGTTCATGCATTCTCCTAAGTATTCAAGAGTTTAGAATGATAGAGAGTCTTTTTAGCTAGTTTTTTCAGCTAGGCATACTCATTTTTCTCTGTACTCTTAGCTTGATGAGCGTCATTCGAGGACGAATGTTCCCAATGGGGAGATATTGTAATACCCCCAAACTTTTCCTTAAGTTTAATTTTGTCTTTTAAAGGCTAAGGAAATACTTCCTGAGTGTGTAACATTTAAACCATATAGAATTTCCCTAATTTTAACTTTTTATCCTGTGGGAAATTTAATTAGCTTTCTAGTGATATACGATTTGCCCAAATCCACTAACCGGGCAAGAACTTATGGTAAATTTAAGTCCTAGTCGTAAATCAATGTTATTTTAGTACTTCGCGTGCCGCGGAGAGGGCCTATTTGATAATTTTCAAATTCCAATAGCCTAACACAATTCTGGCACATCACACTGAAGTTCCAGGTCCCAACCAGTGGGACAACGCGATGGCTCCGCATCGCGGTGACCCTAAGAATCCCATTTGACAATTTTCAGTGACCCACCGCGATAGTGGCACATTGCGGTGGCCCATAAAATTGTGTTTTCCACTTTAATTTTTCTAGCTATGTTCTGGATTTAAAATGGGAACTTTGGACTTTTTCCAAGCCTCTTAAACCGTAAAAAAACCAAATTGATGTCCTTTACAAGCATTCTATTAGTTTTTCTCAAGTTTTCTCTCAACAAAATCCCGAAGTACACAAAATGTCTTCCAAGAATCAAAAAAATCCACCGTAGCTTTCACAAATTGAGGGGGGATTTGAGGTTCCCAAATCAAGGGCTTCTAGAACCCTCATCTAATGGTACGAAAAAAAGTCTCACGCAAGCTTATTCATCAAAGTTCTTAATTCGAGGTATGTGGGGTTTGAACAAGAATACTTCTTCCATTTTTGTGCCCAAAGTCTTGGTTTTTCTTAAAAGATTATAATGTTTCAACATGAATTATGCCTAAATTGCTATATGTCAAGTATATGAGATTATGGATTTGTTTAAGTCTTGAATTATATGATACTACACCTATTTTATGATTTTAATTGAGAATTAATGTTATGAATGACATATTCCTTCCATGATTGATGTTTGGAATACTCTTCAGGTTGAAGTCATGATTTACCCTCTATTTTGAATTGAGATTTCTTGAATATGTATACATGTTTTAAGGTCCAAGAATGAATTTTGATATATTATATAATTTTTCAAGAATGGTATTGATATTTCCATATCATTGAAGTTTGAAAGCTTGTTAAAGATAGTCTTCCAAAGTTTAAAGAAAAGAGTTGATTTTGATCCTAAGTAAAGAAAGAATCCAAATCTTGTGATTTAAGTTAAGGGAAGCATATTGGCTCCCATTTCATATTTGCTCCTATTATAGTAGTACTTAGCACCGAGTTGGCCTTAATTTTGAGGTCTCATTCCCAATAACTACGAGCCACCATAGGATTTAACTTACCCTAAGTGGGTTAAGCTAGTAATCACTAAAAGTAAAGGTTCTACTCTATTGGCAAAGATAGAATAGCTCTCCCCAACGTGGGAAAGACATTGGACTCCATAAAGATCACATGGTTTTTGTCGGTTAGAAGAAACTCCCAAGTTTCCTAGAGTCTCAAGTCTTAAAGTTCTTAAGGTTTTATGTCATTGAGTTTCAAAGAAGTTCTTTGTTTTCAAAAGACTAAAGTGTACGTTCTAAAAGTTGTTGTTCTAAGAGTTTAACTAGTTACAAGCTTGAGATCAAAGACAGAGTATAGATTCAGAACAAAGTTTTATGGATCACGTGATTTGTATTACATGTTTCATTATTCGTGATTTATGAGAGTTTTATTCAAGTTAAGTTTGTCATCTATAATGCCATGTATATTATTTATAAAGATTTATTGTATTGATATTTAGTTGCATACATCCCCATATACTCTATACATTCCCAAGTGTTGATTCACTTATACATCTGTGTGGGAGATTGTCTCTTAATGTAGGTTCAAGTGCTCAGTCCCAACAACATTAGTGATCTTGAATACCTTTATCTATATCTCTACTGGTGAGTCCTCATGGTTCGAGGAGCTATCTCTAGATACTTCAGCATTTTTAATAATTTATATACTACCTTCAATTCATTTCAAGTGAGTTGGGGATCTGTCCTAATGGCTCTCTAGTTTGTCGAGTAGTATAGGCTTTAACAGACTAGATGGTCAGTATGTTTGGATTTGCCGTATTTTGTTACCTTTACAGTACTCATTCGAATTTCTGTTAGACATGACATGACATGATTCCTTATTTTTCCCTCATTATCTTTAAGTAAGATTTATACTAAGTATCAGGCTCAAAGGGTTATCTTGGGGCTACTTGTAGCCTTAAGCACCGTGGAACGCTCCGAGATAGGATTTTGAGGCATTACAATGCTTGGATTGCGGTAGGTGATGGTTTAATGTGGTCAAAAATCCATTGTTGTTTACTATTTTTACTATACTTTTTACCATACATGTTAAAAGAAAATAAATAACTAAATGATATCCTAAGTATGAATCACATGAAAATAAATTATATTAAAAGCCTGTTGGTTTTACAAGTGTGATTGTTATTTTCATTATAGTTTTGATTGTTGGGGTATATGTTAATAATTTTGGGATGTATTAGTGTATGTACATCTTCACAAAATTTGTTGATATAAGCTTAGAAAAAACTAGATATCTAGGATTTTGGTACATGCACAAGAGCTCGCCCCCTATAGGTAATAGCTAGTGGGCTTCCATAAGACCTTTAACATATGTGTACAAGATATTAGTAAGTGTAATAGTTTCTTAAATGAACTGGATCTATGTGTTAACTTGTTATATTGGTTTCTTGAGGGAACTAAGACTTATGATTTTTAACAATGTTGCTGCTGGAAAAGATCCTTGATTGGTTTGGGCTATATTAAAAATAATTGGCATACCTCCTTATTTTTCTATCTACTTATTTATTTGAGACATGGTTAAAATATTGTTGTTGAGTCATGGTTTATTGACTTAGATACATGCTTGTAGTCATGGTCTTGACTTAAGTTGTTTTCCATTTAGACTTGTACTTGACTGAATTTTATGGTGTTTGTTGAAGAAGGTTGTGTCACATACTTGACGTAATGTTATATGGTAGGTTTTCAAGTTTTTCTTGTTTACTATGTTACGGTTTCTCATTCATATTTCTTATTTTAGGTTGACCGATGACCCTATAAGTATACCATCATTTCTTGTGTATTGATACTAGACATGATCTTCATTTTGTTAGTGTAGAGGGTTTTTTGATGACTACATCAAGACATCAGCTTTAGAGTAGACTTCATTTAGACTCAAGGGTGAGGTACACCATTTGGGTAGCCATATGTCTTCAACATAGTTTCTGTTCCATTATTTCAGACTTGGATATTTTTAGTTCTTTTTGAGTTGAATCCTTTAATTGACTTTTGTAGTGGTTTTGGTACAACAACTTTCAGATTGTAGGGGTTGTTAATTTTTTTCTTATTTCAGCATTTGATATTCTTGATATTTTGGATTATTTAATGAAGTAACTAGTTTATGTTGAAATTTTACTAAGTATTGGGTTTGAGTAGTTGGGCTAAGTAGTTCTCCCACCGGAGGCTTAGTGTGGGGGCCACTCGCAATGGATTTGGGTCATGATACTAATAAAGACCAGCCATAATAATAATCCTTTTTTTGAAATAATTACCATCATAAAGAGTTTAGATACAATAAACATTCATTCAACCAAATCAAAATTCCAGTCAACCATACCGAGTTCACAATAAAAATATATAAATTATACTGGTATCGCCATAGTTGTAACAATCCTGATCGTATTTTTTACTAGTTTTTGTGTTTTGACCATTTTTCCTTTCCCCATATTTGCATTATATCATTTATGAGTTATGGATACAGTTCAAACGATTCCTAAAGTATTTAAGAATGATTTGTGTGAGTTTGAGGTTTTGAGTAGCCTTTAAAGTAATATATTTGACTTCAATTAATAATTTGCGAACAAATGTCGGATGGTGATTCTGTCAGTTTTATTAGATTCAACATATCAATTTTGGGTGAGTCACATGATTTTTCTAGGTACTACGACTATATATTGAGTTTTGAGCATTTAGATAAGAAACTAGTTTATTTGGCCTAAAGGGTTCTTGAGGTGTAACTTATTGATAATGAAATGGTTTAGGAAATTTGATGGTTCTATTGAGTTTGAAATGTCAAAATTTACCTAGTAGCATTATTAGTTTATTTCTATAGGATTCCAAATGAATATCGAGAGTTCAAATAGGATAATATTTTGTCTAAGATCACTGATGGAGCAGTATTCTAGTGCACCAGCTGGTCTTTATCGCAGATGTGTGGCCTCGTGTGATGGTCGCGAGGCTAGACCATATTACTCATTGTGATTGCGAGGTGGAGCACCGTCAATACAAAGAGTCAGTTGTGCTCTGATTTGAGTTATTCATAAAGGTCGGGAGTCTAATTCCTGCCATTATGATGACCTAATTTATTATGTCAACATTGATCCTCGCAATTTCATGGTGGATGTTGTGATCAAGAGGTACTATTCATAGGGCGGTATAAATATCTTATTATTGCAATTCCAACTCTATTTTCACCATTTTGAGATTTGGGATCTAAGGATAAGCGATTTTCACAATTCCAACTCTCTTTGGGTCTTGGGCTTACCTACCTAAGGAGATTGTCTTGAAAAACACGTCTTCAAAACTTGGATTTTAAACCTGAAATTTTAGTTTTTACTTGGTAAAGAGAAAAATATATTATTGTTAATTTTTTTAAGCTTGATTTCAACTTTTAAGATTGATTTCAATTTTTTTTTCGATGAGTTTTCATAATAGAACCCATAAAGTATATGTAACATAATTCTTTATTAAAAATTCTAGTATTACCCTTTTTATGTTTAGGATCGCTTTTTGAAGTGATTTTGGATCCAGAACCAAAACAAGCCAATATGGGTATCAATAGATTCCTAATATCATATAGAATTGACTTTTGATAGGCTTGGAGCATTCTAAATCCATTTGAAAAGTGAAGACTTCTTTGAGGGGTCCAGGCTCGTGTTTTAGCTTCGAGGTAGGTTATGGTTTAACTTCCTTCAGACCGAGCTGGGTAGATAAACATTCATATAAAGTATGATACGTGATTGGGATTTTATTGTGAGATTATTATTTTATTCTGTTGACCTCATGGGGGCTTATATAAATTTTTATAATAACATGGGAGTATTATCATTGAGATGCCTATGTGGGAGTGTCCCGACCCAAAAGTTGAGGTCATGATGACACCTACCCTACTGAATCTTGGTTAGGTAAGCCCAATACCTAAACAGATAAAAGAATGTAGAAAATAAATTAAAAAAAAAACTATGTGAAACATCATAAGAAAGTCAGGCCATATATAGATAAACAACAAAATCCAAAACTGAAAATAATACAAGTTCAAACCATAAAATTTGATGTCATGAGTATAGAGCACTTATACTGACAAAGAGTATGAAAATACATAATTTTATCTCTAAATCATAAAATAATACAATAGAGAAAATAAGAAGTCCAAAATTAAGCCCCAAATGAGAAGCTTACCCATCCTGCAAATCACCCTTGGTCATTACTCGATCTCACATTCGATAGGTCACTCTTAAACTAGGATCTACACTAAAAGGGTACAAAAAGTAGGAGTGACTACCATACACTTGTACTTAGTAGGTATAATAGGCTAATAGAGAAAATAAGAAATTTAAACAAGTAAATAATACTATGAGCACGCTTCCACACGCATACAAAAGAGGTCACGACGGTGGCTCAAAATCGTATCTCCTAACAATTATACAAATATAATTTCTATATAAGAATATCTATACAAGAATATATATATATATATATATATATATATATATAAATATAATTAGAAGAACAAATGATATAATGCAATGAGGTGGGATGCTGATAAAGTTAGCCATCACATAGCCCTCCTATACACTTTTTGAGCATAAGCTTCCAAGACAGGACCCTTGGGGGGTTTTCAACCCATATACTTTTGCAATCTCAATCTTATATCTCAATCAACCTTGCCAGTAGAATCCTTGGTTAAGGTTTTTATAAAGTGTTTTATTTTATGTCAAAATCAGTTGTTCTCAGTGGTACTAGTTTTCATGAATATGAATAAATGAGATGAGGATTCATGTTTATAAGAAAATCAATATGAAGATAATGAATCAATTCAATAATAATATAAATGACCAAAATGTATCCTTAATATGTCAATATTTCATGATATAAGCCATTGTACGGCACCACTGGAATAAATAGTCATGTAAGATGTCAATAATATCAATCCAAGCTCTTATTATGGTTATCACGATAATGACTAAAGTAAAATAATTCTCAAATAAGACAGATATCAACCCTCACACGGGTATCACCACAATAATCACCTCTCAAGTCAAATATAATGTTCACATAGGACTCTACATAGGTATAATAATTATAATAATAATAATCTCCCTTTAAATTCAATAATAATAATCAAATAGGCCCTTTAAGGGAAACACAACAAAATAAATATCTTTAAATATAAATCTTATCATGCAATCCCCAACCTAAAACATACATTACATGAATGGTTAACTGTCTACTTAGTTTGAAGAAAGTTAATCCATAAACTACCTTGAAATATTAAATCTCAAGACTCGACCCTTCAACATAGAGATATTGCTTTATGCATGGATTTGGAATGAATTAAATTCATCAAAAACATAATCTACATATTAAAAAGTGTCTAAAAATAGCCATATTAGCTAATTTCATTTCAAATCTAAAACTAGTTTAATAATTGACCATGAGGAAAAATGTAATACCCCAAATTTTCAAGTTGTAGACCCATCAAAGTATATGCCATTAAATTAGATTTCCAATGGCCTAAGTCTCGTCTTAATCAGATGTCATGGAAACTATCTATGGCATTTTGTTCAAAGGAACTATCACTGCCAATGGTAATGGTTCAGGCAATTACTCATTAGTAGATATAATGATTCGTGATCTAGACTCATTACCTTGGTAGTAAGTGACTAAGAAATCTTTTTAGTGGTAACAAGTCCAGTACATGACTCATAATCAAACATAATGAGCCGTCGTGTTGACCTGTTGCCACACCAATGAGAAATCTAGAAATTGAGTCTCAAACCATAGCTACTCCTAATGACTTATGAACAGACCTAATGATTCATTTGTAGGGGGAGTTATTATCAAAACAGAAAGGGGATAGACTTTATAACTTTAAGACATGACTCAGACCATGGCTCATGACCTGTTGTAATGATTCATTGGGTGAGTCGTGATGATTGGAACCAGAAATCTTGCATGATTTTAAAAGGGAATTTTTTGACATGACTTGAACCTGGGTGTGGTTGTGTCGGTTATCTTTGGATCAACAAGGACGAAAGACTACCCCAATACCCAAACCATCAACCACCTTACCCTATCTCAGATGAATTCCAAACATATAACAAGATAAGATAACTTGAAATCAAAGATAATATAGTATTAGTATAACCAACAAACAACCAAACCATCCCAAGTCCACAGTAGCCCAACAAAACCTCTACCAAACTAGACATCAATAAAATATCAAGACACGCCCCGACTAGCAAAAAATAATATTCAATAGTCAATAAATTAAAAGAAAACATAATCCTAAATAAAGCCTTTTGAAGCATGGAAGATTACCACTTTAAGTCGACTATCGATCAATCCACAATCACTGAGTAGGAGAAGTAAAAGTATGTACAAATTCTACTTCGCATAGGGATACAGTGTACGTAGGCGGTTAGAGGTTGGAGTGCTTGCATGTAACTCTGGGATAGGGGATAACATAATTCCATGATAACAGTTCAAATCACTCAGAATTCCATGCACATAATCAAATGCATATACATAAATATATATATCACATTTCGGGTTAAGGAATAAGGCCTAGTATGCATTTAAAACGTTAGTATGGATTATGTAGCTCAAATATCAAATTAATAGTATACAGGAGCTATATGGGCCCCAGTTCTCACCCTACCGGTCAAGCCTCAATGCGTGCAGCTGCTCAAATCGAAGAATAATCTTATATTTATGTACGGGGGACTAAAACACTCCAAATATATACTAAGGTGACTTACGCATCAAATCATAGATGTGATATGCGAGACTCAAACCCTACAATAACAATAATAACAATAAGGTGGACTTGAGCCACCTAGTCTAAGCAAGGGGACTAGAACCCTCAAGCCATAATGACCCATGAACTGGCTAGTGCGGTTCCCAATATTTGTCACTTAGACCTCCACTTTCACAAATCAGTTACACAACCCTCTTTTGAAGCACAATTAAAACATTTATCACATATTCCCTGTCATTGAACCATGTCTCACTTTAAGGCAGAAAATGTTGATATCATCATACCCACTACACTTGCAATGTAATAACATCATGCCAAAATAATTTTTATTAACTTGGGGAGAACATCTCCCTTTTTTGATTAAGTCAAACCATTGTATTCGTATACCTCTTTATATCATGTAATAGTTCAAGACTAGTTCAATTTCACAAATTTCTATGTTTCTCATAATTGAAACCAATTTTACATCATGGGGTTAGGGTCATAACTACTTCAAAAGTTATAAGTTTGGGAAATTCAAAATTTCCAACTTTCATCAACCATACCCATGCCCTTACAAATTCAAAACCATATTTAAAACATAAGTAATACATCATAAAATCATGGGAAAACATATGATTGACCATTCATGTCAAAATCCCCAATCATGTCAAAACCTTTACATTTTACCATATAAACAACCATGTATTTTCATGCAATAGAGATATTAAGTTTTAAGGGTAGAGTGACATGCCTGCATTACAAGGTTTAGAGAAATCGAGCTTGATCCCTTAGATGACCAAATTGGTGCAACACTAGGTGGACTTGCTTGATAGGATTTTGTGAGAGCAAAAAGAGTGTTTAATCCATTAAAGTGTTGAATGAATGCCCGAAAAATGTTTTATGGATGTAGGATCAAAAGGGTTTTATGAGGGAAATATCTAAAGTTCCCCCAACTTAAAAGATGGAGAAAGAATGCCTTTGGTTATGAGTAAACCCTTGACTCGAAGCCACTCCTTACGACTCATCACCATGAATCATAACCAGGGCAGTCTCTAGTACACAATCCACAACTAGCCTTACAACTCACCCAACCAATCCGTAATTAGACCCTACGACCTATAGGTTCCATTTATATTCAACACAAAACCCAAATTGGATTATACACTAGATAACCTATAATTACACCTCATGATTCATAATATATCTTTATAGTTCTTAGTGAGCCACTCATACTCATAAAAGAATCAAGCCACAGACTTACTGATGTGGAACGACTCATCCCAATGAGTCGTTAAGACACCTTATGACTCGAGGGTCCCTATCATAACCAAGGAAGTGAGTTCAAACCTCAAGGATTTTTCATGGGCCAAAAATCTGGGGTGTTTCAATTCTCTCACAATTGGATCATTCGTCCCCAAATGATGGGATAAGGAAATTACAAGCACGACTTGACTCCATATACCTCAACTCTTACCTTTAAGATAGAAAAAAATTATACCAAAGAACTTATAATATTCCTTTAACAAGGTCAAAAAACAAAAAAAGGTATGAAATTACACATACCTTAAGCGCGAATACCTGAATCGGTTAATAAGAACGGATACTTGGACCTCATGTCCTCTTCAACTTCCCAAGTAGCTTCCTCAACCTTTTTGGTTGTACCATAGAACCTTCACCAAAGCCACATACTTTGTCTACAACTGACAGATTTATCGATCTAAGATTTTAATCGGGACTTCCTCAAAAGACAATGAATCTGAAATACAAATTTCTTTGATAGGCATGATCAATGATGGATCACCTACACACTTTCTCAGCATTAACATATGGAACACCGGGTGAACGGAACTCAAGCTTAGATCCAACTCTAATTCATATGCAATACTACCAACCCTCTCTAAAATCGAGTACATGTCAACATACTAAGGACTGAGCTTCCCCTTTTTTCCAAATTGCATTACTCCCTTCATGGGAGATACCTTCCAATCGCCAACCTCAAACTATAGCTCCTTATGCCTTACATCCGCATAGAAATTTTGACGACTTCGGGAAGATTTAAGCCTATCATGAATCACCTTTACCTTCTCCATCGCTTTGTGAACTAACATTGGGCAAAACAACTCAGCCTTGCAAACTTCAAACCACCCGATAGGAGACCTACACCTTCTACCATACAAGGCCTCGAAAGGAGCCATTCCAATACAAGAGTCGTAGCTATTATTAGATTCAAACTCTATCAGAGGAAAATGGTTAAATTAACTACCACCATCGTAAATCATGCCAGCCAAAAATATATCTTCTAATGTCTAAATAGTCATCTCCGCTTGCCCATCCGACTGCTGGTGGAAAGTAGTACTAAGGTTCACATTAGTCCCTACACTTCTTTGGAATGAATGCCAAATGTGTGATGAGAACTTAGTACCATGATCTGACATGATAGAAATAGGCTCCCCATGGAACTTCACAATTTCCTCAAAAAACAACTTGGCATAATCCTTAAAATAGAAATTCACCCTCATTGGAAAACCCTATTCATCAAGTCCATGAATACCACCGTGGCATTAGTCAAACCAAAGGACATCACAAAAAATTCATAATGACCATATCGGGTTCGAAAGATAGTCTTAAGGATATTTGCTTCCCTAATCTTCAACTGATGGTTTCCAGATCGAAGATCAATCTTGGAGAAGAATTTAGAACCCTGAAGTTGATCAAAGAGATTATCAATCCTTTGAAATGGATACTTATTCTTTACGTTCACCATATTCAATTGATGGTAATCAATACACCTCCAAAGGGAACCATCCTTCTTGCACATGAGAAAAATAGGTACACCTTAGGGGGATATACCAGGACAGATAAAACACTATCAAGGAGGTCTTTTAACTACTTCTTAAGCTCTTTTAACTCAGCCGAAGCCAAACTATAAGTAGGGATTGAGATAGATAAGTGTTTGGAACAAAGTCAATCCCAAAACTGATCTCTATATTGGGAGGGACACCAAGAAGATTATCAACAAAAAATATGGGGAGTTCATTAACCACAGGAATGAATTATAAGAAAGGACCCTCCGAGTTAGAATCTTTAACCCAGACAAAATGATAATGACCTCCATTAGAAATTAGATTCCAAGCCCTAAGAAATGGTCTAGACCTTTCCTAAGGGACTAGAGAACCACTTCCCACTCAATGGCAAACCCATTAAGGAATTTGAATATGACCTTATGGCTTCGACAATCTAAGAATGTATAGCATGAGTGAAACCAATCCATCCCCAGTAAGAAATACAAATCAACCATGTCTAACTCTATCTAATCTACCAGAGTTTCTCTACCACCGATAGATATGACACAACCTCTAAGACTCTCCTAGCAACCATAAAGTCACCCACCAGGGAAGAAATAGAAAAAGGATTAGGAATACACACGGGACCAAAACCCAAATTTATAGCAAGAAATAGGGTCACATAAGAAAAAGTAGACCCCGTATCAAGAAAGGAATACACATCACGAGAAAAGAATCGTACTATACCATAGACAATATTGGGAGATATCTCAGAGTGCTGGATGGTAGAAAAGGTGTACAAATAATTCCAGCCAGTTCTGAAACAAAAATTAGAAGTAGTACCTTTGGCGCTAGAGCTGATAAAGTGCAACATGAATCTTACTGGCCCTAGAAACAACCATAGAAGGACAATCTCTATGAAAATGAACAATTTGTCCATATTTAAAACACTTATTAATCCCCTTTTACAAAAACCATAGTGTACCTGCTCACAAAATGTATAAGGAGGATATAATGGAGCTGACTCAGTCTCGCTGGCCTACGACTGAGATCCTAGACCACCTATCATACTGAGAACGATGGTCACCCTATGACATTGGATAAGGAGAACTAGCTGTAGAGTAGGAAATATAACTCACCTACTTCTTCTTAGATCATTTTCCACCATCCCTACCATTCTATTGGTGACATACACCCTGATGAGAAAATCTTAACTTCTTACTTAGCCTCTCCCTAATTTTAGCTACTTCTTCTTCTCTTGCTTAATCTGCTACATTAAATGACAAGTCAAGAAATGTCCATATTTTTTTTAACAAGGCAGCCTTATTCTTTAAAATAAAGTCTCAGTACAACCCGAAAGAAAACTTCCCCTGTCTAGCTCATGCTAGACACCAACTCCAGAGCATACCGAGACAATTAATGAAACTTCAAGGCATACTCTTTTCCTGTTATCCTGCCTTTCCTCAGATTTATAAATACTTCATCCTTTGCCTCTATCAACTCTTAAGAAAATAAATAATTGAGAAAAGCTCTAGGAAAGTGCTCCCACAAGGTGGACTAAGTATGAACATCCCTAAGATACTCCTACTTTTCATACCATTGATGTGTTACGTCCTTCAAATGATAGGTTACAAACTCCACATCTTCTACCTCAGTCACATGGATCACACGGTAAATCTTTTCCATTTCATCTACAAAACCATAAGGATCCTTCTCAACAATTATACCAATGAAAAAAGAAGGACTAAACCTCATAAATTGGCCAACTCTGTGGCCTCAGATAATGGAGAAAGAAAATCCATGTGGTCAATTTGAGAGGTAACCAATTGTGTAAGAAAGTGGAACAACTGGAGAAACACAGCATTAGACATATCGACTTTATGTTTCTAATGAGGGATAGAAAGAACAGGTGGAGTGCTAATAGGGAAATCAGAAGCAGCGACCCTAGGCTAGGTCTGAACTTCTGGAGTAGGATAAGCTCCAGGTCAATTATCCTTATATGGGATAGAAAGGTTTCCATAGATTTCAAATCTACTTGGAGGCATGATTTTAAATGCAATCAAAAAAAATTAGAGAGATTCGAGATCTTAAACTCTACAACTTGAAAATAGAAAAACAAGGAAGGGAAACATTTCTACATGCCTCATAGCCTCTCCTTTATAAGTGTGGTGTGCTACACACTTATAAAAGAAACTCTACTTGACACAACTTTGTGGACACCTAACTGATGATGAACCTAGGCTCTGATACCAATCTAAAACAACTTGAACTAGGGCCTAGTTTCTTTGGGTATATCAAGAATAACAAAGGTCGAAGACCACCCCCCAATACCCAAACCATCAATCACCTTACCTTATGTCGGATGAATTCTAAACATATAAGATATAAGAAAATATAAAATCAATGATAATATACTATGAGTACAACTAATCAATAGCTAAACCATCCTAAGTCCAAAGTAGTCCAACAAACCCTATACCAACCTAAACATCAATAAAATAATAGGACATGCCTCTAACTATATCCAAAAATAGTATTCAATAGCTTATAACTAAAAAGAAAACATAATCCTAAAATAAAACCTTTTTAAGCATGGAAGCATACTATTTTAAGTCGACTAGCGATCAATGCTCAATCAGTGAGCATGAGAAGTAGAAGTATGACCAAATCCTGTATTGCATGGTGATACAACATACCTACGCGGTTAGCGATTAGAGCGCTGACATGTAACTTATGGATAGGGGATAACCTAATGCCATGATAACAGATTAAATCATTCAAAATTCCATAAACATTATCAAATGCATAGATGTATATATATATCACATGTTGGGATAGGGAACAAGGCTTAACATATATTTAAAACCTTATTCTAGATTGTCTAGCTCAAATAACATATTAATAGCACTTACGAGCTATATAGGCTTTAGTTCTCACCTCACTGGTCGGGCCCTAATACATGTAGCTGCACAAACCGATGAATAATCTCGTATATCCTAGGGGGAATAAAACCTTAATCATATACTAAGGTGACTTGAGCACCCAATCATAAATGTGAGATGGGGGACTCGAACACTCCAATCACAATAATAACAATAAAGTGGACTCGATCCACCTGGCCTAAGAAAGATGGCTCGAACCCTTAAGATATAACGACCCCTACACCACCTAGCACAGTAACCAGTATTGGTTACATAGACCTACACATTCACGACTTTGCTACACCACCCTCTTTTAAAGTCTAATTAAAGTACTTATCACACATTCCCATTCATTAAACCATAGTTCACATTAAGTCACACATTGTTGGTTTCATCATACCAACTACACTCACAGGGTAATAACATCATGCCAAAATAATTTTCATTAACTAAGGGAGAATAACTTCCTTTGTTTATTAAGTCAAACCATTATGTTCAAATAACTCTTTATACTATGTAATAGTTCAAGACAAGTTCAATTTCACAAATTCCCACATCTCTCATAACTAAAAACCAATTTCACATCATGAGGTTGGGCCATAACTACTTCAAAATTTATAAAACTAGGAAATTCACAATTCCCTAGTTTCATCCACCATACTCATGCACCCACAAATTAAGACCATAATTAAAACATGAGTAATATATGATAAAACCATGGGAAAATATTTCATTGGCCATTCATGTCCAAACCCCCAATCATGTAAAAACCCTTACTTTCAATCAGATAAATAACTATGTCTTGAAATAGAGATATTAAGTTTAAGGGTACCGTGACATGCTTGAATTACAAGGTTTTATGAAAAGAAATTGACCGTTGAGCCCTTAGATGACCAAATTGGTGAAACCTTAACTTGACTTTCTTAAGTGGATTTTGAGAGAGTAAAGAGAGTGTTTAATCCATTGAAGTATGGAATGAATATCCTAAAAGTATTTTATTGATTTGTGGTGAAAAGGGTTTTAAGTGGGAAATGTCTAAAGTGCCCTCGAGTTAAAAGCTGGAAAAAGGCTACCTTTGGTTATGAGTCAATCCTTTATTTGTAGCCTCTCCTTATGACTCATCACCATAATTCATAAACAAGACAGTCTTTTGGAAACCATCCACCACTAACCTTATAACTCACCCAACTTATCCATAATAAGGACCTACGACTCATATGGTACAATCGTAGTCAACACAGAACCTAAATTAAAATATACACTAGACACCCTATGATTATACCCCACGACTCATAACATATCTTTATGGGTCTTAATGAGCCACTCATACTCATAGAAGAATCAAGCCATAAACATACTGATTTAGTTTTGTCTTATCACAATGAGTCGTCAAGATACATTACGACTCTGGGGTTCTGTCGTAACCAAGGAAATGAGCTAAAAGCTCAAGTATTTTTCAAGGGACCAAAAATTTAGCTATTTTATTTTGAGTATATTCCCACTCATTTAACCCTAAAACCATATTGTTTAGGCACTCCAATATCAGTTATTGAACGATTAAATTCCCTAACACTTTATACACTCCAAAATCCTTGCACTTAGCAAAAAGAAAGTGATTCTCTTATCCTCCAAAGGTGACTAGGGTTCTCCAAGTTCAAGCAAAAGTTCAAAGAAATTCCCTAAAGAAGTTACTTCAGTTATGTGGGATTTTATCAATAGGAACCTTTCACCCATTAAGTCCTAAGTACTCTTTAAATTTTCAAGCCAAATTCCCTTCCTCTTGAATTGGTTTCTAGGTCAAATATGATATTCTCTACTCTCATCATCTTGTGTGTGTAACAAAACCATGAATATATACTTTCCCTAAGATTAGTAGTCCCTTATGTTTAAGAACATAATTTTTCCCCATCATGACAATTTGTTGAGTTTGTTGGCTTTAAATTATGAAATTACATAATCATGCTTCAAAATTCATATTATGTCTAATTGTATTAGACAGAGCTGATGGGTTACGAACAGCCGATGCCTAGAAGTTTAAACATATTTTAGTTTACATATTCATAATTAATTAAGATTATTCATGCATTATTACTTCCAGAATACCATGACTTGAACATATCAGTTAAAAGTTCATGTTTTAGTTATATTTTAGTGTCATTTAGTTGGGAGTAATACTTAGTACCGAGTTAATACAGGGATGGAGGCTCCCCCATCAGTTAGGAATAAGACCATTAGTAGAAGTTTGTAAGTTCTAGAACTTAGTAGAGGTATGACACTCTAGTCCTTTCGGACATCAATTTAGTAGATCCATGCCAACTGATGTTAGTACATTTGGTAAGGTACTAACACCCTTCACACTGGGGTTACAGGTTTGACCCTAATTTTTTTTAGGTTGGGGTATGTTTGTTATTGTAAGATCTCACAATCATCAATTCAATTTTAGTTTATGCTCAGTCCTGGTTTGCTTGACCAAATGTTCAGTATTCAGTCATTTAGTTTACCCAACACATGGTTAAACTTGATCTTACATTCAATTTACATGATCATGAAGTCATATTATGTTTATATATATATATATATTAGTTAGTTTCCCATCTCGCATATTTAATATATTTAAAGTATAGATCACATACTTCTTTGCACTATATTATGTCTTAATATATGTTTGGATGCTCAGTTCCCAGATTGCACTTAGCACATTCCTATTCCTCTCAGCTACAACCTTAGTAAGCCCTCATCATTTGAGGACTTGTTATTAGTTGTTTATTTTCAATTTTTTATTTATTTTAGCTAGTTAGTGTTAGTTGGGTACATGTTCCAATGGCTCATCATGATTTAGAGGCTTTCATACATTAAGTCAGATGTTAGATTTTAAGCTCTATTGAGTAATTCAGATAGTATTAGTATTGAATTGGTTGTTATTCAATATCAGTTCATTTAAGTTATTTTCCACTTAATAGTTTGTTACTTTTCTTTAGTATTCATAGCTTATGCCAGGACATGGGTTAGGTTGGGGTCACTTGTGACTCTAAGCACTATGATATTAGTAGGGGTTAGTCTCAAGTCATGAAAAACTTGGTATCAGAGCACAAAGTTTAAAGTTCCCTATGGTATTTAGATGACATGTTGAGTAGAGTCTTATTCATGGGTCGAAGGCGTGCCACACTTTTAGGTGAAAGGCTATGAACATTTTAGGAAACTCACTTCTTTCATTATTTATGTCGAGAAATGGATTGTAAGGTCAATTAAACTTCTTCTTCTAACTTATACTCTACCCATTTATAGAAAATGCCTCCCAGAAGGGCTAATGGAAGGAGAAATAGGGTCCAGCTAGTGGTACTGCCTATTACTAAAGACCCTCTAAATGAGAAGGTCTCTCATATTGAATTCAATATAATTTCAAAGTATTATCCCAATCTATGGCTACTCAAAATAACTAGAAAGTTGTTTCCCCAACCAACCCAACAATGAATATGAAAATAACTAGGACCTAGGAGTTTACTCGGATGAATCCCTTGATTTTCTCTGGGTCCAAACCAACGAAGAATCCCTAGCTAATTACCAATAGCTAACATAGAGGTTCTAATGTAGGTCCTATAGAGTGAAAAGAATTTGTTACTACTTTTCTGGATAGGTTTTTCTGACATGAGCCAAGGAAAGAAAAAGTACAATAGTTTATCAACTTAAAGTAGGGTAGCATGGGCGTGAAGGAGTATTCACTTAATTTTACTCAGTTGGTGAGTTATGCTCCAACTATGGTGGCTAATTCTAGAGCCATGACAAGAAATTTTGTATCTTATTTTTGAGTAGTTAGTTAAGAAGTGTAGAATGACTATGATTATTAAGGAGATGTACTCTCTATATTGATGGTTCATGATCAACAATTTAAGGAAGAGAAGCTCAAAGAGAAGGAAAGGGAAAATAATATATCCAGGACCAACAGTTTCAATTTCTTTTAGCAGAGGTCAAATAGTGGGAATCATTATTAGTTCCTCCAAAAATCTTTAGCCTAGTTCCATTGTCTGCTAACTCCAATGCCTAAGTTCTGATGAGATACTCATGATAGAGCACCATGCTCTAAGTCCTAGGGTAGCATAAGGTGATATGGTAAAAATCACCTGGGTGAGTGCATGGTAGGTAATTATGTGTGATTTGTGTGTGAAAAGTAAGGCCAAAGAATAAGGAATTGCTTGGAAGACATGTGGAGGGGTATAAATTATCGTCACCAGGGACAAATTAACTCCTCATTAGTTCTAGCTGGTCACTCGATTCGACATGGTAAAACTTTACAATGTTAAAATTGACTTTATGCCCTCCAGACTTGACAAGATCATGAGGGTTCTCCTAATATAGTTATCGGTATGTTGCATGTTTTTCATATTTATGTATATGAATTATTAGATCCCAAGGCCACATATTATTTTGTGACTCCTTATAAAAGTAGTAGATTTTGGTGTCAGTCCCAAAATTCTAGAAGAATCCTTCCTAGTTTCTATTTGAGTTGGTAGTTCTATTATAGCCAGATGGATATACAAAAATTTCCAAGTCATAGTATCCTAGAAAGTCACCTTTGTTGACGTTATTGAGTTAGACATGATAGAATTTGATGTTATTCTTGGCATGGATTGGCTCTCTTCCGGCTATACATCAGCTGTTTGTACAGATCGAGTAGTTCAGTTTTAGTTTCCAAATAAGCCAGTCCAAGAATGGAATGAAAGTACCTCAGTACCCATAGGACAATTCGTCTTTTTCCTTATGGAAATAATGATGGTTTCTTAGGGGTGCATCTATCATCTTACCCGAGTCAAACACTCAAGTTCTATAATCCCGAGTCTCGAGTTGGTTTTATTAGTGAATGAGTTTCCAAAATATTTCTTGAAGATCTGCCTAGATTTCCTCCTGAGAGGGAAATCGAATGCAAAATAGATCTCTTTCCAAATACCCATCCTATTTCAATTCTACCTTACAGAATGGCTCCAATTGATTTTAAGGAATTACGGGAATAGTTCAAAGATATGATAGATAATGGTTTCATCAGGCCTAGTGTTTCTCTATGGGGTGCTCCAGTTCTTTTTTCGTGCAGGAATGAAGGTTCTCTCTAAATGTGCATAGACTATCATTTGTTGAACAAAGTCATGATTAAGAACAAGTGTCCTATCCCTATGATTGATGAATTTTTCAAGAAACTTTAGGGTGCTAATTTTTTTCTAAGATAGACCTCAAATCCATATCTCATCAGCTCAGATTAAGAGAACATGACATTCTGAAGAAAACTGTGAGAACTTTGTATGGTTATTTCAATGTTTTAGGTTTGTCTGTTGGAATAAAAAATGGTCCTACAACTTTTATAGAACTGATGAACAGGGTGTCTAAGCAGTACTTGGACATGTTTGTCATAGTATTTATAGATGACATTCTCTTTTATTCTCGTAGTGAGGATGAGCATTGATGATAGGAGAATTTACACGCCTATAGTGCTATATTTCACCCATATTTTAGCAATGTTTTGAGAACAAATTATATATTTCATGCACTTTTAGTCCTTTTTCCTGTAAGTGAGCTAACGAACATGATTAGCAAGTTTTGAGGTATAAATGATGCAGAATTCAGCATTATATGGATTACTTGACGCCAAAGAAAGCTTCACGAAAGGAGAAAAGGGAGTCTATGATGCCAAGGACCAAAAGTGGCGCACGAAAAATCTGTCCCGGGCTAAAACAACAATTCTGAAGACTTTGGGGACTAGCAGTAATTTATTAGGATTAGGATAATGATACATTAACCTAGTATAATTGGGTTAAGTATTTCATTAGCTTAGTAGGATTTGGTTAAGTATTTCATTAGCTTAGTAGGAATAGGATATGGGTATTATTAATACCCTATTTTGCTAGAGATTTTTGAATTCATTCCGCTATTCATTCACCCATTCCCCCAATCCATCAATTCCCATCCATCCACCATCCATCAATCCATCAAAACAATTTTCTTTATTAATTCATTGTTGACATTATTTTTCATCTATTCAATTCTTAATTTCCACAACAAGAGAAACGTTACTTACAAGGAAAGTCACGCCTAACGCCATACCACACTACTACTACACGAAATCTTTATTGTGGTATAGTAACAATGTCAATTGTGATTTCCTTCGCACTCATGGGTAACTAAACTTCTCTGTTGGGGTTATGGAATCCGTATGAGATACTATCTAAGGCTATGAGTTTGTGAAGTCGTGACACATGTGTTGCTTATATCATTATTCTCTTCATCTTAATGCAAATTCTTATGGATGCAGATGCATAGAATAACGCCAGTATAGCATTAACTTGTTCGAAAGAAAAGTTATATGTCTGGAAAAGAGATAATGTCAAGGTAATAGGGTCCCATCCCCTATTAAAAAGTTAGTGCCGTAACTAGATTAACCTCTTGGAGAATTTGTACCGTTAGATACGCTTTAAGCTCGAAAGAGTTAAAGTGAAATAGTCATTGTTGAGCTCGAAAGACGCTTGGATTTACCATCGAATACAATTCTCTATAAGCACATACATGTCTGAATTCCGCACAACTCATATCCAATAGAGACGTACAACTCATAAGGTGGACATAACCCCAACCTCTCAATTCTCATTGATCAACAAACTACCAAGCAAACCATTTTTACTCTTCTATTCTCTGCTTTTACTTTATTATTTTGTTTACATTACTTGCACGACAAAACTCCCCCGTTTACGAGACTTGCACTAAAATTCTAGTAATCTTTGCTTACTTGTTGACCAAGCTATTCCCTGTGGGATCGATACCCAACCCAGTTGGGTTCTATATTTGACAGCGACCGCTTTACACTTCCACGAGAGCTGTAGATTGAGCTTTATCCAAAATTGGCGACGTTGCCGGGGCATACGGGTGTCAATTAAGTTTGTGATAATTACTAGACCCTTTGGTCAAAGATTCTCGTACTTTTACTTTTAGTTGTTGTTTTTGTTTTATTTAGGTTTGCTCAGTGCATCAATGGATGCACAACGTGAAATTGAAAGGATAACTGCTCAAGTGCATCAACAGAATATTGATAACCCAGGCCGTGCAACAAATCCTGATGATGAGGACCTGGGCGATGAGGAGCTACTAAACCCACGACATACTGCTAAGATGGCGGCACCCATGCAGATAAGAGATCGTCAAGCGCAATTGAGGCCTGATCGCCGAGCTGTGCAGATTCCTTTTGATGACGATGATGACGATTTGGATGAAGCTGGTGCCACAGGAGCCATTATTCTGCCACCCTTGGCACCTGGAGCAAAGTTCAATATCACTAGCACAATGATTCAACTATTACAACTTAAGGGATTATTCGGTGGACTTATGGGTGATGATCCGAATATGCATCTAGTCAACTTTATTTCTACATGCAAGTCATTGGACAATCCTGGAGTTAAACAGAATGCAATTCGACTGCGCTTATTTCCATTGTCTCTGTCTGGGGAGGCAACTCTATGGTTGAATTGGCTGACTCCTGATTCTATTACAAATTGGAGGCAAGTGAAAGACGCTTTCCTAGAAAGATTCTTTCCGCCATCTAAAAGAGCACAATTGAGAGATGAAATCAGCAACTTTCGGCAGCTTCCAACCAAAGCTCTTCATGAAACATGGGAGAGGTTCAAGACGAAGCTTATTAGGTTCCCAAACCATCACTTGACCAATGTCCACCTAATGGAGATACTATACAAAGCCTTGAATTCAATAACTAAACCAGTGGTGGATAATGCGGCTGGAGGATCATTTATGGACCTCATCTTTGGTCAAGCAAGCAATATGCTAGATCGTATGATGAAGCAAAGTAGAGCTTGGCATACATGGGATTCTGAGATAGCAAGCCCCACTTTATCTATTGGCATGACTGCAGACCAAAGGAGAAGAGAAGAAGAACGTGATCAAGACATGACTCACATGAAAATGCAGATGGATCTTCTTACAAAGCATTTATTATCAGGGAAGACCGAAAAAGTTAAAGCTGTTGCATCAAAAGAAAGAGAGGGATCCGATTCCGAGGAAGAAGCCAACTACTTGAACAATCAGGGGGGTTTCCGAGGTAATGCCCAAGGAAACCATGGTCGGAACTATTATGATAATTTAGGATATAAGGACCGTGATCAAGGTAGTTGGAAGGATAAGACTGACAGGAATGGTTTATACGTTCCCCTAGGAAGACGTGACACCACAACATCTAGTTCCGGAAGTATGGAAGACATGATGGCTAAACTATTGAAAGGAGTGGAAGCAACCAGCGTAGGGGTAACGAAGGTAATACATGATTTGTCCTCGATGAAGCAATTAGTTGACTCACATTCTACTTCAATAAGGCAAATAGAGCAGCAATTGAGCCAACTTTCAGCAGCACTCAATCAAAGAAAGGCTGTCACTTTACCTAGCGACACTGTGCAAAACCCAAGGAATGATGGGTCATGCATGGCTATTACTACCCGAAGTGGTAAGGTGCTGGAATATTCATTAAAAGGCAAGCAAGTGGTTGACGAAGTAGCAGACATAGTTGATAACGCAAAAGGTGAAGAATCTGCAGAAGCTGGCCATGACATCCATGACGTCAACCCCAACGGTTTGCAGCCTGAAACCACCAAAATTTAAAATCAAGAGGAGAAGAAATCCGTGGAGAAAACAATTCCATATCCACCACCACCTTTTCCTCAAAGAAGATTACGGATGATACAAAGTTCAGCAAATTCATGACGATGTTAAAGCAGCTGACCATTGATGTTCCGTTGGTTGAGGCACTTGAACAAATGGCTGGGTATGCGAAATTTATGAAGGATCTTTTGACAAAGAATCGGGCAGCAAGCTATGAGTTGAAGGATACTGTTCATCACTGCAGCGCAATCGCTACCCGATCACTAGTTCAGAAAAAGGCCAACCCCGGTGCCTTCACTATCCCTTACACTGTTGGATCTATGAACTTTGCCAAGGCATTGTGCGATCTAGGTGCTAGCATCAATTTGATGCCACTATCCATCTATAAGAAGTTGGGGTTAGGCGATCTGACACCAACCAATATGAGGCTTGTGATGGCTGATAGGTCGGTAAAATGACCTGTGGGTATCTTGAATGATGTGTTGGTGAAGGTTTCTTCATTCATCTTTCCTGCAGACTTCGTTATTCTAGATTGTGAGGCGGACTCTGAAGTTCCCATAATCTTGGGATGTCCTTTCCTTGCAACTGGAAGTGTGCTTATTGACATGAGAGCTAATGAGCTTTTATTTCGGTTGAATGACGAAGTGGTCCGTTTTGATATATGCAAAGCAATGAAGCAGCCCAGCAATATGGATGTGTTATCCGTAGCTTATGAGGATAAGAAAGCATTATCTATAGAAAAGCCGCTTATTGTTGATTCACTATCTGAGGTGCTGTTGAATTTTGAGCGTGAAGAGGCTGAAGAACATAAAGAAACCACTTGTGCTCTAATAGGAACAAAATCATATTCTCATGTTCCTAAGAAGTTGGACCTTGATCTTACGAATCAACCTTGACAAACAGCGAAGACTTCCATTAAAAAACCACCAATGCTAAAATCGAAAGAGCTACCAAGTCACCTAAGGTATACGTTCTTGGGATATAGAAATACACTTCCGGAGAGTGTGGCGGATGATTTCAGTGAACAGCACGTGGAGGCTCTCATCTCTGCTTTGAAGAGATACATGAGAGCTATGGGTAGGAAGATTAATGATACAATTGCTATCCCTCTTGGGATATGTATGCATAAGAGTCATATCGAAGAAGATTGCATGCCTACAAGTAAGTATCAGCGTCGTCTGAATCCATTCAGAAACTGATGCCCCATCTATCTCGATGAAGACTAAGTAATCGAGATAGCTATGTCGTGCCGCGACAATAAATCAAGTGCTTGGTGGGAGGCAACCCATCGTTTTTAATCGTTTTTGTTGTTTTTGAGTGAATATAGGTACAAGAGATGTCAAAGAGGAGATTGGTTTCAAATTTTGATTTGGAAGTATTGCATGTTGAAGGTGGTAAGTTAGGAATGAAGAAGATAAAGGCTATGGATTGAGCATTGCTCATGAAAATATAGGCATCGAACAAGGCTAGGCCTAGGTAAAACTAGGCCAGGAACAAGGCAAGGCCTATACTATAGCCTAAGGTCTCGGAATCTAGTGTGCAAAGGCATAGGCGCCGCCCATGCTTAAGTATGCTATAGAATAGGCGCTGCCTATGCTAAAGCATTTGGTCTCAGAATCTCATATGCCATGCTAAAGGCGCCGCCTATGGTCACTAAAGGCATTGCACTAGGCGCCGCCTATGCTAGAAAATGCTTTGCATTAGGCGCCGCCTATACCATGCATAGGCAAAGCTAAAGGCACCGCCTATTGTCACTTTTTGTCTCTAAAACCGATTTTAAATGGGTAAAAACCCGACCCATTCTTTTCCTATATAAAGGGGACTTAGTCTTGAAACATAAACACATTGGATACTTGACCTAGGCGCCGCACATACTCTCCAAAACATCTCAAAATTTTTCTTTTTGCTCTCCCACTTCACAAGAACATCTCTAAAGGCTTCAATCACGTAAGTACTCTTTTATTCTTCATTTATTTTTTGTAAGTACTACATTATCATGCCTATTATGAATTGCTACATCTTGAAGAAATATTGGTGATAAGAATGTGTTTGAATTGTTGATACACAACCAAGTGAGTGAACATATACGTTGGGATAATCTTAACTTGTTTCCAACTTGAATTTGATGCATTGTTATACTACTTACGGAATTTCCATAGTCATTAACATTGCATAATTTTGTCCCTTGAATACTTACATGTTGGAATGACTTGTTCATCGGAATGAGACTTATAGTTGTCGACCAACATAGGAGGTTGTGATTATTGATAGATACTATACCTTGATTCAATCCCTATGTAGTAGTCTTTATATATACAACATGAATGTATTGCCAAGATTACAAGAAGTGTGACTGATCTGATTTTATTGTTGGAATATAACACCTAAAATGTATGTCGATGAAGTCTGAGTAGTCGATATCATTCACTTAATTAGTTTGTGTCAACAAATTAAGTGTGGGGTGGTGCCACTATTGTCTGTTTGTTGATTGAATCTTCCGAGATGAAGCTAACATGACTCTATTGAGATCTCAGGTACAATGGCACCAAAAGACAAGAAAAGCAACCACTTCACACAGAGGCCAGAAAAGAGGAAGAAAAGAGCAAGGTGAATCCTCCGTGCTGCAAATACCTCGACGCACTCTTGGAAACAAGTGGGGTGCTTATGAGAAACTTCTGAGGATGCCGACTCTGATGATGATTCTGATGCAGGGGGTATGATCCCGAACATGGAGGACGAGTCCGACTAACCAGGTTCTTCTTATTTATTTTCCACTGAGGACAGTGTGTCCCGTCTAAGTGTGGGGTGCTGGTATTTGTATGCTATACTTCTTTATCTTCATTTGTATTTATTTATGTTTGTTATTTATGTTTGCTATTTGCTTTAGTTTTTCTTACTTAGCTTCGCATGAAATTATTCTAATAGGCAGCATGAGATTCTAACAATAGTTTGTGCTAAAATCATGACTATTGAAACGTTTAGGCTCTAATTGTGACTCACTATGTGATACTGTGTGGTTCAATTCCCTCATCTGTTGGGTCAAGAGTCTATACTACCCCCAAGAAAGTCGACCATGTGCCTTGTGTGTGTGAGGATATTGTATATTCTATGTTTGTGGCTGATGCTAGAACTTGCCTGGTATGTATGTAAAGCGAAAATAAAGAGTGCAAGTCTAGGAGATGATTTAGGCATTTCTTTGGAAACCTATACTTGTTTACCTTCTTTTAACCTACCTGTGGACATTATCCTAGTTAAACCCTTTTGACCCTTTAGCCTATTTTCTTTGACAGCCTCATATGAAAGCCTAATCCATTTTTTCAAGACCATAATTTGATCAAAATTCCTAAGTGTTTTAAAAGTGTAAAGTCATGTGACAAAATAAGAGGAAATTGGGTAAGTATAATGCTTTAGAATGTATTGGTGCTTGAATTTGTTATGAAAAAGAATTGCTATCATAAGAGATATGTTATGAAAAGAAAAAGGAAAAGAAAACTAAAAAGTTAGTTATGTTCAAAAAATGAAAAACAAAAGAGGTGACAAAGGGAGGTAGTGATGATAGGCGAATTTACACGCCTATATCAATATATCTTGCCCATATTTTAGCCTAGTTTTGAGAACAAATTATATATTTCATGCACTTTTAGTCCTTTTTCCTGTAAGTGATCTAACAAACATGATTAGCAAAGTTTCAGGTATAAATGATGCAGAAATCAGCATTTTATGGCTTACTTGACGCCAAAGAAAGCTCACGAAGGAAGGAACGTAAGATTGGACGCCTAAAGGACCAAAAACGCTGCATGGAAAATCTGTCCCGGGCCAAAATAACATTTCTGAAGACTTTGGGGACTAGCAGTAACTTATTAGGATTAGGATAATGATACATTAACCTAGTACAATTGGGTTAATTATTTCATTAGCTTATTACGATTAGGATAATGATACATTAACCTAGTACAATTGGGTTAAGTATTCCATTAGCTTAGTAGGATTTGGTTAAGTATTTCATTAGCTTAGTAGGAATAGGATATGGGTATTATAAATACCCTATCATGCTAGAGATTTTTATTCATTCCTCCCTTAGTGGAGAGAAACAATCCTCCCTTAGTGGAGAGATACATTCTACTTCTCAATTACAACTCTTCTAATCTTTCCATTAATTCTATTATTCTTCTTCTACTCTTCTACCCTTAAATTCCACAACAAGAGAATCGTTACCAAGCCAAGGAAACACGCCACACGCCTACCACTTGTGCTACACGAAAATCATCAATCTTGTGGTATAATAACAACAATGTCAATCGTGATCTCCTTCGCATTCATGGGTAACTAAACTTCTCTGTTGGGGTTATGGAAGCCGTATGAGCTACTATCTATTGCTGTGAGTATATGAGTTCGTGACACGTATACTGCTTATATCATTATTCTCTTCATCTTAATCTTCATTCTTTGCGGTTGCAAACGCAAGAGTACGCCAGTCTAACATTTAACTTGTTCGAGAAAAAGGTTATTTATCTGGAAAAGAGATAGTGTCAAGGTAGTAGGACACCCTTTCCTATTAAAAAGCTAGTGCCGTAACTGGACTAACCTCTTGGAGAATTCATACCGTTAGACACGCTTTAAGCTCAAGAGAGTTAAAGTGAAATAGCCCTTGTTGAGGTCGAGAGACGCTTGGATTTACCATCGACTACAATTCTCTATAAGCAATTGCATGTCAAAACTCTACACACTCATAGCCAATAGAGACGTATACCTCAAAAGGTGGACATAACCCCAACGCTTCAATTCTCATTGTTTACAATCTACGTAACAATCTCTCTTTTTACTTTATTAATTTCAGCTTTTGTTTACATTACTTGCACAACAAGACTGCCCCCTCTTACGAGACTTGCACCAAAAGTTTAGTAATTTTACTTACTTGTTGGCCAAGCTATTCCCTGTTGGATCGACACCCAACCCAGGTTGGGTTCTATATTTGCTAACGACTGCTTTACACTCACAAGAGCTGTAGATTGAGCGTTATCAAAAATTGGCGCCGTTGTCGGGGAATACGAGTGTCAATCAAGTTTGTGATAATTACTAGACCCTTTGGTCAAAGATTCTCGTACTTTTACGTTTAGTTTTTGTTTTTGTTTATTGCAGGTTTTTACTTTAGTGCATGCCCCATACTAGAAGTTCTGGTCAACCGTTATTACCAATCAATCCTGAACCACAACGAATTAGAAGAATGGAAGCACAAGCTGAAATCGACAGGATGGCTGCTCAACACGAGCAAGCAAGATTAGCTGCTCTTGCCGCTGCTCAAGTCCAAAAACAAAACATTGATAATCCTGGGCAAGCAACAAATCCTGACGATGAAGATTTAGGTGATGACGAGTTGATAAACCCAAGGCATGTTGGTGAAACTACAACACCTGCCAACAGAAGAGGTCGACAAGCTCGGTATAGGTATGATCGCTAACCTTTGCAGCTAGCTTTCAACGATGATGATGATGATATTGATGGTGCCAGAGCCACTGGAGCTATAATTCCACCACCATTAGCGCCCGGAGCCAAGTTCAACATCACAAACACCATGATTCAGTTATTACAACTCAAGGGATTATTTGGTGGACTAGCAGGCGACGATCCGAATATGCATCTCATCAACTTTATTTCTACATGCAAGTCTTTTGACAATCCTGGTGTTGGTCAGAATGTTATTCGATTACGTCTATTTCCATTGTCTTTGTCTGGGGAGGCAACACTATGGTTGAATGGGCTGACTCCTGATTCAATTACAAATTGGAGGCAATTGAGAGACGCTTTCCTAGAAAGATTCTTTCCGCCATCCAAAAGAGCACAATTGAGAGATGAAATCGGCAACTTTCGTCAGCTTCCCACTGAAGCTCTTCATGAAACATGGGAGAGGTTTAAGACAAAGCTAGCGAGGTGCCCAAACCATCACATGACCAATGTTCACCTAATGGAGATCTTGTATAGAGCCTTGAATTAAATAACTAAACCAGTGGTGGACAATGCAGCTGGAGGATCTTTCATGGACCTCACCTTTGGTCAAGCAAGCAATATGCTAGATCGTATGACGAAACAAAGTAGAGCTTGGCATACCAGGGATTTTGAGGTAGCAAGCCCCACTTTATCTATTGGCATGACTGCAGACCAAAGAAGAAGAGAAGAAGAACGTGATCAAGATATGTCGCATTTGAAAACACAAATGGATCTTCTTACAAAGCATTTATTATCAGGGAAGACCGAAAAAGTGAAAGCTATTGCGTCAAAAGGAAGAGACGAATCTGATTCTGAAGAGGAGGCCAACTACTTGAACAATCAGGGGGGTTTCCGCGGGAATGCCCAAGGAAACCAAGGTCAGAACTATTATGATAAATCTGGAAACAATGACCAAGGTAGTTGGAAGAACAAGAATGAAAAGAGTGGTTTGTACGTTCCCCCTGGTAGACGTGACACCACTACATCTAATTCTTGAAGTATGGAAGACATGATGGCTTCATTATTGAAAGGAGTGGAAGCAACAAGAGAGGGAGTAATAGAGGTAATCAATGATTTGTCCTCCATGAAACAATTAGTTGATTCACATTCCACTTCTATCAATCAAATAGAGCAGCAATTGAGCCAACTTTCAGCAGCACTCAATCAAAGAAAGTCCGGCACTTTACCTAGCGATACTGTGCAAAACCCAAGGAATGATGGGTCATGCATGGCCATCACTACCAGAAGTGGTAAGGTGCTGGAAACTTCAGCAAAAGGCAAGCAAGTGGTTGACGAAGTTGCGGACAAAGATAACAATGTGAAACGTGAGGAGTCCGCGGATGACGTTACTAACGTCACTCCCAACGACGTGAAAACTGAAAAAGTGGAAAAACGGAAGCAAGAGGAGAAGAAAGCCACGGAGAGAACACTTCCATACCCACCACCACCTTTTCCCCAAAGATTGAAGAAGGTGGCGGATGACACTAAGTTCAGCAAATTTATGACTATGTTGAAGCAGCTGACCATCAATGTTCCATTAGTGGAGGCACTTGAACAAATGCCTAGGTATGCAAAGTTTATGAAAGATCTTTTGACAAAGAAGACGGCAGCAAGTTATGAGCTAAAGGATGATGTACATCATTGTAGTGAAATTGCTACCCGATCGATAGTTCAGAAGAAGCCAGCATCAACTTGATGCCATTATTGATCTACAAGAAGTTGGGGTTAGGAGATCCTACACCAACTAATATGAGGCTTGTCATGGCGGATAGGTCGGTAAAAAGACCTGTGGGTATCTTGAATGATGTGTTGGTGAAGGTTTCTTCATTCATCTTTCCTGCAGACTTCGTTATTCTGGATTGTAAGGAGGATTATGAAGTTCCCATAATCCTGGGACGTCCTTTCCTTGCAATCGGAAGTGTGCTTATTGACATGAAAGATAATGAGCTTTTGTTTCGAATTAATGACGAAGTAGTACGGTTTGATATATACAAAGCCATGAAGCAGCCCAGCGATATGAATGAGTTGTCTGTAGCTGATGTTCATCAAGAAGATATGAAAGCATTATCTATAGAGAAACAGCCTACTGTTGAGCCATTGTCTGCTGCGCCACTGAATGTTGAGCATGAGGATAATGATGATTATGAAGAACTTATGGGTGATCTAACTGAAATAAAGTCTTATACTCCTAAGCAACCGGATTGTGATCTCAAGAATCAACCAACAGCGAAGACTCCCATAGACGAGCCACCAATGCTAGAATCACAAGAGCTCCCCGACTATCTAAGGTATGTGTTCTTGGAAAGTAGAAATATACTTCCGGAGAGAGCAGATGATTTAAGTGAACAGCACGTAGAAGCTCTCATCTCTGCTCTGAAGAGATACAAGAGAGCTATAGGTTGGACTATTGATGATATAATTGGTGACTCTCCGGAGAAACGTATGAGCCATCTCGAAGAAGATCGCATGCCCACAGGTAAGCCTCATTGCCGTCTAAATGCTTTCAGAAAATGATCCATCACTTATCTCGACGAAGTCTAAGTACTCAAGATTACTATGTCGAGCCACGACAATAAATAAGGCGCTAGATGGTAGGCAACCCATCATTTATCATTTTTCATTTATTGTTTATCATTTTGTCTTTCTTTCATTCTAGTACTTGTTTTGTTTTGCTAAATGAAAAATCCAAAAATAAAAGTCGTGCCATGACCAAAACTAAGGCGCTTGGTGGGTGGCAACCCATCGTACTAATTGTTTTCGTTTGGTTTTGAGCAAAAATAGGTGCAAGAAGTATTCAACGAGGAGATTGATTTCAATTGACGATTTGGACGCATTGTATGGTAAAGTTTGTAAGTTAGGAATAGTAATGCATAAGGCTATGGATTGAGCATTTCTCACGCCAAAATAGGCATCGAGGAAGGCTAGGACTTGGTAAAACTAGGCCACGAACGATGCACAACCTATCCTATAGCCTAAGGTCTCGGAACCCAGTGTGCTATACACTATGCGCCGCCTATTCCTAGGTATGCTTTTGACTATGCGCCGCCTATTCTATGGCATTTGGTCTCAGTATCTCATATGCCATATACTATGCGTCTCATATGTCTACAAATGCCATAGACTATGCGGCGCATATGTCCCATTATGCCATAGACAATGCGCCGCATATGTCATGACTATGCCAAGCATTATGCGCCGCATATGTAGCATTTTTGGCTCCAAAACCGATTGTAAATGGGTCATAACCCGACCCATTCTCTTCCTATATAAAGGGGACTTAGTCTTGAAACATAACCACACTAAAAATTGACCCAAAGGCGCCGCACATCCATCCAAATCATCTCAAAACTTCTCTTTTTGCTCTTCCAATTCACAAGAACATCTCCAAAGGCTTCAATCACGTAAGTACTCTTTTATTCTTCATCTATTTCTAGTAAGTACTACATTCCTATGCCTATTATGAATTGCTACATCTTCAAAGATCATTGGTGATGTTAATGTGTTTGGATTGTTGATACACAACCATGTGAGTGAACATATACGTTAGGATAATGTTGACCGGTCTCCGACTTGAATTTGGTTTTAATAAGCATTGTTATACTATTTACAGAATTGCCATGGCTATGAACATTGCTTAAGCTTGTTACTTGGATACTTACATGTTAGACTATCTCGTTCATCGGGGTAAGACTTATAGTTGCCTACCGACATAGGAGGTTGTGATTGTTGAAAATAACTATACCATGATGTAACCCCTATGTAGTAGTGTTGTTATACTTAACATGAACGTAGTGCAATGGCTGCAAGTAGTGATACATCACTGATCTTCTTGTCGGAAGATAGTTCCTAAAACGTATGTCGATGAATTCTGAGTAATCGATCACTTTCACCTCACTAGTTGGTGCCAACAACCTAAGTGTGGGGTGGTACCCCTATTGCCTGTGTATAGATTGTATCCATTGGGATTGTGCTACCACTAACACTATTTCTAGTCTCAGGTACAATGGAACCGAAAGCAAGACAAGGGAAGGAAAAGGCTACCACTTCCCAAAAGAGCAAGAAAGCAAGGAGAACCCTCCTCGCTGTAAATACCTCGACTCCCGCTTGGAATTAAGTGGGATACTTATGCGGAACTTATGAGGATGATGACTCTTATGATGATCCCAACGCAAGGGGTATGACCCCAGACATAGAGGATAAGTCCGACCAACCAGGTTCCTCGTATTTATTTTCCACTGAGGACAGTGTCCCGACTAAGTGTGGGGGGAGGTATCGCATGCTATACTTCTCTGTTTGCACCTATGTCTTTTTGTTTACTTTGTTTATTTGAGTTCGTTTTTTTTTGTTTATCATTTTTTCAAGTTTTTTTTTAGGAGTAAAATTTTTTCTAGCTTCGCATGAAATTATTTTGATAGGCAGCATGAGATCATAGCAAGAGTATGTGCTACAATTGTGACTATTGAGACGTTTAGGCTCTATTTGTGACTCATTATGTGATATTGTGTGATTCAATTCCTTCAATTGTTGGGTCGAGAGTCTATATTACTTCCAATCAAGTCGACCATGTGCCTTGTGTGTGTGAGATAATAGTATATTCTATGTTTGTGGCTGATGCTAGAACTTGCCTGGTATGTATGCAAAGCGAAAATAAGGAGTGTAAGTTTAGGATATGATTTAGGCATTTCTTTGGCAACCTATATTTGTTTACCTTCAGTTTTACCTACCCATGGACATCATCCTACTTAAACCCTTTTGAGCCTTTAGCCTATTTCTTTGACAACCTTGCATGCAAGCCTAATCCATTTTCTTTCAAAACCTTAATTTGATCCGAATTCCTAAGTGATTTAAAGTGAAAAAGTCATGTGACAACATAAGAGGAAATTGGGTGAGTATAATGCTATAAATTGTAATGGTGCTTGAATGTGTTATGAAAAAGAAAGTGCTATCATAAGAGGTATGTTATGAAAAGAAAAAGGAAAAGAAAGCTGAAAAGTGAGTTATGCTTAAAATTGAAAAACAAAAGAGGAGAACAAGGGTGGTAGAATAAAAGAAAGAAGAAAGGTTGAAAGAAAAAAGTGTCAATGATACAAAATGATGTATTAAAGCGCTTAGGAACCTAGTCACTATTCATGGCCAAAATAGTCCTACCCATCCCTTAGCCTACATTACAACCATCAAAAGACCTACTTGATCCTAATCTTAACATTCCGACATTTAGTGGAGTACTACATTAACGGCAAGCCTATGGTCATCAGTTGCTACATATGAATTCTTTGTGAGAGTGAGAGCAAGGATATTTTGATACCCATGTTTGAAAAATATGCTATACTTGTGAGTGATTATGGGTAATATATTGTGAGACACACATGTTTGATGAGTTTTGGATAGTTGTGTATGATTCTTTGTGCCTTGACTTTTGAATATGAGTTAACCACCATCACGAGTCTATGCTAGAGGTTAAATGGTTTCTACTAAAGATCGGAAAACTACTCTTTGTTGATAATTGTTGTGCTTGTCTTGAAGAATGTTTTGTGTTGTTGCTGTGAAACCCTAAGTTGATGTTTAGAGAGACATGATATTTTGTTTGAGGACGAACAAAGCTTCAAGTGTGGGGTGTTGATGATAGGAGAATTTACACGCCTATATCAATATATTTTGCCCATATTTTAGCCTAGTTTTGAGAACAAATTATATATTTCATGCACTTTTAGTCCTTTTTCCTGTAAGTGAGCTAACAAACATGATTAGCAAAGTTTCAGGTATAAATGATGCAGAAATCAGCATTTTATGGCTTACTTGACTCCAAAGAAAGATCACGAAGGAAGGAACGTAAGATTGGACGCCTAAAGGACCAAAAACGCTGCATGGAAAATCTGTCCCGGGCCAAAACAACATTTCTGAAGACTTTGGGGACTAGCAGTAACTTATTAGGATTAGGATAATGATACATTAACCTAGTACAATTGGGTTAACTATTTCATTAGCTTATTAGGATTAGGATAATGATACATTAACCTAGTACAATTGGGGTAAGTATTTCATTAGCTTAGTAGGATTTGGTTAAGTATTTCATAAGCTTAGTAGGAATAGGATATGGGTATTATAAATACCCTATCATGCTAGAGATTTTTATTCATTCCTCCCTTAGTGGAGAGAAACAATCCTCCCTTAGTGGAGAGATACATTCTACTTCTCAATTACAACTCTTCTAATCTTTCCATTAATTCTATTTTTCTTCTTCTACTCTTCTACCCTTAAATTCCACAACAAGAGAATAGTTACCAAGCCAAGGAAACACGCCACACGCCTACCACTTGTGCTACACGAAAATCATCAATCTTGTGGTATAATAACAACAATGTCAATCGTGATCTCCTTCGCATTCATGGGTAACTAAACTTCTCTGTTGGGGTTATGGAAGCCGTATGAGCTACTATCTATTGCTGTGAGTATATGAGTTCGTGACACGTATACTGCTTATATCATTATTCTCTTCATCTTAATCTTCATTCTTTGCGGTTGCAAACGCAAGAGTACGCCAGTCTAACATTTAACTTATTCGAGAGAAAGGTTATTTGTCTGGAAAAGAGATAGTGTCAAGGTAGTAGGACACCCTTTCCTATTAAAAAGCTAGTGCCGTAACTAGACTAACCTCTTGGTGAATTCGTACTGTTAGACACGCTTTAAGCTCGAGAGAGTTAAAGTGAAATAGTCCTTGTTGAGGTCGAGAGACGCTTGGATTTTCCATCGACTACAATTCTCTATAAGCAATTGCATGTCAAAACTCTACACACTCATAGCCAATAGAGACGTATACCTCAGAAGGTGGACCTAACCCCAACGCTTCAATTCTCATTGTTTACAATCTACGTGACAATCTCTCTTTTTACTTTATTAATTTCAGCTTTTGTTTACATTACTTGCACAACAAGACTCCCCCCTCTTACGAGACTTGCACCAAAAGTTTAGTAATTTTACTTACTTGTTGGCCAAGCTATTCCCTGTGGGATCGACACCCAACCCAGGTTGGGTTCTATATTTGCTAACGACCGCTTTATACTCACAAGAGCTGTAGATTGAGCGTTATCAGGTAGATTATAAGAAAGAAAAAAGGTTGTTTGAAAGAAAAGTGTTAATGACATAATGTGATGTATTAAAGCACTTAGGGAACTTAGTCACTATTTCTGGCCAAAATAGTCCTACCCGTCCCTTAGCCTACATTACAACCATTAAAAGACCTATTTGATCCTAAGTTTAGCATTCTGATATTTAGTAGGGCATTACACTAAGGGCAAGCCTATGGTCATCAGTTGCAGCATATGAATTCTTTGTGAGAGTGAGAGCAAGGATACTCTTATACGCATGTTCGAAATATATACTATACTTGTGAGTGATTATGGGTAATATATGGTGAGACACGCATGGTTGATTAGTTTTGGGTAGTTGTGTATGATTCTTTGTGCCTTAACTTTTGAATACTAATTAACCATCATCACGAGTCTATATTAGAGGTGGAATTGTTTCTACTAATGAGCAGAAAACTACTCTTTGTTGATAATTGTTGTGCTTGTCTTGATGAATATTTTATGTTGTTACTGTGAAATCCCAAGTAGATGTTTAGATGGACATGATAGTTTGTTCGAGGACGAACAGAGCTTTAAGTGTGGGGTGTTGATGTTAGGCGAATTTACACGCCTATAGTGCTATATTTGACCCATATTTTTGCAATGTTTTGAGAACAAATTATATATTTCATGCACTTTTAGTCCTTTTTCCTGTAAGTGAGCTAACGAACATGATTAGCAAGTTTTCAGGTATAAATGATGCAGAATTCAGCATTTTATGGATTACTTGATGCCAAAGACAGCTTCACGAAAGGACAAAAGGGAGTCTTGGATGCCAAGGACCAAAAGTGGCACATGGAAAATCTGTCCCGAGCTAAAACAACAATTCTGAAGACTTTGGGGACTAGCAGTAATTTATTAGGATTAGGATAATGATACATTAACCTAGTACAATTGGGTTAAGTATTTCATTAGCTTAGTAGGATTTGGTTAAGTATTTCATTATCTTAGTAGGAATAGGATATGGATATTATAAATACCCTATTTTGATAGAGATTTTTGAATTCATTCTGCCATTCATTCACCCATTCCCCCAATCCATCAATTCCCATCCATCCACCATCCATCCATCCATCAAAACAATTTTCTTTATTAATTCATTGTTGACATTATTTTTCATCTATTCAATTCTTAATTTCCGCAACAAGAGAAACGTTACTTACAAGGAAAGTCACGCCTAACGCCATACCACACTACTATACACAAAATCTTTATTGTGGTATAATAACAATGTCAATTGTGATTTCCTTCGCACTCATGGGTAACTAAACTTCTCTGTTGGGGTTATGGAAGCCGTATGAGATACTATCTAAGGGTATGAGTTTGTGAAGTCGTGACACGTGTGTTTCTTATATCATTATTCTCTTCTTCTTAATGCAAATTCTTGTGGCTGCAGATGCATAGAATAACGCCAGTATAGCATTAACTTGTTCGAAAGAAAAGTTATATGTCTGGGAAAGAGATAATATCAAGGTAATAGGGTCCCATCCCCTATTAATAAGTTAGTGCCGTAACTGGATTAACCTCTTGGAGAATTTTTACTGTTAGATACGCTTTAAGCTCGAAAGAATTAAACTGAAATAGTCCGTGTTGAGGTCGAAAGACGCTTGGATTTACCATTGAATACAATTCTCTCTAAGCACATATATGTCTGAATTCCGCACAACTCATAGCCAATAGAGACGTAAAACTCATAAGGTGGACATAACCCCAACCTCTCAATTCTCATTGATCAACAAACTACCAAGCAAACCATTTTTACTCTTCTATTCTCTGCTTTTACTTTATTATTTTGTTTATATTACTTGCATAACAAAACTCCCCCGTTTACGAGACTTGCACTAAAAGTCTAGTAATCTTTGCTTACTTGTTGACCAAGCTATTCCCTGTGGGATCGATACCCAACCCAGTTGGGTTCTATATTTGACAGTGACCGCTTTACACTCCTACGAGTGCTGTAGATTGAGCGTTATCAAGCATGCAGACCATTTAAAGATTATTTTATAGAAACTCAAAGATAATTAGTTATTTGATAAGTGCAGTAAGTTTAAATTCTTATTGAAACCCATACTTTTCCTTGATCATATTATTTTTTGTGAAGCCATTCGAGTTGATTCTCAAAAGACCAAAGCAGTATGGATTTTTCCTAGACCCTCTTTCCATGAGACATTAGGTGTTTCTTGGGTTTAGTTAGTTAATACAGATGGTTTGTTGAATGATATTATTTTTTGCCTCTCCCATGTCAGGATTGATTCGGAAGAAGGTCAAATTCTAATGGTCTAATTCTTGTGAGAAGAGATTTTAGGAGTTAAAGACTCGACTCACTCCTGATCTAGTTTCGACTTTAAAATAGGGTTCAGATGGATTTGTGGTTTATTTCAATGCTTCTAGGGTTATCCTTGGTTGTGCATTTATTAATTAAAGTAATTTTATTTCATATGCCTTTAGACAACTTAAACCTCATAAGAAGAATTATTTGACTCATGATCTTGAGTTGGAAGCTATCATATTTGCCTTGAAAATTTAAAGGCATTAACTTTATGGGGTTCATGTTGATGTGTTCCCTGATCAAAAGAGTTTCTAGTATGTGTTAACTCATAAAGATCAAAATATTCATCATAGAAGGTGGCTAGAATTATTGAAGGATTATGATATGAGTGTGTTGTATCAGCGGGTAAGGCCAATGTTGTGGCTGTTGCCTTTGCAAATTATCTATAGGAAGTGTTACCCATGTTGAGGATGGAGAAAGATTTAGTTTACGAGGCTCATCAGCTTTCATGTTTGGGAGTTTGGTTTGTTGATTCAGCCGAAGGTAGTCTATGAGTTTAGAATGGTTTGAAATCTTCATTGGTTGCTAAGGTAACGGAAAATCAAGATAGGGATACTATTTTGTGTAGATTAAAAAAGGAAGTTCAGGATTAGAAGGTTGATGTTTTATCCTAAGGGGGAGATAGTTTCCTTCATTGTCAAGGCAGATTATGTGTTTGGAATGTTGACAATTTAAGGCTGTAAATGTTAGAGGAGGATTATGATTCTTGATATTCTATTCACCCAAGGGCCACTAAGATGTACTATGACTTGCGGGAAATATATTGGTAGAGTGGTATGAAGAAGGATATTACAGAATTCTTGGATAAATGTCCAAATTGCCAGCAGGTTAAGATTTAGTATCAAAGGCCTAATGGTACACTTTAGGAATAAAGCATCCCCACTTAGAAGTGGGAAGTAGTGAATATGGACTTCGTTATGGGGTTGCCTCACACTTGTCGTTAGCATGATTCTATTTGGTTTTTGTGGATTAAATGAATAAGTCATCTCATATCTTTCCAGTTAATACTTCAAACTCAGTCGAAGATTATGCCAGGCACTATCTTAAGGAGCTAGTGAAATTGCATGGAGTCCCTTTGACCATTATTTCATATGGAGGTACCCAGTTCATATCTCTTTTGGAAGACTTTTTAGATGGTTTTTTGAACCCAAGTTCATCTCTGTACAACCTTTTACCTTAGATAGATGGTCAGGAAAGAGGACCATTCTGACTTTAAAAGGCATTTTGAAAGCCTATGTAATCGATTTCAAGGGTAGTTGGGATAATCAGTTTCCATTGATTGAGTTTGATTACAAAACAACTATTAAACTAGTATTTAGATGGATTTACTTGAAGTACTTTATGGTAGGAGGTGTAGATCTATTAGATTGTTTGAGGTTGTCAATGCTGCATTGATAGGGATAGATTTATTAAAGAAGGCGATGGAGAAGGTTCGATTTATTAGAAAAAGGCTAAAAATGGCCCAAATCTACTAGAAATTTGATATAGGTGTAAGGAGAAGGTAGATTGAGTTTGATGCTAGTGATTTTATTTACTTAAAAACTACATCCATGAAAGGGGTGAAGAGGTTTTGTAAGAAAGGAAAGCTCATTTCTTGTTACGTTGGTCCTTATAATATTTTGGGTTGCTATGGGAACGTATCCTATGAGTTTGAGCTTCCTATAGAGTTAGCATCACTGCACCCAGTGTTCCATGTTTCCTTATTAAAGAAATGCAATGGTGATCCAACCTCATTAGTCTCTGTAGAAAGGATTGGCATGGAAAGTAGCCACTCTTATGAAGAGGTCCTAGTTGAGATCCTTTATCTTTAGATTCATAGGTTAAGGAATAAAGAGTTTTCTTTAGTAAAATTTTCTATGGAGATATTAGTTAGTTGAGGGAGCTGCTTGGGAAGCTGAAGTTGACATGATGACCAAGTACCCCCACCTTTTCTCTTTGAATGCAGTTCCATCTTGAGGTAATAGTTCCCCTAAATTAATAAATTCTTTTATTTCTATCTATGTAATCCAACTATCTTTATATTATGGCATGTATTAATGGATTTAGTTCAATTCATGCATCAATCATAATATTAGATATCGGTTCATGATTCTGTTCTTAAGTATTCAGTGCAATATCTAGCTTTTCCCTAGCGTCTCACCTTAGTCAGTTTTATTCGAGGATAAATGATACCTAGGGGAGATATTGTAATACCCTAAGTTTTTAAGTTCTAGATCCATCAAAGGATAGTCCATTAAATTAGCTTTCAAATGCCATAAGTTTCTCCTTAATTTGAAATCATAGCAAGAAGTTATGGAATTTTGTTCAAAGGCACTGCCAAGATGCCAGTGGTAATAGTTTAGCAAAATGACCCGTTAAGAGAAACTCATGTCCTAGAATCATTACCATGGCAGTGAGTGACCCAAGAATTCATTTCATTGGTAACGAGTCCAACCACATCTCATTATCAGACATAATGAGTCATAGTGTAGACTCGTTGCCACACCAGTGAGGATCTAAAAATTTGGTCACAGACCACAACTACTCCTAAAAAATCATGAACAAACCTAATGAGTCAATAGGTTAGGGAGTCGTGATCACAACAGAAGGGGCCCAGACCACATAACCTCATTTAATTACTTAGACCACGACTCGTGACCTGTCATAATGAGTTGTTGGGTTAGTCATGACAACTGGAACCAGAAATCCTGCACAATCTTAAAAAGGGCTTTTTGGTATTTTACGGTCTTTCTAACCCAAAACCCATATCATTTGGGAACTCCAATATCAATTATTGAGGGACTAAATTTCCCTAAAATTTCATAAACACCAAAATCATTACACTTATCAATAACAAAGATATTCTCTTCTTCTCCAAAGATGACTATTGTTCTCTAATTTAAAGCATGGTTTCCAAGCAATTCCCTATAAAAGTCACTTCAGGTATGTGGGATTTCATCAATGGGTACCTTTAACCCATTGAGTCCCAAGAACTTTTTAAAGTTTAAAGCTAAATTCCCTTCTTTTTGAATTGGGTTGCAGGTCAAATATCCAATTCTACTCTCATCAGTTTATGTGTGTAACAAAACCATGAATATGTGCTTTCCCTGAGATTGGTGATACCCCATGTTTACGACAATGAATTTTCCCTATATTGACAAGTTTTTGAGTTTGTTGTCTTTAATTGATGAAATTCCATTATAATTCTTCAAAATTATTATCATCGCTAATTGCTTTTGATAGAGCTGGTGGGTTACGAACACTCGATACCTATGAGTTTAAACAAACATAAATGTATATGTTCAGGATTACTTCAGATTATGCGTACATTATTGCTTTCATAATACCATGACTTGAGCATATCAGTGATGAGTTTATGTTTAAGTTATACTTTAGTATCATTCAGTGAGGAGTAATACTTTGCACCGAGTGAATGTAGGGATGACAGCTCCCTCACCAGTTAGGCATGAGACCATTAGCAACAGTCCCTAAGGTCAAGAACTAACACTTTACCGTTTGTTATAAGGGGTCCCCCTTTAGTAGAGGAATGAGACATTAGTCATTTGGGACATCAATTTAGTAGATCCACGCCAGCTAGTGTTTTTACCCTTGGCAAGGTACTAATACCCTTCCAAATTGGGTTATAGGTTAGACCCTGATTTTATTAGGTTAGGGTATGTTGGTTATTTTTAGCCCCTACGTTCCTTAGTTCACTTTCAGTTCATGTTCAGTACAGGTTTGCTTGACCAAATGTTCAATATTCATTCATTGAGTTTATCCAACATATGTTTATAATTGGTCTTTCAATGATTTAAAATGTTCATGCATTCATGTTTAGTTTATATATATATATATATATATATATATATATATATATATATATGCATCTATGAGTTAGCTTCCCATCTCGCATACTCTGCACATTCAAGTACTGATTGCATAATTCTTTGTGCTATATTGTCTCATATTATAGGTCTGGACATTCTGTACCTAAACAATACTTATCACGTGCCTATTCTGATCAACTTCAGCCATGGTGAATCCTCATTAGTCGAAGACTAGTTATAATTTTTTATCTTCAATAGTTTTATTTATTTTAGCTAGTCAGAGTTAGTTGGGGACTTGTCCCAACATCTCTTCTTGATTTAGAGGATTCTAGAGAGTCTGACAGATGTTAGGTTTTTTATCTTCATTGAGTAATTCAGACAATATTAGTATTGACTTGGTTTCTATTCATTATTACTTCATTTAAGTTATCTTCCACTTAGTATTTGGTTACTTTCCTTAAGTATTCATAGCTTATGCCAGGACATAGGTTAGCTTGCAGTCACTTATCACTCTATGCATAGTGTTATGACTAGGCGATAGTCTCGAGTCATGATATAGAAAGGGAAAAGCCAAGATTTTATTAAAGAATCAAGTTTCACATGCCTCAAGGATCCTAAATATGAAAATCCATCAAAATACAAGTTCAAATCATTGAAAAAATATTTTCTAACTTTATCTAGTAAAACCCCAAAATTCAAGTGTTGAAATCTTCATTTTAAAGTTGTTTTGAAGTGAAATCAATGAAAATTATAAAAATATGAGTTTTAGAGTTTACCCACATAATATTGATTATATTTATTTTTGAAATTGAAAATAACTGAGCTCTCAAAGTTGAAAAATAGTGAAAATGGGATTTTGGAAGAGAAGGTTAATTAAATTCTATCTAGGTATAATTTGTTATTCACAAATGTGTGCCTCCACCTGGGAATGGAAAATCCTAGTCTTCTGAATGAGGCCAAACCATCACAGTAAATGATTAAGACCGACCTAGACCTGAACCCACTATCCCTTTATGAACACAACCACTACCTTGCATTTGCGATGAATGAACATTGGTGACGCTTCTTAAATACACTCCCAACATCATGTTTGAGATGAATAATATTTTCCTTCTCTATGATAATAATTAGAGTCTCATGAGTGTGAAAAAGTATTCATAAGGGACCAGATATCAGTAAAACCAGCAGTGGATAAGTCTAGAAATATCATTGAACGGACCATTTAGATTTATTGGGACCCCATAGAAATAATCAAAATATGCTAATAGGATAGTTTTGATGTTTCAAACTCAATGAAACCGTCAGATTATAAAAAGAGATCATTTTGAACAAGTTAACCTTGAGACCCTTTTAAGCTAAATTTAACTAGTCTCTCATCTAATAGGTTAAAGCTAAATATAGAGGCTTAGAACCCAAACCAACCACTCTAGTAATCCAAACTGACATAGTGGATCTAGTGGAACCAGCAGAATTACCATCTAATGCTCAGATCACAAAACATTAAATGAAGTTAAACTATTCACTTTAAAGGGCTACTCAAAACCTCAAACTTAATCAAATCACACTGAAGTGCTTCTAGGATAGTACTAACCATCCCAATAACTCATAAATGGTATATAGAAACTTTAGGATAGTGAAAGATGATCAAAATATAGAAAAAGCCAAAAATCATCATACGGATAGTTATATTAGGTTGATAATGGTTTTTTGGGCATTATTTATCCTTTATAATTATTGGTATACTCGCATGCGAGCTTGTATAGATATTATAGATTTATTACATGATTTTGTTTTACTATTTTTCCATGAGATGGCTTGTATCATTATATATTGATAATTGAGGTGACTTGAGCCCATTTGTACCATTATTGAGTTGATTTAATGTGTGTTGTTGAGCTAGTTACGAGCATGCAAACTCATTCATTCATCTATATTTATAAAACTAGTAGCGCTGAGGAACATTGATTTTTATTGTAATAAAATACATTCTAAAACGTCTTAATCAAGGGATGTGTTAGTAAGGCTGATTGATGAGATTGTGATAGTGACACGACTCATACTTTGAACCGAGTCGAATGGGCACCTAAAGCTCACATGAACTAAAGGTCACCCCAACAACCAAACCTAATAATCCTATCACGCCATTGGAGTTAGAGGAGCTCCAACTCATATATCAGAATAGCAAAAAATTATATCATAAGTCAATATGAGATTTATCACAATACTATGCCTAAGTTCACAGTTGATCACAATACCTTTAAACAAAACCATAGTGAATAAGTATATATGACGGGACAAGCCCCGATGATAGCCAAGCAAAGTCTTACCAGACTAATTGTAAAGATAAGGACTAAGAGATGACACCTTCCGAACTAAGGAAGCTAACTATCTCAAGTCATAGCATGAACCACCTCGATCTACTAGTTACAGCGTGGGAAAAGAAGAATGTCCTCTGGTCCATACGTCATGTGGGGATGTGCCATCTGGAGTTGGTTAGTTTGTTGGAATGCTAGCATGTAACTCAAAGATAAGTGATAAAATGCACCATCAATCAACATCAAGTCATTATATCATATTTCACCATATTTATACACTTATCCATACATATAGGTATATCACAAAAAAATCAAGATACCAAGCTCATTATCACCCTCAAGCATTCATTCATTAGATGTGAAGTGGAGGTCTACCACCTTTAATGCATATAGATTCATCATTCATAATACGCCATGGACTTTAGCCATATTCACATTATCATTAGAGCGGGGACTTTACTTGTGTACACATATTCATTTTTCAAAAGACATTAGCCACACACATCATAAATGAAAAAGGGACTTCACCCACACACATTCATCATTTAAACAAGGGACTTTACCCATACACATAGGTGGACTTTACCATAAGCCATCGGTGGACTTTACCACAGGACATGGGTGGACATTACTGCAAGCCTCTTCTTGAGGTGAGGTGCTTTGACCTCAAGAGCTCTTTTTCCGCAACAAACTTTACCTTGTATTTTCATTGGACGAGGGAGTTTAACTCTAAGCCATATCATGGGATAAGGAGTTTACCCTCAAGGGATCACATAAGGAAAGGACTTTAACTTTAAGCCATCAGAACCATCATTAGTTGACATTTGGGACTTTACACTCTCTTATATGCATCAACACACATTTAGTACAACACTTAGGGACTTTAATGATTTAGCTAATTCAACTTTATATGAGACCTCATGGTCACTGTAGGATCTTTCATTGCTCACCCATCTTAATAGGACAATGCCTTTACTTAGTTCAATCATAAAATTCAATTCATAGTCATCAAAACACACACAAACTATTCATGCTTCACTAGCGATCCCATACCACATTCTTACAACACATGGGTTAAACACACTATTTAGGTTCAACATCATATTGAGGCACTTCAACCTCTTATTAGATATTTGCTCAAAAGGATCATCAATGAAATATTACATGGCCCAAAATACTCTCATCACAACATTTATCAAACATTCATACTCTTTGGGCCATTGCCCTAGTTCAACATATCGTCAACAATTGACTAGACAATTCACTTAGACATTTTCACAAACACCTTTTGTGCATACTTATAAAAAAGTCATTCTCATGGCAGATATAATCAAGACTAGGGTTACTCAAGACCCTCATATGAAAAAACATACAAAACATATCCACATATGCAATCTACCATCAATAACATATATCAACACAAGTACAAACAAGAAGAATCATTATTCATTCTTTTATAGCAAAACTCCTTTTCATTTGATTCAAAAACACCATTTACACTTCGTAATTCAAGTGTGGAATACATGGGTATTCAGTTATTTAAAGAGGGGAAGAGATACATGCCTTAAACAATATGACACACCAACAATCTTGACTCTTCTTCTTACCAGAAGATGAACACTTCCCGACACTAACCTCCAATCTTTCTTCCAAGAGCCTTTAAAATGTTTAGGATTTTTTAAGTCTTGCAAATGAAAACCTAGGAGGCTACCATACCATATATAGTAAGAGGATTTAGGGTTTTAGGCATCAAAAGGTCCTTGGTTACAAGATAGAAAATACACACGTGCAGGGTTACTACTCCCCCTTACGGTTCACTTGGCAACCGAAACCTAGGGTATGAGTGGTTCCTTAACTCACCCTCCAATCGTGAGCTCAACTTGTAACCAAAGCAGTCCACTCTAGGTTTGAGACTTTACTCTATGAGGTTGACTAGTTTACCACTCATAATCATGGTTAAGACTAAGGGATGATTTTTTCATATGGAGGGAAGTATATTAAACTAATTTACTATCTAGGATATGAAAGGGGATGTCATGATGCGTACTAGTCGTGACCTAGGGTACCACTCAAGCCCCCCAATCGTTCCACTATGATAGGTACGTCTAAGTATTCCAATTCTCTTACTCTATGATAGGTAAGTATATATACAAGTTTAACACCTTAATATGCACTAAAAAAAGTCATCAAACAAGTCCAAAACAACACAAAACAAGGATACCATACAACACATATCATGATCCTTACCAATCAACGAAAGATTTTGCAAGGTCACATTGGTGGGTGTTTCATTCTCTCCCACTTAGGATCATTCGTCCGTGAATGATGGGTAAGTAAAACATGAAAACGAGTTAACACCTCAACATTAATTAAACCAACCCTTACACAAGCTAGAAAAAACACACACAAAAAATATGCAACTCTAAACATTTTAACCAACATATGTCATGATCATCATCAATCAACAATTTTATTTCATTTGTGTTGTGACTCTAATTCGTCACTTATCAAAAACTTAATCATTTCATAACATAGGTACTTCAACCTATCAAACTTCAAATGTATAAGGCAACTCAAGTATTAGAGGCTTTACTCCATCATCTATCAAGAACCTAAATCAATTTAAATAATTAGAGACTTAAACCCATAACAATGTCATACATTATTTCATATTATTAGGAACTTTAATCCATGATATAGCAAGATACCAATCATTTCACACATTGGAAACTTTAATCCATTTTCTAACAAATACATAAACCAATCTAAAACGTTGAAGACTTTACTCCATTGTCTATCAATGACATATATCAAAGCAAGGAGATTAACACATACCTCTATCACAAGCTTCAAAAAGAAGGAATAAGTGTGGGTACTTGGACTTCATGTTCTCTTCCACATCCCATGTAGTTTCCTCAGACTTTTGGTTCCTCCATAGAACCTTCCCCGAAGCCACTTCTTTTGTTCATAACCGGCGAACTTGCCAATCCAAGATCCTCACCGGGACATTCTCATAGAACAAAGAGTCTGAAATACCAACATATTCCCAGGGAACAACCAAGGAAGGATCACCCATATATATTCACAACATAGACACATGGAAAATTGGGTGAGTGAAGTTCATACTAGGAGGAAACTCCAACTCATAGGCAACACTGCCAACTCTCTTGACAATCAAGTAGGAACCGACATAGCGGGGACTAAGCTTCCCCTTTTTTCTAAACCACATCTATCCTTTCAAGGGAGAAACTTTAAAGAATACCCAATCGCCTACATTAAACTCTAAGTCCTTACGCCTCACATCCACATAACACTTTTGGAGACTTTGAGCATCTTTCAACCTATCACGAATCACCTTCACCTTTTCTAAGGTTTGGTGAAATAAATCGGCCGTAAGCTACTTATCTTCACCAACTTCATACCACCCAATAGGAGATCGACATCTCCTACCATACAATGCGTCAAAAGGCGCCATACCAATACTAGAGTGATAACTTTTATTGTAGATAAATCCAATCAAAGGCAAGTGGTCATACCAATTACCACCATAATCAATTACATGAACCCACAACATATCCTCCAATGATTGGATAGTTATCTCTACTTGACCATCTGTTAGCGGGTGGAATGTGGTGCTAAGGCACACCTTAGTTCCCGAACTTCTTTTGAATAACTTTCAAAAGTGGGATAATAATGGAGGACCACGATCTGAGATAATTGACACTGGAGCACTGTGCAACTTCATAATCTTTGCAAGAAACAACTTAGCATATTCTTCTACTGAGAAATTCATTCTCACACGCAAGAATGGGCAGACTTGGTCATTCTATCAATGATGACCCAAATAGAATCACATTAATTCTAAGATCTAGGAAGACTAATAATGAAATCAACATTAATATTTTCCCACTTCCACTTGGGAAAATTAATCTCTTAGTGCAGTCCATCGGGGCTCAAGTGCTCAACCTATACTTGTTGGCACACCATACATTAAGCCACTTTGCTAGTAACATCACGCTTTATATTATTCCACCAATAAAACTATCTAAGGTTATGATACATCTTGGTAGAATAGGGATTAATAGCATAATAGGCTCCATAAGACTCAGCCATAACTTTTTCCCTTAATACATCGACGTTGAGAACACATAGCCTACTTTGGTACCTGAAGATACTGTCACCACCAATCACAAGGTCCGCGACTTTGTGTTGACCCATATTACTTATGATCTTAATTAAGTAGGGGTCCTATACTTGCATCTTCTTTATCTCAACAAAAAAAGACGATTGAGATACCAGATATATATACACACCACTATCTTCAAAGTCTGAAAGTCGAACTCCAAGATTCACCAAATAGAGAATATCTTTTACCGATTCCTACTTATCTTCGTCAACATGGGCAAAACTTCCCATAGACAATTTACTAAGAGCATCAACGACTACATTTGCCTTACTGGAATTGTAATGAAGACTCATATCATAGTCCTTAAATAGCTCAAGCCACCTTCTTTACCGGAGATTCAACTCCTTTTAGGTAAACACATATTGGAGGCTCTTATGATTGGAAAATATATCAACATGAACACCATAAAGATAATGCTTCCAAGTTTTCAATGAAAAGACCATAGCTAACAATTCTAACTCTTGGGTGGGGTAGTTCTTTTCCTAAACTTTCTATTTCCCAGAAGCATAGTCCACTACCCCACTATGTTATATCAGCACGCAACCTAGACTAATACCTGAAGCTTCACAATTGACAACAAAACCAATACTACCTTAGGGGAAGGTCAATATCGAAGCTGAAGTCAATTTATCTTTCAATATCTCAAAATACCCTCACAAGCATCAGACCATAAGAACTTGACCTTTTTTTGGGTCGAGTTGATTAATCGGGTAGCTATAGTGGAAAATATCTCTACAAACCTTCTATTATAACCGACTAAACCTAAGAAGCTTAGAATATCAGTTGGAGTCATTGGTCTAGGACACTTCTTAACCACCGCAATATTTTAGGAATATACCATGATCCCTTATCTAGAGATGACATGACCAAGAAAAACTATGGCTTTGAACCAAAACTCGCACTTGGAGAACTTGGCATACAAACGATGATCCCTCTAGGTTAGCAATACAACAAAGTGGTAATCTACATGATCTGCCTCACTGTTAGAAAAGATCAAGATATTGTAAATAAAGACAATGACAAACATATCCAAGAACGGAAGGAAAAACCTTTTCATCAAATCCATGAATACCGGCGGTCATTGTTTAACCCAAAGGATATGACAAGAAACTCATAGTGACCATACCGAGTTCTAAAAGTAGTGTTTAGGATATTTGCATCTCTAATTTTGAGTTGATGATAACTTGGTCTAAGATTAATCTTAGAGAAATACTTTGCACCCTGAAGTTGAACAAATAAATCATCGATCCTAGGCAAAGGATAATTATTCTTTATAGTCACTTTGTTCAACTGATGATAATCAATGCACATACAAAGGGAACCGTCCTTCTTGTGGAATAAAAACATGGAAGTACCCCAAGGAGACACACTAGGTTGAATAAAACTTTTATCTAAGAGATCTTCCAATTACTCTTTAAGTTTTTTCAATTTCGTCGGAGCCATTCTATAAAAAGGAATGGAGATCGGACGACTTTCCTAAACAAGGTCAATCCTAAAGAAAATCTTCCTATCGGGAGGAACACCGAAAGGATCATCGGGAAACTCATCGTGTAACTCATTAACCACGAGAATGGATTCTAAAGAAGGCTCTTTCAGGTTATAATCTTTAAGTTGGGCCAAATGATACAAACACCACTTAGAAATCAACTTTTAGGATTTAAGATAAGAAATAAACCTTCCTTAGAAACCAAGGGACCACCTTCCCATACAATGACGAGATCCTTAAGAAATTCAAAAATGACCCTACGGTTTCAAAAATCTAAAGAAGGATAGCAAGAGTGCAACCAATCTAACCCTAAAATAACATTAAAATCGACCATGTGTAACTCTATCAAGTCAACAAAAGTATCCCTACCACCAACAAATATCACATATCCCCTGCAGGCACTTCTAACAACCATAAAGTCTGCCATTGGGGTAGAAATAAAAAAAGGATTTGACAGGCTCTCGAGACCACAATCAAGATGTACAGCCACATATGGGGTAACATAAGAATGAGTAAACCCTATATCAAGCAAGAAAAACATAACACTGGAGAATGGTCTTAACATACCTATGACAATATTGGTAGACGCCTTAAAATCCTGGAAAGTAGCAAGGGCATACAAACGGTTTGGACCAACATCAATGTCAAAAACAAACATAACACCCTTTAATCCGAGAGTAGATGGAGCGGCCATAGGGGCCCTATTGGCCCAAGAAGATGCTATAATGGGGCACTCATGTTGCATGTGCCAAATCTAACCGCAATGAAAATATTTGCCTTTCCCTATCTCATCCTCACCACTATGGCTCTGGCCATAAAATTTTCAAGGGGGTGGGGTAGAGCCAAATGGGCAGTACTAGTCTGAAATTTGGCAACTTGTGCCTGAGATCCACCGCTAAACTAAGATCGATGACCACTAGATAACTTCGTTAGTAGAGAGAGCACTATCTAAGGAGAGAAACCTCGAACTCCCTACTTCTTTTGAGGCCACATGCCACTACCTCCACCACTACTTTAGGAAGGCCTAAACTTCCTCTTTTTCTTCTCACTAAGCTCAATTTGCATCTTCTTATCATTCTCTACTTGTTTTATATACATAAAAAACCTAGAGATATATATATTTTTAATAAGTAAGGCCACCTTACTCTCAAGGATTGATACAACAAAAAATCCATAAATGAACTTGCCATCCTATCCCTTATGCTAGAGACCACATCGGGAGCATACTTTAACAATTGATGGAATTTTAAAGCATACTCTTGAACGGACATCCTTCCTCTCTTTAAGTTCCATAACTTTGCTGCCTTTGCCTCCCTCAACTTTCGAGGAATGAAGCAGTCATGTAAGGCCTCAGAGAAATCGACCTAAGAGGCCGAGCTAGCATCAATACCCCTACACAACTCCTACCCGTCATACCACTAGTATGCAGTATCTTTCAATTGGTAGGAAGAAAGCTTAACACCCTCAATTTTCGAAGCATGCATAATTAGGTAAATTTTGTTCATTTTGTCAATAAATCCTTGAGGATCTTTCTCAAACTTAGTATCCGAGAAATTAGGAGGGCTCAACCTCATAAATTGTCCAATTCTTTTGGCCTAAAAAAATGGAAGTCGGAGCACCACTCATTGATTAAGAGGCAACTAATTGGGTTAAGAGGTTGATGAAAAAATAAAAATCCATATTGGTAGCATCTCTATGAGGGGATGAATTAGGGTTGGTGGGGATAGCAGGGACCCCATAATGATGCTTGAATGCTGTAGCTCTAGTACAAGTCTAAACTCTCGAAGTTGGATCAACTCCATCCATAGGGCCCTTAGTAGGAGCTGAAGTGTTTGCTTATGTCTCAGATCTCCTTTGTGGCATTATATGAAATATAGAAAAAAGAATCAGAGGAATTCAAGACCTTATACTTTATAGCGTGAGATTTAGAGCATTAAAAAAGGAAACATTTCCTAAGATGTCTCATAGCTTATCTTTTATAAGTGTGGTACACTTTACACCCATAAAAGAGAATCTACTTGACATAGTATCTCGAACTCCTGAATGACCGTGAACCTAGGCTCCGATATAACCTTGACACGACCTGAACTTTGGACCTTGTCGAATGGTCACCTCAAGCTCACATAAACTAGAAGTCGCCCCAATAAACCAAACTAATCATCCCATTATGCCATAAGAGTCAGAGAAGCTCTAACTAACATATCAGAATAGCAAAAAATAATATCATAAGTCAATATCATATTTATCAAAATATTATGCCCAAGTTCACAGTTGTTCACAATATGTCTAAACAAAACTGGAGTCAATAAGTATATATGCCAGGACAAGGCCCTAACGATAGCCAAACCATGTCTTAAGAGACTAAGTCTAAAGATAAGGACCAGGAAATGGCGACTTCTGAAGTAAGAAAGATCACCACTTCAAGTCAAAGAATGAACCACCTCAATCAACAAGTTACTGCAAGGGAAAAAAGAGGATGCTTAAGCATTACATCGAGTTGAGACATAGCATTCGGAGATAGTTAGTTGTTGGAATGCTAGAATGTAACTCAAGGATAAGTGATAAAATACACCATCAGTCAACATCAAGTCATTATATCACATTTCACCATATACATACACTTATGCATACATATAGGTATATCATGAACTAAATTAAGATAACAAGGCTCATTATCACCCTCAAGCCTTCATTAATTAGACGTGAAGTGGAGATCGACCACCTTCCACACATATAGATTAGTCATTCATAATACACCAAGGACTTTAGCCACATCCACATTATCATAAGAGCAGGGACTTTACCCATGTACACACATTCATTTTTCTAAGGACTTTAGCAACACACATCATCAATCAGCAAGGGACATCACCCACACATATTCATTATTCAAACAAGGGACTTTTCCCACACACATAGGTAGACATTACCACTAGTCATCGATGGACTTTACCAAAATCCTCTTCTTGAGGTGATGTGCTTTGACCTCAAGAGCTCTTTTTAAGCAACGAACTTTACCTTGCATATCCATTAGACGAGGGACTTTAACTCTAATCCATATTCTGGGCAAGGTAAATTACCCTCAAGCAATCATATAAGGCAAGAGACTGTAACTTCAAGCCAACATAACCATCATTAGTTGACATTTGGGAATTTACCCTGTTTTCTATGCATCAACGCACATTAAATACAATACTTAGGCACTTTAATGATTTAACCAATTCAAATATATACGAGACCTCATGGTAATTATGGGAGCCTTAATCTCTCATCCATCTCAATAGGCTAATGCCTTCACTTAGCTCAATTATACAATTCTATTCAAAGTCATCAAGACCCACAAAAACTATTTATGCTTCACTAGCAATCCCATACCACATTCTTACCATACTTGGGTTCAACACACAATTTAGTGTCGACATCATATTCAGAGACTTTACACTCTTTTGAGATATTAGCTCAAAAAGAAGATAAGTCAAACATTACATGGCCATTTATACTCTTATCCCAACATTTATCAAACATACATACTCATTGGGCCATTGCCCTAGTTCAACATATCATCAATAATTGACTAGGCAATTCACTTAGATATTTTCACAAACACCTTTTGTGCATATTTATAACCAAGTTATTCTCATGGTAGATATTATAAAGACTAGGGTTACTCAATATAATCATGTTAAACAACATACAAAAAGCATCCAAATATTCAATCTACCACCAATAACATGTATCAACACAAGTATAAAAAATATCATTATTCATTATTTGGTAGGAAAACCACCATGTATAATTATAAATTCAAGTGTGAAATACATGGGTTTAGAGTTATTTCAAGTGGGGAAGAGATACATGCCTTGACTAATATGAAACACCAACAACCTTTACTCTTCTTCTTGCCACAAGATGAATACCTCCAAACCCTAGCATCCAATCTTGCTTATAAGAGCCTTTAAAGTGTTTAGGAGTGTGTAAGTCTTATAAATGAAGACTAGGAGGCCACCATATCATATATTATGAGAGGTTTTAGGGTTTTAGTCTAGGTAAATGACCATAAGTTCTTTGGTTAATATCTAGAAAACATACACGTGCAGGGGTACGACTCTCCCTCATGGTTCACTTGGCAACCATAACTTAGGGTACGAGTAGTACCCTAACTTGAGCCATAGCCTTCTCCTAGTTCAACCACGCTATTGTTGATATAAAAATGGACCTTCTAGTCATAACCAAGGGTATGAATGACCCTCCTATTATGAGCTTACCTCATGACCAACATATTCAACTCTAGGTTTGAGACTTTACTCTATACGATTGACTAGTTTATGACTCATAAGCATGGTTACAACCAAGGAATAATCTTTTTGTATGAAGCACAGTATATTAACCAAACTTATTATCTAGGATACTAAAGTGGAGGGCGTGGTGGGAATGAGTCATGACCTAAGGTATGAATCAAGCACCCCCAACCGTAACCACTTTAGAGACATCAAAATTTGATGTTTTCCCAATGGTTCCAAGGTCTAAGTGTTTCAATTATCTTCCACTTTGATAGTTAAGTATGGATACAAGTTTAACACCTTAATATACACCAAAGAAGTCTTTAAATTAGTTCAAAACAACACATAAAATAATATAACACAACACATATCATGATCTTTACCAATCAACCAAAGATTTTGCAAGGTCATATTCTTGAGTGTTTCAGATAGCATACAAGTTTTTAACCCTCCAAGGGTCCTCTCCTAGAAGCTTATGTTCTGAAAGTGTATATGAGTAGATATTAGAACATTGTATATTTATCATTTCATTGCACTTCATTACTTATTATTAATAATAGTTGATAACACTACCCACGAGTCAAATAATAATTAACCTATTCTGTCATACTCACAATATCTCCATTAATGTAGTTCTAATGCTAATGACCCTATCTTTATTTAACTCTATGTTCCAAACCACCAAAATTCATGTTTTACAAAAATTGATTCAGGATAGAAAGTGTTAGTTAATAATCTAGAAGTAATTCTAGGTGATAATATACCGATAGGATTTTTCTATAATTTCATGAACCTATGGTTCCTACCGTCTAGAATTTCACCACATTTTCTCATTCTAATGATTCAAGAAGAATAAAATATTACTCAATGTAAAATGAGAGTAATAATCTTACCTCACTGATGAATTTTTACCTTAGTGCTGGGAAAATTTCCCCTCTACAATTTTGTAACAAGGTTTTTGATTTTATAACATAAACCTAGTATATTAAACTTAAAATACTATGATGGGCTACTGTAGAATACCTATGGTTATTACAGTAGACTTTCCCTATAGAAATTTTCAGCATAGATACCTTTTTGTAAAACACCCATAACATGTTACTGTAGAACTGAATTAACAAATTGTTACAACCCAAACTCACTGTAAGTGGCATCATTACTAACTCCTACTGGAAGAATCAACTAACCCCAAAACATCAACCAGCTATTAGCTAAAAATTTGGCAACTAAACCATTCCTATTTAAGAATTATAATTTGATAAACATACCAAAATAATAGTGCAAAACAATCAAAACAATCCTCTTGAATTTGAACGTCATTGTACAAAAACTACTACATAGTCAATAAATAGATTTTACCCAAAATAACTTAAATATGTCAAAGTTTAAAATAATGAACCAAAAAATGAAATAAGAACCAATGGCAACCTGATGTCGCTCAAATTACACCTCTAAAAAATAATAAGAAGTTGTTGAGTAAAAAAATAAAACCCAACAAGGTTGGGGTTGATCCCACGAGAAATAGCCCAAAATTTTGTCAAGTGTTTGTCTATGTATCTGGAAAGATAGTAAATAAAATGGCATTTAGTTTTAAATTAAATGATAATAGTAATAGTTGTTGGTGGATTGGATTGTGATCAATATGAGACAATCACTAGGATTGTCTTCCCCATGACTTCATAACTCCACAAGCTATTCATGCTAGCAGAATGACCCGATGTTGTTGCATGCAAAATCTAATAAGATATGTAATACCTAACCATCTCTCAATTTTAGATAAATGAATTTAACCCATATCCTCTCGAAATCAAAGTGTCGCATGACTAACCTTTGTTTTGTGATCTTAAATTAACTATTCTAATTAAGGCTCAAGTTAATTAAATGAATGTTGATAGCTTTAAAATTCTGTTGTTATCTGCTTTCTCGATCTCTACCTTTCTCTCAAGCAAGTATAAAATACAGATAAGTTCCTAACATTTGCAACTCCAAAGAAAGCAATCAATTCAAAGAAAATACCAAACTAGCCTAGAATGACTTCTCTCTTAACCTATTTTGTTAATTTATCATGGTTCTCACAATCCTAGTTATGGGATTTAGCTACTCATGATCATAAACATGCAAGAAGAATTCACAGATGAAGCATAATTGTGCACTTATGAGAATAAGATCAATAACCTAAATCTCAAATTGAATAAAACCCCTAAAAACTAATATCAATTGTTCCAAGATCAATAATATGTCAAAAAATCTCAAAATAATAAAAGTGTGTAAATTAATCATAAAACACAATGGGAGTGTTTATAGATACAAAATGAATCCTATTTTAAACTGTGTATGAGAATCAGGTTGGACGCATCCTATGACTCGTGGACTAAAGTTTGGATCAGAACCATGAGTTGTAGGTCTCTTTCATGGAAGTGAGTCACTCTCCAGTACTTCATTCATGATTTATATTTATGATTCATGAGTTAGAGTCTTAGTTCATGGCTAGAATTTATGGAAAATAGATTTCTATCCTCATCTTCAACACCTACTCACAAGTCCCATACACGGGTCGTGGGTCACATCTTTAGGTCATGGAATAGAACAATGGATCTCAAAAATGGTCTTCTTTGGTTGATTCTTCATGCTTTTTCTCCAAGTAGCTTTCAAAACCAATTTTCCTTGCCCAACAAACTAATAAAGTTCTTGCATTTTCATTTTTTAAGCATTAAAAGTGCCATGAAACTATGACACATCAACACTCTCAACTTAGAATGTTTGCATGTCCTTAGAAAAATAGAAAAAATAAACACCCACGTTGCTTAACTAACAAAAACCTAAGGTACCTTAGGCAGTTAATTCATTCACTTCAACACAAAATTTCCAACCCCCTCACAAGAACAACCTTTAAAACAACTATGTACATATATGCAAGACACTATCATAATACAAAAGGATCAAGTGATGACATGAAATTATAAACAAAGAGCCAATCATATTCAAAAATGGCCTTACCCAAACAAATAACATTTATCATTGGAACACATGTACTCTCATAGAAAAGAAGTCCCATACTCTCACAATATAATGATGAATCTTAATATAAGGACAACATCAAACAACTCACGCTTACAAAAAAGTTCAAACAACGCGCATGAAATATCATAGGCTTAGTCATATTTTCTATACCGTAGAACAATTAGACTAGGATCACTACAAGATTTTTTTATCTTGTAATTTAGGCATTGGGGATGTTATGGTACATATGGGTTATAGGGACAACCCTCCTTGACACAAAATTAATATTTTTTTGCTCCACTATTCAACCATGCTCAATTCATTCTCCCTTAATATCCATTGTTTAATTTCTGATTGGGTTGTGGTTTAGCTTCATAATTTCTATTTATTATTATTACTATTATTATTATTATTATTATTATATTCTTTTTCTTCTTCCTCCACTACACACAATTCTACCTTCTTTTTATTTTCTTAACTTCTTCTTCATACCCATATTGAACTATGCACCCCTATGATAACCACCCTCAATTTAGGTGATTTTCTTGAGTTAAGATACACAATTTCCAAGAAGGGGATGGGGACAAAATAGGTTCATTGTAATTAAAATGGAAAGCTGAATAGGTTAATACAAGAAACTAGGTCACTTAAGATTAATTCGGGATCAAGGGATATTTATTTCAATTGGTTGGCCATTAGGCTAAAAGTCAAATTTTTTTCAAGAATGGACTATGATCATGTACCAACTAACTATCCTACAAACTAGGCAAGATTTACCAGATAAGTTTTGGATCATATATATAAAATGACTCAAGTAAACACCTCACACTCACATAGTAGAAGGTTACACCATCAAATACTATTTATTCGGTTCATTCAATTCTAATCTACAATTAGTATATCTCTAATACTAATGATATCTAACAACAGTCACAATTTAACATATTCACAACACAGAGATTTCAACAAAAAAGTTTAGAAGGGGTATCCTTTAATCCTCAAAAATTTAATCATCAAAAATCATATAAAACTTAACTACTCTAGGGTTCCTTATTTTTCTCCTTATTAAATGTAACAATCATAACATAAACACAACAAAAATGAAATATCCTATACATGTCAACTTTATTATGATAACATACTTTTGGGAAAAGAGACACGACAATAAAAACCCTGAGTGGTGGTACACACCAACCCTCAATCATAAGTTGATGTACTGTTCTCTATGAATAACAAGGCAAAAAAATAAAGTGTTGGAGACATACCTTTAATGCTATAGGCATTTGATGTGGACTCACCCCCAACTAGGGCATCAGAAGGCATATCAGGCCAACTCTTATGTGGTATGGCAGGCTACTAAATACCTTCCAACTCTTATTATTTGCACCCAATATAGCTGAGAAGATAATCAGTGTGTGACTCCTTTGTTACCCTCTTCATATAGTACACAAACTTATTAAAATTTGCACTCAATACAGTAGGATCCCATGCTCTTTTACCCTAGCAATAGTGGTCTCATTATTCTCATCAAATGAATCTAACACTAAGGGTGGTGGTATAGTTAGTGGCTATGGAATGGATGGTGTAACTGATGGGATAATAGGAGTATGGAAGGAAACTAGTGCTCAAACTTCAGTCTTCAAGAAGCGCACCATCACCCTCATACTAGATAAATCTAGAACATGGGACTCTCCTAGTCTCTCTCTCATACAAATTAACTTTTATGTAACTCCTTCATAACATACTTCATCAAAGTCATTATTTTATTCACAACCCATTCCTCAAAAGTCTTAATAGTGGTGTGCACTCATAGTCTAAGCTAAGTACACAACTTTTCCAATTGGTGTCTGTGTTAGTATAGTTCTCAGCCAGCTCTATCTTCCTATCCACCAATATTTGGAAAAACTTCTAAGATGCCATAAGTATACCTAAAGTAGGCAAGAAAGGGGGTGATATAGATGTAGAAGGTCTACTAGAAGTGCCTACGACCCCATCACTACCTAAGAGAACAAATTTAGGTACTGATAATAGCTAAAATCATCTCTATGCACTTAATACTCATTAGGACTTTGAGGCATCCTAGGTATTGTTACTGGTATATTACAACTCTTCTCCAATAATGTTTATTATTTCCTTGATTTGGGTTCTACCCTATCTTATAAAACCCTCTAAGTGACTTTATATTTTAGTTTGGGTCCTAAAAATATTTCTAATCTCTTTTTTGTTTCTATTCTAGTGAGTGATTCTATTATTTCTAGAAAAATCTATAAGGTTTCTATGATTTCTTTTTATCATAAGGATACAGTAGTAGATTTGATAGAACTTAATATATTAGATTTTAATGTAATCTTGGGGATGGATTGGCTCCATTCGTGCTATGATTTTCTAGATTGTAGGACTGGAAAGGTTGGTTTCTATTTTCCTAATGAATCGGTGATTGAATAGTAGGGGAGTTCCTTAGTCCCCAAAGGATGTCTGTATCATCTAGTTGGGCTTAAGGATTGAAATTTTGAGAGTTTCTTTTTTCAATCTGTTCCTATTTTTAGTGAATTTCCTAAAGTTTTTCCAATGATCTTCTTTGAATTCCTCCCAATTTTTGGATTGATCTTGTATTTGATAACTGTTCCATTTCTATTCCTTCTTATAAAATGGCTCTGGCTGAACTAAGTGAGCTAAAGGAGCAGCTGAAAGATCTTCTTGATAAGGGTTTTATTCATTCTAGTGTTTCTCCGTGGGGTGCTCATATACTTTTTTTGTAAAAGAAAGATGGGTCTCTTTCGATATGTATAGATTATCATTACTTGAATAAGGTCACAATGAAAAATAAATATCCTCACCCTAGGATTGATTACCTTTTCTATCAGCTTCAGGGTGCTAGGTGTTATTCTAGGATATTTATTTGGGCTATCATCAGTTTAAAATTAAGGAGGTTGATATTCCTAAGAATATTTTTGGACTTGGTATGGCTATTGTAAGTTTTAGTTTATGTCATTTGGTTGAATAATGCTCCATCTACTTTCATGGATGTTATGAATTGGGTATTTAGGCAGTTTCTAGATTTATTTATTATAATCTCCATTGATAAAATCTTGGTGCAGTCAAAACGTGATGAGGATCGTGTTAATTACCCCTAAATTGTTTTGCAAACTCTTACATACTAGAAATTGAATGTAAAATTTTTTACCTGTGAATTTTGGCTAAGTGATGTGATCTTTGTCGAGCATGTTAATTCTCTTGAAGAGATTAAGGTGGATCTACAAAAAGTTGAGGCAGTTGAAAAGTAGCCTAGACTCACCACTCCAATTGACATTGGGAGCTTTTTAGGCATGACTGGGTCTTATAGGAGGTCTGTAGAGAGTTTCTCATCTATTGCTTCTCTGCTGATAAAGTGAAATAAAAATGGTTAATATACTATGGTTCGATGCTCGTGAATGTAGTTTTGAGAAGTTAAAAGATAATTTGTCTTTTATGCCTATTTTAACCCTACTTGAGGGTACTGAGGGGTTCATTATTTATTGTGATGTGTCTCATATGCGACTGAGTTGTGTGTTGATGCAGCGTGGTAAGGTTGCAGCCCATGCTTCTTAACAACTTAAAATTCATAAGAGGAATTACTTGACTCATGATCTATAGTTGGTGGTTGTGGTCTTCGCTTTGAAAATATGGCTCCATTACCTATATGAGGTGCATGTTGATAACTACTCAAATTATAAGATCCTACAATATATGTTTATGCAAAAGGAACTGAATCTCAGTTAAAGGCAGTGTCTTCTATTGCTTAAGGATTATGACATGATTTTAAAATATAACCCAAGTACAACTAACGTTGTTGTTGATACTCTTAGAAGGTTATCTATGGGGATCTTATCTCATGTTAAGGAGTAAAAAAGAGGATTGGTGAAGGATATGCATAGGTTGACTGACTGAAGAGTTCGTCTTTCAAACTCTAACGATGAAAAAGTGATTGCTCAGGATGTGGATTGGTCGTCTCCTAGTATCGAGGTAAAGGGGAAAGATTTTATGGATACCATCCTTATGCAAATTAATGATGAGGTTGGTCGGTAAAAGGTTATGGTTTTTGAGATTAGGGGAGATGGTATCATGCGGTATTAAGAAAGGTTATGTGTCCCTGATATAAATGAGTTGTAGGAAAGGATTTTGACTAAAGATCATGAGTCTTAATATATAGTTCATCTGGGGTTGAATAGGAAGTATCATGACTTGAAGGAAATCTACTGGTGGAATATTATGTAGAGGGATAGGGAAAATTTTGTTACTAAGTGTATGGATTGTTAGAAAGTCAAGGAAGAGATTTTTAGGTCTGGTGGCATGTTCCAAGCTAGAGAATTTTCAATTAAAAGTGTGAGATTATTAATATGGATTTCATTATGGGTCTTCTACGGTCCCGAAATTAGCATGATTCTTTTTGGGTCATTGTGGATAGGATGACTATGTCTGCTTATTTCTTGCCACTGTGGACTAACTACTTAGAAGAAGATCATGTTAATTTGTTCATTCAAGATATAGTAAGATTGAATGGAATGCTAGTGTCCATCTTAGACTGAGGTATGCAATTTTCATCACATTATGGCATTCATTTCCGAAAGGTTTGGGTACTCATGTGAACTTTAGCACCTCTTTCCACCCTTAAACAATTGGACAAGAAAACTGTACAATTCTAAATTTGGAAGATATGCTAAGATCCTATGTGATTGATTTCAAAGGTATATGGGTTGACCATTTGTATCTTATTGATTTTGCTTATAACAATAGTTATCGTTATAATATTCAAATAACCACTTTTAAGGCTCTTTGTGATAGAAGGTGCAGGTCTCCGATTGGATAGTTTAAGGTGGGTGAGGCTAGGTTTTTTGGCACTGACTTGGTTCAACAAGCCATGGAGAAAGTGAAGGTGATTATACAAAGACTTAAGACAACTTAAATTTACCAAAAGTCTTATGTAAATTTTAGGTTAAGGGAGTTGGAATTTGAGGTTGATGATTGGGTGTTCTTGAAGGTTTCTGTACTAAAAGGTGTTGTGAGATTATTGAAGACGGAGAATCTCATTCCTTGTTATATTAGTTCATATCAGATTTTAAGAAAAAATGGGAATACAACTTATGAATTGTATTTACCAGAGAGTTTTGATTTGATTCACCCCATTTTCCATGTGTCGACGCTTAACAAGTGTGTAGGTGACCCTTATTTGATAGTGCCTAATTACGATGTTGGTGTTACGGACTTCTTGTCTTATGAGGAAGTACCGATTAAAGTATTTGATAGTCAAGGTTTTAGATTAAAGACTAAGGATATATCTTTAGTAAAGGTTATTTGGAGAAATCAAAATATGGAAGAGGCTACTTGGGAATTTGAAGAAGATATGAACGTTAAGTACCCATTCTTATTCCACGTGTTGGATGAAAGTCCTTAAGGTATGAATTTCATTTCCCGTTTGTTGAACTTCAAATTTGTCCTTGGATTTTACTGTATTCTTTCCATTATTGTGCTAAAAATATCCTAACTACTCATTAAAGGATGAATGATCTGGGGGGGGGGGTGGGATTAATGTAAGACCCCATAAAATTTTGATTGTTTTTTTGAACCTCTAGTGTGCATAAATTTTTTACATGAATTTTGTTAAGGAAGGTTAAAAGGGTGTTTTGATATGTTTTGGAATTTTTGGAAGGGGTTTTGGCTATTTTAAGACCCCAAGGCAGTCAATCTCCACTATAGTGGCATGCCGCGCCACATAGTTTCTGCGATAAGAGCGAGGCACATAGGTTAACATCCATAATAGCAATATGCCACACTTCTATGTATGTTTTATCCAATTTTGTTTTTTCATCTTGGGATGGGGGATTTCACATCTATTTCAATTTTGAAACATCATAAACGAACCCCAACCCTAGAAAACCCTAAAATTTTACTTAATTTTACATTGCTTTCTCCATTCGAAATCCCCAAGTTAAGAAACTCAAGGATTTTCATTCTCCGAGATCCAAACTTTGATTCTTCTTGAAATTCATCTAAATTTCAGGCATGTTGCTCATTCCCAAACTTGTGTTATACATTGTGGCATTAATTTAATCAATATTGATGTGTTTGGAATAATGGGTTTGAAATTGGGTTGAGGGTTTTGGATTATTTTTATTTAAATTGATTTTCCCACATTTTAAGTTTTTTATTCATTCTTTAATTGGTGGTTTTGGGGCTAAATCGTGCATTAATATTATGGTTGAATTGGGCGACATGGGTTTCCCCAAAAATTGATAAAATTTGGCTTGATAATGGCATTAACCTCAACGCACTTTACAATCATGGTTTTTGAGTATAAATTTACACATAGTTGAACTTTTCCTTAGAAAATATTGAATTGAACTAAAGGATAAATGAATAACAATTGTTTCGGATTGCCCTTGGTAGCCAAGGTTTAGGATTTTTAATGGATTTTGGAAGTCTAATGGTTACATGGACTGGCTTGGCATAATTTAATTAGCTTAAAAGGATATTTGTATGACAATGCCATGTTGGAAAATGTCGTAATAAATATCCTAGGTTTATGGTTAGGCTTATGTGCAGACTATTTTAATTTGGGCTTTAAAAGGAATTGTGTAGCTCACAGTGAAGGTGTAGTCCCCGAGGGACCAACGTTGGAAACCACGTTTGAAGATAGTGTTCTACGTGACCATTTGTCTAGATACACATTATATTTTTTTATGGATATCGCCTTGATTTCTTTAGCCTTTCTTCTTTACATGTGGTTAACATGCACTAAGGACCTTTCGGCAGGGGGAGTCAGACCATACAACCGGTGAGTGCCTTTAGGACAAAGCGAGCTACATATTTTAGGTTGAAGGTTTAAACTATGATGTTAATAGTCCCTTGTCCCTGTACTGATATCCTATTTATATATGTATACGAATGTGGTTTTAAATGCATTAGTCTAAGCCTATCCCATGATTTACGTGCTAGTTCTGGCCCTACTAACTATCCTTAGATGGTGCATAATTTCATGAAATAGGTTTGGAGGACTTTTCTATCAATCCTGTGCAATATTAGTTTGTTTGATACGTCTCTTGATCAGTTGTGAAATGGTGAACCTTCATTTTTCAAAAGGCTCGGTGATTCATTGGTTTTTTATTATCTTCGTACTTTTGAATTCATTTTGTCATAGTGGGGGTATATCCCAGCTTAGTTGGTGTTTCTAGTTTAGAGGCTTTGGTGGATAGTGTTGGGATATTTTTGATATCTTGTTTTGACTCTTATTTTTCCTTGTATTATATATATCTTTCAACTTGTTTGGCTTCTGCAATGTATGTTTATGGTTCTCTTGAGGTAAGGCTAAGTGTGTTGTCTTCGGCCCAAGATGGGCTTTAGATGCCCATCACGGCCATGCCATTGTTTGGGTAGTGACAATATCATCTCTAATACTTGATCAATAATTCCTGCTAAAATTCCTACTACATCACACAACCTCTGAATCAAACACGATAACGGTATACTAGTGACCCATCTAAAGGACCGCTTATGAATCTCATCTGAAATATTCTGTGAAAAATTTGTATCATATCTAACTTTGATGCTGGACACAAGAACCCCTTGGATCAGTGTAAGTGAATTGTTGGATCCAGTCAGACACCACCTGTTCTTAACTATAGATGACAAAAATTTCCCCGCAAAGTGCAGTATAGACTCTTAATATCAACCTTCCCCTTTACCCAAAGCGAATAAACTCCATGCTCAACACTACAAAGACCAAACTAACTCAAAAAATATCACTTCTGCTCTGGATCCTTCATCTTGATCTGATTCTTTACTGTCCCCATCCTAAAATCAAACTCTAAAATAGTCGCTGATATCTATTACCCGGGCCTAAATAGAAATCTATAAATTATCTGCTCTGATATATCAACATGTGGACCCCTTACCCAATTATGACGAAATAGCGGTTGGTTACAATCTCTCTGCCCTGCAGGTGTAATTAAGTCAATGGATGCGACATATAATGTATAAAACATGTAAACTAACTCATGACTATAGGATCCAAAAGGTTCTCCCATCCATCCCAGCCTTATCAATCAAACAATGGCTTAATATTCAGGATCTCTACCAAGATCAGCTATTAAGATGCAGGGTTACTTAGATATGTTCCATCTATAACCAGCCTACTCAGAAGGCTCAGTATCTCCATCATATATATCATACATGTCCTCCACACACCACTTCTGGTTTTCCTTGGCTATGAGCATCGTGGTGGTGTGCATGGACCTCTATTCCTTAGCACCAAAACCTGATGCAGTATCATCCTAACCAGACTCTGAGGACACTCCTCCCTCCTCAAACTAGATAGCATCCATATTTCTCTCACAACTATTTGACTCAGCTGATTTTTCCCTGTCTCCAGCCTGAAGAGTGGATATATCCTCCTCACTAGCACGGCCCAATTCATGAGTTATGATGGCACCAACTAAAACCCACCAGTAGGTAATCAAAGACCATAAACAAGAGCTATAACAGAACGTTAGTTTTGTAGAAACAATCAACATGGGCAGAAATATATGAATATAATTATAAGCAACAGTGTTCTACTAAAAAAAGATAATCAAAACACGAATACCAATCCCATGATCTTGTAATATTAGTACAAGAGCATCTATATATTATAATACAAAATTCAATCCAAAAGTCTAAAATAGTCAATACATTTGTCTTGAATACAAAAGACTGAATAAAGATAGAGGGAAATGGGAGACTCAAAACTTTAAGAGCTCACCCTATCTCCTGAAGATCAACACTACATGATCACGACTCAACGATGGAAACTAGTAGTTTGATCTGCACCAAAAAGCTGCTGAAGTGTAATATGAGTACCAAAACAATGGATACTCAGTAGGAATCATCATCCGAATGAGCTAAATCATGATATAAAGATGATATAAAGTAGGATGTTATCAATAAGTCAAGGTTTGGAATTAAACCTGAATCGTCTTCATCGGCACTTTCTATAATAAATAATCAAACTAGAACAAAATTATGACATATCAAACCAATACACGTTAATATCATCCTGTGTAGGAAGTAAATGATCCAAAAGCATATAACACACTAGTATAATCACAATCGTGTAAAATACCAAGAAATACATACATCTATCCAAGCATAATGTAAAAGAGCTCACCACAGTGTCCCATACCACCGGAGAGTGCCCCCAAGTGGAGATGAAGTAAAGAATCTATCACAGAATCCCATACCATCAGAAAGTAAATGACAGGATCAAATCATGAAGTATATAACATATAAGAAACTTCTCATTATCAAGGTACTAATAACCATAGTCATGTAGCTAGTTAGATATCTATGTAATCAATATACTCTATCTACTCATTATTAACTAAAAACCACTTATTATCATTGAACTACTTATTCATTAGTCATTATAGAATCTCTAATTATAGCCTAACCAATCCTTTACATAATCCATATTCACGGGTTGGAAGCTAACTATTATTTCCTAAAAAGCCAACATCCACATCTAGTTAAGATGTACTACTGAAATATAGTAACCATTTAAGAAAAGGTCATTTCTAGTTAACATAGGTGCTAGTCAACATATAGATAAAAGCTACATATCATCAAATACACATATCTATCTATCTATCAACCAACGCCTCATTTTATCTAGCGTCATCATTCTAGAAATCCTCATTTAACAACTAAACGGCATAATACTTTAGGCACTAATATCACTAATCATCTACAATGATAAAATCAATATCCTAATTAGCCATGTAACAACCATAATTGTCTATTACCACATTTCAACTTAACAAGGTTCACCAACTAGCACTCTAGAATTCTGGTCATTAAGTAGTATAGTTACTCAAGAGACAACTAGTTACGACATAACTCATTTTACTAGGAAATACTTATTAATTAAACCCTTTCCAAACTAAATATACCCACTAGGTGAATTCTTATTTCTACACAAGATTCCACTTACAAATTAGTCTTAAATCTTTATTCGGTATATTCCACTTCTATACACTATTTAGCACAAACACGAGCCATGATACTTAGCAAGTGATTAGCATTAAATAACTATAACCAACATCCCAAGAATAACATTATCCCATAAGAGAACATACGAATATAATCATATAAAGACATAACCATGCCTAAACACATATATACTTACCATACATACATTAATATATCCTACAGATGTACTCGGAATCATCATACTTTCCATATATCTTCTAGACTTATGGGGTATGATCATACCATCTATATATCCTTTGGATTTATCGGGCATTATAAGTTAATTAATATATCCTCCGAATGTACTAGGCATCATCATATCATTATTATATCCTTTGAATTTATTGAGTATCATCACATTATCAATATATCTTTTGAATATACCAGGCATCTTCATTTAATCAGTAGATACTATGGATTTATTGAGCATCATCAAATCATCAGCATATTCTCAGGATGTATCGGGCATCATCATATTATCAATATATCCTTTTAATTTAACGGATATCATCATATCATTAATATATCATTCGGATATACAAGGCATCATCATATCATCAATATATCCTCCTAACTTATAGGGTATTATCAAATCGTTAATATATCCTCTGAATTACCAAGCAGCATCATACCATCAATATATCTTCTAGATTTACCAGGCATCATCATATCATAAACATTCATCATGACATTAATATATATTTAAGTAGCTAAATCAATAACAAGTACAAGCCCCACAACAATAGAGTGTAAGAGAAGTAAGGTAAGACATATGATGGTACCTCACTATTTATTATAAATACATTATATTCGTAGGTACATAAACATGCATATCCATATCCTATGAACAATCAATACATTGTTGGGCTTAAAATTATTATTACCATGGTGAATTACAATTTATGGCTATACTTGCTAGAACCTCTCTTTATTAGCATGATTCGCAATACTAGCCCAAAAAGGATTCTTTTGCACAAACATTAGTATACTCATTAGTCTTGAAAATAATATGAGTAATGATATAATCCAAGACACACATAGTGAACTAGCCAATAAGTTAAGTGATAGCATAGTCATTGGTTGAATTTACTTGACTTTCCTTGCTATCCAAGTAATGACAATAAGATAGCAATCAAGTATGCACATTATTTCCACAATAAACATCATGAATAAACCATTTACTAGGCTTGTTCATCATCTTACCAAAAACATATTTTAGGAATTTAACAAGTATCTAGGTCACTAATGAACTACGTAATTATAGTTAAGGCTGGCCAAGTTCTGCTTCTAATACCTAGAATTGTCTCATCAAGTCTAGCTTCTACCCAGGACTAGAATAAAATACCTAAATCATGTCTTAGTGGTTTATCAATCCACACTAGTTCTATAATACAATTCTACCTCATGTATTACTCTTGATACATCCCAAGCATTTGAGGCCAATTTCAGAATTATGCATATCTAAGGTCAACTAACTCTTAATGTGAGTAAAAAAGGCCACTCCTCTCTAACCAGAACAACTAGTGCACAATCATGATATTCATGAGGTAACAAGTCCAACTAACCAATGTTTTAGAATACAAGTCAATTGTCATACTTCATGAGATCAATAGACTAAGTAGATCAACTATTCCAAAACATTACCATCTATCATTCAAAAATCTAAAACCTCACCAAATATTAACAAGATATCCAGGTCAAATTATAATAAAGCTCAATATAATAAAAGTAAGCCTAACCTACCTCAATTATAAATATTTCTCATGAACTAATAACCTTTGCTTTTCCGTTCCTCGAAACTTCTTCAAGGAGCCACACTATCAAAAACATAATGTATACATTATTACTAGAATATCAATATCTATATTGCACAATGGTGCTTTGGGTCAAAACTGACACTAAAAACCTACAACTGGGTCCCACATATGGAAAAAGAGTTTCCAAGACTAACCCACTATTAAAATACCATTAGAGAGTCATAACCCTTAATAATCAAGTGAGTATCAGTATTTTTTAGGATAATATCATTCCCTCAATCCAATTAGGGTTTTGGGTCAAAATCAAAAATTCAACACCATAAATAAAGGGTTCACACCTTAGATTTGATGTAAATCACAATTACACAAGTTATTTTTCGTCCTAATCAATATGCAAGACTTAATTTGTTGAATACATGCTCCATTAGGGTTTATAGGACTTAAGTCAACTTGGAAATAAAAAATTCTAGACTAAAAGGGCATTTAATATCCCTTCCCATTCCCTTAGTATAACATTTTGGATTTTTGACCCTTAGAAAATTTCCTGGATTTATGATTTTTTAATAAGATATGACTAAGGGGTACCAGTCATATATTAGGGTATAGTTCATATGGGTTGGTCTAATGTTTACCAGTGTTGTTTGCTAGGTCCTATTAGTTTCTAAAATCTGTATTACTTGGTGGGTACGAGTTATATGGTTGTATATGATTCATTTGATTTGGGTTTTTTCCTTCACTTAATCTTAGACTTGGTAGCTTAACGTATATCTAAGTATGAGTGGTTCACCATAGGCTGTAGGTTAGGGTACGAGTCATACCATTTACTCGTATGGTGGACTGTGTTAAAACCTCTTCTGTTCCTAATCTGCTAGTGGTATGGGTCAAGGGTACTATTTATGTACATTGGGTATGACTTAGTTTTTGTAATTCGTACCTTGGAAAGTATTGGGTCCAAGAGTGAGGCCTAGGGTACGAGTGGTGGGTACCACTTGTATTGAAGGGTATGACTGGTAACGTTAGTCATGCCCTACGATGATAATTTTATGGAGATTAATAAAGAGTAATCTAGAAATTTTCTCAATTAGCCTAATAAGACCCCATGACTTTTAGTTCACATAGGATATTATTTGTCCTATTATTTTATTCATTAATACTTATAAAAACACTCCAATCCTCTCTATAGTTATTGGGTAAAGAAACCTAGGTTTTTATCTTAAAGATCAATTTGGGGATTGTATTGGTGATTTCTCTCCATTATCTTCTCAATTAAGGCATGTACTATTCCCTTATTATTAGTTCCAAGTAAAGGAATGGTTTTATATAGTGTTTTCATGGAATGGTTTATTGTATTATTTTGGGATTTTTAAATGTGTGTTGGGGTTTTGGTTTTAAATTAAATAATTGATTGGTTGGTTGCAAATAGTTTTAATTGGGCAATAATAGCGGGGTGTGATGGCTAATCATGAAAGTTGGAGTTTAATAAATGACCAATGGAAACATATGTTTGCCTACATAAGGGATGGTAATGGAGACTATATATGATAATATGAGATATATGGGAATCCTCTAAGCTCACCATACATATGTATCATAGAGAGCTAAGGGTAATTGGGAATCCCCCACTCTTTTGCTATCTCCAGTTTACACTGCTACACGCATCGGGGCTCGTTCAGGGGGTTACACTGGACCCATATAGACTGTGGGTGGTTAAGGATGGTTAAGATACACATACCCAATTTAATAGTTTTAAATTCATGTTAAACCCAATTCTCTTTCTCAGCATGCTAATATATATGTGTGTATGGTTTGTATGTATATTCTCGATTTACTTGGTTTTACTGGATGGCATTATTTTATCCTTATCTTGATTTCATGCTAGTATTCACCCGCTAACTCATCTTCAGGTAGCTGTTTCCCCATGTGATACAGGAATCAATAATTCTACTCATCCTGCATAGTGATCAGACTTTGGGATCAATTTTTGGATTAAAGTGTTGAGGTTTTATCTTTCTAGAAGGATCCATTTCATATTATAGGCATTTTCATATACTTTGGTTACTTTATGGATATTTCTTTTATCTTGGTTGGGGGCATATCCTAATCAGATATTAGTTCTCTTTTGGTTAGAGGCTTTTGTGAAACTACTATAGGTTGGTATGGGCGATTTTCGTGTTGGTGTCAGCCTTATTATTGGCATTGGTATTAGGCCAAATATTTTTGGACAAAATTTCTCACTATTCCATCATCTTTTATTTTGGGATTATACAAACTTATTATGGAATTCATATGGTTATAGTTTAAAATTATAGTATTGTTTGGTATTGGTTATTGGTTAGTACCAAACAGTTTGACTCATTTGGGTGGTCATGGAAATTGATCCAACCTATATTATTGGTTTATGTATTTATGTTATCTTGTTATATATTTGAAATTTATCTGACTCAGGATATGCGTTGGTCTATTGGGTATGGTAATAGGGGTGGTCTCCAGTCCTAGTTGGACTTGGGATGCCCATTCTGACAAGGACCTAGTTTGGGTCGTATCAAGTTGGTATCAGAGCTTTATGTTCATTGTCAATTGGGAGTCCACAAAACTGTGTCTATTAGAGTCTCTTTTAGGGATGTGTAGCGTGCCACACTCATAAGATAGAGGCTACAAGGTATTTAGGATTGTTTCACTTTCTTGGTATTTTATTTTCATGCTTGGAGTCTAAATCTTGGAAATCTTCTCTAATCCTTATTTGCTTGCTTTTTAGATTACTCCGTGATGATTCGGAACGCAAAAAAGATCTTCTATCCCATCTGGGGATAACTTGGAAGGGACACAGGCGATCCATACTCAGTCTAGGAGTCCAATAGTATTGCTCAGTTGGTTGCTGCTAAAACTGAGCAAAATACATGTAGTATTTTATTTGTTGAGGCCATAAGGGTTGTCCAGTTTATGAAGATGAATCCTTTTTGTTTTACTTGAGTAAAGGTAGATAATGATACTCATGGTATCTTGTATGAAATGGATAAAATCTTCAGGGTGATGTTGGCCACAAATATATAAGGGTTGAATTTTAGGTCAAAGAGATTGTGTACTAATGTTACGGGGAGTAGGATAGGGATAAAGGTGATGTTGAGGAATTTTCCTTGTGGCAAACTTTCTCAAATACTATTCAGGATTGCTTATTTCCTCAGGTGCTGAGAGAAGTGAAGATGGAGGCATTTATGAATCTAAAGTAGGGAAATATGTTTGTCAAGGAATACGCCTTCAAGTTTTACTAGATCGGGATTTTATCCTTAAAAGAAATACTACTTTGCTTATTAAGGATATGGATATTTTGATGTTGGTGGCCCACATACGATAGGTGAAGGATGAAAAAAGGAAATAAATAGAGTTTAAGGAAAGGCTGGGTAAGAAGTTTAGGTTTTTTGAACAAGGTGGTGGGTAATGATAAGGTGGTCAGGATGGCGATAAGTGGATAAAGAAGAAGTGGGGGAGTTATGCATCATTCTCTTCTTCTAATGATCCTTACCCAAAGTAGGTGGGTGATAGGCGTCAATAGGGTGGCAATAATTTTTTAGCATAGGTTGTCCAATCTTAGGAGAGTTGGGCTTAATTAGCTTATTTATGCCCTTTTTGTCAGTTGTATGGTCGTCAACATTGGGGATTTTTTAATGAAGGGAGGTACAACTATTATAAATATGGCCATCCAGGCCATATACTCTAGAATTGTTCTATTGCTAAGGGTGCTTCGGGAGTAGTCAAAACTCCAATTGCTTCATCTTCTGCTCCTGCATCTAGTGGTACTGCTTCTCGATCTTCTCTTATTTCTGGTACCAACATAGGTCAGAATAGGTTATATGCTCGTGCTACTAAATAGGAATATGAAGCATAACCTGATGTTGTTACTGGTATATTCTAACTCATTTCTCATGACATGTATTATCTGCTTGATTTGGGGTCCACTCATTCTTATATGACCTCATTTATGGCTATGTGTTTTAGTTTTTATCTTGAGGTTATTTCAAATCTATATTCTATTTCTATCTTTGTAGGTGACTCATTATTACTAAAAGAGTTTATTGGGTGTATGTGGTGTATGTTAGTAATAGGGAAACTTTGGTCGATTTATTTGAACTAGATATGGTTTATTTTGATATTATTCTCGATACAAATTGGTTATATATTTGTTACGCTTCCTTAGATTATCTGACTTATAAGGTTTTTCTTAGGTTCCTTAGTAAACCGATAATAGAGTGGGAGGTGGTTCCCTAGATCGTAGGGGAAGGTTTATTTCCTATCTTAGTGCTCGGAGATTAATCTTCAGAGGGTGTATTTATCATTTGGTCTAGTTTAAAGATTCTTACTCAGAAGGTCCTTTTTTTTATTCAGTTTCGGTGGTAACTGAGTTTTCTGAGGTCTTTCCGGATGATCTTCCTGGTGTTCATCCCAATAGAGAGATTGAGTTTGGCATTGATTTAGTTCTGAACACTCGTCCAATATCTATTCTTCCTTGTAGAATAGTTCGGGCTTAGTTGAGGAAAGCCATGGAGCAACATATGGATCTTCTAGATAAGGGGTTTATTCATTATAGTATGTCCCCATAGGGTGCACAGGTATTGTTTTTGGATGTGCATTTATTATCGATAGTTGAATAAGGTACCGGTTAAGAAAAAGCATTCTCTTCTAAGCATATAACTTATTTGATCAGTTGCAAGGTACCAAGTTCTTTTCCAAGATCGATATTTCGTCTGGGTATTATCATCTGAATATTAGGGAGGTGGATCTCCCTAAGATAACTTTTCATACTCGGTATGGGCACTTTGAATTTTTGGTGATGTCATTTATCTTGACTAATTCCATGGCGGTGTTTATGGATTTGATGTATATGGTTTTCAAAAAGTTTTTGGATATTTTTATAATTGCGTTCATTGCTGAGATCTTGGTGTATTCTAAAAGAGAGTTGGATTATGTCAATCACCTCCGAGTGGTGTTACCGACCCTGAAGGAATAATAGTTGTAAGTCAAGTTCTCCAAGTATGAGTTTTTATTGAACATTGTGACTTTCTTGGGTCATATTATTTCTAGTGAGAGGATTATGGTGGAACTGGAAAAGGTAGTTGTGGTTAAGAAGTGGCCTACACGCATGACTCCAACCCATATTCAAAGCTTTTTGTGTTTGGTGAGATATTATAGGTGGTTTATGGTAAGTTTCTTGACTAAAACTGCCCCATTGACTATTTGACTCAGAAAAAGGTAATATTTTTTTCGTCAGATATGCATGAAGGGATTTTTGAGAAGCTTAGGATAAGCTAACTTCGGCTATGGTTTTGACATTGGTTGAAGACAGTGAGGGATTTATGGTTTATTGTGATGTATCTCGGATGGGACTTGGTTGTGTTTTGATGCAACATGGGAAGGTGATTGCATATGCTTCTAGGCAATTAAATGTGCATGAAAGGAATTATCCTACTCTTGATTTGGGGCTATTAGCGGTGGTTTTTGCTTTGAAAATTAGGCGAAATTATTTATATAGAGTGTACGTTTGCATCTTTACTTATCATAAGAAACTAAAATATGTGTTTGCTCAAAAGAAACTAAACACAGGCAAAGAAGATAGTTGGATCTTCTAAAGGACTATTATATGAGTCTTCACCAGTACCTACGTAAAGCTAATATTGTTGTTGTTGCTCCTAGTAGGTTGTCCAAAAGAAGTTTGGCTCATCTGGAGAAAGGAAAGTAAGAAGTGGTGAAGGATATTCACTACTTGGCCAATCTTAGAGCTCATCTCTTAGACTATATGGATAGTGTTGTAATGGTTTAGGAAGTTGTTAGGTCATATCTTGGAGTAGAGAACAAGGAGAAGCAAGTGCTAGATCCTATCTTAATGAAAATCAAGAGTGATATTATTACGAAAAATGTAATTGTATTTAAGATTAATGGTGATAGTACTTTACGGTACCAAGGGAGATTGTGTGTTCCTAATATCGATGGTTTACGACAGAGGGTTTTTATTGAGGAACATTAATTACACTATCTAGTTCATCATAGTTTGACATATATATATCATGATATCAAAGAGATATATTGGTGGGATGGTATGAAAAGGGATGTGGGTGATTTTGTAGCCAAGTGCATGGTGTGACAACAAGTCAAAGTTGAACATATAAGGCCTGGTGGGCGGTATCAAGAAATTATATGCCAGAATAGAAATGGGAGGTAATCAATATGGATTTCATTACCGGTCTTTCTTGGTCTTAAACCTAATTTGATTTAATTTGGTTCATCGTGGATAAGATGACGAAGTCTGCTCACTTCTTGCCAGTGAGGACTACTTTTTGGGTGGAGGATTATGCAATGTTTTATCTTTAGGAGATTGTGAAGCTGTATGGGATACCTATTGTGATTATGTTCGATCGTGGTACTCAGTTTTTATCTCACTTCTTGTGGCCTTTTCAAAAAGAATAAGGGACTAAGGTTAGTCTGAGTACTTCTTTTCATCCTCAAATGGATGGGTAAATAGAGAGGACTATTAAGACATTGAAGAATATTCTTTGGGCATGCGTGATTAATTATGGTGGCAATTGGGTTGAGCATCTACCTTTCGTAGAGTTTTCTTAAAATAAAAGTGACCTTTCTACTATTAGAATGGCCCCTTTTGAGGCATTGTATCATAAGAGGTGTAGATCTGTTATTGGTTTGTATGATATATATCTGAGACGGACATGTTTGGTTCGAATTTTGTTTATCATGCTATGGAAAAAGTAAAGGTGATTTGCGATAGACTTAAGGTTTCCCAAAGTCAGGAAATGTCCTATTTGAATGTAAGGCGTAGAGACTTAGAGTTTTTCAAGTTGAGGATCAGGCATTCCTAAAGGTATCTCCCTTGAAGAGAGTAATGTGGTTTAGTAAAAAAGGAAAGCTCTGTAACTGTTTTATGGTCCTTATATGGTTTTTTCGAGGGTTGGTAACGTGGCTTATGAATTTGTGTTGCCTTCTCGTTTGAGCTCCGTTCATCTTGTATTTCATGTTTCCATGTTCAGAATGTGCATCAGTGATCCTTCTTCGATTGTTCCCTTGGATGGATATGGTATCTTGGATGATTTTTCGTATAAAGAGGTCCTGACTGATATATTGGATCGACAGGTTCATTGGTTATGAACCAAGGATGTGGATTTCACTAAGGTTCTATGGTGGAACCACAAGGTGGAAAAGGCTGCATGGGATGTTAAAGAGTACATGAAGTCCAGGTTTCTGCATTGATTTTTTGCTCCCAAGATTCGTGCAAAAGGTATTGTTATTCAATATACTTTTGTTTTATAACTTTGTTAAGGGAAAGATTAACATCTTTGCATCTTTATTTTCTAACTTGGTTAAAGGTTGGAATGATATTTGATAATGCATATGAATCATACTTGTGATTACCCTACCTTGTTCGTCATTTAGGAATGAATATTCCTAGTGGGGGGAAACTATAACACCCTAGATTTTTTACCATTAGAAAATTTCTTAGACATCTAGTTTCTGGACATGATATAACTATATGTACCAGTCGTATATTGGTGTATGGTTGGTATGGGTTGGTTGTATGTTGACTAGTGTTGGTTGGTGGGTTGGATTGGTTTCATAAATGAGTACGACTTGGTATCTTAACATGGATTTGAGTTCAAGCGGCTCACCATTACCCATAAGCTAGGGTACGAGTCGTATAAGGGACATATATAGTGGACAGTGTTCAAACCTCTTGTAATCCTAATCTGCCAAGGGTACGGGTTAAGATTACTAGTTGTATGCATTGGATACTACTTTTTTTGGGTAAGTTATAACTTGGACAGTGTTGAGTTCAAGATGGAGGCCTAGGGTACTAGTGGTGGGTACCATTTATCTTAGAGGGTACAACTGGTATGGATAGTCGTACCTTATGACTAGAATTTTATGCAGTTTAGGTAAGGGAAATCAGGAAATTTTCCCACTTAACCTAATAAGGCTCGATAACTTTTAACTCACTTGGGAGGTTATTTACCCTATTAATATATTCATTAACACTTGGAAAAACACTCTCTAACCTCTATAAAGTTATTGGGAAAAGGAAGCTAGGGTTTTATCTTGAGGATTAATTTGGGTTTTGTGTTGGTGATTTATCTCTATTATCTTCTCAAATAAGGAATGTACTCTTCCCTTATTTTTAGTTCCAACTAAAGGTATGGTTTAATACAATATTTTAATGGCATGTTTTATTGTATGGTTTTGGAGTTTTCAAATATTTGTTGGAGTTTCAGTTATAATGGCTTGGTTATGTTTTTTCCATGTTTTAATTATGTTACTATATGCTTAAATATTGCTTTTGGATAATTGGTTGGATGGACATGGTTATATGGTAATTGGCTTTGGTTTTTGAAATACCATTCCCTCGATATGTTTGATAAAATGCCTATGTTAAGGGTTTTACTATATTATAGGATATTTAATCAAACTATTCCATGGGATGGGTTTGTAATGGAACTCTAAATAGTTTAAATTGTTTGGAATGGTTAAATTGAATGGTTTGGTGGTTATAATTAATTGAACATACTTGTAGGGTATAATGGAACCCCTTCAAGTAAACTTGTTAGTAAACATCCTTGTGGGGTACAATAGAACTCCCTCAAGTAAACATGTTAGTAAATATCCTTGAGGGGTACAATGGAACCCCCCAATCACACATAATAATTGAACAGTTCTGGGGTATATGGGACTCCTTCAAGTTAACTTAGTAAATGGATATACGGGAATGACTTTACCTTAAAACATTTGGCTAAGGACAATACTTGCAAGTTATAGTCGGTATGACGATACCACTATTAATAGCCTTGGTTAATAATAAATGGAATAATGGATTAGCTAGTAAAAGATGGTTTTAATTAGGCAATAATGGCAGGGCGTGATAGCTAACACTGAAGGTGGGAGTTCAATGAATGAAAATTGGAAACTCATGTTTACCGACATAAGGAGTTGGTTATGGCGAACATATATGATAATATGGGGTATGCGGAAATCCTCTAAGTACAATGTACATATGTTTCATGGATAGCTAAGGGTACTTGGGAATCCCCTACTACTGTTATATCTCTGGCTCGAAAGGCTACACGCATCGGGGCCTGATCAGGGGTTACACTAGACCGATATAGCTCGTGGGTGGTTAAGGATTGTTAAATTATACATACACAAGTTAATAATTTTAAATGCATTCTAAAATTGGTTCTCTTTCCCAGCGTGGGTATATATATGTATGGTTTGTATGCATATTATTGGTTTACTTGGTTTTACTAGAGAGCATTATTTTATCTTTATACCAAGTTCATACTAGCGTTTACCCACTAACCTATCTTCGGGCGACTGTATCCCCATGTGATGCAGGAATCGCCTATTCTACTCATCCAACATAACGATCAGACTTTAAGATCAACTTTTGGAATAAAGTAGTGAGCTTCCATCTTTCCAAAAGGCTCCATTTCTTAGAATGGACATTTTCATATACATTAGTTACTTTATGGATATTGGTTTTGGCTATGGTTGGGGGTATGTCCCAACCAAATATTGGTTCTCTTTTGGTTAGAGGCTTTTGTGGAACTACTATAGATTGATATGGGCGGGATCCATATTAGTGTTGGCCTTAGTATTGGGGAAGATAACGTTGGAAAAAATTTCTCACTGTTCTAATTTTTTTTATTTTGTGCTAATATATACTTATTATCGAACTTATATAGTTATGGTTTTTGATTACAGTTTGGTTTGGTGTTGGACTATTGGACACATTTGGGTGGTCACGAATATAGACATATCCCAGAGTCTTAAATTATGAAATGATTCTATCTTGTTATATTTTAGGAATTTATCCGACTTAAGATATGTATTGGTCAGATGGGTAAGGTAACGGGGCTGGTCTCCTGTCATGGTTGGACTTGGGATGCCCATTATGACAAGGCCCTAGTTTGGGTAAGGTCAAATTTATATCAGATATTAGGTTCATGTTCAATTGGGAGTCCATAAAACCGTGTCTATTAGAGTCTCTTGTAGGGGTGTATAGTTCACCACACTCATAAGAGATAGGCTACAAGGCATTTAAGAACATTTCACGTACTTGGTATTCTATTTTCAAGCTTCGAGTCTAAGTCTTGGTAATCTTCTCTAATCCTTATCTGTTCACTTCTCAAATTATGCCTCGATGATTTGGAACACAAGGAAAATCTTTTGTCCTATCTGGTGACAACTTGGAAGGGACACAAGGAATCCATACTCGGTCTAGAGGTCCAATCCTTGATATTTTTGGAGTTCGACCGATCGCTACTAGTCTTCTTTAGGGGGGAGGTGACAAATGCAGAATTTTGTCAATTGAGTTATACTATTGCTTAGTTGGTTGCTGCTCAGGCTGAGCAGGATGCATCTGGTTTTTTATATATTGAGGCCACAAAGTTTCGCTAGTTTGTTATGATGACCCTTAGAGTTTCTTGTATGAAATGGAGAAAATCTTCTGGGTGATGCAAGCCACAGATTTTGGAAGGGGTGAATTTTTTAGCTTATCATCTCAAGGATATTGCGTACCAATGGTGCGAGGAATGGGATATGTATAGAGGTAATGTTGAGGAGTTATCCTATGAGAGACTTTCTCAAATATTTTTTCGAATCTCTTCATTCCTCAGGGGATAAAAGAAGTGAGGATGGAGGTGTTTGTGAATCTTAAGCAGGGAAAGATATCTGTCAAGGAATATGGCTTGAAGTTTCATCAGCTATCAAGGTATGTTGCGGCTTGGTGTCTGATATGAGGGATAGATGAGAAAGTTCACTTCTGGACCATTTCAGGATTTTATCTGTGAAAGCAAGACTGATTTTCTGATTATAGCTATGGATATTTCGAGGTTGTTGGCCCACATGCAGCAAGTAGAGGATGAAAAGAGGAAACATGCATAGTTTGGGGAAAGGCAGGGTAAGAAGTCGAGTCTTCTTAACAAGTTAGTGAAAACAACAAGGTGGTCGGGACGATAATAAGTGGCCAAAGAAGAAGTGGGGGAGATTTTGATCCTTCTCTTCTTCTAGTGCTCCTTACCTAAAGTGATCGGGTGATAGTCTTCAACAGGGCGGCAATACTTTTTGAGCACAGGTTTCCTAATCTTAAGCGAGTGGGGCTAAGTTGGCTTCTCCATTCCCCCCTTGACGGTTCTGTGGTCGTCTTTATTAAGGAATTTGTGATAAAGGGGGAGATAGATGTTTTAAATATCACCAATGAGGCCATATGCTCAAGAATTATCCTACTAGTAAGGGTGCTTTGGGAGTAGTCAAAGCTCTGATTACTTCATCTTCTTCTCCTGCGTCTAATGGTGCTGCTTCTACATCTGCTCTTATTTCTAGTACCGTCATAGGTCAGAATAGTTTTTATCATTTTGCTACTCGGTAGGAGTCTGGGGCATCGCTTGATGTCGTTATTGGGACATTAGAACACTTTTCTCGTGACGTGTATTGTTTGCTTGATCTGAGGTCCACTTTTTCTTATGTGACCCTATTTGTGGTGTTGTGTTTTGGTTTTGATCCTGAGGTTATTTCAGATCCATCTTCTATTTCTACCTCGGTAGGTGACTCGATTATTACTAAACGATTCTATTGGTGTAACACCCCGTATTTTCGCGCTAGAGTTTAGACCGTCATTCCTGCGTATATAGACCCAAACTGAATTATTCTTGTAACGCTCTACATTTTGGGCTATAATATAGACCATGATTTTGATACGTTGATAATCCCGAAGCGATAAATCCTATTCCAATATGTCATGTTAATTATTTGCGTAGTATGTGAATCCATTCAAGCTTGAATTTAGACCATAGAGGTCCTTCTACTCAAGGATGAGTTGAAACTATTTTGATCGATTAAGTTTTAGTGGACGTTGTAATTTGTGTTATCTTCCATCGACCATAACTCTCTGTATATATCAAATTATAGAGCCTACTATGTTTCAAATGATAGGTGTTCGAGTTAGCTTTCCAACTATACCAATTTTTCTAAAATCCGACACCCGAGCAAGAAGTTATGGCCTTTCAAAGTAGTAGGCGGCGCCTATGTAAATATAGGTGATAGCATAGGCAACCCCTATGTAAAGGTTTCAAGAGATTTAAACACTCCATTTTTGGGGGAAAATGGTCCTTTTCCACCCTTAATTAGCTATAAACACGAAATTCAGTTCCCAAAGACCCCAAAATAAACCTTCGTTCATCAAAATTGTTCAAGAACTCTCTCTAGGGTTTCAAAATAAAAACCCAAGTAGTCCAAGATTCAACCATGGGTTTTCAAAACAAATTGAAGATTTGGAATCTCAGAAACGTAGGCTTCAAGAAGCAATTTTCATATTCGCATATAGAGGTACGTGGGGTTATCTCAAAAATCTCATGGTCTTTAAAAAATCATGTTTTCAAAATGAGGGTTTTGAAATTATGAATATGATTATGCTTTAAACGTTTTATGATATTGATTTGGTCTTTAGGCCTAATTCCAATGTTATTTCATATATTATATATGGAAATGCATGTGTTTCATAATAATGATAAATTGAGAGCATGATTTACAAAGAACCCCTCTTTTGATATGATATTGTTTTAAGTTTTCACATGATATGAATCATTTGAAATCATCTTGAAATGCATGTCATGAAATATCTTAAAAATGCCATGATTTGGATATGGTTTTTAACTTTCAATGAGAGGGTTGTTTTGTTCATGTTGAAATATGTTGCATATGATGATTGAATGAAGAGAATGATATGATACTAATGACTTGCAAGTCAGGTATGACTATAACCTACAGAGTATGACATGTGATTGATTTGAACAAAGTTTGAATGCATTGACTTTAATGCAAAAGGTGGATCCCCAAAGAAGGCATTTGACTGAAAGGGCTCATCGCTTGAAATCGTAGTTGCTGATGCGGGTCATATGATATTGTATCTTACATGGCAGGATAATAAAATAATTTGGACATCTCACATGGGGGGATTCCTTGCGGTATACTCACATGGGGGGTATACCGGCTCCAAATCCTGGCGGCTACTTGGATTGGAGGCTTGGCCGTCGAGTACCAGAGGCGGATTCCACATAGCCGTGAAATTATAATTGTAGGGTATTCCACCTATCTCAATCGCATTACATTCATATTGAAAACTATTACATTATGCCCATGTGTTTTCAAATGATTTGGTATGAGACTGCTTTATAATGGGTCTCAACTATATTGTGTAAAAATATTATGTTTTGTTTTGATATCTCTGCATACCTGTACTTTTGTATTGACCCCCTTCCCTCCAAGGTTCATAGGCACAGTCTAGGGGTCCAGAAAATTAGTAGATTTCCTCAAACAGATTCGCAAAGTCACTAGGTGAGCCTTCTATATTTCGGAAGGGCTGATATCTTGTAGTTTCATTTATCATTTATTAGTTTTGGGTCTACTGGGGGCCTTGTCCCAGTTTTTAGATAGATATTTATTTCAGTCATGTAGTTGAGATTTCGCAGACATTACAGAGATGTTGATTGAGATTGTGGGACATTATTCCCCATTATTGTTTTCATATGATTCTTTACCATGTTTCCGTTATATAGTATATCTTCCGTATGTTTTTTCATATAATTCATGTGCATGATTACCTGATAGATAAGGGGTGTTTTGGGCATTGATGGTTCGAAATACTCATCACGGCCAGGGCCCCGGTTCAGGTCATGACAAAATTTATATCAGAGCACGGTTCATGGGTCCAGGGTGTCTGCGAAATCGCATCGGGAAGAGTTTTGTTTATGGGTATGTTGTGCGCCACACTTGTAAGCAAGAGGCTACAAGGCATTTAGGAATGACTTTTTTCTTCTTGTTCTAGTTCGTGCAATAGAGTCAAAATGTTCCTTTTTTATACTCATATTCATGCTATGGTGTCGCCCATATGAAAGTAAAGTCATCCCAAATTCTTTCCTTACTCTGATATTCTTAGAAATGTCCCATTATTGGGGCGATTCAAGTGCAAAAAATTTAGAATTTACATGATATAGTCCTTTCTGATTGATTCCCATATAAATTTTTTAAAAAAATTGTGCAAGGACTTAAAAGGAGTCAGTTTGCTTAAAAGTATATTGATGTGAGTGTGAACCTTGATATTAATTAAATCGTTCTTTACAACCTACGATATTAATTGTATTCCGTCTTTTTTCAAAATTTATGTGTTAGATTTCATTCTTAAGAGGGAATGATGCGTAGCAGAATTGTTGGAACTGTATTTCCACCCAAATAGTAGTGTGTGTTAAAGTGTTCTTGTCATGACCTATTAGTAATGAAATTAGACAAAGAAGTTGGTGATGTGAAGTCACAAAGTTAGAAGTCAGAGTGAGGATGATTTACCCCCTTATAGTGATAAACTAATTTGGTAGCTAGCAGCATGTGTTGACAGTATGGTAGTCCATGGAGGAAGTTTTTGACTCCGATTTTATTTCTACAGAGTATGATGTGTATTCTTATTTCATTGAATATTGCATATTAAATCTCTATCTCATGAAATATTGTCATCAAAGTGTTGTTGAAACATAAAGTCTAGTGAAGCCATGTGGGGCTCTTTCGATTCACTAGCATAGTTGACTTGTCATTCATCCCATTTTCTTGTTCCAAATACAAAATCAAAGTCTAGTGAAGCTGTGTGAGGCCTATTTGGATTCACTAGCAACTTGTTATCCAACTTGTCATTCTTGTGTAGGTTTAATGTATGCATAGCTGAATCTGGTTGCATGAGATTGAGCCGGTAAAGAGATGATCCATCCTTGTGTGTTTTTAGTAGAAGGTAGAGAAGGATTTATTAGTCAGGGTGATTTTTTGGTTGCTTGAATGTGAAAATAGCTATATTAGCGAGTAAGTTATGAATATAGACTCATGGTTGTTTGAGGAATTTGAAGGCAGTCTAAATGTATGCTTAAATAAGCAAGTATGAGGTGAGAAATCCGCATAAGTAGAGAATATTGTATGGGGTTATACTATCAGATTAAGGTTGATCATGTCTATTATATGACTTTACCCCTTGACCTTCTTTTCATTGGTAGTTGTAAACTAGTACAACTTGTGAGAAGGTAGGTAGTGGATTTTAAGGTGTTTGAATAGAACGTGTCAATTTTATGGACTAGCATATTATTTTGCACTCGTCATTGGTGGTAAATGATTGATACTAATCTATAGGTTTGAATTTAAATGGTGTGGTGGTAAATAGTGGAAAGAGTTTGATGATGCATATTTTGTGGCATTAAATTAGTAGGCTTGAGGTGCTGAAAGAGTACATGCTAATGGATTAGGATAAGGAAAACCGTTAGGTCATGATCGATTATGGTGGTTATAAAGTTCTAGTGCACTAGTGTTTCGTGATGTTTATTTATAATTTCTAAGTGAAAATTTTGTGTAAGGTTGGGTTATAAATCATATTTAGCACTACACATTAAGTTTGAACTGTTAAAGTTCATAAAGGTAGATGTGATGATTTCTTGATCAATGATGTTAGTTATATGAAAGTGATCTAATAGCCATTTTAAGTGTTAGAATCTAAGTTTGAGTTTTGAAGGTTGAACCGATAGAAATAAGTATTGGTGGCTTTGGAAAGATAGAGTGTATCCCAGAAGGTAATCATTCGGGTTAAGTCTACAATATGCATGTATTATCATTTATCTTCTTTTTCAGACCCCAGAGTGCAGTGAGTGCAGTTAAGCTTAAAGTCTAGCAAGGGATCACCTAAGATTAAAACGATGGCTTAAAGCCAAGGGGGAGATGATAGAAAAGTAACCAAGTCAGGCTCTCATATTCTAGTAGTGATGTCATGACCGTATAGAATATCAGAAAGGGAGGGTGAGAATCAACCCATTCCTATCTCAGTATTTTTCAGTAATCCCAATACATGCTCATGCCTTACATGTCAGTTCGATAATCATAGTTCATGAACATGTATATGATAGAGAGTCGCGTACTCTTCCAGTTCCGAGATAATGAGTTCTAGGTCATTCAAGTAGTCGGAATCATATTCCTTAAGTTATCAACTCTAGTTGAGGTCATGCAACTCTTGACTTATGTACTCACTCTTTATAGTGTGCTCAGTCCCGTATAAAAATCTTTTCATGCTTCAGGATCTTACGTTTTAACCTTTTAGTGATCCTCCCTATGCAATGATAGGCATGACGATGTAAGTGTTCTTATTGATGGAAGATCATAGTATGCTTGCTTAGATAAGGCAATAAGTATTAAGTAAAAGTTGGGGCCAAGTCTTTCATACACGTAATGGTTAGCGGAAAAGTTTTTGTGTGTATGTCTTAGGGTAGCACGTGGGAATTATATTGACAATAGTTTAGAGACTATGTGAAGTATGTATTTATGGGAGGGTGCCTTGAAGTTAACATGTTGTCACGACCCAAGCCAGGGCCTGGCCATGATGAGCATTTCGAACCATTGGGGCCCGAAACACCCCTATCTGTCTGGTAATCATGCACCTAATTGATATGATCAAAGAAATGTGGAAAAACACAATAATTCGGAAACATGGTCATAATTATGAAAAGAGACAATAACGGGGAGATAATGTTCCCTCAACATCAATTATACTCTGAACAACTATCTGCGAAAATCTCTAACAAATGAATGAAACAATGTCTATCTGAAAACTGGGACAAGGCCCCCAGTAGACCCAAAAACTAAACATAAGATAAAAGGATAGCAAGACATAAGACCTTCCTAAATATAGAAGGCTCACCACTTGCCTCTACAGCTATGTCGGAAAGTTCTACTGATTCTCTTGACCCCTAGACTGGGCCTCTGAAACTAAGAGGTTGGTAAGGGGAGGGGGTCAGTAAAAAAGTATTGGCGCGCAGAGATATCAAAGAAAAACATAATATTTTTACAAAATATAGTTGAGAGCCATTATAAAGCAATTTCGTATCAAATCATTTGAAAGCACATGGGTGTAATGCAATAATTTTTCTCAACAATAATGAAATGAAACTGTGCTAGGTGGAATACCCTACATAATTTACTCCAACTGTCAAACCTCGGTGGACGTCGAGATTACAGTATAAGTGAGGGAGAGACACACAAGACCACGAAGAATGATGTGTCGACCCAAATCAAATATGGTAGTGCACAAGACCACAAAGCATGGCTCTTAACAAAAATCCCAATTTGGGATAATATAATATCAGGTACGCAAGATTAAAAAGCATTATACCAAGTTCCTGAGTCGGCAAACACGGTTTCCAGCGTAGAATCATTTGACTCATGCTTTCTTCAGGCAACTACCTATCTTATTTAAAATCAATGCATTTAAACTCACTTCATAATCCTTCAATTATCATACTTTATAGGGTATTGTCATACCCGACTTGCAAGTCATCAATATCATATCAATCTCTTCATTCAATCATCATAAGCAATATTCTTCAATATTAACAAAACAACCCTCTCTTTGAAAGTCGAGAATCATATCATTTCATAGCACTTTTCGAAACATTTCATGACATGCTTTTAAAGATGATTTCAAAACCATTCAAATTACATGAAAATTTAGAACATCATTTCAAGAGAGGGATTCCAAATAATTCATGCTCTCAATTTAACATCATCTCAAATCATATGCAATTACATATACAATATATCAAATCATTTCGAAGAAAGGCCTAAAAGACCAAAACAACATCATTAAAGCATTCGAAACATAACTATATTCATAATTTCAAAACCCCCCATTGAAAAACATGATTTAAATTGCCCATGAGATTTTAGGATAACCCCATGTACCTCTATTTCAAAGGACAATAGATGTTTCTTGAAGCTTGCGGATTGGTGATTCCAAATATGTAATAATCTTTGAAACTCTACGGTCAAATCTTGAACTAGTTGGATTTTTATTTTGAAACCCTAAGGAGAATCTTGAGCAATTTTTGATGAAAGGATATGTATTTTGGGGTCCTTGGAACTAAATCTCATGTTTTATGGCTAAGTAAGGGTGGAAAAGGACAACTTTGTCCTCAACACGGCGTTTTTAAATCACCAGAATTCCTTACATAGGTTCTGCCCATCCCGTTGCCTATATTCACATAGGCGCCACCTAGGCTATCGCCTATGTTTGCATAGGCACCGCCTAGGATATCGCATATGTTTAGATTGGCGCCGCCTAGGCTATTGCCTATGCTTTCTAGTGGTCATGGGCGATTGGTTAGGTGACGCTTATCACCTTGAAGGGCCATAACTTTTTGCTTGGGTATCGAATTTTAGCCAAATTGGTATCGTTGGAAAGCTAAATTAAATACCTATCATTTTACACATAGTAGGCTTACTAATTTGAAATATATAGAGAGTTATGGTTGATGGAGTCTGACATACTTTACAACGTCTACTATAACTTAGTCGATCGAAATAGTTCCAACTCGTCCTTGAGTTGAAGGACCTCTATGGTCTAAATTCAAGCTTGAGCGGATTCACATGCTACACAATAATTAACATTCCGTATTGGCATAGGATTGTATGGCTTCGGGATTAGCAATGTATCCAAATCATGGTCTATATTGTAGCCCAAATTGTGGGGCGTTACATTATCCCCCCTCTTAGATCATTCATCCTCGAATGATGACGCAGAACACAGAAAGACACGATTTCAAGAATAACAAAGGACTAGGAAAGAGAATATAGGAATAGTACCTTCTGTCTCCTCCTCCATCAATGCAAAAAATTAGGATATCTAATTCTCATGTCATATTTTGACTCCCAAGTTGCTTCTTCGACTTTCTGATTCCTCCCCAGTACCTTTACTGAGGCTATCTCTTTGCTTCTCATCTTCTGAAATTGGCGATCTAGAATTTCAATGGGATCTTCTTTGTAAGAAAAGGATTCTATCACTTTGATACTCTCTACTAGCAATACCATAGAATGATCTCCAATGCATTTCTTCAACATGGATACATGGAATATCGGATGAATGGAACCCAAACTTGCAGGCAATTCTAACTCATATGCAACTGTACCAATCTTTTTTAAAATCAGATATGGCCCTACTTAACGAGGGCTCAATTTACCCCTTTTTCCAAACCACATAACTCCTTTCATAGGTGAAACCTTGAGAAACACCCAATCACCAATTTCAAACTCTAGTTCTCTTCTCCGAACATCGACATAGGACTTCTGATGACTCTGAGCAGTCTTAAGTCATTCTTTAATGATTTTCACTTTCTCCATCGCCTGATGAACAAGATCATGCCCATAAGACTGAGTTTCACTTACTTCATACCAACCTATCGGAGACCTATATCTCCTCCCATACAAGGCCTCAAAAGGATCCATCTTGATGCTGGCATGGTAGCTATTATTATAGGTGAATTCAGCAAGTGGCAGGTGATCTACCCAACTACCTTTTAAATAAATGGCGCATGCCCTCAACATATCTTCGAGGGTCTGAATATTACACTCAGCTTGCCCATACGTCTGAGGGTGGAAAGTCGTGCTTAAATTCACTTGTGTACCTAAAACCTTCTGAAAGGATCTTCGAAACTGAGATGAAAAATGCGTACCTCTGTCGATTATAATGGACACTGGTTCCCCATGCAATCGAACTATCTCCTCAATGTAAATCTTAGCTTAAAGCTCTCCTGAATAATTAGTTCTCACAGGCAAAAAGTGGGCTGACTTGGTCAACCGATCTACAATCACCCATATAGAATCGTACTAGTTTCGGGATCTCGGAAGTCCTATAATAATGTCCATATTTATCATCTCCAACTTTCATAAAGGCAGGGCTATCTCTTGGGAAGTACCACCCAGCCTCATGTGTTCTACCTTCACTTGCTGACAGTTTAAACACTTGGGCACAAAATCAGCTACATCACGTTTCATGTTATTCCAACAATACAAGGTTTTCAGATCATGGTACATCTTAGTAGAGCATGGGTGAATGACATACCTCGAAGTTTGCGCCTTATTAAGGATTCTTTCCCGTAGCCCATCGACATTCGGAATGTACAACCTACCCTAAAATCTCATAATAACATCGCCACCAATTTTAAACGACATAACCTTTTGTTGACCCATATCTTTCTTTATTTGCATCAAGATGGGATCTTCAACCTACTTCTTCTAAACTTCATCCCAAAGAGATGACTTAGCTAACTCATGAAAAAACACATCTCCATCTTCCGAATCTAAGAGTCACACTCCCAAATTTGTAAGGCGGTGAATATTCTTCACCATCTCTTTCTTTCCTTCTTCTACATGAGAAAGGCTGCTCAAAGACAACCTGCTAAGGGCGTCGGCTACAACATTTGCCTTGCTCGGATGGTAATGCAGACTCATATCACAGTCTTTCAAAAGATCCATCCAACGGCTCTGCCTGAGGTTCAATTCTTTCTGTGAGAAAACATAATATAAACTCTTATGGTCAGTACAAATATCAACATGCACTCCATAGAGATAGTGCCTCCAGATTCTAAATGCAAACACCACGGCTGCTAACTCCAAGTCATAAGTGGGGTAATTACGCTCATGCACCTTTCTCTACCTAGATGCTTAAGCTATCACCTTACCACGCTGCATCAATAAACAACCAAGTCCCACATGGGATGCATCACAATAAACTACAAAATTATCTACACCCTTTAGAAGGGTCAAAATAGGAGCAGTAGTTAGTTTGTCCTTCAATTTCTCAAAACTATTTTTACACAAGTCAGACCACACAAACTTTATATTTTTCTGAGTTAGTTTAGTAAGTGGAGCAACTATGGAAGAAAAACTCTCTACGAACCTTCTGTAAGACCCCGCCAAACCCAAGAAGCTCCGAATATCGATTGGAGTCATGGATCTGTGCCATTTTCTCACTGCTTCAACTTTTTGGGGATCCACTCTTATCCCGCCACTAGACATAATATGCCCTAGGAAGGCAATAACGTCTATCCAGAATTCACACTTATAAAATTTGGCATACAGCTGATGATCCTTAAGGGTCTGAAGGATAATTCAGAGGTGATTTGCGTGATCCTCTTTACTCTTAGAATAGATCAAAATATCATCAATAAATACAATGAAAAACAAGTCAAGAAACTAACAGAGCACTCTATTCATAAAATACATGAAGGTTGCAGGGGCATTATTCAACCCAAAGGACATGACTAGAAATCTGTAGTGATCATATCGGGTTTGGAAGGCTGTCTTGGGTATGTCTGACTCCCTAACTTTCACCTGATGATATCCCGAATAAAGGTCTAGTTTTTAAAAGAACTTGGCACCCTGAAGCTGGTCAATAAGGTTGTCAATCCTAGAAAGAGGATATATTTTTTAACCGTGAACTTATTCAGTTGATGGTAGTCTATGCACATCCGAAGGGACCCATCCTTCTTTCGCACGAAGAGCATGGGTGCACCCCATGGGGAAACACTAGGACGAATAAAACCTTTGTCTAGGAGGTCTGGAAGATGTTTCTTTAACTTTTTTAGTTCCACAGGAGCCATTCTATATGGCGAAATAGAAATAGGACGAGTGTCTGGCAACACATCAATGCCAAAATTTATCTCCCTATCAGGGGGTATCCCCGGGAGATCTTCGGGAAAGACTTCTGGGAATACATTCACCACAGGGACTGACTGCAGAGGAAGGTTTCCAACTTTTGAATCTTTTACTCAGATTAGATGATACATACACCCTTTGGAGATAAGCTTTCGGGTTCTAAGATAAGAGATAAGGTGACCTCTAGGTTCCACAGAACTCCCTGCCTATACAATTGGTGTCTCATTCGGGATAGAAAAAGTAACCTTTCGGGTTCTGTAATCAAGGGTGGCATAACACGAATCTAGCCAGTCTATCCCAATAATGGTATCAAAGTCTATCATATCTAGTTCTATAAGGTCTGCCACCATTTCCCTACCATGAATAGACATGACACAATTTCTATATACCCTTCTAGTAACAACAGAATCACCTACAAAAGTAGAAACAGAGAAGGGTTTTACAATAACTTCGGACTCAAACCCAAAACCAACAGCCACTTAAGGGGTCACATAAGATAAAGTAGACCCGGGATCAAGCAATACATAAACATCACGAGTAAAGATTCGTAACATACTGGTGACAACATCTGGTAAAGCTTCCGCCTCCTGGCGGTTAGTCAAAGAACATAACCGGTTGCAACCGCTTCCGGTAGCTGAAGGGGAACTCTTAGGGAAAGGAGTTGTGGAGGAGGCTTTGTAATTAGCCGCCTCCCCCTCCCCCCCTCCCCACACATTTACTCCAGCAGATGGATAATCTATTTGAAGGGGACCCACTTTGCCACAAGTATAGCAGTTTCTTCCCTCAAACCAGCACTTCCCTGGATGATTCTTTCCACAAACCTCACATTATGGACGAGTATGACGCTGTTGGACCACACTGCCCTGAGACTGTGTACCTAAAGCTTTGGACCCATGAGGAGTCTAAAAATTCAGAGTTTGTCTTTCTGTCGGTGGTCTGGGTGCTGGGGCTCTGGCTGCTGACTGTGATATTATTCCAAAACACCTTCTTCTTCGACCACTTATTACCCCAGTTACCACCCTGCAGCTGACTCTGGTGCTGGTCCGCAGATCTAGCTCTCTTAGCCTGTCTGTCTTTCTCTCTAGATTCAACAATCTTTTTCTTCTACTCTTCCACTTGATGCATATGAATGGTTAGTCGAGCAAAGTCTAACTCCTTATTCAACATATCCCCTTGCCAGTCAAGTACTAGGTCATCAGCAAGGCCAGATGCTAAATTTCTCATCCAGGCCCTCATATTACTAGGCAACTCTAGTGCATAGCAGGCTAGTTTACTAAACTTCAAAGTGTACTGTTAGAAACTCATACTTCGCTTCTTCAGATTCATAAACTCTTCCATTTTGGCCTCTCTCAACTCCATAGGAAAGATCCGATCAAGGAAGGCTTCCACAAATTCGCCCAAAACTTTGGGCTCAATATTTTCACCTTTTTCATCTTCCCAATTGGCATACCACTAGATCGCACGTCCTTGAGATGATTGGTTGCTTGCTACACCCCTTTAACCTCATCCACAAGCATCACCTTAAAGATCTTTTAAATCTCATCCACGAACTCCAGTAGATCTTTCTCTACCTTGGTGCCAGTGAACTTAGGTGGATTCATCTTCATGAAATGTCAGACTCTAGTAGCCTCAGATGTAACAGGTGTAGACCCAACATTTTTTTATCGTTGAGCTTGGATGGCTACCAACTGTGTGAGCATATGAATAGACGGTCTGAATTCTACATTTGAAATATCTCCCTAAGTAGTTGGGGGACGATTGGCATTATTCCACAGAGCCCGAGGTGAACTGGTCGGAACTGTAGGAACTCTCGGAGTATTGACAAATTCTGGAGTGTGAGCCCTGTTACGGGTCCACATCCTATGGGTGGGAAGGGAATCATTTGCCTTAACATTCTGATCGATGATACGATGTGGAGGCATAACTGTGTTTCTAAAATACTAGTGATCATTGATTAGGGAATAGTTCAGACTCTAAAGCACGAACTAAATCACAAAGAAGGGAAATATTTCCTAAATGCCTAGCAGCCTTTTCCTTATAAGTGTGGTGTGCTTCACACCCATAAATAAGACTCTACCCAACGCGATTTAGTAGATACCCTGGGACCATAAACCGTGCTTTGATACCAAGTTTGTCACGACCCGAACCAGGGCCTGGCCGTGATGAGAATTTTGAACCATTGGGGCTGGAAACACCCCTATCTATCTGGTAATCAAGCACCTAATTCATATGATCAAAAAAATATGGGAAAACACAATAATTCTAAAACATGGTCATAAATATGAAAAGAGACAATAACGGGGACATAATGTTCCCTCAACATCAATTATCCTCTGAACAACTGTCTATGAAAATCTCTAACAAATGAATGAAACAATGTCTATCTAAAAACTGGGACAAGGCCCCCTGTAGACCCAAAAACTGAACATAAGATAAAAGGACAGCAGGACATAAGACCTTACTAAATATAGAAGGCTCACCACTTGCCTCTACAGCTCAGTTAAAAAGTTCTACTGATTCTCTGGACCCCTAGACTGGGCCACTAAACCTGAGAGGTTGGAAACGGGAAGGGGTAAGCACAAAAGTACTGGCACATAGAGATATCAAAGCAAAACATAATATTTTTACAAAATCTAGTTGAGAGCCATTATAAAGCTATTTCATATCAAATCATTTGAAAGCACATGGGTGCAATGCAATAGTTTTTCTCAACCATAATAAAATGCAACTAAGCTAGGTGGAATACCCTACATAATTTACACCAACTGTCAAACCTCGGTTGCCACCGAGATTAGAGTATAAGTGAGGGAGAGACACACACGACCACGAAGCATGGTGTCTTGACCCAAAACAAATATCGTAGTGCACAAGACCACAAAGCATGGCTCTTAACCAAAATCCCAATTTGGGATAATATAATATCATGTACGCAATATTAAAAAGCATGATACCAAGTTATCGAGTTGGTAAACACAATTTCCAGCGTAGAATCATTTGACTCAAGCTTTCTTCAGGCAACCACCTATATCATTTAAAATTAATGCATTTAAACTCACTTCATAATCCTTAACATATCATACTTTATAGGGTATCGTCATACCCTACTTGCAAGTCATCAATAAAATATCAATCTCTTCATTCAATCATCATATGCAATATTCTTCAATATGAACAAAACAACCCTCTCTTTGAAAGTCGAGAATCATAACATTTCATAGCACTTTTCAAAATATTTCATGACATGCTTTTAAAGATGATTTCAAAACCATTCATATCATATGAAAATTTAAAACATTATATCAAGAGAGGGATTCTAAATAATTCATGCTCTCAATTTAAAATCATCTCAAATCATATGCAATTAAATATACAATATATCAAATCATTTCGAGGTAAGGCCTAAAAGACCAAAACAACATCATTAAAGCATTCGAAACATAACTATATCCATAATTTCAAAAACCCCATTGAAAAACATCATTTAAATTGCCCATGTGATTTTAGGATAACCCCACGTACCTCAATTTCCAAGGATAATAGATGTTTCTTGAAGCTTGCAAATTGGTGATTACAAATATGTAATTATCTTTGAAACCCTACGGTCAAATTTTAAACTAGTTGGGTTTTTATTTTGAAACCCTAAGGTGAATCTTGAGCACTTTTTGATGAAAGAATATGTATTTTTGGGTCCTTGGAACTAAATCTCGTCTTTTAGGGCTAAGTAAGGGTGGAAAAGGACCACTTTATCCTCAACACAGAGTGTTTAAATCACCAAAATTTCTTACATAGGGGCCATCAATCTCGTTGCCTATGTTCACATAAGCGTCGCCTAGGCTATCGCCTATGTTTGCATAGGTGTCGTCGAGGCTATCGCGTATGTTCACATAGGCGCTGCCTAGGCTATTGCCTATGCTTTCCAGTGACCCTGGGCGATTGGTTAGGCGACGCTTATCACCTTGAAGGGCCATAACTTCTTTCTCGGGTGTCAAATTTTATCCAAATTGGTACGGTTGAAAAGCGAACTCGAATACCTATCATTTGACACATAGTAGTCTTCCTAATTTGACATATTCAGAGAGTTATGGTTGATGGAAGGTGACATTCTTTACAACATCTACTAAAACTAGTCGATTGAAATAGTTCCAACTCGTCCGTGAGTTGAAGGACCTCTATGGTCTAAATTTAAGCTTGAGTGGATTCACATGCTAAACAATAATTAACATGCCGTATTGGAATAGGATTTTATGGCTTGGGGATTAGCAACACGTTGAAATCATGGTCTATATTGTATCCCGAATTGTGGGGCATTACATTATCCCCCTTAGGATTATTTGTCCCCGAATGATGATACAGAACACAGATAGACACGATTTCAAGCATAATAAAGGACTAGAAAAGATAAGAAAGGAGTAGTACCTTCTGTCTCCTCCTCCATCGAAGAAAAAAAATTAGGATATCTAATTCTCATGTCATATTCTGACTCCCATGTTGCTTCTTCAACTTTTTGATTCCTCTATAGTACCTTTACTGAGGCTATCTCTTGGCTCCTCAGCTTCTGAACTTGCAAATCTAGAATTTCAATGGGTTCTTCTTCGTAAGACAAGGAGTCTTTAACTTTGATACTCTCTACTAGAAATACCATAGAATGATCTCCAATTCATTTCTTCAACATGGATACATGGAATACGGGATGAACGGAACCCAAACTTGCAGGAAATTCTAACTCATATGCAACTGTACCAATCTTTTTCAAATTCAGATATGGCCCTACATAACGAGGGCTCAATCTACCCCTTTTTGCAAACCGCATAAGTCCTTTTATAGGAGAAACATTGAGAAACACCCAATCACCAATTTCAAGCTCTAGTTCTCTTCTCCGAACATCGGCATAGGACTTCTAATGACTCTGAGCAGTCTTGAGTTGTTCTGTAATGATTTTCACTTTCTCCATCGCCTGATGAACAAGATCAGGCCTATACAACTGATTCTCCTAATACCATCCTATCGAATACCTATATTTCCTCCCATACAAGACCTCAAAAGAAGCCATCTTGATGCTGGCATAGTAGCTATTATTGTAGGCGAATTCAACCAGTGGTAGGTGATCTACCCAACTACCTTTGAAATACATGATGCATGCCCTCCACATATCTTTGAGGGTTTGAATAGTATGCTCAGCTTGCCCATCCATCTGAGAGTGGAAAGCTGTGCTCAAATTCACTTGTGTACCTAAACCCTTCTGAAAGGATCTCCAAAACTGAGATGAAAACTGCGTACCTATGTCGGATATAATGGACAGTGGTACCGCATGCAATCGAACTATCTCCTCAATGTAAATCTTAGCATAAACCTACCCCAAATAATTAGTCCTCACATGCAAATAGTGGGCTACCCATATAGAATCGTACTGGTTTTGCGATCTCGGAAGTCCGGTAATAAGGTCCATATTTATAATCTCCCACTTCCATAAAGATAGGGCTATCTCTTGGGAAGTACCACTCGGCATCATGTGTTCTACCGTCACTTGCTGACTGTTCAAACACTTAGACACAAAATCAGCTACATCACGTTTCTTATTATTCCACCAATACAAGGTTTTTAGATCATGGTACATCTTAGTAGAGCCTGGGTGACTGACATATATCGAAGTGTGCACCTCATTAAGGATTCTTTCCCTTAGCCCATCGACATTCATAACTCATAACCTACCCTAAAATCTCAGAATACCATCGCCACCAATTTTAAGCGATATAACCTTTTGTTGACCCACATCTTTCTTGATTTGCATCAAGATGGGATCTTCAACTTGCTTCTTCTTAACTTCAGCACAAAGAGATGACTTAGCTAACTCAAGAACAATCACCCCTCCATCTTCGGAATCTAAGAGACACACTGCCAGAATTGCTTGGCGGTAAATATCCTTGACCATCTCTTTCTTTCCTTCTTCTACAAGACAAAGGCTACCGATAGAAAACCTGCTGAGGGCATCGGCTACAATATTTGCCTTGCTCGGATGGTAATGCAAACTCATATTATAGTCTTTCAAAAGATCCTTCCAACGCCTCTGCCTGAGGTTCAATTCTTTCTGTGAGAAAATATACTGTAAACTCTTATGGTCAATATAAATATCAACATGCACTCCATAGAGATAGTGCCTCTAGATTATAAGTGCAAACACCACGGTTGTTGACTCCAAGTCATTAGTGGGGTAATTGCGCTCATGCACCTTTAACTGCCTAGATGCATAAGATATCACCTTACTACGCTGCATCAATACACAACCAAGTCCCACACAGGACATATCATAATAAACAACAAAATCATCTACACCCTCGGGAAGGGTCAAAATAGGAGCAGTAATCAGCTTGTCCTTCAATTTATCAAAACTATTTTCACACCAGTCAGACCACACAAACTTCATTTTTTTCTGAGTCAGTTTAGTAAGCGGAGCAGCTATGGAAGAAAAACTCTCTACAAACAATCTGTAATCCCCACCAAAACCAAGAAGCTCCAAATATCGATTGTAGTCGTGGGTCTGGGACATTTTCTCACTGCTTCAACTCTTTGGGGATCCACTCTTATCTCGTCACTAGACACAATATGCCCCAGGAAGGCAATAACGTCTAACAAAAATTCACACTTAGAAAATTTTGCATACAACTAATGATCTTTAAAGGTCTGAAGGATAATTTGGAGGTGATTGGCGTGATCCTCTTTACTCTTAGAATAGATCAGAATATCATCAATAAATACAATGATGAACAAGTCAAGAAACTGACGGAACACTCTATTCATAAGATCCATGAAGGCTACAAGGGGGTTAGTCAACTCGAGGGATATAACTAGAAATTCGTAGTGACCATATTGGGTTTGAAAGGCTGTCTTGGGTATGTCTGACTCCCTTACTTTCAACTGATGATAACCTGAACAAAGATCTATTTTGTAAAAGCACTTGGCACCTTGAAGCTTGTCAAAAAGGTCGTCAATCTCAGGAAGAGGATATTTATTTTTAACGGTGACCTTATTCAGTTGATGGTAGCCTATGCATATCCGAAGAGACCCATCCTTCTTTCGCATGAAGAGCATGGGTGCAACCCATGGGGAAACACTAGGTTGAATAAAACCTTTGTCTAGAAGGTCTGCAAGCTATTCCTTTAACTTCTTTAGTTCTGTGGGAGCCATTCTATATGGAAGAATATAAATAGGACGAGTGTCTGGCAACACATCAATGCCAAAATCTATCTCCTTATCAGGGGGTATCCCTGGGAGATCTTCGGGGAAGACTTCTGGTAATTCATTCACTACAGGGACTGACTGCAAAGGAAGGTTTCCTTACTCAGATTAGATGATACTTATAACCTTTGAATATAAGGTTTCAGGCTCTAAGATAAGAGATACAGTGACCACTAGGTTCCACAGAACTCCCTTCCCATACAATTGGTGTCTGATTCGGGAAAAAATAGTGACCTTTCGGTTTCTGCAATCAAGGGTGGCAAAAAATGAATTGAGCTAGTATATCCCAAGGATGGCATCAGATTCTATCCTATCAAGTTCTATAAGGTCTGCCACCATTTCCTTACCATGAATAGACATGACACAATTTCTATATACCTTTCTAGCAACAACAGAATCACCTACAGGAGTAGAAAAAGAGAAGGGTTCTACAATAACTTCAAGGTCAAACCCAAAACCAATAGCCACATAAGGGGTCACATAAGATAAAGTAGACCTAGGATCAAGCAATACATAAACATCACGAGAAAAGATTCGTAACATACCGATGATAATATCTGGTGGTGATTCCACCTTCTGGCGGTTAGTCAAATAATATAACCTATTGCAACTGCTTTCGGTAGCTAAAGGGGCACCCTTAGGGAAAGGAGCTATGGAGAAGGCGTGGGACATAGCCCCCCACTCCCCGTATTTACTCTAGCAGATGGACAATCTCTTTGAATGTGACCCACTTTGACACAAGTATAGCAGTTTCTTCCCTGAAACCAGCACTTCCCTAGATGATTCCTTCTGCAAACCTCACACCACAGATGAGTACAATGTTACAGGGCCACACTGCCCTGACACTATGTACCTTGAGCGTTGGACCCATGAGGAGTCTAAAAATTCTGAGTTTGTCTGTCTGTCGGTGGTGTGGGTACTGGGGCGCTGGCTGCTGACTGTGTATTATTCCAAAACTTCTTTTTCTTTGACCACTTATTACTCCAGTTACCACTCTATGGCTGACTTTGGTGTTGGTCCGCAGATCTAGCTTGCTTAGCCTATCTGTCTTTCTCTCTAGATTCAGCAATCTTTTTCTTTATCTCTTTTTCACTTGATGCATATGAACGGTTAGTCGAGAAAAGTCTAACTCCTTATTCAACATAGCCCTCTGACACTCAAGTACCAGGTCATCAGCAAGGCCAGTTGCAAACTTCCTCATCCGGGCCCTCATATTACTAGTCACCAAACTGTAGGATCAGCACTTTTACCTTTTTCATCTTCCCTGTCGGCATACCACTAATTCGCAATGTCCTTAAGCTGATAAGTTGCTAGCTCCATCCCTTCGACCTCATCTACATGCATCACCTTAAAGATCTTATCCATCTCATCCACGAACTCCTGTGTATCTTTCTCCACCTTGGTGCCAGTGAACTTAGGTGGGTTCATCTTTATAACATGTCCGACTCTAGTAGCCTTAGATGTAACAGGTGCAGACCCAATATATTCTGATCATTGAGCTTGGTTAGCTACCAACTGTGTTAGCATATGAATAGACTGTCTGAATTCTATATTTGAAATATCTCCCTAAGTAGTTGGGTGAAGGTTGGCATTAGTCTGCGGAGCCCGAGGTGAACTGGTCGGAACTGGCGGGACTGCCGGAGTAAGGAAAAATTTTGGAATGTGAGACCTATATTGGGTCTGCATCCCATGGGTGGGACGGGCCCCATCTTCATGAGCATTCTGATCGATGATACGACATGGAGGCATAACTGTGTTTCTGAAACACAAGTGATCATTAATTAGGGAACAGTTCAGACTCTGAAGCACGAACTAAATCACAAAGAAGGGAAATATTTCCTGAATGCCTAGCAGCCTCCTGCTTATAAGTGTGGTGCTGTGCACATCCATAAACAAGAATCTACCCAACGCGACTTCACAGAAACACTAGGACCATGATCCGTGCTTTGATACCAAGTTTGTCATGACCCAAACTAGGGCCTGGCCATCATGAGCATTTCAAACCATTGGGGCCCGAAACACCCCTATCTGTGTGGTAATCATGCCCCTAATTCATATGATCAAAGAAATGTAGAAAAACACAATAATTCGGAAACATGGTCATAAATATTAAAAGAGAAAACAATGGGGAGGTAATGTTCCCTCAACATCAATTTTCCTCTGAACAACTGTCTGCGAAAATCTCTAACAAATGACTGAAACAATGTCTATCTGAAAAATAGGACAAAGACCCCAGTAGACCCAAAAACAGAACATAAGATAAAAGGACTTCAGGACATAAAACATTCTGAAACATAGAAGGCTCACCACTTATGTCTACAGCTCTGTCGGAAAGTTCTACTGATTCTATAAGATACATATTACTTTAATCCATTTATGATGATACTTCTAAATAAATTATTTTAATTTATCATGTCTTATAATGGGATTTTCCAAAAGTATGGGGTATTCATCTTCTCTACGTGTTTGAAGTATCCGATTAATCTCCAGTTTTATACGTTGGTCAGCCTGAAAGTGTGGTCTCAGCTAAGGTAAGCATTCAACCCTGTTGGTAGTCCCGTCGCTAAGATAACACTAAGAGAAGACCGTTGTAAAAACATTAAGACTTGCTAGACCCCATAAGCCATAGATGTATTAAGGTAATTTATTATAGGTTAAATCATCAACGGTTATTGTCGTTTGCTATCTTATGTGAAAATTTAGATTTCCCAGTCAATCTCTAGATAGTATTTTCTCTAAATGAATTCCAACAATCATATTAAAAATACTATTAACCTGTCTTCTCAAGCAACCCAGATTCCTAATATTAAAAATGATCTTAAAAACTAGAGAATTCCAGAAGAACCTTTTAGAACAATTTATCAGATTGGTAACTTTAGTTTTCTAAAAAAATATGACATCAAGACCTCTAAGTCTACTCTTGCGATTAATAACTCCTTAGAAATTATTCTGCTTTTAAATGAACTTGATATAAATAGATTTAAATATTAGTTTAATTATCTTCATGTTGGATTGGTTCAGGTGGCTATTAAGCCCCTCTTTCGACAAGGTCTTGATATCCTTGTCTGTGCTATCTTAAGAGATGCTCGTCTTCTAAATTTCGACAATTCTCTCTTAGGTGTAATTCAAAGTAACCTAGCCGACGACCCGATATACTTTAATTGCTACCCAAATTTCTCTGTATATATTAATGATCCTAACATCATGGATGTTTTAACACTTAATGTTAAAACAAAAAACATGAATAGTAAGGATAATACTAGAGAAATAGCAATAATATACAGAATATATTATCGGCTTATGGGTACAACCCTAGCTCCTAAAGCTATATTCACGAGCCCTAGGGGTGTCACAACCCTTCTGGAAGTAAATAAAGACAGAAGTAATGTCTTTGTTCCTAAGGCTCTCGTCTGGAACGATATCACTCACAACAATGAGTGGCACTTTGATGTTATCATCCAACCTCTCCCAACCTATCTGGAGAAATCACAGATTGAGAGGGTTATCCAGCACCCTCACGGATCTATTGATTTGAAATTCTTAGGTTTTGAAGCCTCTCGCAATTCTTCATTTAGACGATCTGTCTCACATAGAGCTTCTACCTCAAAAAACTCGGAGGGAAGTGATGAAAATGATAATGACAAGGGAAAGGTTAGAGGGTTGACTTCTCTGGTCCTGTCCCCAAAGTATATTATCAGCAACATACTAAGGTCCAAGAATCCTTCGAACCCAAAAATATCTATGATCCAAGAAGCCCTACAGCCTCAGATATGGAACCTCCCCCAAACATACCTCGTAAAAAAATTAGAACTGATCCAGGATTAGAGGTCATCAAATCTGATGATGAATATACCCCAGACCTCAAAGCTCTTGAAGTCCTCTGGTACCTTCCAAAAGACGCAATCAAAAGAAAATGGTACACCAGTACTTACTCTAAAGAATAGCAAAAGGAGTTTGGTCGTCTATGGATAGCAGACATGAAAAGACTCCGATGCGATATAGAATTCTTTAGATGGTTTGAATTCACTGGAAGAATGGAAAACCAAAATGAATCCCTTCACGTTATCATTAATAAGTGGTATACTCAGAGTAACAAGGTCGTCAAATCTATTACTCCTCCTCTAGAAGGAATAAAAATTCCTCATTCTAATGAAATCCTCAATGCTTCCCCCTTCAAAAAGAAGCATGATAGACCCTTATCAGCCCCTATCAACAGAGACCTAGACAGGATAGTTGATCAAAACAACTATACTAATCAGGTCCTTCACACTATCTCCCAGCAGATAAGAGATACTAAGAGCTCAATGCTTCCATTTAGTTCCCCATCTTCTGAAAAAGGTACTCCAAGCCTTAGCCCTATTACCAATCCTATCATTAAAATCCCTGAGTTCCAAAAGGAGAATTTCCTAGTCTCAGTGATGACTTTAAGATCTCGGGAAAAATCTTAGAACAAATCAATGAAAAACTTTCCAAATTCAAAATCTCTGAAAAGGAGAAAAGAGAGTCCAGCAACCAAAAGAACTCTATTTCCAAGCTCACCACTGATCCCTTTTCTAATAAGAAAAACTTTTACAAATGACCTTCTCCTCCTGACGTCTAGTTTGAAGAGAATCCCTACCTCTCCACCGCTAACCATGATGGTAGAGGTATAACAGAATGGAATGTTGACTATTTAGCCGAACATCAGATCTACAACAAACTTCATGAAATGGGCGTAGCCATCACGGCTTATAAAATTAAGGAAGCTTCTAATAAAGAAGCAGACACCATGATCATATCAGGATTCATTGGTATGATAAAATACTGGTGGGACAACTACTTAACAGATGACGTAAAAAACCTTATCTATGAAGCCACAGCTATGGAGACGGTTGTCAAAAATGAAAATGGACAGGAAAGTCTTGAGCAGATCGCAAAAGAAGATGCCTGTGCCACCGTCCAATACCATATATCTAGACATTTTATAGGAGAACCCAAATTATTTAAAGACAGGAGTTTAGAAATCCTTAACAATATCACTTGCAAAGATCTGGCTGACTTTAGATGGTATAAAGATACCTTTTTAGTAAAAGTCATGATCCGACCCGACTGTAACAATGACTTTTGGAAGGAGTGTTTCATTAGTGGTCTCCCTCCTCTGTTCGCTGATAAAGTTAGGACCAAAATCAAAGATAGATTCGAGGGAAAAATCCCCTATGGAATCTTAACCTATGGAGATATAATAAGCTTCATTACCACAGTATGGATAGATCTCTGCACCGACCTTAAGCTTAAGAAACAACTTAAGAAGGATAGCACTTCTAAATATGAGTTAAGAACCTTCTGTCAAGACTTTGGTTTCACCAATCTGTCTTCCTCTTCTAGCAAAAAACATAGAAAAAAATCCTTTAAGACTCATAGAAAATCCAAACCTCGAAAGAAATCCATCAAAAGGGAGTCTTACAAAACTAGTAGGAAAACTAGAAGAAAATCTTCCAAAAGTAAAGACGCCTGTTGGACTTGTGGTAAAACAGGCCATAGAGCTAAGGATTGTAAGTTGGGTAAGAAGAGTAAAATCAACCAATTAGATCTCTCTGAAGAAACCAGAGAAAGATTATTTTTGATAATGGAAGACTCTTCCAACTCTCAAAGCTCTTCTAGTGAAGACTATAGCGATGAGGAGTTCATCAACGCCGCTTATGAATCGGATCAATCCCAGTCTGGCTAGGAATGTGCTTGTAACGGTACCTTCTGTAATTGTTCAAAAAGGACCATTAATGTCATTTCAGGAAATCCAAAACAAATCCTATTTGACATAATAAAACATATCCAGGATGATGAGGCTAGAAATAAATATCTTCTAGAACTCAAACGATTGATGCTTTTTCATGAAGAAAACCCCCCAAAACCCATCATTCAGCCTTTTAGTATGAAACAGGTTATATCTCAATTTGATAAACCTGTAGAACCAACCATAGCCGATATCAAGGGAGAAATTTCCACCCTCAAAGGAGAAATTAGAAACTTAAAAATTAGACTTAATCAGGTAGAACTTAACATTCTTACCGAACAAGTCCTAAAAAATATTTCTCCTCAGGAAAATATTTCCCCACCAGAGTCTCCTGAGGAGAAATATTTTTTAGGACTTGTTCGGTAAGAATGTTAAGTTCTACCTAATTAAGTCTAATTTTTAAGTTTCTAATTTCTCCTTTGAGGGTGGAAATTTCTCCCTTGAGATCGGCTATGGTTGTTTCTGCAGGTTTATCAAATCGAGACATAACCTGTTTCATACTAAAAGGTTGAATGATGGGTTTTGGGGATTTTTCTTCGTGAGAAAGCATCAATCATTTGAGTTCTAGAAGATATTTATTTTTAGGCTTATCATCCTGGATATGTTTTATTATGTCAAATAGGATTTTCTGAAATGACATTAATGGTCCTTTTTATAGAATTACAGAAGGTACCGTTACAAGCACATTCCTGGCCAGACTAGGATTGATCTAATTCATAAGCGGCGTTGATGAACTCCTCGTCGCTATAGTCTTCACTAGAAGAGCTTTGAGAGTTGGAAGAGTCGTATGAGTCTACCATTATCGAAATTAATCTTTCTCTGGATTCTTTAGAGAGATCTAATTGGTTGATTTTACTCTTCTTACCCGACTTACAATCCTTAGCTCTATGGCCTGTTTTACCAGAAGTCCAATAGACGTCTTTATTTTTGGAAGATTTTCTTCTAGTTTTTCTACTAGTTTTGTAAGACTCCCTTTTGACGGATTCCTTTCGAGGTTTGGATTTTCTATGAGTCTTAAAGGATTTTTTTCTATGTTTTTTTCTAGAAAAGGAATACAGATTGGTGAAACCGAAGTCTTGACAGAAGGTTTCCTAACCCATATTTAGAAGTGCTATCCTTCTTAAGTTGTTTCTTAAGATTAAGCTCGGTGCAGAGATCTATCCCTAATGTGGAAATAAAGCTTATTATATCTCCATAGGTTAAGATTCTGTAGGGGATTTTTCCCTCGAATCTATCTTTGATTTTGGTCCTAACTTTATCAGCGAACAGAGAAGGGAGACCACTAATGAAATGCTTCTTCCAGAAGTCACTGTTACAGTCGGGTCGGATCATGACTTTTACTAAAAAGGTATTTGTATACAATCTAAAGTCAGCCAGATCATTGCAAGTGAGATTGTTAAGGATTTCTAAACTCCTGTCTTGAAATAATTGGGTTCTCCTATAAAATGTCTAGCTATATGGTATAGGAGGGTGGCACAGGCATCTTCTTTTGCAATCTGCTCAAGACTTTCCTGTCCATTTTCATTTTTGACAACCGTCTCCATAGCTGTGGCTTCATAAATAAGATTTTTTACGTCATCTGTGAAGTAGTTATCCCACCAGTTTTTTATCATACCAGTGAATCCTGATACGATCATGGTGGCTACTTCTTTATCAGAAGCTCCCCTAATTTTATAAGTCATGATGGCTACGCCCGTTTTATGGAGTTTGTTGTAGATCTAGTGTTCGGCCAAACCGTCAACATTCCATTCTGTTATACCTCTACCATCATGGTTGGCGGTGGAGAGGTAGGGATTCTCTTCAAACTGGACGTTAGGAGGAGAAGGTCATTTCTAAAAGTTTTTCTTATTAGAAAGCGATCAGTGGTGAACTTGGAAAGAGAGTTCTTTTGGTTGCAGGACTCTCCATTCTCCTTTTCAGAGATTTTGAATTTGGAAAGTTTTTCATTTATTTGTTCTATGATTTTTCCCGAGATCTTAAAGTCATCGCTAAGACTAGGGAATTTCTCTTTTTGGAACTCAGGGATTTTAAAGATAGGATTGGTAATAGGGCTAGGGCTTGGAGTACCCCTTTCAGAAGTTGGAGAACTAAAAGGAAGCATTGAGCTCTTATTTTCTCCTATCTGCTGGGAGATAGTGTGAAGGACCTGATTAGTATAGTTATTTTGTTCAACTATCCTGTCTAGGTCTCTGTTGATAGGGGCTGATAAGGGTCTATCATGCTTCTTTTTGAAGGGGGAAGCATTGAGGATTTCATTAGAATGAGGAATTTTTATTCCTTCTAGAGGAGGAGTAATAGATTCGACGACCTTGTTACTCTGAGTATACCACTTATTAATGATAACGTGAAGGGATTCATTTTGGTTTTCCATTCTTCCAGTGAATTCAAACCATCTAAATAATATGATATCGCATCGGAGTCTTTTCATGTCTGCTATCCATAGCCGACCAAACTCCTTTTGCTGTTCTTTAGAGTAAGTACTGGTGTACAATTTTCTTTTGATTGCGTCTTTTTGAAGGTACCAGAGGACTTCAAGATCTTTGAGGTCTGGGGTATATTCATCATCAGATTTGATGACCTCTAATCCTGGCTCAGTTCTAATTTTTTGATGAGGTATGTTGGGGGGAGGTTCCATATCCGAGGCTGTAGGGCTTCCTGTATCATAGAGATTTTCTGGTTCCAAGGATTCTTGGACCCTAGTATGTTGCTGATAATATACTTTGGGGATAGGACCAGAGAAGTCAACTTCTCTAACCTTTCCCTTGTCATTATCATTTTCTTCACTTCCCTTTGGGATTTTTGAGGTAGAAGCTCTATGTGAGACAGATCGTCTGAATGAAGAATTGCGAGAGGCTTCAAAACCTAAGAATTTCAAATCAATAGATCCGTCAGGGTGCTGGATAACCCTCTCAATCTGTGATTTCTCCGAATAGGTTTGAAGAGGTTGGGTGATAGCATCAAAGTGCCACTCATTGTTGTGAATGATATCGTTCCAGACGAGAGGCTTAGGAACAAAGACATTATTTCTGTCTTTATTTGCTTCCATAAGGGTTGTGACACCCCTAGGGCTCGTGAATCTAGCTTTAGGAGCTAGGGTTGTACCCATAAGTCGATAATATACTCTGTATATTATTGCTATTTCTCTAGTATTATCCTTACTGTTCATGTTTTTTGTTTTAACATTATGTGTTAAAACATACATGATGTTAGGATCATTAATATATATACAGATAAATTTGGGGAACAATTAAAGTATACCGAGTCGTCGGCTAGGTTACTTTGAATTACACCTAAGAGATAATCGTCGAAATTTAGAAGACGAGCATCTCTTCAGATAGCACAGATAGGGATATCAAGACCTTGTCGAAAGAGAGGCTTAATAGCCACCTGAACCAATCCAACATGAAGATAATTAAACTGCTTTTTAAATCTGTTTATATCAAGTTCATTTAAAATCTGAATAAGTTCTAAGGAGTTATTAATGGCAAGAGTAGACTCAGAGGTCTTGATGTTATGTTTTTTTAGAAAACTAAATTTACCAATCTGATAAATTGTTCTAAAAGGTTCTTCTAGAATACTCCAGTTTTGAAGATCATTTTCAATATTAGCAATCTGGGTTGCTTGAGAAGACAGGTTAATAGTATTTTTAATATGATTGTTGGAATTCATTTAGAAAAAATACTGTCTAGAGACTGACTGGGAAATCTAAATATTCACATAAGATAGCAAACGACAATAACCATTGATGATTAAACCTATAATAAATTACCTTAATACATCTATGGCTTATGGGATCTAGAAAGTCTTAATGGTTGTTACAACGGTCTTCTCTTAGTGTTATCTTAGCGACGGGACTACCAACAGGGTCGAATGCTTACCTTAGCTGAACCACACTTTCAGGCTGACCAACGTCTAAAATCGGAGATTAATCGGATACTTCACACACGTAGAGAAGATGAATACCCCATACTTTAGGAAAATCCCATTATCAGACATGATAAATTAAAATAATTTATTTAGAAGTATCATCATAAATGGATTAAAGTAATATGTATCTTATATGAAGGTAGTTTTCCCATGCTCTAAACAATATATGTACTTAGCTGCTCATACTAAGTGCATACCAATAAAAGGATCTTAGTTAATATTTAGGAAAATTTAAAAACTTAGAAACAATATGAGAAAATAATTAAAACGACTTACAAAATTTTATTCAAACTTCAACTGAAAACATTATAAGAGAAGAGTTTAGGCAGGCGGAAATATTTCTTATCTGGGAAATTTTCTGATGCCTTTTCTAATGTTACAACCACTCTTATATAGACAAGAGAAATAAAGATAATACATCTAGAGTGTACAAGTGTAAGGTTAAGATCATTTCTTGATTGTCGACAGTCTTGAATGCTGCGGAGGCTTTTGCTTTTTGAAAAGCAGATTCCTTTTTCTTTTTGAAAAGTTGATGACCGACAGTCTTGAGTGCTGCGGATGTTTTCTCTTTTGAAAAGTATATTGATTGTTTTGTCTTTTTTATTTTTCAAAAAGCATCTGTTCCTATGGATTCCAATTAGGAATAGTAGAATGCCTCTTCAAAAAGTATTCCAGTTCTTTGAACCTCTTTTTTTGAAGGGTCATTTCCCCATTCTTAATAGGGGTCCAAATAGGCCATAGCTATCCCTTTGGGATTTAACATATCCCCATTATTATCACTACTTCCTGTGGAGGAAGCTTCTTCTAGAAGTTGTAATACTTCTTCTTCGTTAGCCTCTTGGCTTTCCATATCCTGTATAGCCTTCTTTAATTTTACTTTGAGTGACTTCTTATTTTGTGAGGCACTAGTTGAGGATGCTGTCATTTTTCCTTTGTCAGGAGTTTTTGTTGCTGTTGTCTTAGGAGTCCAACCTTTGACTTTTATCTATTTGGATAAATATTTAATTCGGTCTTGTTCTCCTTTAGAAAAATTCCAGGGGATAATGTAAGAAACTCTCTTCTTGACGAAGAATTTGCACATTTGAATATGCTCTGGGAGGGTTACACACCCTTCCTTTGAAAAAAAATCTGTGAATCATTAAGAAACTATTGGGGGATGATTTGTTTGATTCCTCCAAAATATATCCACCATTCGTAAAACCATCTGGGTATAACGGCATCTACCATAGCTGGATAATATTTAATAAACCAGTTGTGTCCTGGTCTGACATATCAAAAATTGAACCATGCTTACTTATAATCGTACCAATTATAAGTTTGTGGCCTATACGGAATAGATAATGCAATAGGAGTATGCAGGTGATCTGCGAACCAACTAAAAGTGGTTAATACCCTCTTAATAGTAAACCTTGAATAATCAATATATTCTGGGTTCCTTTCATTCATAGAGTGTTCCACCTCAATAGAATTTGTATCTACAAGGATGTCTTCATAATATCTTCTGGTTTTAAGCGGATTTTTTGTATCCATAAAATTTTTATCCTTGTAAACCATCTTGATCAGTTGATCGATTGGATATCCTTCATATTCTTTGTCTAACGTAATAATTGGCATTACCTGAGTGGTAATGAACTTTAATTCTTCCTTGATAGGAGTAGTTTGTGTTATCTTGACTGCTGAGGGGTCTACAGCTTGTGCAAAGGTCTTGGGAGCCTTCATAGCATAACTCTGTTTTGTCTGAACAGATGAACTTGTTGATTGCCCTTTATCAAAGGGCTTGTTTGTCTATAGATCTACCAATTTGGTTGGCATTGGTGGCGGGAGCTTTGGGAATTCTGCCAAAGCTGAATATTTGCTTTGGAGCGGGGATTATAGTTCCACTTTAAGTGCAGGCCTCTATGGGACTGATGGTCTCAATGGGTTTATTGAAGCTGACGGAGGATCAAATGGTCTAGCCATCTTGAGTTGTTCTTGTTTGCTGATTACTGGGACTTTTCCCAGTGTGGTGGGTCTCATTATGGCCCTATAAGAATTCTTTTGTTAGAAAATCAGGAAGGGAATTGTTTTCTTCTTTGCTAAATTCAATCTGAAAATCAAAGCTAGATAGGAGAGCTTGTCATCTAGCAAATATTTGTTTTGAAACTAGATTTTTAACATCCTTCTGTAAAATTTCTTTAGCAGATTTGCAATCTACTCGTAGTAAAAATTCTTTGTTAACAATATCATCTTGAAATTTTGTGATACATAGCACTATAGATAAAACTTCCTTTTTAACAGTGCTATAGTTTCTTTGAGCTGGATTCCATATTGGAGACGTAAATCTGACTAATTGTTTCGATGAATTATCATCAATCTTTTGTTTTAGGATCCCTCCATACCCGACATCAGAAGCATCTGTTTCAACAATCATGAGGGCTTCAGGGTTAGGAATTCCTAAGCATGGAAGGTTTTTGACTAATTCCTTAATCTTAAGGACATCATTAGTTTGGTCAGAACTCCAAGGAACTGGCGTCTTTCTAAGTCTTTTGTACAGAGGTTCGCAGACCTGCCTAATGTTAGGGATGAAATCTGCTACATAATTAAGGCTTTCTAAAAACTGTTGGAGCTGGGTTTTATCATTAATTTCATTAGGAAATTTAGAGGAGAACTCTATGGCTCTACAAATCGGCTTATAGCTACCTTGGTAAAGATCATGCCCTAAGAATCTTATAGACGTCTGAAAGAGCTTCATTTTATTAGCACTAACAACTAAACCATTAAATCTAACAATATTAAAGAAAGTGTCAAGGTGTTTAAAATGGGAATCAATATTTTCCGAGAAAATAAGCACATCATCAATATAAACAATTGACATATAGCTATAAGGATTGAAAATATTGTTCATGATGTTTTGAAACTCTGAAGGAGCGTTTTTAAGACCAAAAGGTAATACATTTCATTCATAATGTCCAAAAGGGACGTTGAAGGCTTCTTGTATTTATCCTTTTCAGTAATTTCAATTTGCCAGAATCCTGACTTCATATCAAACTTATTGTAAAGGTTGGCTTTCAAAGTCCTTTTTAGAAGATCCTTTTTATTAGGAATCAGATGTCTGATCCATTTCAAAACCGCATTCAAAGGCTTGTAATTTATTACAAGCCTAGGAGTTCCTCGCTTTTTTTCTGCACTATTATTAACGTAAAATGCAGAGCAACTCCAAGGAGAGTTTGAGGTTCTGATAATCCCATTTTTTAGTAAATGGTTTATCCCATTTTTGCAGATTTCCATTATTTCCTGGTTCATTTGGATAGGCCTGGATTTAGTAGGGATGGCTTGCTCGTTGAAACCAGTAATGTAAGGAAGTTCTACTAAATGCCTTTTTCTTTCCCAAAAGGCATTAGAAAATTCGGAACAAATTTCTTTTCCGAATCTTTCTTGAAGATTAGCAATTTTAGAAACCATCTCCTGGGTTTTTAAAATCTGTTCAATTTTTTGGATTTGAATTTCTTGCTTAAGAAAAGAAATATGTGATGAAAGTCTGTTAAATTTAAAAGTAGTTCTTTCTTTAATAAGGTTGCCTTCTTCTTGCGAGAGGGGCCTTAATAAGGGGAAGAACAATTCTTGATTTAAAATTATTGTATGAATTCATCATAATCACTGATGAACGGTCGAATTTGATTGACAAAAGGTATTTCGAGAATGATATCCTCAGTGATACCTTCAGTGATGACAAAATCATTAACAAGACAAATGCCATTGTTATGGATATGAGCTTTAGAAAGCTAATAATGGATTTTTATCTTTTCTCCTGTGGCAGAGTAAAGACGAGAAGTGATTTTTTAGAGGTACTTAGTAGGTACCAGTCCCTTGATGATACAGTTGCTATCTGCGCCGGTATCGAAGAGTGCAACTCTATTAAGAACAAAGTTGTTGTCTATGACAATTTTTATGGCGATGTGTTCGCTGTATGCTTTAATGGCTGTAATAGCAGTGCCGGAGGTAGGGAGAATCGGAGACGGGGAAGGAATTGGGCTCATTTAGATGATCATTATGGATTATTGGAGAGGCTTTTGGAGACTCTGGTGGGGAAATATTTTCCTGAGGAGAAACATTTTTTAGGACTTGTTCGGTAAGAATGTTAAGTTCTACCTGATTAAGTCTAATTTTTATGTTTCTAATTTCTCCTTTGAGGGTGGAAATTTCTCCCTTAAGATCGGCTATGGTTGGCTCTGCAGGTTTATCAAATCGAGACATAACCTTTTTCATACTAAAAGGCTGAATGATAGGTTTTGGGGGTTTTTGTTCGTGAGAAAGCATCAATCGTTTGAGTTCTAGAAGATATTTATTTCTAGCCTCATCATCCTAGATGTGTTATATTATGTCAAATAGGATTTCTTTAGGATTTCCTGAAATGACATTAATGGTCCTTTTTGTACAATTACAGAAGGTACCATTACAAGCACATTCCTGGCCAGACTGGGATTGATCTGATTAATAAGCGGCATTGATGAACTCCTCCTTGCTACAGTCTTCACTAGAAGATCTTTGAGAGTCGGAAGAGTCTGATAAGTCTTCCATTATCGAAAATAATCTTTCTCTGGTTTCTTCAGAGAGATCTAATTGGTTGATTTTACTCTTCTTACCCGACTTACAATCCTTAGCTCTATGGCCTGTTTTACCACAAGTCCAACAGACATCTTTATTTATGGAAGATTTTCTTCTAGTTTTTCTACTAGTTTTGTAAGGCTCTCTTTTGACGGATTCCTTTCGAGGTTTGGTTTTTCTATGAGTCTTAAAGGATTTTTACTATGTTTTTTGCTAGAAGAGGAAGACAGATTGGTGAAACCAAAGTCTTGACAGAAGGTTCCTAACCCATATTTGGAAGTGCTATCCTTCTTAAGTTGTTTCTAAAGCTTAAGGTCGGTGCAAAGATCTATCCCTACTATGGTAATGAAGCTTATTATATCTCCATAGGTTAAGATTCCGTAGGGGATTTTTCCCTCGAATCTATCTTTGATTTTTGTCCTAACTTTATCTGCGAACAGAGGAGGGAGACCAGTAATGAAATGCTCCTTCCAGAAGTTATTGTTACAATCGGGTCGGATCATGACTTTTACTAAAAAGGTATCTTTATACCATCTAAAGTCAGCCAGATCGTTGCAAGTGAGATTGTTAAGGATTTCTAAACTCCTGTCTTGAAATAATTTGGGTTCTTTTATAAAATGTCAAGCTATATGGTAGAGGAGGGTGGCACAGGCATCTTCTTTTGCGATCTGCTCAAGACTTTCCTGTCCATTTTAATTTTTGACAACCGTTTCCATAGCCATGGCTTTATGGATAAGGTTTTTTACGTCATCTGTGAAGTAGTTGTCCCACTAGTGTTTTATCATACCAGTGAATCCTGATACGATCATGCTGGCTGCTTCTTTATCAGAAGCTCCTCTAATTTTATAAGCTATGATGGATACGCCCATATCATGGAGTTTGTTGTAGATCTGGTGTTCGGCTAAACCATCAACATTCCATTTTGTTATACCTCTACCATTATGGTTGGCGTTGGAGAGGTAGGGATTCTCTTCAAACTGGACGTCAGGAGGACAAGGTCGTTTGTAAAAGTTATTCTTATTAGAAAAGAGATCAGTGGTGAGCTTGGAAAGAGAGTTCTTTTGGTTGCTGGACTCTCCTTTCTCCTTTTCAGAGATTTTGAATTTGGAAAGTTTTTCATTGATTTGTTCTATGTTTTTTCCCGAGATCTTAAAGTCATCGCTAAGACTCGGGAATTTCTCTTTTTGGAACTCAGGGATTTTAAAGATAGGATTGGTAGTAGGGCTAGGGCTTGGAGTACCCTTTTCAGAAGTTGGAGAACTAAAAGGAAGTATTGAGCTCTTAGTTTCTCCTATCTGCTGGGAGATAGTGTGAAGGACCTGATTAGTATAGTTGTTTTATTCAACTATCCTGTCTAGGTCTCTGTTGATAGGGGCTGATAAGGGTCTATCATGTGTCTTTTTGAAGGGGGAAGCATTGAGGATATCATTAGAATGAGGAATTTTTATTCCTTCTAGAGGAGGAGTAATAGATTCGACGACCTTGTTACTCTGATTATACCACTTATTAATGATAACGTGAAGGGATTCATTTCGGTTTTCCATTCTTCTAGTGAATTCAAACCATCTAAAGAATTCTATATCGCATCGGAGTCATTTCATGTCTGCTACCCATAGCCGACCAAACTCCTTTTGTTGTTCTTTGGAGTAAGTACTGGTGTACCATTTTCTTTTGATTGCATCTTTTGGAAGGTACCAGAGGACTTCAAGAGCTTTGAGGTCTGGGGTATATGCATCATCAGAATTGATGACCTCTAATCCTGGGTCAGTTCTAAGGATTCTTGGACCCTAGTATGTTGCTGATAATACTTTGGAGACAGGACTAGAGATGTTAACTCCTCTATCCTTTCCCTTGTCATTATCATTTTCTTTACTTCCCTCCGAGATTTTTGAGGTAGAAGCTCTATGTGAGATAGATCGTCTAAATGAAGAATTACAAGAGGCTTCAAAACCTAAGAATTTCAAATCAATAGATACGTCAGGATGCGGGATAACCCTCTCAATCTGTGATTTCTCCGGATAGGTTTGAAGAGGTTGGGTGATAGCATCAAAGTGCCACTCATTGTTGTGAATGATATCGTTCCAGACGAGAGCCTTAGTAACAAAGACATTACTTCTGACTTTATTTGCTTCCATAAGGGTTGTGACACCCCTAGGGCTTGTGAATCTAGCTTTAGGAGCTAGGGTTGTACCAATAAGCCGATAATATACTCTATATATTATTGCTATTTCTCTAGTATTATCCTTACTGTTCATGTTTTTTGTTTTAACATTAAGTGTTAAAACATCCATGATTTTAGGATCGTTAATATCTACAGAGAAATTTGGGTAGCAATTAAAGTATACCAGGCCGTTGGCTAGGTTACTTTGAATTACACCTAAGAGAGAATCGTCGAAATTCAGAAGACGAGCATCTCTTAAGATAGCACAGACAGGGATATCAAGACCTTGTCGAAAGAGGGGCTTAATAGCCACCTGAACCAATCAAACATGAAGATAATTAAACTGATTTTTAAATCTGTTTATATCAAGTTCATTTAAAAGCTGAATAATTTCTAAGGAGTTATTAATGGTAAGAGTAGACTCAGAGGTCTTGATGTTATGTTTTTTTAGAAAACTAAATTTACCAATCTGATAAATTGTTCTAAAAGGTTCTTCTGGAATACTCCAGTTTTGAAGATTATTTTCAATATTAGCAATCTAGGTTGCTTGAGAAGACAGGTTAATAGTATTTTTAATATGATTGTTGGAAATCATTTAGAGAAAATACTGTCTAGAGACTAACTGGAAAATCTAAATATTCACATAAGATAGCAAACGACAATAACCATTGATGATTCAACCTATAATAAATTACCTTAATATATCTATGGCTTATGGGATCTAGGAAGTCTTAATGGCTATTACAATGGTCTTCTCTTAGTGTTATATTAGCGACGGGATTAACAATAGGGTCGAATGCTTACCTTAGCAGAGACCACACTTTAAGGATGACCAACGTCTAAAACCGGAGATTAATCAGATACTTCAAACACGTAGAGAAGACGAATACCCCATACTTTAGGAAAATCCCATTATAAGACATGATAAATTAACATAATTTATTTAGAAGTATCATCATAAATGGATTAAAGTAATATGTATCTTATATGTAGGTAGTTTTCCCATGCTCTAGACAATATATGTACTTAGCTGCTCATACTAAGTGCATATACTGCCAACATGAAGGAGAAATTAGAAACTTAAAAATTAGACTTAATCAGGTAGAACTTAACATTTTTTAGGACTTTTTCGGTAAGAATGTTAAGTTCTACCTGATTAAGTCTAATTTTTAAGTTACTAATTTCTCCTTTGAGGGTGGAAATTTCTCCCTTGAGATCGGCTATGGTTGGTTCTGCAACTTTATCAAATCGAGACATAACCTATTTCATACTAAATGGCTGAATGATGGGTTTTGGGGGTTTTTCTTCTTGAGAAATCATCAATCGTTTGAGTTCTAGAAGATATTTATTTCTAGCCTCATCATCCTTGATGTGTTCTATTAAGTCAAATAGGATTTCTTTAGGATTTCCTGAAATGACATTAATGGTCCTTTTTGTACAATTACAGAAGGTACCGTTACAAGCACATTCCTGGCCAGACTGGGATTGATCTGATTCATATGCGACGTTGATGAACTCCTCGTCGCTATAGTCTTCACTAGAAGAGCTTTGAGAGTCGGAAGAGTCTGATGAGTCTTCCATTATCGAAAATAATCTTTCTCTGGTTTCTTCAGAGAGATCTAATTGGTTGATTTTACTCTTCTTACCCGACTTACAATACTTAGCTCTATGGCCTGTTTTACCACAAGTCCAACAGGCGTCTTTATTTTTGGAAGATTTTTTTCTAGTTTTTCTACTACTTTGGTATGACTCACTTTTGACGGATTCCTTTCGAGGTTTGGATTTTCTAAGAGTTTTAAAGGATTTTTTTCTAAGTTTTTTGCTAGAAGTGGAAGACAGATTGGTGAAACCAAAGTCTTGACAGAAGGTTCCTAACCTATATTAAGAAGTGCTATCCTTGTTAAGTTGTTTCTTAAGCTTAAGGCCAGTGCAGAGATCTATCCCTACTGTGGTAATGAAGCTTATTATATCTCCATAGGTTAAGATTCCATATGGGATTTTTCCCTCGAATCTATCTTTGATTTTGGTCCTAATGAAACGCTCCTTCAAGAAGTCATTGTTACAGTCGGGTCGGATCATGACTTTTACTAAAAAGGTATCTTTATACCATCTATAGTCAGCCAGATCTTTGCAAGTGAGATTGTTAAGGATTTCTAAACTCTTGTCTTGAAATGATTTGGGTTCTCCTATAAAATATCTAGCTATATGGTATAGCAGGGTGGCACCGGCATCTTCTTTTGCGATCTGCTCAAGACTTTTCTATCCATTTTAATTTTTGACAACCGTCTCCATAGCCGTGGCTTCATAGATAAGGTTTTTTACGTCATTTGTGAAGTAGTTGTCCCACCAGTGTTTTATCATACTAGTGAATCCTAATACGATCATGGTGGCTGCATCTTCATCAGAAGCTCACCTAATTTAATAAGCCGTGATGGCTACGCCCATTTCATGGAGTTTGTTGTAGATCTGGTGTTCGGCCAAACCGACAACATTCCATTCTGTTATACCTCTACCATTATGGTTGGCGGTGGAGAGGTAGGGATTCTCTTCAAACTGGACGTCAGGAGGAGAAGGTCGTTTGTAAAAGATTTTCTTATTAGAAAAGCGATCAGTGGTGAGCTTGGAAAGAGAGTTCTTTTGGTTGCTGGACTCTCCATTCTCCTTTTCAGAGATTTTGAATTTGGAAAGTTTTTCATTGATTTGTTTTAAGTTTTTTCCCGAGATCTTAAAGTCATCGCTAAGGCTAAGACTAGGGAATTTCTCTTTTTGGAACTCAGGGATTTTAAAGATAGGATTTGTAATAGGGCTAGGGCTTGGAGTACCCTTTTCAGAAGTTGGAGAACTAAAAGGAAGCATTGAGCTCTTAGTATCTCCTATCTGCTGGGAGATAGTGTGAAGGACCTGATTAGTATAGTTGTTTTGTTCAACTATCCTGTCTAGGTCGCTGTTGATAGGGGTTGATAAGGGTCTATCATGCTTCTTTTTGAAGGGGGAACCATTGAGGATTTCATTAGAATGAGGAATTTTTATTCCTTCTCGAGGAGGAGTAATAGATTCAACGACCTTGTTACTCTTACTATACAACTTATTAATCATAACGTGAAGGGATTCATTTTGGTTTTCCATTCTTCCAGTGAATTCAAACCATCTAAAGAATTCGATATCGCATCGGAGTCTTTTCATGTCTGCTACCCATAGCCGACCAAACTCCTTTTGCTGTTCTTTAGAGTAAGTACTGGTGTACCATTTTCTTTTGATTGCATCTTTTGGAAGGTACCAGAGGACTTCAAGATCTTTGAGGTCTGGGGTATATTCATCATCAGATTTGATGACCTCTAATCTTGGGTCAGTTCTAATTTTTTGATGAGGTATGTTGGGGGGAGCTTCCATATCCTAGGCTGTAGGGCTTCCTGGATCATAGAGATTTTCGGGTTCCAAGGATTCTTGGACCCTAGTATGTTGCTGATAATATACTTTCGGGACAGGACCAGAGAAGTAAACTCCTCTAACCTTTCCCTGAATATAGATACATCACGAGAAAAGATTCGTAATATATCGGTGACAAAATCTGGTAAAGCTTCCGCCTCCTGGCGGTTAGTCAAAGATTATAACCGGTTGCAACTGCTTTCGGTAGCTGAAGGTGCACCCTTAGGGAAAGGAGCTGTGGAGGCAGCTTTTTAATTAGTCCCCCCCCCCACTCACCCACCCCCCACACACATTTACTCCAGCAGATAGATAATCTCTTTGAAGGTGACCCACTTGGCCACAAGTATAGCAGTTTCTTCCCTCAAACCAGCACTTCCCTGGATGATTCCTTCCACAAACCTCACATTACGGATGAGCATGACGCTGTTGGGCCACACAACCCTGAGACTGTGTACCTAGGGCTTTGGACCCATGAGGAGTCTGAAAATTCTGAGTTTATCTTTCTATCGGTGGTCTAGGTACTGGGGCTCTGGCTGCTGACTGTGATATTATTCCAAAACACCTTCTTCTTTGACCACTTATTAGCCTAGTTACCACTCTGCAGCTGACTCTGGTGCTGGTCCGCAGATCTAGCTCTATTAGCCTGTCTTTCTTTCTCTCTAGATTCAGCAATCTTTTTCTTCTTCTCTTCCACTTGATGCATATGAACGGTTAGTCGAGCAAAGTCTAACTCCTTATTCAACATATCCCCCTGGCAGTCAAGTACTAGGTCATCAGCAAGGCCAAATGCAAACTTTCTCATCCAGGCCCTCATATTACTATTCAGCTCTAGTGCATAGCTGGCTAGTTTACTAAACTTCAAAGTGTACTGCTAGAAACTCATACTTCCCTTCTTCAGATTCATAAACTCTTCCATTTTGGCCTCTCTCAACTCCATAGGAAAGAATCGATCAAGGAAGGCTTCCACAAATTCGCCCAAAACTTTGGGCTCAATATTTTCACCTTTTTCATCTTCCCCAATTGGCATACCACTGGCTCGCAACGTCTTTGAGCTGATTGGTTTCTTGCTCCACCCCTTTAACCTCATCCACAAGCATCACCTTAAAGATCTTTTAAATCTCATCCACGAACTCCAGTAGATCTTTCTCTACCTTGGTGCCAGTGAACTTAGGTGGATTCATCTTCATGAAATGTCAGACACTAGTAGCCTCAGATGTAACAGGTGTAGACCCAACATTTTTTTATCGTTGAGCTTGGATGGCTACCAACTGTGTGAGCATATGAATAGACGGTCTGAATTCTACATTTGAAATATCTCCCTAAGTAGTTGGGGGACGATTGGCATTATTCCACAGAGCCCGAGGTGAACTGGTCGGAACTGTAGGAACTCTCGGAGTATTGACAAATTCTGGAGTGTGAGCCCTGTTACGGGTCCACATCCTATGGGTGGGAAGGGCATCATTTGCCTTAACATTCTGATCGATGATACGACGTGGAGGTATAACTGTGTTTCTAAAACACTAGTGATCATTGATTAGGGAACAGTTCAGACTCTGAAGCACGAACTAAATCACAAAGAAGGGAAACATTTCCTAAACGCCTAGCAGCCTTCTGCTTATAAGTGTGGTGCGCTTCACACCCATAAAAAAGACTCTACCCAACGCGATTTAGTAGACAACCTGGGACCATGAACCGTGCTTTGATACCAAGTTTGTCACGACCCGAACCAGGGCCTAGCCGTGATGAGAATTTTGAACCATTGGGGCTCGAAACACGCCTATCTATCTGGTAATCAAGCACCTAATTCATATGATCAAAAAAATGTGGGAAAACACAATAATTCCGAAACATGGTCATAAATATGAAAAGAGACAATAACGGGAAGATAATGTTCCCTCAACATCAATTATCCTCTGAACAACTGTCTGTGAAAGTCTCTAATAAATAAATGAAACAATGTCTATCTAAAAACTGGGACAAGGCCCCCAGTAGACCCAAAAACTGAACATAAGATAAAAGGACTGCAGGACATAAGACGTTCCTAAATATAGAAGGCTCACCACTTGCCTCTACAGTGCAGTCGAAAAGTTCTACTGATTCTCTGGACCCCTAGACTGGGCCACTAAACTTGAGAGGTTGGAAAGGGGAGGGGGTAAGCACAAAAGTACTAGCACACAGAGATATCAAAGAAAAACATAATATTTTTACAAAATCTAGTTGAGAGCCATTATAAAGCTATTTCATGTCAAATCATTTGAAAGCACATGGGTGTAATGCAATAGTTTTTCTCAGCAATAATAAAACACAACTGAGATAGGTGGAATACCCTACATAATTTACACCTACTGTCAAACCTCGGTTGCCGCCGAGATTAGAGTATAAGTGAGGGAGAGAGACACACGACCACGAAGCATGGTGTCTCGACCCAAATCAAATATGGTAGTGCACAAGACCACAAAGCATGGCTCTTAACAAAAATCCCAATTTGGGATAATATAATATCATGTACGCAAGATTAAAAAGCATTATACCAAGTTGCAGAGTTGGTAAACACGATTTCTAGCGTAGAATCATTTGACTCATGCTTTCTTTAGGCAACCACCTATATCATTTAAAATTAATGCATTTAAACTCACTTCATAATCCTTCACATATCATACTTTATAGGGTATCGTCATACCCGACTTGCAAGACATCAATATAATATCAATCTCTTCATTCAATCATCATATGCAATATTCTTCAATATGAACAAAACAACCCTCTCTTTGAAAGTCGAGAATCATAACATTTCATAGCACTTTTCAAAATATTTCATGACATACTTTTAAAGATGATTTCAAAACCATTAATATCATATGAAAATTTAAAACATTATATCAAGAGAGGGATTTTTAATAATTCATGCTCTCAATTTAAAATAATCTCAAATCATATGCAATTACATATACAATATATCAAATCATTTCGAGGTAAGGCCTAAGTGACCAAAACAACATTATTAAAGCATTCGAAACATAACTATATCCATAATTTCAAAACCCCCATTGATAAACATCATTTAAATTGCCCATGAGATTTTAGGATAACCCCATGTACCTCTATTTCCAAGGATAATATATTTTTCTTGAACCTTGCGAATTGGTGATTCCAAATATGTAATTATCTTTGAAACCCTATGGTCAAATTTTGAACTAGTTGGGTTTTTATTTTGAAACCCTAAGGGGAATCTTGAGCACTTTTTGATGAAAGAATATGTATTTTGGGGTCCTTGGAACTAAATCTCGTGTTTTAGGGCTATGTAAGGGTGGAAAAGGACCACTTTGTCCTCAACACAGAGTGCTTAAATCACCAAAATTTCTTACATAGGTGCCATTAATCCCGTTGCCTATGTTCACATAAGTGTCGCCTAGGCTATCGCCTATGTTTGCATAGGTGTCGTCGAGGCTATCGCGTATGTTCACATAGGCGCTGCCTAAGCTATTGCCTATGCTTTCCAGTGACCATGGGCGATTGGTTAGGCAACGTTTATCACCTTAAAGGGCCATAACTTCTTTCTCAGGTGTTGAATTTTATCCAAATTGGTACAGTTTAAAAGCAAACACGAATACCTATCATTTGACACATAGTAGGCTTCCTAATTTGACATATACAGAGAGTTATGGTTGATGGAAGGTGACATACTTTACAACATCTACTACAACTAGTCGATCAAAATAGTTCCAACTCTTCCATAAGTTGAAGGACCTCTATGGTCTAAATTTAAGCTTGAGTGGATTCACATGCTACACAATAATTAACATGCCATATTGGCATGGGATTTTATGGCTTAGGGATTAGCAACACATTAAAATCATGGTCTATATTGTAGCCTGAATTGTGGGGCATTACATTATCCCTCTTAGGATTATTCGTCCCCGAATGATGATACAGAACACAGATACACACGATTTCAAGCATAATAAAGGACTAGGAAAGATAAGAAAGGAGTAGTACCTTCTGTCTTCTCCTCCATCGAAGAAAACAAATTAGGATATCTAATTCTCATGTCATATTCTGACTCCCATGTTGCTTCTTCAACTTTTTGATTCCTCCATATTACCTTTACTGAGGCTATCTCTTTGCTCCTCAGCTTCTGAACTTGGAAATCTAGAATTTCAATGGGTTCTTCTTTGTAAGACAATGAGTCAGTAACTTTGATACTCTCTACTAGAAATACCATAGAATGATCTCCAATGCATTTCTTCATCATGGATACATGGAATACCGGATGAACGGAACCCAAACTTGCAAGCAATTCTAACTCATATGCAAGTGTACCAATCTTTTTCAAATTCAGATATTGCCCTACATAACGAGGGCTCAATTTACCCCTTTTTCCAAACCGCATAATAGTTTTTCTCAACAATAATGAAATGCAACTGCGCTAGGTCGAATACCCTACATAATTTACACCAACTGTCGAACCTCGGTTGCCATCGAGATTAGAGTATAATTAAGGGAGAGACAGACAAGACCAAGAAGCATGGTGTCTCGACCCAAATCAAATATGGTAGTGCACAGAACCATACAGCATGGCTCCTAACCATAATCCCAATTTGGGATAATATAATATCAGGTAAGCAAGACCAAAAAGCATGGTACCAAGTTCCGGAGTCGGAAAACATAGTTTCTAGCGTAGAATCATTGGACTCATGCTTTCTTCGGTCAACCACCTATTTCATTTAAAATCAAAGCATTTAAACTCACTTTATAATCCTTTATATATCATACTTTAGAGGGTATCGTCATACCCGACTTGCAAGTCATCAATATCATATCAATCTCTTCATTCAATCATCATATGCAATATTTTTCAATATGAACAAAACAACCCTGTCTTTAAAAGTCGAGAATCATATCATTTCATAGCACTTTTCAAAATATTTCAGGACATGCTTTTAAAGATGATTTCAAAACCATTCCTATCATATCAAAATTTAAAACATCATATCCAGAGAGGGATTCCAAATAATTCATGCTCTCAATTTAACATCATCTCAATTCATATGCAATTACATATACAATATAGCAAATCATTTGGAGGAAAGGCCTAAAAGACCAAAATAAAATCATTAAAGCATTAGAAACATAACTATATTCATAATTACAAAACCCCCTATTGAAAAACATGATTTAAATTGCCTATGAGATTTTAGGATAACCCCACGTACCTCTATTTCCAAGGAAAATAGGTGTTTCTTGAAGCTTGCGGATTGGTGATTCCAAATATGTAATTATCTTTGAAACCCTACGGTCAAATCTTAAACTAGTTGGGTTTTTATTTTTAAAACCTAAGGAGAATCTTGAGCACTTTTTGATGAAAGGATATGTATTTTGGGGTCCTTGGAATTAAATCTCGTGTTTTAGGGTTAAGTAAAGGTGGAAAAGGACTACTTTGTCCTGAACACGGAGTGTTTAAATCACCAGAATTCCTTACATAGGCGCCGCTCATCCCGTTGCCTATGTTCACATAGGCGCCGCCTAGGCTATCGCCTATGTTTGCATAGGCACTGCCTAGGCTATCGCTTATGGTTACATAGGCACTTCCTAGGCTATTGCCCATGCTTTCCAGTGGCCATGGTGATGTTAGGCGTATTTACACGCCTAAAGTACCTTAATTTACCCATATTTTAGCTAAGTTTTGAGGACAAAATATATAATTCCTGCACTTTTAGTCCCTTTTCCTGTAAGTAAGCTAACCAACGTGATTAGCAAGTTTTCAGGTATAAATGATGAAGATTTCAGCATTTTGTGGACGGTTGAACGCCAAAGGAAACTTTACGTAAGAAGGAAGGCAGCTTTTGGAAGCCTATGGACTAAAAGTGATGCATGGAGAACTTGTCCCGGGAAAAAACAGCATTTCTGAAGACTTGGGGGATCAACAGTAACTTAGTAGGATTAGGACAAGTATGCAGTAACCCAGTAGGAGCAGGACAAGGATAAAAACCCTATTTCAATAGGACTAGGATATGGATGTTATATAAACCCTATTTTTCTGAAACTTTTGGAGCATTCTCTTCTTATCCACCTTTCTATTCTTTCCCTTCTTCATTAATTCGTTGTTGACATTATTCTTTATATATTCAACTTTTAATTTTCACAACAAGAGAAACGCTACTAGCAAGGAAATCACCCCACAAGTGACACCAAAACATACTTCACGTGAGATTGTTATTATTTTGGTATGATGATAATGTCTATTGTGTTTTCCGTTGCACTCATGAGTAGCTAAACTTCTCTGTTAGGGTTATGGAAGCCTTATGATATACTATCTATTGCTATGAGTTTGTGAATTCTTGATACGTATGTTGCTTATATCATTACTCTGTTCATCTTAATTGAATTCTTGTGGTTGCAAACATATAGAATACGCCAGTATAGCATTAACTTGTTCAAAAGAAAAGTTACATGTCTGGAAAAGAGAGAATGACAAGGAAATAGGGCTACCAACCCCTGTTTAAACGTTACTTCCATAACTGGATTAACCTCTTGGAGAATTCGTACCATTAGATACGCTTTAAACTTGAAAGAGTTAAAGTGAGATAATCTGTGATGGTCAAAAGACTCTAGGATTTACCATAGAATATGAATCTCTATAAGCGCATGCATGTCGGAATTCCGCATAACTCATAGCCAATAGATACGTAGAACTCATAAGGTGGACATAACCCTAACTTACAATTCTCATTGATTAAAATCTTACTAAATATTTTGTTTTTACTTTGCTATTTTGATAATTTTACTTCACGCATAAAATCCCTTCTTTTTCTGTAGAACTTTCACCAAACGTTTAATAATAGTTGCAATACTTAGTGATCGAGTATTCCCTGTGGGATTCGACACCCAATCCAGTTGGGTTCTATATTTGACAGCGACCGCTTACACTCTTACGAGAGCTGTAGTTTGAGCATTATCAAATTTTGGCGCCGTTGCCGGGGAATACGGTTGTTTAATAAGTTTGTGATAATTAATAGACCCTTTGGTCAAAGATTTTCATACTTTACTTTTAGTTATTTTTTTTGTTTTCTGTAGGTTTTTGTTCAGTGTATGCCAAATACTCGAAGTTTGGGACAACCATTATTACCCATAAACCCTGAACCGCAACTTATTGGAAGGATGGATGCACAACATGACATTGAGAGAAGGGCTGCTCAACAGGAGCAGGCTAGAATAGCTGCGTTGGCCGCTTCCCAAGTACATCAATAGAATATTGATAACCCTGGGCGAGCAACAAATCCTGACGATGAGGACCTAGGTGATGACGAGCTACTAAACCCTAGGCGTGATGCTGAGGTGGTGACACCTGCAAATAGAAGAGATCTCTAAGCCAGATTTAGGCCTAAACGCCGCGCTATGCAGATGCCTTTCGATGATGATGATGACGACCTAGACGAAGCTAGTGCCACAGGAGCTATTATTCCTCCGCCCTTGGCACCTGGAGCCTAGTTCAACATCACTAGCACCATGATTCAGTTATTGCAGCTCAAGGGAATATTTGGTGGACTTGAAGGTGATGATCCGAACATGCATCTGGTCAATTTTATCTCTACATGCAAGTCATTTGACAATCCAGGCGTTGGACAGAATGCAATTCGGCTACGCTTATTTCCATTGTCTATATCTGGGGAGGCAACTCTATGGTTGAATGGGATAACTCCTGATTCTATTACGAATTGGAGGCAATTGAAAGACGCTTTCCTAGAAAGATTCTTTCACCCATCCAAGAGAGCGCAGTTGAGAGATGAAATCAGCAATTTTCGACAGCTTCCAACTGAAGCTCTCCACGAAACATGGGAGAGGTTCAAGACAAAGCTTATTCGGTGCCCAAACCATCATATGACTAATGTCCATTTGATAGAGATATTATACAGGGCTTTGAATTCGGTGCCTAAGCCAGTGGTTATAATGCTGCGGATGGTTCATTCATGGACCTTACTTTTATTCAGGCAAGTGATATGCTAGATCGTATGACAAAGCAGAGTAGAGCTTTGCATACCAGGGATTCTGAGGTAACAAGCTCTACTATATCTATTGGCATGACTGCAGAACAAAGGCAAAGAGAGGAAGAACGCGATCAAGATATGGCATACATGAAAACACAGATGGATCTTCTCACCAAGCACTTATTATCAGGGAAGACCAAGAAAGTAAAGATTGTTGCAGCACATGGAAGAGATGAATCTGATACTGAGGAAGAAGCCAACTACTTGAATAATCAGGGGGGTTTCCGAGGCAATGCCTAAGGAAACCGAGGTCAGAACTATTATGATAAATCTGGAAACAAAGATCGTGTTCAAGGTAGTTGGAAGGATAAGACTGACAGGAGTGGTTTGTATGTTCCTCCTGGAAGACGTGATGCCGCTGCATCTGGTTCTGGAAATATGTCCACGGAAGATATGATGGCTAAGGTGTTGAAAGGAGTGGAGGCAACCAGCACGGGAGTAACTGAGGTAATAAATGATTTGTCCTCAATGAAGTAATTGGTTGACTCGCATTCTACTACAATAAAATAGCTGGAGCAACAATTGAGTCAACTATCAGCGACAATCAACCAAAGAAAAGCTGGCACTTTACCTAGTAACACTGTGCAAAATCCAAGGAATGATGGATCATGTAGGGCTATTACTACCAGGAGCGGTAAGGTGTTAGACAATCCATCTAAAGGCAAGCAGGTGGTTGATGATATAGAGCAGATTGTTATTGACGTAAATTGTGATGATTCTATAGAAGCTGAAAATCACAAGTAGCGCGTTCAAGAGAAAACTATTCCTCTTCCACCACCACCTATTCCTCAGAGACTGAAGAAGATGGCTGATGACACTCCTGAAAAGGTTGATAATCGGAAGCAAGATAAAAAGGAAGTGGTGGAGAAAACTATTCCCCTTTCACCACTACCTTTTCCTCAGAGATTGAAGAACATAGGTGATGACACTAGGTTCAGTAAATTCATGACTATATTGAAGCAGCTGACTATTAATGTTCCTTTGGTGGAGTCGCTGGAACAGATGCCTGGGTACGCTAAATTCATGAAGGACCATTTAACAAAGAAGTGGGCAGTAAGCTATGAGCCGGCAGATAATATTCATCATTGCAGTGCAATTGCCATAAGGTCCTTAGCACAGAAAAAGGTAGACCCTGGTCCTTTCACTATTCCTTGCACAGTTGGATCTATGAATTTTGCTAAGGCATTGTGTGATTTGGGAGCCAGCGTCAATTTGATGCCACTATCTGTCTACAGAAAGTTGGGGTTGGGCGACCCTACACCAACCAATATGCAGCTCGTGATGGCAGATAGGTCGGTAAAACGACCTGTTGGTATCTTAAATGATGTGTTGGTGAAGGTTTCCAACTTCATCTTTCCTGCAGACTTTGTTATTTTGGATTGCGAGGCGGATTCTGAAGTTCCCATAATCTTGGGACGCCCTTTCCTCGCAACTGGAAGTATGCATATTGATATGAGAGCTAATGAGCTTTTTTTTGAATGACGAAGTGGTCCTTTTTGATGTATGCAAAGCAATGAAGCAGCCCGAAGAGATGGATGTATTCTCTGTAGCTGAAGTTAATTATAAGGATGACAAAGAATTATCTGTAGAAAAGCAGCTTACTGATTAGTCACTATCTAATGAGCTGCTGAATTTTGAGCGTGAGGAGGCTCAAGAACATGAAGAAACTATGTGTGCTCTAACAGAAATAGTGTCCTATTCTCATACTCCTAAGCAGCCGGACCTTGATCTTAAGAATCAACCATCACCAACAGCAAAGACTTCCATTGAAGAGCCCCCAGTGCTAGAATCGAAAGAGCTTCCCAATTATCTAAGGTATGCATTCTTGGGAAGTGGAAATATACTTCCTGTGAGTGTGGCGGATGATTTAAGTGAACAGCACGTAGAGGCTCTCATCTCTACTCAGAAGAGATATAAGAGATCTATGGGTTGGACTATTGATGATATAATTGGTATCCCTCCTGGGATATGTATGCACAAGGGTTATCTCGAAGAAGATTCCAGGCCTACAATTAAGACTCATTGTCATCTGAATCCATTCAGAAAACAATCCACCATCTATCTCGATGAAGTCTAAGTAATCGAGATAGCTATGTCGTGCCGCGATAATAAATCAAGCACTTGATGGGAGGCAACCCATCGTTTTTAATTGTTTTTGTTATTTTTATTTTCCAAGGATTTTGTTGAGCCACGACCAAAACTAAGGCGCTTGATGGGAGGCAACCCATCGTTCTAATCGTTTTTGTTATTTTTGAGTAAGTGTAGGTACAAGAGGTGTAAAGTAGGAGATTGGTTTCAAATTTTGATTTGGAAGCGGTTCATGTTGAAGGTGGAAAGTTAGGAATGAATAAGAAAAGGCTATGGGTTAGGCATTGCCTATGAAAATCTAGGCAACGAACAAGGCAAGGCCTATGTAAATCTAGGCAATGAACAAGGCAAGGCCTATGCTATGGCCTTTGGTCTCTGAATCTAGAATGCCATAGCATAGGCGCCGCCTATGCCAAAGCCTTTGGTCCAACAATGCCATAGCATAGGCGCCGCCTATGCCAATGCCTTTGGTCTCTGAATCTACAATGTCATAGCATAGGCGCCGCCTATGCTCAACTAGGCAAAGAATTATGCACCGCCTTTGCTTCCCAAATCTCTCAAAACTTTTCTTGTTGCTCATCTAACCTTGCAATATCATATTCCGAATTCATCACCAAGTAAGTTCTTCTGTTGTATTCCATAAGTGTTACAATACTACGCTTATAATGATTTGTTAGATCTTGAATTGGTGTTGGTGATTCCAATGTGCTTGGTTTGTTATGATACAACTAATTGAGTGAAAGAATACATGTGGGTGTCCTTGATTTGATACACGGTCATACTTTTGTGGAATCGACATGTTGAAATTAATTACATAATCTTCAAAGTTGAAAGTTTGGATGCTTAAATGACTCAAAGATCATAATTGAATACAAGCATATGATGTTGTGATTATTTTTATGTCATAACTTGATTCGATCTCTATGTAGTAATCTTGTTCAAAAGGTGCATTAATCCAAACGTGAAAGTATTGTCAAGATTACATGAAATAGAGTTGGAAAGGATAGTTAAAGATGACATGAAATTATGACTGTGCTAAACGTGTTGTTGGAACATATCGCCTATACGTATGTCGATGAAGTTTGAGTAATCGACATCACTCACTTAATTAGTTTGTACCAATAAATTAAGTGTGGGGTGGTTCCATTATTGTTTGTTTGTCAATTGAATCTTCCGAGATGAAGCTAACATGACTCTATTAAGATCTCAGGTAAAATGGCACAAAAAAGACGACAAGGAAAAGAAAAAGTGTCCACCTCACAGAAAGGTAAGAAAAGAGGAAGAAAAGAGCAAGCTGAATCCTCCTCGCTACAAATACCTCGACACACTTTTGGCATCAAGTGGGGTACAATTTGAGGAAACTCTGAGGATGACGACTCTGATGATGATTTCGATGCAGGGGGTATGACCCCAGACATAGATGATGAGTCCGACTAACCAGGTTCTTCTTATTTATTTTCCACTGAGGGCGGTGTGTCCCGTCTAAGCGTGGGGTGCTGGTATTTGTATGCTATACTTCTTTATCTGCATTTACATTTTTTTTTATGTTTGTTTGTTTACTAGTTAAATTTTAGATTTTTTTGTAATTTTGCATGAAGTTGTTCTGATAGGCAGCATGGTATTATGACAAGAGTCTGTGATAAAATCATTATTATTGAGACATTTAGGCTCTAAATATGACTCATTATGTGATAAGTGTGTGGTTTAATTCCTTCATCTGTTGGGTCAAAATCCTATACTACTCCCAATAAAGACGACCATGTGCCTTGTGTGTGTGAGGCAATAGTATATTCTATGTTTGTGACTGATGCTAGAACTTGCTCGGTGTGTTTGTAAAGCGAAATAAAGAGTGTGAGTTTAGGAGATGATTTAGGCATTTCTTTGGCAACCTGTGATTGTTTACCTTCATTTTACCTACCCGTGGACATTATCCTAGTCAACCCCTTTGAGCCTTTAGCCATTTTCTTTGACAGCCTCATATGTAGCCTAATCCATTTTTTTTCCAAGACCATAATTTGATCCAAATTCCTAAGCGCTTTAAATTGTAAAGTCATATGACAAAATAAGTGGAAATTGGGTGAGAGTGATGCCTTCAAATGTATTGGTGCTTGAATTAGTTATGAAAAAGAGTGGCTACCATAGAGGTGTGTTATAAAAAAAATGAAAAGAAAACTAAAAAGTTAGTTCTATTTAAAATCGAATAACAAAAGAGGTGAGAAGGGGTGGTAGATTAAAAGAAAGTAGAAAGGTTGTTTGAAAGAAAGTGTAAATGGCATAATGTGATGTATTAAAGCGCTTAGGGAACTTAGTCACTATTTCTGGCCAAAATAGTCCTACCCGTCCCTTAGCCTACATTACAACCTGTAAAGACCTATCTGATCCTAAGCTTAGCATTCTGATATTAGTGGAGCATTACACTAAGGGCAAGCCTATGGTCATCAGTTGCAACATATGAATTCTTGCAACATATGAATTCTTTGTGAGAGTGAGAGCAAGGAAAATCTTATACCCATGTTTCGAAAAATGAAATACTTGTGAGTGATTATGGGTAATATCTTATGGGAGACACACATGGTTGATGAGTTTTGTGTAGTTTTGTATGATTCTTTGTACCTTAACTTATGGATAAGAAGTAATCATCATCACGAGTCTATGTTGGAGGTTCAATTGTTTCTAGTAGTGATTATGAAAACTACTCTTTGTTAATGATTTCTGTGCCTGTCTTGATGAATATTTTGTGCTGTTACTGTGAAACCCTAAGTAAATGTTTATATGGACATGATATTTTGTTCGAGGACGAACAAAGATTTAAGTGTGGGGTGTTGATGTTAGGCATATTTACACGCCAAAAGTACCTTAATTTACCCATATTTTAGCTAAGTTTTGAGGACAAAATATATAATTCCTGCACTTTTAGTCCTTTTCCTGTAAGTAAGCTAACCAATGTGATTAGCAAGTTCTCAGGTATAAATGATGAAGATTTCAGCATTTTGTGGATTGTTGAACGCCAAAGGAAACTTCACGTAGGAAGGAAGGCAGCTTTTGGAAGCCTACGGACTAAAAGTGATGCATGGAGAACTTGTCCCGGGCAAAAACAACATTTCTAAAGACTTGGGGGATCAGCAGTAACTTAGTAGGATTAGGACAATTATGTAGTAACCCAGTAGGACTAGGACAAGGATAAAAACCCTATTTCAATAGGACTAGGATATGGATGTTATATAAACCCTATTTTGCTGAAACTTTTGGAGCATTCTCTTCTTATCCCCCTTTCTATTCTTTCCCTTCTTCATTAATTAGTTGTTGACATTATTCTTCATCTATTCAACTTTTAATTTTCACGACAAGAGAAACGCTACTAGCAAGGAAATCACGCCACAAGTGACACCAAAACATACTTCACGTGAGATTGTTATTATTTTGGTATGATGATAATGTCTATTGTGTTTTCCGTTGCACTCATGAGTATCTAAACTTCTCTGTTAGGGTTATGGAAGCATTATGATATACTATCTATTGCTATGAGTTTGTGAATTCTTGATACGTATGCTGCTTATATCATTACTCTCTTCATCTTAATTGAATTCTGGTGGTTGCAAACATATAGAATACGCCAGTATAGCATTAACTTGTTCGAAAGAAAAGTTACATGTATGGAAAAGAGAGAATGACAACGAAATAGGGCTACCAACCCCTGTTCAAATGTTAGTGCCGTAACTGGATTAACCTCTTGGAGAATTCGTACCATTAGATACGCCTTAAGCTCGAAAGAGTTAAAGTGAGATAATCTGTGACGGTCGAAAGACGCTAGGATTTACCATAGAATACGAATCTCTATAAGCGCATGCTTGTCGGAATTCTGCATAACTCATAGCCAATAGATAAGTAGAACTCATAAGGTGGACATAACCCTAACTTACAATTCTCATTGATTAAAATCTTACTAAACATTCCATTTTTACTTTGCTATTTTGATAATTTTACTTCACGCATAAAATCCCCCCTTTTTCCGCAGAACTTTCACCAAAAGTCTAATAATAGTTGTAATACTTAGTGACCGAGTATTCCCTGTGGGATTCGACACCCAACCCAGTTGGGTTCTACATTTGACAGCGACCGCTTACACTCTTACGAGAGCTGTAGTTTGAGTGTTATCACATGGGCGATTGGTTAGGTGATGTTTATCAACTTGAAAGGCCATAACTTCTTGCTCGGGTGTCAGATTTTAGCCAAATTGGTATCGTTGGAAAGCTAGGTCAAATACCTATCATTTGACACCTAGTAGTATTCATAATTCGACCTATACAGGGAATTATTGTCGATGGAAGCTGACACACTTTACAATGTCTACTAAAATTTAGTTGATCGAAATAGTTTCAACTGGTCCTTGAGTTGAAGGACCTCTATGGTCTAAATTCAAGCTTGAGCGGATTCACAAGCTTAACAATAATTAACATGCCATATTGGCATAGGATTTTATGGCTTTGGGATTAGCAACGCATCAAAATCATGGTCTATATTGTAGCCCGAATTGCGGGGCATTACATAATCTTCCCCTTAGGGTCATTCGTCCCCAAATGATGATGTCGAACACAGACAAACACAATTTCAATCCTAATAATGTACTAGGAAAGATAAGATAGGAATAGTACTTTCTGTCTCCTCCTCTATCGAAGAAAACAAATTTGGATATCTAATTCTTATGTCATATTCTAACTCCCAAGTTTCTTCTACAACTTTCTGATTCCTCCACAGTACTTTTACTAAGGCTATCTCCTTTCTTCTCAGCTTTCGAACTTGGCGATCTAGAATTTCAATGGGATCTTCTTCAGAAGACAAGAAGTCTGTCACTTTGATACTCTCTACTGGCAATACCATGGAATGATCTCTAATGCATTTCTTCAACATTGATACATGGAAAACCAGATGAACGGAACCCAAACATGCAAGCAATTTAAACTCATATGCAACTGTACCAATATTTTTCAAAATCAGATATGGCCCTACATAATGAGGGCTTAATTTACCCCTTTTTCCAAACCGCATAACTCCTTTCATAGGAGAAACCTTGAGAAATACCTAATCACTAATTTCAAACTCTAGTTCTCTTCTCCGAACATGGGCATAGGACTTCTGACGACTCTGAGCAGTATTGAGTCATTCTCTAATGATTTTCACTTTCTCCATTGCCTATTGAATAAGATCAGGCCCATACAACTGAGCCTTACCCACTTCATACCATCCTATCGGAGACCTACATATTCTCCCATATAAGGCCTCAAAAGGAGCAATCTTGATCCTGGAATGGTAGCTATTATTGTAGGCGAATTCAACCAGTGGCAGGTGATCTACCTAACTACCTTTGAAATTAATGATGCATGCCGTTAACATATTTTCGAGGGTCTTAATGGTACGCTCAGCTTGCCCATCCATCTGAGGGTGGAAAGTTGTGTTCAAATTCACTTATGTACCTAAACCCTTCTGAAAGGATCTCCAAAACTGAGATGAAAACTACGTACCTCTGTCGGATATAATTGACACTGGTTCCCCATGCAATAGAACTATCTCCTCAATGTAAATCTTAGCATAAACCTCTCCCAAATAATTCGTCCTCACAGGCAAAAATTGGGATGACTTGGTCAACTAATCTACAATCACTCATATAGAATCGTACTGGTTTTAGGATCTCAGAAGTCCTGTAATATGGTCTTTATTTATCATCTCCCACTTTTATAAAGGCAGGGCTATCTCTTGGAAAGTACCACCCGGCCTCATATTTTCTACCATCACTTGCTGACAGTTCAAACTCTTGGACACAAAATCAGCTACATCACGTTTCATGTTATTCCACCAATACAAGGTTTTCAGATCATGGTACATCTTAGTAGAACCTGGGTGAATGACATAACTTGAAGTGTGCACCTCATTAAGGATTCTTTCCAATAGGCCATTGATATTCGGAACGCACAACCTACCCTGAAATCTTAGAATACCATCGCCACCAATTTCAAATGACATAACCTTTTTTTGACCCACATCTTTCTTAATTGGCATCAAGATGGGATCTTCAACCTACTTCTCCTTAACTTCAGCACAAAGAGATGACTTAGCTAACTCAAGAAAAATCACCCCTCCATCTTTGGAATCTAAGAGTCGCACTCCTAGATTTGCAAGGTGGTGAATATCCTTCACCATCTCTTTCTTTCCTTCTTTTACATGAGAAAGGATGCCCATAGACAACCTGCTCAAGGCGTCGGCTACAATATTTGCCTTTCCCAGATGGTAATGCAGACTCATATCATAGTCTTTCAAAATATCCATCCAAGAACTCTGCCTGAGGTTCAATTCTTTCTGTGAGAAAACATACTGTAAACTCTTATGGTCAGTATAAATATCAACATACACTCCATAGAGATAGTGCCTCCAGATTCTAAGTGCAAACACCATGGCTGCTAACTCTAAGTCATGAGTGGGGTGATTGCGCTCATGCGCATTTAACTTCCTAGATACATAAGCTATCACCTTACCATGCTGCATCAATACACAATCAAGTCCCATACGGGATGTATCACAATAAACCATAAAATCATCTACACCCTCGGGAAGGGTCAAACAGGAGCAGTAGTTAGCTTGTCCTTTAATTTCTCAAAACTATTTTCACACAATTCAGACCACACAAACTTCATCTTTTTCTGAGTCAGCTTAGTAAGTGGAGTAGCTATGGAAGAAAAACTCTCTACGAACCTTCTGTAGTACCTCGTGAAACCCAAGAAGCTTCGAATATCAGTTGGAGTCATCGGTCTGGGCCATTTTCTCACTGCTTCAACTTTCTAGGGTTCCACTCTTATCCCATCACTAGACATAATATGCCCTAGGAAGGCAAGAGCGTCAGACTATAATTCACAATTAGAAAATTTGGCATACAACTGATGATCCTTAAGGGTCTAAAGGATAATTCAGAAGTGATTGGCGTGATCCTCTTTACTCTTAGAATAGATCAAAATATCATCAATAAATATAATGAAGAACAAGTCAAAAAACTAATGGAACAGTCTATTCATAAGATCCATGAAGGCTGCAGGGGAATTAGTCAACCCGAAGGATATGACTAGAAATTCGTAGTGACCATATAGGGTTCGGAAGGCTGTCTTGGGTATGTCTTATTCCGTAACTTTCAACTGATGATAACCCAAACGAAGTTCTATTTTTGAAAAGCACTTGTCACCCTGAAGCTGGTCAAAAAGGTCTTCAATCCTAGGAAGATGATATTTATTTTTAACCATGACCTTTTTCAGCTGACGGTAGTCTATGAACATTCGAAGGGACCCATCCTTCTTTCGCACAAAAAGCACGAGTGCACCCCATGGGGAAACACTAGGACAAGTAAAACCTTTGTCTAGGAGGTATGGTATTTCTTTACCTCCTTTAGTTCTGTGGGAGCCATTCTATATGGCGGAATAGAAATAGGACGAGTGTCTGGCAACACATCAATACCAAAATATATATCTCTATTAGGGGGTATCCCTGGGAGATCTTCGGGAAAGACTTCTGGGAATTCATTCACTATAGGGACTGACTACAGAGGAAGGTTTCCAACTTTTGAATCTTTTACTCAGATTAGATGATACATACAACCTTTGGAGATAAGCTTTCGGGTTCTAAGATAAGAGATAAAGTGACCTCTAGGTTCCACAGAACTCCCTGTCCATACAATTAGTGTCTCATTTGGGAAAGAAAAAGTGACCTTTCAAGTTCTGCAATCTAGGGTGGCATAACATAAATAGAGCCAGTTCATCCCAAGGATGGCATTGAAGTCTATCATATCCAGTTCTATAAGGTCTGCTACCATTCCCCTACCATGAATAGACACAACACAATTTCTATATACCCTTCTAGCAATAACAGAATCACCTATGGGAGTAGAAAAAGAGAAGGGTTCTACAATAACTTCGGGCTCAAACCTAAAACCAACAGCCACATAAGGGGTCACATAAAATAGAGTAGACCCGGGATCAAGCAATACATAAACATCACGAGAAAAGATTCGTAACATACCAGTGACAACATCTGGTAAATCTTCCACCTCCTGGCGGTTAGTCAAAGAATATAACCATTTACGATCATTTTCGGCAGCTGAAGGGGCACCCATAGGGAAAGGAGCTGTGGAGGTTGCTTGAGACTTATCCCCCTCCCCCCCCCAAGTATTTACTCCAGCAGATAGATAATCTCTTTGATGGTGACCAACTTTGCCAAAGTATAGCAGTTTCTTCCGTTACACCTGCACTTCCCAAGATGATTTCTTCTGCAAACCTTATACTGGGGACGATTACTAAGCTGCTTGGCCAAACTACCCTGAGACTGTGTACCTAGAGCATTAGACCCATGAGGAGTCTGAAAATTCTGAGTTTTTCTGTCTATCGGTAGTCTGGGTGCTGGGGCGCTAGCTGCTGATTGTGCATTATTCCAAAACACCTTCTTCTTTGACCACTTATTACCACAGTTACCACTCTGCAGCTGATTCTAGTTCTGGTTTGCAGATCTAGCTATCTTAGACTATCTGTCTTTCTCTCTAGATTCAGCAATATTTTTCTTCTTCTCTTCCACTTAATGTATAGGAACGGTCAGTCGAGCAAAGTCTAACTCCTTATTTAAAATATCCCCCTGGCACTCAAGTACCAGGTCATCAGCAAGGCTAAATGTAAACTTTCTCATTCGGGCCGTCATATTACTAGTAAACTCTGGTGCATAGCGGGCTAGTTTAAAAAACATCAAAGTGTACTCCTGGACACTCAAACTTCCTTGCTTTAGATTTATAAACTCTTTTGCTTTGGCCTCTCTCAACTCCAGAGGAAAGAATTGATCAAGGAAAGCTTCCACAAATTTTCCCTAAACTGTGGGCTTAGCACGTTCACCTTATTCATCTTCCTAGTCGGCATACAACTGACTCTCAACGTTCTTGAGTTTTTAGGTTGCTAGCTCTACCCCTTCAACCTCATCTGCATCCATCACCTTAAAGATTTTTTCTATCTCATCCACGAACTCCTGTGGATCTTCCTCCACCTTGGTGAAAGAGAACTTAGGTGGGTTCAACTTCATGAAATGTTCGACTCCAGTAGCCTCAGATATAATAGGTCCAGACCTAACATCTTTCATTCGTTGAGCTTTGTTGGATACCAACTGTGTAATCATATGAATAGACAGTTTAAATTCTATATTTGAAATATCTCCCGGAGTAGTTGGGGGATGGTTGGCATTAGTTGCGGAGCCCGAGGTGAATTGGTCAAAACTGGAGGGACTCACGGAGTATGGAAAAATTCTAGAGTGTGAGACCTGTTATGGGTCTGCATCCCATGGGTGGGATGGGCCTTATCTACCTGAGCATTCTGATCGATGATATGACGTGGAGGCATAACTGTGTTTTTGAAACACAAGTGATCGTTGATTAGGGAACAGTTCAGACTCTGAAGTACTAACTAAATCACAAAGAAGGGAAATATTTCCTAAACTCCTAGAAGCCTCTTTCTTATAAGTGTAGTGCGCTATACACCCATAAAAAAGACTCTGCCCGACGCGATTTTGCAGATACCCTGGGACCATGAATCGTTCTTTGATACCATGTTTGTCACAACCCGAACCATGGCCTGGACGTGACGAGCATTTCAAACCATTGGGGCCCGAATCACCCCTATCTGTCTGGTAATCATGCACCAAATTCATATGGTCAAAGAAATGCGGAAAAACACAATAATTCAGAAACATGGTCATAAATATGAAAAGAGACAATAATGGGGAGATAATGTTCCCTCAACATCAATTATCCTCTGAACAACTATCTGCAAAAATCTCTAACAAATGACTGAAACAGTGTCTATCTTAAAACTGGGACAAGGCCCCCAGTAGACCCAAAAATTAAACATAAGATAAAAGGACGGCAGGACATAAGACCTTCATAAATATAGAAGGCTCACCACTTGTCTCTATAGCTCTGTACAAAAGTTGTAATGATACTCTGGACCCCTAGACTGGGCCTTTAAACCTGAGAGGTTGGAGAGGGAAGGAGGTAAGCACAAAAGTACTGGCATACAGAGATATCAAAGCAAAACATAATATTTTTACAAAATATAGTTGAGATCCATTATAAAGCAATCTCATATCAAATTATTTGAAAGCATATGGGTGTAATGCATAGTTTTTCTCAACAATAATGAAATGCAACTGAGCTAGGTAGAATACCCTACATAATTTACACCAACTGTCAAACCTCGGTTTCCTCTGAGATTAGAGTATAAGTGAGGGAGAGACACACAAGACCACGAAGCATGATGTCTCGACCCAAATCAAATATGGTAGTGCACAAGGCCACAAAGCATGGCACCAAACCATAATCCCAATTTGGGATAATATAATATCAGGTACGCAAGACCACAAAACATGGTACCAAGTTTCCGAGTCAGCAGACACGGTTTCCAGCATAGAATCTTTTGACTCATGCTTTCTTCGGGCAACCACCTATCTCATTTTAAATCAGTGCATTTAAACTCACTTCATAATCCTTTACATATCATACTTTATAGGGTATCATCATACCGGACTTGCATGTCATCAATATGATATCAATCTCTTTATTCAATCATCATATGCAATATTCTTCAATATGAACAAAACAACCCTCTCTTTGAAAGTCGAGAATCATAGCATTTCATAGCACTTTTCGAAATATTTCATGACATGTTTTTAAAGATGATTTTAAAACCATTCATATCATATGAAAATTTAAAACATCATATCTAAAGAGGGATTCCAAATAATTCATGCTGTCAATTCAACATCATCTCAAATCATATGCAATTACATATATAATTTATCAAATCATTTCTTGGAAAGGCCTAAAAGACCAAAACAACATCATTAAAGCATTTGAAACATAACTATATTCATAATTTCAAAACCCCCATTGAAAAACATGATTTAAATTGACCATGAGATTTTAGGATAACCCCACGTACCTCTATTTTTAAGGATAACAGATGTTTCTTGAAACTTGTGGATTGGTGGTTCGAAATATGTAATTATCTTTGAAACCCTACGTTCAAATCCTAAACCAGTTGGGCTTTTATTTTGAAACCCGAAAAAGAATCTTGAGTGCTTTTTGATGAAAGAATATGTATTTTGGGGCTCTCTATTACTGCTAGAACTTCTTTAGAAAGAGTATTGATGAGATACTCTAGATTGAGTATAAGTGTCCAGTATAGTTCAGTCTATATGTCCAGCAAATCAGTTTAGCAGTCAGATTCACATGACTTGTTTTCTCTTCTCTTTATTTAATCATGCTACCCAAAAATCTTAGATATGTTACAATTCCAAGATATAGTATACTAGTGATTGCGAGTATAGATCAGTTCATGCATCTTGCATTAAATTCAGATTCCATATGTTCAGTTATGAGTCAATTCGTAGGTGCCCTGTGCCTTACCTCAATTTTCTAAGTATCTCAGTGAATTGAGCATTAATAGAGGGACGTAGGGTCCAAAGGGGGAGATACCCCATTCAGCTGCATGCATAGATTCTTATTACAAGCTTCACACCAGTTATCATTGCATATTTAGTCATACATCATATGTCAGTTCAGTTAGATATGCATGCATTAAAAATGCATGTTCAGTAGAAAAGTTCATCTTATCAGTTTATTTAGTTTTGTACTCATGAGAACAACTCAGTAACAAATCCATGCATCAAATACGCACGTTCGGTATAAGAACTTAGAATATCAGTAGCTCCAATCTTATAGTCATGTTTCAGATCAGTGTATTTTTTTTTAGAGAAACATATCATGTCCGCTTTATTCCAACCTCTAAGCTTCAATATATTCTTACCCATCATTCGAGGATGAATGATCCCAAGGGGGACATAATGTAACACCCTATATTTTTGGGCTAGTGTTTAGACCATCGTTCCTACGTATATAGACCTGACCAAAATTATTCTTGTAATGCCCCACATTTTGGGCTATAATATAGACCATGATTTTGATGCGTTGATAATCCTGAAGCCATAAATCCTATGCCAATATTTCATGTTAATTATTTGCGTAGTATGTTAATACATTCATACTTAAGGACGAGTTGAAACTATTTTGATCAATTAAGTTTTAGTGGACATTGTAAGTTGTGTCAACTTTCATTGACCATAACACTTTGTATATGTCGAATTAGAGAGCCTACTATGTATCAAATGATAGGTCTTCGAGTTATCTTTCCAACAATATTAATTTTGCTAAAATTCGACACTCGAGCAAGAAGTTATGGTCTGTCAAAGTAGTAGGTGGCACCTATGTAAACATAGGAGATAGCATAGGTGGCGCCTATGTAAACATAGGCGATAGCATAGGCGGTGCCTATGTAAAGGTTTCAAGTGACTTAAACACTCCATTATTGGGGCAAAATGGTACTTTTTCACCCTTAATTAGCCATAAGCACGAAATTTAGTTCCCAAAGACCCCAAAATACAACTTCATTCATCCAAATTGTTCAAGAACTCTCCCTAGGGTTTCAACATAAAAACCCAAGTAGTTCAAGATTCAATCATGGATTTTCAAATAAATTGAATATTTGGAATCTCCGCAACATAGGCTTCAAGAAGCACCTACCATATTTGTATATAGAGGTACGTGGGGTTATCTCAAAAATCTCATGGGCTTTAAAATTCATGTTTTCAGAATGGGGGTTTTAAAATTATGAATATGATTATGTTTTAAACTTTTTATGATATTTATTTGGTCTTTACGCCTAATTCTAATGTGATTTGATATATTATATATGGATATGCATGTGTTTTATAATGATGATATATTGAGAGCATGATTTACACGAAACCCCTCTCTTGATATCATATTGTTTTAAGTTTTCACTTGATGTGAATTGTCTGAAATCATCTTGAAATACATGTCACAAAATATCTTTAAAATGTCATGATTTGGATATGGTTTTTGACTTTCAAAGAGAGGTTTGTTTTGTTCGTGTTGAAATATATTGCATATTATTATTGAATGAAATGAATGATATGATACTGATGACTTGCAAGTTGGGTATGACGATACCCTACAGAGTATGACATATGATTGATTTGAACAAAGTTTGAATGCACTGATTTTCATGAGAGATGTGGGTGCCCGAAGAACGCGTTTGAGTGAAAGGGCTCATCACTGGAAACCGTAGTTGCCGATGCGGGTCATATGATATTGTATCCTACATAGGAGGATAATAAAATAATTGGGACATCTCACATGGGGGATTCCGTGCGGTGTACTCACATGGGGGGTATACCGGCTCCAAATCCTGATGGCTACTTGGATTGGAGGCTTGGCCGCCAAGCACCAGAGGTTGATTCCACATAGCCATGGAATTACAATTGTAAGGTATTCCACTTAAATCAATCGCATTACATTTTATATTGACCCCCTTCCCTCCTAGGTTTGAAGGCACAGTCTAGTGGTCCAGAAAATTAATAGATTTCCTCAGACAGATTCGTAGAGTCACTTGGTGAGCCTTCTATATTTCAAAAGGCCTGATATCTGACAGTTTCATTTATTATTTATTAGTTTTGGGTCTACTGGGGGACTTGTCCCAGTTTTAAGATAGATATTTGTTTCATTCATGTAGTAGAGATTTTGCAGACGTTATAGAGTTGTTGATTGAGATTATGGGACATTGTTTCCCATTATTTTTTCCATATAATTCTTGACCATGTTTCTGTTATATAGTGTATCATCCACATTTTTTGTCATATAAGTCATGTCCATAATTACCAGATAGATAAGGGGTGTTTTAGGCCTTGATGGTTTAACATACTCGTCAGGGCCAGGGCCCAGTTCGGGTTATAATAATTGGGTATGTATGGTTCTGTTAGTAATAGAGAGACTTTGATGGGTTTATTTGTACTAGATCTGGTTGATTTTGTTATTATTCTGGGTATGGATTGGTTATACTCTTATTACTCATCCTTAGATTGTGAAACTCGTAAGGTTGTTTTTAAGTTCCTTAGTGAACCGATTATAGAGGGGGGTGGTTCCCTAGCTCCTAGGGAAAGGTTAATCTCCAAATAGTGTTTTTATTACTTGGTTTGGATTAAAGATTCTAACTAGGAAGGTCTTTTTCTTCTTTTAGTTTCAGTGGTAAATGAGTTTCCTGAGGTCTTATTGGATGATCTTCCTGGTGTTCCACCTGATTGGGAGATTGAGTTTTGTATTGATTTAGTTTCGGACACTTATCTAATATATGCTCCTCGTTGTAGAATGACTCCAGCTGAGTTAAGGGAGCTTAAAGAGCAGCTTAAGGATCTTTAGGATAGAGGGTTTATTTTTCCTAGTATGTCCCCGTGGGGTGCATGAATATGGTTCATGCACAAAAAGGATGGTTCCCTTTTGATTTGCATTGACTATCCGTAATTGAATAAGGTAATGATCAAGAACAAATATCCTCTTCCAAGGATACATGACTTGTTTGATTAGTTTCAAGGTGCCAAGTTCTTTTCCAAGATAGATTTTTGGTCTGGGTATAATTAAGCTTAATATTAGGGAGGTAGATATCCCTAAGAAAATTTTTCATACTCGATATGGGCACTTTGAATTTTTAGTGATATAATTTGTCTTGACTAATGCCCAAATGACATTTAAGGATTTGGTGAATAGGGTTTTCAGCAGTTTTTAGATCTTTTTGTCACTGTGTTTATTGATGACAATTTTATGTGTTGTAAAAGCGAGGTGGAGTATGCCAATCACCACCATATGGTGTTACAGACCTTGAAGGAATAACAGTTGTATGCCTTCTTATCCAAGTGTGATTTTTGGTTGAACGCTGTGACTTTCTTGGGTCATGTTCTTTTTAATGAGGGGATGATGGTGGATCCGTAAAAGGTGAATGTGATTAAGAAGTTGCCTAGACCCATGACTCCAACTGATATTCGGAGATTCTTAGGTTTATTAGGTATTTTAGGCAGTTTATGGAATGTTTCTCAACAATAGCTACCCAATTGGCTAATTTGACTTGGAAAAAGGTAAAGTTTTCTTGGTCAGATAAGCGTTAAGGGAGTTTCAAGAGGCCTATGGGAAAGCTAACTTTGGCTCCAATTTTGACAATGCTTGAAAGCAATGAGGGGTTTGTGGTTTATTGTGATGTATCTCGGGTGGGACTTGGGTATGTTTTAATGCAGCATGGGAAGGAAATTGCCTATGCTTCTAGGCAGTTAAAGCTGCATAGGTGAAACTATCCTACTCATGATTTGGAGATGTTTGTGGTGGTTTTTACTTTGAAAATCTGGCAGCACTATTTATATGGGGTACACATGGACATCTTTTCTAATCATATGAGTGTACAGTATGTGTTCACTCAAAAAAAGCTACATCTCAGGAAAAAAATAGTTGGAACTTCTCAAGGATTACGATATAAGTTTTCACTAACACCTAGGTAAAGCTAATGTAGTTGCTGATGCTCTTAGCAGGCTGTCCATTGGGAGTTTGGCTCTTATAGAGAAAGTAAAGAGGGACTCTGTGAAGGTTATTCACCGTTTGGCCAATTGTGGAGTTCATCTCTTAGACTCCAAAAATGGTGGTGTGATGGTTCAGGAAGTGGTTAGGTCATCTCTTGGTGTAGACATCAAGGAGAAGCAAATTCTAGATCCTGTATTAATGAAAATAAAGAGTGTTGTTGGTGGGAAAAAGGTAATGCTATTTGAGATTGATGGTGATGTTACTTTATAGTACCAAGGACGATTGTGTGTTCGTGATGTCAATGGTTTGCTACAAAGTGTTTTAGCTGAGGAGCATAAATCATGTTATGTTGTTCATCCCAATTTAATAAAGATATATCATGGTCTCAAGGAGATGTATTAGTGGAATGGTATGAAAAGGGATATGGCTATTTTTGTAGCCAAGTTCATGGTTTGCCAAAAAGTCAAAGTTTAGAACATGAGGCCTGGCAGGTTGTTTTAAGAAATTGATTTGCCCAAATTGGAATTGGAGATAATAAATATGGATTTCATTACAAGTCTTCCTCGGTCTTAAAACCAATTCGATTTGATAAGGGTCATTGTGATAGGATGACATAGTCTGCTCACCTCTTGCTAGTGGTAGAGGAATATGCAAAGTTGTATCTTCTGCAGATTTTGAAGCTGTATTGAGTACTTCTTTTAATTATCTCTAATTGTGGTATGCAGTTTTTATCTCACTTTTAGCGGTCTTTTCAGAAATGATTGGGGACTAAGGTTAGTCTGAGTACTACTTTTTATCATCAAATGGATTGGCAAGAAAAGAGGACTATAAAAACATTTAAGGATAATCTTTGGGCATGCGTGATTTATTATGAATGCAATTCGGTTGAGCATCTACCTTTGGTAGAGTTTTCTTATGATAATAGTTACTATTCTATTATTGGAATGGCCTCTTTTGAGGTATTGTATGGTAGGAGGTGTAGATCTCATATTAATTGGTTTTAGCTTGGTGAGGCAGACATATTTGGTCTTGATTTTGTTTATACGGCTATGGAAAAAGTAAAGGTGATTCAGGATAGAATTAAGGTTTCCCAAAGTTGCCAAAATTCCTATGCGGATGTAAGATGTAGAGACTTGAAGTTTAAGGTTAGGGATCAAGTGTTCCTAAAGGTATCTCCCATAAAGGGAGTAATGCATTTTGGTAAAAAAGTAAAGCTCAGTCCCCGGTTTGTTGGTCCTTATACATTTTTTAGGAGGGTTAGTAAATTGCATTCTAAATTGGAGTTGCCTTCTAGTTTAAGCTTTGTTCATTCGATATTTCACGTTTCCATGTTGACAAAGTGCATTGGTAATCTTTCTTCGGTTGTTCCTTTACAAGCATTGTGTATCTTTTTTTCTTTGTCTTATGAAGAGTTTTTTATTGAGATATAGGATCGGAAGGTTTGTCGGCTATGGACCAAGGATGTGGCCTCAGTAAATGTTTTATGGCAGACCACAAGTTGGAAGAGGTTACATAGGAAGTGATAGAGGACATGAAGTCAAAATATTTGTATCTGTTTTATGCTCCCTGGATTCATGCGGAAGGTATGTATTCTTTAACATACTTTTTTTTTCAAACTTTGTTAAATGAAAGATTAATATCCTTTCATCTTTATTTAATAACTAGGTTAATGGTTGGAATTATATTTGATAATGCAAATGAATCGTGGTACTATTTACCTGACCTTATACGTCTTTCAGAGATGAATATTCCTAGTAAGGGAGTATATAACACCCTGGATTTATGACCCTTACTTGGATTTCTAGTTTTTGGACAAAATACAACTATGGGGTACGGTTCGTATGGGTTGGACGTTTGTTGACCAGTGTTGGTTGGTGAGTTGTATTGGTTTCTTTAAAGGGTATGCGTTGGTGGGTACGAGTCATATGGTTGGATATGGGTCATTTGTTTTGGGGGTTTTCCTTCTCTTAATATTACACTTGGTAGCTTAACTTGGATCTGAGTTCGAGTGGCTCACCATGAGCCGTAAATTAAAGTATGAGTCATACCATGGACTTGTCTGGTGGACAGTGTTCAAATCTCCTGTGATCCTAATCTGCCAGGTGTACGGGTTAAGGGTTCTAGTTGTCTGCATTGGGTGCGACTTGGTTTGGGTAAGTCATACATTAGATAGTGTTGGGTCCAACAAGGAGTCCTAGGTTATGAGTTGTGGGTAGCATTTGGTAGTCATCTAATCTGGGTATGACTGGTATAGTTAGTCGTACCCTATGACAGGAATTTTATGCAGTTTAAACGATGGCAATCTGGAAATTTCCCCACTGAACCTAATAAGTCCCTATGACTTTTAAATCATATGAGAGGTTATTTTCCCTATTATTCGATTCATTAACACTTTGAAAAACACTTTATAATCCTCTTTAAAGTTATTGGGCAAAGGAAGCTAGGGTTTTTTCTTAGGGATTAATTTGGCGCTTGTGTTGGAGATTTATTTCCATTATCCTCTCAATTAAGGAATATACTCTTCCCTCATTGTTAGTTCAAACTAAAGGCATGGTTTTATACATTGTTTTCATGGCAGGGTTCATTGTATGGTTTGGGGGTTTTCAAATATGTGTTGGGGTTTTTGTTATAATGGCTTGGTTATGGTTTCCCATGTTTTAATTATGTTATTACATGCTTAAATGGTGGTTTTGGATAATTGGTTGCATGGGAATGGTCATATGGTAATTGGCTTTTTTTTGGGAATACTATGCCCCGATATGTTTGATAAAATGCCTATGGTAATGCTTTTACTATATTATTAGATTTTTAATGGAACTATTCCATGGGATTGTTTTGTAATGGAACTCTAAACGGTTTAAATAGTTTGGAATGGTCAAATGAAATAGTTTGGTGGTTATGGTTAATTGAAAATCCTTGTGGGTACAATGAAATCCCCCCAATTAAACATGCTAGTAAACATACTTGTGGGGTATAATGGAATTCCCTAATCAAACATAATAATGGAACACTTGTAGGGTTCATGGGACTCCCTCAAGTGAACTTGGTAAATAGGTACACGGGAATCCCTTTACCATAAAAGGTCTAGCTAAGGACAATATTTGCAAGTTATAGTCGGTATGGCGATACCACTATTAATTGCCTTGGTTAATAATAAATGGAATAATGGATTGGTGAGTTGGAAATAGTTAAAATTGGGCAATAATGGCAGTGTGTGATAGATAATAGTGAAGGTGGAAGTTCAATGAACAAACACAGTAAACTCATGTTTTCCGACATGTCATGCCAACCATATATTATACTATGAGGTACGAGGGAATACTCTAAGTACACTGTACATATGATTCATGGAGAGCTACGGGTACTTGGTAATCCCCTACTTTTGTGCTATCTTTGATTCATGCAGCTGCACACATCGGGGCCCTTTCAGGGGGTTACAATAGATCCATATGGCCTGTGGGTGGTTTAGGATGGTTAAGATATACATAACCAAGTTAATGATTTTAAATTCATGGTAAACTCAGTTCCTTTTCCCAGTGTGGTAATATATATGTTTATGGTTTGTATGCATATGATTGGTTTAGTTGGTTTTACCGGATGGCATTATTTTATCCTTATCTTTAGTTTATGCTAGCGTTCACCCTCTAATCCATCTTCAGATGACTATATCCCCACGTGATGAAGGAACCGACTATTCTACTAATCCTAATAGTGATCTATTTTTGGGACTAGCTTTTGGATTGAGGTGGTAAGCTTCCATCATTCCAGAAGGCTCTATTTCATGTTATGGACATTTTCATTTACTTTGGTTACTTTATCGATATTGGTTTGTTCTATGGATGGGGGCATGTCTAAACCGGATATTGGTTCGCTTTTGGCTAGAATCTTTTGTGGAACTACTATAGGTTGGTATGTGCGAGATCCAAGTTTGTGTAAGACTTGGTATTGACATTGGTATCGGTGCTGATATCGTAGGACTAAATTTCTAACTATTTCATCCATTTTTATTTTGGCATTATTTATACTTATTATGGAGCTCATATGGTTATGGTTTTGGATTACTGTTTGTTTGGTATTAGTTATTTATTGATATCGGATGGTTGGACTCATTTGGGTGGTCATGGATAAAGACCTATCATAGAGTCTTGGATTATGTAATGACATTATCTTATTATATGTATGGAATTCATCCGACTCAAGATATGCATTGGTCGGTTGGGTTGGGTAATGGGGGTTGTCTCTAGTCCTAGTTGGACTTGGGATACCTATTACGACATGTCCCTGGTTTGGGTCGTGTCACTCAGATCGTGCGATCGCAAACACATAGGCTGCATTGCATCATCATGAATGTCTCATGATCCATCCAAAATCCAATATGAGCAAACAAGTTATGTAACCACATTGATTTCGACATTTTGTATGCATTGGTGATGTTGTATTTTCAATATAAGGTCTTTTCAACAAAATGAGGGGCCCACACTCAAATTTCCATTTTATCAACTCTCTGACCTGTAAGTCGAAATGATTTTGGCTATAGTAAACCTGTACCAAAGATCTACCCAGACTAAACTCAACATTCTGGAGTTGTTGGTGCAGTAAGAATTCACAACCAATTTTTATTTACCGATGATTTTGCTCGATGGACATTTGGAACCACCAAAGACTTCAAAATAGGAAAATGGTTCTAAAAACCAAACAAACTGCCCGATAACTGAAGTATCAGTTCCACCAACTCATAAATGACTTGTGGAAGATATTGGAAAGATTTAATAGCGAAAATAAGTGGAATCACGTGAAATAACCTAATGGTTCATTACAACATCCGCTCTTAAAGAACTTTCATCCCCAAAAGTTAAAGATGAAGAAAAATACCTAAAGTTTCAAACAGGTAAGGATATTGGGACTCGATCTCACTATTGATCTCTAAATTGGCCTCCTCCATTGGGTGATGCCTTTACTGAACCTTAACTACATGAATCACTCTGGTACCTAACTGCCCCAATCACTAGCCAAAATAAGAACAGTCTCATCTACAAAGGTCAACTACTCATCCAACTAGAAAGAGTCCCGCCTAAGCACATGATACGAATCAAGAATATACTTTTGCAACATAGAAAACCGAATGAACAACAGCAAAATCTGGTGGCAAGGTTAACTCAAAATCCACCTCACCAACTGCGTGGAGAATCTCAAAAGGAACAATATATTGAGGACTTATCTTACCCTTACTTTCAAATATCATCACACACCTTATAGGCAACAAATGAAGGAACACACTATCACCAACTCTGAATCTTAAGGAATGGAGGGTGCTCTTAACCTATCCTGAATTACCCTAACTCTATAAAATGAGTCCTAAAGCATATCCGTACCACGAGGCCTCACCTCAGAAGTCTCAAACCATATTATCAAAGCACTGGCTGTGTGGTTTCACTAAACTCTACTGTTATACCATATCCCAGCTTCATTTTTCCTGTTTCTACAAAAGTAAAGATGTAAGAAACTAAGTATAGTGATGCACCTGCTTATCATATTATGTTTGTTACTTATGTTTTAAGATACTTCAGTTTTTAGTTTATTTTAGTCTCTTGGTGCGATTACTTATACTTAGTAGGTGTGTTTAAATATTATGTACCTAATCAGTTTTGCTTATTGCATTCACCCCCGCTTACTCGATACATTCCAGAGTACTAATCCACATATGAGTTTGTGTGGCTATATTGTTTCATAAAGTCGGTAACAGTTGTAGCCTACATATCCTAATCAGACAGTTTGCAGCTTCCAGCCAGCAGGTGATGAGTTCTCTTATTTCAGGGACACTAGTCAGTTGTTGTTTGCGTACCTTATTTTGATTATTCATGAGTATTAATTAGTGGTAGTTGGAGACATGTCCAAGCTATCTATAGTAAATATAGTAGAGGCTTTATAGATTGCCAATCAGAGTCATGAAATGTAAATTTTATTTCTCTTTTCAATTTTCTCAAATTATAAATTTTATGAGTATTATATTTACCTAGATTTTGTCATGATTATATTTCCCCACAACAAAATAGCTATTTAATATATTTTAAATCAGTTGCTCTAGTATCATGCTAGTACATAGGTTAGCTTAGGATAACCTATGGTTTGAAGCAGCTTGTTAGGAATAGGGGTGTTACGACCCGAACTAGGGACTAGCTATGATGGTCATCTCATGTCCACCGCAAACCAAAAACCACCACTAGAACCTAAGACAAACACCACACATTGCCCAATAATGGTTGAATTCCAAACATATAACAAGATAACATAAGACAAGATCAAATAATAAAAGATATGTCTATATCTGATAGTCAGCAACTGACCCTAAAATCAACCAACCAACACCACCTAAGTCCACAGTAATCCAACAAAGCCTCTATACAAAGAAAACCATAACCAATCTTTGTTGGGACATGTACCCGACTCTGACAGATGATAATGGAAATGATAATATTGATGATAATGTGTACTCTTAATTCCAGTCAATGAGAGTAATTGATGAAATATCTAAGTATTTTGGAGAACGGATGCTCATTATTCACCACAAAAAACCGACAAACAGAGCTAACCCACCTAACTCTACACAAAAAATATAGTAGTATCACTGGTGTCTCAATCGTGTAGGTATATTAAGTACGGAGATAGTTAGTAGGATGAATAGTATCATATAACTCAGTGATAGGGGAAAAAATAATGTCAAGTCAAGACATTTCAAATACCATATGAACTGCATCATAATACATATATAATTAATTTGTCGAAATAGGGAGCAAGGTTTAGCATAGAGTAAAATATTATCCTTGATTATGTTGGTCAACCATTATAATATGAACACAAGTCATCAAGAGTATGAGAAAATCTGAGGGAAATCTAAAGCAACCAAGGAAACTAACCATCCCATATATATATATCAAGTGTCACATATGCACACAAGTCATCAAGACCAAACCTTATGTCGGCAAACACGAGTTTTCATTTAAAGTCATCCAAGACCCACATGTTCACGACTTCCTTATATAACCCCTACTAAGCCTAATTGAAAGAAAATTTCACATAACCTATTTACTAATCAGTGAACCAACCAATAAGGAACACCATGGGTATCGTCATACCCAATCACTTGCAAGATTATCTATATGCCATAACAATCACATTAAAACTTATGGGAATGCCTTGCCCTTTTTGTGTATTAATATCAAAATCTTGGTTGAATAACTCTCCCCATTTGTTCAATAATATGGTAGCCAACAAGGCTTTTAAAATCAAAGTTCATTAGTTTACCAATTATGCAATGCAATAACATAGGTGAGTAAGTCAAATCAAATAACAATTTCACAATTAAAAGTAGTTTACATAAGTAGGTTGAGGAAACACCAATATTCAAAACCAATTCCATCTTCAAAGCATCAATTTCAAAAAAACGATGATCCCTTAGTATATTCACCATACCCATGAAACCCATTTACTGAAAACTATTAATAAAGCATCAATAATGCATAACAAATCATGGGAAAGTAGTTCAAGAAGAAACTATGTCAAAACCCTCAAACATGTTGAAAATCCATAATCAAACCACCTAATAAAACTAATTTAATTCATGCATTACACAAAATAAAAATTAGGAATGATTAACAAGAATAAATTATCCAAGTTTATGGAGATAAATCAACCCTTGAGCCCTTGGAGGACGTACTTCTTGGAAACCCTATGTATCCTGCTTGAGAGAATTTAAGAGATTTTTGATAGTGTTTGATTAAATTACTCCCTTGAGTGCTTTATTAATGTGGGGCTTTAATTGGGTAAGAAGGAGATTTTCCAAAGTTCCCTCAATTGAAAATTTGAAATTTATTCTTTAATGACTACGGGTCACTATACGACTCGTATGGATTTGTTACGACTCGTGACCATGAGTTGTAGCCAAGACCTGTTTCCATGAAACATACACTTTTGACCCTATGACTCATTACGTGACCCTACGACTCATAGGTTCCATGTTTTTTTCAAGATATTAAGCCCCAAGTCTTGGACCCTTACAAAAGTCTTTCCTCAGGTTATATAACACTATATGGCATTCTATAACACTAATTAAAGGATCATAACACCTCAAATACTCCCTCAAATACATTCTTGAAGATTAGTGACTAAGGTTTCTTCATATGTTCTTTAAAGGGCTCAAGGGACGAGATTTCTTTCATGAATCATGTATAAGGCATGTACTCCTTACCTAATTGTTATTTCAGATTAAAGGCATGTGTACTGTGTTTTAAACATTGGGCAATGAAAATTTTATGGTGGATTTAGAAATATTATTCAGGGCCTTTATGCATATGGTTTGGTATTAGTTTAAACTATGTTTTTACATGTTTTTTTTTTGTAATGGTTTGCATATGTGGATGGTTGTTGGTTATTGTTTAATTAATGGGTTTTAATTATCCCTAATTATGGTGATTCAGACATTGGTTTTAGTCTTGGTAAAGGTATACCCTCAACATGTTCGATAAAATACCTCAAAGAACATTTCTACACAATTATTGAGCTTTCATTGGACCTCTTGCATGGTTTGGTTTGGTAATGGAATTCTAAATGGTTTCCTATGGTTTTGCATGGTTTAATTGGTTTAAATGATACATATGCTTTAAATTTTTGGCATGGTTTAAAAGGTAAAGGTTTTGGTGGTCAGGATTGGTCTATTTAGAAAACTTTGCAAGATACATGGAAATTCCCCAAGTGAATGCATTATCAAAAGTGGTTTAAATGGTTTACAAAGGTTAAAGGATAATTGGTTATTCTTGTGGAGAGAATTGAAGTTTCCCAAGAGGTTAATATGGTAAACAAAAAGGGCACTTGAGAGTCCCCTCAACCTAAATGGTTTGGCAATGGATAAATGCTTATAAGTATAGGTGGTATGGCGATACCACTGTCTATTAAATTGCCTTGCTTACTAAATGGTAAATGGATTATTTGGACATGGTTTTAATTTAGGCATTAATCGAGGGATGTGGAACTAACCCATAGATGGTAGTGGTTTCGGGGGAACAAAAATTGGAAAATCATATTTGCTGATATGATGGGTCATCGATGACCACGTGTGAGTGTCATATGTTATATTGAGGGGATGTACTTGTAACCCCATGGGATATTTTACTGGGTCCCTCTCAGCAAGGGGAGCTGACCCATACGGCCCATGGTTGTGGTTAAAGGAAAGGGTTGCATAGCCCAGGTAAAGGTTTTTAAATTCCATGCTAAACCTAGTTACCTTTTCTCAGCACTTACATATATGTATGGTTGAAAGCATATGGATGGATTTTTTGTTTTGTAAATGGAATTATTTCATCGCTATCTTGAGTGAATGCTAGTGTTCACCTACTAAACAGTCTACTGGCGGCGGTATACCCACGCTATGTAGGAACAGACCATTCTATTCCTATTGCTTAGTGATTATATTCGAGATCAACTGTTGGATTGAAGTGGTGAGCATCAAGAGTTCGGAAGGCATCTATTTCATGTCATGGTCTGCTTTACATAATTCTTGTCTTTCATAAACTTTTGTTTTTTCTATCGTCGGGGGCATGTCTTGACTAGTTACTCTTTGGTTGGTCTAGAGGCTTTGTATGGACTACTGTGGACTTGGGTATGGTATGGATTGTTTATGTCATATACATATACATAGTTTGGATTATTATTCTATACGGTTTTGGTTTATGGTTTCCGCATTGGTTTGGTTGGTTATTTGGTGGATAGACTTGGTTAGGTTGGGCTCGATTGTAGACTTATCCTGGAGTCACCACATGAATAAATACGCTATCTTTTTATATGTTCGGACTTAAGTCGACTCAAGGTATACGTTTGGTGGATGGGTTGGGTAATAAGGGGTGGTCCCCGGTCCCGATTGGACTTGGGATGCCCATTACGTCTAGTCCATAGTTTGGGCTGTCACACACGATAAAACCCTGGTCACCTTATGATTTTCACACTATGACTCACAATGAGTCCTCACGACTCCTTTTGATCCATTCGTACTCAGAGAAGAAAACATAGCCACACGCACTAGTCAGGGTATGATTTGGGTCCAACGACTTGTCAAGACTCCCTATGATTCATAGAGTAAGTCGTAGTCTAGACAGTGAGGATAAAATTTTAGAAATTTTCAAGGATCAAGGATCTGGGGTGTTACATTCTCTCTCACCCCCCACCCCAGGATCATTCGTCCTCGAATGACAGCACAAAACATTTAGTAGAACGATTTGATTCCCAATACAACTATACTTACCTTTAACAAAGACAGAAAACAAAGATATTAAATAACACACATACCTCAAGTACAATTATCTAAAATAGAAAATAGGAATGGGTATTTTAACTTCATATCCTCTTCTGTTTCCCAACTAGTTTCTTCACGCTTTTAGTTTCTCCATAGAACCTTTACCAAAGCCACGTTCTTAGTCTGCATTCGACAGATATGCCAATCCAAAATCCCCTTTGGGAGTTCCTCGTATGACAAGGAATCTGAAACACCAACATTCTCTAAGGGAACGACAAAGGAAGAATCACCCACATACTTCTTCAACCTTGATACGTCAAAGACCGAATGAATAGATATGAAAATCGAAGGAAACTCCAAATCATAAGCAACCCTTCCAACATTCTTCAAAACACAATATGGGTCAACATAACATGGAATGAGCTTCCCTTTCCTTACCAATTGCATCACTCCCTTCATGGGAGACACCATCAAAACACTAAATCATCAACATCAAACTTTAAATCTCTTTTTCTTACACCCATAAAGGACTTTTTGTGACTTTAGCTTGTATTAATCCTATCTGAAATCACTTTCACCTTATTTATGGATTAGTGAACCAAATTTGGGCAAAACAATTTATTTTTGTGAACCCACCAAATAAGAGACCTACACCTCCTACCAGTCAATAGTAAAAAGTGATCTGACTTATTCATCCTATCCATGATGATGCAAATGGAATCTAACTGGCCATGAAACGGTAACAAAATCCTTATTAACCACTTCCCATTTCCACACGAGCAACTCAATCTCTCGAGAGAATCCACTAGTCCACGTATACTCAATATTTACTTGTTGACATACTATACAATTGACCATAAAATTGACTACATCCCTCTTCATGTTATTTCACCAATAAATATCCTTCAAGTTCTAATACATTTTTGTAGAACCAGGATGAACACAATACCCCGACTAATGAGCTTCATACAAGACCCTCTCTTATAACTTTTCAATGCCAGAAACACATAACCTACCTTGGTACCTCAAGATTCCATCACCACCAAGCTCAAAAGTCATCATTTTTTTGTGACTCACATCATCCTTAATCTGTATCAAAAGGGAAACAAAATCTGCTTCTCCTTCACGTCAGCAACATGAGATGACTTTTCCACTTCATGAACAATCACACCACTATAGTTGGAGTCTAAGAGATGAACCCCAAGATTATCCAAACGGTGAATACATTTCAAATATTCTAACTTATCCCCATTAACCTGAGACAAGATCCCAATGGATAACCTGCTAAGAGTATAAACAACCTTGTTAGCTTTACCTGGAGGATAATGGAGACACAGGTCGTGATCCTTGAGCAAATCAATCCATCTCCTTTGTCGGAGATTCAACTGTTTCTAGGTGAACACATATTCCAAACTCTTATGGTCAGAGAAAATATCATTAAACCAGATAAGTCACATCATTCAACCAGAATTCACACTTAGAGAATTTAGCATACAATTATTGCTTCTTAAGGGTCTGCAATACTAAATGGAGGTGATTGTCATGATCCCACTCTCTCTTTGAATATGCCAAAATATCATTAATGGAAACAATGCCAAAAAAGTCTAGAAAATGACAGAAAACCCAGTTCATAAGATCCATAAATGTCATAGGGGCATTAGTCAAACCAAAGGACATCTCTAAAAACTCAAAGTGACCATATTGGATTTTGAAGGAAGCCTTAGGGATATCCACATCTCTAATATTCAACTAATGATAACCCAATCAAAGGTAAATCTTAGAAAAGAACTTAGCACCCTGAAGCTGATCAAAAAGATCATCAATCCTTAGAAAGGGATACTTATTCTTTACGGTCACCATGTTCAATTAGCTGTTGTCTATACACATTCAAAGAGACCCATCTTTCTTATGCATAAAATGAGCAGGAGCACCACAAGGGGACATACTAAGATGAATAAAACCCTTATCAAGAAGATCTTTCAACTTCTCCTTAAATTCTTTCAACTAAGTTGGAGTCATTCTAAAAGGAGGGATAAAGATGGGGTATGTATATGAAAGAAGATTAATCCCAAAATCAATTTCCCTATCTAGAGGAACCCTAGGCAGATCATTAGGAAACACTTCAAGAAACTCAAAAACTATAGGGATGATTGAAACGGAGGACCTTTGGATATAAAATCCTTATAATGTACTTGATGGTAGAAACACCCCTTGGAAATCAATTGTTGGGCTCTAAGATAAGATACAAGCCTTTCCTAGGGCACTAGGGAAATACGTTCCCCTTCAAACATCCGCTCATTCATGAAATAAAAACTGATCCTTCGAGTCCAACAATCAAGGGAAGCATAGCACGAGTACAACAAATACATCCCAAAATTACATTAAAATCTAATATGTCAAACTCTATAAAAAAATGCTAATGTTTCTTTACCACGGATATATACCACAAAAACCCTACAGACTCTTCTATCCATAATATAGTCGTCAATCATGGTGGACACAAAAAAATCCAAAATACTCTCAGGACTAGAAGCAAAATGAATGGACTCATAAGGGGGCACATAAGAAATAGTAGACCCTGGATCAAGTAGACAATACACATCATGAAATAAAAGTTTTTGCATACCAATAACAACATTGAGAGACGCCTCAGAATCCTAATAGGTATCAAGAGCATACAAATGGTTCTGTCCTGTGCTGGAGATAGAAGTAGCACCTTTTGGTGTGAAAGAAGAAGAAACAGAAATTGAGACCTTATTCTCCCCTATAGAAATATCGACCAAAGGATAATTTCTCTGAAAGTTGCTAGGCTGGCCTCATCTAAAACACTTATATCCCTTTTATCATAGAAACTATGGTGCAACTATCCACAAAATCTGCAAGGAAGATAGAATGGAGCTGACTAGGACTCACTAGCTCAAGATTGGGCACTTTGTGCCTTGGAACCAACACCATTTGAAAAATGACAATCAGTTGATGGCTTCAGATAAGAATCACTAGGTGTAGAGTAGAAAGAATAATTGTCCCACTTATTCTTAGGACATTTTCCACTGTCTCTACCACTATGCTACTGACTTCCACGTTAATCCAAATATCAAAACTTCTTATTCTACCTTTCACTTATCTCAACCTACTTTTTCTTTTAATCCTCAAACTGTTGCATGTACACCACTAACCTAGAAATGTTCATGTCTTTATTTAACAAAGCATCTTTACATTCTAATAAAAAATCATAGGATAACACCAAAGAAAATTTCCTCATTTGAGCTCTCATAGAGGAAACCAACTCTGGAACATAACAAGACAGTTGGTGAAACTTCAAGACATACTCTTTCACTCCTGCCTTTTCTCAAGTTCACAAACTCTTCAGCCTTTGCCTCCCTTATCAGCTGAGGAAAGAAGTGATCAAGGAAAGCACTAGAAAAGTCATCCAAAGATTACAATTCTGTCTCACCACCCCTCGACTGTTCTAACTCATCATACCATTGTTATGCCATATCTTTCAGCTGGTATGCAAAAAATTCTACACCCTCCGAACTAGAGGCAAGCATCACACAAAAGATCTTTTCCATCTCTATCTTTTCCATCTCATAAATAAAGCCTTGAGGATCTTCCTAAACCTCAAACCAATAAAAACTAGAGGTTTGATCCTCATAAACTTACAAACTCTAGTGACCTTAGAAGAAAGAGATACATCACTCTCACACTTAGATTGGCATGAATGAACGACCATTAACTGAGTAAGAAAATATATCAAATGACAGAACTCAACATTAGTCATGTTACCCTGAGAAGCCCGAGAAGGACTAGTGGAATTCAAAGGAACACCAAGAGTGACATCAGGAGTAGGAGCCCTTGATTAGTTCTGAACCTCATAAGTAGGATAGGTCCTATCAACATTGTCCTCTAATGGGATAGAGGAGTTTCCTTGGGCATCAGTTCTTTGGTTAAGCATCATCTAAAATGTAAGAAAATGAATATTTTAGGAGATTCAAGACATTAGACTTTATAGACCTAAAATAGATTATAAGAAAAGGGAAATGTTCCTAAATACCTCATAGCATCTCCCTTATAAGTGTGGTGCTCTACATACCCATAAAATAAATTATACTTGACATTGCTTTATGGACACCCAATGACACCAAACCTATGCTTTGATTCCAACTTTTTCATGATCCATACCAGGGTCTATCCATGATGGGCATCTCAAGTCCACTATGAACCAGAGACCACCCCTTAAACCTAAACAAAACACCACCAAAAAATACCCAACAATGGATAAATCCTGAACTTATAATAAGATAGCTCAAGATAAGCTTAATGAATAAAAGATATGTTTATAATCTTTAATCGGCAACCGACCCTAAAACAACCAACGAATACACCTAAGTCCATAATAATCCAACAAAGCCTCTATATAAAGAAAACCAAAAGTAGCCTTGGTCAGTACATGTCCTCGATTCTGATAGATGACAATGACAATGATAATGTTTACGATAATGTAAACTCTCAATTCTAGTCTTTAGAAGGAACTAATGATATATTTAAGTCCTTTTGTGAATGAAAGATTACCTCTTCACGACAATGAACCAACAAATTGAGATGACCCACCTAACTCTGCATAAGAAAAGTAGTAGTATATCCAGTGATTGCATCACATAGGGATACAATATTTAGAGATGGTTAGAGATGTGAACACTAACATGTAACTTGGGGGATAAGGGAACAGAATTATGTCAAGTCAAACTATTTAAAATACCATATGAACCACATCATAATACATATATAATTAATATTTCAAGATTGGGAGCAAGATTTAATCTGAAGCAAAACATTATGCTTGATTTTGTAGCTCAACCATCATAATTGGCAGCCACAGGCTATAAGGGTTCAGCTCCTCCTGCTAAAAGGGCCCCAACGAGTGTCAGCCGCACAGACCAAAAAAAATCTGAGGAAAAGCTAAAGCCACCAAGGCAACTATCTATCCCAAAAATGTATATATCAATTGTGACATATGCACATAGGTCATCAAAACAAAATCTCACGTCGTCAAACACGAGTTTCCAGTACAAGTTATCCAAGGCTCACACATTCATGACTTCACTACATAAGCCCTATTAAACCCAATATAAATCAAGTTTCACATAACCCATTTATTAATCAATCAACAAACCACTAAGGAACACCATGGGTAACATCATAACCAAACACTTGAAAGCTTATCTCCATGCCATAACAATCATATTAAAATTTAGGGGAACGCTCGCCCACTTTGTACATTAATATTAAAATCTAGGAAGAATGCCTTGCCCTCTTTGTTGGTTAATATGATAGCCAACAAGGCTTTTAAAATCCAAGTTTAATGGTTTACTAATTATGAAATGTAATTACATAGGTGAGTAAGTCAGATCAAATGACAATTTCGCAAGTAATTTTTTTTTACAGAAAGTAGATTGACAGAACACCATTATTCAAAACCAATTCCAGCTTCAAAGCATAGATTTAGGAAAAACCATGACCCCTTAGTATGTTCATCATCCCCATGCACCCCACAATTAAAAATCAATAATAAAAAATTAATAATGCATAATAAATCATGGGAAAGTAATTCAAGAAGCAACCATGTCAAAACCATCAACCATGTTTAAAATCCACATTCGAAACTATCAAATAAAACCAATTTAATAGATGCCTTTCACCAAATAATTATTAGGGAAGTGTAACATGTTTGAATTGTCCAAGTTTATGGAGAAAAATAAACTCTTGATCCCTTGGATAACCTACTTCTTGGAAACCCCAAGTATCTTGCTTGAGATAATTTTAGAGAGTTTTAAGAGTGTTTAATTACGTTATGAATGAAAATAACCCCCTTGAGTGATTTATGAACATGGGGTTTTAATTAGATAAGACGGGAATTGTCCAAACTACCCTTAATTTAAATGTTGAAGTTTATTCGTCAGTGACTACGAGTCACTATACGACTCATAGGGATTCGTTACGACTCATCACCACGTGTTGTATCCATGATATTTTCTAGGGCACACATACACTATTGACCCTATACTCACATAGTAAGTCTTGTCATGTAACCTTGTGACTCGTAGGGTCCAAGTAATTACAAAGATAGAACCACTTGGGACTTAAACTAGTCACCCTATGATTTGAAAACAATAACTCATAATTAGTACTCACGACTCATAGGGAGTCGCTCGTACTCAGAGCAAAAGACTTTGCCACAAATATTTGTCAGGCTACGTTTTGGGTCCAATGACTCATCAAAACTCTCTTATAGGGTAGGTCATAGTTAGGACAGTGAGGATAAACTTTAAGAATTTTTCAAGGAAAAAGAATTTGGAGTGTTACAAGGGGATAGTCTGAGGACATGACAATAACCCTCCAGAATATCAGTAGTATTGACATATGTAAGTCTACTACATCAACAAGGACTTGATTAGATACTATATCCCTATCTGAGTAAATCAATGAACAATAAAAACACAAATAATAGTGTAGATAGTAACAACTACAAGTAGTAAAGAATAATATATGTTTATGTGGACACCTCCTTGCTCAAGGGAGGAAAACACCACAACATACCTCATAGGACTTTTCATCAACAAATATTACTAAAAAAAGAGCAATGGTTTTATTGTTGACTATTATTCATTATCCTATGGTTAACCTCTTAACCCTATCCGATCGAGCTAATGATAACACTGATCCATGCCATAGTAAACCAATAATAGCCTATAATTAATGAACTTTAGTCAACATGTTTTTGCTAACTCTAGCCTAGCTATCAACTACCACTTGTTGATATACTTTTTTCATAGTAAAAGAGTCAAATAATGACACCTACATTTTCTTCGCATAGGAGAAGTAGGTTTACTATTTAGCACAATTACAAAGATGTTAACAAGAATGGACTAAAACTAACTATCTTGATTGAGAGCATTCCCTTGTTGTAAGAGCTTTGAGCTTAAAGAGAAGTGGTGGTTTTTGGCTACAAAAATATGAAACTTTTAAAATGTGCAAGAACCCCAAAACTTCTCTCCTTAAGATGATGAATATATAGGATGAGCATTGGGAGATAAGTTTTCTCATTGGATGCTAAATAAAGACAACTAAAAATTCATCCCACTAACGTGATAACATTGTTCAAAAAGTAATATTAAACTAACATATATGAAAAATATGTGCAACTATAAATTGCACATGGGAGACCAGTTGCTGTAATTGGTCCTTCCATTAGGTGAGGAAATCATCAGAACATGAATTGTATTATTCATGCTTGGACTAGATTCCAGTTAAAAACTTTTCCAATCTTGAAAACATCATCATAATAAACATAATAGAACAAGGTAGGAACCTAATATTTTCCCCTTTATGATCATGAAAAACACAGAACGAACTTTTTTAGTTTCCTCTTTCACCATAAAACTTTCCCTTTCACCATGCAACCTTTTCAATTCCCCCATTCACCATGTACACTTTTATTGTTCTCCCTTTGGCCACTTCATCATCATCATACTAGTTATTAAGGTATGAGTGGCTCTAAGGGGGTTAGAATACCAAAACAAAACTTATTAGTTATCTATAGAAAATTAGACAGAGTTAATTCTATTTTTGGGCCTGTCCATAATTTCACTATCTTAATTAAAAAACATGAATAACCAATAACACCAATACAATCCATAAACTTCATCAATAACTTATTCACAATGCAGTGATACTTCAATCTATCTTTAAATATGAGAGAGGTCAAATATTGTACAAGTCTGTAACAACAAAACAATAATCATGACTCTAGTAAAATAATAACAAAGTAGGGACTCTGAGAGTTCAAATAGTAGACCATAACCATTAAATAAACATTCTTTTCATGTGAACAAGTGCAGGACTCATCAAGAATTTGCCAACTTATACTCTTGTTAATGAAATTTGTCTTCATCGTTACCTGCATTCTCTTTAAAAAAACATAATAGCAGGGAGTGAGATATTAGCTCTATGAATAATAACATTTAAACCACAACCATTTTTTACGTGGACAAGTCAAAATACATGTTAGTATGGTAATAAAAACATCATAAAATAAATTCCCTTTTTGAAAATAGTAACAATAAGTAATCTTATTTGTTCCAAGTAAGAAAAATAAAATAATTGTTCCATTATAAACTTAACATACATGGTATCATATAAAAGATTATATGTTTGAGAGGTTTCCAAGGATGAATCATATGATCAATGTGGAATTCTACATTACACAATGACAAGTAATAGTGGACCCCATAAAGGAGTAAATTTTACATATTAGTAATTTCCTAATTGAAGTAGATCAAAAATAATATGATTGTTCTACTGTAACACCCCTCATTTCAAGCTAGAACAAAAATAATATTTTCTACGTGTAGATGTTTCAAAATCCATAAATACTATGAAAATTTGGTATGTTAATCAATTATGTAGTGTGGGAACCTATTTGAGCATGAATTGAGATCATACAGATCCCCTAACTCATGGTCAAGTTGAAAGATTTTCTATTGTTCGAGTTTTAGTAAACGTTGAAACTTGAGTTGAATTTAATTGACCATAATTCCTTGTAAATGACAAAAGGGTGGCCTACTATATATAAATTTAAATCTCTTTGAATTATTTTTACAATGATATCAATTTCTCCTAAATATGATATCGGAGCAAAAAGTTTATCTATTTTACTCCAGCATGTTAGCCTGGAAAACTGAGTGACGACATTTATGATAACTTATCACGTTTGTGACGGCTTATCATAAAATATCGTCGGCCTTAGGCAAAAATCCATCAATTCCAGTCCCAAGAGATGATATTTGTGATGACTTATCACAAGTCTGATGGCTTATCACAAAATGTCATCAGTCATAGGTAGAAACATATAAAATGCAACTCTCAAGAGACGACAATTGTGACAACTTATCACAAGTATGATGACTTATCACAAATGTCGTCAGCCGAGAATTTCAGCAATTGGGAAGTGGTTTAGTAAGGGTATTTTGGACTTTTCATTCACCTTCCAGACCTAAATAATCAAAATCACATACTTAATCATCATAAATCAGTTTAAACAACCCTTAATCCTCTTTATTCACAAGAACAATATTAGGGTTTCCTCTTAAGATCATCTTCCAAGAAATTAAAAACTTTATTACTCCGTCTTCATGATAAGCAAGAATCTAAGATTTCTAATCCAAGTAGTTCAAGAAAGTTCCCACGAACATCAATTGAGGTTATCCTCTTCAAGAAAGAAACCAATAGTTTAGCATTATAATCCAAGAATGTCAAGAAAGGTTTCAAGATATTCTCCTACGGCTTCAAGGTCAAGTTCTCTACATCAAATCAAGTCTATTAGGGTATGTGGTTTTGAACAAGAACACCCTTTTTTTCTTGTTCCCAAAATTTACATATTTTTGTAAAGTATTTCGTAAACTCATAGAGAATTCCTATCATGTTATTATATTGTGAGTTATATGAAACTATGTATTACCCAAGCTTTGAGGTTTAATATTATTATGCATATTAATGTTTTAAATTGTAAATTTATGGTTTAAGTTGCATAATTCAACGTATATAGCCCATTTTAAGAATTTCAAGTCCTATTGTTGTGAATTGAACCTTATGGTTAAAGCATAAGTTTGAGAATGAGATGTTAGTTATTTTAAAATAATATCAAGAAGTGAGTTTTGATTGTAAGTTAAGATAGAAATCCACATTCTTGAGTTCGAAGTAAAGGGGATGCATTTTCGCTCCCATTATATATATATATATATATATATATATATATTGTTGAATTGTTTTAAAATGAATTTTCTAAGGTTCTAAGCTAACTAAGGGAGTAGTGTTTAGAACCGAGTTGGGCGTGATTCTGAGATATCATGCCCTAGAACTATGTTCCCTCGTAGGTACTTGATATACCCCAAGTGGGTTAAGATAGTGATCACTAAAGTTAAGGTTCTATTCGATGGAAAGGATAGAATAGCTCTCCCCAGCATGGATAAGACATTGGACTCCATGTAGCTCACATGGTTTATGTCGGTTAGAAGAAAGTCCCAAAGTAGTCCCCACTCTATCTAAGATACAAGTATATGTATTTTGAAAGCTATGAGTTCAAGATTTCTAAGGTTCTCAAGTGTCAAAATCTTTAGATTCTTATAGGTATGATTTCTCCATAAGACCCTTGTCCAATATATCTTTTGTTTGAAACTTTCACACATGTCTATCAACAATAGCTACCAGCACCTCTGCATAAAATAAGTTCATATCATCCTGTATATTTTAGAGTCTAAAGCATATAAGTGTGGTCATATTTGTATTTCAATTGTATAGTCAATTAAAATACAATAGAAATATCTGACAACTTAAGATGAGAAGGTAAACCATACCCACAATTCTCAGTCTATTTTGTTAGCCTCCAAAGTCTATATTTTAACAATGCCAAACTAAGAAGTGCATCTTTATGGGATATTGGGGCTGGTAATGTTTGGAAGTCATAAAGAAAGCCGACTCTAGGAATCGAAGGACATCAATTCAAAATCTACGACATCCAAATAAATTAATCACAATGAGAACAAATGGAAGGAGAATCTCATCACAAAATTCATAGAAAATCAGATCAATCCCGATTAAGCAAAAAAAAAAGATAGAGGATATTGAAATATTGAAGGGTATCTCACCCAAAGATATAGAGGATCACGACATCCAAACATTATGGAAAGAAAATCAATAAAGTACCTTGGAAATGAAAGAAGGATCGCAATGCTAGAATCATGGCAGACCAAATTAGAACATAAAAAAAGAAAAGACATAATTGGTACATGAACATATCTGATATGGATATGTATAATTATGGAAACTGCACCATGTATGGACATATATGATATGGACATACATAATGGTACCATCCCTCAATAAAGGAATCAATTCAAATCCTTGATTGAGGAGAAATCCGAAGGGTTTACTGATGAAAAATGTCAGCAAAAGAATATAAAATAAAAAGACTGAAGATGGATACAGATCACACAACTTCAAGGAGAAAAATTAAAGTGTCTCAATATTAGTCTCAAAAGTCTTTGTAACTTTTAGTTTACAATTGTTATATAAAGAGTACGATCAGATCAACTTTGTAACATCAACTTAGGCTGTATCATAATATCTGAAGAGCAAAATATTCCTTCAGAACTTGTTTTCTATTATTTGAATTCGAGCTCGACATTGAACTACATAATAAAACTTTAAAAACCAAGGGGACTTAAGTAGGCACCACATTGGTGTTCCGAACCAGGATAAATCAGTATGTTGTTGATTTATGTTTGGTTATTTATTTGATGAATTATTTTAAATCTAATGTTCTTTGCAAAGTGCACTAGTCTGTAGGTGAGTCGACTGTGAAGAGTCAGTAGTCGTTTCACAGTAAAATTTCAATTTTCCCCCCATCTTGAATTTCTATTGGTATTAGAGTAGGTCTTACCAATATCATTGCTGAACAGAAAATAAGCAAAGATAAAATGGCAAGTCATCAAATCCTCTGTGCTCTTCTTTAGGATGGCCACTACTCCATATGACCACCATACATTAAATGACAGTAGTACTTCTATTGGAAAAATAGGTTCAGTTTCTTTGTCTAATCAAATGACTTCCAAGCATGGGTTGTTATCAAGAAGGGTCCAAAGCTGATTGCAGGGCTTAAAGAGAAGTCAAAGGACAAAGACAAAGAATCTAAATGTTCCAATATAGAAGATATTGAAAGCTTCAAGGTCAAAAAAGAATAACAAAAGTTAATTCAAACTAATGCACATGCAATAAGTTTGCTTCTTTGTGTAGTTAGTGGAGAAGAATATGACGATATATCAACCTGCGAGATTGCAAAAAAAATGTCAAAAAAATTGGAGTTAACCTATGAAAAAATTACCAAAGTCAATAACTCAAAAATTTCTAACTTGGTTAATGAATATGAGTTGTTCAAAATGAAAGAGAATGAATACATTGAAACAATGCTGGACAGGTTTAGTAAGATCATATGCGAACAGAAATTACTAGGGATGATCTATCCACATAGCCTACACATCCATAAGCTGGTTCAAAGTCTCCAAAAGACTTGGGAAACCAAGACTGCCATTCTAGAGATGGAGATCTTCACAACATGACATATGACGAACTACGAGTTAACCTTTTTGCATATGATAAAAATTATATTAACATGTACCACAAAGAGGAAAATAAGAAACCAGTAGTCTTCAATGTTGCTCCTACTAAAGAAGTAGACATTCTGTAATATGCTAATAGTGAAGGAATGGCTCCCATAAATCATGGAGTAAGGCAAATAATAAGACAGAGACAATATAGATCCCAAGGAGCCAGGAATGATGATTCCACAAAAAACAATGATTGTTGTTATAACTGTGGAAGGCCTAGTCACTTTAAACCAAATTATCCTAAGTTAAGGAGAAAAGAGACCAGAAAAAATCCAAACTTTGGAGCCTAAAGTAATGAAGATGAAACCAAAGAAGAAGTAGAAGCCACCAATATGTGCTTCATGGCAACAGGTGAATCTAGCGAGGTAAGAGTACATGATTCTCACAACTATAATATTCTTGAATCTAACATAGATTTTATAATTGATGCGCTTTAAAGGGTTATGGATGAATATAACGAACTTGAACAAGAGAAGAAAAGTTGTGAAGCTCAATTTAAATTAAAACACATGGAGGAAGAGAAAAGTCATCAAATAGAAATCAAAGCATGTCAAATTAATATTGACTTACTTCATGAAGAGCTTGATGAGGTAAAAATAAAGTTAAACAGTATTAAGAAAACTCCTAGTCATAGTTTTGTGAGATCCAAATCCTTTTAAAAAAAATCAAGCTCCTCATCAGAATTATTTAAATCAGCTAACATATATTTCTCTTCTCAAGGACATGCTTGTTATATATATGGACAGAGAGGGCACAAATAATACAGTTGCAGGCATAAGCCTAAAAATGTGTGGGTTTTGATGCCCAAAGGAAGCATATCTAAACCGTAAGGACCCAATAATACTTGGGTACCTACACAAAATATATCTTTCTGTATTGTAGGAAAAGGTCTGCAAGAGCTATAAGAAAGGAATGTGGGTCATTGATAGCGGATGTTCCAGACACATGACCGGAAAGAAAAAAGTTTCCCTAGAGAAAATTAATGGGGGATCAGTAAGGTTTGATAACAATGTTAGAGGGAACACATTGGGGTTGGACCAGTAAAACTCAACTCATCATAAAAATTAAAGGAAGTATATCTATTAGATAGACAAAAACATATTCTGCTCAACATTAGTCAGCTCTGTGATGCTAGATTTGAAGTACTAATCAATGCCAGAAATTGCTCAATTAAACACGAAAAAAGAGACATCTCTCTCATTAGTGAATGCATCAACAACATTTATGTTTTAAATAGTCTTGATTTAACTACATTAACTTACCTCACTTCGGAATCTGATGATACTTGGTTGTGGCATAGAAAGCCCGGGCATGCAATTATGCATATCATTGAGAAGTTGTCCAGACTCAAATTTGTGAGACGTCTGCCAAAACTCCAATTCAAAAAGGATCACATTTGTGATGCCTTCCAATTGGGTAAGCAGTCCCGGACATCATTCAAAGTCAAATAAATTGTCTCCTCTACCAAACCTCTTCAAAAAATCCACATGGATTGTTTGTACATACCAAAACTGCAAGCATCAATGGAAAGAGATATGTTTTTGTCATTGATGATTATTCATATCTTACATGGGTAATGTTTCTTGATTATAAACATGAAGCTTTCACAAATTTTGAGATTTTTTGTAGAGATGTACAAAGAGAAGTCGGACACCTCTTCACTTATGTTCATAGCGATCATTAAGGAAAATTTCAAAGAAAGTCATTTGAGGATTATTGTGCTTAGAATGGATATTCTCAGAAGTTCTCTTCTCCTCGGTCCCCTAAACAAAAAGGTGTAGTGGAGTGGAAGAATCGGTCATATTTAAAAAATGCTAGGACAATATGGTTAAACATAATCTTTCAGATCATTTCTAGGCAGAAGTAGTAAGCGTCGCTTGTCACATTATCAATAGGTGCTTGATCTAACCTATCCTAAAGAAAACACCCTATGAACTCTAGAGAGGAAAGAAGCCCAACATTAGTTATTTCCATCTTTTTTGCTATAAATGTTTTATTTACAACAATGGTAAGAATAGATTGGGAAAATTTGATCTACGAAGTGATAAAGGTATTTTTCTTTGGTACTCTCCCACAAGTCATGCCTACAGGGCTTTTAATAAAAGAACTTTCTGTGTTGAGGAATCCATGCATATTGTATTTGATGAATCTAATCACTTATCCATTAGTTTGAGTGCTGATAAAGAAAAAGTGAATAACCAATGATCTTAAAAAAGTAACAACACAATCCCTGATCCATCATAAGATATGTCAATTACACCCTCCCAAGAGTTGACCTCAAAAGTAGAAACAATAAAGCCAAGTGTTCCAAAGGAGTGGAAGCAAAATGCTAGTCAGCCAAATGAACCCATCATCGAAAATCTAGAAGATAGAGTGCAAATAAGAGCATCATTAAGGAGATAAGCAGTTGCTGCCCTTGTTTCCTAAAATGAACCCAAGAAAGCCAATGAGGCCCTCAAAGATGATTCATGGGTTGAAGCTTTGAAGGAAGAACTGGATATGTTTGAATGAAATCAAGTCTTGACTCTAGTTGAAAGAACTTGAAACTCCTCAGTAGTAGGAACCAAATGGGTCTACAGAAATAAATTAGATGAAGAAGGTATAGTTATTAAAAATAAAGCCAGACTTGTAGCCAAGGCTTGTCCTAGAATGAAGGTATTGACTATGACGAGACCTTTGCCCCAGTGTCAAGGTTAGAGTCAATATAAATTTTCTTAGCTTTTGGTGCATTCAAATGTTTTAAGTTATATAAAATGGAATTAAAAAGTGCTTTCTTAACTGGCTTTATTCATGAGGTAGTTTTCGTAAAACAAACCCCTGGATTTGAAGATCCCTCATATCTGATTCATATTTTTAAATTATCAAAAGAACTCTATGGCCTCAAACAAGATCCAAAAGCTTGGTATGGGATAATCAGTACTTTTTTACTAAATAATAATTTTCAAAGGGGTAAAATTGATACAACTCTATTCATAGAAAAGCTTGATTCAAATCTTCTCATTGTGCAAATTTACATTAATGATATCATTTACTGTAGTTCTAACATCTTTATGTTTTAGAACTTTGCTACTTTGATGAAAAGAGAATTCAAAATGAGTTTTATGGGTGATCTCATATATTTTTTAAGATTACAAATCAAAGTGACTCCCAGAAGCACCTTCATCAGTCAAGCTAAGTACACGAAAGAAACTCATCAAAATGTTCTATAAGGAAAAAGGAAAAGCTTATGGAGCACCAATGAGCCCATCCATAAGAATTGATTTATACTTCTCCGAAAAAATACATTATTGAAAAGATGTATAGGGGATGATCCAATCTCTACTCTACCTGACTGCAAGTTAACTCGGCATTATGTTCAGCTTGTATAAATGCACTAGGTTCCAGTCGACTCCTAAGGATTTTCATCGTACTGCCGTCAAATGAGTCATCCAATATCTAATAGGAACTCAAGACTTTGAACTATGGTATCGTTGCTCCTCACATTTTGAATTAATTGGTTATTTAGATGCTGATTTTGCAGGAGATAAAAATGACCGAAAGAGTACTAGTGGAATATATTAAATTCTTGGTGATGCACTTATCTCATGACATAGCAAGTAGAAATTTTACATTGCTCTTTAAACAACTGTAGATGAATACATAGTTGCCGAAAGTTGTGGAACTAAATCTTATTAATTATGCATTAGCTTCTTGTCTTTGATTTATCATTTTGAATTTGTTCCTATTATGTGTGATAACATCAATATTATTAGCTTGTATCGGGATACTTTGCATCATTATAGGGCTAAACACATTGATATTAAGTATCATTTTATTTGATATCATGTGGAAAATGGTTATTTTACTCTAAAATTTGTTGACTCTGAAAATCAACTAGTAGATAATTTTACAAAATCCTTGCTAGAAGAAAAATTTTGTAAATAAAAATTTATTTGCATTTGTTTGGTACACCTCTTCAAGAAAATGAGTCATCATTACTTTGTCCATGTGTCAATTTATTTGTCCGCATGCTGCCTGCGTGTTGTTTCTTTTTTATTATGTCAAAAGGGGAGATAGAATAAAATTCAGAGTCACCTACAAGTTAGGGGAGCAAGCTCAAAGTCAGGGAACTCAACCGTTAGCTGATGGTTACAATTTTTTGTCATTATAAAAAACTAGTAGATTGTTAGCCTCCTAAGTCTGCATTTTAATAATGATAAACTAACAAGTGTATCATTGCAGGATATTGGAACTACTAATGTTTTGAAGTCATAAAGAAAGCCGGACCCTGGAATGGAAGGACATCAATTTACAATCTACGACATTCAATTAAATCAGCCACAATGAGAACAAATGAAAGGAGAATCTTAGTCCAAAAGTCACAGAAAATTAGATCAAACACGATCAAGTAAAAAAAAGATAGAGGATATTGGACGATTGAAGGGTATCTCACCGAAAGATATTGAGGATCACGACATCCAAACATTATGGAAAGAAAATCAATAAAATACCTGGAAATGGAAGAAGGATCACAATCCCAGAATCATGGCAGATCAAATCAAAACATAAAAGAAGAAAAACCATAATCGGTACATGGACATATCTGATATGTTCATGTATAATTTTGAAAATTGCACCACGTATGGGCAAATATGATATGGACATATATTATGGTGCCATCCCTCAATCAAGGAATCAATTCAAATCCTTGATTGAGAAGAAATCTCTTGGGCTTACTCATGAAGAATGGGCAGCAGAAGACTATAAAAGAACACTGGAGATGGAAACGGGTCACGCAACTTCAAGGACAAAAATTAAAGTGTCTCAATATTAGTCTCACAAGTCTTTGTAACCTTTAGTTTACAATTATTATATAAAGAGTAGGATTAAGTCAACTTTGAAACATCAACTGAAGTTGTCTCTCAAGATCTGAAGAGCAAAATAAGTCTTCAGGACTTGTTTCCAATCATTGTACTAGATCACAACTTTGAATAATTTTAGAAAACTTTTAAACCCAAGGGGACTGGAAGTAGGAACCATATTTGTGTTCTGAACTACGATAAATATATGTGTTAGTACTTTACGCTTTGTTATTTATTTTCTTAATTATTTTAAATCTAATATGCTGTATGAAGTGCACTGATCTTCAGTCAAGTCAACCGTGAATAGTCAGTAGTTGACTCATAGAAAAATTTTAATCCGTCTCTCCCATTTTTGAATTTTACATTCAGTATGTTTTATGGTCTTGTAGCCCTTGATATTCTTGATTTTTTTCCAAAATAGAATCATGTCCTTCATAAGGGGATAATTATATGAATAAGAATAGTCTATCCAATTATGAATCCAATCTCTTCTTGCCTCTTATCTTAAATCTTTTGCCAACTTCAGGTTGTGGTTAACTTTTTGTTTGAACAAATTAAGGTCCCACTACTTGGGCTCTATTGATTTTAAATCAATCAAAGAAGATTAATAGTATGTACTACAAAAAGCTTCATTTAGTGACATTGAAATGCTTGACCAAAATTATTGGTATAATAAGATTAAGGTAAAAATAAATAGCTATCTCAACAACCCCAAAATAGATGTTTACGTTTTTTAAAAAATTCTTCCAAAATAAGATTGTGAGTTGTCAAGATAACCTAAAGGTCTACATAGGTGCTCAAACTGTCTATCCAATGTGAAGCATCAGTACTAAAATCTACTCATGTACATTATGCTTGGAATGATTATTTAAAAGCATGACATGAAGTGAAATCTTCTATCAGAGATAACGGACATAAGAACCCAATGAGGAAATACGTTTTTATTCATAAAATACTTGTGCATACCTCATTGAGCTGTTTGTAGTCTCTTTCAACATGTCACGACCCAATTTTTTAGGTCATGATGGAGCATAATATAACCCACTAGTGGGAAAGCCAAACCAGTTGTCTAGAATGGCTAGTAACGGACTACTTAATAGATAAAGGAAAGAATGTGAAAAATCTAAAATGCAAGATCAAGTACATAGTATAATCCTAAGAGGTGGTGGTTTCTGCACAAGAGATTCTAATATAACAAGAGTATAAAAGGGAGTTAACAAAGGAATTACACTGATACAACTTATCTCCGAATACAACAAGAAGACTAGTTTAGTAAATAAGATAGATGTAAGCAATACTTTGAATGTCAGGATCTCACTCTAAGTCTCCAAACCATGGATGCATTGCACGATGCCCCAATTAGTGGTGATAACCCATACTATAATCTACATGCTACGGAAGTGTAGCCACTTGGTAGGCTTCTACCAACTGAGCTCGAAAGATAATTCAGATACATATAATATATCAACTAAATGAAAACGACAAACAAAAGTCCAGTAATCATATAACAAGACAATGAGATAATAAGGATAGCCTATCCTATTCATGTCCAAGAGACTAAGATAATAAAGCTACGAAAATATCAAGGGTTAACTATTCGATTCCAGCCATACTCAAGAATCTCAATACTATAATGTATATCCCAAGCCAATAGACGAATAAAGGACAAAAGAAGATTATATAAATATATAAGGACAGGGAATTAATATACAATATAAAGAAATGAAGGAAGGGATACACAGTAATACCAAATCTACATATATCTAGATAAACATATATATATATATATATGCGAGGTCTACTCAAGAATAATCTAGATCATCATATCTTTATTTAAAGGCCTTATTATAATCCTACCATTATTGATTACTAACATACCTAGGGTTGCTAATCCATTTGTAGCGTCATGAATTAATCTTACATAATAATGATATCGTAAGATAGAAGAGGCTAGAATTATAACTCAAATCGATGACCAATCTGTCATAAGATAGATATAACAATGATCATTAAAATGATAATAACAATATCAAAATAAATAACAGTGCGAGTAATTGGTTATGTAAGAAATTCAAATACCTAGCCAAGCCTATGCATTCCCCCACTGCCCCAGACTCAGAAGGTTCAATCAACATATAAAAACTTAAGGCATATTCATCACCTATATCTATGCAACTCTCCCATAAAAGCTAATAGATAAAAGTGTATATTGGTGATAGACGATGCAAATGCAAGTATGAATGCAACTAAATCCATAATAGCATAACACCAATGTCATAACTATCACTATCATAACAATCATCATTATAATCATTCTCTAGCCTTGCCAGATATATATATAAAATTTCCATACATAGGGCTAGCCAGACCCGAACTTGTAAATGTACTCATAGTCACATCAATTTAATCATCTTACATACTTGTTGGGTATCAATATCATCATCACAACACCCTTCGGCCTTGTCGGGTATCATCATATCATCATAATATCCTTCGGTCTTGCTGGGTATCATCATATGATCCTAATATCCCATGGCCTTATTGCGCATCATCACATCGTCATAATATCCAAATCAATATTAATAATAGAGAGAGAGCTCCGCAAAAGATAAAGTAAAGTGCAAGACCCTAGAGGGCTAACGTAAATAGACCTGAAAAGAGAAGTAAGGTAGAGTATATTTTGCATAATTCATCATTCCTCACCAATATCACATTGTAAATAAACAAATATACATAACATGAATATTATCACTTTTATCGTGTTCCACCTAGAATTTATATTATTAATCTAGCAGCTTTCTCTGTCCCATTCTGGAGAGATATATATATGGACATGATAGGTGCACGAGCTGATGTCGTGGCTAAAAGAGTGTAAATCCCTAAGTTGGTTTCATTGAGTGAACTTTGGGACTAATGAATTATAAAAGTATAGAAAGGATCAAAATTTTTCATTACCAGAGTAGTTAGTAGTCACAAATCATAGATCGAAACTTATCTCAATCAAATCTTTGAAACATCATTATTAACCTCTTTTACATATAAATTATTCATTAAAACATACATTTATTGTTATGAAGAAATTCATTATTAACGTAGAAAATGGGATTTAACCCTTTGTTAGTGACAACCAATAATAATATTATAATCTAGTTGGAATCGTATCAGGATTGATGCAACAATCATGAATGTACCAAATCTATATATGCCATCACCAGTATTCATACAATGGAACCATAAGAATTAATTTATCAAAAAACTACAATTGAATCCTTTATAAGGATACACTTCCCAGATGGTGAACTCATATCATAATATGTCCTTGGGCCTAATAAGTTGTCCGAAACAATATGACATAATAATCACAACCTTTAGCCCACACACATATCCAGAACCCATGTCAATAATCATATTCATACATCATTTCATTTTATATAAGCCATGGCATTTTTGTAAGGCATAACATCTCTATAAGACATAAGGCATATCTCTAATAATCTTACATATAGGAGGCTTCTCTCATCTAGTAGGCATAATACATCAATAACAGTCCCACATCTAGGAGGCATAATACATTAAGAAAATATTACTCATAACTATGGGAATATCACTTCTATAAGCCAATTATAATATCTAAGAAGAAATAACATCTCTAAAGGACCAATAGCATATCTAAGAGGAATATAATCTCTAAAGACCATTAGTCATAATTCAGGGAAATTCATCAAAATTTACGAAGACACTAAGCACACTTATTCTAAAGGCTTAATAATCTAAACTAGGCTTAACATCTGCCACTATGTACACAAGGGATAACATAAGTCTTGGCCTAAGGTAGGCTGGAAGAACAGACTTCTAATACTTAATATCCATATTTTAGGAAATTTATACCCCAAACTAGGCTAAGGTATCTTGTTCAACTTCTAGATTTCAAGTATGCCATAACCAATCCTAAGATAGGAACTTTATCTAGAAGCATGGGCATTTACATCAACTTTACCTAAATTACAATTTAAATATTACTAGCTAGCCTAACTAATGTTAATAATACTAAACATGATTCCACCACTTAAACCATATCTCAAACCTAGCATTATATCATACCTATTCTACAAATTAGTCTAATCTAGGGAGAAGTCATTAGGATTCAAAAAAGGTATTAAGTATTTCAACTTACGGGTCAAAACCCTCATCAAATCCCTAAACTTTAATATTAAATACAAAGTCATTCTACCTATAATCAAACTTAACATTCACATTCATATGCAATATATATGTAAAATCCCAAAATTTCATCTCGAGATGCTACGCCTAGCTCCAAGCTAACCATCGGAGCCAGACATTATCTTAAGGAATTCAATTAAACAATAGTCATGCACAACAAAGAGATATACCATATCAGGTTCAAGAGAAATACTGGAGAATACTAAACTGTACAACCAAAATATATTGAATGTCTATACATACCAACCTTCTAGTCTGACAAAGCCTCTGCACATCAAAATCAAGGAGCCATCGGGACAAACCCCCAACTGACTCAAATAGTACTGAAAGCTATAACAATAGAATGATATCCCAAAAAATATAGACACGGTTCTCGAACAATGAGGACTCACCACTTAGGGAAAGTAGTTGAGGCACTCGAATATCGCTAACGCGACTGTAGCGAAGTAACTAAACCTACATTATTAGAAAATGTAGCCCATAGGAAAATATGTGGGTCAGCACTTTGGAATGTACTGAGTATGTGGGGGTGCATGCAACAATGCAAATATCATCATCAATTGTATAAAAATATGTATATGTACAATGATGGCTCACTTGGCTTGAATTAGACTGAAACATACTTTTCATGATCTCATAGTAAATAAATCATATGATAAAAACCTCATAAATCATCATAAATAACTCAACGCTTTCAATCAAGACTCAAAGTGACTCGGTAATTCAAGAAACTCAACTCTTATGGACATGGGAGGTTCTTATAATCGACATAAACCATGTGAGCTACATGGATTCCAACATTTTTCCCTCTTAAGGAGAGAGCCCCATATTGGCGGGAGAATCGTACTCTTGCCAGGGAATACAACCTAAATTTTGTGATCACAATCTCATACTCGGCCTCTATCCCATAATTATCAATATCAATCCTACGGTGGCACGTAGTTTTATGGAAATACCATATTTTCTGCTCGGTGCTAAATACTACTCCCAGACACAAGCTCAGAACACGTTAGGAAATCCACCACAAATATTACAAGGGTCTATCATGAAGACCAAATCAAATATCTTTCTCATTTATCAAATCATAATCAATTTGCGGATTTATAACTCGACTCAAATTAAACAACTCCTTCTAAATATCAAAATGCATCAATTCATTAAATCATGACAACAACAATAACTTTGATGAAATATCAAGACTCATTGTAACAACTCAATCTCATGAATAAATATACTCAATAATCCAGTTTTTCATAATAAAGCTTAAATCTTGGCACATATCTTGAAAGCACTTGAAATATGAACTCATAGTAGAAATATGAAATTCACAATATTAAATATGTAGTCATAACATGGGAATAACAAAATAATCATGTATAACAAAGCTTGAACTATTTATATTTTCATAATCTCATGATGAAGTAATTTGGGTATAAACCCACTTGCAAAATCATATAAATCCATGATAGAAATTAAAGCTTTGGGCACAAGTACAAAAGAATTGCTCTTGTTCAAAACCCCACATACCTTAATATATGAAATTGGATGAATTCTAGTGCTTGAGAATCTATCCGCACTTGTAATAAATGATTCTTGAAGCCCACGTTATGAGGAACTTTATACCTGAAAAAATCTTGAAGATTTATGGATGATTTTTGGAAGATTAATGTCCTTAATTAAATTCCCTAGATATATTTCTTAAGAGAATTGGAAGAGAGAATGAAGAAATTAGGGTTTAGATGGGAATTCTCATATATATAGAGGCCTCCAAAAGATGGGAAAAGACCAAAATACACTTGCAAAAACATCCTTTAATTGCTGAAAAAAATAGCAGACGAAATTCGTGACAAGTTGTCAGACTTGTGTCAAGTTGTCACGAAATGTCATCACAAAAAGGTGGATTTTATGATTTTCTGCTTAAGGTTGACGACATTGGTGATCAGTCGTCACACTTGTGAGAGTTTATCACAATATTTCATCACTGGGGTGAAAATCTACCTAAGGCTGCCGACATTGGTGATAAATCGTCACACTTGTGACAGCTTATCACAAAATGTCGTCACTCAGTTTTCCAGCCTGACATGCTGGAGTAAAATAGGCTTAACTATTGGCTCCGAGATCGGATTTGGGTGAAATTTGTATTCTTAGAAATATAATTCAATTATCTATATTTTTTAGGTAATGAGCTGAATAATTCATAGTATAACGAGAGACATGCTCATTTGAAGTTGAATATAGCAATATACTTCCCAAGAATTCAATCGGTAAGGAGTGTTTTGATTCCCCTAATCGCTAGGATATATTTGAGGCCTTAATACATATCACCTTTGATCAGAAAACAACCAAAGCACTATAATTTAGTTCTTATAAGCTTGAGACATGGTTGTACTATTAGTTAGAGTCTCAGGGTATTACAATATCTCCCCCATGGAATCATTTGTCCTTGAATATTGCTATATAGGCCAACAACAAGAGAAAATAAGGACGTATAGCTGGAACGACTCACTCAAAAGGATTACTTCATTCTATACCTTCGGATACCCTTCTTCTTACTCTGAACTCTTAGAAAAGAGGTAAGGGTACTTGGCTCGCATATCAGATTCGGCTTCCCAGGTAGCACTCTCAATAGATTGATTTCGCCAAAGCACTTTAACCAAAGGAACTTCTTTGTTCCTTAGCCTACATATTTGAAAATCCAAAATCTTAACCGAAATCTCTTCAAATGAAGGGCTATCCTGAGTATCTAAGCTTTTGAAAGAATCAACCACGACAGAATCACCAATACACTTCTTAAGCATGAAACCATGAAATACCGGATGAACGCTAGACAACTCTACGTTTAAATCCACCTTATATGCTACTTTCCCAATATGACTTAGAATTCTGTACAGACCAACATAACGGGGACTAAGATTTCCCTTCTACCCAAATCTCTTCACCCCTTTCATGGGTAAAACCTTTAAGTGCACCAAATCATCAACATTAAACTCAAGATATTTTCTTCTCATATCCACATACAACTTCTGAAGACTTTGAGCGGTCTACAATATTTCTTGGATCAACTTATCTTTTTCCATAGCCTCAAACACATCACCAGGCCCAATCACAGCTGCTTCTCCTACTTCAAACCAACCTATAGGTGATCTACATCTTCTTTCATAAAAAGCTTCAAATGGGGCCATCTGAATACTTGCATGGAAACTATTGTTATATGCAAGTTCGATTAATGGCAAGTTCTCATCCCAACTCCTTTTTAAATCAAGAGCACATGCCCTCAGTATATCTTCTAAAGTCTGAATAGTCCGCTCAGCCTGACCATTTGTTCGCGGATAGAAAGCAAAAATTAGATGAACTTGGGTAATGAGACCCTTCTGAAAAGCTCTCCAAAACTGGGAAGTAAATTAAGTACCTCTATCATTGATAATATCCAAAAAAACTCCATGAAGTCTAACGAATTCTCAAATATACAATCTACCATAATCCTCAACTGTATAAGATGAATGAACTGGCAAGAAATGAGCTGATTTAGTCAAGTGGTCTACAACAACCCAAATCAAATTATGATGACAACGAGAATGAGGCAAACCAATTATTAAATCCATATTCACTTCTTCCCAAATCTAAGTAGGAATGCTAAACTTTTGCATTACACCACTGGGCCTTTGGTGCTCTACCTAAACCTGTTGACATGTAGAACACTTTGCCACAAATCCTGCTATGTCTTTCTTCATACCATTACACCAATAGATTTCCCGCAAATCACGGTACATCTTGGTACAACTGGGATAAATAGAATATCGCGCGCCACGCACTTCAGCAATAATTCTCTGTGTTAGATCATCAACATCTGGATAACACAATCTACCCTGCAATCTCAATATACCATCTCCACCTTGGGAGAAAACCTCTCCCTTTTGGTCCTTAACTGACTCCTTCAGTCTGACCAAACTAGGATCCCTATCTTACTTCTCCTTTACCTCCAAGAACAAAGAAGACTTGGAACTACTCTGAACTAACATACTCCCTTCAGCGGAATTAAGTAAACTAACACCCAACCTTGCCAAGCGATGCACATCACGAGCTAATTCTTTCTTATCATTCTCTACATGAGCTACACTACCCATAAACAACCTACTATGAGTATCTGCCAAAACATTGGCCTTGCCTGGGTGATATAACACACTCATATCATAGTTTTTTAGCAACTCTAACCATCTTCTTTGTCTAAGATTCAACTCCCTCTAGGTAAACACATGCTGAAGGCTTTTGTGATCAGCAAACACATCAACATGAACACCATAGAAATAATGTCTCTAGATTTTTAAAGCAAAAACTACAGCTTCTAATTCAAGATCATGGGTTGGGTAATTCTTCTTATAAGGCTTCAATTGTCTAGAGGCATAAGCTATAACTTTACCTCTTTGCATCAACATACAACCCAAACCAACTCTACAAGTATTACAATACACTACAAAACCATTAGTACCAATGGGTAAAGCTAATACTGGGGCTAAAGTGAGTTCAGTCTTTAACTCCTGAAAACTCTTCTCGCAAGGTACCGACCACAGGAACTTCACTTTATTTTGGGTCAGTCGAGTCATGGGAGATGCAATGGAAGAGAAGCTCTCAACAAAACCACGGTAGTAACCATCTATACCCAAGAAACTCTGAATGTCAGATAGGGAGGAAGGACTAGGCTAATTCTTTACAGCTTTTGCCTTTTGGGGATAGACTCTAATGCCTTTGGCGAAAAAATGTGACATAAAAAAGCGACAGACCTTAGCCAAAATTCACACTCACTAAATTTAGCAAATAATTGATGATCTCTAAGAGTTTGCAAGACAATTCTAAGATGGTTGGCGTGATCATCCTCACTTCGGGAATATACAAGAATATCGTCTATGAATACAATGACAAACATATCAAGATATTGCTTAAACACTCAATTCATAAGGTCCATGAAGGCTACTAGAGTGTTGGTTAACCCAAAGGACATGACAAGAAACTCAAAGTGACCATAACGAGTTCGGAAGGCTATCTTGGCAGTATCACACTCTCTCACTTTAAGCTGATGATAGCCGAATCTAAGGTCTATTTTTTAAAAGTAGCTCACACCTTATAACTACTCAAACAAGTCATTATTTTGAGAAAGAGGGTACTTTTTCTTGATATTTACCTTGTTGAGTTTACGGTAATCAATGTACATACGCAATGAACCATCTTTATTACTCACGAATAGAATAGGTGCACCCTACGGGGAAACACTGGGTCTGATAAAGCCTTTGTCTAGGATATCTATGAGTTGCTTTTTCAACTCTTTAAGTTATGCAGGATCCATATGGTATGAAGGAATAGAAATACGCTGAGTGCCAGGAAGGAGATCAATGCTGAATTTTATTTCTCTATTAGGTGGAACCCCTAGGAGATCTTTCGAGAAAACATTGGGAAACTCATTAACAATGGTAACTGACTGAATAGTCAGAGTTTCAAACTTGAGGTCTTTAACTCAAACTAGGTGATAGATGCAACCCTTGGAAATCAAGTTGCTAGCTTTGAGGTAGGATATGAAATGGCTTTTCAGAGTTACAAAACTCCCGGACCACTCAAAAATATGCTCGTCCGGAAACTAAAACTTGAACACTCGAGTCTGACAATCTATAGGTGCACAGAACGAGTGAAGAAAATCCCTACCCATAATGACGTCAAAATCAACCATATCTAGCTCAATCAAATCAACACATATGACCCGATGAAGGATAGTGAAAGGACACTTCTTAAAAATTTACTTAGAAATAACATAGTCTCCTATTGGGGTAGAAACTGGAATAGGCTCAGAAATTCGTTCAGGGTCCATCTCAAAATTTACAGCAACCATAGGTTTCACATAAGAGAAACTCAAATCGGGGTCCATCAATACACATACATCGAAATGAAAGACATTGAGCATACTAGTGAAAACATCTAGAGTGTCCTGTTGCTCTTGGAGAGGTGGTATAGCATAGAAGTGATTCTGGCATGAACCACTAACAATACTAGAAGAAGCGCCCTGAGGAGGAATCAGGCGGACTCGGTAGTGGGGTAACTGGTAGCCTTACTCTGGGGATAAGCATATCAACTACCCTGTCTAGCATATAGACAATCTCTAAGTAGATGGCCCAACTTTCCACAACCAAAGCAACCCCTTTAATTAACGAAAAAATCACCAAAATGATCTCTACCACACTTGGCACAGAAGGAGGACGATGTCTGTTACTTATACTTTCCTAAGACCTGGACAGGATAAGAATGTTCCCCTGCTCCTGCCTGCTTCTAGGTGCAGGAGAACTAATTGAGAAAGGCGCGGGCATAAACGGACCTCCCTAAAATTGAGGATGGTTCTCTCCATGGAATCTGTAATGACTGAATTCCTACTGCTCTAATCTAGCTTTTTTATTCCCTCTTACTCTTTTCCTCTCATTCACCTTATTATCTTCATTCTATTAGGCATATATCATCTACTGAGAAAGGTCCATCTCCCTATTAAGCATAGCATATCTATACTCTTTCACAATGTAACTCAACACACCGGTCACAAACTTGCTCATGATGGTCCTGGAGTTAGCCATCATACTAGGATCATATTTGGATAACTGATTGAATCTAAGACAATACTCCTTAACAGTCATGTAGCCTTGTCTTAAATTCATGAATTCCTCTATCTTTGCTTCCCTCATCTCAAGAGGAAATACTCTATAAAAAAACACATCCTAGAATAACTACCAAGTCATGGGAGCAGTATCCTTCCCTCTACTCATCCTCCACATCTCCACCCAATCATATGCAACATCTTTCATTCGATAGACATCAAATTCAACACTCTACTCCCTAGTCACATGCATAATATGGGTGATATTTCTCACTTCATCTAAGTACATCTGTGGGTCTTCACCTACCTTCGACCAATAGAACTCAGGAGGATTCATCCGCTTAAAGTAACAAACTCGAGCTGCAGTATAATTATCCTCTTGTGAATGCAGAACAGTAGCCTAGGTGTTAGATTGAGCATTAGCGGTAATTGCCTGGGCTAGCACCTGAAAAGCTGCCCAAAATTTCGCATGAGACACATGCTCGTTCAAGGAATCAACGGGTTGAGGTTGCTCGTTGTTTCTACAAGCTCGACGAGAAAGCATTTTCTGTTATAAAAGAGGACGAGTTAATCCCAGATAAAGACACAGTTGTAGGCATGATAAACTTTAGGAAGAAAGACATGACTTTTTATAAATGTTTCGTAGCCTCTTGCTCATAGATATGCCGCGCTACTCACCGATGATCAAGACTCTACGTAACGCGGCTTGTCAAACTCCTTAGGACTCCTTAAATCTTAGGCTCCGATACCAACTTTGTAACGCCCCAAAATTTCATCCCAAAATGCCACACGGTGCTTAGGGCTACACATAGCCGCAAGCTAACCCTCGGAGCTAGACACTACCTCAAGGAATTTAATTATACAATAGTCATACACAAAAAAGAGATATACCATATGGGGTTCAAGAGAAATATTGCAAAATAGTAGACTGTACAACCAAAATATATTGAATGTCTATACATACCAACCCTTTAGTCTGAAAAAGCCTCTATACATCAAAATCAAGGAGCCATTGGGACAAACCCCCAACTGACTCAAATAGTACTGAAAGCAATAACAACAGAACGATATCCCTAAAAATATAGACACAGTCCTAGAACCATGATGACTCACCACTAAGGGAACGTAGTTGAGGCATTCAAATATTGCTAACAAGGCTACGACTGAGTACCTAAACCTACATTATGAGAAAATGTAGCGCATAGGAAAATATATGGGTCAGCACTTTGGAATGTACTGAATATATGGGTGTGCATGCAACAATACAAATATCATTATCAATTTCATGAAAATATGCATATGTACACTGATGGCTCACTTGTATTGAGTTAGATTGAAACATACTTTTCATGATCTTATATTAAATAAATCATAAGATAAAAACCTCATAAATAACTTAAGTGTTCAATTCAAGACTCAGAGTGACTCTGTAATTCAAGAAACTCGAATCTTATGAACATGTGAGGTTCTTATAATCGACATAAATAATGTGAGCTACATGGAGTCCAACATTTTTCCCTCCTAAGGAAAGAACCCCCATTGGCGGGAGCATCGTACTCTTGCCAGGGAGTACAACCTAAATTTAGTAATCACAATCCATACTCAACCTCTGGCCCACAATTATCAATATCAATTCTACGGTGGCATCTACTTTCTGAGAAATACCATATTTTCCGCTTAGAGCTAAATACTACTCCCAGACACAAGCTCAGAACACATTAGGAAATCCACCATAAACATCACAAGGGTTTATCATGAAGACCAAATCAAATATCTTTCTCATTTATCAAATCATAATCACTTTGTGGATTCATAACTCGACTCAAATTAAACAATTCTTTCTAAATATTAAAATGTATCAATTCATTAAATCATGACAACAACAATAACTTTGATCAAATATCAAGACTCATTGTAACAACTCAATCTCATGAATAAATATACTCAATAATCCAGTTTTTCATAAGAAAGCTTAAATCTTACCACATATCTTGAAAGAACTTGAAATATCAACTCATAGTAGAAATATGAAATTCACAATATTAAATATCTAGTCATAACATGGGAATAACAAAATAATCATGTATAACAAAGCTTGAACAATTTATATTCTCATAATCTCATGATGAAGTAATTTGGGTATAAATCCACTAGCAAAATCATATAAATCCATGATAGAAATCAAAGCTTTGGGCACAAGCACAAAAGAATTGCTCTTGTTCAAAACCCCACATACCTTAGTCTATGAAATTGGATGAATTTTAGTGCTTGAGACTCTATCCGCACTTGTAATAAATGATTCTCGAATCCCACACAATGTGGAACTTGATTCTTGAAGAAATCTTGAAAATTTATGGAAGATTTTTGGAAGATTAATATCCTTAAATAAAAAATCGAGATATATTTCTTAAGAGAATTGGAAGAGAGAATAAAGAAATTAGGGTTTAGATGGGAATTCTCATATATATAGGGGCCTCCAAAAGATGGAAAAAGACCAAAATACCCTTGCGAAAACATCCTTTAATTGCTGAAAAAATAGCAGATGACATTTATGACAAGTCGTCAGACTTGTGATAAGTCGTCATGAAATGTTGTCACAAAAGAGTGGATTTTATGGCTTTCTACTTAAGGTTGACGACATTGGTGATAAGTCATCACACTTGTGACAAATTATCACAAAACATCGTCACTGGGCTGGAAATTTGCCTAAGGCAGACGACATTGGTGATAAGTCATCACACTTGTGACAGCTTATCACAAAATGTCGTCACTCAATTTTCCAGCCATAAATGCTGTAGTAAAATAGGCATAACTCTTGGCTCCAAGACTAGATTTGGGTGAAGTTGGTATCGTTGGAAATATAATTCAATTATATATATTTTGGTAGTTATGAGCTCAATAATTCATAGTATAATGAGAGATATCCTCATTTGAAGATGAATATGGCAATATTTTTCCCAAGAATTCAATCGTTAAGGAATGTTTTGATTCACCTAATCACCAGGACATCTTTGAGGCCTTAATACACATCACCCTTGATCAAAAAATAACCAAAGCACTATAATTTACTTATCTTGAGCTTGAGTCATGTTTGCACTATTGGTTAGAGTCCCAGGGTATTGTAATATATCACACATCATATGATGAAGAAGAGTAGATAACGGCCTACCTCAAAGATAAATAGTAAATCCTTACATCATTTACAAAAAGGTCATCTTCATTTCAAAATCACAAAATATCATCACACTATCAAAATTGTAATCTACTTATCAATACGAGAATAATAATATCCATATTGCAACATTGTGCTTCAAGTCTAAAAATGATACCAAAAACAACAAGTAGGTCCCACTTATGGAAATCACATTTCCAAAGTCAACCCAAAATCCATAAATAATAAAGGAATCATAACCCTCAATAAATAGGTAAAAATCAAGCCAATTTGAGTCTAAAATCAAGCACTCAATCTATTTGGGGTTTGGGATCAAGAATTAAGAAATTCATCAAGAAAGTAATGAAATTTTACCTTAATTCAGATGATAATTGCGATAAAATATGTTAATCAATCTTCTAAGTAACCCCAAGGACTCAATTTTAAGCTATTACACTCATTTAGGGTTTCTAGGTCTCAAGGATGAGTCAAAAATAGCCAAAATACAGCTAAAAGGGTAAATTTTTACCCATACCATGTATGGAGTTATTGCTATCTCTATCCAGGGATGTCAATCGCATTATGGAAATCGTAATACCCTTTGTTCTATCTCTATTTCCCCCTTGTGCACAAGATATTAACAAAGTCAAAAACTTATTGTTGACCCTCAAAACTCATTCAGAACCCTATGAACATGATCTAATAGTGAAATTTGAGTGTAAACCACATTTTAATTCAAATTAATAATCAAAACATTCATCCGAGATTGTTTTAGATAAAAGTGGCGCCCAAACCTATAGTTCAGATTTTCATAACATCAACTTAGTAACCTAAAATAATTTTGCAAGCCTTGGGACCTAAACCAAGGGTCGCTCTAGCCTAAAATCAATGTTTTGGATGTGATTGCAAAGTTGTATTTTCTATCCAAAGTTGTTTCTACCATATGTGGGTTCCACACCCATATTCCTAGTTTTCAAACTTTCCTACCAATAGGATAAAATGAGCTCGGTAGATCGAGACTGAAACAAAAGATCTACCTAGCCTAAAATTAATATTTAGGAGCTGTTGTCACAGTTGAAATTTGCATTTAAGATTGATTTACTAAAGTTTTTTCCAACCAAAAAATTCTTATAAATAGGCCAAATGAACTACCCAGACTCTAAATTGTCAGTTCCAGGAAGTAATAAATGATTTGGGGTAGCTATGGAGAAGCTCTAACAGAAGAAATAAGTGAAAATATGAAAAATAAATAGAAAGGTCATTACACAATAGTTAGTATGCTAATTTATTTTTATTGGTCTACAATTTTCCATATAGAGTCATAATCTTTAAGGATTTGTGGTAGCTTAGTCATAAAATTGAAAGAATTTTTTTTCAATTTCCATTCACAAATCTCAATTAGTTGTAGAAATCCTATAGGTTATTGATAGTCAGCTTTAGCATCTTGATAAGACAAACTAGTTGAAACAAAGTGAGAAATATCCTTATTTTCATGTTCCTACCAATATAATTGCTTCATGTCATCTTAGTAGATCTAGGATGTACAATGTATTTAGAGTTATGAATTCCTCAAGAATGATCTTTAGCACACCATCTATGTTTGATTATCATATTTGGAACTTGGTAAAAAAATATAAATATCAATAGTCATATCTATGTCTTTAAACACTAGAACCATATTTCAGTATCCACACATTTTCTCATCATTTTATTATATACTTTTAGTGTGTTCTTGTAATACCCCAAAAAAATTTTCGTTGAAATTTTGTGCGTAAACGTATTGGATCCTATCTTTGAGAATGATTTATAAATTTCTGTGTGTCATTTCTTGGATTTCCACCCACCATTTCGTAGAGCATTCAATAAGCTTTCCAACGATATTTGAATCAACCCAAACGGACACTCAAGCGATGAGTTACGACCATTTCGATCAAAAAACAACCATTCCGATCGAACTGTGAACAGTAAAATATGCAGGAAAAAAAATACTGCAGCCAGGCAATTTTTAAGGTCAACTTCAAATGCTCATAACTCCTTGTACATAATGAACTGTGTGAGCTGATATATATCAACGGAAAGCCCTGAGAGTCTTTTTTCCAATAAAATTGGTTTCATCCAATTTTGACATCGAAGTAAAAGGTTATCGCCGATTTACTTTAGCCTATTGAATAGATCACTAAAGCACAGATTCAGATTTTATTTGTTTCTTAGGGGAATTTTGGTCTTTAACCACTCTTTTAATAAATACCCCATTAAGCTGAGAACTTGTATTATTTTTCTCTCATTTCTCTTATATGTATAAATATATATATATCAAATTAGGGTTAGGGTTTTGAATTAAGGGGAAATTAATTAGAGGCTTTGATTCAAGAATTCTTTTCGTCAATCTCTTCCAACCACGAAATCTAAGGTATGAAAGTGTTTATCTATGGACTCCTTTCGACTATAGAGTCCACGAATCCCTTTTTGAAAGTTCAAGTTATGTATATATATATATATATATTCTAGACTTCGATTATATAAATATATATATGTTGATTGATAGATGATGGTTTAGATATATATGAGGATTATGTATGTTACTTGATATATATATGATTATTATGCATGTTGGTTGATATATATATATATATATATGTATGGTGATGGTGTATGTTGGTTGATACATGCATGTGATGATTATGTGTGATGGATGACATATATGGGGTGGCGGAAAACATGAGAATTTGATGAATTCACCAATGCCTAAAGGTGCATGTAAGGTGTTTGTGGAATTTTCTAATAGGCTATAAATTTACGTTCTAAGGATTTAATAAGTTCTAAAAGACTAAACTACTTTCTATGTATACGTTCAACATGAACTCTCTGTTATTGTCTAAAATTGGGGATGTTGTGTGGAAGGCTTATGATATGGTTGTAAGTGCGGACGACGGATTTAGTTTGTGGAATTAAGATGAATGATGGTATTGTAGAACATGTAATTTTTCATACTAACCTATGCCTAAATGGTACATGCAAGGTAATTGTAGAAATGCCTAGTTGAAGAAAAATGGATCGTATGACTCCATGTGATCGAAGTGATGAGTTCATGCCATACTTGCATACTACATTTTTACTATGATTCTTGAGGGAAATGGTAAGGCCATTAGGCCATACTGAGTGTGAAATGTCTAATTATGGGTCCAATTGCATATATCAAGATCTTAAAGGAAAGAACCTTGAGAAGTGAACCATGATGTGTTGAATGTATGTTATTTGTATGTATCCCGATTGGATGAACTATGTTACATTTTATTCTTCCTTAACCATATGCATCCTTGTTGAATGATCTACGATGTAATGGCATGAGATCCCAATACTTGAATATGAATATGATCTTCAAATGATTGGTATGAGGTTTTAATGAATGCATGGTGCATGATGGCCTGTGGGCATGTGAGTATGCGTTGTTGTATACTAGGTATTACTTATGTTATTGATTGTTGGGGGTACGTATGCTTGAAAAAGTCTGTTGGTCTAGAGCTGAGTCAGTTCTGCGATAATCTTAGTCGTGCTACGATTGATGAATTTTCGATGATTTGAGAACCTAACAAGAATTTCATGAGAACTCAGTATGTGGGGTTTTGAACAAGAATATCTTTTCATTCTTGTGCCCAAAGAATTGATTTTAACATTGGAATTTTATGATATTGTAAAGTGGGAAAATACCCAAGATGTTTTAATGACGAATTATGAGGTTATAAAAAATATAAATTGTTTAAGCTTTGATGTACATGATTACTTTATTATTCCCAAGTTATGTTTGATATGGTGAATTTCATATTTCTACCATGAGTTGATATTTCAAGTGTTTTCAAGATATGATTTATGGAACTTTGAATAGTCCAATATTGTTATACATAATAACCTTATTATCTTGTTTTCTTGAATTGAAATTTTATGCCATAAATTGCATACCACTACTATGAAATTATTTTTCTGAGGATTCTTGATATAAGAGCCATGATTTGAGTTACATTATGACATACAAAATCTTACTTTGATTTAAAGATCTGAAATGCTTTTCAAAAGCTATTGTCATGATTTGAATATTGGAATAAAAGAATGATCATTTGATAATATTGATTTACATCCACAGAGTCGAGATGATTTATATTGATTTTAAGCTTGCAGAGATGAAATGCTGTATTATTGATATCATTTTGATGTTGAGGAAATTTAAAATATTTTGAGCTAAAATGTCTTGAGTTAGGAATCCACAAATTGATATGATTTGATAAATGAGAAAGAGATTTCTTTTGGTTTTTATGATAGACCCTTGCGATGTTCTGGTGGATTTCCAAAGAGATTTGATTTGGTCTTTATGATTGACCCTTGTGATGTTGTAGTGGATTTCCTAATACGTTCTGATCTAGTCAGGCAATATTACTTAGCACCAAGAGGGAAATTTGGTATTTTCCCAAACCTATGTGCCACCGTAGGGTTGTTGATAATGATATTGTTGGCCAGATAGCCAAATTGTGATTATGAAAGCTTTAAGGTTGTACTCCCTAGCAAGAGGACAACACTCCCGCCAATGGGAGTGCTCTCCCTAGGAGGGCAAACATTGGTATTCCACGTGGCTCACGTGGGATTGTCGGTTATAGGAAACGCCCTTGTCCATAAGAGTATGTTTATTAAACTATCGAGTCGCTCTGAGTCTTGAGTTGTTGAGTTTGGTTGTCTATGATGAGTCATGAGAATTTATTATGAATATTGATGATTTTATGATGATTTATGGGATTTTACTTATGGATAATGAAATTCAAGTCATGTGAGTCTTTATTTTCTGTAGGCATGTTATATGAAATCAAAGATATTATTCAAATTATTGCGTGCATCCCTACATACTCGGTTGCTTATAAGGAGTCATGGTGAGTTATGTAACTACTTCCCAAGGTTTTTGTGTCAGTATAAATCTTCAGGACTCAGGGGTGTGAGTGTATTCGATTGATCAGTTTTTGTATCCTGTGATTTTGTAATGTAGTACCCCTGTACAGTAGTGAGTTCCAAGGACAGTAAAGTGGTATCCGGGCTGTGGTATTTGGAGTCGTTATAATTGTTATAGTGGTTGGGAACTGTGCATTCATATATGTTTACTCTTTTGTTATTCTCATATTATACTGTTGATTAAATGTTCATGCATAATCCCTTGCATTTAACCTTCCCTACTTACATACTCAGTACATCTTAGTACTGACGCATTCTCACTATGGTGTTCTTTTACTTTAGGGCACAATCAGTTCAGAAGAGTGAAACTTAGAGCATCTTTGAAGTCACTTGTATAGCATCAGTGGGTACAACAGTGATTCCTCATCATCCGAGGATGTTGTTATTACAGTATTTGATTTTTGTAGACGGAGTTAGTTGGCGGAATCGTACCTTCATCTCCACAATTTCGGCAGTGTAGAGGCTTTTCAAAAAGGTGTATTGGTGTGTGGTATGAGGTATTGCATATTTCTAGATGTTTGAACCTTATGGAAAGTGTTACCCAATTTTTGCATGTATATTATTATATTATGTAGTGAAAATGTACAAATATCAGAAAAAGGGTTAGCTGGTGGTCCTTCGGGATCATAAGCACCATATGGCATTCCGGTTCTTGGGAATCGGATCGTTACAAACTTGGTATCAGAGCCTAAGTTTCAACAATGTCCTAGGGAGTCTGAAAAGCCACATCTAGTAGAGTTTTGTACAAGAGTGTGTTGAGCGCCACATTCATGTAAGGGAGGCTATGGGATGTTTAGAAGAGTTTTCATTCTCTATCAATCCAAGAGAGTTATGTAGACTCTTGTAATGATCTACTTATGTCAGATTTACCTTACTCTTAAGGTAACAGAACTAGTGAATCCAAAGTCTTTCAGATAGAACTTTCTCTGACGGTCCCCGTAGATAGTTTCGGGACAGTGTTCTCTAAAGTGAGGAGAGTATGCCTTATGGGGTTAGCTGTTTATATGGTGAATGAATAGGCCTGAAATTATATATGTAAGAATCTAAGTGTGGAAATTGGGAATTATATGTGTTGATTGATAGAGATATAGCTGCGATTCTCATGGTGTGGAGAAGTATAAGTTTAAGAGATTTGATATTTGAAGGCTAGAATGAGAATAGTATGTTTGTTAAAGATTTGTGGATATTCATGTTATGTTTTAGAAGCTATGCTTGAATCTTTGAAGAATGTAAGTTTGTGGACTCCAAACTAAGTATTAAGATGTGAGTATGGTATTAGTAGCCTATGAAGAAATCGAAGCCGATAATGTGTTTAGTGAGATAAATAGGTGTTGAAAAGAGTGTATGTATATGATGATGATTGTAGAGACTAAGGAAAGATAAGAGTTGTATTCCAAGAAGTAGCATTGGTATTGAATTTATGTTTTCAGGTGTAGTCTTTCTGGATGAATTAAGTTATCATTTTGTGCACCATTATGCCTCAGACTCTAGAGTACATTGGTTGTAGTTCATTTTGGGGTTTAGCCAAGTGTTCAAAAGTGTGTGATGATGACTTAAAGCGGAGAGGAGGATGATAGAGAATGTGACAAGTCAGGCCCTCAGAATGTAGTAGTGGTGCCAGTAGGTATGGAAAAGCTGTAAAGGGAGACAGTTCCCGACCCATTCTTATTTCTGTGAAATATGTCTAGAGGGACCTTGGGTCCCAAGGGGGAGATACCCCATAATGTTATAATAATTGCATGTCCATGCTCTTTCTATGATGTTAACATCATCGTTAATTGCATTTCTAGTTATGCTTTCGAGAATTTGGCATATTAGGTATATTTATATTTAATATGCACGTTCAATAGAAAGAAGCTCAAATTGTAGGCATGTTTAAACATGTATTGAAGAGATTGGTTGGGTTATGATTCTGTGCATTTGAGATGCATGTGTGTTGTGAAAATTTACCCATGAGTGGGTTGTTGAATGTTTTATGCGATTGATGTGCATGACTAGTGAACGTACGCAGAGTATTGGTTGCTTCAGTCGTGTGGTTATGTTTTGAGATATGTTGTTGTCTTGAATAAACCCATTCGATTAGTGTTCTTGATCTAGCATTCACATTCGAGGAAAAATGTTTCCAAGGGGGTGATGATGTAATACCCGGGAAAATTTTTTGTCAAAATTTTGTGCGTAAACGTATTGGATCCTATCTTCGAGAATGATTTATAATTATTTTATGTGTCTTTTCTTGGATTTCGACCCACCGTTTCGTAGAATGTGCAGGAAAAAAAATACTGCAGCGAGGCGAATTTTTTGGTCAACTTCAAACGATCATAACTCCTTGTACATAATGAACTGTGTGAGCTGCGAAATATCAATGGAAAGCCCTGAGAGTCTGCTTTCCGATAAAATTTGTTTCATCCAATTTGGACATCGGAGTAAAAAGTTATGGCCAATTTACTTCAGCCTATCGGACAGATCACTGAAGGACAGATTTGGATTTTTATTTGTTTCTTAGGGGCATTTTGGTCTTTCACCACTGTTTTAAACCTATATAAATACCCCATTCAGCTGATAACTTGTATTATTTTCCTCTCATTTCTCTTATATGTATATATATATATATCAAGTTAGGGTTAGGGTTTTGAATTGGGGGAAATTAATTGGAGGCTTTGATCCAAGAATTCCTTCCGCCAATCTCTTCCGGCTATGAAATCTAAGGTATGCAAGTGTTTATCTATGGACTCCTTTCATCCATAGAGTCCACGAATCCCTTTTTGAAAGTTTAAGTTATGTGTGTATGTATATATATATATATATATATATATATATATATATATATTTGTTTTTTTCTAGACTTTGATGATGTAAATCTATATATGTTGATTGATATTTGTTGATTGAGATATATAAGAAAATTTTGTATGTTACTTCATATATATATATATATGATGATTATGCATGTTGGTTGATATATATATGTGTGTGGTGACGGTGTATGTTGGTTGATACATGCATGTGATGATTATGTGTGTTGGATGAGATATATGGGGTAGCGAAAAACATGATAATTTGACGAATTCACCAATTCCTAAAAGTGCATGTAAGGTGTTTCTGGAATTGTCTAAGAGGCTATAAATTTACGTTCTTAGGATATAATAGGTTCTAAATGACTAGACTACTTTCTATGAATATCTTCAACAAGAACTCCATGTTATTGTCTAAAATTAGGGATGTTTTGTGGAAGTCTTATGATATGGTTGTAAGTGCGGACGACGGATTTAGTTGGTGGAATTAAGATGATTGATGGTGTTGTAGCACATGTAATTGTTCATACTGACCTATTCCTAAATGGTGCATGCAAGGTAATTGTAGAAATGCCTAGTTGAAGAAAAATAGATCGTACGACCCCTTGTGATCGAAGTGATGAGTTCATACCATATTTGCATGCTACGTGTTTACTATGATGCTTGAGGGACATGGTAAGGCCATTAGGCCACGCTAAGTGTAAAATGTCTAATTATGGGTCGAATTGCATATAGCAAGATCTTAAAGGAAAGAACCTTGAGAAGTAAACCATGATGTGTTGAATGCATGTTATTTGTTTGTATCCCAATTGGATGAACTATGCTATGTTGTAATCTTCCTTAACCATATGTATCCTTGTTGAATGATCTACGATGTAATGGCTTAAGATTCCAATACTTGTATATGAATATGATCTTCAAATGATTGGTGTAAGGTGTTAATAAATGCCTGGTGCATGATGGCCGATAGGCATATGAGTATGCGTTGTTGTATACTACGTATTACATATGAAATTAATTGCTGGGCGTACGTATGCCCGAAATAGTCTATTTGTCTAGAGCTGAGTCAGTTTCGCAATAATCTTAGTCGTGCTACGATCGATGAATTTCCGATGATTTGAGAACTTAATATGAATTCCGTGAGAACTTAGTATCTTTTAATTCTTGTGCCCAAAGAATTGATTTTATCATTGGAATTTCATGATTTTGTAAAGTGGGTAAATACCCAAGATGTTTTAATGACGAATTATGAGGTTATGAAAAATATAAATTGTTGAAGCTTTGATGTACATGATTACTTTATTATTCCCAAATTATGATTTGATATGGTGAATTTCATATTTCTACCATGAGTTGATATTTCAAGTGTTTTCAAGATATGATTTATGGAACTTTGAATCCTCCAATATTGGTATACATAATAACCTTATTATCTTGTTTTCTTGAATTGAAATTTTATGCCATAAATTGCATACCACTACTATGAAATTATTTTTTTGAGGATTCTTGATATAAGAGCCATGATTTGAGTTACATTACGACATACAAAATATTTCTATGATTTGAAGATCTGCAATGCTTTTCAAAAGCTATTGTCATGATTTGAATATTGGAATGAAAGAATGATCATTTGAGAATATTGATTTGCATCCGCAGAGCCGGGATGATTTATATTGATTTTAAGCTCGCAGAGATGAAATGCTGTATTATTGATACCATGTTGATGTTGAGGAAAATTCAAATGTCTTGAGCTAAAATGTGTTGAGTTAGGAATCCACAAATTGGTATGATTTGATATGAGAGAGACATTTTATTTGGTCTTTATGATAGACCCTTGCGATGTTGTGGTGGATTTCCAAAGAGATTTGATTTGGTCTTTAAGATAGACCCTTGTGATGTTGTGGTGGATTTCTTAATGCGTTCTGAGCTAGTCGAGGAGTATTACTAAGCATCTATAGGTTAATTTGGTATTTCTCCAAATCTATGTGCCACCGTAGGTTTGTTGATGACGATATTATTGGCCACCGAGCCGAATTGTGATTATGAAAGCTTTAAGGTTGTACTCCCTGGAAAGAGTACAAAACTCCCGCCAATGGGAGTGCTTTCCCTAGGAGGGAAAACATTGGTATTCCATACGGCTCACGTGGGGTTATCAGTTATAGAAAACTCCCCTGTCCATAAGAGTAGGTTTCCTAAACTATCGAGTCGTTTCGAGTCTTGAGTTTATGAATTTGGTTGTTTATGATGAGTCATGAGAATTTATGATGAATATTTATGATTTTAGGAAGATTTATGGGATTTTACTTATATTTTCCTCTCTATAATATTATGAGAAGTATGGATAATTAAATTCAAGCCATGTGAGTCTTCATTTTCCGTACGCATGTTTTACGAAATTAAAGATATTATTGAAATTATTGCATGCACCCCCACATATTCAGTTGCTTATAAGGAGTCATGGTGAGTTATGTAACTACTTCCCATGGTTTCTGTGTCAGTATAAATCTACGAGAGTTAGGGGTGTGAGTGTATTCGATTGATCATTGTTGGTATCCTACGATTCAGTAATGCAGTACCCCAGTACAGTAGTGAGTTCCGAGGACAGTAAAGTGGTATTCGAGATGTGGTATCTGGAGTCGTTATAATTGTTATAGTGGTTGTGAACTGTTCATTCATATATGTGTACTCGTTCGTTTGTCTCATGATTATTCTATTGATTAAATATTCATGCATAAGCCCTTGCATTTAGCCTTCCCTACTTGCATACTCAGTACATCTTAGTACTGACGCATTCGCGCTATGGTGTTCTTTTCTTTTGGGGCACCATAGGTTGAGAGGAGTGAAACTTGGAGCATCTTAGAAGTCACTTGTATAGAAGCAGTGAGTCCTTATCATCCAAGGATATTGTTATTACAGTATTTGATTTTAGTAGACGGAGTTAGTTGGGAGAATTGTCCCTTCAACTCTAAGTTCAGGCAGTGTAGAGGCTTTTCAGACAGATGTATTAGTGTGTGGTTTAAGGTATTGTATATTTCTAGATGTTTGAAACTTATGGCAAGTGTTAGCCAGTTTTCGCATATATTTTATTGTATTATGCAGTGAACAGGTACAGATATCAGATAAAAGGTTAGCTTGTGGTCCTTCGGGATCATAAGCACCGTGTGGCATTCCGATTCTCGGGAATCGGGGCGTTACAAACTTGGTATCAGAACCTAAGGTTGAACAGTGTCCTAGGGAGTCTGAAAATCCACATCTGCTAGAGTCTTGTACAAGAGTGTGTTGTGCGCCACAATCATGTATGGGAGGCTATTGGATGTTTAGAAGAGTTTTTCTTTCATGATCCAGATCGTGCTAAAGTAAGATTTTCCAAGAGAGTTATGTAGACTCTTGTAATGATGTACTTATGTCAGATTTACCTTACACTTAAGGTAACAGAACTAGTGAAGCCAAAGTCTTTCAGATAGATCTTTCTCTGACGGTCCCCGCAGATAGTTTCGTGACAGTGTTCTCTAAAGTGAGCGGAGTATGCCTTATGGGGTTAGCTATTTATATGGTGAATGAATAGGATTAAAATTATATATGTAAGAATCTAAGTGTAGAAATTGGGAATTATATGTGTTGATTGATAGAGATATAACTGCGATTCTCATGTTGTGGAGAAGTATAAGTTTAAGAGATTTGATATTTGAAGGCTAGAATGAGAATAGTATGTTTATTCAAGGTTTGTGGATATTCATGTTATGTTTTAGAAGCTATGCTTGAATCTTTGAAAAATGTAAGTTTGTGGACACCAAACTAAGTATTAAGACCCGAGTGTGGTATTAGTAGCCTATGAAGAAATCGAAGCAGATAATGTGTTCAGTGAGACAAGTAGGTGTTGAAAAGAGTGTATGTATATGAGGATGATTGTAAAGACTAAGGAAAGGTAAGAGTTGTATTCCAAGAAGTAGCATTGGTATTGAATTTATGTTTTCAAGTGTAGTCTTTCTGGATGAATTAAGTTATTATTTTGTGCACCGTTGTGCCTCAGACTCTAGAGTACATTGGTTGTAGTTCATTTCGGGGTTTTGCCAAGTGTTTAAAAGTTTTTGACGATGACGTAAAGCTGAGAGAAGGATGATAGAGAAAGTGACAAGTGATACGCCCAAATTACAACTCTCGTTAGAAAGTGCAAGAGGTCGCTATCAAATATAGAACCCAACTGGGTTGGGTTTCGAATCCCACAGGGAATACTATGATCACTAAGTATTGCAATTATTATTAGACTATTGATCGAACGTTCCAAGGTAATGGGGGGTTTCAATTTAAGTGCACAATAATATTATTAGTGTAACAATGAGATGATATGTGAAATAATATTTGATCACAGAGAATGACAAATTAGGGTTATGTCCACCTTGTAGCTTCTACTTCTCTATTAACTATGAGTAATAAGGATTTTATACATGCATGCAGTTATAGAGAGATGTATTCTAATTCTAACTATATGTGTTTCTCAACCATCAAAGATTTATTCACCTTAGTTCTCTCGAATCCAAAGTGTACAACAAATCATACGAACTCTCCAAGTAGTTAATCCTGCTAAGGCATTAACGTGTAAAATAGAGGTTGGAAACCCTATTTTCTTGTCACACTCTCTTTTCCAAACAGTAACTTTTCTATCAAACAAGTTATTGCTATACTGGCACATTCCCTATGTTTGCAACCACAAGAATTCAATCATAACGAAGAGAGTAATGATATAAGTGGATTAACACATCATAAATTCAAAAACCCATAGCAATAGAGAGTATACTACAAGGTTTCCATGACCCTAACAAATAAATTTAGCTAGTCATTAATAAAACGGAAATCACAATAGAAATATTCATCATACCAAAACTTAGAACAATCTTGGTGGAGAAGATGAATAACGAAAATAAGAGAGAAAAACGTTTCTCTCTCCTTCTTAGCAAGCTAAGCCGTTTTTTGTTGTTTTCAAAAAAATACAGATTGTGAATAATCCGTAAAAATTCAGCCATAAGGCTTTTAATAACATCCTTCTCTAATAAATTGCTACTGCATCCTTAACTATTTAAAAATATTGAGGTTGCCCGGAAAAAAGTTCCCATATATCACAATCAGTCCAAAAGCTGTTTTCTTTTTTATGTGAAGTTTCCTTTGCTATCCATAGGTCCCCAAAGTGCTATAATATTCCTTATTAGTACCTGAAAATCATGTTAATCACATAGGTCAGCTCACTTAGCTAAAAATAGACTAAAAGTGCAAGAATTATGTATTTTATCCTAAAATATTAGCTAAAAAATGGGTAAGTTATGGTTCTTAGACGTATAAATATTCCCAACATCAACAAGTCAGGCCCTCAGAATCTGGTAGTGGATCCAGTAGGTATGGAAAAGCAGTAAAGGGAGGCAGTTCCCGACCCATTCTTATTTCAATGAAATATGTCTGGAGAGACCTTGGGTCTCAAGGGGGAGATACCCCATAATTTTATAATAATTGCATGTCCATGCTTTTTCTATGATGTTAACCTCATCGTTCGTTGCATTTCTAGTTATGCTTTCGAGAATTTGGTATATTAGGTATATTCGTATTTAAAATGCACGTTCAATAGAAAGGAACTCGAATTGTGGGCATGTTTGAACATATATTGAAGATATTGGTTGGGTTATGATTCTGTGAATTTGAGATGCATGTGTGTTGTGAAAATTTAACCATGTGTGGGTTGTTGAATGTTTTATGTGATAGATGTGCATGACTAGTGAACGCACACAGAGTATTGGTTGCTTTAGTCGTGTGGTTATGTTTTGAGATGTGTTGTTGTCTTGAATAAACCCAATCGATTAGTGTTATTGATCTGGCCTTCACGTTCGAGGATGAATGTTTCCAAGGGGGTGATGATGTAATGCCCTGAAAAAATTTTCGTCGAAATTTTGTGCGTAAACATATTGGATCCTATATTCGAGAATTATTTATAATTTTTCTGTATGTTATTTCTTGGATTTTGATACACGATTTTGTAAAGGATCGAATAAGCTTTCCAACGATATGTGGATCACCCAAAACGGACAGTCGAGCGATGAGTTACGACCATTCCGATTGAACTGTGAGTAGTAAAATGTGCAAGAAAAAAAAATACTGCAGCCAGGCAATTTTTTTGGTCAATTTCAAATGATCATAAATCCTTTTACATAATGAACTATGTGAGCTGCTATATATCAAAGGAAATCCCTGAGAGTCTTCTTTCCAATAAAATTGGTTTCATCCAATTTGGACATCGAAGTAAAAAGTTACGGCCAATTTACTTCAGCCTACCGGATAGATCACTGAAGGACAGATTCAGGTTTTATTTGTTTCTTAGGGGTATTTTGGTCTTTCACTACTCTTTTAAACCTCTATAAATACCCATTAAGCTGAGAACTTGTATTATTTTCCTCTCATTTCTCTTATATGTATATATATATATATATATATATATATATATATATATATATATATATATATATATATATATCAAGTTAGGGTTAGGGTTTTGAATTGGGAGAAATTAATTGGAGGTTTTGATTCAAGAATTCCTTCCGTCAATTAATTGGCCCGTGGGCATGTGAGTATGCGTTGTTGTATACTACGTATTACTTATGTTATTGATTGATGGGGGTACGTATTCCTGAAATAGTCTACTGGTCTAGAGCTGAGCCAGTTCCGTGATAATCTTAGTTGTGCTACGATTGATGAATTTTCGATGATTTGAGAACTTAACATGAATTCCGTGAGAACTTAGTATGTGGGGTTTTGAACAAGAATATCTTTTCATTCTTGTACCCAAAGAATTGATTTTATCATTGGAATTTGATGATTTTGTAAAGTGGGTAAATACCCAAGATGTTTTAGTGACGAATTATGAGGTTATGAAAAATATAAATTGTTTAAGCTTTGATGTACATGATTACTTTAATATTATCAAGTTATGATTTGATATGCTGAATTTCATATTTCTACCATGAGTTGATATTTCAAATATTTTCAAGATATGATTTATGGAACTTTGAATCGTCCAATATTGGTATACATAATAACCTTATTATCTGGTTTTCTTGAATCGAGATTTTATGCCATAAATTGCATACCACTACTATGAAATTATTTTTTTGAGGATTCTTGATATAAGAGCCATGATTTGAGTTACATTATGACAAACAAAATCTTAATATGATTTGAAGATCTTAAATGATTTTCAAAAGCTATTGTCATGATTTAAATATTGGAATGAAAGAATGATCATTTGAGAATATTGATTTGCATCCGCTGAGTTGGGATGATTTATATTGATTTTATGCTCGCAGACACGAAATGTTGTATTATTGATACCATGTTGATGTTGAGGAAAATTAAAATATTTTGAGCTAAAATGTGTTGAGTTAGGAATTCACAAATTCATATGATTTGATAAATGAGAAAGAGATTTAATTTGGTTTTTATGATAGAGCCTTGCGATGTTGTGGTGGATTTCCAAAGAGATTTGATTTGGTCTTTATGATAGACCCTTGTTATGTTATGGTGCATTTCCTAACACGTTCTGAGCTAGTTGGGGAGTATTACTTAGCACCAAGAGGGAAATTCGGCATTTCCCCAAACCTATGTGCCACCGTAGGGCTGTTGATGGTGATATTGTTGGCCACAGATCTGAATTGTGATTATAAAAGATTTAAGGTTATACTCCCTGGAAAGAGCACAACACTCTCGCCAATGGGAGTGCTCCCCCTAGGAGGGCAAACATTGGTATTCCACGCGGCTCACGTGGGGTTGTCGGTAATAGGAAACTCCTTTGTCCATAAGTGTATGTTTCTTGAACTATCGAGTCGCTCCAAGTTTTGAGTTGATGAGTTTTGTGGTCTATGATGAGTCATGAGAATTTATGATGAATATTGATGGTTTATGGGATTTTACTAATGTTTTCCTCTCTATAATATTATGAGAAGTATGGATAATGAAATTCAAGCCATCTGAGTCTTTATTTTCCGCACGCATGTTTTATGTAATCAAAGATATTATTCAAATTATTGCGTGCACCCCCACATATTTAGTTGCTTATGAGGAGTCATGGTGAGTTATGTAACTACTTCCCATGGTTTTTGTATCAGTATAAATCTTCAGTATTCAGGGGTGTGAGTGTATTTGATTGATCAGTGTTGGTATCCTGTGATTAAGTAATGCAGTACCCCAGTACAGTAGTGAGTTCCGAGGACAGTAAAGTGGTATGCGTTCTGTGGTATCTGGAGTAGTTATAATTGTTATAGTGGTTGTGAACTGTGAATTCATATATGTTTACTCGTTCGTTATTCTCATGATGATTTTGTTGATTAAATGTTCATGCATAAGCGCTTGCATTTAGACTTCCCTTCTTGCATAGTCAGCACATCTTAGTACTGACGCATTCGCGCTATGGTGTTCTTTTATTTTGGGGCACCATAGGTTCAGAGGAGTGAAACTTGGAGCATCTTATAATTCACTTGTATAGCAACAGTGGGTGCAGCAGTGAGTCCTCATCATCCGAGGATGTTGTTATGACAGTATTTTATTTTAGTAGATAGAGTTAGTTGGGGAAATTGTCCCTTCAACTCCGCAGTTCAGGCAGTATACATGTTTTTCAGATAGATGTATTAGTGTGTTGTTTAAGGTATTGTATATTTCTAGATGTTTGAACCCTATGGCAAGTGTTAGCTAGTTTTCACATGTATTTTATTATATTATGCAGTGAACAGATACAGATATCAAAAAAAGGGTTAGCTTGTGGTCCTTCGGGATCATAAGCACCCTATGGGGTTTCGATTCTCGAGAATTGGGGCATTACAGTTCTACCAATAAATTCTTGGCGTGAACATAATACAACAATGTTTCTAATTTTCTCGTGATAATTTGATGCCTATATCGTCGAGTTTTTGAGCTTCTTAGGCCATAAGTCTAATCGAAGGAGCTATATGTCAATGGCACATGGATTTCCTTCTTAATGCATCTGTGGCAACATTATCCTTTCTTTGAATGACACCAAATCATAAAATTTTGTACAGTTATTGAGTAGTTTAATCCACCAATGTAAATTGAAGAATAAAATCTTTTTGTTTGAAAACAAATTTCAAGTTATTACGATTTGTATAAATCTCATTGATTTCATTGTATATATATCGCATTTATATCTCTAGACAAATACCATTGCTACTATCTTCAATTATGAGCAATATAGTTCTACTCCTTATATATTTTTCCTGCTACATAAGCTATAACCAAACCATTCTATTTCTTAACACATCTTAATCCCATCATCAAATCATCACAAAGTACCATAAATATTACAAAACCTACCGATAATGCTAACACTGTGTTACAAACCAAACCCAAGCTTGGATGTGACGGGCAATCTAAAGCCCACCATGGGCTGAAGACAACCCAGCCTTATCTTAAGAGTACAATAATAAAAAAACAATGGAAGCCAACCAAATCAATGATAGATATATGAAACCAAAGAAACATATGAGTCAAAACAAGACATCCAAGGAAACCTAACATTGTCCACAAAAACCGCTACACCATAAATACCAACTAAGTCAGGACAGGCCCCTGTCTATGATAAAAAAAATCTAGAAGTGCAAAGAAAAGAAAGAAGGAAAGATGAAATAATAGGGCTTTATGGAGGATAGAGGCTCACCACTTCATAAATGTTCAATAGAAGTGTCCAACCACCTACCGATGCACAGGAGTAACATAAAAGTCATTTGAACCTACATCATGAAATGTTGCATCGTTCGAAGATGGTTAGTGGGGTGAGTGCTAAAATGTAACTCAAGGGATAGGAATAAAATAATGCATTTATCAAAATCCAGTCATAAACCACATGCATAACATTTATACATATATATAGGATGTCGGGATAGGGAGAAGGGTCAATTGGCATGATAGTTTAAGACATTAGCCTTACAAATGTTGTTTACTCTGTCCTAGATGCACCAACGGGTTATATGGCTTTGACTTTCACTGTCAGAGGGTCCCCAGTCCATGTTAGATGCATGTTCATAACGTATATCTAGAGACATGGTCGTATAGACCCCCAACATCGTCAACTGTTGCTACTAGTATTGATCCCCCCTGAGAAGACACCTTTACAGTGAGTTGCACAATTTTCTTTAAGCCCAAATTAAAATAGTTTACACATAAACTCAACCACTAACAATGTGTCATTTATTAAGGCATTTACGAACTTGCTATTTTCATATCAATATGCTTTCAAGCTAATCCATTTATGTCAAACCAATCCTTATAACCATTAGACTTCTAAGTTCTTTTTAAAATCATAAACCTTAGGCACCATGGGAAAGGCTAATGTAAAAAGCCTCAACCCAATTTCAAACACATCAATTCAAATAGCATAAATATTCCATAAATTAATGCCATAATGTAAAATTAAAGTTAAGGAAAGAGAACGTTGGACTATTTAGAAGGGTTGGTCCATCATTATGTTGATTTTAATTTGATCCATCAATAAAATTACAAATTAAACCAAAAACTAGTTAAGGTAAGAGAAACATGCCTAAAATATAGAAAATTAAGAGCATTCAATGTTTAAAGCTAGAATGGCAAATTCCTTGTAAAACCCATGAATTTTGTTTGTTTGGGGGTTAAAAAGGAAAAGTAAGGTTTTTGATCTTGATAACTGAAGAGAAAAGGGTCATCAAAGTATTTTAAAGTCGTATAACGGTAAAGGACCAAAAATCTCCTCATCCAAAGTAGAAAAGCAAAATCGGACAAATTTAACATAGCAGTGTGTCATGTCGTAATTGAGGAGGGTAGTTGGTATGACACACTCTTATCGCAAAAGCTAAGGGGTGCAACACTCCACTATCGCGGACCCTTACTGCCTTGGAGTCCCAAAATGACCTCGAACCCCTTCAAAAAATTCCAAAACCTTCCCAAAAAATCCCTTTTAACATCCCTTATCATAATTGAAGACAAAAATTAATGTTACATACATAGGAGGATAAAAATTAAAATGCTCAAAATTTTATGGGGTCTCATATTATCCCTCCCCCTTTGGATCATTCCTTCTCAAATAAGGAGTTCATGTTTTCTTAGCTTGATAATTTAAAGAACTCCATTTAATCTAAGGACAATTTAAAAATGTGACATGCGAGAAATGAAACTCATACCTTAGGTTGTTTCATCCAATGCTAGAAATAAGAAAGGGTACTTGGCTTTCATATCTTCTTCAGATTACCATGTATCCTCTTTTACCTTTTAATTTCTCCAAAGAACCTTCACCAAAGGTATATCCCTTTTCCTCAACCTACGAACTTTCCTATCCAATATTTTAACCAGGACTTCCTCATAAGACAACAAATTTATAACTCTAACATCCTCAACTTGCATTCTCAAAGAAGGGCCACCCACATACTTTTTAAGCATAGACACATAGAAAATAGGATAAATTAAAGAAAAGCTCACAGGTAAACCTAATTTACATGTGATATCCTAATTCTCCTAACAATCTGATATGGGCCAATGAAATGATGACTGAGCTTCCCTTTTTTCTAAAATCTCATGACTCATTTCATTAGAGAAACCTTTAAGAAACCTTATCATCAAATTAAAAATCTAAGTCCTTTGGCCTCATATTTGCAAAAGACTTTTGGCATGTTTGAGCGGTCTTAAGTCTTTCTCTAATTACCTTTACCTTATCCATGGCTTGATGAACCAAGTCAGGACCACACAACCTAGACATAGCCACCTTAAATCATACAATATGAGACCTACACCTTCTACCATAAAGATCCTCAAAAGGATCCATTTGCATACTGGAATGATAACAGTTGTTGTAACCAAATTCTATAACAGGCAAATGGTCAACCCAACTACCTTTAAAATCAATCACATAGGCCCTTAGCATATCCTAAAAATTCTAAATGTTATGCTCTATTTTTCCATCCATTTGAGAGTGGAAAGTGGTTCTAAGGTTCACCGAGTACCCAAACCTTTCTAAAATAAATGCTAGAAGTGAGAAGAATACTACGTACCTTGGTATGAAATGATGGACACTGTTTCCCTATTCAAGTTTACTATCCCCTAAATAAAAAACCTAGCATAGTAGTCTCCTGAGTAATTAGTCCGCACAGGCAAGAAGTGATCAAACATTATCATCCTATCCATAATGAACCAAATACAATCATACTAATTGCGAGTTTATGAAAGACACATAACGTAATCCATATAAATTATCTCCTACTTGAACAGGAGAAATTCTATCTCTTGGGACATGCCTCCAGGCCTCAAATGTTCTACCTTGACTTGCTAAAAAACCATACATTTAGTAAAAAAATTTGCCACATCCTTCTTCAGGTTATTCCACCAGCAAATTTCCTTCAAGTCATGATACATCTTGGTAGAACTTGAATGAACTGTATATTAGGACTCATGAGCCTCAGCAAAAATTCTTTCTCGTAACTTATTGACATCAGGTACATACAATCTTTCTTGATACCTCAAGATGTAATCTTCTCTAATATTAAAAGCCATAACACTTTGTTGACCCATATCATCCATGATTTGTATATGTATTGGATCCATAACCTATTTCTCTTTGACCTCAGCACCAAGAGACAACTTAACTACTTTTTTGCCAATCACTCTTCCATACTTAGAGTTTAATAGATGAACTCCCTAGTTAGTTAGCCTATGAATATCCTTCACCAACCCTCTTTTCTCCCCCTAAATATGAGATAAGCTCACCATACACAACCTACTAAGAGCATCAACAACAATATTTGCTTGCCTAGATAGTAGTACCAACTCATATTGTAATCATTAAGAAAATAGAGACACCACTTTTGCCTAAGATTCAATTATTTCTACTACTATAAGCTCTTCTGGTTTGAATAAATATCCACATGCACCCCATACAAATAATAGTGCCAAACCTTCAAAGAAAATACCACAACCGCTAACTTTAGATTGTGTGTTAGGTAATACCTCTCATGAACCCTAAGTTTCCTAGAAGCATAGGATACCAACTTACCATGCTGTATCAAAACATAATTCAGTCCCATACAGGATGTATCATAATACACAACAAACCTGTTGGTACCCTCTAGTAAGGTCAAAATAAGCGCATAAGTCAACTTATCCTTTAAGTTCTTAACAACTACCTTTAAAAGAATCATACCACTAAACATAACCTTTTCTACATTACCATTGTCAGCGAAGAAGCAATTGATGAGAAAATCTCCACAAACCTCTTATATACCCCGCTAAGCCTAAGAAGCTTCTAAAGTTGGTTGGAGTTGTGGGTCTAGGCCACCTCTTAACCAACTTAATCTTATATGGATATACCTTGATTCCCTCAATAGAAACCACATGCCTGAGAAAAGTTACTACACTTAGCCAAAATTCACACTTAGAAAATTTTGCATATAATTTTTTGTCCTTAAGAGTTTGCAACACAATTCGAAAGTGATTGTCATGATCCTTCTCACTTTTAGAGTACACGAAGATGTCATTGATAAAGACTATAAAAAATAATTACAAAATCTACTTAAACACGTGTCTCATAATATAATGCCATGAGTATGTACCTCAGACGCTACACGGTGCTTCCAATCTCGAAGGACCACAAACTAACCCATGACTTGTACCTGTTGCAATAAATACTATAATGCTTGTGGAAATACGGAAAAAATATTCCATAACATTCACATCTAGAAATATATTTGAATATGCAAATTGAAAAACTAAACAACTATCTAAAAGCACTCTAGTCTTGAAAGCCCCTAACTATCTGAACTGTGGAGTTGATGGCACAAGCCCCCTACTAACTCTATCTACTAAAATAAAAATGAATTACTTTAAATAATAAGAATTTCCTCAAACTATGAGGACTCACCACTACTCTAAAAGCTGAGAATCTGAACTGCTAAGGGTGTCTAGAGCCCGTGCGTCTAAACCTATGATATAAGATATCATAGCACAAAAAAAAGCATGCGTCAGTACTTTGAATGCACTGGTATGTTCAGTGAGCTAGGATGAAATGCATGGGTTAATGTGCATGAAGAATAATAACTGAATAATATGAGTATAATTGAGTAAGAGTACATGCATCAATACATACACTATAACTGAGATCGTGATAATATTGATTACTGAATCTGAATACTTATAATCAATGTCTGAGTTTATGAATACTGCATTACTAATTATCTAAATGACTATATCTGACAGGTTTGAATAATGTAAACCATACTAAGTTGCGTACTAAGTTGAGTGACTATGTCTGATAGTCCTGAATCTATAGAACTGAACTGAGTTCTATTTTGAGACTTAGACTTGAACTGAGACTGTGGGAGGTAATCATCTAACCGACATGCCCCTCTCTAAACTGATTGGGGTCCAACCTGTAACCCTAGTTAGAAGGATGTCAATACCGTTCATGGGTAAGGACAAGTTGTAAGATAACTCTCTCTAATAGAAAGCTCTTTTGTCAACCCTTACAAGAAAGATAACTCAAATTAGATATATAAACCCTCAATATATCTGGTAGGAATATATCTCAACCCACGTTGGCTATGTTGTTCTATAACACAAGGATTACTAGTAAGGGTCAAACCATCTGCTGGCAGGAATGCCCCTATCCCTAGGTTAACTCGATGCTGAATACAACTCATAATTAAATACACAGTGTACTAATTTCTAGTCTATACTAGGCTGGACTGAGTTGTTACTGATATTTCTATTTAACTGAACCAAACTAGGTACACTGAGTCTTGTGGACTGACGGAAAAAATTGAATTCTCTTAACTAACTGAGTTTATTGAGTACTGAACTAGAATGGAAAATACTGAGTCTACTGAGTTTTTCCTGAGTTCTGTAACTGACTGAGAGTACTGCTAATAGTGACGTAACTCTTACTGTACTATGACTAACCATGGCTCTATAGAATCAGCTAAATTGTTGGGTACAAGTACCCCCCGGACTCGTTAGCACAAAATAAGAGACATGGCATAAACTTGAAATATGTAAACTAAGTATTTAATCATTCTTCATTCATTGGGGCATTTTTTGAGGTGTTTTGGTCATTCCCCCTCACCCAAAATCCATCCAAACCCTATATTAAAGCCTATTTGAAGCATTATAGGTTATATTTCATCAAATTCCCTCAAAAAGAAAACCCTAAGCTGCTACATCCAACTTCAAGAACCTCCAAAGTTCACCATTAATTCAGCAAATTTATTTAAGATTCCAAGTTCCTAGTTCAAGAACTCCAATAACCATTATTGAAAGGCACGATTAACATCTCAAAAGTGAGTAACGATCTAATGTTCATCATCCAAGTTATGTGGGGGTTTTCAACAAGAACTCTCTTTCGTTCTTGTGTCCAAAAGTAATTTTCTTTCTAAAGGCATGCTTTTTATTTGATTTTTACGAATTTGAAGCATGAACCCATATATTATGATGATTATTATGAAATCTTGATGTTTATGATTTTAAAAGATGAATTTACATGTGTGGAGATATAAAGCATGAATCTTGAACGATATTAATCATGATTTGGATATTTGGGTCGTGAATCCCCATTGGAAATTGTGGTTTTTCTGAGAAAGTGTGTGTTATAAGCACGTTGATGTTAAATATTTAAGATATTTTGAATGATTTAACCTTTTGGTCTTAATGGAGTGGTTTTGAACTCGAGTGTGAAAGAAATCCATAACGTGGTTAATTTTGATAGATAGGAAGCATGATGGCTCCCGATGTATATTTATATATTATTGAAATTGTTTTGTTGTGGATTGTCTTTGAAATGGTCTAAGCTATGTTTGGGAGAAACATTTAGCACTGAGTGGGAGGTATAAATCTTCCCTAGAACTACGTGCCCCCGTATGAGTGAGTCTGAGGCTGATTTATATTGTGGTCACTAGTTTGTGTGGATTTGATATCGATAATCCTACTTCGATGGAAAGGATAGGATGGCTCTCTCCAACGTGGGTTGTACCTTGGACTCCATGTAGCTCACGTGGTTTATGTCGGTTATAGGATCTCCCAGTGTGTATGTGTTTCCTTGTGTCTATGGTGAATGGTGAAGTGATTTGAAAGTGGAATTGTGAAAGTTATTCTTTCGAAAGATTTAAATGATATTTACATTATGATAATTGATTTTCTTGATGAACTGAAAGTGATTGGCAAATTATATGATGACTCACATGTGTTATTGTACTTATTTCATCCTCTTATGATTATGATGATTTCCTTTGGGCTATGTGAGTCTTTCATACATCCTGCATATTTATTATAAATATTTATGATGATGATGTTTATAAAACTGCATACACCCCGATATACTCAGTTTCTTTCAATGTTACTGACCTACATCTTCGGATGTGGTCTGCATTTTCTCAAAATATAGGTTCAGGTGCTCAGTTCCAGGTTTGACAATGATTCTTTGGGCATGCTGTTCTACATTCTCTGTTGTGGTGAGTCCTCATGTTTTGAGGATGTGATGTCTGATGTTGGTTTCATGGAATTGTTTACATTTAATAACTGAGCATGATTCAGTTGAGGCATGTCTCAATGGCTCGCTGGTTTTATTGATTATCTTAAAGGCTTGTCAGACTAGTATAGATGTTGGGAGTTGACTAATAATTCATATTTTGTTATCTTTCTGAAATTCTTTTATTCTTGGATGATGATTACTCTGTTGATATTTGAGAGTTATTTATGAAAACTCCGTTAATTTGTGTTGAACTAAATGAAAATGGCTCAAAGGGTTAGCTTGGGGCTACTCGTACCGTCAAGCACCGTGTGATGACCCGGTACCTATTTTCCAAGGTGTTACATCTGTACTCTTTGACCATATTGCTACACACCCCTAATATAAATTTACTCAACACAGATCTGCTATCTACTACAACATGCGGGGCATAACTGTCCAACTGAGTAAACTTGAGGGAATACTCTTGCACTGTCATATTTCCCTGTTTCATGTTTATAAACTCCAAAACTTTCATTTCCCTTAACTTTAGTGGGAAGAACCTATAAATAAAAGCAACTACTAAATCCTCCCATTTATGGGCCCTGCATCAACGACTATCTCTACTTTCCTCTATTTGAACCATGTGTGAGCCACATCCTGTAACTGATATGTGAGAAACTTAGCTCTCTCAACAGCAGTCACCCCCATGATATCGGTAACATTCTTCACCTGATCAAGAAATTTTTGATGTCCTCATCTTAGTTAGACTTGGTAAATGATGGAGGGTTCATTTGGGAGAAGTCCTGAATCCTATCAGTAGTAATATTGACCACTAGGTTGGTCAGAACTGTAGTTAGATGTTCATTTAGGGTTTTTACATAATGAGCTAGGGTGGTAAAGGCTGTTCTGAACTCTGCGCGGGAGACCTGATTGCCCAAAGGATATAGATGGAGGGCCTGAGGGTCTGATTGATCTCCCATTCAACTTCACTAAGTCTTCTTTAGAGTCATATTCTATAAATGAAAGGGAATCTAGGATTAGAAAGAGAATGTAACTGGAGCTCACGCTCACTCACACGACATGAATATTGAAAGAAGGAAAACTTTTCCTAAAACATCTCATAGCCTCCTATCCATATGTGTGGCGCAGAATAACTTATGCACAAGACTCTAGTAGATATTGATTTCATACTTCCTAGGACTCTGTTAAACCTAAGACTCTAATACCAAGTTTGTAATGCCCTAAGTTTGTACCCCAGACGCTACACGATGCTCAAAATCCTGAAGGACCACAAGCTAACCCATGACCGGTATTGCTACAATTACTGTGTAATAAATACTGTAATGATTGTAGAAATAGGCGGAAACATATTCCATAAGGTTCACATCTATAAATAAATCAAAATATACATACTCAAAAACTGAACAACTGTATTAAAATACTCTAGTCTGGAAATCCTCTAAGTCTGAACAGTGGAGTCGATGGGACAAACTCCCAACTTAATCCATCTACTAAAATAAAACTAATGTATTATAAATAATAATCATTTCCTCAAACAATGAGGACTCAACACTACTTTGAAAGCTGTGAATCTGAACTGGTAAAGGTGCTCTGAGCCGGTGCGTCTAACCTATGATATAAGACATCATAGTGCAAAGAAAATCATGTGTCAGTACTTTAAATATACTGGTATGCTCAGTGAGGTAGTGTATAATGCATGGGTTCATATGTATGTACAATAATAATTGAATAACATGAGTATGACTGAATAAGAGTTCATGCATGAATACATAGTCTATAACTAAGATCGTACTAATACTGAGTACTGAATCTAAATACTGATAACCAGTATTTGAGTTTATGAATACTGTATTATTTATTATCTGAATGATTGTATTTGACAGTTCTGTACACTGTGGAACCATACTAAGTTCCATACTAAGCTGAGTGACTATGTCTGATAGTCCTAAATCTATAAAACTAAACTGAGTTCTATTCTGTGATTAAGACTGGAACTGAGACTGTGGGATATAATCATCAAACCGGTATGCCTCTCCCTAAACTGATTGGGGTCAAACTTGTAACCCCAATTTGAAGGGTGTCAATACCTTGCCACGAGTAAGGAGAAGCTGTGAGTTAACACTCTGATAGGAAGCTCTTCCATCAACCCTCGCTGGCAGGATAACTCGAATGATATATGTGAACCCTCAATATATCTGGCAGGAAGATATCTCAACCTATGTTGACTATGTAGTTCTGTAATTCAGGGATTACTATTGAGGGCCAAACCCTCTTTTGGCAGGAATGCCCCTATCCCTGGGTTAACTCAGTGCCAAATTCTACTCCTAACTGAATCGACACTGAACTAATTTCTAGGCTGTACTAGGTTTGACTGAGTTGTTACTTATATTGCTATTTAACTGAACCGAACTAGGTCCATTGAGTTTCGTGTACTAAAGGAAACTACTGAATTCTGTTAATTGACTGAGTTTACTGAGGTTTGGACTGAGTACTGAACTAGACTGGAAGAATACTGAGTCTACTGAGTTTTTCTTGAGTTCTGTAACTGACTGTGAGTAATACTGATAGTCACATAAATGTTACTATACTATGACTGACCATGGCTCAAAATAATCAGCTAAATTGTCGGGTACAAGTACCCCTAAGACTCGATACCACAAAATAAGAGACGTGGCATAAACTTGAAACATGTAAACTAAGCATTTGATCATTCTTCATTCATTGGGGAATTTTAACAAACACTTGCATGTCATAAACTTAAACAAAATCTAACGTGATGTAACTTCACTATTCAACTCACATGTTAAACTCATCAATCACTTGAAATGCATAAATTATGCACATAGTAGTAATCAACATGTGAGCACAAAATTTCAATATTAAATTCACCATTTGAAGGATTTAGCATGATTTCACATGGTAACACATATAAATCAATTAACCATTCGTGAAATCAATCATTAAACATGGATTTGAAACCCAATTAATCATTTTAAACATGGATATTATCAAACCCAACATCGAATTAATGAAATTTATATACTTGAAGTCTAAAAATAGTTTATTGGACTCCAAGGGTAGAAGGGACCCTTGTATGAACACTTCACATACATTAGTTAAGGAATTTCTGGAAGTTGATGGTGGAATCTTTAGTTCTTGATTTGAAATTAAATCTTCCTGGGTTTTATTCTTGAGCAATTTTGAGAAAAGATGAGTTTAGTTGCTCTCTAAGATGATAAATTTCGTGTTTTGGAGGCTGAAGATTGAGGGAAAAAAACCCAAACACCCCCAAGCATGTGGTCTTTTAATGACTAAAAAATTGTACCATTGATGCGCAGACCGACGTGCCTCGTCGTTGGCATCGACATGATAGCCAATACGTCTCGTCGAATTCGCGTCGACTCAATAGAAATTGACGCTAGGAGCTAGGTAAAATATTTATTAATGCAATAGTCAACGCGAAGCTCCAAGATTGCATTGATCAACTGTTTTAGGATTCCAAAGGATCTTCAAAGGAAATTCAAAAAAATCCAAAAGTTGTTCAAAAACACCTATGGACATTCCTTATCATGAATCGACCTAAATATCCATATATAATGGATTTAAAGGACATGAAATAAGATCGCCAACTTTTGAAGGCTAGAATGACACTAAGTCTGAATACTTAGCTAGAATATTCTAACTCTGGGACCCTTTAACAAGCTTAGAGGACTGAATTAAGCTATGGATTTTGCAAGGTCTTACACATAAGATCCATGAAAGCAGTAGAAGCATTAATTAGCCCAAATGACAAAACCAAAAACTCATAATGGTCATATAAAGTTTGGAAAACAATCTTTGGAGTATCTGCCTCCCTACTTTTCAACTAATGACAACCTGAATAGAGATTAATCTTTGAGAAACACTGAGCACCCTGAAGTTGATCGAAGTGGTTATCATTCCTAGGTAGAAGGTAGTTATTTTTCACTGTAACATTATTCAATTAATAATAATCTATACATATCCAAAGAGACCTATATTTATTTTGCATGAAAAGTACTAAAGCATCTCACAGAGATATACTAGGACGAACAAAGACCTTATCAAGAAGGTCCTTCAATTGCTCCTTTAGTTTCTTTAGTTCGAATGGATCCATCCTATAAGAAGAATTAAAAATGAGATGGGTATCTGGTAGATAGTTAATCCCAAAGTCTATTTCCTTATCAAGATGAATTCCAGGAAGATCATTGGGAAAAACTTTAGGAAATTCACTAACCACAGGGACAGATTGTAAAAGGGGACTAAAAGAATTAGAATCTTTAACCAAAACTAGATGACACAGACACCCTTAGAAAATCATTTTGTGAGCTCTAAGATAAGAAATAAACTTTCCCTTAGACATTAGGGAACTCCTCTCCTATTAGATTACAGATTAATTAGTAAAATAAAAACTGACCTTTCTGGTCCTACAATCGAGAGAAGCATAGAACAAATATAGCCAATCCATCATAAAGATTACATCAAAATCTACCATATTAATTTCTATTAAATCCAACAGTGTCTCTCTATGCATAATGTATGTGACATAACCCCTATAGATTTTCCTAGTAGTAATAGACCCAGACACAGAAGTAGCAAGGGAAAAGGGATGAAAAATTATTTTAGGACCAAAAAAAAGTGTACGTCCACGTAAGGGGCCACATTAGATAGGGTAGAACCCAAATCAAACAAGTAATAAACATCATCGAAGAAGAGATGTAACATACTAATGACAATATATATGGATCTCTCTGATTCCTGATGAGTAGTAAGTGCAGAGAGGTGATTCTGGCCATTGCCTGCACCTGATATAGTGCCCTTAGGTATAGGATCTAAAGAAGTGGAAACTAGGACCTTATTAGCTTCAGTGGCAACTTTAGCTATAGGACGACTTTGTTGTAAATGACCAAACTGACCATAGTTTAAAAAAAGTTCCACCCCTCCTCATAATATTCATAATGAATTTGTCAACAAAAATGATAAGGAGGATAATGTGAGGATGACTAAGCTTCAATGACCTGAAATTGGGCACCCTATGCCTTAGGTCCACTGCTAGCCTAAAAACCAAGATAAACCAAAGGCTTAGGATAAGGAGCACTACATGTCGAATAAGAATATTTCAATTATTCTTCTTAGTCAACTACCTATCATAACTCCCACTATTCTACAGATTTACACCCTAATCTGTATATGTAAAGTTCTTTCTTTTATTTTCTCCCGTGTCCACATACTTTTTTTTTCATTGTCCACTTGTTGTATGTAAGCTAATAGCCTGGAAATGTTCATCTTATTATTTAGCATATAGCTTTACACTCTAACACCAACTCACAGGACAAACTAGAAACAAATTTCCTTATTTAAGACCTTATATAAGACACCAACTCTTGAGCATAATGAGATAGCTGCTTGAATATCAGGGCGTACTTCCTAACACTTATGTTACTCAACTTCAACATCACAAATTTTTCAGCCATAGCCTCCTTCATCTCCCGAGGAAAAAAGTGATCAAGAATAGCACAGAAAAACTCATCCCTCACCACCGGCTCAACATCATTACCCCTCTACTCATTAAACTCCTCATACCACTGGTAAGAAACATCCTTTAACTGATAAGCAGCAAACTCCACACCTTTTGAATCAGTAGTATGAATCACCCTAAGAAACTTCTCCATCTTATCAATAAAACCTTGAGTATCCTACTCAACCTTAGATTCTATAAAGGTTTTAGGATTAAACCTCATAAACTAGCCAACCGAAGAAACCTTAGATAAATTATCTCCAGAATCAACATGATTTGGTCGATGAGACTATGATACCATTAATTGAGCCGGCATATGAATTAACTGATCGAATACTTCATTAGAGATATCTCCCTAAGATGACTGAGCATAAGTATTAATATCCTGGGAAGCCCGAGGAAGATTAGAAAGGACTGATAAAACCTCACATAGAGTGGTACAGTTAAGAGTAGGGACCCTAGAACGGGTGTGTACTCGTTAAATAGGGTGAGTTCCCACTATATTTCCTCAGGTATGACAGAGGTTCCAACAAATTTTCTACAATTGTATGATCTTTGGGAGGCATGATCTACAATGTGAGTAAGCTAGGAGTTAGAGAAGTTTCATACCAACTAGACTCTACAACACAAAATAGAACACAAGAAATGGAAAACAATTCTAAATACCTTGTATCCTCCCCCTCATAAGTATGGCATGCTGCACACCTACAAAAGGGACTCTACTCGACACGACTTTATGGATACCCACTGACCCTGAAGTGTGCTTTGATTCTAATCTTATCATGACCTAAACCCATGTCTGGATATGACAGGCAATATCAAGCCCACCATGGCCTAGAGACAGCCTCCTTAGCCGTACCTCAATAGCAAAATGACAAAAAATAACAAAATCCAACCAAATCAATGATAGATATATGAAACCAAAGAAAGATAGGAGTCACAACAGGACATACAAGACATCCCAAGAGTATCCAAAACAACATCTATACCAAAAACCAACTAAGTCGGGACATGCTCATGACTATGACAAAAAGAATCCAGAAGTACTAAGATAATAAAGAAAGAATAATGAAATAAAATGGCCTTCCAAAGGATAGAGGATCACCACTTCACAGTTGATCAATAGAAGTACCCAACTATGTAATGGTGCACAGTAGCAATAGAAATATCCTTCGAACCTACATCATGAAATGATCCAGTTTCTGGGGACGGTCAGTGGGGCGAGCACTGGCATGTAACTCAAGGGATAGGGATAAAATAATACATTTACCAAAGTCCAGTCATAAACCACATTCAAACATTTAGACATATATATAGGATATCGAGATAGGCACACGTATCAATTAGAATGATAGTTTAAAATACTAGAAAGAACTATGTAGCTCGCTCTGTCCTAAAGGCACCCACAGGGTATATGGGTCCAACTCGCCCTGTCGGAAGGGCCCAAATCCATGTTAGCAACATGTACCAAGAAAATTCAAAAGACACCAAGGCGATAACCATCAAAAATATAATGTGTATCTTGACAGAAGGTCATATAGACCCCCAATATTGACAAATGTTGTTTCTAGTGTTGGTCTCCCTAAGACTACACCTTCACAGTGAGCTACACAATTCTCTTTAAGCCCAAATTAAAATAGTTTACACAAACCCAACCATTAAAAAAAGAGACAATTATTAAGGAATTTACCAACTCAATAACATCATACCAATATGCTTACAATTTAATCCATTTAAGTCTAATCAATTCATATAACCATTACGCCTAAGTTCCAAAAAAAATCCAAAACCTTAGCCACCAAGGGCATTCCAAACCATATTTATCCATTTATCCTTCATATAATGCAATGGTTTACATATACAAGTTAATATACATATTCAAAATTAAGTTTAAAATATAGGATGAGGTTAATGCCATAACAATGCCAAAAATTCATAAATTTTGGTGAAACCCATGTCACCAATTTAAACTATAATCACAATGCGTCAATTCAATCAAAAAATCTTTAATATAAGCATTAATGATCCATTTAAGACATGGGACAAGTATTCAAGAAATAATAACCAAAAACCCTTAAACCAATGTCAAACTAAACATTTCAAATCAGATAAATATTCAATAAATTGATGCTTGATGTAAAATTCAAGTTAAGGAAAGATAAACATGCTTAAAATATTGAAAAAAATAATAGAATTTGAAGTTTAGATCTTTAATTGTGAATTCATTATAAAACTCTTGAATTTTCTTGGGAGTTAAAGAGGAAAAAAAGGTTTTTAGTCTTGATAACTGAAGGGAAAAGGATCATCTAAATGTTTGAAAGTCGTGTAAGGGGTAAAGGACTAAAAAGACCCTTATCCCTGAGTTAAAAAAACTAGATTTATTTGACATAGTTTCATAAAACACCGCTATCGTGGACGGTAGCCATCGTGCCACACTCTTATTGTGGAAGCTAAGTGGCTTGGCATGCCACTATCACTAATCCTTACTATGTGGGGTCCTAAAATAACCCCAAACCACTTCCACAATTTATGAAAATTTCCCAAAAAACCCATTTAGCATCCCTTATCATAATTCAATTCAAAATGTGATATTACACATATGAGAGGGTCAAAATAAAATTCTCAAAATTTTATTGGGTCTTACATACTAGTATGGTGGTCAAATATGTCTTTATCTTCTATAAGCTCTACTCACATTTGTTCAGACATAAAAACTTTGAAATTTCTTATAACTTAGTCAGTCACATTGTTCTTCTAATTCATAATATAGAAAACAATTATTGAAGATTGTCAAACTTCAAAAGTAGTGAATCATCGTTGGATTTTTAATGTTTTTTGTCTCTTTTCCTCTTAACATCGAATGTGATAAAGAATGCCACTAATCCTTGTTTAAATTCACAAATGAAGAATGTGGCCAAAAGCTAATATTCTTTTATCATTTGAAAAATGATAATCTACAAGGAGTCAGTTTCTAATCTTCTACTTCAAGATGACTAAAGCAATCTGGTGGTTGACTTCTCTGTATAACGATGTTAGTAATAAAAGTTGTTGAAGTAGAAAGTAGGTAACAAACATAAGAAAATTTAACCTTGTTTGGAAAACTCTTGTGTTGCCTACTTTAAGTCCCCTTGAGTTACAAGAGGTTCCTTTTAGAATAATCTGAGTTGTTTATAGATATTTCTTCGAAAGATTTAAGAAATATCTTCTAGGAAAAAGGTAGAAATCCCTACTCATACAACTTCTAGTTTATTCTCTCTTTTTTTGTTCACTATAACGTATTACAAAGAATTGTATAAGGATAAACAAGTAACGCTGCAACATTTTAATCTTTTGTCCACCCTTGCAAAGTGTGGCCTAAAGTTGCAAAAAGTGTGGCCTTTTATCAGAGACGATGCTTTCGCCCTATAGTCTACGGTTTTCTAGGAGTGTCCAAAAGGGAATAATGTTTGAATTTAGACCACACTTTTTAAGTATTGCCATATCAGTGGCGTAAAAAGCTTGAACTATGAGTTACAAAGGTCATGTTTTGTAAAATCACCTTGTAATAATTATATTTCATAATTCTACATTTGAAAAGCGCCGCCTTAGATTTGTTATTAACCATGCTTTAAAAGTGTAACCTTTTATACCTCTTCTACAACACTTATTGAGTGTAACTTTTTCTTTTGTACATGCACATAATGGACATTCAAATTGCAAAACTTTTAAAGTGAGGCAATATTGTATAAATAGAAAAGAATGGTTTAGGTTTTCTTGTATTATATATACACACACACAAACATGCATACTTACATACACCTATATATATATTGTATACTTTGTCTCAAACATCATATATATATATGAAATATGTACATAATGGACCCCAAGAAAATACACAAAGCTTTGAATAATGACAATAATGCTCGTATCTTCGGAACATAAAAAAATTAATTCCTACTTTTCTTATTTAAAACCAAGAAACAGAACAAAAATAATCAACTTTAGGCTGATGATTGTTTTATTAAAGGTTGAAAAGTTTTCCAAATTCTTGATCAAGTGAACTTTTCATATTTATAAGAGGTGCTACAAGTTTCTTCATTGATGGCCTTTCAACAGGCAATTATTTCACACAGAACATAACTATTCCACGTGTTTGCAACATTTATTGCACCATTTGATCAGAAAAACCCTATAGATTAGAGGCAAGAACTATAAAAACTGGTTTTGAAGCTTTCCATTTTCTTATTTACCCACTCGCTAAAGTGAAGCCCATCACCAATCTGAGTATTAACATCCCTGTACCCACTAAGTATTTCTAGCACCACTACTCCATAACTATAAATGTTACTTTTTTCTGTTATAGACATTGCTGTTTTCTATTATAATCACTGTATATCCATATTATTTAACCATATCAACAAACATCATGCAACCTTCAATAAACTCTGACTCAAAAACATTCAAAATTAGTTATGATCTTATTTTCCTTCAATGCTAAATATTACTAATCACAATACATTCCAAGTGTATGTATGTATTAACATTTATGATAAGAAGTAGAAACTCAAAAATATATACCTTAAGCTATAAATTCATAAGAGTTGCTATACTAGACATAGCGTGGTGATAGTCTAGTGAATTCATCAACTTTGAAATAAAAAAATCTGCAATATAAGCATCAAACTTAGAGTCAATCAATATATTATTGCACTTGAAATCTCTATGAAGGATGGATTGAACATAGTTTTGTTGAAAATATTCAAGGCCTATAAATGATCTATCTATCTCTCTCTAAGAATATATATATCTATTACCTGGTTGTGCTAAGCAAAATCAGTTTTGTAAATTAAGAAACTTTGGGAAAACTAAACAACCCCAACAGTAGTCCAACAAACTCAGCATGATTATATCCTTAAAGAAACATCCATCAATCACCACAAACAATTCGGAGTCCAAATATGTATACCTAAAGTACTTTATAATCTTGTACAAACATTATTTTGTCTAAGGGAAGTGGTTGTATCAAAATGTAAATGTTCACCATATGTCACTAATCAATCTTTTCTTGGGGTGAGAGTCTTTATTTATGAAGCCTATTTTGAAGAATTTAATAATTGAGGGGAATAATTATCCTATCCACTACAAAAAACTTTTAATTACTTAGGCTTGTTAGTGGTAGAATCTATTCTATGACTTCCATCGCTTTCACAAATGCTAGTTCCACTACTCTTCAAACCATGATGCTTCAACAAGATATAATCGTTAGTAGTCTTAGAACCAAGATGAGTACATACTAGATGTCTACAATCAGCAACGATAGCAAGATTTATGTCATATATTTTTGCTTTTGGTCCTTAATTTCCTTGATATCTTCCATTGATTCTGTCAGCTAGAATATGAAAATTATAAGAAACAACTATAGAAAGCACTCACCTAAAAATATCAATGTTGATAGACTAAACAATCATGTGAAACTTGGGCTTTACATTACTCATTTATCCATTAAATACTAAAAATTGTGAAGCAGTAGCACAAAATAAATAGCAAAACCATATTGCAAGGAAGCTAGAGTAACTAGGACGGAGAATTGATGATACATATTTGAAGATTTCTTAGAGAAATGTTTCACAGGTATGATATGATAATAGTTCTTCATTGAAATCTAGTAGAGTTTGTTAAAGAATAAAAAACAAATGTTATTTTATTAGACACACATATATGAGATATTCATACCTACGAAAATGTATCAGCTAGAAGATTAATCAATGAACTATGTATCTAACTAAATTAGTAAAGTATGAAGGACAAACACTCATAAACTTACTACTTTTAGGATTCATAAGTAAAGAGTTCACCTATAAATGGTTCATACATTAGCGTTAGATTACTAAAACCAAAAGGAAATAACAACAATATCATACCCTAGTGTAATAACATAGGTGCGTGTAATGACCCTTCGGGTTATTTTTCATATTTCTGCTTATTTTCATTGTTATAGATTCTCTATATCTTCCCCAAGTCATTTATGACTTATTTGAACTAACAGTACAATTACCTTGCAGTTTTTTTGATTTTTAGAGCCATTTCCCTATTTTGAAATATTTGTTGGTTCCAAATTGCCACCGAAAAAGACTTTGGTGAAACAATATCAAATGCAAATTCTAACTATTTCAACAGCTCCAGAATGTTAATTTTAGGCTACATGGACCTTTGGTTCTGGTGATGAGGTACTTAGGCTCATTTTGACCTATTGGTTGGAGATTTAAGAAATTGAAAATTGGGGTTGGGACCCACATTTCCTTGAAAGGACCTCGAATAAAAATTTTAATTTTTCCATCACATTTGGAACATTGAAATTGATATGGTACCATATCTTTTTTGCACACATGGGGTTTCAAACAAATCCTGAGCACCCGATTGAAGTTAATTACAGACTTAGAAAATCTAGTGCAACAAGTTAATGGTGCAAGGTGATTGTAGGCTATAAATCACGATCACTAAGTGAGTTTTACCCATAAACCGCAATTACAAGCTGTAAATAATAATCACCGAGACCAATTTACCCTTTGGCAGAAATCACAATCATAATTGCCATAAAGTGCAATTGTAATATATTATTTACATCGCCAAATGTGATTGTGAGTCTCGGGTAATGATAGCAACACCTCAGAACTTGGTATATGTGTATAAATAATCCCTTTTTAGCCCACTTTTGCCGTTATTCATCCATTTCTAAGAAAGCTAAAACCCTAAATAGTGAGATAGCTTGAAGTTAAAACTTAAGGGATATTTAGGAGCTTTCCTAACACTTGTTTATGAGATTATCTTCCGATTTGTAGTAATATTTCACCTTTTTCTTGGTAGAATGTCTCATTTATTGTTCAAGAATTCATAAACCTTAGAGGCTCAATTTTAGCCCCAATTATCTTGGAATTTACCCATTTTTTAGAATAATGACTCCTTGAGAATGAAGGAATGCTAGGTTGATTTCAGAAACATGATTTTTATTAATGGAACCCACATGGCATTTTGGGTATTTTTGGACCCAAAGCTCAATAATGCGATATATGTATCACTATTCTTTAATTGATGATTATAACGAGATCTTGATAGCTTGGTATCTCGCGGAAGCTTGTCAGGAAGGAAAAGCAGTGATTTAGCAGACCTTTTGAGGTTTTTTAGGCATCAAATTAATCAATGTTTTACTCCTTGTTAGATTGATCTAAGTCATAGTATGTTTATTTTATTTTGTAAGATTTCGAATGGGTTTTAGGTGTTGGTGTGCTCAATTTTAATAAATTTTCAGTTAGACTCCTTAGGCTATATTAAATACCATTTTGGGCATAATTAGCTTGTTAGTCATATCTTAGATGAAGTTGACCTTGCAGGCTTCTGTTTAGGATAAAAATACCTTAGTTACTCTCTTTATGAGGAGATTTACCTAGTCACTTGAGATTAGGATGAAACTTACTCTATTTTCCATTACTTTAAGTTGAATTGACTTAGTTACTCCATATTGTGATGAATTGATACTCTACGGCTAGTTATGGCTTGCTTAAAATCTAATATTGGATTTAAATACCTTACCCTAGTCTAGAGTAGGTATTGCTTGATAAAAGATTTTTGAGGTTTAGAAACAGGCTCTTTGATAGGCCTTAGGCCAAGACATGTGATAGTTATTGAATACCTTTTATACGTTGGTGCATATCTAGGAAATGTTTATTGTGTTGTGTCATTAAAGCTAATGCCTAATTATATGCTATGAAAGAGTTATTGAATAAGATTATGGTGAGATATTGAATTTATTATTGATTTATCTAATGAATATGTTATGCAATAAGCCCTTGATTGTGAGATTGATTAAGCTATTGAGTAGGCTACTGATTAGGCCATTGGGTACACAATTGACCAAGTTAGTGATCATGTTTATCTACTATGTTACCAATCATGCTAATGACTATAGTAGTGATTATGCTATTGTCTATGCTGATGACCGCATCTAATGACTATGCTAGTGAATTTGCTATTGATTACTGATAGCTCCTAAACTACCACACCTTAGAAGGATAAAACGGTCGCTTCTTAAATATAGTAACCCAACTAGGTTGGGTTCAATCTATTAGAAAATAGGACAAAAATCTATCTTTATTTGTTGAAATCACCAGGCAGTGCAGAAAAGTAAAAAGAGGATTTGTAGTAGCTAGATAAAGGTAACAAGGCTTGATTTCTTTTAGTTGTAAACAGTCTTAGACGAACACTAGGATTGTGTTCCCCCTGACTTTTTAAATTAATTGAATTATCATGAACTTTTGAACTACTCCAATACCTTGCATACAAAATCTGATAAGTTATTTACAACCAATGGTATTTTCGACTCATTAACGGATCTCACCTTTTACCTTTTGTGTCTTAGGATGTCTCCTTACAAAATGTTATTTTGGATACTAGTTGACTATTACCTTTTGAGTCTATAGTTATTAGATGCTAGTTAACCATCTTACGCAGATAATACTTATTAGTATGGATCAACTGTTAAACATTAAATTACTGTTGTGATTCTCTTTTCCTAGTCACTACTGCTATTTTAGAGTAAAAATAATCTAGGTGGGATCCTAACGTGTGCACCCCTTAAGAAAGCAATCAAAGCAAGGAAAACCCAATACATTCAAGAATCATTATTTATAATGAATTGGAATTTCTTATACTTCATTAATTTGTCAGGGTTCCCACAATCCTATATAAGGGAATTAGATGCTCATAGTTATGAGATTATTTAGGGAATACATTGATAAAATTACAAAATCAATCTCATAATAATGAAATAAAAAATCCTAAAGTAATTAATTGAATAACAAAAAATAACAAACCAAGAACAATGAGAGTATAGGATATCCCCCAAGGACCTACCTTTGAATAAATATGAATGAGTGAATATGCATGAATATTGAATACAAAAACTAAAGAGTATTAGTAGATTAAAAGAAACTCTAAATATCAAATCCTTAAAAAAATAAAACATAACTAAATGTGCATAATAAGACTTAAAAACATCATAGGTATGTATTTGGGATACATAAAAACCCAAGGAAATGATTTTGGAATGATCCTAAAAAGTTTAGGTCTGTGGACACTTACCTGTGCTTACATGTGTCATGGCCTTGGGAACATGTGCCACATGTGGCGTGAGGCTGGGCATATGTAGAAACCTATAAGTGGCAAAAAAAAATTTTCCAACTTTTGCTCTATGGATTTTGGACTTCTGGAACTTGCCTTACCCATATGCTGTCCACATGTGCTATATGCAGTTCATATGTAGACATAGGTAAGTTCCAAAGTTCCCACCATCAGATAGATAATTTAATTAGCTTTCCAATGATGCCAATTCAGCCTTAACCAAACATCGGAGTAAAACATTATTTACAAATTACTGAAGCACTATTAACTCTCTGGATTTTCAATTATGGTACTTACCTTAGTATCATATGGACCACAAGTACTATATGTTATCCACATTTAGACATAGGTAAGTACCAGGCCTTCAAATTCTTGCAACCAAGCTTCTAAACTTCAACTTTTAGCACATTCTTTGGTCAAGTAGATCCGATAAGAGACACAGATGTAAATGACCATGTAAGTGGCAAAAAATATCACTTTTCATCTTTTTCTTGAATTTAGCATCCAAAACTTGATTTCCTACAAAACACTCAAAAAACACATCAAATCTAAAAAAATAGACTTAAGTACATACATATTTTCCAAGTTTTAGCATCTTAATTGCTAAATTTCTGTAGCACATCAAGACCCCTCAACATAGAACATTGCATGTACTCAGGAAAAAAAACATAAAAAATCAATATGACGATGCTTAACCAAGAGAAACCTAAGATACATATGGCAGTCAGTCATCAATTTTAGTTCATGGTCCTTACCCTCTCTAAGTTATATCCTTTAAAACCAATTGTTTGTAATAATAAAGAATAATTATGTGACATAAATGGGTCAATATATGTCATTACATTAGCAATAAACAACCATGCATATATACAAGTTATACTACCCAAGCAAGTAAGTAGATAGTAAAACAACCTATGTGCCCTCCTCACGTAAAACAACGTCCCCTCCCTCTCATATATTAAATCAAGAATGTCAATACGGGTATTGTCAACAGACACTCACACTCAAAAAAAGTGTCAATCAATGCATGTCAAATACCATAGGTTTGCCTTTATTTTATTTACCTTAGCTTTTAGACAGCCCAGTTAGGATCACTATAGGACTTTTCTCGACTTGTAATATAGGCTTGGGACTGGTATGATACATATGGACATTTAAAATAACTAAGCCTCCTTGGCACTACACCAAATCTGGGGTCTCACTTATTAATCATCTTTATTTTTATTCCACCCTTATTTCTCCCTATTTGTTTTATTTTACATTCAAGTTGAGTATGGTTTTCTTATTCGTTCTCTTTCATAATATTTCTTTTCTTTCATATTTTGCTTTTATTTTGGTGCCACACCCAGTCCTAATTTCCTTTTTATTTTATTTCTCCCTTCTTCACACCCACTTTACATTATGCATCCCCATGATAGACACCCTCAACTTAGGCAATTTGCTTAAGTTAAAGTGCATAATGTCCAAGGAGGACTTGGTCCAAAATAGTTTCATTGTAACACAAATGGAAAGGTGAAACATATAAAAAAAAAAATAGGCGTTCAAGCTAAAAATTAGGATCAAGGGATATAATTCAAACGTGGAAGGTCCTGTAGGATAAAAGTGGACAAATAACAAAATTCTCCTATGATCCTTTCCTAACCAACTACCCTACAACCTAGGCAAGACTATTTGGGCAAGTTTTCAATTTAACACTCAAAGGGAACTATGTAGCATCTTACACACATGCCACAAAGTTATATCACAAGCTGCTACCTGTTAAGATTATGCAATTATTAGGATTAATTATTATGTCCCTAATCATTATGCCATCACAAGATTTACAATAGTTATATATATATATACATGCACACAAACCAAAAAAAGCTATGAAAGGGGTATCATCAACAATAACATATTAACTGCCATAGATACTTATATTTCTCTGAGTTAAACACCAAATATTAGAAAACAAAACACAATATACCTAAACATGCCAGCTTTACTAGGAACATGACTCCGAGGAAAAGAGTCACGAGAACAAAAACATCAAGATAACATCAAGATCCATAAATAGCCCCACCCTTAACTTAAAATAAGGTATTGTCCACAATGCATCAATCTGCTACAAAACAAGAGAGGAAGAAACATATATGTGGCACTATAGGTTTGGAGATCTGACATTAATCATACAGATACAAATACAAATAATAAAATACGTTGGGTTGCCTCCCAAGAAGTGCATTATTTCACATCGCGGCAAGGAAGGACATGGTTGGGTACTTAGACTTCCCCAACAAGCCAATGGGTACCTTGGTTACTCAGATTTCATCAAGTTAGCCCAATAGTTAGCCTCAATATTTCTCTTTCAACTTTGAACTTATGAATAACATCACTAATTGCTTTTCTAATTTTTCATTATGCTTCAAGAGCGTAGAATAAAAATAAAGGACCCAAGACATAGCTATGGCATAAGGCACTCCTAGGCCTTTTCATGAGGAATGTAATTCCTTAATTCTTTCTTACCAAATTCAAGAATGTAGACATATATTTCGTACTTCTTACATTCTTCTTCAAGCTCAGATGAATCGATTAAGATCTGACTATCCAAACATAATGTGGAAAAATAGTTTTAATGAGGTCCAAAATGCCTCAACTAAGGATTTTTTGTCCTCTTTGCATTCCCATATAAATTTAGTATTCTCTCCTTAAGATTGACACTATCCATAAGACCAAGAATAATTTTAGACTCCTCCAGTTTTAGCTCCTCAAGTTGGCTTTTTGAAAGTCTTCAGTCTCACACCACCTATGACTAGGTTGTTGGGCATTATGCGTAACAACTTTTGCATCTAACTCTACTTGTAATTAGTGAATATCTAAGACAAACCTATCAACCTTTTGAACAAGCTTTTCTATTCTTTTTTTCAAGACTGATAATGTGTCAAGCATGATCTCATTATGATCCAACAATATATTAAGCACACTCATATAGGAATGCACCATATCAAAAGGATAAGGATCAATAAATAAAGAGTCATTACCATTCTATATTTTCTCTATCCAGGTTGTCATCTTAAGAAAGGTAGGCAATAAAAAAATAAAAAATAAAAAAATAAAACCCAAAAACTCCAACAACTTTAATTATTACTCTGAAACCATATTCCCCATTAACGGCGTCAAAATTTGATAACTCTCAAACTACATCTCCTTAGAAGGATAAAGTGATCATTGTCAAAATATAGTAACCCAACTAGGTTGGGGTCAACCCCATAGGTAATAGGCCAAAATTTTATCTCAAACTTGTTGAAATCACTAAGCAGTATAGAAAATAAAAAATGAGGGATTTGTAGTAACTTGCTAAAATTAACAAGGCTTGGTTGCTTTTGGTTGTAAACAATCTATGATGAACACTAGGATTGTGTTTCCCCTAGCATCATAACTCAGTAGACTTATCGTGCACTACCAAATTATTCAAATATCTTCCATGCAAAATCTAATAAGTTATGTACCACCAAATATCTTTTGGACTCATTGACGGATCTTACCATTTATCTTTTGAGTCTCATGATTTCGTCTTACTAATGCTTATCCTAGATCCTAGTTAACTATTACCTTTTGAGTGTCTAGTTATTAGATGATAGTTAACCATCTTACTTACATAATATCTATTAGCATAGATTAATAGTTACACTTTAAATTACTATTGTGATTCTCCTTTTCCAGTCACTACTCCTTCTTTGGAGTAAGTAGCAATAATCTAGTCGGGATCCTAACATGTGCACCTATTAAGAAACCAGTCAAAAGAAACAAAAACCAATACATGTAAGAATCTTTATCTAGAATGACTTGGCACTTCCTCTACTTCATTAATCCACCAGGGCTCCAATAACCCTAACTAAGGGAATTAGCTGCTCAAGTTATAAGATCGTTCATGGAATCCACAACCAAAATTAAAAAGTTAATCTCACATTAAAGAAAGAAGAAATCTAAAAGTTGCAATTTAAATAAAAAAACCAAGAACAATAAGAGTATAGGATATCCCCCAAGGGCCTACATTTAAATATATATGAATGAGTGAATATGCATAAATATTGAATACAAAGCCTAAAGGGTATTTATTGATTACAAAAAACTCTAAAAATCAAATCCTTACAAAAATAGGAAAATATAACTAAACATGAATAGTAAGATTTAAGAACATCATAGCAGTGTATTTGGTATACATGGAAACCCTAGGAAATTATTTTAGAATGATCTAAAAAAGTTAAGGTTGGTGGCTACTTACCTATGTCCACATGTGGCCTGGCCTTGTGCGCATGTGTCACATGTTACCTGATCTTATAACAGAGCATTTTTATTGAATTTATTAGCAATTGTAGTTTTGATTATACTAAATATCATGCTTATTAATTATATTAGAGACCATGTTATAGATTATTGTAAGATCATATGTATTTACTATATGAGCATTCATTCTATTAATTATGCTACTGGCCATAGTAGTAATGATATGATTCCCAATATAAGTCCAGCTATATTTTATGCTATGGATTATGCCAATACCAGTTTAAGCTTGGAAATGATTATCGTATCGATTATTGATACCTGGTGTAAGTCCAGGGGATGGCTATGATATTAATGATGTTATTGATAATATTGAGATGGTATTGATAGAATTGATGATGATATTTATGACATTGGTGAGGATTTTGAGGATGATATTGATGATGATATTTATGACATTGGTGAGGATTTTGAGGATGATATTGATGATGATATTCAAAATTATATCGTTGATTATACTTACTGATTTAAGTCCAAATATACATATTGTATGATATTGGCATACTTATTAGTGTTTGATAATATCTAGGTGTGAGTTTGACAATAGTAATTCTAGCTAAATATGAAAATGAGTAAATGCTTATAACATGGAATGATATAGATGGATTTTAGTAGTAATGTGTTTAGTTGAATAATAGTGATTAGTTGATAAATAATGATTAGCCCATATTAGTTGATAAAAGATAATTAGTTGATATACGAGGATTAGTTGTTACATGATGGTTAGATGATTAGTATTGATCTATTGATAATTAATAACAATGGACAATCGATGGTTAGTGTGGCATGAATGGATGCTAGCTGTATCATGAGAGATAATTATAATGGTGGTGGGTTACTCTATTTTATTTGTACCATTATAAATTTTATGAGATTGCAATGGGTTATTTACTTTTCTACACTAATTGGCATATAAGGGCTAATTTTGTTCTTATTATTGCACGTGTTGATGCCTTATGTAATGTTGTTATTCTGATTTATTAATTATTTATACACAACAATGTTGGGCTTGATTCAAGTTTGTCTCTATTTTAACTTAGTTATTTTATCTCATATTTTATCATACTTACATCATAATTTAGATTAGTTGGTTGATGATGCCTACTGAGTACCTATGGTTTTGATACTCATACTATACTTTTATACCTTTTTGGTGCAGATTCGAGTACTAGTTTTTTTCATTTCTTGATGTTCATACTATGTTGATTTTTGGAGATATGGTGAGATCTTGGAGTCAGTGTCTCCTATTTCCTTCTATCTTTTATATTCAGTCTTCTGTTTCGAGATAGATGTTATTGATTATTGTAGAAATTAAGTTGTATTATTTCTAGATGCTATTGTATTTGCTCTACTAGGTCATGGGATAGTTTTTTATGTTTTGACTATCTTTTATCTTTTTCAAATGCTTGTTTATTTTAAGTTGTGTTGTTGATTTCCGCCTATGCTGGGCATTTTCCACCAAGCTTACCTATTTTTTAGCTTCGGGTTATGTTTTGGCTTACCTACTAGTGAGATAGAGTAGGTTCCATCATGACTTGTAAATTTAGTCATGACAAATTTATATCAGAGCTTAGGTTTCACCAGTATTATTGGTACAAAGGCAAGTGTCTAGTAGAGTCCTATAGATCAAAATAATGAGGTTCGTTTCCTATATTTGGAAGGCTATGGGACAATTTTATGAGTTTATCACTTTTTGTACTCATTTCTTGCTAGGAGTCTGAGTTGCTTCATCGAACATTTCTTTGACTTTAATCTTTTATAGATGACTATCTTATGTGATATCGCTACATAAGAAAAGGGTATCAACATTGAGGATAGTGATCGTACTTATGTTTATAGATGACCCAAATATCATGGATGACCTAGAGATATGTCCCCAGTTAGGGGCAAGGATACGGGGCTTTCGCTAGACCTAATTCCTCCTCTTGAGCTAAAGATTCTTCTGCCTTATTCAGCGGTGGGACAGGGAATAACCCATGCTCCACCAGGGTTTAGTTCATCCTTAGTAATTAGAGATGCTTTGGTTCAGATCTTGGAGTTTGTTGCTGGAGTGTTGTCTGATGGTGTACAATCTACTGATCAGAGTGGTACTATTGGGAGCACAACCTTTAGCTATGACTCATAGAGTTGAGGTCCCTTCTACACCAATGGTTTCTCACCTAATAGTTATTTAGTTAGTAGTTGTGCAACCTACTTTGTCTTTCGATGATAAAAAAATACTGGATAAAATTTTGAGATTGGCTCTGCCTAGGTTTTTTGGTGTATTGAGTGAGAGTGCATATGAGTTTCTAATTACTTGTGAGCATAGGCTTTGTAATTTAGGCCTTGTTGATACTTATGCTATGTATTACAACATATTTTAGTTGTACTTGGTAGATCAGTGGTGGTGGAGAGGTTATATGTATTCTAGACTATAAAGATCTTCCCTTCTGACAAAGTCTGAATTCTCTAAGAAGTTCTTAGAGAAATACATCCCTAGAATCCCTAGGGATCATTTGAGGGATCTGTTTTTTAGATTTGAGCAAGGATCCATGACACTTATGGTGTATGAGGCTCATTTTTACTAGTTAGCTAATTATACTACTTTTATTTTAGGTACTGAGTTTGAAAGAGTTTGTTACTTTGTTCAAGGATTAAGGCTTCCTCTTTGTATTCCTATTCGAAGTTTGGTTGTTTCGGTTAGGTCTTTCACTGAGGTTTTAAACCACACTTCGGTGATAGAAGTGATGCATCATAAGGCCCGTGGGGGTAGCGTTAAGAGTCCTAGATATCACGGTAATTTTAGTTAGAGCCATAGTAGTTGTCGATTCATAGGTAGATAATTTTGTGGTAGATATCCTCTGCACACATCTTATCGGTCTTAGAGTCAGCCCAGTCAACCAGTTTAGGCAGCTCACTAGATTACTAATGGAGGTTAATCGAGTGTTAGTGATCACCTTAGTTAGGGTAACGGTCAGTCTTCAAGGGCTTCATCTTTTGTTTATTCTAGACGTGGTGGCTACTTTGAATTAGCCAGATCCCTTAGTTTTGGTTCAGCTCTTGGTACATGTTATAGTTGTGGTGCTCGTGGTCACTATTTGTAGAGTGATCTAGTCGTGAGGTGCTTATTACTTTAGCTCAGATTGTTCCTCCAATTAGGGCAATTCATCCCTTAGCTAGAGGTGGTCTTAGGGTTATAGAGGGTGGTTTATAGGGTAATCAAGAAGGTTCTTAAGCAATTAAGATAGGAGGTCAGTCAAGATCCCACCCAGGTGGTGGGCAAGGTGTGTTATATGCAGTATATGGTAGACCCAAGGCTAAGTCTTTTATTCTTTTATTAAAGGTATGATTTTGGTGTGTTATCAGTTGACCCTTGCTTAAGTTGATCTGGGATCCTCTTATTCTTATGTGTTTGATTATTATGCTCCACGATTAGAGTAATCTTAAGATTTATTATCAATGCCCTTGAGTATATCTACAACTATAGGTGATTCTTTAGTAATATATCGGGTGTTCAGATCCTGTGTTATGACTGTTAGAGATGTTGACACTCAAGTTGATCTTTTTTTTGGATATGGTGGACTTTTATATAATTCTGGGGATAGATTGGTTATCTCACTATCATGCGGTCCTGGATTATTTGCCTAGAGTGTTACCTTAGCCATTCCCTACATACCCCCAGTCAAATAGAAGGGAGCGGTTAGTTGTGAGTCGACGGGGATTATTTCTTATGTTTATGCTAGGAGTCTTATTTTGATAGGTTACAAGTCTTATCTTTCTTATGTTCATAATGTTAGTGTAAAGAGTCCATATCTTTACTCTGTTCCTGTAGTTTGTGAGTTTCCTAATGTGTTCCCTACCGACCTTCCCGGTATTCCACCTGCTCATGGGATTTAGTTTACTATTGATCACGAGCCTATCACCATACCTATTTTTATGGCACCTTATTGTATGGCTCCTACCTAGCTTAAGGAGCTAAACTTCCAACTTTAATATTTTCTTGGTAAGAGTTTTATCAGACTGAGTGTGTCTCCTTTGGGAGATCCTGTGTTATTTATGAAGATGAAGGATGGCTCCATGCATATCTGTATTGATTATACATAGCTTAATAAGGTCATGGTGAAAAGCCATTATACTATTCCTCACATTGATGGCATGTTTGACTAGCTTTAGGGAGCAGCAGCGTTCTCTAAGATGGATTTTAGATCTGGTTACTGTTTTTTGATAATTTTGTTTGAGGATATCCTAAAGAAAGCCTTTAGGACACGTTATGGTTATTATGATTTCTTAGTGGTGTCATTTGGCTTGACTAATTCCCCAACTGCATTTATGGATTTGATGAATCGAGTATTCTGGCCTCATTTTAATTCTTTTGTGATTGTGTTAATCGATGACATTCATATGTATTTGAGGAGTAGAGATGAGCATACCTAATATTTTCGGATTGTGTTCCAGACTTTGAGAGATAATGCACTTTTTATCAAGTTTTCTAAGTGTTAGTTTTGGCTTGAGTCAGTGATATTCCTTGGACATTTGGTGTCTATGGATGGTATTATGGTAGACCTATCAAGGATTAGGGCGATTTGTAATTGGTCTAGACTTGCATCTCTAACTAAGTTTCATAGCTTTATTTTTTTGGCCAGTTATTATAGATGATTCGTTGAGGGCTTTTCTACTATTTCAGTGTCTATGACTAGATTGACTCAGAAGGAGGCTCCTTTTCGATGGTTTTAGGAGAGTGAATTACTTTTCTCAAGTATTTTCTTACTTTAGCTCCTATTTTATATTTTTCTATAGAGGGTGAAAGATTCACTGACTATTGTAATGCTTCCGGTCTTAGTCTGGTTGTGTTTTGATGTAGTAGGGTCGTGTTATTGCTTGTGCTTCAAGACATCTTAAGGTTCACAAGTGAAACTATCTAACTCATGACTTGAAGTTGGCGACAATAGTTTTTGTGCTTAAGATTTGGAGGAATTAAATGTATGGTGTGCGTTGTGAGATTTTCATCAATCACCACAGTCTTCAGCATCTTATGACCTAGTGGGAGTTTAATGATAGACAACATAGATGGATAGAGTTGCTTAAGGATTATGATATTTCCTTCTTGTATCATTCGGCGAAAGATAATATGGTAGTAGATGCCGTGAACCAGAAGGCAGTGAGTATGGGTATCTTGGCTAGTATTTTAATTTATCAGAGGCCATTGCCATGGGACATTTAGTCCTTAGGCAACTATATAGTTTTCCTTGATATTTTAGACCCTAAGAGGATTCTTGCTAGCGTTGAGTCTAGGTCTACTCAATTTCAGAAGATTTGGGATCATTAGTTTGAGAATAGTAAGCTTTTTTTCCTTCGTGATTAGGTGTTGAGGTGAGGTCTTTGCTTTTTGAGAAGATTTGAGATCATCAATTTAAGGATAGTAAGATTCGTTTCCTTCAGAATCAGGTGTTAAGTTGTGAGTCCAAGAGAAACACAATAGATTCTGAAGGAGTTTTGCGATTTTATATCCTTTTTTGTGTTCTGAGGATTGATGACTTGATTTAGTTGATTCTACACGAGGCTCAAAACTCTAGATATTCTTTTAATTCTTACATGGCTATGATTTATGGAGATTTGAGAAAAAATTATTAGTGGAGTGTCATGAAGAGAGATATGGCAGGTTTTGTAGCTCATTGCTTATTTTGTTAGTAGGTAAAGTTTGAGCATTAATAACTAGGTGGATTGACACAAACGTTGCTAATTCTCGAGTGGAAATAAAAGCAGATTACCATGGATTTTTTCAGTACTATACCTCGTATATCCCATGGGTCCGAAGGTATTTGGGTCGTGCCTCAATTGACGAAGTCAGTGTATTTTATTTCTATTAAGATGTCCTTTAGTTTTGAGAGATTAGCCCATATCTATGTGAGTAAGATAGTCCGTTTACATGGGGTGCCCATATCTATTATTTCAGACAAGGATTTTGTATTCACATCCAACTTTTGAAGAGCTTTTTAGGAGGATCTGGGTACTTTGGTAGACCTTAGTATGACCTTTCATGTACAAATAGATGGCCAGTCGGAGTGGACCATTAGGTGCTTGAGGATATGCTACAAGCCTGTGTTATAGATTTTGAAGGCCAGTGGAAGGAGCACGAAACCTGGGAAAAGTTTTCTTATAGCAACAGTTATTATTCCAGTATTTAGATGGCACCTTTGGAGGCTCTGTATGGTAGGAGATGTCATCTCCTATGGGATAGTGTTAGACATACGAGATTCAACCCTATGGTACAGACTTGATTAAGGTGTTGTTGGGTAGATTCAGGGTGATTTGGATAAGTTGAGAGCAGCTCAGAGTAGGAAAAAGGTCTATGCAAACCATAGGCTTTGTTCTTTGAGATTTGGAGCTGGCGATCAGGTATTACATCATGTATCACCTATGAAAGGTATGATAAGGTTTTGGAGGAAGGGTGATGACGTCAAAGCAATGCCTCTTTTTAGACGATGATATGGTCACTGTCAAGATCTAGTAACCCATCTAAGGTTGAGGTCGAATCCCAAGGAAACATGTAGAATAACGGATATCAACAGTTGTAGTCTACGGGCAGTACTGGAAAAGTAAATGGGGGATTTGTTTGTTTTAATCTCGAGAAAGTAACAATATTAACTTTTGTTTTAAGCAGTTATAGGTGAACACTAGGATTGCGTTCTCCCTGACATCTCAACTTTGTCAGTTTTATTGTGCTATGTTGAACTAACCCAATACCTTGCATGCAAAATAAATAAGTTATGTACCTTCTACAGTCTTTTGGACTAGTAGAAGGATTTCACCCTTTACATTTTGAGTCTCAGGATGTCGCATTACCAACCCTTATCTTGATCCCAATTAACTATTACCTTTTAATTCTCTAGTTATTAGATGAAAGTGAACTGTCTTATTTAGATATTACCTAGTAGTGTGGATCGACAGTTAAACCACAAATTACTATTGTCATTATCTTTTCCTAGTCACTACTTCATTTTTGGAGTAAGTAGCAATAATCTAGGCAGGATCCTAACATTTGAAACTGCTTAGATAAGTATTATAACGGAGATAATTCAATGCACGTCGTAGATATTGGTTCAATTCAACAATCGTACTTTCCATACTTCGTTAATCAGCCAGGGTTTAGAAAACCCTAGCTATGCATTTATTCTCTCATTCTTGTGAACAAATCAATGACATTCATAATTGAAATCTTAGATGAAGTCATGATGATAAGATGAATAAAAACCAAAAACCATAACTTGATTAATCAACTGAAGTTAATAAAAGAGAATCCCAAAATCCAAGATGGATCTTAGAATCAAAATATGTTTCTGAGTATCAAAAGTGTGTAACACCTACTAAAAAGTACATAAGGGGTAATTATATTACAAGAGAAAACCCTAAAAACATAGCCCGAACAAAATAGGAGAAAATAGGGTTGGTGACCACCTGCTCTCTATACCTGTGGTCTGGCATGGGGCAGATATAGTACGTACGGTCTAGCACAGGGCACATGGGTACACCGCAGGCAGCGGATGGATCAACTCCTATAAGATAGCTCTTGGGATTTTTGCTTTATGGCCCCTGCTTTGTCTACCTGCGGTCTGTGGGTTAACTTAGTAAGTGTTGGGAGTCAGTTTTTCAGCTCTTCTTCGATTATCAAACATGCTTTGATCACGATCAATCCTAAAAACATCCTGAACATTCATAATCACTTTAAAAGTAGCCAAAAACACTTTTTTTCACTATTTTAACAAACTTTGCATCCAAAACATGGTTTCCTGCAAAACATACCTAAAATAGATCATATCTAATAAAAAAGCCTTACAAACTTGCAAATTTTCCTCGTTTTAATCATCGAAAGTTCTATATTTCTATAGCACATCAACACCCTCAACTTAGAAAGTTTGTATGTTCTCAGGAAAAAAAACACAACAAAGCAAAAATAATGCTTAACTAGGAGAATCTAAGCTATTCAAGGCAGTCAGTCATCACGTTAAGTTCAAATCAAAACAATCCCCTCCTACATAACTTTTCAAAGCTAACTGTCTTTGTACATGAAGCACCACAATGTGAAAAAATGGAATCAAGTTATGGAAATTACATTAGCAATATACCATTACTTATATATACAAATTACACTCCCCAAAACAAGAAAATAGCAGCAACATGACTCAAGTCCTCTCCCTACAAGGATAACCCACTCACTCATATGAAATTACACATGTCGATGCAAAGACGGTCAAGAGACACTCACACTCAACAAATAAGTTTGAGTCAATGCATGTCAAATACCATATGTTTACCCTTATTTTCTTTACCTTAGCATTCAATTAGTCAAGTTAGGATCACTATAAGACTATTATCGACTTGTAATTTAGGCTTGAGGGCGGGTATGATACATATAGATATTTAAAGTAACTAAGCCTCCTTGGCACTACACTGACTTTGGGGTTTCACTTACTAGCGAATTTCCTTTTTTTAATTCCACCCTTATTTCTCCCTTTTATTCCTTTAATGCATATTCAGGTTGGGTATGGTCTCTTATTCCTTACTTTTTTGCTTTTTCACAATTTCTTTGCTTCCACACCCAGCCCTAGTAACTTTTTCTTAATTTACCATTCTTCATACCTATTTTACACTATGCACCCCTATGATGGCCACCCTCAATTTGCGCATTTTTCCTGACCTAAGGTTTATAATTTCCAAGAAGCAATAGGTCAAAATAGGTTAAATTTACTATAAATGGGTAGTTGAAAGATTAAAACAAGAAAAATAGGCTTTCATGGATCAAAATAGGGACCAAGGGATATAATTCGCGCATGGAAGGTCATTTAGGCTTAAAGTAGACTAAAATAAAAGATGGCCTATGATCCTTTCCTAACTGACTATCCTTTACCCTAGGCAAGACTAACTAGGCAAATTCTAAATTCAACACACATAAAGAACTAGGTAGTATCTCAAACCCACATGGCACAGAGTCAATATTAATAACTACTACCTATCCAGTTCAGGCAATTGTCAGGAAATGGTTAGCATGTCCCTAATCCTAATACCATAACAAGATCCTCAAAGTTCAAATATATACATCAACACAACTCTAAAACACAAAATTTTTAGGGGTATCAAAAATCAATCAAAACATAACTACTAACCTAAATACTTAAAAATCTCTTAATTACATGAAACATCACGAAACAAAACACAAGATGAAATATCATGAAATAAAACATGATACACCTAAACATGCTGAATCTACTAGGAACAAGACGTCGGGAAAAATACATGACAACAAAAACCCCAAGAGGACATCAAGACCCACAACTATCCCCACCTCCAACTGAAAATCATGTATTATTACTAATGTATCAAACGAAAACAAGAGGTTTAGGAACATACCTGTGGCACCATAGGTGAAAAGATTCGACATTAATTACACAATATGAATACAAACAAGAAAATACCTTGGGTTTCCTCCTAAGAAGCGCTTGATTTATTGTTGTGGTATGACTCAGTTCCCTTGGCTACTCAAATTTCACCTAGGTCTATCTCAGCACAACTCTAGCTTCTTCCAAGTTTATCATGTAGTGTTTCACTCACTGCCTATTCATTTTAAATGGGACATCACCATTATGCTTTACCTCAATCAAAACATATGAAAATACCTTAACCACAGTGAATGGTTCGATCCATCTCAATTTTAGCTTTCTAGGAAACAAACCCAGTCTTGAATTGTATAGTAAGCCCAAATCACCAGGTTTGAATATTTTTTTTCTCAATCTTTTTTTTCTCTATTTATATGGCTGATTTGTCATAAGCATGGAGTAAAAATTTTTCCAACTCATTTACCTAGCTTAACCTCAAGTTCACTGCATCATGCTATTCAAAATCTAGCCTTTTCAATGCCTACAATGCCTTATGCTAAATCTCAATTAGTAGGTGGCATGCATTTCCATATAGCAGCTAAAATAGAGAGGCACCTATGGGAGTTTTATAAGTTGTCTGGTAGGCCCACAATGCATTATCTATCTTTCTAGACTAGTCAGTCTTCTTGGAATTCACCGTCTTCACCAAGATTGACTTTATTTCTCGGTTGGAGACTTCCATTTGCCTACTATTCTGTTAATAGTAAGGTGTTTCCACCATATCCCTCACACCATATCTATCAAGCAAGGCCTTGAATAAGAGGTTGCAGAAGTACGAACCACCATCACTAATAATTGCACGTAGAGTGCCAAATATGGAGAAAATATTTCTCTTCAGAAAAATACTGACACATCGACCTTCATTGTCTAGAAGTGCAACTGCCTCCACCCATTTTGATACATATTCAACCACTACCAGAATGTATATTATGCCATAGGATCTCATAAATGGATCCATAAAATCTATCCCCCACACATCAAATAGTTCCAACTCCAGAATAGGTTGCTTGAGGAGTTTATGGCATCAAGAAATATTACCTTGACACTGACATTGGTCTCTGTACTATGCAAAATCATGAACATACTTTTATATTATAGTCCAATAAAACCCACACTGTAGAATCTTATGGGTTGTCAGTGTACCACTATGATGACCCCCAACTAGTGATGAATGACAAGCCTCTAGAATGCTCATCATCTCCACCTCTGGTATATATCTTTTGATTACTCCATCAGCACAAACCCTAAGTAGATATGGATCTTCCAAAAAGAATTTCCTTAACTCACGTATAAATATCCATACCTGCTGGAAGGATAAATCTTCTAGAACGAGATCGCTTGCCAAGTAGTTTAAAAAATCAGCAAACTAGGGAATCAAATCATGATATGCCCCTAACACCCTCTAATCTAGAAAATAATTATCTATATCAATATTATCCCCTAGTTTTCGGATGGTCTTCTCTTCAAGTCTGGACATGTGGTTTGCAACTTGATTTTCTTTCCCTTTTCCATCCTTGCCCTCAAAATCAAACTTTTGCAGCAAGAGTACCCAATTAATCCATCATGGTTTGCATCTTTATTTAAAATTATGTTTCTTAAGGCTGTATGGTTAGTATGAACTATCACCTTGGTCCCAATAAAGTAATACCAAAACTTCTAAAATGAAAAAACTACCAAAAGTAGCTCTTACTCTTTAACTATATAATTTTTCTTTATGGGGTTCAAACCTTTGATGGAATAGTATATGGGATGAAAGATCATCTCCTTTCTTTGTTCTAGTACAACACCCAAGTCTACTACTCTTTCATTGAACATTACTTTGAAAGGTGCAGACCAGTTAGATGACACCATAGTCGGTGTTGAAATCAATCTATCCTTCAGGTATTTGAAAGCCTTGAGACACTCATCACCAAATACAAATTTCACCTCCTTCTCTAAAAGGTTGCATAGAGGAGTAGAAATTTTAGAAAAGTCCTTGATGAATCTTTTATTGAAATCTCCATGACCCAAAAAGCTTTCTATACCTCTAACTGATACTAGTGGTGGAAGTTTCCTAATTACCTCAATCATTGATCTATCCACCTTAATAATATGTCTGGATATTTTGTGACCTTGCATAATACCTTATTTTACCACAATGTAACATTTTTTCCAATTTATTACCTGATTGTACTCTTTACATCTCTACAATGCATTGGCCAGATGGGCCAAACAACTATCAAATGAATCTCCAATAGCTGAAAGTCATCCATGAACAGATTGATAGTATCTTTCACCATATTATAGAATACGAACATTATACATCTCTGAAAAATTATAGGTGTATTACAATATCTAAACGACATCCTCTTGAATGCAAAGGTCCCATAGAGGTAAGTAAAGGTAGTCTTTTCTTGGTCTTTAAGAGCAATCGTTATTTGATTGTATACCATGTACCCATCAAGAAAATAGTACCAACCCCTGCCTGCAATCCTGTCCAACATTTAATCCATGAAAAATTTTGGGAAGTGGTCTGTTTGTGTCCAATTGTTCAGCTTTTGATATTGTATGCACACTCTTGATCCGCTCACTAGCCCCATTGGTACTACCTCATTCTTTTTATTTGGAACCACTGTGATTCCCCCTTTCTTTAGAATGCATTAAACTAGGCTAACCCACTTACTGTCTGCAATAGGAAAAACTACCCCGATATCTAACCACTTTACTATCTCTTTTTTCATAACTTCTTGCATAAGAGGGTTTTTTTATCCCTGATGTTCAATATAGTGAATGTTGTCCATCCTAAGTTATATCTTATTTGTGCATATACTTGGTAGGACCTTCACAATGTCTGCATTGGTCCAAGAAATGGCTATCTTGAACTTCTGTGATACTGATATCAAAGCTTCCACCTGCGCTCCTTCTAAATCTATTGTAATGATTACCGATAAGGTTTGTTGGCCCCAAATAATGCATACTTCAAGTGAAGAAGGGGGGACCTTTAATTCTAATACCGGTGGTTCTTCAATCGATAGTCTTGCATGAGGTGTGATCTTGTTCTTCAAGTCAATATCCAACTTCATAGGGGCATAATTATATGAGCCTATGCCATGTAAAGCACTAGCAATCTCATTATTGTTAGCTATCCCATCACTCTAAAAGTTCATAATTATTGCAGCTAATGTTTCTATTCCTAATATCTCCTTAATAAGCACATCAACTATGATTATGTCATTATCCACTATATCTATAACTGCCACTACTATTATATTATCTGCTTTTTGTACTATAATTCATATATTTAACACAATCATTCCACTTAAAAGTGATCTCCTTCAATTCCATGTCAATCAACACTAGACCAATAAACATGAATGGTCTACCAAATATGATCGAAGAATGGATATCCACTTCACAGTCTAAAATCATGAATTCTTCCAAATATGTTAATTATGCTAGTTTTATTACCATGTCACAAACAATACCTACTAGATCTATTAGAGATGAATCAACTATCACAAGCCTTGTAGATGTAGGCTTGAGGTCTCCCAATCCCAACACCTTGTATATCACTAGTGGCAGAACATTTATTCTTTCTGCTCAATCACATAAAATCTGATTAACATCATTAGGCCCAATAGAACATGGGATGGTTAGTACACCTCAATCCCCTTTTTTTTCTACCCATGTTTCTTAGAAGGTTGAGATAAATTTACTAACTACGTTTTGGAGTTCTACACCAATCTATTCATCATCACAATCACTATTGAAATCATCAATAGTATAAATAACCTTATCAAAATCTGCCTCAGGTGCCTCATCAGCATCAATATTCTCCTTCTTTTCTGATTACTGGTGGGCAAATAATGCTCTTCTGGTGAGAAGTTATGTCTAGTGTCAACGTACATACAGTGTACAAGTGTTTGAGGATTTCGCATATTGTCACCAAGTGATGTTTTTGACTCTCTCTCAGCAAAAGTGATAGAGATTTACCCATAATATTGCTCTAACTACTTAATAGTAATTGCATGTGATTCAATCTTTTGGGCTAATCCTTTTATTTTAGCTTTAAGTTCTTCTAGGCAAGCCTCTTGACTCTCTTTAACCTGTATAAGCATAGTCAATATCTCTTTCATTCTGGATTCTTCCACTCAGCTACCAGGTGCAATGTACTTATCTCTTTTATTATAATAGGTTCGACCTTAATTCCCTTTCTCTTAGGATCGAAAACCCACCAACTAATAATCACCATACTTTTCCTCCTCAGATATCCAAAATCCATGCACTTTAGAAAAATTTATGGTTGCAAATCATTTGACCAACTCAGCAATTTCCTTTCATAATAATGAATCTCCAAAGGAACAACATTCTCAATTACTCTATGTTTAATTGGAAGATCTAATGGAATAATTATCAGAACCTCTATCAACCTACTTAGTTTACCAGCCTCAGTTAGTTAATGATATCTAATCCATAATACTCACAGCTATCTCCCACTATAATTTTATCAAGTCTCTTTTAAAAATAGTGTTTGTCATAGCTCTAGGAATGGTAGTCAGGGCTTTATAGAATTTCTCTGAGAAGCTTATCCCTGATATTCGATGGTTGGGTACCATGCTAAGCCTCTTATTAAAACAAAACCCTACCTCATACAATGACTCTAACTGCAATTGCTTGAAATTATAAATCTTATCCTTTGGCTGAAGTATCCTGCATGGAGGAAAGAACTTGTTCATTAATTATTTCCGTATCTCATTTCATTTAGTCATAGACCCTTTTGGTAGTTCCTCAAGCAATAATGATGCTTATCCTGTAATCAAGAAAGGGAAAAACCTCAGTTTTAGTGCCTCCTGATCTACCCCAATATGGTATATGAAGTGTAGATCTCGGTAAAGTTTGCTAGATACATGTTTGTGTCATCTGTGAGTAACCCTATAAACACACCCTTCAAGTACAAATGTTGTATCATAGCACTGGAGATATTAAACTTAACATCAGGAGGTATAGTAGGAGGGATAATGGCTCTTGTATCATCCGCCTCATCGTATCCTAAAACTTTTTTCATTATCAACATATGGCTGCACATACTGATAGGTTGGTATTACTTGAGGTCATCCTCAGTTCTAATTTCCACCAAGTACTGCTCAATGGTATGTTGTCTATCTCTGTTCAGCCAACTCTAGCTAAGCTAACATCTCGCCAGTTTGTCTATCAACAACCTCCTAAACTCCATCTTTAAGGAAATTGTCTCTCTCTATCTCAAACATCCTACTATTTGATTATAGGATCTTCTCTAAAATAAGTGGGAGTAAGAGATTTCATCTACTCCATATTCCCAAGTAAAAACACAAATAAAAACCTAAAAAATTCCAACAACTTCAAATCACAAATCAACAACATGCTCCCTAGCAATGGTGCCAATTTATTGATCACTTCCAAGAAACACATACATTTAGATGATGATATGGTTGTTGTCAACATACAGTAACCTAACTAAGGTTAGGGATGAATCAAAAGAGAACACGTGAAATTACCTATATTAGCAAGTGTAGTCAATAGGAAGTATAGAAAAGTAAATAGGGGATTTTTTATAGTAATTTCGAGCAAGTAACAATATTAACTTTGGTTGTAATCAGTTATAGGTGAATACTAGGATTGCATTCCCCCTGACATATCAACTCCATATATTTATAATGCTACTATGTTGAACTAACCTAATACCTTGCATGCAGAATCGATAATTTATGAACCTTCTACAGTTTTTTGAATTAGTAGAAGGATTTCACCCTTTATATTTTGAGTCTCAAGATGTATCATTTCTAACCCTTATCTTGAACCCAGTTAACTATTACCTTTTTATTCTCTAGTTATTAGATTAAAGCTAACCATCTTACTTAGATATTATCTAGTAGCATGGATCGACAATTCAACCTTAAATTACTTTTGTCATTATCTTTTCCTAGTCACTAATCCTCTTTTGGAGTAAGTAGCAATAATCTAGGTGGGATTCTAATGTTTACAACTGCTAAGTTAACTATTATAATAAACATAATGCAATTTATGCAATGGTTATTGGTTTAGTGGAACAATCGCACTTCCCCTACTTTGTAAATTAGACAAGGTTTGCACAACCATAGCTATGAGTTTTAGCCACTCATACTTGTGAATAAATCAATGACATTCATAATTCAAAGCTTAGATGAAGTCACAATGACAAGATGAATATAAACCCAAAATTGTGACTTGATTAATCAACTGAAGTTAATACAAAAGAATCCCAAAATCAATGATAGATCTTGGAATCAAAATATGTTTCTGATTACCAAAAGTGAGTAACTCCTACTAAAATATACATAAGGGGTATTTATGGTATAGGATAAAACTCTAAAAATAATGTTCAACTGAAATAGATGAAAACAAGGTCAGTTTCCACCTTCTCTCTATACCTACAATCTTGCACAGGCACAGGTAATTCCTGTGGTCTGGCACATGGCATAGGTGCAGACTGCAGGTTGCATATAGATCTACTCCTACAAGTCAACTCTTAGGATTTTGGCCTTTTAGCACCTGCTTTGTCTACCTATGTTACGTGGGTCCTACCTGCAATTCATGGGTTAACTTAGTAAGTGCAGGGAGTTAGTTTTTCATCTTTTCTTTGATTCTCGAACATGCTTTGATCATGATCAACCGGGAAAATATGTCAAACATTCATAATCTCTAAAAATGTATCAAAAAACACTTTTTCACTAATTTCACACACTTAGCTTCCAAATTATGATTTCCTATAAAACATACCAAAAACTAATTAAATTTAACAAAAAGGCCTCAGAAACTTGCATAATTTGATTATTTTAAGCATTGAAAGTGCTATATCTCTACATGACATCAAAGGGTAAGCTTAGTCCTAGATATATTGGACCTTTAAAGATTCTTTGCACAATTGGTGAGATGGCTTATGATTTATCATTACCTCCTAATTTTTTTTGTCCATCCTATTTTCTATATTTCTATGTTGTGGCAATATATTCTTGATCTATCTCATATGCTTAGGTAGGACTCAATCCAATTAGATGAGAGGTTGACCTTCGTGGAGGAGCTTGAGCTTATTTTTTCTAGTGATCACAGGTGGTTGCGTACTAGAGAGATTCCTGTAGTTATGGTTTGAAGGAGTCACTTCCTAGTTGAGGAGGCCACTTAGGAGATCGAGAACGAAATGTGGACACAGTATCCTCACCCATTCGAGACCCCACCAGGTGGGAATACACTGGGTTTGTTGTTGTTGTTGTTGTTATTTTCAATATTTCCACATATTTTCTCCTTTCGAACTTCTCTATAGCTTCCCAAGTCATTTAAGACTATTTAGGACTAACAGTAAAATCAACAAATAGTTCATTTGGTTTTTAGAGCTATTTTCCTATTTTAAAGTATTTACAACAACAACAACAACAAAATACCCGGTGTATTCCCACTTAGTGGGTTTTGGGGAGGGTTGAATGTACACAGTCCTATTTTGAAGTCTTTACTGGTTCTAAATGGCCGTTGTGTAAACAATTTTGCTAAATAACCCTACATGCAAATTTTGACTATTCCAACAGCTCCAGAATGTCAATATTAAGCTAGGTGGACCTTCGTTTCAAGTCTTGGGGGACCCAGGATCATTCTACCTATTGGTTGAAAAGTTAAGAAATTAGAAATTGGGTGTGGAACCCATATTTCATTGAAATAACCTCAGATAGAAATTTCAATTTTCTCATCACCTTTAGTACATTGAATTTAGTATGGTAGCATATGTTGTTTTCACACACGTGATCCTAAATGAATATCGAACTCCCTATTTAAGTCCATTCTGGACTAAGAAAATCTGGTGGACCAGCTTATTGGTGAAACCATAATCGTAAGATATAAATTGTGATCGTCGAGTGAGTTTTATGCATAAATCACAATATCAAGCTATAAATCACAATCTCTAAGCACGGTCACCCTTTGAAATAATACAATATTGTGATGGCCATAAATCATGATTATGGTATGCGATTTATGTCTCTAGATAGTGATTGTGAGTCAGGGGTCATAATAGTGACACCCGAGAACATGGTATGGGAATAAATAGTCCCTTTTTAGCCTAGTTTATTCATTCATCATCCATTTCTAAGAGATATAAAATCGTAAATAGTGAAATATCTTTAAATTGAAGCTTGAGGGTGATTTAGGAGCTTGGCTAACACTTGTTTATGCAACTATCTTCTGATTTATGGTAAGATTTCACCTTTTTCATGTCAGAATTTACCATTTCTTGTTCAAAAGTTCCTAGAACTTGGCGTCATGATTTTATCTCCAAATTAGCTCAAAATTATTCCATTTTTAAGGGAAATGACTCGTTGATCATGAGGGAACGTTGGGTTGATTTTTTAAATAAGATTTTCTGTAAAAGGATCTCGTATGGGATTTTGGATGATTTTTGGACCCGAAGCACAATAGTGCAATATGGGTATCATTATTATTGTATTGATAAGTAGAATGTGATTTTGATTGCTTAGATTCTTTTAGATGCTTTTCGGAGGGAAATGTGGTGATTTAGTTGACCTTTTGAGCTTTATTCAATGTCCAAGTAGGCTAGGTTTTACCCTTTGTTAGATTGAGTTGATTCATAGTATGTTTATGATATTGTGTAATATTGTGGATGGGTCCAACTGTACTGAGTTCTATCCAAGTACATAAGACGGATCAAGGATATATCGCTGTAACACAGAGACATGAAAAAATGAATGAACAACAAAAAAACCTGGAGATAAAGCTAACTCATCAGCTATATCACTAAATGCGTAAAGAATCTCAAAAGGGCTAATATATCTCAACTGAGCTTGGCATTCCTCTCGAACCCCATCACGCCCTTCATGTGCAATACATGGAGAAATAAATAATCACCAACCCTAAATCTCAAGGCACGAAGCCTACGATCTTCATACTCTGAACCGCTTTCAACCTATCCTGAATCACCCAAATGGTATCCAACGACTACTGATGCAAATCAGTACCATAGGGCCTAACCTTAGAAGTTTCAAACCACCCCACTAGAGAACGTCATCTTCTACGATAAATAGCCTCAAAAGGCGCCATCTTAATACTAGAATAATAATTGTTGTTATATGCAAACTCTTCCAAGGCTATGTGATGCTCCCACTGGCCCATAAAATCTATAACACGGGCTCGGAGCATATCCTTAAGAACCTGAATTGTCTATTCAGACTGGCCAACTATCTACGGATGTAAGGCTGTATTAAGATCTACCTGACTGCCTAACTCCTTCTAAAAACATCTCCAAAACCTCAGTAGAAACACATAATCATGGTCTAAAATAATAAAAATGGGCACACCATGCAAACAAACTATCTCTGAAACATATATATGGGTTAATATCTCAACACTGAAGGGCATTTGAATTGGAATGAAGTATGTTTACTTTATCAAACGATATACAATGACCCAAATACCATCAGAACCACAGGCAGTACGAGACAACCCACTAACAGAATCCATGGTAATCTATTCCTATTTACACTCAAGAATGAGCAACCTTTGAGTCCATCCACCTTGTCGTTGATGGTTCATCGTTATTTGAAAAAAACATTGGCAACTAATACTGAAGTCTACCAGATCTCTCTTTATACCACTCCAGCAATAGTGTTGTCTCAAATCTCTTTATATCTTTGATGCATTAGGATGACTGGAATATCTAGAAATATGAATCTCATGAAAGATCAATTGTATCAAGTCATCGATCTATGAAACACTAATGCGGTACGTTAAATCTCAAGACTCTCTTAGAATCTATGGTGTTCCTCTCAGACTCATCATTCAACACCTAAGCTTACTATCCTCAAATTGTCTATCTCAAATTTGCTTAAATAATAAGAACCTCACCTCCACACTAGCCAAAATCCTCCTAGGATCTAAAATATCAAGGTGGACCATCATGTTATCTAAGTAGTGGATGTCTTGTTACATCATCCTCTGAGAAATAGAAATACAAGCCAAGCTACCTATACTCACTACCTTTATCTTAAGTAATCCACTACCATATTTTCCTAGCTCGGATAATACAAGATCTAAATATCATAATCCTTTAGCAATTTCATCTACCTATGTTGTCTAGTATTAAGCTCCCTCTAGGGTATAGATATAGAAGGCGGTGATGATCGATGAAAATCACATAATACACAATAGAAAGATAATGCCTCAAACTCTTAAACGCTAAGTCTACCGCCGCCAACTCCAAATCATGAGTGAAGTAGTTGCGCTCAAGCATATTAAGTTGTCTAGAAGCATAAGTAACAACACAATTCTGCTGTATCAATACACAACCTAGACCAATACCAGACTCATCATAAAAAATGGTGAATCCATCACCCACAACAAGAAGATCTAAAATAGGACCTGAAGTGAGAAAGTCCTTAAGCATTCCAAATCTTGACTACCATTCCTATGACCCTAGGAAAGGTACCTCCTTCTAAGTAACTCTATTTATAGGGGCTGAAATTGTATCAAACCCTTGATTAAGCGTCTATAATTACTGATAAAACCAATAAAGCTATGGACCTCAATTAGAGATGTGGGTCTAGCCCAATCAGGAATTACCTCAATTCCTCAATTTTAGCTGGTCTACTATAATACCATCCTTAGATAGCATATGTCCAGGGAAAGTCACTGACTCAAGCCAAAACTCACACTTGGAGAACTTGGCAAAAAATGCATGATCACTCAAAGTTTGAAGCACAATCCTCGAATGTTGCCCATGCTTCTCTCTACTCCTTGAATATAAAAGGATGTCGTCGATGAATACAATCATGAACGAATCCAAATAAGGCCTGAATACTTAATTCATCAAATCAAAGAATGCGTTTGGGGCATTAGTATATCCAAATAACATCACTAAGAAATCATAATGACCGTAACGGGTCCTAAAAGTTATTTTTAGGATATCCTCAACCCTAATCCTTAACTAATGGTAACCAAATCCTACATCAATCATAAAAAAAATTATCCCACCTAAATATGGTCAAACACATCATCAATGCGAGGTATAGTATAATAATTCTTTACTGTCATCTTATTAAGCTGCCTATAACCCATATACATATGCAAGGAATTTAGCTCTTTAAGCTCAGCAGGAGCTATACTGTAAGGTACCATACAATTAGATGGATTCTAGGCTTCAAATCAATAGAAAATTTAATCTTACGGACAGGGGGAAAACTAGGCAGGTTCGTAGGGAACATATTAGGAAACTCACAAACAATATGAACAAGGTCAATCAATGGACACTCCACACTAGTGTCACAAATATAAGGGAGATAAGACTCGCAACCCCTCAAAATATGCCTCCAAGCGTGAACATAAGAAATAATCCCCATCGGCTCATGGCTTAACGTTCCCTACCACATGAATAGGGGAACGATGGGCATGGCTAAGGTAATGATCTTGGCAAAACATTCCATGACTGCATTATAGTGGCATAACTATTCTAGGCCCAAAATTATATCAAAATCAACTATATCTAGAATAATAAGATTTGAATAAGTATAAACATTACTAACAATCATAACAGATGATCTAAAAACCCATCCACTACTAAAGAATCACTCACAAGATTAGATACATACAATGGCACAGATAATAAACAACAAGACAACCCCAATCGTGGTTAATAATAAGCAAAAATATAAGAATAAGTGGATCCCTAATCGATTAAAACAAGGGTAGAATAGCAGCACACCAAAATCATACTTGTAATAATAGCATTCGAAGTGTCAACCTCAGGTATAAGAGGTACTGCATAAAACTTGCCACGCTGGCCACCTGGCAAGACACCTGACCAACCTCTTATCCTTCTTGCCTGAGAACCTCCTCGAGTACCACAGAAACCACCCCTGTAATAATGAGAACCACCTTTAACGGAGGGATGAACTTCTCTAATAGAGGGAACACTTTGAGATGAAGGAACAATCACTCTATTATTAGGGAAATCTCACAAATAGAGACCAGGAAGTCCACAAGTAAAATAGTAAACATGAGCTGAACCAAAACTAGCAGATTTGGCTGACTTGAAGGAGCAACCATGACTAGAATAACAAGAAGATGAACCTCTCAAAGACTTATCATTGCCCTTAATAGGGCGACCACCAGTATTAGACTGACCTTTGTCGGCAATCTGAAGCATTGCTAGAACTGATCTGATAAGATGAACGCGGAGGATACTTACTCTGAAAAATACTATCTTTATGAAGGGAACTACAACAGCTCTCACCGAATCTACCCTAAATATAGTCCTCATATCATAGTTCTCACGACCCTCATGGTGCATCTCCTTCATCACCTAAGAATAATCAGATACCTCAAAAAAAAATCTACCCAATACAACTAAACTCTAAGTAGACATACAAATGGGAAGCCTCAACCCTTTAACAAAGTATCAAACTCTCTCACACTCAGTATCCAAATAGATTCCACATGCCTAGCAAATATGTGAAATGAAGCCTCGTACTTTAAAACTATCTTAGTGAAACAACCTGAACCAAGGCGTTGTAATAATGGGCACTTCAAGACCAACTGGGACCGAAGACCACCCCAATACCCAACCTAACCAACCAGTATAAACCCTGTGTCAGATGAATTTCAACTATATTACAACATATTAAATTTGTATCAACCCAAAATCTAAAATAGTTTTATAATCTTGACTGATACAAGACAAAAATATGAAAATGAAAATGACACACAAATAATGAAAAACACTAAAAATAATGAAAAAAAACAGAAAATAAAAAAGATAGATAGATTGACATAAAAATAAAACAAAAGGACAACTATGGGTATATCAAACCCTATACCTTCCTATCAATCACCGAAAACACCAACCTTTTATTATGACATAACAGAAATAGATTTTCAAGCACCCATATCCCTCATGAGTCAAGAACTTCCCAATAAGTTTCTACAAAGAAATATCAAGTGTATTCAAAATATCATTCATTAACTACCTAAAAATGAAAGAAAACTATCTATTTATATCCATGGGATATTTATAACACAATAGGCCCAAAAGTGACACTAAAAGCTATTGGGGCTAAAAGTGACCCAAAGCCCAAAACAATAATGTGGACACATGTACTCTCTCAAAGCCCAAGCTATCAACCAAATAAGGTGTCACCTATTCCTTTCTTGGAGTATATCACCAAATAAAGATTCTTTCCAAGCTATCCTCCATTTATGTATTTGACTTCCGAAAATGATCGAATTTTGGATCCGTAGATGTGCTCCTAGAATCATCGATCCTAAAGGAGTGAAGCCCATTGATCTTGTATCATCTTATCTTTCTTGAAGAGGATTCATCCTCGAATCCAACTCCTTTATCAACTTGTCATCGCACCATTCTAATTTGGAATCCTTTGGTAAGAATTTCCTTAGGCTTTTATGCTCATTTTCAAATGTATTCTCCTTGCATCCTCCTTTAATGTTGTTATGCCAGGTAAAATGCTAGCATCATGGTTAGCAAACAATAAAGGATCTATGTTAGAATTTTCCTTATCACTTTGGAAAGGCTCATTGCCTAGTTGGAGTTGGATTAGTTGTACAACAATTTGGATCTTGTATCGTATTTGGTTGGTTAAAGGGAGTTTGGACATAGGGTCAAGTATTAGGACAGAAATCCCATAAATATTCCCCAATTTTTTCAACCTACAATCTATCCTTTCCAATCCATAATAAATATTTAACAACTCCTCATTCATGGCTTTGATTTCCTTCTTCCCTTTCAAGTGTGGCCATTTTTCCCCCAATTTACTTATTAATTAGTATCAAGAATCAAGAACAAGAAAGGATGGATTAAGAGATGGAATTGATGATTTTGGAACCTTATTTGATGGAGTATTGAAGTTGATAATGTGTTCAAGAGAGTTGGAGGTGTATTGGAAGTGTGTCAAGAGCATATGCGGCCTTGAGGTGTGGCCGCACCGTGAGATCATATGGAATGCAGGTGGGACGTAGCTCGGGACTTGCTTTCTAGTTTGGCCTATGTCTGAGGTGCTAGAGCAGAGCAACCATACACCCAGCGAAGGTCAGGCATACCTCACATTCTCAATAGCTTAAAATTTTACTTTGGACCTCAAATGGTCCCACCTTTTTGTCCTCACGTCGGAATATTCTTTAAGATACACTTTTGTACACCTTTTTGGTAACTTTTGAGGATAAAATAACCAACTTTTGAAGAAAAATTCCCTTGAAAATTCAAATTTTTCCAAGAACACTCAAAAACACCAAAACTTTAAAATTCTCTCTCTTAAACTGTTAATTAAAATTTGATGAAATTTTTACCTGACGCTATTTTCAACCTTATTAACACACTACTCACATTATTTTGTTCAAATTCACAACCAAAAATTCCATATTTTAAATCCACCTTCAACCTTCAAACTTGAGCTTCTTAACAATGGCAGATCCTCTAATTCTTCTTTGATTGAGCTCAATTTTAAGGTTTAGACTCTACTGATGTTAGAAAACAAGAATCTAATACCAAAACATAAGAAAGACAATGGAATCAATGACTCCAAATTTGACCTAAACTGAAAAATGTGAATAGTGAGATTTTTTGGGGATTTTTGATTTTTCAATAAAACGAGAGGCAAGATTGACTTCATGGGCATGAAATCAAGCTCTACTCTAATACCAAATGATACAAGACAAAATTATTAAAGTGGAAATGAAACACAAATAATGGAAAAAAGTATAAACAAAGTAATAAGATAGAAAATGAAGGGATAGATAGATTGACACAATGAGATAAAGAGAGGACAACCTAAGGGTATATCAAACTCAAAGAAATTCCTATTGAAATATCACTAGCACCAACCTCTTATGAGGAACTCACAATAACGAACCCGAGCAATCCATGTTTCTCACATTCAATATAACTCCCAAAAAGTTACTATTAAAAACTCTTAAGTGCATTTCAATTCATCATTCATCAACCACCTAAAATGAAAGAAAACTAGTTATTTATAACAATGGGTTATTTATTACACAATGGGCCCAAAAGTGACCCTAAAAGCTATTGGGCCCAAAAATGTCCTAAAGCCCAAAATAATCAGATGGACGCCCATACTCTCTCGAAGCCCAATCTATCATCCAAATGCGGTGTCGCCCATTCCTTTCTTGAAGCATATCACCAAATAAAGCTTCTTTCAAAGCTATCCTCCATTCATATATTTAACCTCCTAAAACAACTAATTCTTTTATCCGTAGATGTGTTCCTTAAAGCATCGATCCCAAAGGAGTGGAGCCCAATGACCTTGTATCAGTGTCCAACCCAATAAAGTCCAACTATCCAAAACCCAACCAATAATCATACCAAAATAAAAACAATAACCAAGTTCCTATCCATAACATAACATAAGATGATGAAACAATCATAAATTCAGAAAAATGGTATTAGCTTCAATACCAATGCCAATACTAAGGCTGACACCAATACCGACACCATTCATTCCCACCCATAGTAGTTCACAAAGCCTCTATCCATAGGAATAAAAATATCTGGATAGGACATGCCCTCAACCATAGCCAAAAGCAATGTCCATTGTAACGCCCTAAATCTAAATACCCACAACTCTACGCGGTTCTCATGACCCCGAAGGACCACAAGCTAACCCATGACTTATATCTATACTTGAACATTGCATAATATACTATATGAATGCAAAAATAAAGGATTAAAGGCCATAAGGTTCAAAACTGCAACATAACTGATAAAAAGATAACATCTGGATGGGGTATGAAATACTCAAAACAACTAAAATAACTGTCTAAACATGATAATCTAAAAATCCTCTAACTGACTGAACTGTCGGAATAAGGAGTTGATGGGATATGTCCCCAAATAACTTTAACTAATAAATTAATTAATGAGATATAAAGTATGGGTCATGTCCTTGAAGGATGAGGTCTCACTGGCAACTCTGACTGCTTAGATTTGAATGTTATTAATGCTCTAGGGCTCTTACTTACGAATATGGTATAAAACACTATAGCACGAATGCATCAGTACGTTTTAATTTACTAGTATACATGTGAGGTAGGCTGAATTCAAAGGGTTCACATGCATGAACTTTACTAACTGACTGGGTAACATGAACGTGAGAATGCATGCATGAATACATAATAACTGTAACTGAGTTTGTGAAAACATGATTACTAAACCTGAGTACTGATAACATGAGATACTGATAATTGTCTAATTAAAATAACTGATACTGAGCGACTGTATCTAATACTCTAGATTATGATGCAACTACTATTCTAAGTTGACTGTATCTGATAGTCCTGAATTCTATAACTAAAATTATGGAAAGTAGTTATCTAACCGGCATACCCCTAATGCACCATTATGGCCGAGTTGGGGTCAAATCTATAACCCTAATTGGAAGGGTGTCAATACTGTGCCACCGGTAAGGATAAGCTGTTAGTGACCCTCATCTGACAGTATCTCCAAAAAAGAATGGTGGGACCCTCATCTGACAGTGCTTATCCACCTCATCAACCCTCATCTAACAGTGGTGATATCTCATCCTATGCTGTCTATATAGTTCTAGAATGCAAGGATGACTTTTTAGAATCACACCCTTATCTAACAGTATGTTTTCCCATCCTTGGGTTCACTTAGTGCTAATCCCTACTCCCATCTGAATAGACACAGAACATGGATTACTGAACTGAACTTGACTGAATTAACTGAGTTTCATTGATTGACGGAATAGTATTGAGATTATTGTATTACTGAGATTTCCTAAGTCACATGACTGACTGAGTTCTATGGATCGTAACTTCATTTAGGATATCTTTAAATCATGACACAAACTCTAGGCACACAACTATATTTTTTAGGTACAAGTACCCACATGACTCAATGGAATGAAACTGACAAAAGAATGATTTTCTTGAATACATGACAAACATCGCAATCCTTAATTCATTTATTAAGGCATTTTGTCAAACATTTTACATGCATAAACTTGCACATTAATGGGATTTAATATTATCATACTAGTATGACACTTTCTTTCACATAGGCATTTAGTCAAACACATGGAGAGCATACTTTGGTTATACAATCATCAACACATCTAATAATCATGGATACATCAATCAACTTGTAATTTGGAAGGGGGTTTATCATGATTTTTTATTAAAATCTTCATATACTAGGGTCAACCATTTAAATATGTAATCTAAAACATGAATCAAAACTCCAAAACATCATGAACACGAATCTCAATTCAATTTAAATCATGAACATTCATCAATACACAAATCTTGGATTTTGGAAAGAGATTCTTGAGCTTCATGGGTGAAAGGGACCCATGAATCAATGCATGACATACCTTGATTGTGAGTTTTTGGAAGTTCTTTGACTTGAAGTATATAAATTTATTGGTTTCTTGAAGAAGGATTTGGATCTTGTTCTTGGGGATTATCTTTGAGAGGAAACCTTAATTTGATATTGTGAATGAATAATGAACTTATGAGCCTGGTCTGATATAATTAGGGGCTAAAATGGGTGAAAAAGACCCAAATACCCTTTAAAAATGAATTAAAATTTTATGGATGGGTCCTGCGATGGCTCGTCCAATAGTCCATCACTGGCTCAGTGGTCCTTCATTTCAACCATCGTACGTGGACAAAAAAAAGACTCACTACCTTATAGTGATGGCTTTGATGATGGTCCATCGAAAGTTCGATGGTCTGTCAACCTGTCTGTCGTACCTTATCAATAAGGTTGACTCGTTGCCTTGCCTGCAATGGTCTAGGTGATGCGTCATCGCTAGATTGACCGTCCGTCAACCTGGCCATCATACCTGGATGATTCTGATAGCTCTAAGTAAAACATCCATAGCATTTTACTCTGATACAAGATTTGGATGAAATTGGTATCATTGAAAAGCTAAAATTCCACGTGTACAAAAATGGATTCATATTTCAAAGTAAGTTTCTAACATTTTTGGGACAATTTCAAGCTATATAAAAGTACATGGTATTATAATATCTCCCCCTTAAGAACATTCGTCCTCAAATGAGACTGAGTGAGAGAGAAGAATATAAACTAACATACATACTGAATGAACAATTGGAACATGATCTCATGACTGACATGACTGATAACTAAATATATCATACTGATCATGCATATCTGATGTATGTATAACTGATTCATGAATGCATGACTGAGTGTTCTGATGGACTAAGGTTCTCACAATGAGAATGGATATCTAATGCATAATTATATGACTTTATTGGTGAGTGAATGCATGACTGAATATTCAATGGTATTTAATACCAAGTTTATAAGTGAAATCTAAACATGAAACTAAAAAGCTTAAGGAAAACTGTTACCTTGAGCTAGATCTGAGTTTGTGGAGAAGAGGTGAGGATACTTGGTCCACATGTCTTCTTCTGCTTCCCAACTACATCCCTCAACTGACTGATTTCTCCAAAGAACTTTGACTAGAGGGACTTCTATGTTCCTTAGTCTACGAGTCTAGTAGTCAAGAATTTTGACTGGAATCTCTTCATAAAAGAGGCTGTTCTGAACATCTATGCTCTGAATAGGGACTACAATGGTTGGGTCACGTATGCACTTCTTGAGCAAAGAGACATGGAAGATTGGATGAACTGAGGGTAGATCTAAAGGAAATTTAAGCTCATAAGCTACCTTACTAAAATGACTAAGAATTTTGAAGGGATGGACATATCGAGGACTGAGCCTTCTCTTCATGACAAATCTATTCACTTCCTTCATGGGAGATATCTTTAGATAGACATAGTCACCCATCTCGAGCTTGAGATCCTTTTTGTACACATCTTCATAAGAATTTGTTTGGCTCTGAGCAGTCCAAAGTATTTCTCTAATTAACTGGACATTTTCTAAGGCATCGAATACTAATTCAGGCCCTATAACTGAGGCCTCACTAACTTTAAACCAACCGATTAGAGATCTGTACCTTTCACCATAGAGATCTTCAAATGGATCCATCCGAATACTGGAATGATAGTTGTTGTTGTATGCAAACTTAATCAAAGGTAAGTGGTCATCCCATCTACCCTTGAAATAGATTGTACATGCCCTTAGCATATCTTCTAAAGTTTGAATTCTCTTTTCTACTTGACCATCTATCTGGGGATGAAAGACTGTACTCAGATGAACTGGGTTCCAAGACCCTTTTGGAATGCTTTCCAAAAATAAGAGGTGAACTGGGTACCTCTGCCTAAGATAATAGATAATGGAACACCGTGCAATCTGAACAACTCTCTGATTTAGAGTTTGGCATAATCCTCAGTTGAATAAAAGGTATGGACTTGAAGAAAATGAGCTATTTTGGTCTTCCTATCTAGAATGACCCAAACTAAATTATGCTGGCAATGAGTACGAGGCAAACCCATCATCAAGTCCATGTTCACTTCTTCCCACTTCCAAGTAGGAATATTGAACTCCTAAATGGACCCACTAGACTTCTGATGCAGTATCTTAACCTGCTAACATGTAGAGCACTTAGCCACAAAATCTACAACTTCTCTCTTTACCCCACTCCTCCATTAGATTTCCTACCAGTCGTGGTACATCTTTGTGGCCCCTGGATGAATAGATTAGTGCGCACTATGCGCTTCTTCAAGAATTCTCTGATTTAAGTCATCTATACCCGAAACACACAGATGACACTTATAATGCAATACACCATATCCCCCTTGGGAGAAAACCTCTACTTTCTGATCCTTGACTGGCTCTTTTAACATGAAAAGGCTAGGATTTCTATCTTGCTTTTCATTCACCTCAAAAAATAGAGATGATTCTGAACTACTCTAAACCTATGTGTCACCCTCCTCTGAATCGACTAAGTGAATGCCTAGTCTAGCAAGAAGATGTATTTCCTGAGCTAAATTCTTCTTACTGTCCTCAATATGACTAGCACTACCCATAGAAAGTCTACTGAGAGCATCGGCAATGACGTTGGCCTTACCCGGATGATAAAGGAAACTCATGTCATAATCTTTCAAAAACTGTAACTACCTTCTCTTACGAAGATTGAGATCTTTATGAGTAAAGACATATTGAAGGTTCTTATGATATTTAAACATATCTATATGAACTATATATAGTTAATGCCTCCATATCTTCAAGACAAAAACTACGGCTACTAACTCAAGATCATGAGTAGGATAATTCTTCTTATGGGGTTTAAGCTCTCTGGTGGTGTAGGCGATAACCTTAGCATGCTACATGAGGACATAATCCAAACCTACTCTAGATACGTCACAATATACCATGAAACCATCTGGACCATCCAAAAGAGCTAAGACTAGAGCTGAGGTAAGTCGATTCTTCAACTCCTGAAAACTCTTCTCGCAAGGATCTGACCACCGAAACATAACTTCCTTTTGAGTCAATCTATACATAGGGTATGAAATAGAAGAAATACCTCAACAAACCACCTCTAATAGCCATCTTAAACCAAGAAACTCCTGATATCTGATGGAGAGACAGGCCTGGGCCAGTTTCTTACCGTTTTGGTCTTTTGAGGATCAACCCTAATGCCATCACTGGAAACGATATGACAAGGAATGCTACTGCCCTGAGAAAAAATTTGTACTTACCTAATTTGGCAAACAACTGATAATTTCTGAGGTTCTACTGTACTATTCTTAGATGGTCTTCATGATCACGCTCACTGCGTTAATAAACAAGGATGTCGTCTATGAAGACTATGAAGAACATGTGTAAGTACTGCTTGAACACACGGTTCATCAAGTCCATGAAATCTGCTGGGGCATTGTCCAGACAAAAGAACATAAATAAGAATTCAAAGTGACCATACCAAGTACGGAAAGCTATTTTCTGATTGTCACATTCTCTAACTCTAAGCTGATGGTAGCCTGATCTGAGGTCTATCTTAGCGAAATAACTGGCACCCTGAAGTCGGTCAAATAAATCATCAATTATAGGAAGAGGATACTTGTTATTTTCCATGACTTTATTGAGCTGATGGTAATCAATACACATTCTGAGAGAACCATATTTCTTGCATACGAATAAAATTGGTGCACCTTACGACTAAACAATGTGCCTGATGTTATCTAAGAGATCCTTCAACTGCTCTTTCAATTCTTTGACTTCTGCTGGTTCTATTCGGTATGGTGGCATATAGATTGTCTTAAGTATTTGGAAGAAGATCAATACCGAAGTCTATTTCCCTTTTGGGAGAAATTCCTAGAAAATCTTTAGGAAAGACATCTGAACATATATTCATTACTGGGACTGATTCAAAATTGGGAGTTTCATAACTAGTGTCCTTCACTGGAACAGGATGATTGACACATCATTTAGATATTATTTTCCATATCCGAATGTAGGAAACAAGCTGAACTCTAGACAATGAAGTACTAACCTTCCACTCTAGGACAAGTTCATTCAAAAATTGGAACAAGACTATTCTGTTTCTACAGTCGATTGTGGTATAGCAGGAATGATCCAATCCATGCCGAAAATGACATCAAAATCAGTCATCTCTAAACTCTAAGCTGATAATAGCCGGATCTGAGGTCCATCTTAGAGAAATAACTAGCACCCTGAAGTTGTTCAAAAAAGTCATCGATTCTGGGAAGAGGATAGTTGTTCTTAACTGTGACCTTGTTGAGTTGACGGTAATCAATGCACATTCTAAGAAAACTACCTTTCTTGCACAAGAATAATATTGGAGCACCCCACGGGGAAACATTGGGTCAGATGAATCCCTTATCTATGAGATCTTTTAACTGTTCTTTTAGTTCTCTAAGCTCTGCTGGTGACATTCTGTATGGCGGAATAGATATGGGCAGAGTATCTGGAAGGAGATCAATGCCGAAGTCTATTCCACTTTCTAGAGGAATTCCTAGAAGATCTTTTGGAATGATATCTGAATATTCATTTACGATGGGAACTGATTCAATACTGGGAGTTTTGGAAATGGAATCCTTATCATGAACAAGATAATAGACACATTACTTAGATATCTATTTCCTTGCCCGAAGGTAGGAAACAAGCTGAACTCTGAAAGATGAAGTACTACCCTTCCACTCTAGGATGAGTTTATTTGGAAACTAAAACTGGACTATTCTATTTCTGCAGTCGACTGTGGCATAATAGGAATAACGCCAATTCATGTCGAGAATAAAATCAAAATCAGTCATCTCTAATTCGACTAAGTCTTCTAAAGTGACTTTCTAAAATATCATAACCAGGCAGTTCATGTATATCCACTGAGCTATGATAGTTTTACCCATCGGGGTAGAGGCTGAAAAGGGCTCTGCTAGAATTTCAAGGCTGATTTCAAAATCAACTGCTATATAAGGAGTAACAAAAAACTAAGAGTCTCCTGGATCTATCAAAGCGTAAACATGCACGTAAAATGTTTGTAACATAACAGTAATTACATCAGGATAATCTTCCTAATCTTGTCTAGTCTAAAAAGCATAAAGGCGATTTGGGCGTTGCCCACTTCTAGCACTGGTGGTGGCACGCTGCTGCGAGAGATCGGACTGAGATAAAGATCGAAGATGTCTCTGATAACCTAACTGATGGTAGTCTCTGAATCTGTGGCTTGGCGTTCCACAGCCTAAACAAACATCGCTACCAGCTCTGCAAGCACCCTTATGGTTCTTACCACAAGTCTGACAAAGGGTATTAGTTTGGGCATTGCTGACACTGTCCTGAGACATAGAGTGTGGCACCCTATCTCTAAACTTAAGAGCTAGAGCACTGGCTGAAGAAGGAGCTAGAACTGATGACTTAGGGAGAAACTAAGAATGATTTCCTCCCTCTGACTTAGGCTGACTAAAATTGAAGCTACCTGTCTTAGCTTTCTTTTTCTGTTTTCCCTCTGCTTAATCTTCTACTGTTCTATCTACTGAGCATGGTTCATAAACCTGGCCAAAGTCATGTCACTATTTAGCATGGTAGATCTGCACTCGTTTACCATGCTATTATTTACCCTTGAAGCGAACTTACTTATCCTTGCCCTACTATCTGCAACCATATGAGGGGCATATCTGGTTAATTGAGTAAACTTAAGAGACTACTCTTTTATAGTCATACTGCCCTACCTAAGGTTGATGAATTCTAGAACCTTAGCGTCTCTAAACTCTTAGAGAAAGAATATGTCTAAGAATAGAGTGAAAAACTCCTCCCACTCTATAGGACCTGCATCATCTGACCTCTCTGACTTTTACTATTTAAACCAAGCATGAGCCACATCCTCTAACTGATATACAACTAGCTTAGTACTATCAACAGTAGTAACCCCCATGATGTGTGTCACATTATGAACCTGATCAATAAATTCCTGAGGGTCTTCATCTATTTTAGACTTGAGGAAGATTGGAGGTTTCATTCTGGTGAAGTCTCGAATTCTAGCTGCGGCTGAGTTGGCCACTGGATTGGCTGGAATAACTATTGGCAATTCATTCTGAGCAGAGACTGATTGAGCAAGAGTGGTGAATACGGCCCTAAACTCTGCATAAGAAACGTGATCGCCCAAAGGTTCTTCGGGATGAGGGGCTGAATTATTTCCATTTCTTCTTCTAGGGGGCATGTTCTATAGAAAAAAGGGAGAAACGGATTAGACTGAGAGATTGACTTGAGATTATTCTCACTGGCATGACATGAATACTGAAAGAAGGGAGACTGTTCTTAAAACATCATATATCCTCTTGGACATAAATGTGGCACGCAACATACCCTTGCACAAGACTCTACTAGATGCGGCTTTTAGGCTTCCTAGGACTCTATTGAACCTTAGACTCTGATACAAAGTTTGTAACGCCCCGAACATGGTGCCCGGAATGCTACACGGTGCTCAAGACGCCAAAGGACCACAAGCTAACCCATGACTGATATCTATACATGTACACTGCATAATATAACATGATAATGCGGAAGCATGAACTGAAAGGCCATAAGGTTCAATACTGAACAAAATATATATAATAAAACATCTGAGTGGGGTAATAGAATACCCAAAACAAAACTGAAAATACTGAAATCTGAAATATTATAGTCTGCATCTAGTATGAACGCCCCTAATGTCTTAATAATCTTAATAAGGAGTTGATGGGACATATCCCCAACTAAATCCAACTAATAAGCTAATCAATAAGATAGTAAAGAAATAATCATGCCTTCGAAGGATGAGGACTCACTTAAGACTCTGGCTGCTAAAACTGGAATCTATTGCTGATCTTGAACTCATGTCTCTGAACCTATGTTGTAACATAAAAAGAAAGCACCATATCATAAATGCGTCAGTACAATGGAATGTATTGAGTATACATGTGAGGTAGGCTATATGCAAGGGTTAACATGCATGATTATCGTGAACTGACTGTCTAACATAAACGTGAGAATGCATGCATAAATATGTAACTATAACTGACAATGTCAAAACATTATTACTAACTCTGAATACTGATAACCTAACATATTAATAATTGATATGACTGATAACATTAGTAATTATAGCTGATAGTCCTAAATCTGATGAAACTATTTGAGTTTCAAACTGTATCTGAGTTGACTGTATCTGACAGTCCTATATTCTAAAGAACTATCTGAGTATTATAGAGAGATTGATTGACTGTATCTAATAGTCCTGATTATGTAATATGAAATTGTGGGAAGTAGTTATCTAACCGACATGCCCTGATATGCCATTTTGGCTGAGTTGGGGTCCAATCTGTAACCCCAACTGGCAGAGTGTCGATACCACACCACTGGTAAGGATAAGCTATGGGTGACCCTCTTCTGATAGTGTTCCCAATATGAGAATGGTGGATCCCTTATTTGACAGTGCCTATCCACCTCATCATCCCTCATCGACAGTGTTGATGTCTCAACTTATGTTGGCTACATAGTTCTGGAATGCAAGGATAACTACTAAGGATCACACTCTCATCTGATGGTGTGTGTCTCCATCCTTGGGTTCACTCGTTCATAATTTCTACTCCCCTCTGAATGGACACTGAACATGATTTACTAAACTGAACATAAGTTGAATTACTGAATTCCCTTGAATGATAAAATACTACTGATATCTAACAACTGACTGAGTTCACGAGATCATGGAGATTTTCCTGAGTCATAAGACTGTCTAAGGTCTAAGGATTCATATCTTGACTGAGAGTATCATGAAAACATGACATAGCTCCAGCCACACAGCTAATCTTTTAGGTACATGTACCCCCAGGACTCGATAGAAGGAAATGGACGAAACATGACTTGCTTGAATAGATAATAATCATCATAATACATTTACTGAAGCATTTCATCAAACATGTGATAGGTATAAGCTTGTACATACTTGGGGATTTCATGATATCATGCTAATTAGACATTTTCCCTTCATCTAGGCATTTAATCAAACACATGGTAGGATTAGAATGAGTAAATAACATCATACAACAATTAACTGTCATGATTCAATTCTAATTTAATCATTAAGGGGTTTAGTCAAAGGATTTCATGAATCTATACCTATACAAATCAACCCATGTGGAATTTAGCACTCATTCATTGAATATAATTCAATTACTCATTATTAACTTGAACAAGAGCATCCAAATCATGAAATTCATAAGAAAATCCATAACATGAATTTAGAAAAGGGATTCTTGGGCTTCATGGATGAAAGGAGTCCATGAATCAATACTATGCAAACATGGGTTAAGGTTCTTGATGTTATTGAACTTAAAGAATTGGAAATCCCTTAGTTCTTGAAGAATATTGGATTTTGTTCTTGAAGACTAAGGTTAGCGAGAAACCCTAATATTTGTTGTGAAATTATAATGAGAATGTGATTTCTGGACGGATTTAACTAGGTATATAAATGGGTGGCAAAAGACCAAAAATCCCCTTTAAAACGACTTGAAAATTCACTGAATGAAATCTGCGATGGCTCGTGCGATAGTCCATCGCTGGGTCGACGGTCCATCATTTCGATTGTCATAGGTGGAAAAGAATAGGGTCTCATTGCATACGTAGCAATGGTCCATCACTGGATCGATAGTCCATCAACCTGTCTATCATACCTTATCCAGAAGGCTGTCCCACTTCCTTGGCTGTGACGGTCCGTCGCTAGATCGATGGTCTATCAACCTGGCCGTCGTACCTGGGCGATTTTGATAGCTCTGAGTAAAATGTCCATAACTTCTTCCCCCAATACCGGATTTTGATGAAAATGGTATCGATGGAAAGCTTATTCAATTTCCCACGTGATGGAAAGTGAAAATCATAAAAATACCACGTGTAAAAAATGAATTTGTATTTCAAAGCAAGTTCTGACATCCTTGATATGATTTCAAGCTAAGAAAAGGCACGGATATTACACTTCATGTCCTCTTCCGCATCCTTAGTAGCTTCTTCCACCTTGTGGTTTCGCCATAGAACCTTAACCGAAGTTACATCCTTGGTCCACAATCGATGAACCAACCAATCCAATATCCCAATCAGTATCTTTTCATAAGACAGAGAATTTTAGATAGCCAATCCTTCCAAAGGAACAATGGATGAAGGATCACCTATACACTTTCTCAACATAAAGTCATGGAATACTTGATTAAAAGAGCTCAAACGATAAGGCAACTCTAATTAATGCGCAATATTACCAACCCTCAGCAAAACGATATAAGAACCAACATTCCGGGGACTGAGCTTCTCTTTTTTCCCAAAACGCATTACTCCCTTCATGGGAGACACCTTTAGGAACACCCTATCCCTAACCTCAAACTCTAAGTCCCTATGCCTCACATCTACATCGGACTTTGGGCGACTTTGGGCATCCTTAAGCCTATCATAAATAGCCCTTACCTTCTCTATAGCCTGATAAACCAAATTATTGCCAAATATATCAACCTCACAAAGCTCAAACCACCTAATAGGTTATCTACATATCCTACAATAAAATACCTTAAAAGGGTCCATCCCAATGTAAGAATGATAGCTATTACTGTAAGAAAATTCTACAAGTGGTAGATGCTCAACCAATTACCACCATATACAATGACACATGAACGAAGCATATCTTCCCATGTCTGAATAGTCCTTTCTATTTACCTATCCATTTGTGGTGAAAAGCAGTACTCAGACTAACCTTAGTACCTAACCCTTTCTCAAACAACCGCCAAAAGTGAGATGAAAACTGTATACCACGATCTGAGATAATCTAAATAGGTACCACATACAACTTCAAAATCTCATGAATATACAACCTCACATAATCATCAATCAAAAAGTTAGTCCTCACTAGATAAAAGTGAGCGAACTTTGTCATTCAATCTACGATGACCCATACCAAATCAAATTGATTTTGAGAATGAGGAAGACCGGTAAAAAATCCATGTTGATCACCTCTTATTTCTATTCTGGTAATTCAATCTCCTAATATAAGACTCCAGGATGTGCTCAACATTCACTTATTTACACACTAAACACTTTGCCACAAAATTAGCCATATCCTTATTCATATCATTCCACCAATACATCTCCTTGAGATATTTTTTTCCAACCAATATGAACAACATAGCGTGATTCATGCACCTCATCTAATACCCTTTCTCGCAACCCATCGACATCCAAAATACATAACCTGCCTTGTTACCACAAGGTATCATCACCACTGATCTCAAACATAATTACCTTTTATCCACCTAAATCACTCTTTATTTTCAACAAGACATGGTTTAACATTTGCTTCTCCTTGATCTCTACACTAAAAGATCACCAAACAACTTCTGGTACCAACACACCACTATTTTTAGAGTCCAAAATGCAAATCCTAAGATTTGCCAAGTGGTGAATATCCTCACCAACTCCTTCCTCTCTTTATCCATGTGAACTAAAGTCCTCATGGATAACCTGTTAAGAATATCAACAATAACATTAAACTTACCTTGATGATAGTGAAGACTCATGCCATAGTCCTTAAGAAGCTCAAGTCATCTTGTCGGCCTGACGTTAAAATCCTTCTTCATAAACACATACTATAGACTCTTATGATAAAAAAAGATTTCCACATGCACTCCATACAAATAGTGCCACAAATTCTTCAATGCAAACACCACAACTGAAGGCTCCAAATCATGAGTATGATGATTTCTCTCATACACTGTGAACTATCTAGAAGCATAGGCGATCATCTTACCATGCTGCATCAAAAGCCAACCAAGTACCACTCGAGATGTATCACAATAAACCGTACACCCCTCATTTCTATCAGGCAAAGTCAAAACAGGAGCTAAAGTTAGCTTACCCTCTAGCTTCTAAAAACTACCCTCACAAGGATTTGACCAAGAGAACTTTACTTTCTTCTGAGTTAACTTAGTCAATGGGGCAGCTATCGTCGAAAAACTCTCCACAAACCTTTATAGTACTTGGCCAAACCCAAAAAGCTCCAAATGTCAGTTGGAGTCATAGGTCTAGGCCACTTCATAACCACCTCCATCTTTTGTGGATCTAATATGATCACCTAACTATGAATAATATGACCCATAAAAGTGACAGCGTTTAACCAGAATTCACATTTAGAGAATTTGGCATACAATTACTACTCTTTCAAGGTCTGCATACTACATAGAGGTGATTAGCATGATCTATCTCACTCTTAGAATATACTAGGATGTTATTAATGAACACAATGACAAAAAGATCTAGAAACTGATGGAAGACCCTGCTCATCAGATCCATGAATGCCATTAGGAACCAAGAACTCAAATTGACCATATCAGGTATGGAAATCCGTATTAGGGATTTCCACGTCCCTAATCTTAAGCAAATGATACCCTGATTAAAGATCTATCTTTTAAAAGAATTTGGCACCTTGAAACTAATCAAATAAGTAATCTATCCTTAGAACAGGATACTTTTTCCTGATAGTCACCTTGTTCAACTGCAGTTAGTCGATACACATACGAAGGTAACCTTTAAGTTCCGTCAACTCAGTCGGTGCTATTCTATAAGGAGGAATAGATATTAGATGAGTGTTCGAAACTAAATCTATCCCATACTCAATCTCCCTATCCGGAGGAACACCAGGAAGATCATTCAAAAAGACCTCACGAAACTCACTCACCACCGAAATCGAATACAAAGAAGGACCTTTTGAGTTATAATCTTTAACTCAGATGAAATAATAGAGACACCCTTTAGATTAACCTCCAAACTCCAAGATATTATATAAACTTCCCTTTAAGGGCTAGGGAACCACCCTTCCATTTAATAACCGACTCAATAGGGAACCTAAAGACAACCTTACAGGTTCAATAATCTAAGGACACGTAGAACAAATATAACAAATCCATACCCAAAATAACATTAAAATCCATTAAATCTAATTCAAACAAATCCACCAAAGTCTCCTTACCGCCAACATATACCACGCATACCCTATAGACTCTTTTAGCAACTATTAAGTCACCTACCAAGGTAGAAATAGAAAAGGGATCCAAACTAACCTTGGGATCAAAACCGAAATACACAGCCACCAACGGTGTCACATAAGAGAGAGTAGACCCCAGATCAAGTAAATAATAAATATCTCAAAAAAGAGTTGTAACATACTAGTCACGGCATCAGGCAATGCCTCAGACTCCTGTCTGGTAGAAAGAGAATACAACCTATTTTGGCCTGTGCCGGTACCAGAAGCAAAAACAAATGCAGAAGAAGCACCCTTTGGTGCATAAGCTGATGAAGAAGCAATCGAAACCATATTCACCCCCGAAGTAACCTTACAAGCTGGCTAATTTCCAAGTATATAGCTTGGATGACCACATTAAAAGAACCTATCCCTCCCTTCATCGCAGATACCTTGATATAACCAACTACAAAACCTACAAGAAGGATATGATGAGGCCAACTAAGCCCCACTAGCCTAAGATTGGGCACCTTGTGCCCTAAAGTTGTTGTCACCCTACTGATGCCTTTCAACTAACTATTTTAGGTAAGGCGCACTAGTTGTAGAGAAAGAACCAAAACTACCCCACTTCTTCTTTAGCCGCTTACACCATCCCAACCACTTTATTATTGTCCACCCTACTTAGAGAACCTGAAAACCATACCTTGCCTTTCATCTATCTCAGTTTACTTTCCTTTTTCCTCCTCCACTTGTTGCATATGAACAACTAAACTAGATCAGCAATGCAGTTTTGCTTTCAAGGATCAACACATGAGAAAGTCCTAAAGCAAACTTTCTCATCCTAGCCCTTATATTAGGCACTAATTTTTTAGCATACCTAGATAGCTAGTGAAATTTCAAGGCATACTCCTTGACCGAAATCTTCCCCTATTTTTGATTAGCAAATTACTCTGCCTTCACTTCTCTTAACTTCTGACGAAAGAAGTTGTCCAAAAAAGCATTGGAAAAAGTGTCCCACAAAGATGACTCTTCAATATTACCATTGCCTGATCCCATTCCTCGTACCATTGGTATTCCATTAGGCAAGGAAATGGTGTGGATGCGGTGTGGGTATTTTCTAAACCTACAAGGTTTAAAACTGCACTACACAGCACCGCATCACCTTTAAACCCGCATAAACCTTCCCCACATTCATACCCATGCATAACTGCACTGCACCGCCCCATGTTTTATTTTTTACTTTTTTTTGAAAAAATTATAACTCCATTGAAAATCATAATGTTTTTAAATCAAAAATTCGGAAATAGAAACTAATTTCTATTATATCACTTTTCACTAAAAATTGTCAAAAAGTATAAAGTCTACAAGTAATGATCAAATAGCATATTTTTATTAAATGAATAGAGATGTTAAAAAAATTACTATAAAATTATTTATTTGTAGTGTTATATATGTCATTTTAAGTATCATCAATTTTTAAGTAAAGAATATAGATAAATTTAGGTATATTCACGAGAAAAATAATAATTTTAAGCTTTGCACCACACCATTTTAAAAAACAACTTACTTTAACTCGTTCTGCTCCAACCCTGCACCGCATAACTTAAAACCCGCACCACCCCGCATAGCTTAAAACCCGCACCACACCTGCACCACCTCATTGCCATCCCTATCTGCCATAACCTTTAGCTGATAGGTAGTAAAATTCACCAATTCTATGTTCATGGCCTATATGACCCTGAAGATCTTTTTTATCTCATCTAGAAAACCTTGAGGATTCTCCTCAACCTTAACACTAGTAAAGGTTTGAGGACTCAACCACATAAACAATCCAACCCTTATGGCTTCCGAAGATGCAATAATAGATGCACCGCGCTCAATATGAGAATCTACCAACTTAGCAGTCAAAAGAATTAACTGACGAAACTCTATATTCATCACGTCGGCCTGAGAAGGACTAGAAGAAATAGTAGAACTCCATAAATATCAAGGACTAGACTCGTAAACCAAGTATGGATCCCTTGAATAAAATGAGTCCCATCAATATTGTCTCCAGTTGGGACAGAGGAGTTTCCGTGAGCTTCAGATGGTCGAGTCATAATTTGAAAGACAACCAAATGAAAATTAACTAAATCTAAGACCTTAGACTCCAAGTTTTAAAATAGAACAGAAATAAGAGAAATATTTCCAAAATACCTTGTAGTCTCTCCCTTATGATGTGGCACACTACACACCCTTCAAAGAGACTCTACTCGATATAGATTTGTGGACTCCCAATTGACTATGAACCTAAAGCTCTGATACTAAATTGACATGACCCAAATTAGTTTCTTATCGTATTGGGCATATCAAGTCTAACCGAGACCAAAAACTACCCCTATTACCCAATCCAACCAACAAGCATAAACCCTGTGTCAAATAAATTCCAAACAGATAACTAGATAGCATATTTGTATCAACCTAGACTGTGGTATAGGTCTATAACCATGACCAACCTAAGAAAATCCAACCATCCAAAACCCAACTAACAACTATACCAAAACTAAAACAATAACCAAGTTCCTATCGATAACATAACATAAAAGGATGGAACAATAATAAATTCAGTCAAATGGTATCAGCCCTAACACCAATGCCAATACAAAAGCTAATAATAATATCGACACCACTCATTCCAACCCATTTTAGCTCCACAAAGCTTCTTTCACAAAGAAAAACAAAATCCAGTTAAGGCATGCCCCCAACCATAGCCAAAATCAATGTCCATAAAATAACTAACGTATGTAAAGACGTTTATGATATGAAATAGGGATTTATGAAGTATGGAAGCTCTACACTTCAATCCAATAGCTGCTCCCAAATCCAATCATTATGCAGAAGAAGGAGTAGAATGTCCAGTTCTAGCATTGCGTGGTGATACAGGTTCCCAAATATAGGTTAGCGGGTGAACGCTAACAAGTACATAGGACAAGGGTTAAGTAATTCAAACCTTTAAAAGAAGATAAAGGAATCATATCTATTCATAACCATACATATATATATATAACATACTGGGAATGGGAATAGGATTTAGCTTGCCATTAAAACCATTTACCTGGCTATCTGTAGCTTAACTGCCCTAAAATCACCCACAGGCTATATGGGTCCAATATAACCCCTTAAATGGGCCCCGATATATGTTGTTGCACAAACCAGAGATACCATTGGAGTAGGAGAATCCTAAGTACCCTTCACTCTCTATGATATATATGTATAAGTGTACCTATGGGATTCCTATGTACCCTATAAGTATCATGTATGGTCACCATGAAAAATCCTCATGTCGGCAAACATGAGTTTCTAGTGTTTGCCCATTAGACTAACACCTTCACGGTTAATTTTCATACCCCATCATTATTGCTTAAAAAAACCCATTACCACAAAACCAAATTACCATTCCATTTATAATTAACCAAGGCTATAAGTAATGGTATCATTATACCAACTATAGCTTTTAAGCAATTTCCTTAGCTAACCTTTTAGAGAAGAATGGATTCCCATGTACACATAGATTATATTATTAAGTTTGCTTGGGGATTCCCATGTACCCCACAAGTACGTTCATTACTAAGTTTTCGTAGGGAATTCTATTATACCCCACAAGGATGTTCAATTAACCATAACCATGACCACCAAGACCTTACTATTTAACCATTAAAAACCATTTAAGCTATTTATTCCATTTAGGGTTCCATTACTAAGTTGTGCCATGCAATAGTTTCATTAAAAGTCCAACAATGTTGTAAAAGCATTCTCAAAGGCATTTTATCAAACACATTAGGGCCATAGTATTTCCAAAACAAAAACCAAGTATCAATTAATCACCCCCATGCAACCAAATGACCAAACCACCATTAAATCATGTAAATCCATAATTAAAAAAATGGGAAAATCATAACAAAACTATTATAAACAAAACCCCTAATATATATTTGAATGCCCAAAAACCATACAACAATTATGCTATGAAAGAAATTCATAAAACATGCCTTTAGTCAGAACTAATAGTGAGGAAGGAGTAACATGCCTTAGATTGATAAGAAGATAAAAGAAATCACCCCTATGAGCCTCAATGGACCACATTGAAGGAAACCCTGACTTTTGCTTAACCCAAGAGTCTTGAGAGATTTTGATAGAGTTTTGAGTGTTTGATTGATTGCAAATAGGTTAATAAAGTCCCAAAATATGTTTTAAGTCATTGGTTTCCAAGGAGTTATAAGGGGAAATATCCAGATTACCCCAACTTAAACTGCATAAAATTTTAGCAAGAGGGTACAACTCCACCATAACACCCGTAACCTATGATATGAGTAGTACCCACCACTCATACCATCGGCGTCCCTTGGACCCCTAACACTTCCAACATACAACCACCAAACCCCAATCGTACCCAAGCATACGACTAGTAATATGAACCATATCTCTGGCAGAATCAAGAGGGTTTTAAACTATCCAATGTAAAAGTTTTAATACACCACTCGTACCCTATGTCATGACTCATGGTGAGACACTCATACTCTAATCTAAGTAAAGTTACTATGTTTCAGATTAAGTGAAGGAAAACACAACCATATAGCCCATCACCCACCATATGACTTGTACCTACCCAGGTCATACCCATTCTAGAAACTGAACCACCCAACACTGGACAATATACAACTGGACCATAATACCCATATCCTACCATACAACAAATACAAAAACTCGTATGATGTCCAGAAGCCAAACACCTAAGAAAATTTTTAAGAGCCAAAACCCAAGGTGTTTCACTTGGATCCCTACTCTAATCTATATAACTGATCCCTCAAATAATCTCTTAGGATAGAAGCATTTATTTCTCTAAGAACATCTAAAAGAGTTTAGTCCATTACAAAGGATAAGATCCAGCTAGACTAGGATCCGTATAAACTCTCCACAAGTGTCAAGCAACCAAATCCAACTAAAATATGGTGTAATCCATATCACGAGTCTAAACAAGGCCCAAATTACAAAGCCTATCCTTACAAGCAATTAGAAACTCATATGTATCCTGGCTCAAAACGCCAAAAAATATAGGAAAGACATTCTGTATAATCTAATCAACATCTTCTGCTCCTCAAAATATATATAGTAGGTTGAGCAAATAGTGGATGAGCAACAACCATTATAGGAGGAACCTCAACTATAGGAGACATAACTACAGGTTACACCCTCGCCTTTGTACCACTTTGATTTGTAGATTGTGTACCATTAAATAGTGCACCACCAACCAATCCCAAATAATGAACCAATGCATCTCTAAGCACTGAAGAAGAAATAAACCTTAGTAGAGCTTGGGATGGTCCCTAACCCATTGTTTGTTATGGGAGAAGAATGTTAGCTCAATAGAAAAAATAGGGTCTGGGGAGGGCAGCCTATTTTGGCCTCTAATTGGGGACGCATCATGAGGTTGTCCATAACCTCTAGGTCATCCATAAATAGGAGAAGGATGCGTAGGATCGACGTAGACCTTTATCTCATGTAGCGGTAGCATGTGTCCTGGCCATCTGTGAAAGAGTAATGTTAAGGAAATACTTCTACAAACCAACTTTGACACTTAGCATGATATGAGTAAAAGAAGTGAAAAACTTCTAAAAATATCCCATAGCCACCTAAAGATAGGAAACAGACATTATTATTCCAATCCACAAGACTCTACTAGACACCTTGTATTGCACTAATAGTATCAGCAAAACCTAGGCTCTGTTACCAATTTGTCACGACCCAATTTACGAGTCATAATGGCACCTACTAAATCCCGCTAGTAGGTAAGCCAAAACCATAAAATGGGTTAATTTGGTAGGAAATTCACGCTATAAGCGAAATTTAAGAACACAATATATGTATAAATAAAGTGTTCTATATATATAAAAATAGTCAATAAAAATACCAATCCCAAAACCTGGTAGAGCCAGTACAAGAGTATCTAATAGTATCAATACAACTCAAAAGTCTAAAATTATTAATATATATGTCTCAAAATAAAAGACTAAAAATAAATATATAGGGAAATGAGTGACTCAAGATCTGAGAGCTCACCATATCTCCAAAAATAATTCATGCACGAACAACAATCAACGGCAACGGCTAGTACTCGAATCTGCTACCAAAAGAAATAAAAGTGTAGAATGAAAAAATAGGGTTGGTGGCCACCTGCTCTCTGTACTTATGGTTTGGAATGAGCGTAGGTAGTACATACGGTCTATAACAGGTTGTAGATAAGACCGTAAGTTGTTGATCGATCAACTCCTTTAAGTCAGCCCTCGAGATTTTGGCTTTTTGGCACCTTTTTTTATCTATCTGCAGTTCCAAGTTCCTACCTACGGTCCATGGGTCCTACCTATGGTGCGTAGGTTAACTTAGTAAGTGCCCGTAGTAAATGTTTTATCTCTTCTTTGATTTTAGACCATGCTTTGATCATGATCAAGCCGAAAAATATCCTTAACATTCATAATCTCTCCAAAGGTAGTCAAAAATACCTTCTTCACCATTTTCATTAACTTAGCTTCCAAAACATAGTTACTTGCAAAGAATACCCAAAAAATGTTATATCTAACAAAAAGGCCTCAGAAACTTGCATATTTTCCTTATTTTTAAGCATCGAAAGTGCTATATTTGTATAGCACATCAAAGGGAATGCTCAGTCCCAGATATATTAGATCTTTAATAATTTTTTGCATAGTTGGTGAGATGTCTTATGGTTTAGCCTTACCTCCTTATTTTGTTGCTGCCCATTTGGTTTTCCTTGTTTCTATGTCTTGGCGATACATTCTAGATCTATCTCATATGCTTAGATGGATCTCAACCTAGTTAGATGAGATGTTGACCTTCATGGAGAATCTTGAGCTTATTTTTGCTAGTGATGTCAGACGATTGCGCACTAGAGGGATTTCTATAGTTATGATTCAGCAGAGTCACCCACTATTTGAGGAGGCCACCTGAGAGATTGGCGATAAGATGTGGACACAGAATGTTCACATGTTTGAGACTTCAGGTACATCCTAGTCCTTAACTTTTGGGGATAAAAGTCTCTTAGTAGTGGATATTGTAATGAGCCTTCAGGTTATTTCCATGTATTTTTGTCGTTAAAATATTTCTATAGCTTCCCCAAGCCATTTAAGGGTTTTTAGGACTAATATTACAATTATCGAATAGTTTATTTGGTTTTTAGAGTTATTTTCCTACTTTAAAGTCTTTAATGGTTTAAATGGCAACCGAGAAAAACTATAGTTAAATGACCCAAGATACAAATTTTGACTATTCCAGCAGTTGTAGAATGTCAATTTTAGGCTAGGTGGACCTTTGGTTCAGGTCTCGGGTGAGTCAGGCTCATTTCTACATATAGTTCAAAGAGTTAAGAAATTGTAAATTAGGTGTGGCACCCATATTTTAACGAAATAACCTCATATGGAAATTTTTATTATGCGATCGCATTTGGAAAATTTAATCAAGTATGGTAGCATATGTTGTTTGCATGCACGTGATTCTAATTGAATCTCGAGCACTCATTTCAAGTCCATTCCAGACTTAGAAAATCTGGTTAAGCAGGTTACTAGTGCAACCACAATCCCAGGCTATACATCGAGATCGTCAATTGAGTTATATGCATAAATCACAATACCAAGCTTTAAATCACAATTTCCAAGAATCCTTTACCCTCTAGAAGAAAACACAATAGTGATGTGATTTACATTGCCAGATCGCAATCGCAAGTCTCAGGTCACGATAGCGGTACTGGAGAACCTAGTATGGATATGAATAGTCCCTTTTTAGACTATTTTTTCCATTATTCATATATTTTTAAGAGATCTAAACCCTTAAATAGTGAGATAGCTGAAATTAAAACATGAGGGTGATTTGAGAGCTTGGCTAACACTTGTTTACGCAATTATCTTTCGATTTGTGGTAAGATTTCACTCTTTTCATGGTAGAATCTCCCATTTCTTGTTCAAAAATCCCTAAACCTTGGAGGCTTGATTTTAGCCCCTATTAGCTCAGAATTTATTCATTTTTAGGGTAATGAGTTCTTGAGCATGAGAGAAGTCTGGGTTGATTTTGAAAATGTGATTTTTCATAAACAAAACATACATGGGATTTTGGGTAGTTTTTGGACCCAAAGTACAATAGTACAATATAGGTATCATTATTCTTGTATTGATAAGTACAATGTGATTTTGATAGTTTTGTATCTTATGGAAGGTTCTCAAGTGCGAAAAGTGGTGATTTAGTAGACTTTTTGAGCTTTGTTCAGCGTCCAAGTAGGCCTTTGTTATATTGACCTAATCCATAGTATGTTTATGATATTGTGTTTGATTAAGGATGGTTTTTAGGTGTTGGTGTGATAAATTTATAGACATTGGTTAGGTAGACCATTTAGGTTATTTTGGATGTTGTTTTGGGCATATTAGCCTAGTTAGTCATATCTTAGGTGAAGTTGACTTTGTAGGCTCTTGTTTTGGATATAAATAACTTAGTTACATAATTTATGAGTAGGTTTCCTTAGTCACTCAAGTTTAGGATGAAACTTACCCTAATTGCCACTACCTTAGGTGGAATTGACTTAGTTGCTCCATATTGGGATGAATTTCTATCCTACGTCTAGTTATGGCTTGTTCAACATCTAATATTGCATTTGGATACCTTCCCCCAGTACAGGGTAAATATTTCTTGATAAAGGATTTTGAAGGTTTAGATGTAACCTGTTTGACCCGCCTTAGGCCAAGACTAGTCATAGTTATTGAAGACCTTTTATACGCTTGTGTATATGTAGGAAATATTTAGTACAATGAAATTTAAATGCCTTGGTACTTGTTGGATATGATGGACGGTGTTAGAAGTAATGATTAACAATTATGACATGAATGAGTTATTGATTAATCTTATGATGGGCTATCAAATATGTTATTGATTGAGCTATTGAATATGTTATTGAATAAGCCCTTGATTGTGAGAATTATTAAGCCATTGATTAAGCTATTAATAGGGCCATTGGGTATACTATTGACCAATTTAGCGATCACGTCCGATAATGGTAATGATTGTATTAGTGATTATGCTATTTCCTTTGAAAATGACTATGGCTAATTACTATACTAGTGAATTTTCTATTGATTATGTTAATGATCTTGATTATCGACTACATTAGTGAATAAGTTATGGATTATGCTATGAGTAATCTTTTAACTAATTTAATGATGAGCAATCTATTATGCTATTAATAATCCATTGAGTATGCTATTGATGAGTTATTTCTTATGTTATTGATAATATTTATGAATTATGTTATCGATCTTACCTATTGACTATAATATAGATTTTAATATTGATTATACGAAGAACCATGCTTATTAGTTATATTAAATATTGTTCTATTAGTCATACTAAAGAGTATGCTTATTGATTTTCTTAGAGATTATGCTATTGATTATAACTAAGGACCATCATTATTGATTATATTAGCGACCCTGCTATCTGTTCTACTAAGATCATGCGTATTTACTATACGGGTGATCATGCTATTTATTGTGCTACCACCCATGGTAATAATGATATAATTATCGGCATAAGTATAGATATTTCATTTCTTATGCTATAAATTATGGAAATATCGATTCAAGTCTGGATAATGATAATGATATCGATTATTCATACTCGATGAAAGTTTAGAGGATGGCTATGATATTAATGATGATATTTATAATGGTATGGATGATGATATTAATGAAATTGGTAATGATGTTGAGGATGATTGATAACTCTCAAACTACACCTATCTAATGAGAATGTAAGTAATCGTTGTCAATATAAAACCCAACTAGGTTGGGGTCGAATCCCACAGGGAATATGGTGTGTACTTAAGTCGTTTGCAGTTTAATCAACTGATAGTTGGATGTTTCCTAAAATGGGGGTTGTTATTTTAGCAAGTAATTCTTGATCACTTTAGTTACAGTGTTCGTAATCAAGAGTTTATGGAAAAACTAGAATTATGTTCACTACGGGTTTTGGTGCTTGACAGATGCTAATGGTGGTTCAAGATTCTCACAGTAGGTAGGAAAACAAATTATCTTTATCGAAGTTATGCCTAAATGTCTCTCAACCTACTTAAGCATTTAATTAACTATTCCTCTCAAACTTGGGGAATTTATATTCATGACCAGATTTTACCTCAGGTTAATAAACCTTGTTACATCGTCAATTGTTAAATGGAAGTTTTTAGTGCTTCCAAGTCCCTGTTAATAATTCACTTTCCACTATATTTGATTTATTTCTCAAGAAAATTAAAGCAGGTGTTAATTATCATTTCCAACCAATAGATGATAATTGAAACCTCAAAATTATCAAGGAGTCCTACCACCTTTTGAATCTTGAAATCTTAGCACCTTATCAAGACTTAGCCCCAGATCCCATAATTCAGGTTAAAGGGATTTAGCCACTAATGATGTAATAATCGATACAACTAGTTATATTCATGATTTAAAAGATAAACTTACCACAGGATGAATAGAAACTAGATATTCTCATATTAGATCATAATAGTAATCCTAAAATAATGATGATAATCTCTTCAAAATAATTGCTTGTTCAAGTCAAGAAACTAGAGAGAGAAAATATCAAAATACTTGTCTCAATACTCAAGTTTTTTCTCTTTTTTTCCCCTTTTTTAAGAAAACCCTCCACAATGCTTTGAATAGTTCACCCTAATTATGGAAACAAAATAATAAAGTTCAGAAATTCCTCTAATTAGGTGACGCCATTCATGATAACCTATCTGGAGGATGGTGACTTATCACAAATATCGTCAGCTCTTCTTTGCTTTTGATACACGCTGCCTAAACTGATGACAACCGATGACGTCCTATCAACTCCTTAACAACTTATCATATATGTCGTCAAGTCTCTACCTCAGCCCTCATGCTCTGCCTTAGGCTGATGACAACTTTGATGACCTATCAGCTCCTTGACGGCTTATCACAAAATGTCGTCACAACTCTCAACTTAGGTGCATTCTCTGTGTGAGGTTGACGATGAATCTAATAACTTATCAAAGGTCTAATGACTTATCAAAAATGTCATCATCCACATTTCTCTTCAAATTACTTCAGTTTTTAACTTTTTTGCTTCCATCCTTGTTGGTTCTCTTGCATCATAGCTTCTACTGCAAAATCAAACATAAAAAATTCAAAAACGACAAAAGTTTCTTAAGAATTTGCAATTATTCTTAGTTAAAAGTCTCAAATGTGTTAGCATTAGCTCACACATCAACACCCTCAACATAAAACAATTGTTTGTCCTCACGAAACTCAACACAACTAAGAGAATATAAAGTACATTTGGCAATCAATCATCCATATCATTTCAAAACACTTTCACCCTCTCCAAGGTAAGTCAATTCAAGAATAATTAATAACACCAATGCACCACATAGAAATCAATATACGACATTAATTCAGCTACATTAACCATGAATATACCATATTACACTCTCCAAACAAGTTAGCAACTAGCAACATATCTGGTGTGCCCTCACAGCAAAGAAATCCCCCTCATCTCATATCAGTTATCCTATACGTAACCATGGGGATAATTAAAACACTCACTCTCAGAACGAAGTTCCAAACAATATATGCCAAGTACCATAGGCTTGCCCTTATTTTCATTACCCAGATCTTTAGATAGGTCAGCTACGATCACTATAGGTCTTCTCTTAGGCTTGTGATGTAAGTTAGGAGCTGGTATGATACTCGATGGTATTTAAATTGACTAATCCTCTTTAATACTACACTAGCTTTTTGTGGTTTCACTCATTAGACTTTTCCACTCTTCTCTTTTATTGATCACACTTATTTAGGCTAGGTGTGTTCTTTTCCATAATCACTTATTCCTATTTTTATTTTTCTTGCTCTTTTCCTCTGCACCCAACTTTTTTATTCATTTCTTTTATGCTACCTTTCTTCATACTCATTTTGTATCACGCACCCTATTATAGTTACCCTCAACTTAGGCCATTTTCCTAAGTTAAGGTGCACAGTGTCCAAGGAGGAACAGGGCCAAAATAGGTTCATTATGATTTAAATGGGAAGGTGACAAGTATCATAAAAAGAAATAGGCTTAGCAGGCTCAAAACAGGGATTAAGGGATATTATGCATATAAGGGAGGTCATTTAGGCTAAAGTGATCTAATATCAAAATGACCTATGATCCTTTCCTAACCCCTATCCTTCAACATAGGTAAGACTAACTGGGAAATTTCTGGCTTCAGCATACGAAGGGAACTAACTTACACATACTTGGCACACATGTATAGTGTAATGTACTACTCATTCAGTTCATACAGCTGTTTAGCAATGATTATTGTGTTACTATAAAAAATGTCATACAAAGATGCACAGTGGTCACACTTAAATGCAAATCACACAGTTAAAGAAGTAGACCACTTGAACAGGTGTACAAAAGTCATAAAACAATCCAACTACCTCAAGTACAAGTATTTCTCCTAGTCAGCTACAAAATTTTACAACAATAACTTACCCTACACCCTCAACTTAAAATCAAAGAAAATCTAAGCTTACGATTAGCGTATACCTAGAATAGATCAATCCCGGGGGTCATGGGTTGCCTCCCATACAATGGTTGATTTAACATTGCGGTACGACTCAGGTATCTCGATTACTTCAGACTTCATTGAGACAGATAGTAGTGACACTTTTCAGTGATTCTTTTAGACCAATATAAAGTTTGACTTGTTGCTCATTGACTTTGAAGGTACTACCGTCTTCATTTTCAAGTTCCACTACTCTAGATGAGTATACTTGACTAACTCTTAAAGGACCTGACCACTTAGATTTAAGCTTACCTGGGAACAGTTTGAGGCTGGAATTGAACAAAAGCACTAAGTCACCCTTTTGGAAGTCTTGTTTCTCTATCCTCCAATCATGTTATTTTTCATCTTTTCTTTATATAGGTCTGCTCGTTCATATGCACTGAGACAGAATTCATCCATCTCATTCAGTTGTCCTAGTCTCAGCTCTGCTGCCTCCTTCCAACTCAAATCCATCCTTTTGAGTACCCATAAGGCCTTATGCTCCAGCTCTATTGGTAAGTGGAAAGCTTTTCCATAGACTAGCTGAAATGGTAACATGCCAATGGGTGTCTTCAATGCAGTCCGATATGCCTACAAGGCATCATCGAGCTTTTGAGACCTATCTTTTAGACAAGCATTCACCATTTCGGCTAGGATGGCTTTAATCTCTCGATTTGACACCTCCATTTGCCTACTAGTTTGTGGGTGATATAGAGTGACTACTCTATGCTGTTTCACCCCATATTTTGCTAAAGCATCTCAAACACTTTTTTGCAAAAATGAGATCCTCCATCGCTTGTTATAGTGTTGGTACTCCAATGCGAGAGAAGATGTTCTTTTAGAGAAAAGCAACAATTCTCTATCCTTTATTATTAGACAAGGCAACAACTTCAACCTAATTCTAGACATAGTCAACAGCAACTAAAATATAATTCATCCAATACGAGCTTACAAAAAGACCCATGAAATCGATGCCCCAGACATCAAACAATTCTAATTCAAGCATCTTAGTCAAAGGCATCTCATGTCTTTTGGAGATCGACCCCTTCCTCTAACATTGATCATAGTTTAGCACAAACTCGGGGGCATCCTTGAAGAATATTGGCCAATAGTAACTGCTCTGCAACACCTTCCTAGTTGTTCGGTTACCTGCATAGTGACCTCTAACTGAAGAATGATGACATTCTTCCAATATACACAATACATCTACTTCCATAATGTATCTCCTTATAATATTATCCACACATCACCTAAAAAGTTACGTCTCATCCCAAAAGTAATGTGTCACATCATGAATGAATCTCTTTCTTTGATGGAAGGAAAGATTTTTTGAGATGACCTCACTTACAACATAATTAGCAAAATCAGCATACCAAGGTAATTTCTCAGCAGCAGTAGCCAAGATCTCCTCATCAGGGTAGGCATCATTTATCTCCATTTCATCACTAATTGCCTACTCATCTTCTATTCTAGATGAATGATCTGCACCCTGCTTTTCACACATTTTTTTATCTCTGACTTCAAAGTCAAATTCTTGTAGCAGCAACACCCATCTAATCATCCTTGGTTTTCCATCCTTCTTAGCCATCAAATACCTCAAAACTATATGGTCAGTGTGAACCACTACCTTGTTCCCGAGCAGAAAAGTCCTAAATTTCTCAAAAGCATATCCTATAGCCAGAAGTTACAGCATTGTGATGGTGTAGTTCTTTTACGCCCCATTAAGTGCTTTGCTGGCATAATATATTGGATAAAATAGTTTGTCCTTCTTTTGTATCAATATAGCTCCAAGGGCAACACCTCTTGCATAGCACATAATCTCAAATAGTTTTGACCAGTCTGGTGCAACAATAATAGGGGCCTCAACCAGCTTTTTAAGGCATTCAAATTCCTTCAATGAATCATCATTGAAGGAAAACATCACTTCTTTCTCCAAAAGTTTACAAAGTGAATTTTAAACCTTCGAGAAGTCTCTTATAATCCTTCGATAGAAGCCAACATGTCCAAAAAAACTACTCACTCCCTTCACTGAAATAGGAGGTGGTAGTTTCTCAATAACTTTCACATTGGTTCGATCAACTTCTATCCCTTTTGCTGAAATTTTGTAACCGAGAACGATGCCCTCCTTTACCATAAAATGGTATTTTTCCCAGTTAAGCACCAAATTGAATTCAACACATCGTTGCAAGGATATACTCAAGTTTACCAAACACACCTCAAATGAATCTCCCACTGTAGATAAATCATTCATGAATACCTCTGTGGTTTCTTCCACCATATCTGAGATGATAGATATTGTACACCGCTGAAAAGTAGTGGGTGCATTGCATCGCCCAGACGACATCCTCATAAATTAAAAAGTGCCATATGGACATGTGAATATCGTCTTCTCCTAATCTTCAGGATCAATACAGATTTGGTTGTATCCAGAATAACCATCCAGAAAGCAATACCATCCTTATATATTATCACAATATCCTCCAGCCTTGTTGGGTATCAAATTATAGTATCCTCCAGCCTTTCCGGACATGAATATCATTATAGTCGGTGGAAAAATCAATAGCATGAGTATTCATATCATAAAAAATCATGATTTCAAGCATAACTAATAGTATAGTTTCCCACAGAATCAATTAGAATGACTTCTACCATAACTCATGGAACAATTGCTAATATCATCTTTACGAATGTTTTCTAGCATAAGTTCTTAGATTGATCATAATCATAAGAAATATCACAAGTAATGACTCATTAATAGAATATTCAATAACATATAATTTCCATAAAAGATAGTTTATCAATAGCTTGAGAAATAGCTAATCCATGGCATAATATATAGCATATTCATAGCATAGTCAATAACAATATTTGTGGCTTAGGTAATATCATAGTCAAGGGCTCATTCAATAGTATATTTGGTAGCCTATTTAATAGCCCAGATAATAGCATAGTGAATGGCTCATTATATGCTTAACCAATAAATCATACATATGAAATAATCGCTTAGGCATTACTTCTAATGCCATTCATCATGACCGACAAGTACCAAGGTTTCGCAATATTGCCTTAAAAAGATATTCTCTAGAAACTTAATAAGCGTACAAAGGGTGTGAAGAGAACTATCATCAATCTTGACTTAATGTGGGTCAAGATCCACTTCTAAGTCCCCGAAATATATTCTAAATAAATTTCTAGCTTGGACTAGGCTATGGTATCTAAATCCACTCTGAGATTATAAAAAGCCACTATTAGTCCCAACATAAATGTCCTTCCCAAACACTACAACTAACTGAATCATGGAAACAAGGGCACTCCATTATTGTAAGCAACTAAGGGAAACTTACCCTAAGTATGATTAATTAGAGGATGATACTTAATCTTAAGCAATCTAATGCATTCTCATGTTAAACATGAGTAAGGAAGTCCAATTCAAATAAGGCCTAAGGAACTCGTCAACCTTTCTAATTCTATGGTTTTAACATAGCCTAAATGGTTCAACTTACATAAGTATTGAATTTTATCAATCAATGACCAAAAACCCATCCTAGTTTAACAAGCTATCATAAATGTAATATGACAAAACTAAAGCTAACAAAGGATAAATCTCTCATTTCCAAAACCAACCCAACATTCACAAAAGCTCAAGGCATCAATACCCTCCAAATAGGTGAAAACCAAGCTAAATTGGATCTAAAATTAAACCCTAAGGATTTTGGGGTTTTGAGCAATTAATCAATAAATTTCACCAAGAAAAGGTTGAATTTTAACTTGAATCATACGATAATCATGAAAATAAATGTTACCCTATCTTCCCAATCACCAACTAGATTTAATAGTAAGCTAAAACACTATTTTAGGGTTTATCTCTCAATGGAAAAGATGAATAATGCCCAAAATCATAGAAATGGTCTCAATTTATACCGAGTTCAAGGCCTCGGCAATCTCTATTGTGATCAACAGGTATGTGATCACATTACCTCCTACTTGCCATCAGAGTGGTGATCACAACATCTTTCTTGCTAAGGTTACCGCGACTACATCCCTTGGTTGGCGATCACCGTTGCACCAGAATGTAGGTAAGACTCTGAAACTTTTCCAAGTCTCTGCCAACATCTTGGGACTTATTCAAAATCCTATATGTTTAAAGGAACTATGTAACAACACTAAATTCCATATTCTAGGCTCAAAGGTGCACTCAGATATTCAATCCGAGGTCATTTCGACCAAATGTGGTTCCCACTCCATATTTTATTTTCTTAACTTTTATACCAATATTTCAAAATGAGCCTCGGTATCTTGAGACCCAAATCAAAGTTCTACCTAGCCTAAATTTGATATTTCGCAGCTGCTAGCATAGTTAGAGTTTGCATTCGAGAATATTTTACTAGAGTTTTTGTGCGGTGGCCATTTGGAACAATCAAGACTTCTAAATAGTGAATTGGATCTAAAAAACAAATAAACTACCTGGCAACTAAACTATTAGCCTTTACAAGTCAAAAATGATTTGGGAAAGCTATGGAAAAGCTCTAACAGAAAAATAAGCAAAAATATGGAAAATGACCTAAAGGGTCATTACAATATCCACTACTAAAGGAACTTTCGTCCCCAAAAGTTAAAGATTAGGATATACTTAAAGTCTCAAATCGGTGAGGATACTGGTCCCACATATCACTTTTGATCTCCGAAGTGGCCTTCTCCATTGAACCTTAACTACAGGAATCTCCCTACTGTGTAACAGTCTGATATCACTAGCTGAGATGAAAACCATCTCCTACAAAGGAAAAACCCTCATCCAACTAGACAGAGTCCTATCTAAGCACATGATATAGATTAAGATTTATCATCGTAACATAGAGAAATAGAAAACTAGATGAACAATGATAAAACCTAGAGGTAAATCTAACTCATAAGCTACCTCACCAGCTGTGTGAAGAATCTTAAAAGGGCCAATATCTCTCAAAGTCAGCTTGCACTTTCTCTCGAACCCCATCACACTCTTCATGGGCAATACATGATGAAGTACATGGTCACCAACTACAAATCTCAAGGCACAAAGCCTATGGTATGCATAGGACTCTTACCAACTCTGAGCTGCTCTCAACCTCTCGTGAATCACCTCGACTCTATTTGTTGAGTCCTGAAGTAAATTAGTACCACAAGACCTAACCTTAAAAGTCTCAAACCACCCAACCAGAGAGGATCATCTTCTGCCATAAAAATCCATAAAAAGTGTCATCTGAATACTCGATAATTATTATAATATGGAAACTCTGCCAAGGCATAGTGATGCTCCTATAAACCTCAAGAATCCATAACACAAGCTTAGAGCATATCCTCAAGAACCTAAATAGTCTGTTCACACTGTCCATCTATCTGCGGATGAAAAGTTGTACTAAGATCAACCTGAGTGCCCAGCTCCTCCTAAAAAGTTCTTCAAAACATCAAAGTGAACACATAATCATGGTCTAAAATAATAGAAATAGGCACACCATGAAAATAAAATACTCTAGAACATAGATATCGGCTAACCTCTCAGCAATGAAAGATATTTGAAAAGGAATGAAGTATACTGACTTGGTCAAATGATCTATAATGACCCAAACACCAACCAAACCATAGGAAGTGAAAGGCAACCAACTAACAAAATCCATGGTAATCTATTCCCATTTTCACTCGGGAATGGGCAACATCTAAGTGAAACCACTTGGTCATTGATGCTCTGCATTATCTGCTGACAACATACGCAATAAGCTATAAAGTCGGCCATATCCCTCTTCATACCACACTGCTGATAGTATTGTCTCGAATCTCCTTACATCTTTGATGCATTAGAATGAATGGAATATTTAGTGATATGAACCTCATTCATGATCAACTAAATCAAGTCATCAATCTTTGGAAAAAAAATGTTGCCAAAAAATCTTAAGATGCCCTTAAAATATGGTATTCCTCTCCAACTCATCACTCAATACCTGATCACGAAGGAAGCAAATCTTGTTATCCTTAAACTATCAATCTCGAATCTACTCAAATAATGAGGACCTCACCTCCATACTAACCAAGATCCTCCTAGGAAACAAAATATCAAGGTGAATCATAAGGTTATCTAAGGACTGGATGTCCTGTGCCATCGGCCTCTGGGAAATAGAAATACAATCCAAGATACTCATACTCACTAGCTATTCCTTAAGGCATCCACTACCACATTTGCCTATCCTGGATGATACATGATTGAAATATCATAATCCTTAAGTAATTCCATCCATCTACGTTGTCTAGTATTGAGATTCCTTTAGGTTATAAGATATTGAAGGTTGCGATGATCGATGAAAATCTCACAATGCACAACATAAATATAATGCCTCCAAATCTTAAGCGCTAAGACTACCACCGCCAACTCTAAATCATGAGTGGGATAGTCATGCTTGTATACCTTAAGTTGTCTAGAAGCATATGAACACCTTAACAGGATCAGCTGCATCAATACACAACCTAGACCAATACTGAATGCATCAAAACATATGGTAAATCCCACACTCTAAACAAAAAGATCTAAAAATAGGACCTGAAGTGAGAAAGTCCTTGAGCTTTCCAAATCTCAACTCACACTCCTCTAACCATAGTAAAGGAACCTTCTTCTGAGTCAATCTAGACATAGGGGCTAAAAAGTAGAAAAACCATCGATGCAATGTCTATAATAACCTTTCAAACCAATGAAGCTATGGACCTCAATCAGCGATGCAGGTCTAGCCCGATTAAGAATTGGCTCAATTTTAGCTCTTTCTACTATAATACCCTACTTAGACACCACATGTCCAAGGAAAGTCACCGACTCAAGCCATAACTTATACTTGGAGAACTTAGCAAAAAATACATGATCGCTTAAAGTTTGGAGAATGATCCTCAAATGTTGTGCAAAATCCTCTCTACTCCTCGAATATACACGGATGTCGTCGATGAACACAATTATGAAGGAATCCAAATAAGCTTAAATGCTCGATTCATCAAATCCATGAATGTGGTTCGGGCTTTAGTCAACCCAAATGACATCACTAAGAACTCATAATGACCATAACGAGTCCTTAAAGCTATATTTAGGATATCCCTAGCCCAAGTCTTCAACTGATGGTAACCAGATCTTTAATCAATCTTAAAAAACATTGTTTCACCCTAAAGCTGGTCAAACATATCATCAATGTGAGGCATAGGATAACAGTTTTTCACTGTTACCTTATTAAGAAGTCTATAATTAGTATACATATGTTTGGAATTTAGATCTTTAAGCTCAGCAGGAGCTATACATAAGGTGCCATATAACTAGTTAGGTTCTAGGCTTGATATCAATGGCAAACTAAATCTCACATATAAGGGGAATACTAGGCAGGTTGGTAGGGAATATATAAGGAAACTCTCAAACAATAAGAACAAAGTGAAGAGATGAGCTTTCCACACTAGTTTCACAAATATAAGTGAGATAAGACTCGCAACCCCTTGAAATAAGCCTCCTAGCATAAACATAAGAAATAATCCCCATCGGCTCATGGATAACCACTTCATGCCACATAACTAGGGGTACACCGAGAATGGCTAAGGTAATGATCTTGGCAAAACAACTCATGACTACATTATAATAGGATAACCAGTCCATGCCTAGAATCATATTAAAATCCACCATATCTAGAATAATAAGATTAGCATAAGTATCAACATCACTGACAGTAACAACACATGATCTGAAAAGTCAATCCACTACTAAAGAATCACCCATAGGAATAGATATGTGCAATGGCACAGATAATAAATCACAAGAAGACTCTAATCATGATGAATAATAAGAAGAAATATAAGAATAAATGTATCCAAGATCAAAAAAAGCAAGGTACAACTAGCGGCACACAAAAATCTTACCTATATCAACATCATTCGAAGTCTCAACCTCGGGCCTATTAGGTACTGCATATAACTTACCACACCCACCACCTTACTATGCACCAAAACAACCTACTGTTCTACCTGCCTAAGAACCTCTTCCAGTACCCTAGACACTATGCTTGTGACAATAAAAACCACCCCTAGTGAAGGGATGAACTTCTCTAATAAGGGGAACACTATGAGCTGAAGCAATAATTGCCCCATAACTAGGGCAATCTCATGAATACTGACTAGGAAGTCGACAAGTAAAATTAAAAACATAAGCTAATCCAGAACCAATAGATTTGGCTGACTTGAAGTAGACCTCATTACTAGAATAACCAGAAGATAAACCTCTCAAAGACTGACCAGTGTCCTTACTAGAGTGATCACAAGCATTGGACTATCCTTATCCAGTAATCTAAAGCATTTCCTGACCAGATCGACTAGTTGATTAATAAGATATACTCAAAGAATACCTTCTCTAAAAAATTCTATCTTTGGGTCAGTCACTATGATTACTTCTACTAAAGCTTTATTGAAATATAGGCCTATTACTATGGCTCTCATGACCCTACAATGCTTCTCATTCATCACGTGAGCATAATCTAATACCTCAATAGAAGATCTACCCATATCAACTAAACTTTGATTAGACATATAAATGGGAAGCCTCAAACCTATAACAAAACAACAAACTCTCTTATACTCAGTATCCAGATAGAAGTTCCATGCCTAGATAGCATGTGAAAATGAGCCTTATACTTTACAACTATCATGGATCCCTACTCCAATCTAGAGAACTGATCCCTTAAAAAATCTCTAAGGATGCGAGGCATGTACTTCTCTAAGAACATCTCAAAAATCTCAGTCTATGACAAAGAATAAGATCTAGTTGGACTAGAATCCATATAACCTTTCCATAAGTGTAGGGCAGACAAATCCAACTGAAATATGGTGTAATCCACACCACGGGTCTTAATTAGGACTAAATTATAGAGCATACCCTCATAAGAAATCAGAAACTCATATGTATCCTCGTCTAGAGCACTAAAAATTCTAGGTGGATCCAATTTCAAGAATCTATCCAACATCTTCTGATCCTCAGAAAATATAGTAGGCTGAGCAAACACTAGCTGAGAAACTACCAGTTGAAAAACAACTATTATAGGAGAAACCTCTACTCTGGAAGCTACAGCTACAAGCTGCGCCACTGCCTCCATACCACACTAGTTTGTAGACTATGCATCATCAAATAGTGCACTACCAAGCAAACCTAAATATTGAACCAATGTATCTCTAAGCACCGAAGAAGAAATAAACCCTAGTGGAGCTTGAGTTGGACCCCAACTCACTGCTATTGTGGAAGAAGAATCTCAGGCTCAGGAGAAAGAATATGGTCTGTGGAAGGTGGCGTATTCTGGCCCTTAGCTGGGGACACATCACAAGGTTATCCACAACCTGTAGTGGATCCACTATCAAGATAAGGATTCCTAGGCTCAGTCTTGACCCTCGTCTCGTGTAGCAGTAGCACATGTCATGGCCAAATGCAAAAGAGTAAAGTTAAGGAAATAGTTCTACAAAAAAACTCAAACTCTTAGCATGATATGAGTGAAAGAAGTAAAGAACTCCTAAGATAGTCCCATAGTCGCCTGTAGATAAGAAATGAATGTTATCATTCTAATACATAGGTCTCTACTGAACACCTTCTATTATACCAATAACATTAGTGAAACCTAGGCCCTGTTGCCAATTTATCACGACTTGATTTACGAGCCATAATGGCACCTACTAAATCCTGCCAGTAGGTAGGCCAAAACCATAAAATGGGTAATTTGGTAGGAAATTCCCATTATAGGTCAAATTCAAGGACACAATATATAAATAAATAAAGTGTTTTAGATAGATGAAAATAGTCAATAAAAGATATGAATCCAATGACCTAGGAGAGCCAATAAAACAGAATTTAATAGTATCAATACAACTCAAAAGTCTAAAATTGTCAATACATCTGTCTCAAAACAAAAGACTGAACATAAATATCAAGGGAAATAGGTGACTCAAACTCTAAAAGCTGACCCTATCTTTAAAAATTAATTACTGCATAAACAAAAATCAACGGCAATAGCCAATACTTTAATCTGCAGCCAAAATGAACAAAAGTGTAGTATGAATACCAAAACAATAGTACTAAGTGGGCATCATTAGCCAACTGAGTTAAACCATGATATAATATTATAAAATACACGATAACATAACTAAGTCAAGGTACAAAAATGAACTTGAATCATTTCCAATATTGTTGTACATAATGAGCAATTAAACCAGAATAACAAGATAACATAAGGCTTCAACACATGCTAATATCACCGTGCATAATAAGTAAATAATTTGGGTTAATAACATATCATAAAACATTAACACAAGTAACCACAAACTACAAAATTAGCTCCCATATACCAATTGGTGCATAAAAATAAGGAACTCATCATATCCTCCCATACAACTTGAGAGCACACTCAAGAGAAGAATGAACTGTTCAATTATTATTATAGCTAACTTTCATCGTCATTTTATTATCATTAAACAATTATCATCAATATTCTATTTACAAACATTATCACAATTTACCAACATTCATAATACTACCATAATTTAACAACCATATCATCAATACTCAACAGTCACCATTCGTTAGCTAACCATCTCATGTTAACAAATCCATTTAATAAATAGTCATCATATAACTCCTAGTCATCATTCAACAACTATTCATTACATAGCCACTGATCACTATTCATTAAGTAATCATAATTTCACATCTAACATCATTTATTTTCTTATCCACATTTATCAACCAATCCTCTATTGTCAACTAGCCATTATTAGCCACTTAAACAACATTCACCGCTAATTATCAATTTTCACAAATCCTTAATAATCACAAATTATCACCTAGTCCTCTTTATAAACCTTTAACACTTCTTGACTATAACCGGCATCACTAACATTAACAACATATCCAAATTTCAAATAAGAAGATATAAGTATATAATTGCCATACATAGGGCATAGAAAAACTCAAACTTGTAGATGTACTCATAAGAACATCAATATAATAATCATCCAACCTTTTTCGGGTATTAATGCATCATCATGGTCATCCTCCGGCCTTATCGGGTATCAATATATCATAATAATATCTACCGACCTTATTAGGCATCAATGTCATCATAGTATCGTCCAACCTTTTCGGGTATGAATATATCATCCCAATGTCCTCCAGCCTTGCTAGGTATCAAATCATAGTATTCTTTAGCCTTGCCGGACATCAATATCATCGTAGTCGATGGAAAAATCAATAGCATAAGTATTCATATAATAAAAAATCAAGAGTTCAAGCATAACTAATAACATAATTTTCCATATATTCAATAAGTATGACTTCTAACATAATTCACGGAACAATTGTTAATATCGTCATTAGGGATGTTTTCTAGCTTAAGTTCTTAGATTAATCATAATCACAAGAAATATTATGAGCAATGACTCATTAATAGCATATTCAAAAACCTATCATTACAATAAAAAATAGTTTATCAATAGCTTGAGAAATAGCTAGTCCCTGGCATAATATATAGCATATTCATAGCATAGTCAATAACAATATTTGTGGATTAAGAAATATCATAGTCAAGGGATCATTTATTAGTATATTGGGTAACCTATCAATATCGTAAAAAATAGCATAACGAATGGCTCATTATAAGCTTACCCAATAAATCATACATATGGAATAATAACTTAGTCATTACTTCTAATGTCATTCATCATGACCAAAAAGTACCAAGGTTCCACAATATTGCTTAAAATAGGCATTCTCTATTCACTTTATAAGCATACAAAGGATTTTAAGAGAACTATCATCAATCTTGACTTAAGGTAGGTCAAGATCCCACTTTTAAGTCCCCGAAATATATTCTAAATCAATTTCTATCCTAAACTAGGATAAGGTATCTAAATCCACTCTTAGATTATAGCAAACCACAATTGGTCCCAAGGTAAATGTCCTCCCCAAACACTACAACTAACTGAAGCATAGCAACTAAGACACTCTATTATTGTAAGTAACTAAGGATAACTTACCCTAAGCATGATTAATTAGAGCATGATACTTAATCTTGAGAAATATAAGGCATTCTCATGCTAAACATGAGTGTTGAAGTCCAATTCACCTAAGGGAAAATGAACAAGTTAAGCTTTCCAATTTTGTGGTTTCCGCATAGACTAAACAATCCAACTAACCAAAAACTGCATTTTATCAATCCAACACCCAAAATCCATCCCAATCTAATAATATATCATAAATATACTATGAAATAGCTCAATCTAACAAGGGATAAACCTAGTCTACCTCAATGCTGAAGATAGCTCAACGAACCATTGAACCTTCGTATTTTTCCTTTGGAGAAACCTTCTCAAGATGCTGAACTATCAAAAACATATTTTAATCATCAATATGAGAATATTGATACACATATTTAACCATTATGCTTCGGATCCAAAATGTCATCAAAACCCCATGTGGATTCCGGCATATCATAATTGTAAGCAATATTATGAGAAGTGACTCATTATTAGTATATTCAATGGACTATTATTAGAATAAATGATAGTTTATCAATATCTTGAGAAATAGATAATCTATGGAATAACATATAGCTTATTCAGAGCATAGTCAATAACATTTTTTGTAGCTTAGGCAAGGGCTCATTCTATAGTATATTTGGTAGCCCAAAAAATAGCATAATCAATGGCTCATCATAAGCTTAACGAAGAAATAATACATATCGCACAACTTCTTAGGCATTACTTCTAAAGTCATTCATCATGACCAACAAGTACCAAGGTTCTGTAATATTTCCTAGAAAAGATATTCTCTAAGCATTTAATAAGCGTACAAAGGGTTTCAAGAGAACTATCATCAATCTTGACTTAATGTGGGTCTAGAGCTCATTTTTAAATCCTTGAAATACATTCTAAATCAATTTCTACCTTCGACTAGGCTAAGGTATCTAATTTACTCCAGATGTATAGAAAGCCACAATTATTCCTAAGGTAAATGTCCTTCTTAAACACTATAACTAACTCAATCATAGAAACTAAGGCACTTTCATTATTGTAAGCTACTAAATCCAGCTTACCCTAAGCATGATACTAAATCTTGAGCAATATAAAACATTCTCATGCTAATTATAAGTAACGAAGTCCAATTCAGCTAAGGCCTATGGAATAGGTCAAGCCTTCCAACTCTACGATTCAATTTAGCCTAAATAGTCTAACTAACCCAAGTATTGAATTTCATCAATCTAACACCTTAAACCCATACCAATATAATAAGATATAATAAATATACTATGACATAGCTCAATCTAACAAGATTTAAACCTAACCTACCTCGACTTCGATGAAAGCTCAATGAACTACTAAACCTTTATTTTTTTGTTTCGAGAAGCCTCCCTAAAATACCAAGCTATTAAAAATACATTCTACTCATTAATATGAGAATATTAATACCCATATTGAACCATGGTGATTTGGGTCCCACTTATAGAAAATGCATTTTTGAAACAAACCCAACTTTCATACAAGTTAAAGGAATTATTACCCTAAAAAATAGATGAAAACTAAGATAAATTAGGGATAAAATCAAGCCATAAGGATTTTAGTGTTTTGAAAAATTTATTAAGAAATTTCTCCAGGAAAAGGGTGAATTCTTACCTTAAATCGAATGATAATAACAAAAATAAGAGTTACCCAAGCTTCCCAATCACCAACAAGATTCAATACTAACAAATTATTTTAGGGTTTTTCTCTCAAGGGTAAAGATCAATAATTCAAAAAATTATGGAAAAGGGCTCAATTTATACCCAGTCCAGGGCCTCGATAGTTGTTATTGCAACCAGCAGGTATGGGATTACATTACCTCTCACCTACCATCGGATTCACAATAGATATAGGACATAAAAATTGCACCATCTTCCTTTCCAAGGGTATAGCGGTCGCAGTCTTTGGTTGGCAATAATTGTTGCACATGAAAGCAACTAAGACTTGGAAACTTTTCCAACTCTCCACCAACCTCTTAAGATTAATTTAGATTCCTGTATGCACAAACGAAGTAGTAACCACACTAAATTTGATGTGTTGGACTCAATGTCACACTAGGATTTTCTATCCAAGGACATTTCGAACAAATATGGGTCCCAAACCATATTTCATTTTCTCAACTTATCGACCAATAGGTCAAAATAAACCTGGGTATATCGAGACTCAAACCAAAGTTCTATCCAGTCTAAAATCAATATTTCGGAGCTATTGGCACAGTGAAAATTTACATTTGAAATGGTTTTATTAGAGTTTTTGCCTGGGGTCCATTTGGAACCAGCAAAGACATCTAAATAGGGAGTTAGCCCTAAAAACCAAATAAACTTCCTAGTAACCAAATTGTTAGTCCCAGCTTGTTATAAATGACTTGAGAAAGCTATGGAAAAGCTCTACTTATGAAAATAACAGAAAATATAGAATATGACCTAAAGGGACATTATAGAAAAGATGCACTCAACATTTCCTAATTCCATCAATAGGACTCTTACTACAGAAAATTCTTCACATAAGGATTGAAAGTAGCTAATTATAAGTGATAAGTGTTGAATCTTGCTAAACAAATGTATATGAGATAGAAGACATCTTCTTTCTTTATGTTGTAGCTAATAAGTTAGTATATGTTCTAATTCCTCTTTACTATCTACAGGAAAATGACTTGGCCTAGAATATGGACACTAATATTTGTCTATCTCCTCAACTCCAGGTATCCTAATATATCTGAAATTTACCATTATCCTTTTATAGAGAAAATAAAAGAGATTTATTATTTATTTGTCATGTCAATTCAGATTCCTTTTAAGTTCTTACTCCTTTTTCCTCCTAGAAGAACATCTGGGAAACATCTCACGTGTGGCTTTCAAAATATTTTACCCATTCAATGAGTAACTATGGGCAATCTATCCAATGTGATGAATGTTTAAGGTTATCACGCTATATTTTACTTTGGTAGAATCTCTTGCAAGAAATGAATTAGTCAATTTCTCCGGGTTGACATCACAAATAATATTTTGCAATAAACTACAAAAATCATATATAGAACCAAAGATTTCATAGTTCCTAAAACTGTAAATCTCTATTGTACTCTACTTATCATATCAAGTATCTTATTAATAATTAAAATTAGGAAATTTTAAAAAAATATGAATAAGGATTAGAACAACTTACCAGCAATCCCTATAAGTAGCACATTACAATACCCTGAATCTAGTACCTGAAATGTTACATGGTGCTCATGACCCCGAAAGACCATAAGCTAACCCATGAATTATATTTGTACCTATACACTGCATCATATACTATATAAATGTGAAAATAAAGTTGGTAAGTCCATAAAGTTCAAAATTGATAAAATAATCTCTGAATGATAGGGTATCACAATACAAAAAGAAAACCTAAAATAAACTGTCTGAATATAATAGTCTAAAAAGCCTCTAATTGACTGAACTTTCTGAATAATAAGTTGATGGGACATGTCTCCAACTAACTCCAACTATTAAAATAAATTAATTAACGAGATAATAAAGTAATGGCCATGTCCTCGAAGGATGAGGACTCATTGCTAACTCTGACTACTGGACTAGAATACTACTGATGCTCTGGAGCTCGTGCTTCTGAACCTATGGTATAAAACACCATAGCGCAAATGCGTCAATATGTTTGAATGTACTGGTATACATGTGAGGTAGGCTAAATGAAAAAGGGTTCACATGCATGAACTACACTAACTAACTGCATAACATGAATGTGAAAATACATGCATGACTATATAATAACTATAACTGAGTTCGTGATTACATGATTACTCAGTCTGAGTACTAATAACAAGAGATACTGATATATGTATAACTGAAATAAGTAATACTGAGTGACTATATCAGATAGTCTAGGTTCTAATGGAACTAGCTGAGTTCCATTATACTCTAAGTTGACAGTATCTAATAGTTCTGAATTCTGTAAAACTATCTGAGTTTTATTACTGAGACTGAAGAATTATATCTGATAGACCTAATTCCGTGCTAAAACTGTAAGAAGTAGTCATCTAACTGACATGCCCCAAATAATGCATCATAGCTAAGTTGGGGTCTAATTTGTAACCCTAATTGGAAGGGTATCAATACTGCACCACTGGTAAGGACAAGTTATGGGTGACCCACATCTTACATTATCCTCAAAAGAGAATGGTGGGACCATTATTTGACTATATTTGTCCACCTCATCAACCCCCATCTAACAGTGTTGATGTCCTAACCTATGTTGGCTACATAGTTCTGGAACGTAAGGATGACTTTTAAGTATCACACCCCCATCTAATAGTGTGTGTTCCCATCCTAGGGTTCGCTCGGTGCTAATTACTACTCTCATATGAATAGACACTGAACATGGATTACTAAACTGAACTAGACAAAATTAACTAAGTTCCATTGACTAACAGAATAGTACCGAGATAACTATATTATAGAGTTTTGAAACTGACAAAGCATGACTTTCTTGAATACATGACCAACATCACAATCCATAATACAATAAGTTGGAGATTTCATGAAGTAGAAGTTATAAAGAACCACAAGGGCTACACATGTATCAATAATTCACTAACTAAGACATTTCATCAAACATTTGACATATATGAACTTGTACATGAATAGGGATTTCATATTATTATACTAGTATGAAACTTTTCCTTTACATAGGTATTTAATCAAACACATGGGGAGGATACTTTGTTTATACAATTATCAACATATCTGATAATCATTTATACATCAATCAACGAGTAAATTTAACTGTTTATCATGATTATTACGAACATGAATCAAAACCCCACAACATCATGAACATGAATTTCAATTCAATTTAAATCATGAACATTCATAAATACACATATATTGTATTTTGAAAAAAGATTTTTGAGCTTCATGTGTGAAGGGATCCATGAATCAATACATGACATACCTGGGTTGTGAGTTTCTTAAAGTTCTTGGACTTAAAGAACTTGAATATCTGAGTTTCTTGAAGAAGATTTGGATCTTTTTTCTTGGGGATTATCTTCGAGAGAAAATCCTAATTTGATGTTGTAGATAGATAATGAACTTATGATCCTTGATCTGATATAATTAGGGGTTAAAACGGGTGGAAAAAACCCAAATGTCCTTTTTTAAAAATAACTTTAAAATAACTAAACAAACTATACAATGGTGGGTGCGACTGTCTATCACTGGGTCGATGATCCATCGGTCCTGACAATCACACCTGGGTAGAATAGGGGTTCACTAACTCTGCTATGATGGCTTGGGCGACGGTCCGTCCTAAGCTCAACTGTTTGTCAGCCTGAGGTATCGGACTTAGGCAGAAGGTGGTCTTACTACCTCCGCTGCGATAGTTTAGGCGACGGTCCATCTCTTGCTCGATGGTCCATCGGCCCTCATCGTTGTACCTGGGCTATTTTGACTGCTTTCTGTAAAACGGCCATAACTTTCTACCCTGATACTAGATTTGGACAAAATTGGTATAGTTGGAAAGCTAATTTAATTTCCCACATGAAAAGTGGACGTAATTTTTATTGTTAAAAATTTCAGGTATATAAAAGTAGATTTATCTTTCATCATAAGTTTCTAACCTACTTGGGATGATTTTAAGCTAAGTAGAAGTACAGGGTATTATAATATCTCTCTTTTGAGAATATTCATCCTCAAATGAGATTGAGTGAGAGGGGGAAGATAAACAGACATACATACTATACATGAATAACTGTAACATGGTCTCATGACTAACATGAGTGATAACTGAATATATCATACTGGACATGCATATCTAATGCATGTGTAACTGATTCGTGAATTCCTGACTGAGTGTTCTGATGAACTAAGGTTCTCACAATAAGAATGAATGTCTGATGCATGATTATATAACTGAATTGATACATGAATGCATGACTAAATATGCAATAGTTTTTAACACCAAGTTTATAATCGAATTCTGAACATGAAATAGAAACCAAGCTTGTCACTGAAATCTGAACATAAAACTGAAAAAGCTTAAGAAAAACTATTTCCTTGAGCTAGATCAAAGTTAGCAGCGAAGAGGTGAGGATACTTGGTACGCATGTCTTCTTCTGCTTCCAAAGTATCTCTCTCAACGGACTGATTCCACCAAAGAACTTTGACTAGAGGAACTTCTTTGTTACTCAATCTACGAGTCTGGTAGTTAAGAATTTTGACTCGATTCTCTTCATTAGAGAGGATTTTCTAAACATCTATGCACTAAATAGGGAATAAAACCTTTGGGTTACCTATGCACTTCTTAAGCAAAGAGATAAGGAAGACTTGATGAACTGAGGCTAGATCTGAAGTCAATTCGAGCTCAAAAGCTACCTTGCAGAAACAACTGAGAATTTTGATGGGACCGATGTATCAGGGACTGAGATTTCCCTTCTTTCCAAATCTCTTCACTCACTTCATGGGAGATATTTTTAGATGGACATAGTCGCCAACCTCAAAATCGAGATCTTTTCTGTGTATATCTGCATAAGAATTTTGTCGGCTCTGAGTAGCCTAGAGTATTTCTCTAATTAACTGGACTTTTTCTGAGGCATCGAATACTAAGTCAGGCCCTATAACTGAGGCCTCACTAACTTCAAACTAACCGATTGGAGATTTGAACCTCCTACCATAGAGAGCTTCGAATGGAGCCATCCGAATACTAGAATGATAGCGGTTATTGTATGTAAAAACAATCAAAGGAAAGTGGACATCCCAACTACCCTTGAAATTGATTGCACATACCTTTAGAATATCTTCTAAAGTCTAAATGGTCCTTTCTGCTTGACCATCATATCTGTGGATGGAAGGCAGTACTGAGATGAACTAGGGTACCAAAACCCCTTAGGAATGCTTTCTAGAAATGAGAGGTGAACTGGGTACCTCTGTCTGATATAATAGATAATGGAACACCATGCAATCTAACCAACTCTCTAAGGTAGAGTTTGGCATAATCGTCGGTTGAATAAGAGGTATGGACTGGAAGGAAAAAAGTTGATTTGGTCATTCGGGCTACAATGACCCAGACTGAATTATGCTAGCAACCAGTACGAGGCAAACCCAGCACAAAGTCCATGTTCACTTCTTCCCACTTCCAAGTAGGAATACTAAAATATTGCATAGACCCACTAGGCTTCTGATGCCCTATTGTAACCTTTTTACATTTAGAGCACTTAGCCACAAACTCTGGATGAATAGAGTAGCATGCACCATACGATTCTGCAAGAATTTACAGCCTTAAGTCATCTACACCTGGAACACATAGACGACCCTGACAACGCAGAAAACTATCTCTCCCTTAGGTGAAAACCTCTACCTTCTGATCCTTGACTGATTCTTTCAACTTGACAAGGTTGGAATCTCTATCTTGAGTTTCTTTTACCTTGAAAACTGGAGATGATTCTGAACTACTCTTAACCCATATGTCACCCTCCTCTAAATCGACTAAGTGAATACCTAGTTTGGCAAGATGATAGATTTTTTTAGCTAACTTCTTCTTACTATCCTCAATATAAGCAACACTACCTATAGACAGTCTACTGAGAGCGTCGACCACAATGTTGGCCTTGTTTGGATGATAAAGGACACTCATGTTATAATCCTTCAAGAGCTCTAACTATCTTCTCTGATGAAAATTGAGATCTTTCTGAGAAAAGACATACCGAAGGCTCTTATGATCTGTGAACAGATCTACATAAACTCTATATAGATATTCCCTCCAAATATTTAAGGGAAAAACTATGGCTGCTAACTCAAGATCATGAGTAGGATAATTCTTCTCATGGAGTTTAAGCTGTCTGGAGGCGTAGGCTATGACCTTACCATGTTGTATAAGGATACAACCCAACCCTACTTAAGATGAATCAAAATGCACTACGAACCCATCTGGACCATCTAGAAGATCTAAGACTGGAGTTGAGGTGAGTCGAGTCTTCAACTCCTAAAAACTCTTCTCGCAGGGATCTGACCAATAAAACTTGACTTTTTTCTGAGTCAATCAGGACATAGGGGATGCAATCGAAGAAAATCCCTCAACAAACCATCTGTAATAGCAATCCAAACCCAAGAAACTCCTAATATCTGATGAAGAGACAGGTCTGAGCTAGTTTTTTACTACTTCTATCTTTTGAGGATCAACCCTAATGCCATCACTAGAAATGATATGACAAAGGAATGCTACTGAACTTAGCCAAAATTTTCACTTACTAAATTTGGAAAACATCTAATGATCTATGAGAGTCTGAAGTACGATCCTAAGATGGTCTGCATGATCACACTTACTGCAGGAATAAACCAGAATATCATCTATGAAGACTATGAAAAACATGTCCAAGTACTTCTTAAACGTCCGGTTCATCAAGTCCATGAAAGTTATTGGGGAATTGGTTAGACCAAAGGACATGATTAGGAATTTGAAGTGTCCATACCGAGTACAAAAAGTTGTTCGTAGAATGTCACATTCTCTGACTTTAAGCTGATGATAGCCTGATCTGAGGTATATCTTAGAGAAATAGTTGGCACCCTGAAGTTGGTCAAAGAAGTCATCAATTATGGGATGAGGATACTTGTTCTTGACCATGACTTTATTGAGCTGAGGTAGGCCATACACATTTTGAGAAAACCATCTTTCTTATGCATGAATAAGATTGGTATACCCCACGGGGACACACTAGGCCGGATGAATCCCTTATCTAAGAGATCCTTTAATTGCTACTTCAATTCTCTGAGTTTTGTTGGTGCCATTCTATATGGAAAAATAGATATAGGCTGAATATCTGGAAGGAGATCAATGTCAAAGTCTATTTATCTTTCGGGGGGAATTCCTGGAAGATCTTCGGGAAAGACATCTGAATATTCATTCATAACTAGGACTGATTCGAGACAAGGAGTTTTAGAACTATTATCCTTACTTGAACAGGATGATAGACACATCCTTTAGATATCCTTTTCCTTGCTCGATGGTAAGAAAAAAGCTGACCATTGAAAGCTGAAGTACTACCCCTCCACTCTAGGACGGGTTCATTCAGAAATTGAAACTGGACTATTCTATTTTTGCAATCGACTGTGGCATAGCAGGAATGAAGCTAATCCATGCCGAGAATGATATCAAAATTAGTCATCTCTAATTTAACTAAATCTGTTGAGGTGACTTTCTGAAATATCATAACTGGATAGTTCCTGTATACCTGTCGGGCTATGATAGTTTTACCCACTATGTAGCTACTGAAAAGGGCTCTGCTAGAATTTACTAACTCCAAAATCAACTACTATATAGGGAGTAACAAAAGACAAAGAAGCTCCTGGATCTAGAAAATAGTAAGCATGCACATGAAAAACCTGTAACATACTAGTAACCACATCAGGAGAATTTTCCTTATCTTAATAAGACTGGAGAGCATAATGTTGATTTGGGTGTTGCCCATTAGTAGCACTGGAAATGGTACCCTGCTATTTTGGACGACTAGACTGAGCTGGGGAATAGTTCTGCTAACCCTGATAGCCTGACTGGGGACAATCTTTGACTCTGTGGCCTGGGGTGCCACATCTGATATAGACATCTCTACCAGCTCTGCAAGCACCCTTGTGGTTCTTACCACAAGTCTGACAAAGGGGATTAGTTCAGGCATTGCTGACACTACCTTGAAACTTAGAGCTTGGCGCCCTATCTCTATTACCATCCCTGAATCTAGGAGCTAGAACTGATGACTTAGGATGAAACTGAGAACAGTTTTCTCCTTCTAATTTTGGCTGAGCAGAGTTGAAACTACGTGTCCTTGCTCTATTATTCTACTTCTCCCTCATCTTAATCTTTTGCTCTTCTATCTGCTGAGGATGGGTCATAAGCCTGGCTATGTTCATGTCACTATTCAACATCACGGACCTACACTCATTGAGTACACTATCATTCACCCCAAAAATAAACTTACTCATCTTAGCCCTACCATCAGCAACCACATGAGGAGCATATCTGGATAATTTAGTAAACTTAAGAGAATACTCTTTCGCCATCATATTTCCCTACCTGAGGTTCATAAATTCCAACACCTTAGCCTCTCTTAGCTCTAGGGGAAAGAATCTATCTAACAATGCAGTAGCAAACTCCTCCCAGTCAATAGGCCCTGTATCATCTAGCCTTTCTGACTTTCACTATTTAAAATAAGTGTGAGCAACATCCTACAACTGATATGTAGCTAGCTCAGTTCTCTCATTAGAAGTAACCCCCATGATTTTTGTAAACTTTTGAACCTGATCGATGAATTCCTAAGAGTCCTCATATGACTCTAGACCCGAAAAAGGATGGAGGATTCATTCAGGTAAAGTCCCAAAGCCTAGCTGTAGTTTAATTAGCCACTGGGTTGGCTGAAATAATAACCAGTCATTAATGCTGAGCAGCAACTAACTGAGCAAGAGTAGTGAATATAGCTCTAAACTTTGAATGAGATATATATTCGCCCAAAGGTTCTTTGGGATGAGGGGCTAGCTGATTCCCATTTCTTATTTTGGGAGGAATGTTCTGTGGAAGAAAGGGGGAAATAAATTAGACCAGACTGAGAGATTTACTGGATATTATACTCACTAGCATGACATGAATACTGAAAGAAGGGAAACTATTCCTAAAACATCTTATAGCCTCCTGCACATAAATGTGGCGCACAACACACCCATGTACAAGACTTTACTAGATGCAGTTTTCAGACTTCCTAGGATCTATTGTACCTTAGGCTCTTATACCAAGTTTGTAACACCCTGAATCTGATACCCAGAATATTACACGGTGCTCATGACCCCAAAGGAACATAAGTTAACCCATGACTGACATTTGTACCTATACATTTCATGATATACTGTATAAATACAAAAATAAAGGTTGTAAGGCCATATGGTTCAAAAATGACAAAATAATCTCTGAATGATATGGTATCATAATACCAAAATAAAACTTGAAATAAATTGTCTGAATTTGATAGTCTAAAAAGCCTCTAACAGCCAGAACTGTTTGAATAAGAAGTTAATGGGAAATGTTCCCAACTAACTCTAACTACTGAAATAAATTAATTAATGAGATAATAAAGTAATGGTCATGTCCTTAATGGATGAAGACTCACTACTAACTCTAACTACTGAGACTGGAAACTATTGATACTCTGGAGCTCCTACTTCTAAACCCATGGTATAAAATAGCATAGTGCAAATGTGTTAGTACGTTTGAATGTACTGGTATGCATATGAGGTAGGATGAATGCAAAAAGGTTTCCCATATGTGAACTAAACCAACTGACTGTATAACATGAGCTTGAGAATACATGCATGACTACTTAATAACTATAACTAAGTTCGTGATAACATGATTACTAAGTCTGAGTACTGATAATATAAGATATTGATATCTATAGAAATTGAAATAATTGTTACTGAGCAACTGTATCTAACAGTATAGGTTCTAATAGAACTAGCTGAGTTCTATTCCTCTTTGAGTTGACTATATCTGACATTCCTAAATTCTGTAAAACTATCTACTACTATTACTGAGACTGAATAACTATATCTGACAGTCCTGATTCTGTATTGAAATAATGGAAATTAGTCATCTAATCGACATGCCCCAAATAATGTATCATAGATGATTTGGGGTTTAATTTGTAACCCTAATTGAAAGGGTGTCAATACCGTGCCACTAGTAAGGACAATCTGTGGATGACCATAATTTGACTATGTCCCTAAAAGAGAATGGTAGAACCCTTATCTGACAGTGTTTATCCACCTCATCAACACTCATCTGACAAGGTTGATGTCTCAACCTATGATAGCTACATAGTTTGGGAATGCAAGGATGACTTCTAAGAATCACACCCTCATCTGACAGTGTATGTTCACATCCTTGGGTTCACTCGGTTCTAATTACTACTCCCATCTGAATAGACATTGAACATGGATTACTGAACTAAATTGGAATGAATTAACTGAGTTCCATTGAATAATAGAATTGTACTGAGATTACTATATTATGAGCTTTTTTGAGTCATATTACTGACTGATTCTATGGACATGGCTCGACTGAGAGTATCTTTAAAACATTACACTGGTTCTAGGAACATAGATAAATTTTTGGGTATGAGTACCCCCAGGACTCGATAGCATGAAATTGACAAAGCATTACTTTCTTGAATACATGACCTACATCACAATCCAGAATACAATAAGTTGGAGATTTAGTGAAATAGAAATTCTAAAGAACCACAAGGGATACATATGTATCCATAATTCACTGACAAAGACATTTCATCAAACATTTGACATGTATGAACTTGTACATGAATGGAGTTTTGATATTATTATACTAGTATAAAACTTTTCGTTCTCATAGGCATTTAATCAAACACATGGGGAGCATGCTTTGGTTATACAATCATCAACACATCTGAGAATCATGGATAAATCAATCAACATACAAATTTAAGGGTTTATCATTATTATTATGCAAATCACCACATCCTAGGGTCAATCATTGTATTATGTAGTTTCAAACATGAATCAAAACCCCACAACATCATGAACATGAATTACAATTTTATTTAAATCATGAACATTCTTAAATACACAAATCTTGTATTTTGAAAAGAGATTGTTGATCTTCATGGGTGAAAGGGACCCATGAATTAACACATGACATACCTGGGTTGTGAGTTTCTTGAAGTTCTTGGACTTGAAGAACTTAAATCTCTTAGTTTCTTGAAGAAGATTTGGATTTTGTTTCTTGGGGATTATCTCTGACATAAAACCCTAATTTTATGTTGTAGATGGATAATGAACTTATGAGCCTTGATCTGATTTAATTAGGGGTTAAAATGGGTGGGAAAAGACCCAAATACCTTTTTTAAAATGACTTTAAAATAGCTGAATGAACTATATGACGATGTGTGTGATGGTCCATCGGTCCTGACCGTCACACCTGGGCAGAATAGGGGTTCATTGCCTTTTCTATGACGGCTTGGGCGACAGTCCTTCACTAGCTCGATGGATCATCGGCCTGAGACATCGCCCTTAGGTAGAAAGTGGTCTTACTACCTCCGCTGCGATGGTTTGGGAGATGGTCCATCACTAGCTTGAAGGTACGCCGCTAGCTCAACGGTTCATCAGCCCTCATCATCGCACTTGGGCAGTAGTGAGTGCTTTCTATAAAATGGCCATAACTTTCTACCCTAATACCGAATTCTGATGAAATTGTTATCGTTGGAAAGCTAATTCAATTTCCCACATGAAAAAAGTGAGAATCGTAAAAATTCCATGTATATAAAAGTGGATTCATCTTTCAAAGTAAGTTTGTAACATACTTGGGACGATTTCAAGCTAAGTAGAAGTACGGGGAATTACACGCATTATGGGAAACAAGAATGAAAAAGCCATAACAATTAGCAGTAAATGATAACAACTCACTCATTTATCATTGCATATATTTTGATTTTGCATGTCCATGATACCAAAGTTGAAATTAGTGTTCACAAAATCAAATACATACTAGTATTACTTAAGCTATTTTCATCCAAACCCAAGTGATGTTTGGATAAAGCTTGATTAATTTAAAATGACATATGAATAAATATGTAGTTCACATACAAAGCTCAGTAATAAAAGAGATATGGCACAACAAAATCAAAAATAAATCTTTCATATATCACTAATAAAATTCATCGAGAGAAGAAGCTATTCTTTTCATACCGAAAACCACCAATTGTATTTGATGGATACATCATAATATTTTTTTGCAGAAGGACTAAATAAAATTTCATCTAATGACATACTTCTTAGTTATTTTCTTCTTAGAATTGGGGTTAGCAGACACTAGTTTAGGATTTTTTTCATCCAAACTTGGGTCTAACCAATTGAGAGAATTATGACTAAAGATAGGCCAGTTATATATGGTGACAATGGTAATAAAGACAACACCATTAGTGTACATTAACAACATAGTTTGGAATGAGCCTAACACAACCTATGAGGAATCCAACCACAGCAAAGCTCACAAGAAATATCAGCATCAATTAGTTCACTAGCTTTTATCCTTGCCAATTTATTTACAGTATATGACAAAAAAATGAAGAACTACACATTATCACAAATTAGGTAGAATAGAAGAAAGTCATATTTATACTGAATCAAGTGATCCAATTAATTATCTATTAGACCAAACTCACAAACTAGTTGGTATCGGTCATAAAACACTTTGGGTCCATTGGTCGGACCCACAAAAATGCCGCCCAAAGTCTATCGAATCCTCCAAAAATTACATATTTCTAAAGATCAGAGAAACATAGCTACAACAGAACAAGAATTACTAAAACTCAAATCTATCCTTCATTAAAATCTCTTATAGTTAACCCACTAAAGCTCCTACCATCGCTATATTCTAGGTTGACATGTTGTCTGAGTTGAGCTGAAATTAGAAGAAATTTGACAATTTTGGGCAAAAATCCTTCATGGATTTTATAGATTTGAGGATATATTTGGGTAAAGAGCTGAGAGTTTTTTGTGAGTTTTCTGAGATCTATGAGATATTTAGAAAAAAGAGAATAATATATTTATTAAATATTTACTTTTGTCATTTATTTTAGGCCAATTATAAATTTGAGGGAGTGTAAAATATTTTGGAGGGAGAGTGAAAAAATTTAATGAAAAATTTAGGAAACATTTCTAAAATGTTGTCTTTTGAATTATAAAAATACCATACATAAAAGTGTATTCATATGAGTAAATAAGCATTGAAAGCTATATCATGATTTGGAAATGCTTAGAAAGTGTGGCCTATACTATTAAAGAACACACTTTCTAAACGTTGTCAAGTGTGGTCTAAATTTAGTGTGGCCAAAAGACTAGTTGTAGTGTAACTAGGGTTTTTATCAAGTGATGGTGTACAAAATTCGAAGCATTATAAGGATAAAAATGTAACTAGGATTTTTATCAAGTGAAGGTGTAAGAAATTCAAGCCTAGGCTTCTGTGCTCTATTTAAATAGACTCAAATAAAGTCACAGTTGTAGAATATCGACCGGTCTTCTCATTCCTTAGGAAACATATTTTACTTAATCCAGGAAGTTAGAATCTCCTTTCTTCTAATTTCGTGTTGTATCAAGTAGGGGAACCCAAGGTATTTGTGGGGTCATAGAGGTTGATTTTTAATACCCAGATAACCGTCTTCTTTCCTTTTGTGATGATTTTTCTTTCAATGACATTGATATCTTCATTTGATGCTTTCTATTTTAAAGTAGGACTATCTTTTTAATGAATTATTACCATAATTATCCCGAACATAAGTAGGGACTAGTATGTTATTATTTAAGGTATAGTATGGGGTTAACAATCTTCCACTTTATGATAATGACAATATTAAAAACTTTAATGATTAAACTTCTCTGATTTTTTAGTGCCCCCTTTTATTATGCTTCCTCCCCCTTAAGCTATTTTGGCTTTTTTACCAATTTTCTCCCTCTTTGGCATAATCAAAAAGCAAATGCAATAGAATAACACATAAAAATCGACATAATTAATGGAAGGAAGACAAAATTGTCTAAGAATATAGTTGCTGGTGAGGGACAATAGTAGAAGAGAGTACAATAAAATAGTACAAAAATAATTTGTCTTATAGGGACACACCCCTATTGAATCAAGAACTCGATAAACATACTAGTTTTTCAAGAAGTGGATGAAGGTATTGATCACGTTTCTACAAAAAGCATCATCGGATTTTAGCACGTTATTTGAGAAATTGGCATAGGATGTCTGAAAAGCAACAACTTTCTTGATCATTGTGTTTACAGTGTGAACTCCTTAACCTTTCAAACCATTCATTGCGAGTTGAAGATATACAACATCCTTGTCTAATCCTTAGTTACCTAGTTAATTTTCTCAATAATTTCTAGCAGATAAATCATATCGCATTCAAGAGTTATCAAACATTCCTGCACACTTTTCATTTCCTTGATATGTTCACCCATACAGTCAAATAGAGCTTTTCCATAGTTGGGTTTCACATCATTAGATTTATTAAAGTCTTTCTTGCAGCTTTGAAAGTCAATAAATATAGCCATGATTTTAAAAGTCCTAGTATCAAAAGTTCCAGAAACATCCACAACATAAAAACAAAAGAGATCAATCATAAAGTGAATTAAAATGCAGGAGGTCAGAGCAGCGTAAGGCAATCTAGTAGTTGAACTAGAATCCTGATCACTTTCCAACATAAATTCTTGAAACCAACATACAAATTCAGGAAATATTTCTTAACAAGACAATATAAAACAACCAATTCCTTAGTAGAAATACTACTAGGGGGGATTTTACGAGGAACCACGGTAGTAGCAATTATGTGGGATGAAATTGTATTTTCAAAACATAAAGACAGAGGTTCAAAAATAGAAAGATCAGTACTAAATTCATTCATTTCCTACTTTACACCTTCGATTGAAACTTCAATATCATCAGACCAAATGCCATTCATGTACATAATACCACCAGAAAAGTCAATGCGAAAGATTTTTTCAGAGAGAATAATGCCACCAGATAAGTCAATGACAAAGGTTTTTTCAGAGATAAAGTCATTCAACGCAATTCTATTGTTGAACACTAGGGTTTCAAGTTCTTCACTATCTTAAGACATTCAGAGATTTTCATAGAATAGAAGAACAAGATCTTCTTAGAATTTAATCCCACAGAGTTTAGAAATAGTTATTAATTCTATGTTTTAAAGACATCACTTACCAAATAGTGACATTCCTTCGATAATTTCAGATTTATTAGTCTCCAACAATAGTAGAGTGATTCTTAATGGACTCAAGCCTTTCTTTCTGCTCAATCCCCTAGAACCTTTGTTGGTCCTCTTAACTAAGAAAACCATGAGTATTAGTTTGAGTCCTCTTACATGAAAATCCTTTGTCATAATTGGAATGGTTTTTGGGTGCCATTTCTACATGGACATAGGATTCTTCTTCAAAGAAATATTAAGAAAGATTGAGTATAGATATGGAAGAGCTATTTTGTTAGACATTTTAGGAAGGAGTAAGAAATGTCATCAATCTAGCCTTGATCATTCTGAATAAAAGTGGGTGAGAGCACAAGGTAAAGGAAAAGGTTTTATATACAGAGAAGAGGGGAGAGATGAAGGGACAATTTAATGAACTTGTTGAAACAACACAAATGGGGAAATAATAGAGGGAAGTGGAGGAGTTTATATATGGAACAAAGTTAAGGAAATAAAGAGAGTGTGGGAAATGAGGGGATTATGTACAGAGGAATATGCAAAAAAAATTAATTCAAAGTATAATAAGAGTAAATAAAGGACTTAAACAAGTAAACAAATAATAGACATGTTTAGAAAATCAAGTAAAAAAAAGTTTTTTTACGACAAAAAAATAAAATATGTGCATGGTTGTGTCCTTTTCATAGATAGCAAAATTTTCCCTCCAAGAGAAGCTTCATAAAAATACCTGCCAATCAATTTTATAATCAATAAAATTTAGCACAAAATCTTCATTTTCAACATGATCTCTAAAAAAGATGCTTAAAGTTTGAATGATCAAATCATATCTCTAGAATGACTAATCACAATAGTATTATCACGCATAATAGAAATTAATTTGCATGAGAAATCATAATCAAATTGAAGCATAGTTCAAAGTATTTGAGTATCATATATTCTGATTCACTTATAGACAGTGCAACATAAGTCTTTTTCTTGATGTGCTATGATACTAATGCATCACCTACCTATTGACATGTTCCACTCGTACTTTTTTACACATTTTTATCACCTACAAAGTCAACATCTAAATAAATAAATAATTAAATCAAAATTCAAAAAATGAAGATACCACAATTTAAGACCTTGGGTCTTGATGAGATATCAAATTATTCTTTTTACTGTAAGGTGAGATTTCTTTTGAGCTACATGAAATCTCTCGCATTCGCATATGCAGAAAATAATATTTGGATGACTTGTAGATAAGTACAAAAATAATTCATCCTTTACTCAATAGGTCATTTTGTTCGTGTTTTTCCTTAAGCATTCGATTTTACACACTCTAACAGACGCATAGGCATCCCAAATGCTTCCACCTTTTCCATGCAAAACTCATAATCAATTTATTCTTATATTTACTTTGTATTATGACGGATCTGGAAGTCTACTACTTTATTTGATGTAACGCTTTGATTTTTTGGATCAAAATGCTACACGATGCTCATGATCCTGAAGGACCACAAGATAACCCATGACTGATATCTATACATGTATAGTACATAAAATACTGTATAATACAGAAACATGAATCGAAAGGTCATAAGGTTCAATACTAATACATAATTTGAATAATAAAAATGTCTAAAAATGGCATAACAATACCAAAACAAATCTAAAGTAACTATCTGACATGCTATAGTTTGAAAGCCTCTAAACTGTCTGAAAAAGAAGTTGATGGGACATGTCCCTAACTAACTCCAACTACTGAAATAGACTAAAAACTAAAATAGTAATGTAATCATTATGTCCTCAATGATGAGGATTCACAACTGACTCTGAATGCTAAACTAGGATGCTACTGATCCTTAGGATCTCGTGATTTTAAACCTATAGTATAAGACACCATAGCTCAAATGCGCCAGCACTTGGAATGTACTGGTATGGAAGTGAGGTAGGCTGAATGCAATAGGTTCATACGTATAAACAAAACTAACTGACTGACTAATATGAATATGAGAATAAATGCATGCATACATAACTGTAACTGACATATTGATAGGACCGAATACCGAGTTCTCACTATTGAGTTTACTGATATTGACATCTGGGTCACTGATGAGTGAGAAATACTAAAACTATATTATTGAATACTAATGTACTGGTACTATGCTACTAATATATGAATAACTGTGTCTAGCAGTTCTGATTATGAAAAACTGGTCTAGTTGACTATATCTGATAGTCCTGAAGCTGAATACTGATAACATGAGTTCTGATAACTGCCATAACTGATAACATGAGTGGTTGTATCTGACAGTCCTGAATCTGATGGAACTAGCTGAGTGCCATATTATATCTGAGTAACTAAATCTGAGATTAGTCCTATCTAGTGGGTAATATTTGAATCTGATGATACTGATGATCAAACCTACCTTGTAGGTGATCTCTGAATTTGATTATGTTGATACTAATTGGTAATAGTTGAGATCAATCCTATTTAATGGGTGATATCAAAGTCTATTTATAATAATAAGGATTGACTATATCGGACACTCTTGAATTTGTACTACGGAGCTGAATTGACTGATCTGACAGTCCTGATTCTATAATTAAAACTGTGGGATATATTCATCTAACCGACATGCCCCTTTCTAGATAGTCTGGGTCCAACCTGTAACCCCAATTGGAAAGGGTGCTAGTACCACGCCAATGGTAAAGACAACTGTTGTAGAATTAGTCCTAATCTAGTGAGTGACCCCTGGGATCAGTCTTATACATTTAAATATACTAAGGGACGATCCCTGAGTATGTCAGTCCTATCGAACAGGTGACATCTCTTACCTATGCTAGATATGTAGTTCTGGAACTTAGGGATTGCTTCTAGGGATCTCAGAGATTTCTAGCGGGTGAGTCCCCATCCCTAGGCTCGCTCGGTGCTGAATTCTACTACCATCTGAAAGACACTGAACTGATTATCTGAACTGAATTGGGCTGATCTTACTGAGTTTTGTGGACTGACGGAATATTGATGAGGACTAATAATTGAATGATATTACTGAGATTTCATAGGTCACTGAGTACTGAGTAGGACTGGACTAACAGTAAATTTACATGAGTTTTCCTGATTCATGAGACTAACTGAAGTCTATTGATCATGGTTTGACTGAGAGTGTCATAAAAATGTGACTTAACTCTAGGCACACAGCTATATTTTTTGGGTACAAGTACCCCCAGGACTCAATAGAAAGAAACTAACAATAATTGACATTCTTGAATACATGACCAACATCAATAGTTCAAACTATAATAATTTAGGGATAACTCATATGGTACTTCATAATCATGATCTTGTACTTAACATGGAATGCATATAGACACACTATGAATACATTCTCTAATCATCATGTACATTCCATTAACGTATATATTGCACAACAATGACATGTGAGTATCTTGAACTTAATAAACAAGCATGAATTTATCATATAGTTCACCCCTAAGCTATAATAAATGATTTCTATCATTCTAGGCATTTTATCAAATACCTTACATGCACAACTTTAGGCATAGGTTTACTTTATCAATTTAACAATCTTAAGCCACCCAAATTCATGGATTTCAACTAACATGCTCACATACTTCTTGAAAATACATCAAGATACCATATTAAAACCAAATAACAACTATCAACATGAACATAATCATACCACAACAACATAATCACAATTTATGATTTAAAAACTTATTTCTTGAGCTTCATGGATGGAAGGGATCCATAGATGGACATTACGCATACCTTAGTGATTGAATCTTGAAAGAAAATTGACCTTTATTGAATTTTCTTGGATTGGGAATATTAATTCTTGAATATCATGTGGAGAGGGTGATGGGATCTTGAAGTTAATAGAGAAGAAACCCTAAGTTTGTTCTTGGGAACAAAGTGGGTTAAGAGCTTTTGAAACTAAATACCAATAGCTAAATACTTGTTTTGGTGTTTTATGTTATGGGGGTTAAGGTTTAGGGTGAGGGGAAAATACCAAAATACCACGACAAAATTACTTCCCAGTTGCTGGAATGATCAACTAATGACCAAGGCAGATAAGCCATCAGATCTGTGATAGCCCATCAACCTAGGTCATCACCTAGGAGATAGAATTGATGGGTTATTGTCTAAGCTTGACGAAATGGCTGATAAGTCATCAGAAATGTGATAATCCATTAGACAGGTCGTCAGAATTGTGATAAGCCATCAGAAAGGTCGTCAGAAATGTGATAAGCTGTCACTCAGTTTCTATGTTGATGTTGGAGTAAAATGGGTATAACTTTTTGCTCCGATATTGGATTTTGGTGAAATTTTTATCATTGGAAATCTAATTTAATTATTTATATGTTGATAGGTCATGATCACAAAAATTAGAAGTATAAAGATAGATATTCTCATTTGAAGTTGACTATAGCAATATCCTTCCAAAGAATTCAATCGGTAAGGAATATTTTGATTTGTCTGATAGCTGTGAGTTATTTGAAGCCTTAATTTAAATCCAAATTACTCATAAAAATTTAAAAGAACTATAATGTACTATGCATGATCTTGAAGCGTGGCACTAATATTGGCTTGGATTTTTCAGGGTATTATAATATCTCCCCTTTGGGGACATTCATCCTCGAATGAGACTTACTGAGGTGGAAGAAAAGATCAACTGAAGTATGTAAAAAACATACACTATCAATACATGATTTCATGACTGACATGACTGAGGAGCTGAATATAACATACTGAACATACACATCTGATGCATGACTGATAAGCTGAATTCATGCATATCTGATGCATGGATATTTGACTCATGAATACATGACTGAATATTCTGATGAACTGAATTTGTTGCGGTGAGAATACATGTTTGATGCATAATTACATGCCAAAACTGATATATAAATGCATGGATGAATATGCAAGGGTACTTAGTACCCAGTCAGTAATGGGGATATGAGCATAAACTGAATACCAAGTCTGTAATGGTAATTTGAACATAGAACTGAATAAGTTCAAGAGGAACTATTATGTAACCTGAAAAGAGTTGATAACCCCATGAGTATGCTAGAAGTATGCATGGACGGGATCCTAAGAACATGACTGGAGCTGAGACATGACACATAAACTAAATTTAGTAAACTGAACTGAGCCCCTAAATACATGGCTCACGACTGGGATTCAAACTTGAAGGTCAACTTATGAGTATACCCTACTCCAAAGTGGACTCCTTACGTGAAAAAGGTATTGGGATGTTTAAGTCATGAAATTTTGGGGGTTCATAGCATATCTCCCCTTAGGACACTAGGTCTCTCAAAGATTTCAACTTTGCTGAGATCTCAAGGAAAAACTAGGACTATGCACAAGGAACCTAGGAACTAAATAGTGACTAATTATCTATGATTTGAGAATGAAGCCTCATACATGAACTGAGGTGATCTTACAATAACTAATTATTTCATGTTAGAATGTACTTTCATGAAATTTATGTTAGGGCACATAGTTAGGGACATGGAAACCAAACTGTATGAATTTGTCTTTATAAGACAGCTGGTAAGAAAATCATAACCTGATTGAGATTTAGTAAGATCAGTTGAGGCCTATGAACATTATCTAAGATAAAGTAACTAAGCTTCATGCACTGCAACTGAGACTACTGAAAGATTTACAAGTTGTTGAGCACAAATGCATAAATATACTAACTTATCTAATTAAATGAATAACTGATAGCTGAATAATGGGCATGTGAGACTAGTCTATACTTTGTCCAAATAACTGGACTGAGACTAAAGAGTATTTTACATAAAAGGTAAATACTAACTGAGTAACATGGGGTGACGATCATGGATTCATAAAGTCTGTATTATTTGTGAATGTGCGACCAAGTTTACTATGTGATTTGGAAACATTCCATAGACTGAAGTATTAAAATACCTATAATTGAGTAATTGATAACTGTATTCTATGGTCAAGTAAATCTGAAATTAAACTGGGTTTTCTGATCTGATTACGAAACTGAAGCTACACTATAACTAAGACTGTAACTGATATTTTTACTGGAACTGATGTTGGTTTCTTATAACTTAATGCTGATAACAAAAAGTTTAGACTAATACTAAAATACTATATTCTAAGACTGAACAATGATTACTAAGCTCTGAATTAAACCGCAATCATCACCATATACTTACATTCTATTCAACATATGCTTGCCTTAGTAAACACATTATCTTCTAATATTTCCTCATATACTTGTAATATCATATTTCCTAGTTCATATCCACCTCTACACACTTAATTTTAAATCAATAGTCTTAATTTTTGCTTGTACTGTTCAAGCCTACTAATTCACTTTGGTACAACTATCCCCATGAAGACATAATCTACTCAAAATGGATAATACTATCCCAACTCTACTATTGCTAAACTCCTGGGTTCATGCTTCTAACTGTAGGTCATATGCCATCATAGGATTTTGAGAAGGAATCTTATGGCATATCTAAATTTGGGTTCGAGAATGAGTTTTCATGATCATGAATGAGATAAGTATGACTTTGGAACATAAAAAAACTGAGGGTGTATTGTTTGAGCATATCAAAAATACCATAACTATCTTCACGGACTATCTGAGAAAGCCCTATCTTTAGGACTTGACGTTCACTATTCCTGTTACCTTGAAAGTAAGGTAACATTGACATAAAGGGAGCATGATGTGAATCTATATGGATTTCTTAGAGAACCTTGCTATAGCATGATCTAAGAGATGAAAGAAGGGAAACTGTTCCTAAAATATCTCATAGCCTCCTGCACATAAGTATGGTGCACCACACACGCATGTATAAGATTCTACTAGATGCGATTTTTCAGACATCCTAGGACACTATTGGACCTTAGGCTCTGATACCAAGTTTTTAATGCCTCAATTTATTAGACTGGAATGCTACATGGTGCTCATGACCCTAAAGGACCACAAGCTAACCCATGACTGATATTTGTACCTGTATGCTGCAAAAAAAAATTGTATGATGAGATAACATAAACTGAAAGGCTATGAGGTTCAATACTACTACCTAATCTGAATAATAACAATGTCCAAAAATTGTATAACAATACCAAAACAAATCTAATGTAACTGTCTGACATGCTATTGTCTGAAAGCCTCTAAACTGTCTAAATAAGGAGTTGTTGGAATATGTCCCCAACTAACTCCAACTACTGAAATAGATTGAAAAATGAAATAGTAATGTAATCATCATGTCCTCGAAGGATGAGGACTCACAGTTGACTCTGACTGTTGAACTGGGATGCTACTAATGCTTTGAAGCTCGTGCTTCTAAACCTATGGTATAAGACACCATAGCGCAAATGCATCAGTACTTTAAACGTACTGGTATACAAGCGAGTTTGGCGGAATGTAATAGGCTCATATGCATGAACAATACTAACTGAGTGACTAACATAAATGTGAGAATACATGGATACATACATAACTGTAACTGACATCATGATAGGACTGAATACCAAGTTCTGACTAATAAATTTACTGATATTAATATCTAATTCACAGATGAGTGAGAAAGACTGATACTATAGTACTGAATACTGAGGGACAGATACTATGCTACTAATACATGAATAATCGTGACTAACAGTTCTGATTATAAAGTACTGGTCTGGTTGACTGTATCTGTCAGTCCTGAAGCTAAATATTGATAACATGAGTTCTGATAACTGACATAACTAATAACATGAGTGATTGTATCTAATAGTCCTGAATCTGATGGAACTAGCTGAGTTTTGTACTATATCTGAGTAACAAAATCTTAGATCAGTCCTATCTAGCGGGTGATCTTTGAATCTGATGATACTAATAATAAATATGACTAACTTAGTCTGAGATCAGTCCAACCTAGCGGATGATCTCTGAATTTGATTATGCTAATACTGATTGACCATAGTTATTATCAGTCCTATCTAATAGATGATCTCAAAGTCTATTTATAATGATAATGATTGACTATATCGGATAATCCTGAATCTGTACTTCTGAGATGAATTTGTTGCATCTAACAGTCTTGATTCTATAACTGAAACTGTAGGATGTATTCATCTAACCGATATGCCCCTTTCTAGCTAGTCTAGGTTCCAACCTGTAACCCCAGTTGGAAGAGTGTCAGTACCGCACCACTGGTAAAAACAACTATTGTGGAGTCATTCCTAATCTATCGAGTGACCCCTGCGATCAGTCCTATATATTTAAATGTGCTAACGGGTGATCCCTGAGTATGTAAGTCCTATCTAACGGGTGACATCTCGTACGTAAGTTGGCTAGTTAGTTATGGAACTTAGAGATTTCTTCTAGGGATCTTATTCCTATCTAGCAGGTGAGTCTCCATCCCTAGGCTTGCTCAGTGATAAACCCTACTTCTATCTGAAAGACACTGAACTGATTATCTGAACTGAATTAGGTTGATCTTACTGAGTTCCATTGACTGACGGAATACTGATGAGGACTGATAACTGAATGAGATTATGGAGATTTCATAGGTCACTGAGTACTAAGTAGGACTGGACTGATACAGAATTTATATGAGTTTTCCTGAGTCATAAGACTGACTAAAGTCTACTGATCATGGCTTGACTTAGATTCTTATGAAAACCTAACTTGGCTCTAGGTACACAACTATATTGATAGAAGGAAACGGACAATACTTGACATTCCTTAATACATGAACAACATCAATAGTTCATATTATAATAATTTTGGGATAACTCATATGGTACTTCATAATCATGATCTTATACATAACATGGAATACATATAGACACACTATGAATCCATTCTCCAATTATCATGTACATTCCATTAACACATATATTGCACAACAACGACATGTGAGCCCATGGAACATAATAAACTAGCATGAATTTATCATATAGTTCAACCCTAAGCTATAATACATGATTTCTATCATTCTAGGCATTTTATCAAACATCTTACACGCACAACTTTGGGCATAGGTATACTTTATCAATTTAACAATCTTAAGTCACCCAAATTCATAGATTTCAACTAACATGCTCTCATACTTCATGAAAATACATGAAGATACCATGTTAAAACCAAATAAAAACTATCAACATGAACATAATCATACCACATGAAGATAATCATAATTCATGATTTTAAAACTTGATTCTTGAGCTCCATTGATGGAAGAGATCCATGGAAGAACACTACGCATACCTTAGTGATTGAATCTTGCAAGAAAATTGACCTTTCTTGAATATTATTGGATTGGGAATCTAAATTCTTGAATATATTGTGGAGAGTATGATGGGATCTTGAAGTTAATAGAGAAGAAACCCTAAGTTTGTTCTTGGGAACAAAAAGGGTTAAGAGCTTTTGAAACTAAATACAAATAGCTAAATATGTATTTTTGGTATTTTATGTCATGGGGGATAAGGTTTAGGGTAAGGGAAAATACCAAAATACCCCTAAAAAATTACTTCCCAGTTGCTGAAATTATCAGATGACGACCAAGGCTGATAAGCCATCAGATCTGTGTTAGCCTGTCAGCCCAAATCGTCACCTAGGAGCTGGAATTGATGGGTTGCTGTCTAAGCTTGATGACATGGCTGATAAATCATCAGAAATGTGATAATCCATTAGACAGGTCATTAGAAATGTGATAAACCGTCAGACAGTTAATTAGAAATATGATAAGCCATAGGACAGGTCGTCACTTAGTTTCCATGCTGACATGCTGTAAAGGGGGTATAACTTTTTGCTCCGATATCGGATTTTGGAAAACTTAATATCATTGGAAAGATAATTCAATTATCTATATATTGTTGGTTCATTACCACAAAAAATCATTGTATAAGGAGAGATATACTTATTTGAAGTTTATTATAGAAATATCCTTTTCAAGAATTCAATTGGTAAGGAATGTTTTGATTCATCTGATACCTGGGAGTTATTTGAAGCCTTAATATACATCTAAATTACTCATAAAACTATTAAACAACCATGATATACCATGAATTATCATAAATCATGGCGCGAATATTGGTTTGGATTTATTGGGTATTACATTTTATGTCCTAAAAAGAAAGAAAATTCTCACATAAGACTCATCTCAAGTTATCCATTCATAAGATTTGCAAAATTCTCATAGAAGTATGTGTTAGGACCCTCAAATATAATTTCATCCACAAATAATTGTACAATGAGAATACTATAATCTAATTTTTTTAATAAAGAGAGTAGTATCAATTTCCTTTTTGAAATTTGTTGTTTAAAAGAAAGGTACTTCGTTGTTCATACCAATATTTAAGGGTTTTTTAAGACCATTAAGTGCATTTGATAGTTTAAATACGTAGTCTAGAGAAGAGTGATATTCAAAACATAGAGGTTGTCTGACAAAAACTTCTTCAATTATAAAGTCCTTTAGAAAAGCACTTCTTACGTCCATTTGAAATAATTTAAAATATTTAAAAGAGGCATAGGATAGAAGACTATGAATAGGTTCCAGCCTAGATGCAAGAGCGGAGGTTTCATCATAGTCAATGCTTTTTTGTTGAGAACAATCTTGAACTAAAACCTTCCTTAAATTTTGATGACTTTAACTTCTTCATTCAGTTTGTTATTGTATACCCATCTAGTTTCAATTCCTGAGTAGTTCTGCCGTTGTTTTACCAACACTACTCAAAAAAGAAAAAAAGACAACGGCCAAAGGCGACAGTCAGCATCGCTTTTTTGGTCAAAATTGATGAAAAAGCATCATTGTCGCTTGCATCGCAAAAAGCTTGTTGTTTTTTTTGAAAATGACGGATAGCGTCACTTTTTTAAAAACAAAATTTTTTAGTTACTTTTAGAAAAGCCGATGCTATGCGTCATTTTTTGTTCTTCATGCGAAGAACACATGATTAACAAAAAACAACGAACAACGTTATTTTATTGAAGAAAAAATAATTTTTTAGAAAAAACAACATTGTATATCGTATTTTGAGAAGAATAAAATATTTTTTTTAGAAAAATCGATGTTGGTCATTGCTTTTTGTTCTTCATAATGAATACAAAAAGTGACGGACAATGTCGTATTTCTGAAATTTTAGTTTAAAAAATTTCAGAAAAGTGCCGAACAAAAGGACTTTGTTCGTCACTTTTCTACATTTTTTCTATGCAGAAATTTGCTTTTTCTACATCTCACCTATCAAATAAAAATGTAATTCAATATATACAGCCTCATGCAACACACATTATTACAATAATCATACAACACAATGCATCAACAAATTATTTAAGAAATTCAAATCAACAACACTTAAAGAATCAATCCAAAAATGGCCTAAACACTTAACAATGAATTCAGCAACATTTAAAATAATTAAACACTCATAAAGGTTTTTCACTAGTTAAAAGTTAAGTGTTCAAGAATATCAAAAAGTTGTCTAAAAGTGAAGTCCAACAACACTAAGGAGTAGCCCCAACTAAGTCCTCATCACTCTCTATTTCCTCTTTCTAACTTGAATCAGGAGCAACAGCCTGTACCAAGACATGTCTAAACTGTACAATCTGATGTGACATAGCAGCATGTCACTACAAAATAGTAGAAATGACTTGATCATGTTTTGCCAACCAACAACACATTGTCTGAAAATCAATTGATTAGTGTCATATGATATGATATATATATATATATATATTTATATATGTATATATTAAATTTATCTAAATAATAATTAAATCTAATATAACTTAAACTCTTAAAACATGGCTTGCTTTGAGACTATTGGAATGTCCCACCACCTATGCCAAGGATATGTAAAAAGTCTCCTAACGCCCTTCCTTACAACCTCATAAACTTCTTTAGATGGGAGATACCACCTATAAATAACATAATAAGAATGTAAGTTTGAATATTTTATTAATGAAAAAATAAAAATATCAATTGAAAAATAAACTTACGAAGATCTATCACGCTCGATGAACACTCTACCAAGCCTGTCGTTATCTCTAGGAACTAGACCAATCAAATTTGTATCAATATCTTTTTCTATAGGAGAAGGTGGACGAGAAGGTGGAGATGGAGATGGAGGTGGTGGTGACTTTATCATTTTGATGTCACTAGTACACATTTCAAAACACTATACTTAACTATTTTCAAGTCATGAATTCACATTGCAAGTGACAACATTAAACCATTTTCAAGCCATGAATTCACATTTCAAGAGACAACACTAAACCAATTTCAAATCATGAATTCATATTTTCAAGTGATTGCACTTAACCATTTTCAACTCTCCAATTCACTTATCAAGTGACTAAACTTAACCATTTTCAAGTCATGAATTCACATTTCAAGTGACTACACTTGATCAATTTGAAGTTACTAGTACATATTTTAAAACACTACACTTAACCATTTTCAACTCTCTAATTCACTTCTCAAGTGACTAAACTTAACCATTTTCAAGTAATAAATTCACATTTCAAGTGATAAGACTAAACCAACTTCAAGTCATGAATCCACACTTTCAAGTTATTACACTTACTAATTTCAAAACACAAGTTTACCTTTTAAGTAACTACACTAAACCATTTTCAACTCACTTATTCACTTCTGAAATAACAACACTTGATCAATTTAAATTCACATGTATACATTTCAAAACACTTTAACATTTTAAGTGATTAAACTTAACAATTTTCAAGTCATGAATTGACATTTCAAGTGACTACACGCTTGACCAATTTGAAGTCACTAGTACACATTTCAAAACACTACACATAACCATTTTTAACTCTTCAGTTTACTTCTCAAGTGACTAAACTTAAACATTTTCAATTAATGAATTCACACTTCAAGTGACTACTCTTGATCAATTTGAAGTTGCCAGTACATATTTCAAAACACTACACTTAACCATTTTCAACTCTCTAATTCACTTCTCAAGTGACTAAACTTAACCATTTTCAAGTCATGAATTCACATTTCAAGTGATAACACCAAACCAATTTCAAGTCATGAATTCACACTTTCTAGTGATTACACATTACGAATTTCGCAAAAGAAGTTTGCCTTTATGGTAACTACACTAAACCATTTTCAATTCACTAATTCACTTCTCAAGTGACTACAATTGATCAATTTGAAGCCAAAAAGGAAGTTTGCCTTTATGGTAACTACACTAAACCATTTTCAATTCACTAATTCACTTCTCAAGTGACTACAATTGATCAATTTGAAGCCACTTGAACAGATTTCAAAGCACTACACTTAACAATTTTCAACTCTCTAATTCACATTTCAAGTGACTAAACATAACCATTTTCAAGTCACGAATTCACATTTTAAGTGAAAACACCGAACCAATTTAAAGTCATGAATTCACACCTCCAAGTGATTACACTTTACTAATTTTAAAACACATGTTAACCTTTCAAGTAACTACACTAAACCATTTTCTAGACACTAATTCACTTCTCAAGTGACTACACACTTGACCAATTTGAAGTCACTAGTACACATTTCCAAATACTACACTTAACCATTTTCAACTCTCTAATTCACTTATCAAGTGACTAAACTTAAACCATTTTTAAGTCAGGTACTCACATTCCAAGTGACAACACGAAACCCATTTCAAGTAATGAATTCACACTTTCAAGTGATTAAAGTTTACTAACTTCAAAACACAAGTTTACCTTTCAAGTATCCATACTAAATCATTTTTGAGTCACTAATTCACTTCTCAAGTTACTACACTTGATCAATTTGAAGTCACTGGTACACATTTCAAAACACTTCACTTAACCATTATCAACTCTCTAATTCACATTTCAAGTGACTAAACTTAACCATTTTTAAGTCATGAATTCACATTTCAAGTGACTGCACACTTTATCAATTTGAAGTCACTCGTACTTATTTCAAAACACAATTTTACCTTTCAAGTAACAACACTAAACCATTTTTAAGTCACTAATTCATTTCTGATGTCACTACACACTTGATCAAGTCACTAATTCACTTCTCAAGTGACTACACAGTTGATTAAGTCACTGCACACTACTCAATTAAACTTTACAAGTAAATCATATCTAGATCTAAGCAATGAAAACAAGAAATGGGGTCACTAACTAATAATTATAATCTAGAAACATCTACTGTTCTTCCTAATTCCAATATTCTTCTACTCAAAAAGTAAGATAATATATATTAATTGAGCGAAGTCATAAAGAAACAACTTTAAAAAAGTAAGTACTCCTTTGCATTTGGATTTCATCAATGTAGTATCTCAACACAATAAAACCAAAATCTTCACTAAACAACATTCATAACTCACTTTAAGCCAATCAAATCATGATCTAAGCACTAAAAACAAGTTGAATTTGATGGCACTTATCTTCATTTAATGGAAAAACATCACATTTCAGAGAAAATAATCTAAACGCAATAAGAACAATAGATAAAGTTGAAGGTCACTTTTTTCATCTTGAAGCCCCAAGAAACAACAAAAAGACCAATACTGTACAAAAACCCAAAGCTAAAAGAACCTGGAGGAGGGCGACACTGGAATTTTTGGTAGTTGTCAGCGATGGTGGCGGTGGTGCAGATGATAGTGTCTTGATTTCAATGGCAGCGTCGCAATTTGGTGTCTTGATTTTGGTGATGGCGGTGGTGTGGTATTTGGTTGTGGCTGAAATTTTGTGATTGTGTTTAGGGTTTTAGTATTTGGGTGTCTTTTATATGAAAAACAAGATTTAATATCAGCCGTCAATCTTATGAGATCGATGGTTGTGACTAAGATTGAAAAGAGATTTGAAAATTCGATTAAAAAATAAATCAAATAGAATTCAAAAATAGGTTAAAACTGACATCAATTAGATATAAGGTTGGCTCGAATAAAAATAAAATTGAAAGATAATTTAATCGTCTGAGGCTGCTATTTAAATATAATAATAAATTCCTAACAATAATAATAAAAATATTATAGAAATTGTTATTCTTACAAATAAATTATGTATGCCACATAAAAAATATTATATAAAAATTACCATTAATAAATTTAAAATAAGTTGGATATAAATGTAGTAGTAATAATAATAATTAATCAAGGTGACATCTTTTGATTATTTTCTATATGAGATTTTGAGTAAATGAATACAACAACTAACCCAATTTAGTCCCACAAATTGGGGTCTATGGAGGGCACAGTGTACGCACTCCTTACCACTAAGGTAGATAAGTTGTTTCTAATTGACCCTTGGTTCAAGAAAAATAATCTAAAGTTATCTAATTTCAAGAAAAAAAATACTAAAACTTGATTTAATATTGACATTTGATCAAATATGACTAACGATTGAGATTAAAATTGAGGAGATGAGTTAATTAGGATTTGGATTTTGATTGAGTTCAATTAAGCTCAATTGACACAAATTGAGTATGAAATGTCTAGAATTTAAATAAATTAGAAAAATTGAAATGAATTAGGTTGATATTTAATATGTATAGTAACTATATAATATTAATATTATAAAATAAATAAAATTATTATTTTCAAATTAATTACAAATTAATTATGTAAATAAAATTAATAATGTCAATCGCATAATAATGTCAATGCATTTCGTATTTTACAAATAATTTTGGGTTAGTTAAATTTTGAATAAGGTATTAAATATATATATCTCGTAATACAACATATTCATAATGACGAATTGCCGATTAATTAGCTTCATTATTATAACTTCAATAGTATATTATTACCTCGATCATATGATGTGAACATATTATTCATAATATTTGGATAGATCGATTCAGTTAGCTAGCTTTTGACTACTACATTACTACAAGACACACACACACATATGTATATATATGTATATATACATTCGATCGATTATCAAATTCAAAATATGTACTATATACATCACATACATGAGTATATTACCTCATAATACAATGTATTTCATATATAGTCTGATGAATTATCATTTAATTTTAGATTATATTATTATATTATAACTTCTACATTATATTATTACTTTGATCAATCGACCGTATGATATCAATGTATTCAATATATAAATGAATACATTTGACTTTTTTTAAAATATAAAAATTATTTATTTAGTTGTAAATTAAAAAAATCAAATATCAATGGACAGTGACATTTTCATAAAGTTGATTTTTATTTTATTTTACAAAAGCAACACTGTCCATCGTTTTTGTTAAAAATATGAAAAATAAAAAAAATTATTAAAAATTGTGATAGTTAGCATCACTTTTCTATAATTAATATTTGAAAAATAAAAAATTATAGCGACGTTGTCCATCGATTATAATAAAAAAATAAAAATTAAATTTAAAAACCGAGATGAATATGGTTGAATTTTGAATACCTCGATGACTATTTGCTTTACTTTTGTGGTGATTTGCCTTTCAACGCCCTTAAGATCTTGATTTAATGCTTTTGTTTGAATGGTACTATTACTTTTGACAAATTGCTTTGACAATGACCCTACACATAAGTAAGGATTAGTATATTATTTGAAAACTATATTACGTGGTTAATAAAATAAAGTTTCGAGGTGGTCCTTTTGGTCTCGCCCAATACATGCATAAACACCCATATAAATAAATAAATACTACATAATTCTCTCAGGAAATATCTTGAAAACCATATGCATTAAGTCCATAAGTGTAAATAGAGCAGGGTTAGTCTAATAATTTCAGAAGGATCATATAATGCATCTGCCAGGTTCAAAAACTACTAGAATTATCCTTTTTACATTATAATCTTATGATAGCCAACTGAAAGCTAATAATTGAATAGTGCGTGCTTCTATAGCTAACCAAATATGCCATCAATGATATAATGGTTACATATTCTTGTAATGACCCTCTAGGTAATTTTTCATAATTCCATTTATTTTTCCATTATATTTTTTCAATAGAAGTCCAAGTCATTTATGTCTTGTGGGAACTGATAGTTTTGTTACCGGGCAGCTTATTTTGTTTTTAGAATCAATTTTTTATTTTGAAGTCTTTGTTGGTTTCAATGTCCACCAGGTAAAAAGTCTAGTAAAACAATCTTGGATGAATATTCTAACTGCGCCAGCAGTTCTAGAATATTGATTTTAGGCTATGAAGACCTTTGGTTCAGGTACCAATGCACCTGAGCTCATTTTGACCTATTGGTCGGAAAGATGGAAAATTGGAAATTCGGGTTTGTGACCCACATTTGGTTGAAAATACCTCGGATCAAAAATTTAATTGTTATAATGCAATTAAAACATTGAAATTTATGGGGTTACATAGTTCATTTGCTTATATTGGATTTAGAATGAATCATAAGGCACCGTTGGAAAACTTTGAAATTTCCAAAGTTGATGGTTCTGAGGTGTGCGCGATCACACAAAGGGGCATCATGATCACCTTAAGGTGATCAGCATTAGATGGGACATAATTTAAATTGTGCAATCTCCATCCATGGATGGAGATTACCTCACCTGAGTGCCTGAGTTGGGTATTTAATGGCCTATTAGGCCGCATTTTTTGGCATTTTAACTTATCTTTGAAAGCAAGGAACCCAAATATGGTGTGATAAACTCATATTGAGTCTTTTAAGTGTCTTGGTATCTTAGTTAACATATATTTTCATGATTAACAATGGATTTGATATATGAATCCTTCCATTTCATACTTGAATCTCTTCAATTCTTGACTAAAACCCCAAATAGCTTGAGGGCTTAATTTATCCCCAAATAAGCTTAGTCTTTACCTATTTCTTGAGGGTTATGATTCCCTGATGGAGTATGAACCTTGGGTGGACCTCCAAAATATATTTTCTATAAGTAGGACCCACTTGGGATTTTTGGTGTCATTTTTAGACCCAAAATGCAATAGTACAATATGGGACACAATAGTACATTGTGTTTTTAATATCTTGGCACCTTAAAGAAGCTTCTCGGAAAGGAAAAGAGAAAGTTTAGTGGTTCATGAGCTTCTTTAGATTTGAGGTAGGTAGTGTAAAACCCCATAAAATCCTAAAGCTTAATTCAGTCCTTTAATCTTGTCAAGGGGTCCCAGACATAGAAAATTCTAGCTAGGTTCCCAGACTTAGCCTATTACTGGCCTTTGAAATTTGGCAATCTTATTTTGCCACCTTAACATCCTTTAATGGTCCGTATTTTTATTAATTCATGATCAGGAAGGTCAATAGGTGCTCCCGAATAAGTTTTGCATTTTTCAGAACACGTTTAGATCATGTTGATAGTCCCAAAACAGCGGACCAATGCAATCATTGAACGCTGCATCGCCAATCGCATTGATCAATATTTGTGCAGGATGCCAGAGCTAAAACTTCTGAGACTCAATGTGATCATGGCGCAGTGCGTTGAGTATCGCATTGTAGCCATCAATGCACTGCGTCGCTTTTAGTATCGGCACCCAGGTTTTAGTCATTAAATAACAGCATCCTTAAGAGAAAAAGGGTCAATTTCTCACGCCTATATAAGTCTAAATCAAAGAATTAAGCCCCAACTCAACCTAACTACACTTATAAATCTCAAAATACATCAAGAACAAGCCTAGGGTTTCCAATTGGGGATTCAATTTCAAGAAAATTCCACCGTTAATCTTTATAGAATCACGAACTAAGGTATGCATAGTGTTGATTTATGGATTCCTTTCATCCATAAAACTCAAGAACCCTATTTAAAATTATAAATAATAATTTTTATGTTGTGGGTTATTTTGTAACCATGTTTATCTTGTTGTACGATTCCTAAGTTGGAATCTTTACGTGTTTTTCATGAAACTACGTTAGCATGCAAGTTAAAATCCATGATTTGAGTTGTTTATGATGTGTAATTTGATGATTACACCTATGCCCTAAGTTGTGTATGTATGGTGTTTGATAAAATGCCTAAGAGGATAGAAATTATGTATTATAGCTTAATTGTGACCCATACGATAAATGTGTGTTTTACCCTTATGTTTAAATGACTCTTTTTCTATTGTGGTACAATGTAGATGTTTGTTGGAATGCTCATGATGTTAGAGTATGAAAATATGATGCTGATTATATGCATTCCTACTATGTACAAGATTATGATAACCATGTGCTTCATGAAATCCCCAGCTTATTGTATGATGAATTGTTGATATTGGTCATGTGTTCAAGAAGTGTCAAGTCTTGTCAGTTTTATGTTATCAAGTCATAGGGGTACTTGTACCTGACAATTTAGTTGTGTGCCTAGAGCCAGTGTCATGTTTTTGCAATACTCACAGTCAAGCCAGGATCAGTAGAACTCAGTCAGTCATATGACTCAGGAAAATCCAATAAATTTAATATCAGTTAAGTAATCTCAGTAATCTCAGTCAGTCATTAGATCTCAGTAGTATTTCATCAGTTAATAGATATCAATGAACTCGGTCCAGTTCAGTTCAGTTAATCATGTTCAGTGTTTATTCAGATGCGAGTAGGGATTAACACTGAGTGAACCCAAAGAGTAGGGCACACACTGACAGTTGAGGGTGTAATCCTTAGAAGCAATCTTTATATTCCAGAACTATGTAGCCAGCATAGGTTGAGACATCAACACTGACAGAGGAGGGTAAATGAGGTGGATAAACACTGTCAGATAAGCATCCCACCATTCTCTTTTAGGGACACTGTCAGATGAGATCACTCAAAGATTGTCTTTACCAGTGGCGCGGTATTGATACCCTTCTAATTGGGGTTACAAACTGGACCCTAACACAGCTATATTTCTTTATTTGGGGCATGTATATTAGATGACTACTTCCCATATGTACAGTCTCATTCTCAATCTTAGTAAAAGAACTCAGATAGTTTTTTAGAATTCAGGACTTTCAGATACATTCAACTCAGAACTGTACAAAACTCAGTTCCATCAAAACCTAGACTATAAGATACAGTCTCTTAGTATCAATTATATCCATTATCAATAACTCATGTTATCAGTAATCAGACTCAGTAGTCAGTGCCATCACGAATTCAGTCACATTCACTTATTTATGCATATATTCTCACGTTCATATTATACAGCCAGCTAGCATTGTTCATGCATTTGAACCTTTTGCATTCACCCTACCTCGCATGCATACTAGTAAATTCCATCATACTGATGCATTTGCACTATGGTTTTTTATTCTATACATAGGTTTGGAAGCACGATCTCTAAAGCATCAATAGCATTTCAATTTCTGCTGTTGGAGTTAGCAGTAAGTCCTCATCCATCAAGGATAAGATCATTACTTTATTTATTCATTACTTAGTTTATTTCAGTAGTTGGAGTTTGTTGGGGACATGTCCCATCAACTCCTTATTCAGACAGTTTAGAGGTTTTTAGACTATAATGTTTTTAGACTAGATGTTTTAAGACGTAGTTTCAATTTTGGTATTGTCGTACCACATTATTCAGATATGGTTTTATCAGATGTTTATCAGTTTTGAACCTTATAGAATGATTCAGCCAACTATTTCCAAATTTATATAGTATATTATATAGTATTCAGGTACAAGTATCATTCATGGGTTTTCTTGTGGTCCTTTGGGGTCATGAGCACCGTGTAGCATTTTGGGTACCAGATTCGGGGTGTTAAAAACTTGGTATCAGGGCCTAAAGTTCAATAGAGTCCTAGGAAGTCTAAAAGCTGCATCTAGTAGAGTCTTGTAAATGGGTGTGTTGCACGCCACATTTATGTTTAGGAGGCTATGAGATGTTTTCGGAACAGTTTCCTATCTTTCAGTATGCATGTCGTGCCAGTAAGCGTGAGCTTAAATTTAAAATCTTAGTCTAATCCATTTCTCTCTTTCTTCTACAGAACATGCCGCCCAAAGGAAGAAACAAGAATTAATCATCCCCACAACCCGTTCAAGAAAATCCCTTGGACGAACATGTTTCTCATGCAGAGTTCAGAGCTGCATTCACCACTCTTGCTAATTCAGTTGCTGCTTAGAATGAATGACCATTTGTCGTTCCGACCAACCCAAAGGACAATAAAGTTGTAGCCAGGATTCAGGACTTTACCCAAATAAATCCTTTATCCTTTTTTTGTTCAAAGTTAGAAGAGGATCGTCGAGAGTTCCTAGACCAGGTTCAGATGGTTACGGACATCATGGGGGTTACTTCTAGTGAGAGTTATGAGCTAGATGCATATCAGTTGTAGGATGTTGCTCACACTAAGTTCAAATAGTGAAAGTTAGAGAGGTCAGTTGATGCAGGGCCTATTGAGTGGGAGGAGTTGGCCACTGCCTTCTTAGACAAATTCTTTCTCCTAAAGCTGAGAGAAGATAACGTATTAGAGCTTATCAAACTCAGGAAGGGAAACATGATGGTGAAAGAGTATTCTCTTAAGTTTACTAATTTAGCCGGATATGCTCCTCTTGTCATTGTAGATAGTAGGGTCAAGATGAATAAGTTTATTTCTAGGGTAAATGATAGTATGATCAATGAGTGCAGGTCCGTGATGTTGAATAGTGACATGAACATAGCCAAGCTTATGACCTATGATAAATAGATAGAAGAGCAAAATATTAAGATAAAAGAGAAGAAGAATAAGAAAGTAAGGACAGGTAGTTTCAACTTTGCTCTGCCTAAGTCAGAGAGAGGAAAGAGTTATCAGTTCCATCCTAAGTCATTCATTCCATCTTCTTCTTTAGCTAGTGCCCCAGCTCCTAAGTTCAGAGATGGTGATCTTGGGTGTATTTATGCGCCTAAACACCATAACTTATCCATATTTTAGCTAAGTTTAGAGAACAAAGTGCCTAGTTTCTTATGTTTTTACTCTACTTCTTTATAAATGAGCTAACTAATGTGATTAGCATGATTTCAGGTATTAATGAGGTAGATGAAGACATAATGGGACTATGGAATGTGGATGGCATATGAAACAAGATAGAGTAGCAGTATGGATCAAATGTGGCACCTAGAAACTATATCCAAGACTAGTTTGTCATTTATAATTAGTTCAGGGACTTAGAAGGGATTTATGAGAGAAAAGATTATTAAAAGGCTTAATGCTGAATTTTTATTCAGAATTCATTATTCTGTATTATTTTTGGGAGAGTAGAAAGGCGGCTTAGCTTGAGGAGAGAGAGGGAGAAATATTTTCTCTCTTGTTTTCACTATTCGCACACCAAGATCATCTTTTAGTTTTTGGTATGATGAATATTTCTATTGTGATTTCCGTTTTACCTATGAGTAGCTAAGTTTATTAGTTAGGGTTATGGAAGACTTGTAGCATACAATCTATTACTTTGGGTTTTGAATTCATTATGCATTAATTTGGTTACATCATACTCTCTTCACTTATCTTGAATTATCATGGTAGCAAACATAGAGGATATGCCTTAAAAAACAACTTGTTTGAAAGAAAGGTTGATGTTCGAAAAAGAGAGTAATGAAAAGAAAATAGGATTTCCAACCCCTCTTTCATATGTTAAGTCCTTAATAGGATTAACTACTTAGAGATTTCATATTTTTTTCGTAAACACTTTTGATTTGAGAGAACTAAAGTTAATTAGTCCTTGATGTTTGAGAAACACTAGGATTATGTTATTAAATATAATAAGTTTCTATGTAAGCATGATGCATGTATGAATTCGTAAAGCCCATAGATAGAAAGTTTTGAAAAATACAAGGTGGACATAACCCTAGCTTGCTATTTCTATGAATTTGAATACTACTACACGTATTTCAACTTGTTAAACTGAAGCCATTAATTTGTGAACTGAATTAAATCTCCCCTATTTATTTTATGGAAATGAATGATTAAAAGTCAACTAATCTGCATAAAACTTAATTATCACCATATTCCCTGTGGGATTTGACCCCAAACTAGTTGGGTTATATATTTGACAACGATCGCTTACTCTCGCGTAAGAGAGGTGTAATTTAGGTGTATCAAATTTTGGCACCATTGCCGGGCAATACGGTTGTTGATTGAGTTTATGTGTGTTAATTGAATGTTAGTCAAGTTTCCTTATTTTACATTATTTGTTGTTTTTGTTCATTACAGGCTCATTATTTTTTATGCCACGAACCAGAAGTTCAGGAGAACCATTATTACCATTCAATCTGAACCTAATCTCATTGAAATAATGAATAACCAACAGGAAGCTGGAAGATTATCCGCTTGGATAATGCTCAATTAAATCAAAAAAATATAGATAACCCAGGTCAAGTACCTAATATAGATGAAGAGGACCTAGGAGATGATTATTTAATTGACCCGGCTAATAGGAGACATGCAGTAGGGGTAGTTGCACCTGTAAATCAAAATCGTCTATTCAGAGGAAGACTAGACCGCCAAGATACACAGTTTAATGTTGACAATAATGAGGACGAATTAGATGGAACTGGATCTACAGGGGCAATGATTCTACAACTACTATCTCCTTGGGTGAAATTTAATATCACCAGCATTATGATCCAACTACTGAATCTGAAAGGACTCTTTAGTGGATTACCTGGTGATGATCCAAATTTACATTTGGTGAATTTCATCAGTATTAGTAAGTCATTTGAAAATCATGGAGTGGGAGAAAATTTTATTCATTTAAGATTGTTCCCACTATCTCTGTCTGGAGAGGCAACTATATGGTTGAATGAGCTGACTCCTGATTCTATAACAAACTGGAGGCAATTAAAATGAGCTTTCCTTGAAAGGTTCTTTCCACCCTCCAGAATGTTACAGTTGAGGGATGATATCAACAACTTTAGGCAATTAGCTAATGAAGCTTTGCATGAGACTTGGGCGAGGTTTAAAAAGAAGTTGACTCAATTCCCAAACCATAAGATGACTGATGAACATTTGATAGAAATATTCTACAGAGCTTTGAACTCACTTAGAAAGACAATAGTGAATAATGCTGCAGTAGGAGCTTTTATAGAGCTTACCTTTATGGAGGACGGGGACATGTTATAAAGGATGACTAAGACAAGTAGAGCTTGGTAGACCAGAGATTCTGTAGTAGCAAAAAATACTAGATCTAGTGTAATATCAGCAGAGCAGCGTAGGAGTCAAGAAAAGCATGATCAGGATATGGCTCACATTAAAAATTAGATGGATCTTCTCATACAATATTTACTGTCAGGGAATGTAGAAAAGGTAAAAGCTATGGGGTCCCATAGTAAGAGAGCTAAATTAAACACAGAGGAAGAGGCTAACTATTTGCATAACCAAAGGTGTTTCTAGACTGGTGGTCAAGGAAACCAAGGTGGGAACCAGCAAGGAGATTGGAAGAATAAAAGTGACAGGAGTGGACTGTATGTACCTCCTGCAAGCCGTGATATTGTGCCACCAGTTCAGGCAAAATATCCATGAAGGACATGATGAAGAAACTATTAAAGGGAGTTAAGGCAAAAAATTCTGGGGTGACTACTATGAAGAGTGACATATCTTCCATGAGTCAATTAGTAAATTCGCACTCAATCGCTATTAAAAAACTGGAGCAGCAGATGATCCAATTATCCGCAATATTCAACTAAAGAAAGAATGGGACTCTATCGAGTGATACAGTTCAGAATCTGAGGACTGATAATTATGTATGGCCATTACCACTAGGAGTGGTAAGATATTGTCTAGTCTAGGATTGGGAGCATCCTCTCATACTGATGCGGTCATAATGGATTGGGAGATAATTGATGAATCTTCAGTGATGCCTGTAGAGTTGAGAAGATTGAAAAAGAATAGTGTGGAAGTGGAACAACCACCTAAGCCAAAGAATGTTAGTGATGTGGATCAAGGCATAAGAAAGGAGGTCAAAGTTGCTCCAACTAAAATCCCAAGGCCATCACCCCCATTTCCATAACTATTAAAGAAGAAATAAGATGATGGCAAGTTTAGAAAATTTATGGCTATGTTGAAGCAGTTGACAGTGAATGTGCCCTTAGTTAAAGCACTGGAACAGATGCCTGGATATGCTAAGATCATGAAAAACCTATTGACGAAGAAAAGGACTGTGAGCTATGAAATGGTTGACAATATTCATCATTGTAGTGCTATTGCTACATGATCTATTGTCCAAAAGAAAGTTGATTTAGGAGCATTTACTGTTCCATGTACGATTGGATTTCTGAAGTTTGAAAAGGCCCTTTATGATCTTGGGGCAAGTATAAATCTTATGCCATTGATGGTTTTTAAGAAAATGGGTTTGGGAGATCCTACCCCACCAATAAAGGAAAGCTCAGTCCCTGATATGTCGGTCCCTTCACGATTCTCAGTCAATTCGGTAAGGTAGCTTATGACCTCAAATTGCCTTCAGATCTATCCTTATTTCATCTAGTCTTTCATGTCTCTTTGCTTAAGAAGTGTATAGGTGACCCATCAGTCGTAGTCCCTATTTAGAGCATTGATGTTCAGAACAGCCTCTCTTATGAAGAGATTCCAGTTGAAGTCCTAGACTATCAAACTCATAGATTAAGGAACAAATAAGTCCCTCTAGTTAACGTTCTTTGGCGAAATTAGTCCGTCGAGGGAGATACTTGGGAAGAAGAAGAAGATATGCGTACCAAGTACCCTCACCTTTTCCCCACTGACTCAAATCAAGCTCAAGGTAATAGTTATTCTTAAGCTTACTCAGTTTCATGATTAGTGTACATCACTAACTTAGTATTCATTCTCATGCTCATGTTCCCATGATAAGCTTGGTATCAAGTACCACCGTATATTCAGTCATGCATTCATGTATCAGATCAGTTATATATATATGCATCAGACATGCATTCTCATTGTAAGAAAACTTAGTTCTTCATAACTTTCAGTTATGCAGTTATGAATCAGCATGCATCAGATATGCATGTTAGGTATGTTATGTTCATCTTGTCAGTAACGTTCGCCATGAGATCATGTTCCAGTTATTCATGTTCATCTTACAATTTCCCCTCTCAGTCAGTCTTATTCAAGGATGAATATTCTGAAGGGGGAGATATTATAATACCCGTACTTTTTTTAGCTCAAAAATTATCTCAAGGAAGTTAAAAATTCCTTTGAAATAACAATTTATTCTTATACATGTGGTATTTCCATAATTTTCATCAATATATAATTCGCCCAAATCTGACACCCGTGCAAAGAGTTAGAGTCTTTTTAGTGAGACAGTGTTTGACCTGAGCATTCAACGCGTCGCGGAGATAGCTCAAATGGTAATTATCAATTTTCAGTGTTTCTCCGCGATACTGGCACATCATTCAAAACTTCCAGGTCGTAGAAAAAGAGGCAACTCAATAGCTTCATGTCGTACCATAGTTCAGTTTCTCAATTGTCAATTTCCAGTAACAAGGTGCGATAGCACCGCATCGCGCCAAGGGCTCGATTCAGGAAATTTTATAGAAAAATTAAATTACGTGTCCAATGTTAAAAGGGTCAAACTACCCCCCTATATAAGCTTCCAAACATGGGATGTAGCCCTTATTCATCCAAATATTAATATTTTTCTCAAATACTCTCAAGAACTCAAGCTACGGTTTTTATAGAAGGTTGAAATTCAGGAAGGTTTCACCACCAATCTTCAGAAACTCATGATCTAAAGTATGCATAGTGTTCATTCATGGACTCCTTTCGTCCATGAAGTCCAAGAACCCTTTTTAACTACAAGTTATGGATTTTCTTCATATTTTCATGCTTTGTATGTTTTCTTTCATGTTGATAAATATGAAATTGGATTCTACTCCATGATTGTTGATAGTTTCTATGTGGGTTTAATTACTATAGTCATAAATTCATGCAACCCTAAGAATAATACCCTTGAATGATGAAGTTAGAGATGAATCATGATGTTTGTTTGTTTATAATATTGTTTACACATTCTATGCCTATTATGTGTATGATTAAATGCCTAGATGAAGGAACAATGCCCAAAAAGTATTATATCATAAAATTCCCATGTATGATCAAGCTTATGCATATCATATGTTTGATGAAGTACTTGAATATATGAATTATGAATTTTGTTGTTGGTTATGTGTTCAAGTAAGTCATGCTATATTAGTTTCCTTCTGATCGAGTCCTGGAGATACTTTTACCCAAAATATTAGCTGTGTGCCTAGATCCATGTCATTTTTTCACGATACTCTCAGTCAAGCTACGAACTCTTAAACTTCAGATAGTCTTATGACTCAGGAAGAATATCCATGATATCATGACTCAGTCAGTTGTTAGATATCAGTAAAATTTTGTCAGCCATGGAAATTCAGTAACTCAGTCCATGCTTAGTTCAGTTCAGTAAATCATGTTCCATTTCCATTCAGATAGGAGTAGGAATTAGAACCGAGTAAACCCAAGGATGGGGACTCACTTGTTATACGAGGGTGTTATTCTTAGAAGTAATCTTTGCATTCTAAAACTATATAGCCGGCATAGGTTGAGACATCGTATCCTACTCTATGAGGGTAGATAAGGTGGCTTAACCTATTATGTGAGTGTTCCCACCATTCTCACTAAAGTTACCTATTATATGAGGGTTACTTACATGTTGTTCTTACCAGTGGTGCGGTATGGACACCCTTCAAATCAGGGCATAGATTGGACCCCAGATCATCTATTATAGCACCTTTGGGCATGTTGATTAGATACTACTTCCCATAGTTTCATGTTACAGAATTAGGACTGTTAAATAAAGTCAATCAGTCTCAATAATAGAACTTAAATAGTTCTTCAGATTTCAGTACTGTCAAACACAGTCAACTAAGTTACAGTATGAAACTCAGATAGTTCTATCAGACTCAGGACTATCAGCTATATCCACCCACATTATTAGTTATATTCAGATATAGTCACCCATGTTATCAGTATTATTAAGATATATCAGTCATATCAGTTACTAGCATGTCACGTTATCAGTATACAGACTCTAAAATTATGAAATTATGTTGTCAGTTACAGTTATGTATTTATGCATGTATTCTCACGTTCATGCTAGTCATTCAATTAGCATTATTCATGTATGTGAACCTTTGCATTTATCCTACCTCACATGTATACTCGATATATATGTACTAATGCATTCGCGCTATGGTGCTTTCTCTTTATGTTACACCATAGGTTCAGAGATACGAGTTCTAGATCAGCAGTAGATTCCAGATTGAGCAATCAAAGTAGAAGTGAGTCCTCATCCTTTAAGGACATAATGATTTTCTAGTATCTCATTGATTATCTTATCAATTGGAGTTAGTTCGGGACATATTTCATTAACTCTTTATTCAGATTCTTCAGATAGTAGAGGCTTTCAAACTAGATGCAGACTAGATACAGACTATTATGTTCATACTTTAGTATTTTCATTTTTGTTTTGGGTATTTTATTACCCCACACAGATGTTATATCATTCAGTTATGTTAAGTATTGAACCTTATGGCCTTTCAGTGCATGTTTTTGCATTATTAAGTTATCTTATGTAGTATACAAGTACATATATCAGTCATGAGTTAGCTTATGGTCCCTCGGGGTCATGAGCACCCAGTAGTATTCCAGTTCAGCAAATCGGGATGTTACACATAGTATATTTGGTTATATCGTATTCTAAATTAATCCCGAGGCATTGTTGGAAAACTTTGAAATTTCCCAAGTTGCTTGTATAGAGGTATGCGGGATTGCATAAAGGAGCATCATGATCGCCCTATGGTGATATCCTTAAGATGGGTTGTGATTTCCCTTATGCGATCTCTATCCATAAATGGTGATTGCCACACCTCAGTGCCTAAGTTGGATATTTAAAAGCCTTTTAGGCCGTATTTTTGGGCATTTTTAGTTATCTTTGAAACTAAGGAACCCTAATATGGTTTACTAAACTTACATTTAGTCTTGGCATTGTCTTAGTAACTTAGTTAACATATATTTTCATGATGATCAATGGATTTAATGTATGAATCCTTCCATTTCATGCTAGAATTTCATGAATTCTTGACAAAAACTTTATATAGCTTGAGGGCTTGATTTAGCCCCCAAAAAATCTTGGTCTTCACCTATTTCTTTATGTTTATAGTTCCTTGATGGTGTATGTACCTTGGGTTGATATCGAAAATATGTTTTCCTTAAGTGGGACCTACTTGGTGTTTTTCGTGTCGTTTCTGGACGTGAAGCACAATAGTTCAATATGGGTATTGATGTTATTGTTATAATGTGTGGATTGTGTTTTTGATATCATGGAGCCTTTTAGAAACTTCTCGAAAAAAAATTGAAGGTTTAACTGTTCATGAGCTTTCTTTACATTCGAGGTAAGTTAGGCTTAGTCCTTGCTTGATTAAGCTATGTTATAGTGTATTTGTTATATCTTGTTCAACTGGGATGGTTTTTAAGTGTTGGATTGATGATATGCAAGACTTGTATTTGTTGGGCCATTTAGGCTATGTGAATCTTAGAGTTTAAAAGCTTGACTTTTTCCCCTGTTATCATAGGCAGAACAGACTTTATTACTCATGCTTAGCATGATAATACCTTAGAATAGTCAACCTTAGGTGAAATTCTCTAGCTGCTCATACTTCTAGTAAATTAGCCTCTATTGCTTATACTAGAACAGGTTGCCTTAATTCTATGGGACTTAGTAAAAGTACATGAGTAGAATATCTACCTTAGGGCTTGTGGTGGTTTGCTATACATCTAAGAGTTGATTTAGATAACTTAGCCTAGTTCGGGGTAGAATTTGACTTATAAAGCATTACAGGGGAGCCAGAAGTGGGCTAGTTGACCCACCTCAAGGCAATATTGAGGATTAGTTCCCATAAACCCTTATGCTTAGTTATCGATTAGAGAGTACCTTTTTGAGAAAAAATTGATTACTGTTGGTACTTGTTGGTTATGTGGAATGACATTGATAATAATTCCTATGTGATTATGCCTATTGTATGCCTTGTTATCTAAAGCTTTCGTCAAGCTATTAATTATGTTGTGGTGATTTACTATTGGTTGGGCTAACAAATATGTTACTAATGGAGCATTGTTCATGATATCGCTTATGGTTATTCCCAATGTTTGAAATGACTAGATTATTGATTTTGTAATGATGATTCTTTGATTATACTCTTGATTAAGCCATGACTACATCATTGACTAAGTCATTGATTAGGCTATTGTTTAGGCCATTGACTATGCGATTACCCATGTTATGATCATGCTTAATTATCACGCTAATAACCATATTGGAAATCTTCTTTATTGTTGATATTGGAAATAATGATGTTAATGGTGCTAGAAGGCACACTTATTTCCTATGTCTAAAGATATTCAATAAATTATGTTTGGACTAATGATATCTCATTATACAACTAAATATGTTAATTTTTTCCACTTATTTACATATATACATACCCATCTCTTCAATATGGGATAAAAAAAAATGTTGATGTTGATGATATAGGTTTTGGGTTAAAACCAGATGATAATTTATAATATGCATGTTACATATACATATATCTATTGATAAAGTGATATTGATTATGAGCGTTGGATTATGGAGGTATGCTATTCTTTGATTCACTTTAATATTTATTCACTTTATCCCTTGTGGGGCTTGTTCTTTATAAATATTATAAATTTACATATTATGATGCCATGATGATACTCGGAAGGATGGAGGATACTTTAATGATATGATGATACACCTCAAGGCTAGAGAAAAGTTTAATGATATGATGATATCTAGCAAGGTTAGAGGATACTATAATGATTGATAATACCTGACGCGGCCAGAGGAATTATTATGTTATATTGATACTCAGGAAGGCTGGAGGATACTTTGATGATAAGATGATACCCCGTAAGTGCGTTGAATACTATGATGATATGATGGTCCTAGTGCGGCTAGAAAATATTGTAATGTTATATTGATACTTGTCAAGTCCAGGGTTACTTTGATGATATGATGATACCCGACAAAACCAAAGGATACTATGAGTATATGATGATACCCGGTGTGGTTGGACGATATTGTGATGTTATATTGATATTGGTCAAGGCCGGAGGATACTATGATGCTACAATGATGCTCGTCAAGACCAGAGGATAATTGTGGATGTGCCTATGTATACATCTATTGGTTTGAATCTGGATAACCCTATATATGGATATTATGTGTTTATTTATGCTCTTGTGAAATTTAGTATAATATTGATATTAGAGATGTCGGTTATAGTCTCCAAATGATTTACAGTAAGAAGTGGTATAGATGTTGATGTATGTTGAAAAGGTGATTAGTGGTGTATATTGCTTCAGTGACTAATAGTTTCTATAGATTAGTAAATCACAGTGATAAAGAGGACTAGTGACATTGATGGATAATAATAGTGATATGATTTTTTTATGGAGATTAGTGATAATGGGTTTAGGGATGATGTGGCTTAGTTGTTATAGATAACTAAGTCTATGATGTTGATTAGTTATTAAATAGGGAGTTATGGACTAGTGATACTAATTAATAAAAGATGTTAGTTTATAGATGAATAGTAAATAAATGGTGATTAGTGGTTATTTGATAAAAGGTGACTAATTGAATTACGGTGGCTAGAAATAAGTATTGATAGACTGACAATTATGGCCTAACGGTGAATCTTTGCTAGATACTAGATATTTGATAGGTAGTGAATAATGGTTAGTCATTAACCTTTGTATAGTTATTCTGTGATAAATAGTGGATAGATAATAATTCGAGGTTATATGATGACTATTGAGTAATTAGATTAAGTTATAAGTGTTGGCTAGATAAGAAGGATCTATTAGTGTGTATTGATGGTATGGTTGATGAATAATATTATTATTATCACGGTTATGAGCTTTTGGTATATGTTGTTTAATTATGAACATAGATGATCATTATGAATATTGAAAAATGGCCGATTGATGGAAATTATGGAAAACTATAGAATAATAAGGAAGTTTGGATATATTGTTGAGTTGATTCCTTTATGTTTCTCTTGGGTGTAATCTCCAGTGGTATGGGACGTCATGATAAGCTTTTTACCTTACATACCAGTTGGCATGTAGGTGCCAACTTTGTACTTGTGAGTTCTTGTGTTACTATTTATCGTGTTTTATGATATCAAACTATTTAATTCATATGTACGGCGATATTGGCATCTGTTGATGCCCTATGATACATTGTCACTCCTATATTTATTGCTTGCTATGTATAATGATCTTGGTATGTGTTGGTGCCTTATGTTATACTATTTTTCTTATAAGATCAATTATTATTTACAATGATGATGGAGATGCTTCAAGTTCTATTATGTAACTTAACTTAGTTAGGATTATCTTGCTTTATATCATCTTTATATCATGACTTAGCTCAATTGACTGATGAGACCTACTACGTACCCATTGTTTTGGTACTCATATTATACCTATATACCTTTTTGGTTCAGATCTAAGTATTAGCTATCACCATTGATAATTACTTGTGCGATGATTATTTTCAGAGATAGGGTGAGCTCATGGAGTTTGAGTTGCCCAATTTCCCTTCTATCTCTTATATTCAGTCTTTAGTATTCGATACAGATGTGTTGACTATCCTAGACTTGGAGTTGTATTCATACTATTAGATGCTCTTTTACTAACTCTACTAAGTTTTGGGATTGTTTTCTTGTTTGATTGTTTATTCTATCTGGAACCCTTATGTTTATCATTGATGTTCTTGAATTTTGTCTATGTTTGACCTTTCTTACCAAATTAACCCAATAAATTAGCTCCTATGATATTGGCTTACCTACTGGTGGGAATTGGTAGGTGTCATCATGACTCTTAAATTTTGTTGTGACAATTCCATATTGATACCTTGTTCAACAATTACTAGTTAATGTATACCTTTACGGACTTGCCTTTAATTTTTTTAATTCGAATGGCATTTATGCACAATTGGTTTCTTTAAATTAATTTTCAATAGGTCTGATAACTCTTTATTTAGCTTTCTCAACTCCACTATTGCGATAAGTAGGAGGTATTGATAGTGGATAGGGTCAGGTGTTAAATTATTACCAAAATCTACTCCATGTAGATGTGGTAGTCATGAAAAATTTATAGGAAACATATCATCATATTCACTTACTAATGGTATCTTACTTGGTTAGAATAACATGTTTCTTACACGAATTACAAAGTCGTTTTAAATAAAAGATATAAAGTTACTCATCTCTGTAACTCCCTTTCTCTTCCTTTTCTTCTTTTTAAAAGACTTTGTTCATTGGTATTTCAAACATTTATCCTCTCATGATAATTGAAAGTGTTCTAGGAAGAAGACAGTCCATCCATACCTAATGACATTTCAAACATTAACCATAAAAATACAATCTAACTAGTATTGTAGCACTTCTCTCAACTATACTTTGATAAGCTTGATATATATATATCCCTCAAATTAAATTCCCATGGGAGTAGAAACTGGTAAAAGTATTAACCACTAGCTTAAGTTTTCATTATTTCCAACTCCTTGAGTTGTACAAAATTTTCCATATAGTGATTTCTTAGTTTTGACCTTATGGAATGTATGCTTTATTTCCCACCATCTCGTTATATAATTACAATCTTTTAGAAATATCACAACCTTAAAGTAAGGTATAATCTTTAAGTGTGGGATTGCTTAAGGGCTCACTTGTAATACCCTGCAAGATCCTAGTCATGTTTTCAGCTTTTTCTTACATGTTTAAAAGGGTTTAAGACATTTATTTCACACCAAGTACAAAAACTTAGCCATTTTAAGATCCCAAGAATGTGACCATTTTATTTTTGGCTCTCCCCAGTCCAAAACATTGATTTATGATTTGACACATGTTTATGGATGTTAAAAGGGTCATCTAGGAGAGTTTTGGAATTTTCAAAAGAGGTTCAGCGTGATATTTTACCTCAAAGGCACTAAGTATCCACAATTTGGGTGTGTCATGGAGGATAATCTATGCGATATGCAGTGTACCATGGAGGTTTGCCTCCGCAATACACAGTATGTCACGAAAGTTAGTCTTTGTGACAATCTACATGACACAAAGGCTATGTTTTCTGTAGTCTTTTTATTAACTTATTAAGGGTATTTTGGTAATTTCCCCCTCTCGTCAACCATCCAAGTGATTAATTAAAACCCCAAAAGGGGTATCAATTTCCTATTCCCCATAAGTTATAATACGTAAAACCATCCCTCTTTCCCAAGAACGTAAAATCAAGCCTCTTCTCAAGAATTCAAACATTCAAGATCCAAATTCCAAGATTTTTCTTCTTGGATTCAAGCAATTAAGGTATGTGAGTTATTCATCAATGGGTTCCTTCCATCTATTGAGTCCAAAAATCCTATTTGTTCAAGTATGAAACTTTTATCCTCTTTTATGAAAATAACCATGCTAACTATGAATTTAATCCATGCTTTCTTAGTAGTTTTGAATTCAAGCGATACCAAGATGTTTCCCCCATGTGAATTATGTTATTACATGTTTTGAATTTCAATCATGCACGTCATGTTCAGTTAATACCATGTCAATTTCTAAGGTTATGAAATAAACCATATAATCATGTTGTTCTCACAAGTTTATCATATTACGTACTCATAATGATGAACTCCATCTGTTTAGTAAAATACACTTTGTTTTGGGGTTTACAAATCATGAATTCCCTTATTGCATTTTAAATATTGATTTTGTATTTAAAGTATTATTCGATGTTGGAGGGTTATGAACACCTGATACCCATACGTTTACCCATGTTTCAGAATTATAAGTAGCAAGTTAGTCAGATCATGATTTTACTATCATACTTAGTTTGTTATGATCATGTTTAGCTTTATCAGTAGTGATGTCCAATCAAATTTAAATTAGTACCAGTGTCAGTTCAGTTGGAAGTAGCATTAGCACCGAGTGAACCCAGGGAGAAAGGCTCACCCACCAGTAGAGGACTGAGACCTTTAGTAGTAGTCCCTAAGTTCCAGAACTACATAGCTAGCGTAGGTTATGAGATGTCACCTGCCAATAGAGGAATGACACTCTCTTAGGGGTCACCTACCAGTAGAGGACTGACACCCTAGTCCTTTAGGACACCATTTTAATAGATCTACACAGCTAGTGTTAGTACTCGTGGTAAGGTACTAACACCCTTCCAACTAGGGTTACAGGTTGGACCCATATTAGCTCAGATTGGGGCATGTTGATTACATGATAACTCTCATAGTTTCAGTCAGCACTTAGTTTATGTCAGTTGGGTTTGCATGACCAATTATTCAGTTTATCAGCTATTGCGTCAGTCTATTTTATAGATTATCTCAATACATGTTTTCCTTGGTATTGTATTTTTTCTACATATTCATATATCCATGTTTAGTATCCATATGTATTTTCAGTTAGTCCCTATTTCATGTAATAGTACATTCAAAGTACTGACCGCATACTCTTTTTTTCTATATTGATTTCACAATATAGGTTTGGACACTTAGTTTCCCGATCAGTCTTAGTTAACTCAGTGTCTCTCAGTAATAGTAGTGGTGAGTCCTTCCAATCGAGGATAAGTTATGTTTAGTTACTTTTAGTATTTCTTTCATTTTAGTTAGTTGGAGTTAGTAAGTGGTTAGTCCCATCAACTCCACATATCTTAGAGGCTTTCAGACTAGATGTTTAGATATTCAGATATTCAGACTAGAAATTCAACTATTAGGAATTTTTTTGGTTTATTCCACAATTTAGATATGTTGGTATTCGTTCTATATCTTAATGTAAATTTACCATCTTAACTTCCACATATGATGTTTCATTATTATATCATTCAATTTTCACAACAAGTACAAGATCATGGGTTATCTCAGGGTCACTTATGGCCTTAAGCACCGTGTTATAGCTAGAGGGTAGCCTCGGGTCATTACAAAACTCTGTATTAGAGCCTAAGGTTTTAATAGGTCCTACGGTATCTAAAAGTCATGTTGAATAGAGTCTTGTGCATGGGTGTGAAGCACGCCACCCTTATGGGTGAGAAGCTACGAGTTGGTTTAGGAAAGTTTCCCTTCTTTCAATATTCATTTCGTTCGAAAGATCATGAGCCCTATTATATTCACTTTTTCTAACTTATACATCATCTATTTATATAAAATTCCTCCCAAACAAAAGAACAGAAGAATAAACAGGGATTAGTCCGCACCACCACCTGTTCAGGAATATCCACTTAATGAACATATTTCCCACGCTGAGTTCATAGTCACTTTCACTACTTTGTCCTATTATATGGGTTCTCCTAATAATCTGAAGGTTGTTGCCCCAGCCAATCCAGTGATGAATATAGTAGAAGCTAGGATATGAGACTTCACTTGGATGAATCCTCCTTTATTTTTTGGATCCAAGTCTGAGGAGGATCCGCAGGAGTGTCTGGATGGTATGTAGAAATTGATTGACATTATAGATGATACTTCTAGTGAGCGTGATGATTTAGCTATTTAACAATTATAAGTAGTGTCTAATACTTGGTTCAAGCAGTGAAAGAAGGACAGAGGTGTTGAGGCAGGTCCTATAAAGTAGGAGGAGTTTGCCATGACCTTTTTAGTCAATTCTTTCTATATAATTTGAGGGAGGCTAAGGTCCAGGGGTTCCTAAATATGAAACAAGGTAACATCAGTGTGAAGGAGTACTCACTCAAGTTTAACCAGGTAGCGAAGTATGTTACAACTATAATGGCTAATTTTTTGTCTAGGAGGAGTAAGATTGTGTCTGGGGTGTCTGATAGTGTAATCAAAGAGTTTAAAATAACCATGTTTATTAAGGAAATGGACCTTTCTAGGATGATATTTCATGCAGAATAAGAAGGCCAAATAGTTAGCTTCAAATTTTCACAGTAGAGGTTTGATGGTTGAAATCGTTCTCAGTTCTGCCTAAAATATTTAGCTTTAGCCCCATCTTCAGCTCATGTGCCATTGCCTAAGTTTAGGTAGGACCACAAGGATAGGGTGCTAGGATTTAAGATCCAGTGTAGCATGTACAGTGGTCGTACTAACCCTTTTTGTAGGGAATATGGTAATAATCATTACAGGGAATGTAGGGAAGGTTGTGATGGGTGCTTTTAATATGGTAAGCTAGGCCATAAGATTAGACATTGCTCAGTGGTTTCAAAAAGGGAAAGGATCTTTATCAATTAGGTTAGTCTAACTTTTTATCAACTTTAGTAGGTAGCCCGACTTGGTAGTGAACCACCTCTAGTACCACCAATTAACATCGTCAGAACTGACTTTATGCTTTCCATACTCGATAGGATCAAGAAAGTTCTATTGATATGGTTATGAGTATGTTATAAATCTTCCATATTTATGTTTATGCATTGTTAGACCCCGGATATTTACGTTCTTTTGTGACTCCTTATATAGGTGTGGACTTTGGCATTAGTCACGACATATTAGCAGGCCCTTTTTAATGTATACCCCAGTGGGTTGTTCTATCATAGCCAGATGAGTATATAAAAGTCGTCTGTCATAGTGTCTCAAAGAGTTACTTCAGTTGATCAAGTAGAGTTAGAGATGACTGAATTTGATGTCATTCTAGACATGGATTAGATCCACTAGTGCTATGCCTCAGTTGATTGTAGAAATAGAATTGTCTAGTTCCAGTTTTCTAATAAGCCCATTATTGATTGGACGGGTATTACTATGATGCCTAAGGGTCAATTTCTCTCCTATATTAAGGCAAGAAAGATAGTATCCAATGTATGTATATGCCATCTCGTCTGAGTTAAAGACTCAAATACTAAAACTCTAAGTCTTGAGTTAGTTCCAATAGTTAATGAGTTTCTAGAAGTATTCCCTGAAGATCTTCATACAGTTTCTCTTGAAAGAGAAATTAACTTTCGAAGAGATGTCATTCTAGATATCTAACCTATCTCAATTCCACCTTAAAGAATGGCTCAAAATAACATTAGGGAATTAAAGAAATAGCTGAAAGATCTTTTAGATAAGGGTTTCACCAGGCCTAGTGTTTCTCCTTAGGTTGCTCCAGTTCTCTTTATGCGCAAGAAAGTTGATTCCCTAAAAATTTGGATTGATAACTGTTGGATGAACAAAGTCATAATCAGGAAGAAGTATCCTCTCCCCAAAATTGATGACTTATTTGACAAACTTCACGGTGCAATCTATTTCTCTAAGATAGACCTCAAATTAGTCTATCATCAGCTTAGATTTGGAAAATATGACATCCCAAAAATAGCTTTCAGAACTCAGTATGGTCTTTATGAATTCCTAGTTATGTCTTTTAGATTAACGGATGCTCTAGTAATTTTTATGGACTTGATGAATAGGGTGTTCAAGCAGTACTTAGACATGTTTGTCATAGTTTTCATAGATTATCTATATATATATATATATATATATATATTATAGACCTTTAAGAATCACTAGTTATTCATTATATTCAACAAGTGTGAATTCAAGTTGTGATCAGTATCTTTCCTTTGGTCACATCATTTCTAGTGACGCCATTCGAGTTGACTCTCAAAAGACCAAAGCAGTAAGAAATTAGCCTATACCTATCTCCCTTAAATATTAGGAGTTTTTTGGGTTTAGCTGGTTACTACAAATGGTTTGTTGAAGGATTTTTATTATATTGCTTTCCCCATGTCTCTATTAACCTAGAAAAAAGTCAAATTTTAGTTATAAAATCCCTACGAGAATAGTTTTCAGGAGTTGAAGATCTGACTCAGTTCTACTCGAATCTTGACATTACCAAATGGCACAGATGGGTTTTTAGTTTATTATGATGCTTTTAGAGTTGGTCTTTGTTTTGTGTTAATGTATATAGGTAAGGTCATAGCCTATGCCTCTATATATCTTAAACCCCATGAGAAGAATTACCCAACCCGTGACCTTAAGTAAGTAGCGGTAGTCTTTGTATTTAAGATTTAGAGGCATTACCTTTATTGGATTCATGTTGATGCACTCATAGATCATAAGAGTTTACAGTATTTGCTCACTCAAAAGAATCTAAATCTTTGTTAGGGAAGGTAGCTAGAATTGTTAAAGGACTATGATATGAGTGTGTTGTATCACCCAGGTAAGGCCAATATAGTAGTTGAAGCCCATAGTAGATTGTCTATGGGAAGTGGTTCTCATATTGAAGGTGATAAGAAGGAATTAGCTCGTGAGGTTCATCACTTTCCAGGTTAGGTGTTCAGTTGGTTGATTCGATCAGATATAGTATATGGGTTTAAAATGGTTCAAAATCTTTATTGGTTGCCAAAGTTAAAGAAAGGAAAGACAGGGATCCTATTTTGGTCAAGTTGCAGGAGGAAGTCAGGGATCAGATGTTTAAGGTTTTCTCCTGAGGAAGAGAGAGTGTGCTTCGTTGTCAAGGCAGGTTATGTGTCCCAGAGTGTAGATGGTTTGAGAAAGCGGATATTAGTATAAATGCATGGTGTGCGGTATTCTATTCAACCAGGAGCCACTAAGATGTATTATTATTTGCGAGAAATCTACTGGTGGAATAGTATGTATTGCGGAGTTCATGGCTAAGTGTTTGAATTGTCAACTGGTTAAGATTGATCACCAGAGGCCTAGTGGTATGCTTTAGGATTTTATGATAGTTTTTCCCTGTACGCAGCGTCAGCATGATTTGATTTTGGTCATTTTATATAGAATGACCAAGTCAGCCCATTTCTTGCCAGTTCATACTTTGTATTTGGTTGAGGATTATGCTAGGCTCTATCTCAGAGAGTTGGTAAAGTTTCATGGGGTTTTATTGACCATCATTTAAGATAAAGTTGCCCAGTTTACCTCTCACTTTTGGAAGGCTTTTCAGAAGGGTCTTGGTACCCAAGTCTATTTCAGTACAATATTTCATCCTCAGAGAAATGGTCAGACAAAGAGTACCATTCAAACGTTAAACGACATGTTGAGGGCTTGTTTTATCGACTTCAATGGTAGTTGGGATGACCACTTACCTTTGATTGAGTTTTACTACAACAATAGCTATCCCTCTAGTATTTAGACGGATCAATTTGAGGATCTCTATGGAAGAAAGTTTAGATCTCCTGTTGGTTGGTTTGAAGTTGATGAGGCTACTTTAATAGGGCCAGATTCGTTGTATGAGGAATAGAGAAAGTTTAGCTAATCCATGAAAGGCTGAAGATAGCCCAAAGTCATCATAACTCATATGCAGATGTAAGGGAAGAGATCTTGAGTTTGATGTTGGTGACTTGGATTATCTAATTATTTTTGCTATCAAAGGGATGATGATATTTAGTAAAAAAGGGGAAGCTCAGTACCTGCTATGTCGGCCCATACAGGATTTTGAGTCGTTTAAGGAAGGTAGCTTATAAGTTAGAATTTCCTGCATGTTTGGCATCAGTGCATCCGATGTTCCATGTCTCTTTGCTAAAGAAATATATTGGTGAATCATCTTATGTTGTTCCTTTAGAAATTATGGATTTGAAAGATAGTCTGTTCTACGAAGAAGTCCCAATTGAGATCCTTGACCATCACATTCGTAGGTTGAGGAATAAAAAACTTTCCTTGATTAAGGTTCTATTGTGGAATCAGTCCGTTAAGGGAGCTACTTAGAAAGCACAAGTAGATATGAAAGCCAAGTATCCTCATCTTTTTCTCTGGGAATTTAGATACAGTGTGAGGTAATAGTTTTCCTTAAGTGATTATCTCATTTCATATACAAGTCATACTCAGACTTCTGACTCGTATACTTCTGACACTTCAATCTTTGAATAGTGGCTTAGGTTTTTTTGTGCTCACGACTTCTCTGTATGTATTGTATCCTAAGTGTACGGATCCTATGTACGAGTCGTATCTTTTATTCACTTGGTCTTTTTGTTTGGATCCTAGATTCTGGAATGCTTATGATTTTTTGACACAACGCATATACGCATCTTACAACACGTATACATGAGTCGTATCTTAACCTAACTTGGTATTTTATTCTGGTGTTTACTTCTGTTATGGGTAAGATTCCTCCTACGAATCATATGTTTAGTATACGACTCGTTAACTAATTCATATCTTGATCAGTTTTGGTCTTTTTCGGGTCTTTCTCTTCTCTTATCATGTAAACACTGTTGTAGACCTATTTTACCTGCAATATACAACAAATTACATCATATCTAACATAAAAAACTAAGTTCACGCAGAAACTTATGATTTTAAGCATTGAAAGTGTTGTGTTTCGATGCCACATAAGACATCCACAACAAATATGTAGGAAGCTACAACATATTTAGGAATTTATCTCACTTTCTTCCTTTCTATCATCCACCTCAATGTTGTATCGCTAGGTTGGGTCCAATTGGTATCTAGTTGATTCTAATTGGTATCTCAACCATCACAATTAGGACTGTTTGGTCCTAGTTGGTATTTCTTAATGCAGAAGGTCCAAAATCAAATTCCCAACAAATAGAGGTCAGAAAGCGCATAGGAAATAAAATATTATTCTTAGTTAATATGTGTTAAATACTTGTGGTTAAGAAACTATGTGTAAAAAATATGCTACCTAGATTATTATTAATTGTGATTTATGTTAATTTTCCTTGTGATGCTTAAACTATCAAACATAATATGTCATCAATATGTGTATAGTGGTTTAATGTATGGTCAAGCAGACTGGTGGGTGAAAGGACCTGGTGTGATCCTAAAAGTTTCTTTATTTCTTTAATTCTATCCATGGACCATCTTACTGTGATTTGGAGTACTACTTGACTTCCATCTGATCTCGTGCGAATTACCCAGATACCTGACTATTAATAAAACACCTTTAAAGGTAGTGTATTTTATGAGTAAGAAAGTTGATGAAAGTATAGCTCTAATAAATTTGATAGATGAAAAATGGTATTGATTATCGTCTGGAATCAATATAATTCTGAACTCAATATTAATTATGTGTAAACAAGAGGTTAATATATTGCTAACACTTGCATAAAGATGAGTATTAAGTAGAAAAGAACCTGAGATTATATAAGGGAAAAACTAAGGTGGGGCCACTATAGGCTAACGCTACAGCGGATCTTTTACCGTTGCACCAATAAAACTAACCACTCCCATGGATCTAGGCATAATCCTACAAGATGTTCTCCTATTTTTCCAATGTTCAATCATTGAGAAGAAACCCTATTTTTGAGATAGTAAAATGACAAAAATATAACCAACACATATTATAAGAAAAGATGTTTATTATAAAAATAGGGGTGGAAGAAAAAATGTATTAAAAATACAAGAAACAAAAAAAATGTAATTGTTTGTTACATGTCCCAAATAGGGCAACCCAAATTCCAATGTAAAACATAAAAAGGGGGAAAGATAAATGGCTAGTTGGTGGTGTCATCCCCAAGGTTCGCAGCATCGGGGCACTCCTCATCTACACTATTGAGGAAGAAGAACTCTTTGGCATCCTTAGAAATTAGCTTCGATAGCTCCATATTTGTAAAGGCGCCCATGAACATAACATGTTCGACCTTCCACATCATCACAAGCATGAATCTCAAGAGTGGTGTTTTTTCTTATTCTTAGTAAGCTTCCTATAGCTCTCAACGTAATCTCAATTCAGATCACTAGGTTATCAGAGATCAAATAATCTAACCCCAGTTGGCTATCTGGTCCCTCTCTATGTATCCTCACTTAGCGTCAAGGTCGTCCACCTAGTCATGAGGAGGAACGGATGTTTAAGAATGGGATGTTTTGCCACTCTCACCAGCTCTATTGCTCTCACCATCCTCTCAATTCTTTTTATTATTCTTGTCTCCACCTTAAGTACTCCTTTCTCTAAGAGGTAAATATAGTAGGTCGCACTTGTCCCAGACATCATGGTTTGCCTGGGGAACGCACACCCAGTTGCACAACTCTATTATCAAGAATGGAAAGAAAAGGTCCCCTAAAAACCTCTCCCTAGAATAGAAGTACCGTTACTCATCCTTGATTTATGCTACCAAATTCATTTTTTCCTAACCATAGCACATGTCACCACCATATCCCAATGGAACACCATGCCTATAACTTTTCCTAAAGAACAGATCTTCTGGTACACCACCTGTAACCAAATCTTAGCTTTGGCCAAAAAGTAGTCACTCTTGGTCCCCTTATTATTGGACCATTTCACTTTACTAGCCTTTCCCCTAGGAACCAAATACCATACCACCCACCTCAAATTTGACTCCTAAATCTTTTCCTTAAATATTGCATTGGAGCGATTGGGTACCCCAAGAATCTTATTAATAGTGCTGCCATTCTTATGCATATTACTGCCCCAGATTAGAATGGTAGGGAGTTATACTTCCCACTCCACCATAGGAAGTGAAGCATAAAATTCCTAAACCCAAGTTAGGTAGCACCTCAGGACTGGCTCATTCAGCATCTCCCCATTCAAAAAATTTCAATTGATTAGGAAACACTTCCAATACCTCATCCATTATAAACCCCTCCTCTCAGAGGAAGTTCCTATTATGTTGCCCCTCCTTATACCAAGTATGACTAGAAGTATTAGAAAATCTGAGGTAGCAAAGTAGTTTGGCCACTAGGATCCTCTAAATACTACCAAAATAAGTTAGAACTGTGTGGGAACACCAAGGGATGAAAGAAAAATAGAAAGTTTCAAAACAATTGGAAGCACACTTCTGTAATACCCCAAAAGCTCCTAGAAAATTTTCCAACTATTCATCATATGCTTAAGGGATCCAAAGCGATTGTGTTAAATCATATATAAGTTTCATGACCATTACACTTGTGTGTAAATTGTTTTCAATGCGAATCATGTTCATAGGAAACACTTAGCTAAGTTGAGTTAATAACATTTGTTATAGATTGAGTTTTAGTATTCGAGCCTACAAGGGTCAACATTAAACATGTATAACTTCTAGCATTTATATAGTTTTAGATCTCAATTCCCACAAATTAAATGACCTCTGAGTCCTCTTTCCAACATATTTGATATCACCTCAGTACGATATCAGAGTAGAAAGTTATGCCTATTTTACCTGGGTGTGTATGTCTGCCAGAGATTGACGACTAAGTTGACAAGCTGTCAACTAGTTGATGGGTTTTCAACTCTATAGTCATCCTTAACCATAAAATGTAAAATTCAAATAGACATTGACAACTAAGTTGACGATCCATCAATAAGCTGACGGGCTGTCAACTTAGTTGCCAATTGAGAAATTCCTTTTTTTTTAAGTGTCCTTATGGGTAGTTTGGTCTTTTCCTTACCTTAAACTTCCTCCCCCATGACTTAAATCACCCTATAAATTTTATTTTTACACCATTAGTCAGTTTTGAATGCTCATTCTTCTCTCTACTCTTAACAGAAAGAAATTAGAGTTTCATCCTAAAGTTCAACTTCTAAGGCTCCAATTCAAGTTTTTCTCAAGAAAATTCATCAAGCTCAGGTATGTGGGGCTTTGACTAAGGATAATCATTCATCCTTGTTCCCAAAATATTTGATTTTAAAATTTAATTTATGAGATTTCAGTTAGTGTTCACACCCATTTTTCATGTCCCTGGAATTATGGGATTATTGTTTTGATTTTAAGTTTAATTTACACAAGAATTTAACTTTGCTTATCTTATTACCTACATGATTGCTATTATGATATGAATTTCATTATTTTGACATGAATTTTTATGAGTTGACAAAAGATTTAAATCTAGTAATTAAGTATTCAGTTTACAAAAAGTTTCAAGTTTAATAGTTTGAGTTTTAAAAATGCATTGCAGTATAATCACAGTATTAGTTTTATATGAGATTTTAGACAAGCTATGAAGTTCAAATAAGAAACCAATAATTTAAGATAGAAATAGTGGAATATTATGCTTTCAGACTTATCAGCTTATATGCCTATTTTGAGGTGAACTTCATAGATATAGTTTGAGACCACGCAAAATTCAACAATCTTGTTTTTGACCCTCCCATGTGTGCAATGTCAATTTTTTACTTGAATTACATTAAGGGGTATTGAAAGGATAAATTGGGAAAGATTTAGAATTTTTGGAATGGGTTTGGGCTATTTTGGGATCCCGAGGCATAATCCTTCGCAATAGTGGCATGCCACACCACTTAGCCTCTGTTATAAGGGTGTGGCATGGAGGCTAAGCTCCACGATAGCAGCATGCCACACCGCTATGTATTTTTACCCCTTAGACTACCTCTAAACATAAAATTGACCCTTTTTCTTCAATTTTAAAATATAAAACTCTACTCTTTTCTTCTTTAACTCCCCAACCAAGAAACTTTAAAGGTTTCATAGAGAATTCACCATTCAAGCTGCAACATCAGTTTCTGTTCAAATTCTTGTATATTTTAGGCATGTTTTTCATTCCCTAACTTTAATTTTACAATGTGGAATTTATTTTAATCATTATTCATGTGATTTGAATTGATGGGTTTGAAATTGGGTTGAGGGCTTTTGATTGTTATTACTTGAATTTCTTTTCCCATGTTTTACATGTGTCATTCATGCTTTGATTGGTGTTTTTGGGACTGAATTGGTGAATTAATGTAATGAATGAAATGGGGACCATGGTTTTCCCCAATTTTATCAGTTTTTGGTTTGATAATGGTATTAACCTCAACCCACTTTACTATCTTGGATTTAAATATAAATATTCACATGGTTTAACTTATCCTTTGAAAACATTGCACTGCATTAAAGGATAAATGGATAATAATGGATTTCAGAATGCCCTTAGAGGCCATTGTTTTGAATTTAAATAGAACTTGGGAGTCAAATGGTTTTACAGACTGGTTTGGCATAATTGAATTAGCTTTCCAACATATTAGTATGATGATACCATATTGAGAAATGCCTTAATAAAGACTTCTTGGTTAATGGTTGGGTTTATGTGCATACTGTTTTAATTTAGGATCAAAGAAAATTGTGTAGCTCTTCATGAAGGTATAGTCCCGATAGGACCAACACTGGAAACCACGTTCACTGGAGTAGGGATCTAAATGGACATATGTCTGGATACACACTATATTTTGGATGGCTATCTCCTTGGTGGCCTTAGCCTTTCCTTTATTTTCTCGGTTCATGTGGATAACACTTATTGGGGCCCATTCAGCAGGAGAAGCTAAAACTATATATCCCATGGGTGCCTTTAGGATGGAGTGAGCTACACAGTTCAGTATAATGGTTTAAAATCTCATGTTCATTACCGTTGTCCCTATCTCGGTGTCCTATATATGTATATATAAATGTTGCGCATGTGGTCTTGACCGGTATTCGACAATGGAATTATTTTATCCCTTTCCCCTGAGTTTTATGCTGTGCTATCCCTACTGATCGTCCCTGGATGCTCCATCATTTCATGATGTATGATCTAATGTATTTTCTATTACTCCTATGAAGTATTAGGTGGTATGGTATGTCGGTTGATCTGCTGTGAAGGGGTGAGCCTCCATCTGTTAAAAGGCCCAGTTATTTCACCGACTTTATTACTGTCTTAGTAATTTTGTTTGGAGTCTTCATATCATAGTCGGGGCCATGTCCCGACTTAGTTGGTATTTCTGGTTTTAGAAGCTATTCTTGACCGTTTTGGGTTGACATGGATATCTAGGTTAGAATCTTATATTTCATTTGATTTTTCTATCATTATTATTATTTTGGTTGGCTTCCACTGTTTATCTTTACTGTGCTCTAAAGGTTAGTCTAAGGGGGTGGTCACCGGCCCATGGTGGGATTGAGATACCCATCAAGACTAGGCCCTAGATGGGATCATGACAAGCTTAGTATTAGAGCATGGTTCAGGGTCACTGTGTCACGACTCATCCCAATGCCTAGTCGTGGTGGGTATCTCAAGTCCACCGAGGATCATAGACCACCCCCATTATCCATGCCATATAACTAGCAGCATAAAGAAGAAAATAAAACTAAGTTTCAAACATTAACAAAATAGATCTGAGTTCCAAACATATACCAAGATAGAGAAATCTATATCTAGAGGGATCTAAGAATCTGCAACACCATCCACCCGCACTTTGTCCACAAAATACTCTAAGAAACAAAACAACAATCAAAGTCGGGACATGCATTCGATCATAGCCAAACACCCACCAAAATAATCTAAGACAAACAAAGACAAGACCATGAAGTAAGGGCCTTTCAAAGAATTGAAGCTCACCACTTCAAATTTAACTATCGGACAATCTAGAAATCACCTATCACTGAATACAAAAAAGTCGAAGTGTCTCTGAACCCTGCATCGCATGAGGATACCATGTCCGAGGATGGTTAGTTGGGTGAGTGCTAGCATGAATTCAGGGAATTTACAAAATAATGCCATAATTAAGTCAGTCCAAAATCATTCAAAATCATATGCACACAATCATATACATACATATATATAACATGTCGGGATAGGGTACAAGGTTTAGCAAGAGATTTTAAATATTAACCTGGACTGCCTAGTTATCCCATTATCTAGGCACCTACAGACTATATGGGTTCTGCTCCACCTACTTAGAGAGCCCCAGTATGTGTTAGCCACATGAACCAGAGATATCCAAGGAAAACCAAGGAATTCCCCGGCCCCACGTCATTCTAGGATACATGAAAATATATAAGTGTGAACTATGAACTCAATCATCAAGACCCCCACACCGAAAAATGTGGTTTCCAGTGTTTGTTTACCCTAGGACTTACACATTCACAGTAAGATACACAACCTCCCATTAATTCTAATTAAAATAGTTTACAAATCCATTCATTAACCAAGAACCATTCATTATGGCATATGCCATTTGTATCGCCATACCAATTACGTTTGCAAGCTAATATCATTATGCCATTCTAATTATTCATCACGTTAGGGGAATGCCCCGACCCCTCATGTTTTAGAAAATTAAATTTTGAGAGAATTCCTCGGCCCACATATTTTATAATTAAGTCAACATATGGACATCAAGGCCTTCCAGAAAATCATTTGTATCCCATTTAGCTTTTTATGCTATGCAATAGTTTAACATAGTAAGCCAAACCATATGATCAACTATGTATCAAACCTAATTATGCAAGCGGGTTGAGGTTACATAATTTCCAAACCAATTCCAATACTACAAATCATTAATTTAGGGAATTCCATGTCCCTCAACCCATTGCACCATGCCCATGCACCCAATCAATTCAAAATCCATCAATAAAGCATTAACAATACATATAAAATCATGGAACCAACAATCATCCAAAACCTCAGCCGAAGTTCCAAAATAAACATTTAAAACCACATAAATATCGACATTGTATGCCATGAATAAAACACAAGTTTGTAGGGAAAAGATACATGCCTGAAAATATTGAGAATTAATGAGTGAAATCACCAATTGGAGCTCTAGAAGTCAAATACTTAGAAACCCTAGTTGTCTTGCATTGAGGATTTGATAAAGAAGAATAGTTCTTATATTATGATAATAGGACTAAAGAGTGTTTTAAATCGTGGTATAGAAGTTGGATGGGAGAAAAGACCATTTTGACCTTAATGAGAACGTCTAGGAAAACATATCCCCAGTAGCTACAGGTTACGTTACAACTCTTGACATCTAGGTACGAGTCATTTTGTTGGACTTGTAGTCTAGGCAGTGACTCAGGGAATCCTTACTATTAATCCTACGAGTTGTACAATATGACTAATAATATGACGTTACAACTCATAGGGTCCTAGTTGTACTCAGGACAGAAACATTGGCCAATCTACTGGTTTGGTCATGAGTCCCTCCATACCACCCGTGACCTCACCTTACAACTCATAAGGTAAAGATCATACATAGAACAATAACTTAGGCACCTACACTGGTCATGCTATGATTGTTGTCCTACAACTTATGAGTCTTTACGACTCGTTAGGCGAGTCATTACCTGGGAAGTGAGCACAAGAGTCAAGAAATTTTCAGAGGCAAAATTCTGGGGTGTTACATCCCCCTCCCCCTTGGATCATTCATCCCTGAATGAGGAGTCAAGGCATCCATTAGCATGATTGTAATATAGGAAAGCAATCACAAAATGCTTAACAAAGTCAAAAAACAAAAAGAGTGGGAAATTTCATACCTTAAGCACGATTATCCAGCCTGGGGAACAAGAATGAATATCAAGACTTCATGACCTCTTAAGGCTCCCAAGTAGCTTCCTCCACCTTATGGTTCCTCTAAAGGACTTTTACCGAAGCCATTTCCTTAGTCCTCAAACAACGAACTTTCCTACCCAAAATCTCAACTAGGACGTTATCGTAAGACAAGAAGTTTGAATTACCAACACTCTCAGTAGGCACTACCAAAGAAGGATCACCTATAAATTCTTCAACATTGATACATGGAAAATCACATAAATAGGACCTAAAATCAAAAGGAAATCCAATTCATATGCAACATTTCCTACTCTCCTCAAAATCATGTATGGGCCAACATAATAGGGACTGGTCTTTTCTTTCTTCCCAAATCTCATCACTCCTTTCATAGGAGATATCTTCAAGAACACCCAATCACCAACTTCAAACTCCAACTTTCTTTGCCTTACTTACAAAAAGGACTTTTGGTGACTCTGAACAGTCTTAACACTAGTCCAAATCACTTTCACCTTCTACATGGCTTGGTGAACTAATTCCAGACCAAACAATCTAGACTCACCAACTTTAAACCACCCAATAGGAGAACTACACCTCCTATCATAAAGAGACTTGAAAGGATCAATCCTAATACTAGAGTGACAACTAATATTGTAAGTAAAATCGATGAGAGGCAAATGATCCACCCAACTACCTCCAAAATCAATCACACGGGCCCTTAATATATCTTTCAAAGTCTTAGTAGTCCTCTCCGCTTGTTCATCCATCTGAGGGTGGAATGTAGCACTAAGGTTCACTCTTGTGCCCAAGCCTTAGTGAAATAAATACCATAAGCGAGAAGAGAACTGCATACCCCAATCAAAAATAATGAAAACTGGGCACCATGCACTTTGATGATCTCATGAATAAATAATGTAGCGTAATTATATTTAGACTAAATAGTCCTCATAGGCCAAAAGTATGCAGAATTAGTCAACCTATCCACGATTAACCAAATAGAATCGTGATTCCGAGTCCATAGAATACCAGTAAAAAAATTCAAATTGATCACCTCCCACTTCCACATGGGCAACTCAATCTCTTGAGATATATTGCCTGGCTTCAAGTGCTCAACCTTCACTTGCTGACACACCATACACTTAGCCATGAAGTTAGCCACATACCTCTTTATATTGTTCCACCAATAGATCTCCTTTAATTTATGATACATCTTTATTAAATCAGGATGAATTTTATATCTTGACTAGTGAGCCTCAGCCACCCTTTCTCGCAGCCCATCAACAACTGAAACATACAACCTACCTTGGTACATCAAGGTACCATCTCTACCAATATCAAATTCCATGACCTTCTATTGACCCACATAATCCTTAATTTGCATTAAGATGGGGTCCCAGATCTACTTCTCCTTCACCTCTACACTAAGAGATGATTTCACCACCTCTTGTACAATACACCTCTATCCTTAGAATAAAAAATATAAACTCTAAGATTAGCCAGTTAGTGAATATCCTTTACCAATCCCTTTTTCTCCTAATCAACACGAGACAAGCTACCTAAGGACAACCTTCTAAGAGCATGAGCAACCACATTAGCCTTACCTAGATTGTAGTGGAGCATCATGTCATAGTCCTCGAGCAACTCAAGTAATCTCTTTTGACTAAGATTCAACTCTTTCTGGGTAAACACATACTACAGGTTTTTATGACCTGAATAAATATCAACATGAACACCATATAGTTAATGGCGTTAAATCTTCAATGCAAACACCATGGTTGCAAACCCTAGATCATGAGTTGGATAATTCCTTTCAGGAACCTTCAACTACCTAGAAGCATTAGCTATAACCTTACCATGCTATATCAATCCACAACCCAGTCCTATATAGGATGCATCACAGTACACAACAAAACCATTAGTACCCTTGGGCAAACTCAATACCAAAGCAGAAGTCAACTAATCCTTCAGCTTCTCAAAACTACTCTCAGAAGCATCGGACCACAAAAACTTCACCCTTTTCTAAGTCAACTTATTCAATGGAGAAGCAAAAGAAGATAATCTTTCTACAAACAACTTATAATACCTAGATAAACCTAAGAAGCTTCGAATATCAGTTTGAGTCATTCGTATAGGCCACTTCTTAATTGCCTCAACTTTCTGTAGATCCACCACGATCACCTTATTGGAAACAACATGACCCAGGATGATCTAAGCATTTAACCAAAAATCACACTTCAAAAATAAGGCATACAATCGGTGATCCTTAAGAGTCTACAACACTACTCGGATGTGACTGTCATGATCCTCCTCAATCTTTAGAATATATAAGGATATCATCAATAAACACGATGATAAACAAATCAAAAAATGCCTAAACATCCAGTTCATGAGATTTATAAATGCAACCAGAGCATTAGTCAACCTAAATGACATCACCAAAAATTACAATGACCATATCAAATTTAGATGGCAGTCATAGAGATATCTACCTCCCTAATATTTAACTGATGATAACCCGACCGAAGATCAATCTTAGAAAAGTATCTAGTGCCCTGGAGCTAGTAAAAGAGATCATCTATCCTAGGAATAAGATATTTATTCTTCACCATCACCTTATTCAATTGTTAATAATCTATACGCATTCAAAAGGAACCATCCTTATAATGCACCAAAAGTATGGGAGCACCCCATGGGGATACACTAGGATGGATGTAACATTTATCAATCAAATCTTTTAACTTCTCTTTAAGTTCTTTCAACTTAGATGAAACTATTTTATATGGAGGAATATAGATAACATAGGTATCTGATAGAAGATTATTCCCAAAATCTGTTTCCATATCAGGAGAAATATCAGAAAGATCATCAGGAAATACCTCAAGAAACTCATTAACAATAGGGACAGATTGTAAGGAAGGAACTTTAAAAGTAGAATATTTAACCTAAACTAGATGATAAAGACACCCCTTGGAAATCACCTTCTGGGCTCTAACATAGGAAATAAATCTTCTCTTAGGAACTATAAAACTCGCCTCCCACTCTATTACTAATTTATTAGGGAATTTAAAACTAATTTTGTAGATCCTACAATCAAGAGATGCATAGCATGAGTAAAGCCAATCGATCCCTAAGATCACATCAATGGCTACCATATCAAACTCTATCAATTCCACCATGGTTTCCCTACCACAGATAGACACCACATAACCCTTATAGACTTTTCTAGCAATAATAGAATCACCAACTAAGGTAGACACAGAGAAAGGATCTAAAATACACTGAAGAAAAAAACTAAAATGAATAGCCACATAAGGGGTCACATAAGAAAGATTTTCCCCAGATCAAGCAAACAATACACCACAAGAGAAAAGTTATAATGTACCAATGAAAACATCACAAAATGCCTCAAATTCCTGACAGGTAACAAGGGCGTAAAGATGATTCCAGCCAGTGTAGGTACCAGATGTAGGACCTTTTAGTGCAGGAGTTGGAGAAGTAGCAACCAAAACCTTATTAGCTCTAGTAGAAATATTTGTTAATAGATAGTTCCTCTGAATATAACTATGCTAGCCATATTTGAAACATAGATTCCTTCTCTCATCACAATAACCATGGTGCAACTATCTACAAAATCTATAAGGAAGATGAGGTGGGGTTGAATAAGATCCAATAGCCTGAGATTAGGAACCCTAGTTTTAAACCATTGTTAGTTTGAAATTGACGATCACCAGATGACTTAGGATATGGAGAACTAGCAATAGAATATTAACCCGAGTTTCTTGAAGTCCTCTTCTTTCCACACTGCCTACCATCTCTACAACTCTTCTGTTGGCCTCCACCCTACTTTGAATATTTGAACTTCTTATTCTAACTCTTTCCTGTTTATACTTATTTCTTATTTTCATCTTTAACCTGTTGCTTATACGCCATGAGCCTAGATATATCCATGTTATTATTTAATATTATGGCCTTAAACTATAGTACAATGTCTTGAGACAAACTCGAAGTAAACTTCTTAATTCTCTCCCTCATATTATATATAATCTCAGGGGCATAACAAAATAGCTAGTGGAATTTCAAAGCATAGTCTTTTACAGGCATCTTTCCCTACTTCAAGTTCACAAACTTGTCGGCCTTAGACTCCTTCAACTCCTAAGGAAAGAAGCGATTAAGAAAAGTACCAAAAAACTCCTCGTACATACCCTGGTTAGCATCATTAACTCTCAACTACTCCTCATACCCACTAATTTGCTACATTATTTAACAGGTAAATGAAAAACTCCATACCCTCCACATTAGTGACATACATCATCCTAAATATCATCTCTATTTCATTGATAAACCCTTAAGGATCCTCCTTAAGCTTAGAGAAAGTGACGTTCAGAGGATTAAACCTCATAAACTAACTAACTCTAGTGTCCTCAGTAGATGGAGCAATAAAACTAACACAATCAAGTTGATGAGACTGGGAAGTCACTTACTAGGTCAGTAGATAAATAGATCAATGGAATTTGATAGTAGAAATATCTCATTAGGGTGGTGGGGCTTGAATATCATCAGCCCAAGAATCTTAAGAGGGAACGGTAGGGATTGGGGGAACTCCATGTGTGCAGTAAGGAGCAAGGACCCTAGACCAGGTTTGTACTCCATAAATATAATGAGTTCTATCCTATAATACCTCGTACTTCTATCTATCTTAAATTTATACCAAAGATGTCGAAGATATTCTTTAAAGATGAATACACTTTTATATATGTGGAAAATTCAATAAGCCTTCCATCAATACCAAATTCACCTAAATCCGACACCCAAGCGAAGAGTTAGAGCCTTTTTAGTGACACATTGTATCACCTAAGCCATCAGTATATCGCGGAGAAACTTAAATGGTACTTGTCAATTTCTAGTGTTTCTTTATGACAGTGGCACATTGCACCAAAGGAATAGTTCAGAATTATCCTTTTCAATTGTTCCAATATTATACGACCATATCGCAGTGAGATTCCAGGTCACGTCCAAGTTGACAATGCAATTGTACTATGTCATGCCACCATACAATTTTCCAATTGTCACTTTCTAGAGACACGGTGTGATAGCGCTATGTCGCACCAGGGGTCCAGTCGGAAAATTATTACAAAAATTAAAATATGTGTCTAGGGTTAAATGGGTCTTTTCCCATGATTTTATTCAACCCAGATATGGGATTTATGCCCTAAAAACGTCCTTAGCTACTTATTATTCACTTTTTCCTCGATATCAAGAACATTTTCTCTTAATAAAACAAAACCCTAGCCCTTGAAAATCAATATTAATCTCAAGAAATCCATCTAAGAACTCTAAATACCTTCAAGGTTTCCTTTCTCAGGTATGCATAGTGTTTATTCATGAATTCTTTTCATCTATGAAGCCCAAGAATCAAATTTTAAACTACTATGAATTATGATATACATTCTATGCGTTTATTATGTTCATGTGGTTGTTGCTGTTGTATGATTCCCAAGTTTGAATCATTACGTTTTTTATGAAAATATGTTAGCATGTGAGTTAAAAACCATGAATTTTAGTTGGTTATTATATGTTAATTTGATGATTATGCCATGACCAGTCATGCACCCTAAGTGTTTGAAAGAATGATTAAGAGACTAGAAATTATGTAATATGACTCAATTGTGACGTAAGTAAAGGATTTATGTTTTACCCTTAGAGTATGAAATAATGACATTGAGTATATGCATTCCTACCATGTACAAGATTATGAAAAGCATGTACTTCATGAAATACCCAACATATTGTATTATGGATTGTTGATGCTGGTCGTGTATTCAAGAATGTCATGCCTTGCCAGTTTCCTTCTATCGAGTCCTGTGGGTACTTGTACCCTACAATTTAGCTATGTGCCTTGAGCCAGTGTCATGTTTTCATTATATCCTTAGTAAAGATATGTTCAGTAGAATTTAGTCAGTCATGTGACTCAGGAAAACTTAGTAAACTCAGTAATCCCAGTAATCGCAGAAAGCTCAGTACTTCAGTAATTTTATAGTATTTTCGTCAGTCAACGAAACACAATGAAATCAGTCTAGTTAGTTCAGTTAATCATGTTCAGTGTCTATTTAGAATGGAGTACGATTTAGCACTGAGAGAGCCCAAGGATGAGGACACACACTGACAATTAAGGGTGTGAACCTTAGAAGCAATCCTTGCATTCCAGAACCATGTAGCTAGCATAGGTTGAGACATCAACATGGATAGATGAGGGTTGATGAGGTGGATAAACACTGTAAGATAAGGGTCCTACTGTTCTCTTTTGGGGATTCTGTAAGATGAGGGTCACTCAAAACTTGTCATTACTAGTGGTGCAGTATTGATACCCTTCCAATTAGGGTTACAGATTGGACCACAACCTAGCTATATTCCTTTATTTGGGGTATGTCAGTTAGATAACTACTTCCCTGAATTATAGTTTATGACTTAGTCTCAATAATAGAATAGATAGTTCTTCAGAATTCCAGGACAGTCAAATAGAGTCAACTCATAACAATATGAAACTCAGTTAGTTCCATCAGAACCTAGACTGTCAGATACAGTCACTCAATATCAGTTATATTAGTTATCAGTAATCAGACTCAGTAATCAGTACCATCACGAATTCAATCACAGTCACTTTTTCATGCATGTATTCTCACGTTCATGTTATATAGTCAGTTAACATTGTTCATGCACTTGAACCCTTTGCATTGAGACTACCTCACATGTATATAAGTACATTCAACAAAACTAATGCATTTGCGCTATGGTGTTTTATTCTATACCATAGGTTTAGAAGCACGAGCTCCAGAGCATCAATAGCATTCCAGTTTCAGCAGTCAGAGTCAGCAGTGAGTCCTCATCCTTTGAGAACATGATCATGAGTTAGTTTATTTTAGTAGTTGGGGTTAGTTGGGGACATGTCCCATCAAATCTTTATTCTAATAGTTTAGAGGCTTTTAGACTACAGTGTTTTCAGACTCAATGTTTTCAGATATTATTTTAGTTTTGGTATTGTCATACCACATTATTCAGATATTGTTTTATCAGATATTTATTAGTTTTGAACCTTATGGCATTTTTTAGTGTACTATTTCTACATTTATACAGTATATTATGCAGTTTTCAGATACAGATATCAGTCATGGGTTAGCTTGTGGTCCTTCAGGGTCATGAGCACCATATAGCATTCTAGGTACTAGATTTGGGGCATTACACATCCACATTGTCATCATCTGGTATAAAAGAGTTTCCAAAAAAATCAAATCTTTGGGGAGGCATGATGTGAAATATGAACAGTTAGAATTAGAGGAGATTTCAATGCCCTAAACTCTATAGCCCAAAAATAGAACACAAAAAAGGAACATTCCTAAATGACCTATAGTATCCCCTATAAGTGTGGTACGCTACACACCCATAAAAGTGACTCTACTTGAAATAGATTTGTGGACACACAATGATCCTAGACTCAGGCTCCCCACTAAGATTGTCATGACCCAAACTAGGGCCTAGGCAACTAGAACACAATAACTAGGAGAGAATGAATTCTAAACAAATAACAAGATAGAGCTAAGTTTCGAACATATAACAAGATAGAGTTGAGTTTCGAACATATAACAAGATAAAACTGAGTTCCAACTATATAAAAAGATAGAGAAATATATATCAAGGGGGATTTAAGAATGAACAACATAATCCACCCACACTTTATCCACAAAATCCTCTAAGAAACCAAATATCAACCTAAGTCAGTACATACCCTGACCGTAGTGAAATACCCGCCAAAATAGTCTAAGATATAAATAAAGACAAGAACATGAAATGATGTCCTTCCAAAGCATGAAAGCCCAATACTTCAAAGGTTACTCTCAGACAATCCATAAATCACCTATCACTATGCAGGAAAAGTAGAAGTGTTTTTTAAGCTGAGCACTAGTATATAACATACGGAAGGCAAAAAATAATGCCATGATCAAGTCAGTCCAATATCATTCAAAATCGTATGCACATTATCTTATACATATATATAATATGTCAAGATAGGGAAAAAACTTTAGCATGAGATTTAAAACATAAACCTGGACTGTGTAGTTATTCCATCATCTAGGTACCCACAAACTATATGGGTTAAGCTGTCTCTGTTGAATGGGCCCTAGTATGTGTTAGCCACCTAAACCAGAGATATCCAAAGAAGAATAGGGATGCCCCGACCCCACATCATTCTAGGAAATATGAATATATATATAAGTATGAACTGTGCACATAGTTGTCAAGACCCCCACATCAATAAATATGGTTTATAGTATTTATTCTTCCTTTGACTTACACCTCTAGTATGACCTACACAACCCCCTATTAAGCCCAATTGAAATAGTTTACACATTCCTATTTATTAACCATGAATTATCATTTATGGCATATGCCATTGGTATGGTCATACCAATTATACTTCGAGCTAATATCATTTTTCCATTCTAATTATTCATCACCTTGGGGAATGACCCAACCCCATAATTTAGCAAGTCCAATTTTGGGGGAATGCATCAACCCTTATAGTTTATAATTATGTCAACACATGGCGAACATGTCAATTCCAAAAATCATTTGCATTCTATTTAGCCTTTATGCAATGCAATAATTTAGGATAGTAAGCCAAACCATGTGATTAACCATATTCAAAGCCAATTATGCAAGTGGATGAGGTTACATAATTTCCAAACCAATTCCAATACAACACATCATTTTTTTAGAGAAATGTCATGACCTTCATCCCATATTACCATGCTCATTCACCCAATCAGTTCAAAACCTATTAATAAAGCATAAACAATGCATACAAAATCTTTGGAACACCATCTAAGCAACAATCATCAAAAACCCTCAACCCAATTTCTAAAATCAACATATAAAACCACATAAATATCTATATTGCATGCCATGAATAAAACATAAGTTTTTTTAGAAGAGATACATGCCTAAATGTAATGAAAATTATGGAGGGAAATGACCAGTTAGGCTCTAGAAGCCATATCTTTATAAACCTTAGTTGTTATTACCTTTGGTATTTTAGAGAGAAAAATAGTGCTTATGTTATGATAATTAATAATAAAAGGGATAAAGAGTATTTCAAGTCATGGGATAGAATTTGAATGGGAGAAAAAACTAATTTTCCCTTAATGAGAACGTGTAGGAAAAATTGTCCAAAGTCTCTATGGGCTATGTCACGACTCATGACGTCTGGGTATGAGACATTTTCTAGACTCATAGTCTAGGTAGTGACTCAAGGCATCCTTATTGTTTACCCAACGAGTTATACAATATGACTCGTTATATGACATTATGACTCATAAGATCCAAGTCATACTCAGGATAGAAACATTGACCAATCAATTGGTTTGGTTATGAGTACATCCATACGAATTTTGACCTCACCTTATGACTCATATAGTAGAGGTCATAATAAGAATAGAAACTTAGGTAGCTCACTGGTTAGGCTATGATTATGGTCCTACAACTCGTAATAAGTCTTTATGACTTGTTAGGCAAGTCGTTACATAGGTAATAAGCATAAAATTCAAGAAATTTGAAAGGAAGAAATTTGGGGTGTTACATGTTGGATGTCTATAAATACCTATTGAGTAGATTACCTTTTATAGGTATCTAGTATGCCACACTTATAAGGGAGAGTCTACAAGGCATTTAGGAATGTTTCCTTTTCTTGTGTTCTATTTTGGGCTATAGAGTCTAGGTGTCATGATACTTCTCTAACTTCTATCTTTCTTGTATTTTAGATCATGCCTCTTAAAAATCTGATAGTCATAGAAACTTTGCTAGAATCTCTATCCCATTAGAGGAAAATATGGAGGAACTAGCCATATTTATGGAGTGCAGACCTAATCTAGGGTCCCTACTTCTAATTGTACTGCACCGCATGGGTCCCTATAAATCCCTATTATTCCTTCTCAAGTTTACCTAGTGATACTTATTCCTAGATTTCCTAAGGAGATATCTCTAATGTAGAGTCCCATCAGTATATTCATATGCTTGCCCAACTAGTGGTATCACAGTTCTGTTGACCTGATCATGTTGGTTCTGATATTAGTTCATCTACGATCACTCGGGTGGGCTAGTTTATGATGTTGAATTCCCCAACCTTTTATAGGCTTTAAGGTTAAGAAGGATCCTCAGGGGTTTATTAATTAGATAGAGAAGATTTTCAAGGTTATAAAGGTATGGATATTTCTACCTATTAGTTGAAAGATATGTCTTATTAGTGGTATGAGGAGTGTGAATTAATGATGGGTGATGAAGATGAGTTGACAAGGAAGGATGACATTTTAGGTGCATTTCTTGATTAATTTATTCCTAAGAAGTTGAGGGGAGCTAAGCCAAAAAAATTTCTAAAATTAAAGCAGGAAAAGATGAGTGTTAAAAATTATGCTCTGGCGTTCCAACAACCATCTCATTATGCTCCATAGACATGAGGTGTAGAATGAGGAAGTTTGTTTCTGGTTTTTCCCATGATTTGGTGTTAGAATGTAAGATTTCTATGTAAGATAATGATATGCACATATCCCAATTGGTGGTTTATATGAGTAGGTTGAGGATAAGAAAAACAAGTAGATAGAGATATGAGAGGGGTAGAATAAGAAGTGTAAATATTCAGAGCAGGGTAAAAATTAGCAAAATAATGGGAGAGATGGTAGACAATGGACTAAGAACAAGATTTGGGGAAATTCTTATTTGACAGCTAGTTCTCCTTATCATAAGTCATCAAGTGATCTTCATTTTTAGGCTACCAGTGGTCCAATAGCATAGGGTGCCCAATTTTAGATTAGTGAATCTCAGTTGTCCCTACCTTATCTACCTTCCAAATTTTTTAGATAGCTTCACCATAGTTATTGTATCGAGGGGAGGAACTTGTGTTTTAATTATGGTCTGTGGGGTTATCTACAGCAAAATTATCCTATAGATAATGTTGCCACAGGACCTAATAAGGTTTCGATCACAACTTTTTTGGCTCTTGTACCTAAAAAAAGCACTTTAGGACCAATAATGGCTAAAATTATCTCTATGCACTTGCTACTCCTCAGGAATCTAGGGCATCTCCCGATGCTATTGCTTGTATATTACAACTCTTCTCTCGTGATGTTTACTATTTGATTGATCCAGGTTCTACCCTATCTTATGTACCACTTTATATGGCTATACATTTTAGTTTTGTAGATGAAAATATTCACTATTGTTTCTAGTCGATGGGTGATTCTATCATTGCTAGAAAAATCTATAGAGGTCGTGTGGTGTTTATCTTTCATAGAGAGACATTGATGGATTTGATAAAACTTGATATGGTGGATTTTAATGCAATCTTGGGTATGTATCAGCTTTATTCGTTCTATGCTTCTCTGTATTATAGGATCCAAAAAGGTTAGTTTCTATTTTCCTAATAAACCTATAATTGAATAGGAGGGGATTTCTTTAGTGCATAAAGGGAAGTTTATTTTTTATCTTAGAAATTACAAAATGAAATCCAGAGAGTGTTTGTATCATCTAGTTTGGGTCAAGGATTCTAACTCTGAGGGTCCCTCTTTGCAATTTGTCCCTATTCTCGATGTCCTTCCTAGAATTTCTCCTGATAGGGAAATAGATTTTGAGATTGATCTTTTATTGGATACCCATCCCATTTCTATTCCTCCTTAAAGAATATCTTAGGCTAAATGAAAAAAGTTAAAGGAGTAGCTAAAGGATCATCTTGTTAAAGGTTTCATTCATTTTTGTATTTATTCATGGGGTCTTGTGCTATTCATGCAAAAGTAAGATAGGTCTCTTCAAATGTGTAAAGAATATCGTCGTTGAACAAGGTTATAGTGAAAAATAAGTATCTTCTTCCTTGGATTAATGACCTTTTTGACCAACTTTAGGGTTCTAGATATTTCTCTAAAATTGATCTCCATTCAGGCTATCACCAGTTGAAAACTAGGGAGGTTGATATTCCCAAAATTACTTTAAACACCCAAAGTACAAGTTGACTTCTTCACCTATTTTAACCCTGCTCGTGGGTCCTATTGTGTTTTTTTGTAAATTATGATGTGTCCCATTTGGGACATGGAAATATTTTGATGCAATATGGTAAGGTTGTGGCCTATGATTCTAGAAAGCTTAACTTTTATGAAAGAAATTACCTGACTCACAATCAGGATTTGGCGACTATGGATTTTGCTTTAAAAATCAAGTTCCATTATATGTATGGGGTGTATATGGATATTTATTCAGGCCATAAGATCATGTAGTATGTGTTTATGCAGAAGAAATTGAATATCACGAAGAGGCAGTGACTAGAATTACTTCAGGATTATGGCATAAGCCTTTACTACCATCAAGGTAAAGATAATGTTGTTGTCGATACTCTTAGAAGGTTATCTATGTAGAGACTATCTCACATTGATAAGGAGAAAAAAGGGTTGGTAAAGGATATTCATAGGCTTTCTAACTTTGGAGTTCATCTCTTGGACTCTAAGAATAGAGGAGCGATTGTTTAGGAAGTGGTTAAATCATCTCTTAGTACGGAGGTGAAGGAGAAGAAGATTTTAAATTGGATACTTATGTAGATTAAGGATGATGTAGGTCACAAAAAAGTTATGGGTTTCAACATTGCTGGAGATGGAATCTTAAGGTATCAATGAAAGTTGTGTGTTCCTGATATTGATGGGTTATGGGAAAGGATCTTGACTATGGAAAACAAGTCAAAAAACAAAGTTCATTCAGATTCAACTAAGATGTATCGTGACTTAAAGGAAATATAAAAGTGGAATAATATGAAGAGAGATGTGGAAAATTTTATGGCTAAGTATATAGTTTATCAATAAGTCAAGGTTGAACATTTGAGGTATAGTGGCATGCCTAAAGAGATAGATTTGACCATGTGCAAGTTGGAGATCATTAATATGGACTTTATTATAGGTCTTCCATAGTCTCGCAATCAATATGGTTATATTTGGGTCATTGTGGATAAAATTACTAACTCTGCTCACTTCTTGCTTGTGAGAACTAACTACTCGAGAGAGAATTATGACATGTTCTATTTCGGTCATTATTGATAAAATGGATTACTTTGGATTTCATTTCTTGGACTCTAAGGATAGAGGAGTGATTGTTCAGGATATGGTTAAATTATCTCTTGGTGCTGAGGTAAAGAGAAAACAAGTTTTGGATCTAATACTTCTACAGATTAAGGATGATGTTGGTTAGCAAAAGGTTATATCTTTCGAGATTGGGGGAAATAATATTTTAAGGTATCAAGAAAGGTTATGTGTTCTTGATGTTGATGGGCTACTGGAAAGGATCTTGACTTAGGCTCACAAGTTTAGATATATAGTTTGTTCAGGCATTTGAGGCTTAGTAGAATGTCTCAAGAGATAGATTTGACCATGTAGAAGTGGGATATGATTAATACGAACTTTGTTACAAGTCTTTTGTGGTCTCAAAATTAGTATGATTCTATTTGGGTCATTGTGGATAAAATGACTTAATCTGCTCACTTCTTGCCTTTGAGAACTAACTAGTGGGGAGAGGATTATGCTAAGTTGTTCATTCAGTACATAGTTAAATTACATGGAGTATTTGTTTATATCATTTCATACCGAGGTATGTAGTTTCTTTCTCACTTCTAGAGTTTATTTCAGAAAGGTTTGGGTATGTAGGTAAACCTTACACTACTTTCCACTCTAAAATGGAAGGATAAGTAGAATGTACCATTCTGACTTTGAAGGATACGCTAAGGGCCAGTGTGATTAATTTTAAGGGAAGTTGGGTTGACAATTTTCCTCTTATTCAGTTTGCTTTCAATAATAGTTACTATTCTAACATTCAGATAACTCCTTTTGAGGATCTTTATTGTAAAAGGTGTAGGTCTCCTATTGAGAGTTTTGAGGTAGGTGAGACTAGGTTATTTGGCCCTGACTTGGCTCACCAAGTCATAGAGAAGGTGAAAGTAAATAGGAAAAAACTTAAGACTGCACAGATTTGCCAAATGTCTTATGTTGATGTGAGGAGAAGAGAGATAGAGCTTGAAGTAGGTGATTGGGTGTTCTTAAGGGTTTCTTCTATGAAAGGAGTCATGAGATTCAGGAATAAAAGGAAGCTTAGTTCCCCTTACATTGGTCCATATCATATTGTAAAGAGAATTGGGAATTCGGTTATGAGTAAAATTTACCAACGAGTTTGGCTTCGGTTCATCCTGTTTTCCATGTTTCTATGCTGAAAAAGAGTGTGGGTGATCCTTCTTTGATAGTTCCTATCAATGGTGTTAATGGTATGAATTCTTTATCTTGTGAGAAAGTTCCGATTGAAATATTGGATAGGCAAGTTCGTAGATTAAGCACTAAGGATGTAGCTTTGGTGAAGGTTCCTCGTAGAAACCAAAAGTTGGAAGAAGTTATACTGGAAGCTGAAGAAGAAATGAAGGCCAAATAATTTTTATTATTCCCAACATTGGATGCTTAAGGTATAATTTTCATTTTCCCTCCTATCGCATTCCAAAACTGTCCTTAGATTCTATTATTTTATTTTTGTTATCATGCTAAAAGTTTCTTAACTCATCATTTGGGTATGAATGATCCAAAGGGGGGATAATGTGAGATCTCAAAAGATTTCAACCCTTTATTTTTGACCCTTTCGCGTGGTAATGTCAATTTTTAACTTAAATTATGTTAAGGGGTGTTAAAAGGGTAATTTGGAAAAGTTTTGGAATTTTCAAAAGGGGTCTGGGGCCATTTTATTACCCCGAGGTAGTAAGCCTCCGTGATCGTAGTGTCCCATGACACTTAGCCTACGTGATAAGGGTGTGGCGCAGAGGCTAAGCTTTGCGATAGCGGCATGCGATGTCAGTATGCATTTTTAAAAGATCAAACTCTACTTTTTTTCTTCTTTCACTCCCCAACTAAGAAACTTCAAGGGTTACACAAAGAATTCACCATTCAAACTCTTCAATTTCTCTTTAAATTCTTGTACATTTCAAGCATATTTCTTATTTCCTAACTTGAGTTTTACATTGTGTCATTTATTTAATCACTATTCATCTGTTTTGAATTGATGGATTTGAAATTGAGTTGAGGGCTTTTGATTTTTATTACTTGAATTACTTTTCCCATGTTTTTAACTTGTCATTCACACTTTAATCTATGTTTTGGGGACTGAATTGGTTTTCCCCAATATGAGGATACCATATTTGAAAAAAATAAAAATAAACACTCCTTAGTTAATTATTGGGTTTATGTGCAAACTATTTTTAACTCAGGCTTAAAGAAAATTGTGTAGCTCATCGTGATGGTGTAATCCTGAGGGGACCAACACAGGAAACCATATTTGACAGCATAAGGGTCTATATGACCGTGTGTCTTGATACACCCTATCTTCTTGATGGCTATCGCCTCGGTGTCTTTAGCCTTTTCTCAGTTTCCTTGGTTCCTGTAGATAACATGCATTAGGGCCCTTTCAGTAGGGGGAGCTGAACCTATATAGATTTTGGGTTCCTTTAGGATGGAGTAAGCTACACAGTTCAGAATAATGGTTTAAACTCTTATGTACATGACCCTTGTCCCTATCCCGACATCCTATATACAAATATATAAATGTTGTGCATATGGTCTTGATTGGTTTTGACAATGGCATTATTTTATCCCTTTCCCCTGAGTTACATGCCAGTGTTTGCCTCACTAATCATCTCTGGATGTTGTATTGTTTCTTGATGTAGATTCTAAGGGTATTGTTGTTACTCTTGTGCAGTGTTAGGTAGTTTGGTACATCAGTTGTTCTTTTGCGAAGGGGGGAACCTCGATCTTCCGAAAGGCTCAGTCATTTTACTAGCTTCATTATTGTCTTAGAATTTCTTTTTGGACCCATTTGGGATAGTCAGGGGCATGTCCCAACTTGGTATTTTTGGTATTTTTGGTTTTTTAGGGTTTTTGTGAAAAATTTTGGGATGACATGGATATCTGGGTTAGACTCTTAGATTTCATTGGATTCTTTTTATCATTATTATTATTTTAGTTAGCTTCTGTGGGTTAGCTTCTTTTTATCGACCATTGTGATGTTGGTTTGAGTCATCATGCCATTCTTATTGAAGGCTTGAGCCATCAAACTCCATGTTGTTTGAATAATTTATGTCAGTTATGAGGATCTCCCACAGAAAAATAGTACACTAGAAACTAAGTGTAAAGGCTCACAGTTTTGTTCATATATTGTTTTATGAGTTATTCATTATGAGATTACAGCTTTTGATTTTACTTATGATTATGGTGAGTCCGTTCACACTTGGCCTGCTTGATTTGAAAGTATATTCAGCTTTAGTTTTACTTATTCTACAGAAAAGACAATTTCAGAAACTAAGTATAGTGACTCATCTAATTTATCAGATTATGCTTTGTTATTCATGTTTTACGATATTTCATCTTTTAATTTATTTCAGTATCTTGGTGAGTCTATTTAAACTTACCATGCATGTTTTGAGATTATGCATTGATTCAGTTTACTTATTGTATTCACCCTTACTTACTCAGTAAATTCCAGAAGTACTAACCACATATACATCATTGTGTATCTTTTTTCATAATTTAGTTACCAATTGTATCCCACAATATTATGGTAAGGCAGTTCACAACTTCTAGGTAATAGGTGATGAATTCTCTTCATCCAAGGACTCTAGTTAGTCGATGAAATCAGTATATTATTTTTATTCGATCATATTGATTAGGAATAGTTGGGGGTCATGTCTCAGCTATCTATAGTCAGTATTAGTAGAGTGTTCATAGACAGTAAGTTAGAGTTAAAGTATTCAATTTTTGTTTCCTTTTATATAATCGGTGTTGCATGTTTTTGAATAGTATTTTATTAAATAAGTTTAGCTAAAGACTTCTCTTTCGCTTATTATTTCCAGTTTTATGTAATTTATTCAGTTGCTCATGAATTATGCTAGTATCATGGGTTAGCTAGGGATCACTTTTGGTTCTAACCATGATGTGAAATCTAGGGAGTAGTCTCGGGGCATTACAAACTTAGTAATAGAGCAGAGAGTTAAGTGTCCTAGGATGTTTGTAAAGCCATGTCTAGTAAAGTCTTATAGAATGATAAGGAGATGTTTGTACTTTTCTTTAAGAGGCTATTGGGCATATAAAAAATATTTATATTCTTTCATACTCCAGATCATGCAAGAAATTTGCTCTCTAATAAACTTTAGATTTGTGTGCTACTCAAAATCCACCAACTATGACTTATCCTTGAGTTGATGCAAGTAATAAATTCCAATTCCTCCTGATATGATGTTCTCTAATTTACCATCAGTAACTTAAAAAATCACACAAATTGCTTGAGAAGAACCAATTGGTGTGTTTTAAGTCCTTTAATTTTAAAGCTTATGGCCTTATCCATATGAGTTGTGTTGTTAAGACAAAATATGATATGTATCCAGATTCCTCGCTAACCCTTCATTAGAGATTTCACTCATGAAAAAAGAGAGTATGTACCCAGATTATTGGATAGAGTTTCCATTTAGTTATGTTGTAATGTAGAGTGTTTTGATCTAGAACAACCTCAGAGTTAGAAGTATGTATTTTGAAGTGTAGTTATAATAAAATTAATAGGTAGGGATTAGTTAAGAGTGTATTAAGGGATCTATGGATGCTATTTATTTAGGATTGAGGTTATATGTCTTTGGGTCTTAACTAAGAGATAGTGAGTGTGGTGTATACTTCATGGTGAAAGGTAGAGAAGGAGTTAGTAGCTAGGGTAACCTAGGGTATGCTTGTAGTAGGAGAGGAGTTCTTGATGTTATTTCATTGTGCTAGAAAAGTATTGTTTATTAATGAAAGTTTTTGTTGTTAAGGATTGTTAATGTAGACTTCCCATTGTGGTTGTGAAAAATAAATTAGTTGGTGCTTGTAGATCTAGTAATATAATTTAGATATATGGATGGATAAATAGTTATGATGCATGAAGAAGGATGTGCTAAGGGATTATAATAAGATTGACCATAAGATTGTGATTAGTTATTGTTATTTTGCGGCTCTAGTGGCCTAGTGTTTCTTGAAATTTTATTTTATAGCTGCCAAGCATAAATAGTATGTGAGATTGTGTTGTTAATCGTGTCTAGCACTAGATGCTAAGTTGAACCGTGGATGATCATTAGGGTAGAAATAGTGAATGCTTGGGACAGTGAGGCTAGTTGTAGAAATGGTGAGCCAGTAGTCTTGAATAATGTATGCAAGAGTTTAAGCTCATTTATTCGTAATTGAGTATGATGGTTTAGGTATGATGTAGATATGTACCCAAAGTGATATAGGTTACATTATTTTCTAAGATTATTAAGTATTATGTGTGCTTAGATAGTACCCTTGAGTCGCTAAGTGGGAAAAAGGCTAGTATAGAGTATATGTTGTTCCTATTAACTAAGTTAATAAGTTATGGTTAGATGATGCTAAGCCTTTTGATATAACTTTAATTCTTATGGTTTAGGGAAACATATAAGCTTAAAGAATTAATTTTAGTAACTTATGAAGTAAAAAAGGTAGATTGTGTATTTAACAAGGAAGGTATGTTTCCCAAGAAAAGTGTAAGTATATGATGATGATTATTAAAGCTAGATAGAGTTAAGGGTGGTATATAAGAAAGGAGTGTCCAAGAATGAAGTTATTATATTCCAATATAGTTTATCCGTGTGAGTTGAGTGTTCATGTGTAGATTGTTAAACTGATGAAATTATGGCTTAGTCTTAAGAATATTGAATAGGCCGATAGACTAAGAATGTTGGGTTTGATCTAAGGGGGAGATAATAAAGTGGAGAACCAAAATATGTTTTGTGATTTAGATTGTAGTGCATGTCAATAAGATTTGTGATGATATAGTGACCCATTCTTACTCTAGAGTATTCATTTCCTTGGATTTCAGTCATTACGGCACCCTATCCATGTCTTGTATGATAAATCCATATTTGTGACCAATGCTTATACAGTTATGCATATTCAAGTTTATTCTCAACTTTGAGTAATGAAGTAATAGAGTCACGCTGTGATCCGAGTCATCCCTCATAAATCTATGAGTTCCAGTCTTATGTTAAGTAAATTTTGATAAGTATGTACCCATATTTCAGATATGCATAGTTCCCAACACTTATGATATACCCCTAATGACTAGTAAATTTTTCTATGGTTGTCCTCAGTTTAGATGTCTTTAATTAATCCATACCTTTGGTACTTTATTCCTCAGGCACCAGCCTAATGACAAAGTTATGTATAACATTCTTTCATGATTTAGATCCTCATGTTCTGTTACTTCAGTGACCCTCCTTATATTAAGAAAGTGGTGATGATAATGAATGAAGAATGGTTTAAATCGGAGAGAGTAGATGTTCCCTCATAGATAAAACTTATTGAATTCTTGTTTTATCTAAGGCTATACGCTTGAAGAATGGATGAGGAAAATCTTTAGTATATGTCATAGTTAGTTGAGAACTTTTTGTCTATATTTTGATAATGGCAAAAAAATTTGATAGATGTATTAAAGAATATGGGGAAAATTACTAGGTGATTTGGTTAACTAAAATTTCATAGGTGGTTATAACGATAGGCTTGAATGTCATGTTGGTATATAAGTAGATGAATGCATGATGCATGATGTGCTAATGAATTCCTAATAAGAACTTGGAGTTGGTTATACAAGTTATAAGAAGTGTGATTCTTCAGATGAAAGTTCTAAAATAACATATGATATTAAATCCAATGGTTTAGACTAGTATTATGGTGTTGTGTGTAGTACCTTGTGACCACGAGTTAGGATTGAACACAGTGAATATATGTAGCTCAACTCAAACTTTGAAGGGAGGAGTCATAAACACCCATGTAAAGATTATAAGTTACATCAGATGTAGTATTCAAGAGGAAAAATATAGTTGATGAGAGTGTTTGAAAAGTGGTGTTAAGCTTGAGAGTTAATAGTTGCATTGCCTAAGGATTAGTAATCCTATTCTATCTTCTATTTTGTATGTCTATATTCCAAGTTATATAGTTGTATCCATGTTGTGATCCCTTATTTGAATTACTTACTCAAATCATGCCCAAAATTCTTCCCGTCGATTGTTATTAGAAGTTACGTTAAGGAGAGTCTGAGAAACTCATATTTCATTCTTAGTAACTCTTCGAAATTTTATTGTATTAGCTATCATTTTGCCATTCTATATATATGATTATGTCATGAATATTTCAATTGAGTTCTAAACTCTTATCAAGATTCAGTTCCTTATAATCAATTAAGTTATCTTAGAAATTAGCTTCATGGTAGAAGTTTTATCATTTCATCTCAGCTACATCCTTCATTAGAAAACATATCATGTCTACATTATTCGATATAATTCCAATGTTGTGTACCTATTCCATATGTATCATCTGAGTTAGTATCCTATCAAAAGGTAATTCCAGGTACGAGATAAGGTCAATTGTAGAAATTCAACTTCAAGATAGTAACTACATTTTTTTCTATTTGAATAACAGTCTTCATTCGAGGATGAATGATACCAAGGGGAAGATATTTTAATGCCCCACAAGATTATAAAAAAGTTTCCAACAATTTTTCATATGTTTAAAGGGTCCAAAGCAATTATGTTATATCATAGATAAGTTTCATGACCATTCACCTTGTGTGTAAAGTGTTTTCGATGTAAATCATGGCCATACGAAGCACTTAGAGAATAGTTGAGTTGAGAACATTTGTTATTGATTGAGTTTTAGAATTTGAGCCTACAAGGCTTAAATTTCAATGAGTATCAATTCTAGAATATATAGAATTTTGTACTCTCAATACCACAAAATTAAATATCTTCGAGTCTTGTTTCTAATGCATCCGATTTTACCTTAGTCTAATATTGGTGTAGAAAGTTATGCTCATTTTACCTGGGAGTGTCTGTCTGCCAGAAATTGACGACTAAGTTGATGAGTTGTCAACTAGTTGATGGGATGTTGACTTTTTCGTCAACCTTAGCCAAAATATGTCTAATTCAGCTAGAGATTAATGACTAAGTTGATGAGCCGCCAACAAACTGATGGGTTGTCAACTTAGTTGTCAACTGAGAAATTCTTGCAAATTTTTTAAAAGTTTCTTTATGGATGTTTGGTCTTTTACTCATCTCAAAGTCCATCCCCATGACTTAAATCACCCTATAAATGGTAATTTTACATTTATTCAATTTTTAAATGATCATTCTTTTCTCGACTCTATAGAGAAAGAAATTAGGGTTTCTTCCCAAAGACCAACTTCTAAGGATCCAATTTAAGTTTTTTTCAAGAACATTCATCAAGGTCATGTGTGTGGGATTTGAATAAGGATAACCTTTCATCTTTGTGCGTAAAATATTTGATTTTACAATTGAATTTATGAGATTTTAGTTAGGTTCATACCCATTTTTCATGTTTTTGAGATTATGGCATTATCATGTGATTTAAAGTTTAGTTTGCAGAAGAATTTAACTTTACTCATGCTTTTATATACATGAGTGCTATTATGAGATGAGTTTCATTATTTTGACCTAAAGTTTATTAAGTTAATAAAAGATTTCAATCTGAGCATTGAGTATTTAGTTTACAAAAAATTAGTTTACTAGTTTGATTTTTGAAAAGGCATTGCAGTAATATCGCAATTTTAGTTTTATATGAGATTACAGACATACTATGAAATTCCATAAGAAAAAAGAATTTGAGATAGAAATAGTATCATATTATGTTTTCAGACTTATCAGCTTATATGCCTATTTTAAGGTGAACTTCTTAGATACAGCAAGAGAGTAGTATCTAGCACCGAGAGGGGAATATTGGATTATTGCATTCTAGTTCCCAAAAACTACGTGCCACCATAGGTTATTCAGTTATATTATTCAGCTTGTCTAATTAGACATGTTAGGATGATCTCCATAGTTTTCCTCTATACCCTATCAAGGCATATCGAGCCGTTGAAGTGAGGGTTTAAGTCAATGTGTCATTGTCAGTAAGGCCTTGCATTATCAAACTCCATATTGCTCGCGTGGTTTATGTTGGTTATGATGATCTATAACAGAAAAGGAGTATTTTAGAAACCAAGAGTAAAAACTCACAGTTTTGTTCAGATATTGTTATATGAGTAAATCGTTATGAAATTTCAGCTTTCAGGTTTACTTATGATCAAGGTGAGTCCTTTTACACTAAGCCTATATTATTTAAAAGTATACACAACTTCATTTTTACTTATTCTACTGAAAAATGGTTTCAAAAACAAAGTGTAATGACTCACCCAATTTGTTAGATTATGCTTTGTTATTCATGTTTTATGATACTTTATTTTTTAGTTCATTTCAGTGTCTTGGTGAGTTTACTGACACTTAGCATGCATGTTATAAGATTATGCATTGATTCAATTTTACTTATTCATCCAAAAGTACTAACCACATTTACGTCTATATGGCTACATTATTTCATAATATAGGTACTAGTTGTTACCCATAATATCATGGTCAAAGCTTCCTGCTAGCAAATGATGAGTTCTCTTCATCTGAGGACTCCAGTCAATCTATACAATTAGTGTATTATTTTATTTAGTCGTATTGATTAAGGATAGTTAGGGGTCAAGTCCCAGCTGCCTATATTCAGTATTAGTAGAGGCTTCATAGATAGACAATTAGAGTTGAAGTATTTAGTTTTAGTTTCCTTTTGTATAATTAGTGTTATATGTTTTTTAACAATATTGTATTGAACAAGGTCAGTTAAAGACATCTATTCTACTTATTATTTGCAATTTTATGTAACTTATTTAGTTCCTCACGAATTATGCTACTATCATAGGTTAGCTTGGGATCACTTGTGATTCTAAGCATCGTGTGACATCCTTGGAGTAGTCTCAGGGCATTACAACTTCCCACTATCACTACAGTAGATATTTAGTTGTTGTAGTGGTACCACAGCGGTGGTATTTACTACTACAATGGTATTGATACACCGATAAAAATACTATTTTCATACTTCATCATCTTTAACCTGCCAACCTCCCCTCTTATGCTGGATTTTTTAGTTTTCTCCATAATTTTGAAAATTAAGCATATATCAGGATCAGAAAGTGTGAGTGAATGTTTTTTACACTAAAATAGGGGTATAAAATACTAAAAATCCAACCCAAATCAACAACATTGATATAGAAGATGACCTTTCATCTTTCACCCCTCCCATGGCTCAAATCTACCGTAAACTACATTAATCTTACATCCCAAATGTTGTAGTCATATTGAAAATGTAAGAGAACTTAGCATGACAGCACATACGTTCAAAAACACCACCAAAAAAGTCAAGTGCATCAAGTCTTACCCAAACCCACACGAATATCCTTATTCTAAATTAATTCAACAATTCTATAACAAGAAATACGTACAATAAGTTAAAGTGTAAGACTTTGCAAAATTTTAATGAGTTTATTTTTGATCCTCCTGCATTAGTGATGTCAATTTTCCACTTGAATTATAATTAAGGATGTTAAAAGGTTAATTAAAAAAAGTTTTGAAATTTTTTGGAAGGAGTTCAAGGCCATTTTGGGACTCTGAGGTAGTGAGCCTCCACGATAGTAGCATGCCATGACACTTAGCCTCTACAATAAGGGTGTGGTACGGAAGCTAAGCTCTGAGATAGTAGCGTTCTACATTTCTATTTATTTTTCATCCAATTTTGGTTGTTTCACTTGGGGTAAGGGGCTTTTTTTTATCCCTTAAATGACTTATAAACATCAAATTTACCCTTTTTCTTTAGTTTTAAAAGATCAAACTTCATTATTCTCTTCTTTAACTCCCAAACAAAAAATCTCAAGGGTTTTACAGAGAATCCATCCTTTAAGCTCCAAACTATAAATCTTTTTCAATCTCTTATAGATTTCAGACATGTTTCACATTTTGTAACTCCAATTTTACATTAAGGCAATTATTTAATCATTTGTTATATGATTTGAATGTATGGGTTTGAAATTAGGTTGAGAGATTTTGATTGATTATTAGTTAAATTATTTTCCCTATGTTTTAAATATGTATCTCATGTTTTAATTGATAGTTTTAGGGCTGAATGGGTGCATTATTATGAGGATTGGAATAGGGAAAATGGGTGTCCTCAATTTAAATGGAGTCTGGTTTGATAATGGCATTAACTTCAACCTTCTTTACTATCTTGATTTTAAACATGAATATTCACATGGTTTAACTTGTCCATTAAAGACATTGCTTTGCATTAAAGGATAAATAGATGAAAATGGTTTTTTGTTGCCCTAGGTGGCCATGGTTTTGAATTTAAATGGAACTAGGGAGTCAAATGATTGTACATACTTGTTTGGCATAATTGAATTAGCTAGCAAGCATATTCATATGATGATACCATGTTGAAAAATTCCTTAATAAGGACTCCTTGGTTAATGGTTGGTTTTATGTGAAAAATATTTTAGTTTGGACCTTAAGGAAATATTGTAGCTCATCATGAAGGTGTAGTCCTTGGGGGACTAACACTAGAAATATCATTTTCTGACATGGGGGTCTATGTGACTGTGTGCTTGGTTCACACTTTATAGTTTTAATGGATATCGCTTTGGTGTCTTTAATATTTCCTTGGTTTCCTCGTTACGTGCAGCTAACATGCACTAGATCCCTTTTAGCAGGCGAAGCTAAACCCAAATAGCTTATGGATACCTTTAGGATAGATCGAGCTACATAGTTTAGGGAAATAGTTAAACTCTCATGTTCATGACCCTTGTCCCTTTCTCGGCATCTTATTTATATATATATATAAATGTTGTACATGTGGTTTTCACTGGTTTTTTTTGCAATGCCATTATTGTATCCCTTTACCCTGTGTTACATCCTAGTGCTCGCACCACTAATCATCCTTGGATGCTGCATTATTTCATACTACAGGGTCTTAGGGATTTTCTGTTACCCTGTGCAACATTAGGTGGTATGGTACGTTGACTAATCTGCTTTGAAATGGTAAGCCTCAATCTTTCAGAAAACCCTACAATATCATTGGGTTCTTTTTATGTTTTGGGAATTGTAAATTCCTATATGTCATAGTTGGGGGTATGTCCCAACTTAGTTTGGTATTCTTAGTTTAGAGTCTTTGCGGACCAGTATTGGGTTGGTTATTTGTTTTGGAATCTTAGAATAATCACTTGATTTATCTGTCCTCTTATTATTGTTTTTGTTTTCTTACACTATATTCATTTATTGTGCTCTGAAGGTTAGGCTAAGGGAGTAGTCTCTAACCCACGGTGGGCTTGAGATACCCTTCAAGACTAGGCCCTAGTTCAAGTTGTAATATGCTTAGTATTAAAGCATGGTTTAGGGTTACTGGGTGTTCATAAAGTTGCATCGAGTCGAGTATCTTTTATGGGTGTGTAGCATGTCATACTTATAAGAGGAGTCTACAAGAAATTTAGGAATGTTTCCCTTTCTTGTGTTCTACTTTAAGCTATAGAGTCTAGTTGTCTTGAAACTTCTCTAAATTTTTTCATACTCACAGTTTAGATCATGCCTCCCCAAAGCTCTGATGATTGTAGAAACTCTATTGGAACCTTTTTCCTACCTTGGAAAGATGTGGAGGGAACTCGCCTTATTTATACAGTGTAGACCGCATCTAAGGTCCCTACTTCTGACAGAACTGCTCCACATGGGGTTCCACCAGTCCCTACTAGTCCTCCTTGGCATTTTGGGATGGTGACACTTATGGTCAGTTAACTCAAGGAGATATCCCTAATGCATAGTTCTGTCAGTCTATTCATATTGTTGCTCAACTAGTGGCACCACAGTCTCGTTAGTCTGATCATATTATTTCTTCTATTATTTTATCTAAGGTTAATTGGGTTCTCTAATTTATGAGGTTGAATCCCCCAACCTATATAGGCTCTAAGGTTGAGGAGTATCTCAGGGGTTTATTAATGAGATAGAGAAAATCTTTAGGGTGATGCATGCTACTAACTCTAGTAGTGTGGAGTTTTTTGTGAATTAATTAAATAATATATCATATCAGTGGTATGAGGAGTAGGATGAGATAAGGGGTGATGATGCTAAGCCGGTGATGTAGCATGACTTTTTAGATGCTTTTCTTGGTCACTTCTTTCCTCAAGAGTAATGAAGGATAAGGTTAAATAGTTTGTGAACTTAAACTAGGGAAACATGGGTGTCAAGGAGTATGCTCTAAACTTCCAGCAGCTATCTCATTATGCTCTTTAGTTGGTGTCTAACATGAGGTCTAAAATGAGAAAGTTTGCTTCTGGTTTATCTCGTGATTTGGTGTTAGAGTTATGGGCATATCTAAGATAGTAGTTTATATGCAATGGGTGAAGAATGAGAAAAAATAAATATGTAGAGATGGGAGAGAAGCAGAACAAAAGATTTAGATATTTAGAGCATGGTGCAAGTCTACAAAATAGTTAAAGAGATTGTAGATAGTGTACTAAGAAGAAGAATTGGGAAATTTTTATTCGACAGCTAGTGCTCTTTATCCTAAGACTTTGGGTGATAAAATTTGGTAGTGGTCCAAAGGAACAGGGTGCCCTATCCCAGGTTAGTGGATCTCCATTTACCCCACCTTATCTTCTTTATAGATTTTGTGGGAAGCTTCACCGTGGTTATTGCAAGGAGGGGAGGGATTTGTGTTTTAATTATGGTAAGTTGGGTTATCTACCGTGAAATTGTACTATATCTAAAGTTGTCACTAGTGCTAATAAGATTCTGATTGTCACTTCTTCAGCTCCTGCACCTAAGGATTCCACATTAGGTATTGTCAGTGACTGGAATTGTCTCTATGAACTTGCTACTCAACAGGAATCTAAGTCATCTCCAGATGTTGTCACTGGTATGTTACAACTCTTCTCCTGTGATGTTTACTATTTGTTTGATCCAGGTTATACCCTATCTTATATGACCTCTTTTATAACTATACACTTTAGTTTTGGTCCTGAAAATATTCCCAACCCTTTTTCTATTTCTACCCTTATGGGTGAGTCAATTATTACTAGAAATATCTATAGGGGTTGTGTGGTGTCCATCTTTTATAGAGGGACATTGGTTGATTTGATAAAACTTCATAAGGTGGATTTTGACTCTATTCTATCCCTAAAAGATGATACGACATTGTCGATAGATGTAGATGATACTTTGACAAGCATTTTAAAAGTTTTAATACAGCATTAGACTAGAGAGTCAGAGATAGATACCGAAGACCTTCAGAATCACCCAAAGAATTCAGGACCAAGCTCAGGATTTAGTTAAGATCTTGACTATTGTAGCCTTTTGAGGTTCAGCATTAGTGATCCAAGTCAGGTCACGGATCCCTCATAACCATGGATAACATTTGAGCCATTGAATAGTTCTCAGGCCAGAGTTAGATTGGTTGGTGTTTGTCAGAGTTTTTGACCAGTTTCTAAGTATGAGATTGTGTTTCTTGAGTGGGCCAGGCATATTTTTATGGTATATTCTTCTGAGCTGGACTTAGTTTATGGATTTATTAAGGCACTAGCATTGCCACTCCTTTTAGATTTAGAGAATATAATAGCAATTAGTTCTTCCTTCTCTTAGATTTTTTATTATGCGTAGGGCAGGAAGAGATCATGTATTGGGACTTATGGAGATAATGACAAGAGGCCATGCCATTAGTATAGTGCTATTGGCATTTCTTCTAAAATATTGTGTAGTTATGATGAGATAATACATTGTTTCAAAGAGCACGCCAAATGTGAGTTAGTTAATCAGATAGAGTTAGCATGTATTCCTTGCCAGCCTAGAGTTCCTGAGTCAGTCTAGGATTATGGAAAAAATAGAAATTATGCTAGTGATTGCTCTCAGTGTTAGTTTTCTAACTATTTGTGCTTAGATTGTGTTGATCTTCGGGATTAGAGCTTCAGGAGTTTGTCACTACTACAGAGAGATTGGTTTATGGTCTAGAGAGTGTCTCCATCATGGGATTTCTAGTCATTCAGCTCATTCGGATCAGCCTCATAATATTGTGGCATCTTCAATTAGAGATAGTCCACTTAGTGCCTCAGTTGATGATTTAGTCTGTTAATCTGAGTTTAGACCCATTTAGATTTATTCTCCCATAGATCCGCCAGGCATATGATTATGGATTTCACCATGATGGGTGTGCTTTTATTTTTCTGCATTTATTTTTTCTATGTGTATTATGGTTTTCATACCCTTTGATGATTATATTCCTTTTTGAGTTCATGTTGGTTATTGTGTGCCTCGTTATTGAATTTAGGATTATGTGACTACTCACTGGTTTATTTCATTTAGTAGTGGATAGAGTAGATTTGTATTGATATTTTTCCCCCAATGGGGGTAGCATTTGGGTTTGAGTCCCATTTATCTGGGCATATTTGCCTCGTGGTGGCCTTGAGCGGTACTTGTTATTGACATTCATTTTGGTACTACCTATTCATTATGTTGATATTATATTATTATTGTTATTGATTTTACTTGATGTAATTGATCCTCGTTCGGTAGTTATTTAGACTAGTGTTGTCTAGTTTGAATTCTATTTCTTTGTGATGTTATTCGGTTGTTAGAGTAGATATAGCCAATTTGATGATTTCTTTCCTATAGCATGGAGAGCTTAATTATTTTCCCTCTTGGTTAGCTATGTTAGATTGACTTGGGAATGTATTATCGTATTGAAGGTAAGTTGGCCTTCTGTGGTTCTGTATGGATTTAGAGTTGTCAATTTAGTTATATTCCCGTTATTAAGTTGATATTATTAGACTTTCCTCCTAGGTTGTGAAGGTTGTTGCATTGGCTATCCCTTTCCATAAAACCTATTTTTAGGTTGACCAATTTTTGATCCATTCTTTGTTTGTGGATATTCCATCATTATTTAGTGGTTTTGATATTGATGTCGAGATGTCCCATAGTTGTTTCTTTGATTTGTTGGGTTTCTTCCCTAATGAATATTAGCCCATGTTATTAGTGAAGAGATTGGATGCTGATATACTGTAGTGATATGGTTCTTGTCTAAAGTGAAGTTGAAGCGTTAGAGGAAGATAGCCTTTCCTATGATCACTTCTTAAGTTGGCATTGGTATAGACTTATTGGCTCAGTTTGACCTGATGCCTTATAATGGCATTTTGGAAGTTATGCTAAATTTGGAGTATGGATGCCTACTCGCCTTTAGGTTTGGTTTTGGTAGTTTAGATCGATTGATTTAGCCTTGGTGTTGAGATTTTATCTTAGAGTTGTGGAGATGAGTGCAACTTTTGTTTTCAGATTTGCATTAGATATAATTTCATTTATTGGATGGTTGAGCCTACTCTGTGGTTACCTATTTGGTCTTTTCGACTTTGATTGAATTATAGTAGATAAGTGTTTAGATGATGGCCCATGGATATGATATTAGTCCTTTTAGCCTTGACCTCGAGTTTCAAGTTTTCTTTGGGAATTTTCGATGATATGCTCAGTGGAAGTAATATACTTAAGCTAGATTCAGTATAGTTTTGTTCTCAGTTTATGGGATATCGTAGAACGGATCATTTAGTGATGAATAGTTATGCCTTGATCTTCTGGATTTTAGTTTGATTATCATCCGACTAGTTGTAGCCTTGGCAAAGATTACATTTCTTGATTATTTTTGTTTATGTGTCCAAACAATGACTTATGGGCGTATTATCAAGTTTGTCGAATAGACTTTCAGTGTATCAGCCTGAGTTCTTTGAGTTGTCTCTGATAAAATTGTGTGGATAGGACTTAGGTGATTTTCTCCTTGTTTGGGGAGGATAGCAGGTGTGAAATGTTAAAAGAAGGTTATGTTTGGATTTGGAGTAGGTTATATACTCATGCCTGGATTTTTTTTTTGGATTGATTTGTATGGGTTTCGAGATGGTATTAGTGTGTTATGGTTCAGAATTTTATGCATCATCCTTTTTAGTTTAGTTGAAGGCCAGCTGGTGATTGAAGTTGAGTTTTGATTATTTGGAAGTAAAGTGAGATAGCTGGTTGAAAAAGGGATACCTATGGAAAAATCCCTCAAAAGTGTTCTCTCTTTTTTGAGGTTATCTAGGGAGTCATTCTTGAAGCATGCGGGCCTAGTACCTCATTCTTTCGAGCTTCTGAGATTTTCTTAATCCGTTGACTTTTAGGGACGAAAGTCCATTTAGTAGTGGATATTGTAATGACCTTCCAGGTCATTTTTCCTATTTTCGCTTATTTTTTCCATTAGGTATTTACCATAGCTGCCCCAAGTCATTTATAGTTTTTTTTGGTTATTAGAACCAATTCCTCGTTTAGAATTCTTTGCCTGTTCCAAATGGCTACCAAGATAAAATATTAGTAAAATGATCTCGAATGTGATTTTTGACTGCACCAGTAGCTCTAGAATAATGATTTTAAGCTAGGTAGACCTTTGGTTCAGGACTCGATGCACCCGAGCTCATTTTGACCTATTAGTCAGAAAGTTGGAAAATTGATAATTTGGGTGTGGGGCCCATATTTGGTTGAAACAATCTTAGATGGAAAATATGATTTCACCATCACGTTGGAATGTTGATTTTATACTCCTTAGTTCAGATCCCAGAGTTTTCGGACTTATTTTAGGTTATTGAGCAGATTTTGTGAAAAATCAAACTGCAAGTGTGGGACCCATTTTTTACCTAAATGATCTTAGATAACATTTTTGATGATTCCATTGGATCTTAAATGTGGTTTACACTCAAATTTCACTATTGGATCATGTTCATAGGGTTCCAAATGAGTTTTAAGGGTCAAAAATAAGTTTTTGACTTTGCTGATATCTGGTGCATAGGGGGGGAAACCGCGATCACACAAGGGGTCCGATGATCACCCTATCACGATAACGATCCTTGGATTGTGATAGAGACATCTCCATACCTGGTATGGGTATAAAATGACACCTTTGGCCACGTTTGGGTTATTTTCTCTTCATCTTTGAGAATTATAAACCCCAGGAGAGTGCGGTAACTCAAAATTGATTCTTATGGGTCACTTGAGAGCTTTCTAAACATCTATTATCATGATTATCATCCGAATTAAGGTAAAATTTCACCACTTTCTTGATGAATTTTTGGTTCTAGACCCAAAACTCCAAATAGATTGAGGGCTTGATTTAGACTTAAATTAGCTTGTTTTCACCTATTTTTGAATGCTATGATTCCATGAGCTTGATATCACGTTTGGTTGACCTCAAAAATGTGATTTTTATAAGTGGCACCCGCTTGAGGTTTTTGGCGTCGTTTTTGGACCCGAAGGACAATGGTGAAATATGGATATCATTATTCTTGTATTGATGAGTAGATTACGATTTTGATAGTGTGATGGGATTTTGGGATTGTGAAGTCAAGATGGACATTTGGTTAATGATATAAGGATTTACTATTCGGCTATGAGGTAGGCTTTTGTCTACTCTTCTCCATAAGACGATGCGTGTTACATATTGTGTGTGAATATGAATATTAAGTTTGTTTATGGGTAGAATATCTTAGTTTTGAATATTGAAGTTTGGGGATTAGAAGAAGGTTTAGATCCGTAAGTTGAAATGCTTAATACCTTTTAGAATCCTATTTCCTTCTCCCTATATTAAACTAATTCATATAGTGGATTTGATATATGATGCTAGTTGTGGAATGTGATCTTGGTGGTCGAATTATGATTAGTGTGATTAATCTTAGTGTGGCTATTCTAGTGACCTTTAAACCATAATTTAGGTAGAGTTAACTTAAATTCCCTTGTTTCTAGACGGAGTTCCTATCTAAGGTTTGGTTATGGCTTACTTGACATCTAGAAGTTGAACTAAATACCTTAGCCTAGTTTGTAGCATAAAGTGCCTAAATATGGAAATTGAGGTTTAAAATTGGGTTCGTCTATCCCACTTAGGCCAAGACTTTTGTTAGCACTTCTAGACTTAGTTGTGAATGCTAGGAATAGTTGAGACTATTAAGCCTTTAGAATGAGTTTACTTCGTGGCTTGGTAAACTGTAATGACTTTCCATGAATTATGATAATTGGTCTATAGAGGTGATATTCCTTATTGTTATAGGTTATACTTTATTGATGTATTATGCCTCTTAGATGTGAGACTCTTATTGATATATCATTCCTCCAAGGTGAGAGATGTCTCCTTTATGTAAGATGATTATAGTTATGCTTTATGGATTATAAAGATGATATGCCTTATGAATACACTATGGCTTATTTGAAATGAAATGATTTAGATATGGGTTTCGAATATGTATGTGGGCCAAAGGCTCTGATTATAATGTTATAATTATTTCAAGCACATTGTTGGGCCCACGGTCATGTAACAATATGAGTTGACCATTCGGGAAGTGTATATCCTTGTAAAGGATGTGATTTTAGTTTATTGATATATTAATGCTTATGGTTCCATTATATGAATATTGATTATGTTATGCATAGATTTGGTACCTTCATGATCGTTGCATCGATGACTGATACGATTTCGATTACATTATAATGTTGTTATTGTTATCGCTAACTAAGGGATAAAGCCCACTTTCTACCTTAAAATGGATTTCTTCATAATAATAAATGTATGTTTTAATGAATAACTTATATGTAAAAGAGGTTAACAACGATGTTTTAAAGACTTGACCGTGATAAGTTTTGGTCAATGAATTGATAGTACTAATTATTTCAATCATGAGAGAATTCGACCCTTTCTACACTTCTATAATAATTTAGTTAGAAAGTTCACTCTGGCCAACAAATTTACAAATTTACACTCTTTTAGTCACAGATTGAGTCCGTGCACCCGTCGTATCAAGATACATATCTTTCCAATATAGGACGAAGTTAAATGCTGGATGATGATAAAAATTTTGGGAAAAACCCGTTGATAATGTAATACCCCAAACTTTCTATAAGTCAAATCTACTCTCCAGATGAGTTAGTGATGATTTCATAAATGATTAATGTTTAAATCAGATAGAATTTCCCCAATTTGAATTTTTATCATTTGGGAAATTGAATTATCTTTCCAACGATACCAATTTCGTCCAAATTCAATATCGGAGTAAAAAGTTCTGGACATTTTATAGAGAACTGTCGGAACCGCCCTGAAGCGACGTTCAGGCCAACGGACTGTCGAGCTAGTGACGGACCGTCGCGACAAAGGCAGTGAACCCAACTTCTGGTCAAGTACGATGGTTAGGACTTAAAAAACGTCTATCCAGTGATGGACCGTCACCCAAACCATCACAGACGAGGAAGAAAGTTCAAGTTCTGGCCAAGTGCGACGGTCAGGACCAACGAACTGTTCAGCCAGCGATAGACCGTCGCCCAAACCGTCACCACTTCCGATCAGCAATTTTAAGCCATTTTTAAAGGGTTATTAGGGACTTCTTCCACTTGTTTTAATCCCTAATTATACAAGACCAGAGCTCATAATTTCTTTATTCATCCACAACACCAAATTAGGATTTCTACTAAAGATCAATCCTAAAGAACAAGAAACCCTAGGTGTGTAATCCCAAATCAATAATTTAAGCTTTCCTCCACCAATCTTCAAGAAATCATCCACCCGGGTGTGTAAAGTGTTGATTCATGGGTTTCTTTCACCCGTGAAGATCAAGAATCCCATTTTAAACTCATAAATTGTGATTTTTATGTGGTGGGTTGATTTTAATTATGTTGATGTGGTTGTATGAATCCCTAGTTGGAGTCTTTATGTACTTTTCATGAAATTATGCTAGTACGTGGTTTGGAAACTTTTAAATTCAATTGATTAAAGTAACCATGATGTATGATCTAGTGTATATGCCTAAGCCTAAGGTTATGCATGCAATGTGTTTGATAAAATTCCCAAGAGAACAAGAATCATGCTTTAGGACTAAATTATGACCAAATTGATGAACTCATGGTTTACTCTTATGTTCAAAATGTCTTCCATGTTATGTTATGTATTGAAATTTTTTGATGGATTGTTCATGAGATTAGCCCTACAAAATTATGACATGTTGTATGCATTTCTATTTATGTACCAAGCCATGAGAATCAAGTGCCTCATGAAATTCCCCAATGATTGTATTATGGATTGTTGATTATGGTCCTGAATCCAGGAAGTGTCATATCTTGTTGGTTTCATGATATCGAGTCTTGGGGTTACTTGTACCTGATAATTTAGTTGTGTGCCTAGAACCAGTGTCAGTTTTCAAGATACTCTCAGTCAATCCATGATCAGTACAATTCAGTCAATTACATATCTCAGGAAAACTCAGTATTCTCATGAACTCAGTCAGTTAACCGAATTCAGTAACATTCCATCAGTCCACGAAACTTAGTGAACTCAGTTTAGTTCATCTCAGTATAATTAGTTCAGTGTCTATTCAATTGGGAGTAGAATTCAGCACCGAGCGAACCTAATGATGAGGGCACACACTGACCATTGAGGGTGTGACCCTTAGAAGCAATCTTTGCATTCCAGAACTATGTAGCCAGCATAGGTTGAGACATCAACACTATCAGTTGAGGGTTGATGAGATAGATCAACACTGCCAGACAAGGGTCCCATTGTTCTCCTTTGGGGACACTGCCAGATGAGGGTCACTCATAGCTTGTCCATACCAGTGGTACGGTATTGACACCCTTCCAATTAGGGTTACAGATTGGACCCCAACTCATCTAGTTTCATCAGAAACAGGACTGTCAGACATAGTCATTCAAATATTAGTATATTGGTTATACAAAACTTATGTTATCAGTATTCAGATTCAGTGATGTCATGATCTCAGTCACGATTCACATATTCATGCATGTATTCTCACGTTCATGTTATTCTGTCAGTTAGTATTGTTCATGCATATAAACCCCTTGCATTCAGCCTACCTCACTTGCATACCAGAATATTCAATCGTACTGAAGCATTTGCGCTATGGTGTTTTATACCATAGGTTCAGAAGCATGAGCTCCAGAGCATCCTTAGTAGACCAGATGTTCAGCATCAAGACTTGCAGTGATTCCTCATCATTCTAGGATAGCATGATTATTTTATTAATTTATTATTTCAGTAGTATGGAGTTATTTGGGGTAATGTCCCATCAACTCCATAATTTTTAGACAGTTTAGAGGCTTTCAGACTAGCATGTTCAGACAATTATTTCAGTTTTGTTTTGGTATTGACATATCGTATTTCCAGATGTTATGTTTTATCAGATATTTGAACCTTATGGCCTTTCTACCTTTTTTCACATTTATATAGTATGTTATGCAGTGCTCAATACAGATATCAGCCATGGGTTAGCTTGTGCTCCTTCGGAGTCATGAGTACCGTGTGGCCTTCTGGGTACCAGATTCGGGGCATTATAGATAATTATAATATTCATGTTATGTATATATTCCCATTGATAATGTGATATTTATAATGAATGATAAATTATGGAAATGTACTCTACCTTGCTTCATATTCATGAATATTTACTTTAACCCTCATAGGGCTTTTCTTTACTTTAACCTTCGTAGGGCTTGCTCTTTACTTTAGCCCTCGTGTAGCTTGCTATTTAATTTATCCCTCGTAGGGATCGATCTTCCTTATTGACATTGATTTGGATATTATGATGATATATGATACCCGTCAAGGCCATAGGATCCAGCATTGTCGGGAATCATCACATCTTCATAATATCCTCCAGCCTTGCCAGGAATCATCATATCATCAAAATATCAAAATCAGTGTCAATAATAGAGAGCAATCCTCACGAGGGCTAAACTACAGAACAAGCCCCACGAGGGCTAAAGTAAAGATGAAGTCCCAGAAGGTCTAAAGTAAATAATCATGAAATAGAAAAAAGGTAGAGCACATTTCCATAATTCATCGTTCATCATCAATATCTGTCACGAACCAATTTCCTCAGGTCGTAATGGTGCCTACCATAACCCACTAGTAGGCAAGCCAACCTATAGTCTATAACGGATAGTAATCGTTTAATTAATAATATAAGGAAAAGAATACAGAATATATGAAATACAGATCAATACATAAAAGAATATCAAAACCTGGTGGTATTAGTACAAGAGCTTCTAATACAAAAAGAGTACAAAAATGACATATCAAGAGAAATACAATGATACAACTTATCTCCCAATATAGCTTAGAGACTAGTCTAATACATAAGGGAGAGATAAGTAATACTCCGAACACTAGGATCTCACTCTAAGTCTCTAACCAGGGCTGCTCCGCACAATGCACACATTAATGGCGATAACCCATACTATGATCTACAGGCTGCAAAACTATAGTATGAGTACCAAATGAATGGTACTTAATCGACTACTTCTAACATAGCTCCAAAAATAAAGAAGATATATAGCATGTAAATAGAATGCAAACTACACTCAAGAGTCCAGAAATCATATGACAAGTCAGTGAGATTATAAGGAACAACTATCTTGTTCATGTCCAAGAGTCTAACATAATAAAACTAAGGAAGTATCAGGGTGAACTATCTTATTCCATCTACATTCAATATACATCAATGCTATACCGTATATCCCATGTCAATATACGAATAAAGAGCAAAAGAAAGATATATAGCAATATGCAAGGCGAAGAAATGACTATACAATATGAACAACGAAGCAAGAGATATACGATAGTATCATAGATTCATATAGCTAGATATTTATAGGTATATATACATAAAACATAAGGTATTCATAAATCATAACCTATATCATTATATTATTATTTTGAGATCTTATTATAATACTATCAGGATTTAAATACTATCATACTCAGGCTTTCTAATCCACATGGCTAGACATGAAATAATCGTGCATAATAATAAAATCATCAAATGGAAGAGGCCGAAGACATAACTCAAATACCGATACCGAATCAATGACCAATTTGTCATAAGCTAGCCATAATAATAATCAAAACAATGATAACAAAAATATCAATAACAGTGTGAATAACCGGCTACTCCGGATAACCAAATACCTAGCCGAGCCTATGTGTACCTCCACCGCCCCAAGTTTGGAAGGTTTAATCAACATAAAAAAACACAAGGCATATCCTTCACCCATATATATATAAGCCCTGAGCCTGTACCCCAAATGCTACACGATGCTCATAATCTCGAAGGATCACAAACTAACCCATAACTGGTACCTGCTGTAATAAATGAATAAAAATACTGTATTTATATGGAAATTAGGTGGAAATCTACCATAAATTTCAAAACTGTAAATAAAAACTGAGTACAGTACATCCATACCAAAACTGAACATCTAGCAATAAATACTCTAGTATGAAAAGCCTCTACTGTCTGAACATGGAGTTGATAGGACAAGTCCCCAACTAACTCTGATTATGAAATAAACTGAGTAGTGAAATACTTTAATAATAACTTAGTCCTTAAAAAATGAGGATTCACCACTAGTCAGCTACTAATAGATTGGGCTGTGAATTATGATCGGGAGCCCGTGCATCTTAACCTATGATATAAGACATCATAGCACAAAGGAAGATATTTACCAGTACTTTGACTGTATTGGTATGCTAAGTGAGGTAGGCTTAGATGCATGGGTTCATATGCATGAACAATATTGATGAATAACATGAGTATAACTGAATAAGATTACATGCATGAAATACATAAACTGTAACTAAGGTCATGATGACACTGGATATTGAGTTTTGAATTACTGATTTACTAATATTTGAGTTTACTAATACTGTATAACAGATAGCTGAATGATTGTAGCTGACAATCCTTATTCTATGGAACTGTGCTGAGTTCTGTATTGAACTAAATGATTGTATCTGATAGTCATGATTCTGTAGAACTAAACTGAGTTCTATACCGAGACTGAAACTGAAACTAAGACTAGGGGGTAATCATCTAACTAGCGTACCCCTTTCTGGATAGATTGTGGTCTAACCTATAACCCCAATTAGAAGGGTGTCAGTACCGTATCAAGGGTAAAGATAAGGTGTGAGTTAAACCTCTCTGATAGAAAGCTCTTTCATCAACCTTTGCTGGCAGGAAAACTCATATAAGATATATCAACCCAAGTCTAGAAGTAAGATATCTCAAACTATGATGGCTACATAGTTTTGTAACACAAGGACTACTACTAAGGGTCAAACCCTCATCTTGCAGGAATACCCCCATCCCTGGGTTCGCTCGATGCCGAATCTTACTCACAACAGAATAGACACTGGACTAATTTCTAAACTATAGTAGGCTGCACTAAACTGTTACTGATCATACTGTTTAACTGAACTGAACTGAGTTTCGTGAACTAACAAAGTACTATTGAATCATGTTCACTGATCGAATACTATAGAGTTTTGTTGACTAGCTGGACTTACTAAGGTCTGAACTGAATACTGAACTGTAACTATGACTTATTACTGAGGCTAATATTTGTGACACTATGGAGATTATTCTGTAACTACCACATCTCTAGGTAAACGGCTAAGTTTTCAGGTAATGGATACCCCCAAAACTCGATAGCGTGAGAAATTAATCATAGCATAAACTTGAAATGCATAACCATATGCACTTGATCATAAATCATTCATAGAGGCATTCCATCAAACACTTGCATGATATAACTTGCACATAAGCTAACATGACATGATTGTTTTCTCTTATTCTTTGTTTACATGAGCAATTTATCAATCACTTGGAGGACATAATCCATACACATGACACTAACCACATATGGTCACCATAATTCAAATCCTCATTTATAATTTCAAGAGTTTAGCATAGATTTACATGATTCTATATATATATCAAATAACTCCATATGAAAATTGTAACAAAACATGGATTAGAAACCCAATTAATCATTGTAATCATGAATATAATCAAACCCAACATGAAATTCATGTAATCAATACACTTGAGGTTTTAAAAATAGATTCTTGAACTCCAAGGGTGGAAAAGACCCTTGAATGAACACTTGACATACTCTGAAAGATTGATGGTAAGTTCTTGAGCCTTGAATTGAATTTGAAATCTCTTGGGGTTTGTTCTTGAAAGTAACTTGTGAAGAATGAATAGTTTTTGCTCTTAGAAGGATTTAATTTCATGTTTTGGGGTTGATAGATGTGGCAAAATGACCCAATTACCCCTGAGGATGCAGCTTTTTAATGACTAAAAACTGACCTAGCAACGCATGGACCGACGCATCGTGTCATTGGCATCGATGCGATAGCCAATGTGCCATGTTAAGTCCATATCGGTTCACTGGAATTTGCACTGGGAGATGGAAGGAAAATATTCATCGACGCAATGGGCAATGTGGCACATTGAGATTGCATCGATCCACTGGTTTAAGCTTTCAAATGTGATCAAAACGAAGTCCAAAAAATCCAAAACTTGTTCGGAAATACCCACTGACATTCCTGATCATGATTCAACCTAAAAATCATTACTTTAAGGTCATGAGGGTTGTGAAATAGAGTTACCAACCTATGAAGGCTAAAATAACACTAAGTCTGAATACTTTTGTTAAAATTTTCATTAAGTCTGAATACTTTGTTAAAATTTTCTAAGTCAGGAACCCCTTAACAAGCTTTAAAGGTCTGAGCTAAGCTTATGATTTTATGGGGTCTTCTAACTGTCCCATACCAGCTGATAAATATAGGTGCATACTGGTGATAGGTGATGCACATGGAGGAATAAATACAAAGTATACATCAATATCACAACTCATCATAACTGTCCTCATCAGGACTATCATCATCGTAATTAACCTCCAGTCTTGCTGGTTATCAACACATCATTAATATATTCTCCGACTTTGTCGGGTATCAACATCATAATAACAATGTCCTCTAGCCTTGCTGGGAATCAATATATCCTACGGCCTTGCCAGGTATCAATACATCATCAATAGTGTCCTTCGACCTTGATGGGTATCAACATATCATCAATATATCCTCCAGCCTTGCCGGGTATCAACATCATCCCAATAGTATCCTCTGGCCTTGCCCGGCTTTGCCGGGTATCAACATATCATCAATGTATCCTACGATCTTGTCAGGTATCAACATCATCATAATAGTTTCCTCCATCCTTATCGGGTATGAATATTATGACAAGTACTATACCGAATAAGATACACTAAAATACTTATAATCATAAACATAAACCATAGAATATTTATCTAGTTAATACTTCCCAACTACTCGTTATTACCTAACCAACAATTATTATTATAAAATAACTAGTTCGCTAGTAATCACATAAGCACTAGTTATCATCCTAAACCTTATCCTTCACATAATCCTTATTCATGGGATAACAACTAACCACTATTTATTTAATAGTCAACATCTAACATCTAGCCAAGGTTCATCATTAAACCAAATCCATTATTTACCCACTATTCATTATTATCAACTAACATCCTATATCCGTTAATCATTTCTAGACAACACATTACACGTTGTCACCTAATCATCTTTTATTAACTGACACCATCCTAACCATTGTAGCTACCATGTTTCAACTAAGAAAGATTCATTAACTAATACATTAGATTCCTAGCTATCAAGTGATATAGTCCCCTTATAGACAACTAGTTACCACATAGCTTAACCATCTAAAAAGAAGAGCAGTCATACCATCACAATTCAGGTATAATCACATCATTTATAATTGTAAATAATCATGAACGTATCAAATCTATGTATGCCATCACCAGTATTCAATTAGTGGAATAATAAGCATTGTACAGCATCTTTTTCTGTCCCATACCGGAGAGATGTGTATATAAACATATACATATTCATATTCATAAACTGTAATCATATTATTTTAATGACAAACACTTCTCGAATATTCAATCAATGTCATAATGAGGCCCTTGGCCCATTAATTTATCCAAAATAATCTCAATATCATAACCACAGTCTTAGGCACACATTCATATTCGGAACTCATATCAATAATCATAATTATAAGTCGTAGCATATCTCTAATCTTCTCACATATAGGAGGCATCTCACATATAGGAGGCATAGTATCAATAAGTATGTAATCATTTCTAGGATATCTTATATCAATAGGTCATGTATCATGGCTATGAGAAATATCAATTTTTTAGGAAAATTTATATATCCAAGAGGAACATCATCTCTATAGGTCCAACAATCATGACTAAAGGAAATATTAAATCTATAGGACAATCATTAAGTCTAAGAGGAAATAATATCTTTATAGTCCATATAACGTATCTAGAAGAAATATCATCTCTAAATGCCCAATATCACTTCCACAAGGAGTATCATAACCATAACTCAAAAGCCACAATTCGGAAACATCAAGACAAGTTACCAAGTTATGAAGTAACTTTATTCTAAGGTTTACTAACCTCCTCTATGTCTAAGTTCACACTAAGTTCATAAGACTTAACACAAGCTTAGGCCTAAGTGGGTCGAACGATCCCACTTCTAATCCATAATTTACAAAATTAGGCACACTATGCCCCAAGCTGTGCAAAGATATCTAGTACATCTTCTAGATTTAAAGTAAGCTATATTCAATCCTAAGATAGCAACTTCGACTAGAAACAAGGGGACTCAAGTCAACTCTACCCAACATATAGTTTCAAAACTACCATACTAGCCCAATAAGGCTAAATATACAAACCATACTTCAAATGCTAAAACCATATTCCAAACATACCATTATATCATATCCATATTATAACTATTAAAAATGAAAGAGAGAAGGTAATAGGCTACAAAAGGGTTATAAACATGCCATCTTACGAGTCCAAAACCCCCATCTATTCCCCAAGCATTAACAATTATGGTCAAGCTATCCTAATCATAATCAATCCTTACATCCATATTCACTCGTAATATATACGACACATCATCTATGAAGAAAAGTAGACAGAAGCCTACCTCAAGGCCAAACCGCAAAACCTCACTTTATGCACCATATGCTCTTCTTTACTTTAAAATCCTCAAAATTCTATCACACTATTAAAACCATAATCTACTCATCAATACGAGTCTAATGATACCCATATTACACTATTATGCTTCTAGTCCATAAATAACACCAAATCCCCAAGTGGGTCCCACATACGAAAAACAAGTTTTTGAGGCCAACCCAAGGTTCAGACATGAACAAAGAATCATAACCCTCAATAAATAGGTGAAAACTAAGCATACTTTGGGTTAAATCAAGCCCTAATCTAAAGTTTGGTTTGGGGTCCAAACTAGGAAATTCAAGCATGAATCAAGGAATTCTTACCTTAAATTTGAAGATAATCACGATACAAGATGATGGTCAAGCTCCTAAGTCACCCACTATGACCAATTTTGAGTTATTACACTCATTTTGGGGTTCCTAGGTCTAAATAGTGAAGGGGAAATGCCTCAAACATGTCTTGGAGCCTTTATATAGGCCCTACAAGTACTTAGGTGTTGCAATCACGGTCCTACGGACCGCGATCGTAGTTGTACCAGATGCCAGCAATTTGAAATATAAGTTTTTAACTCTTGGAACTCACACAGAATCAAAATAACAAGATCCAATAGTAAATTTTGAATGTAAACCACATTTCAAATACATTGTAATTCTCAAAAATTTCATTGGAGATCTTTTAGGGAAAAAGTGGGGCCCACACCTATAATTTCACCATTTTTTGTAAAATCTGCCCAATAGGTCAAAATGTATCCAGGAACCTGAACCAAGGGTCTCTCTAGCCTAAAATTGATGTTTTGGATGCGATGAAAAAGTCAAATTTTTCATCTGAGGTCATTTCAACCAAATGTGGGTCCCACATCATTTTTTCCAATTTATAACTTTCCAACAAATAGGTTGAAATAAGCTCGAGTTCATTAAAACACAAACAAAATATCTACTAGACTAAATCGACATTCTAGATCTGCTGGCGCAGTTATAATTTGTATTCGAGATCATTTTACTTAAGTTTTTGCTTAGTGGACATTTAGGACCAGCGAAGACTTCTAAACAGGGAATTGGCTCTAATAACCAAACGAACTGTCAAGTGACCAAACTGTCAATCCTAGCAAGTCATATATGACTTGGAGAAGCTATAAAGAAGCTCAAATAGTAAACATAGGCATAAATATGGAAAATGACCTGAAGGGTCATTACAATATCACATTATCAATAGGCATATATATATATATAACATGAATATTTTCACTATCATTGGGTTTTACCTAAAAATTTTATCCTCAATACAGTATCTTTCTCCGTACCATATCAGAGAGATGTGTATCTAGATATGAAGGGTGCACGTACTCAAGTAGTGGCTAAAAGAGTGTAAATCCATAAGTTTATTACCCAGACTAAATCATTATACAAATGTAGAAAGGGTTAAAATCTCTCATGATTAAATTAATTAGTAGTATCAAATTATAGACCAAAACTTATCACGGTCATATTTTTAAAACATTACTATTAACCTCTTTTACATATAAGTTTTTCATTAAAATAAGCATTTATTATTATGAAGAAATTCATTTTAAGGTAAAAAGTGGGTTTTCGCCCTTATTTTGTGACAACAATAATAACATTATAATCTAATCAGAATCATATCAATCATCGATGCAACAATCATGAATGTACCAAATCTATCTATTCCATTACCAATATTCATACAATGGAACCATAAGCATTAATATATCAATTAACTACAACCATGTCCTTTACAAGGATAGACACTTCTTGAATGGTCAACTCATATCATAACACCATCTTGGGCCTAATAATGTGTTTAGGACAATTATAACATCATAAGTATGGCCTTTGGCCCACAGACATATTCAAAACCCATATTAAAATCATATTTATAAATCATTTTATTTTAAATAAGCCATAGAGTATTCATGAGGCAGCTAATCTTTATAAGTCATAAAGCATACCAATAATCACGTTACATATAGGAGGCATGTCACATATAAAAGGCATGATATATCAATAAGAGACTCACATCTAGGAGGGATAATGCATTAATAAAGCATAACCCATAGCTATGAGAAATATTACCTCGATAGATTAATTATCATAATACAGGGAAAGTCATCATAATTTACCAAGCCACAAAGTAAACTTATTCTAAAGGATCAATAGTATCAACTATTCCTAGAATCCATAAGTTATTCACCAAGGGCTAATACAAGTATTGGCCTAAGTGGGCCGGACCAACTCACTTCTAATCCTCAATTTCTATATTAGGTACTCCAGGCCCTAAACTAGGATAAGGTATCTAGTTCAACTTTTAGATGTCAAGTAAGCCATAACCAAACCTAAGATAGGAACTTCGTCTACAAATAAGGGCATTTAAGTCAACTCCACCTAAATTATGATTTCAAGATCACTAGAATAACCCCACTAAAATTAATCATACTAATCATAATTCCAACACCAAGTCCATATTCCATAACTAGCATCATATCAAATCTACTATATAAATTAGTTCAATCTAGGGAGAAGGCAATAGGATTCAAAAAGGGTATTAAGCATTTCAACTTATGGGGAAAAACCCTCATCTAATCACAAACATCATTATTCAATACTAAGACATTCTACCTATAATCGATCTTAACATTCCAATTCACACACAATATATAATCATCTTACGAAGAAGAGTAGACAGAAGCCTAACTCAAAGCCAAACTATAAATCCTTACATCATTAACCAAACAACCATCTTCACTTCATAATCCCAAAATGCAATCACACTATCAAAATTGTAATCTATTTATCAATACGAGAATAATGATACTCATATAGCACCATTATTCTTCGGGTTCAAAAATAAAACCAAAAGCTCCAAGTGGGTTCTACTTATGGAAATCATGTTTTTGAGGTCAACCCAATGTGATGTCAAGATCATACAAGAAAAACCCTTAAAATAGGTGGAAACGAAGCTAATTTAGGGCTAAAATCAAGCCCTCAAGCTATTTGGGGTTTTGGATTAAGAGCTAAGAAATTCATCTAGAAAGGGATAAAATCTTACCTTAATTCAGATGATAATCATGATCATAGATGTTTACCAAGCTCCCAAGTCATTGACAGGACTCAATTTTGAGTTACCACACTCTTTTAGGGGTTCTAGTTCTCAAAGATAAAGAGAAAATGACTAAAACATGGATAAAGGGGTCATTTTATACCCATACCATGTACGGATATATAGCTATCATAATTCAGGAATTGTTATCGCGATAAGGTGATCGCCATACCCCTTGTGCAATAGCAGTATTCCCTCTACGCACCAGATATTAGCAAAGTCAAAAACTTACTTTTGTTCCTCGAAAAATATTTGGAACCCTATGAACATGATCAAATAGTGAAATTTTGAGTGTAAACCAAATTTCAGATCTAATAGAATCATCAAAACTTTCATTCAAGATTGTCTCAGCAAAAAGTAGTCCTACATCTATAGTTTCATTTTTCATAAAATTCTCTCAATAGCCCAAAATAAGTCCAGAAGCTGTGAGACCTGAATCAAGGATCCCCTTAGCCTAAAATCGACATTTTGAATGAGATGGCAAAGCTAGATTTTCCATTTGTGGTTATTTTTACCAAATGTGGCTCTCATACTTAATTTACCAATTTTCCATCTTTCCAGCCAATATGTTGAAATGATAATGGGTGCATCTGGACCCAAACTAAAGGTCTAGAAAACCTAAAATCAGTATTCTAAATCCACTGGCACAGTATGAGTTTGCATCTAAAATTGTTTTACTGAAGTTTTTGCTCGGTTTTTATTAGGAACTACAGAATACTATTGAATAATGAATTAGCTCTAAAAACCACATAAACTACTCAATAACTGAACCATCAAAATAGAAAGTTATAAATGACTTGGGGCATATATAGGAAATCCCTAATGGAAAAAATAAGTGGAAATATGAAAAATAACCTAGAGGGTTATTACATAGACCCACGACTCCAACTGACATTTGGAGCTTCTTGAGTTTGGTTGAATATTATAGGAGTTTTATAGAGAGTTTCTCTTCTATTGCTTTTTAATTAATGAAGTTGACTTAGAAAAAGGGAAATTTCTTATAGTCGGATGCTTTTTGGTGTATTGTGATGTATCCCACATGGGTCTAGGTTATGTCTTGATGCAGCATGATAAGGTTGTGGTCTATGCTTCTAGGAAGCTTAAGGTTAAGGAGAAGAATTATTAGACTCATAATTTAGAGTTGGCGGTTATGGTTTTTACTTTGAATATTTGGTACCATTATATTTATTGGTTGCATGTATACATCTATTCAGATCATAAGATCTTGCAATATGTGTTTAGTCAAAAGGAGTTAATCTTTAATAGAGGCAATGGCTTGAGTTGACAAAGGACTATGATATAATTTTTCATTACCATCCAGGTAAAGCTAATGTGGTTGTTGATGGTCTTAGTAGGTTGTCCATGGGGTGCTTATCTTATGTAGATAAGGAGAAGTAAATATTAGGGAAAGATATTCCCTGGCTAGCAATCTTAGACTTCATATTTTAGACTCTAAGGATGGAGGGGTAATTGTACAAGAAGTTGTTAAATCATCTTTCGGTATTGAGGTAAAGAATAAACAAGCTATGGATCCTATTCTTGTGCAGATTAATAATGATGTAGGATGGCAAAAGGTTATGGCCTTTAGGATTGGTGGATATGGTATCTTGAAGTATCAAGGCAAGTTATGTGTTCCTGATGTTGATGGGCTGTGGGAAAGGATTTTGACTGAGGCGCATGAGTTAAGGTATATAGTTCATACAAGTTCAACAAAGATGTATTATGATTTGAAGAAGATTTATTGGTGGAAGAATATAAATAAAGGTATGGCTATCTTCATGGCTAAGTGTATTATTTGTCAGGAATTGAAGGTTGAGCACTTGAGGCCTAGTGGCATGTCTCAAGAGATTGACCTGCCCATGTGGAAATAGGAAATAATCAATATGGATTTTGTTATATGTCTTCCGTAGTCTCATAATTAGCATGATTCAATTTGGGTCATTATGGATAGGTTGTCTAGGTCTACTTATTTCTTACCTCTGAGGACTACCTACTCTGGAGATGATTATGCTAAGTTGTTCATTTAGGATATAGTCAGATTGCATGGAGTTCAGGTGTCAAATATTTTGAATTGAGTTATGTAATTTTCTTCTCACTTTTGATATTCATTTTAGAAAGATTTGGGGACCAAGGTGAACCTTAGACTACTTTTCACCCTCAAATAGATAGATAAGAGAAATGAACTATTCATCCCTTAGAGGATATGCTACGGTCTAGTGTGATTATTTTGGAGTAAGTTGGGTATCAATAGCCCCTAATTTAGTTTGTATATAATAATAGTTTTTACTCTAATATTGGGATATCTCCATTTGAGGTTCTTTATGGTAGGAGGTGTAGGTGGATATTGGGTGGTTCGAGGTTAGTGAGACTAGGTTGTTTGGTCCTGACTTGGTTTACCAAGCCATGTATAACGTAAAAGTGATTAGGGAAAGTCTTAAGACTACTAAAAGTAATCAAAAGTGTTATGAGGGTGTGTGGCAAAGGGAGTTGGAGTTCGATGTAGGTGGTTGGGTAATTTTGAAAGTTTCTCCTATAAAGGGAGTAATGATGTTTAGGAAAAAAAGGAAACTCAGTCCCTATTATGTTGGTATGTATCAGATTTGTAGATGAGTTGGTAATATTGCTTATGAGTTGAATTTTATTGTGTGTCTGGGTTCCATTCATCCAGTTTTTCACATATCGATGTAGAAAAAGTATGTGGGTGATCCTTTTCTAATTGTTCCTATTAAGAATGTTGGTATTTTGAATTACTTGACTTATGAGCAATCCCTAATTGATATTTTGGATAGGCAAGTTCATCAGATGAGAACTAAGGATGTCTCTTTGATAAAGGTTCTTTAGAGGAATCAAAAGATGGAAGAAGCTACTTGGGAAGATGAAGAGGACATGAAGTCTAGATATCTATTCCTATTCCTTGCATTAGATGAAAATGCTTGAGGTATGCTTTTATCTTTCTTCCTTGTGGCCTTCCAAAATTTTCATTTGGATATGTATTAATTCTTTCTTGTTATCTTACAAATGGGTGCCTTGACTCCTCATTTGAGGACTAATCATCCTGGGGAGGGTAATGTAATACCCCAGGTTTTTAGACTCTGAATTTTCTTAGTGATTATGCCTACTGCTCAGGTTACGACTTAGCTGACGGGTCTGAACACTCCCCACAAATCATATAGTGCCTATCATATTCTAACTGGTATGTTTTCCATAAGTTTATATTAGGATCACGACTATATCCTTATGAGTCGTGGTTAATCAATACGATTCGTAAGGGGGGACTCATAGTCCCACCAGTGAGATAGTCTTAGTTATTATCTTAGTCATAGATAGACTCCAAGATTCATAGGTTGAGGTCACGATCCATATGTTGGGACTCATTACTGAACCATTTAGATTAATTTGAATCACTACCGAGACTACGATTTTAGAAAATAACTAATAGCTAGTCATTATGAGTCGTCACCTAACTCATAGTTATTGGGATTTATTTCCCTACATGTTTTTCATTAAGGGTAATTTGGTTTTTTTCCTTTCTTCACATTACTCCCATGACTTAAAACATTACCTTATCCCTATTTCCACCCATTAAAAATAACCTAAACACTCTCTTCTCTCTTAAATTCCCAAGTGAAGAACAAAGCAAGGGTTTTTAAGGGTTGGTCATATAGGACTCAAAGTGTGGTTTCTTCTCAAAAATTCTTGGTTTCTAGGGCATATTCTCCTCCCTAAAATTTTATTTTATCTTAGCATCCAATGGTTTGGTATTCAAATGGTTTTAATGTTTGATTTTGAAATTTGGGTTGAGGGTTTTGGATGGTTATTATTTAAATAGTATTATTATGGGTTACATGCATTTTTTATGATTTATTAATGGATTTTGGAACTCGTTAGGTACATAGATATGGATAATGGAATAGGGTTGTAGATTTCCCCAAACTTATGGATTTTACTATTGGAATTAGTAATAACCTCGACACACCAATAAAATTGGCTTTGAAACATAGCTATATGGATAATTTAATCACCTCTAAAACTATTGTGTTACATACAAGGTTAATGGAATATAAATTAAAAGGCCTTGGTGGCTGGGATTTAGTTTTAAATTGTAGCTTGGTGGTCGTGCATTATAACAAGTTGGTGGATAATTAGAATGGAATGATTCTTTAAACTTGCAGGAGTATTGGTATAATGATACCAACATTGAATGCCTTAATACATGGTTCCTGGATAAATGTATATGAATGTGTATAAATAGTTTAATTTGGGTTTAAAGGGAATTGTGTAGATCATCATTAAAGGTGGAAGTCCCGGAGGGACCGATACTAGAAACCAAGTTATGGGCATGGGGTTATTGGTGGCTAAAACATCCTGGGTTTTGACCCTTGGAAAATTTCATGGTAATCCATTCTCTGGACTCAATATGACTTATAGGTATGAGCCATATGTTGAGGTATGAGTAGTATGGTCCTGTCGTATGCTGACTAGTGTTAGTTGGTAGGATGATTTTCGTCACTGGAATGGGTATGACTTAGAGGTTTTAGTCATAAGGTTTTGGTACGAGTCATAGTAGGGACTCGTATGGTGGACAGTGTTTGATTCTCCTAGTATTTTATTCTGTCAGGGATATGGGTTATGGGTATGGATCATATAGTATGGTTATGACTTAGTTGAATGAATCATATACTGGATAATGTTTGATCCAAGGGTTGAGGCTTAGATATGAGTAGCGGATACCGATCGTATAGGAGTGTACGACTCGTATGGGTCAGTCGTATCCCTATGATGGGTTTTTAAGGGATTTAAGTGGGGGTATCCTGGACATTTCCATACTTAGCCTAATTATTATGCCACGACTTCTAATATATTTAGGAGGTTATTTACCTTATTATTCTATTCATTTACACTTAGAAAATATTCCAAAACATCTCATAATTCTCTCAAGAGCTTTTAGGGAAAGAAGGCTAGGGTTTCATCTAACGAAAGCATTGGGTCTTATCTTGGTGATTTGTTTCCATTAATTCTTTTGTATAAGGAATGATTCTCTTCCCTGCATTGTAATTTCAACTAAAGACATGGTTTATATTATCGATTTCATGGTTTTACTATTTCATGATCATGGTTTTTAACTATTATTAGGGATTTTGATATTGAATGCTTGGTTATGGTTTTAATTATGCTTTTATATGAATTAATGGTGGTTTTGGACAATTGTATTGCATGTTAATGGCTTAATGTTCTTTGGAATTGATTTTGGTTATATTATTCCCCTAAGGTGTTTGATAAAATTCTTATAAAGATATGTTTATTGCATTGACTTCTTTTAATAGAACTCTTGCATGTTTTAAACTAGACAAAGGATTTATGCTTGGCATAAATGGTTTGAAAAGGATAAAGTCTAAATGGTTATGATTATGGAGAACATTGAAGTCTCCCAAGTAGATTTATTATGGCATATGGAAAAGAACCTAAGGTCCCCTTAACCTAAACAGTTTGGGTAAGGATATTGAATACAAGTAAGGGGTGGTATAACAATACCATCAATATTAGCCTTGGTTAATAAATGGTATATGGATTGTTTAGACATGGTTTTAATTGGGCATTAATGGCAAGGTGTATAGCTAAGCGGTGGAAGGAGGCGGTCCCGAGGGGACCAAAACCAGAAACTCATATTTACTGATATGAGGGGTCTAGATGACCATATGTGCGTGTCATATTTTATAATGGGGAATCTACTAGTCATCCCATGGGATATTCACTGGTCAGGCAGCTACATGTACTGGACCCTTTCAACAGGGGGATCTGAATCCATATAGACCATGGTTGGTTAGGATGATAAAGCTACACAGCCAAGGTAAAGATTTTAAGTGCATGCTAAACCTAGTCCCCTTTCCTGACACTTATATATGTATGGTTTTATGCATTATGGATGGTTTTACTTGGTTTTATGACTGCATTATTTTATCCTTATCCTGAGATTCATGTTAGTTGTAACTCGTTAACCCTATCTACTTGCTATGGTATACCTACGCTATGCAGGAACCAACCATTCTACTTCTCCTATTTAGCATGCAGATTAGGTATCAGCATTTGGACTGAAGTGGTGAGCTTCTATCCTTTCAGGAGGCATTATTTCATTGTATGGATTTCCTTAGACACTTTTTTTATTTTTGATATTGGTTTTGTCCATGGTTGGGGGTATTTCCCAACCAGATTAGTTTACTTTTCTGGATAGAAGCTTTGTGGTACTTTTGGGGGTTGGTATGGATGGGATCGGTATTGCTGTTAGCCTTGGCATTGGAATAAGTCAGCAGGCTGACATCATTGGATGATATTGTTAGTTGTTCCATCCTACTACATTTTAGGATTAATTTTCATATTATGTTTTGGTATTCCCTTTGGTTTATGGTCTATGGTTTAGTTTGGTATTATTGGACGGTTGGTGCGGTATGACTAGATTCAGTTGGGTCGGTCATGATTATGACCCAATCCCAGAGTCTTAATACGAATAATAATACTATCTTATTATATGTTTGAAATTCAGCCCATCTAAGGCTGGACACAGATGGTTGGGTTAGGTAACAAGGGATGGTTCTTGTTCCTGGTTAAACTTAGGATGCCTATTACGATAAGTCCCAGAGTCAGGTTATGTCAAGTTGGTATTACAGCCAGGTTCATCGTCAACTAGGAAGTCCATAGATCCATGTCGAGTAGAGTCTTTTTTTGGGGTGTGAAGCATGCCACTCTTATAAGAGAGAGGATACAGGGCATTTAGGATTGTTTCACTTTCTTGGTATTCTATCTTCAAGCTTGAGTTCTCAATCTTGGAATCTCATCTAATCCTTGTTTGTTTGTCTTTCAGATCATGCCTCCTAGGTTTGGAACACAAGGAAATTCTTCTATCCTATCTGGAGATAATGTTGATGGGGTACATCCAATCTCTAAAATATATCTTTAATCTCATGGTCCTACTCATAATGGTGTTAGAGTTCCTTCTATTTCATCTAGTTCTCCTCAGGTCCCTTGGGGAAATATGACGAATGTAAAATTTTGTCAATCTATTTATGTCATTGCCCAATTAGTTGTTGATCAGGCTGAGTGGGTTGCAACTGGTGCTTTGTATATTGAGGCCATAAGGGTTAGTCAATTTATGAAGATGGGTCCTCCAACTTTTACTAAGGTGAAGGTTGAGAAGGATCAACAGGACATCTTTGATAAGATAGTAAAGATCTTTTGGGTGGTGTAGGATACTAATGTAGAGGGGATTAAATTTGTATCTTATCCGCTTAAGGATGTTGCTTATCAGTGGTATGAGGAGTGGGATAAATATATAGGTGATATGGAAGAGGAAGGGTTATGGGTGGCCTTTTTTAATGCCTTTTTGGATTGGTTCTTTCCTTAAGAGTTGAAAGAAGCAAAGATGGAAGAGTTTGTAAACCTCAAGCAGGGAAGAATATCTATAAAGGAATATTCTTTGAAGTTCAATCAGCTATCAAGGTATGCTTCTGATTTGGTGGATGATATGAGGTTAAAAATGAGGAAGTTTGCTTTTGGGTTGAATAGAGATTTGATTTAGGAGATCTAGGATGTCTTACTAATTAAGGATATGGATATCTCGAGGTTGATTGTTCATATGCAGTAGGTTAAGGATAAGAAGAGGAAGCAAAAGGAGTTTGGGGATAAGCAAGGAAAGAGGAGCAGTTTTTTTTATCAGGGAGGTGCTCAGTCTCAAGGTGGTAGGGATGGTGGAAAGTTGCAAAAAAATAAGTGAGGGAGTTCGAGCTTCTTTTCTGCTAGTGCTCCTTATCAGTTGGGCGACAAGCGTCATGAAGGTGGTGATAATTCTTGGGCATGGGCTGCCTAATGTCAGGCGATCGGAGGTTTGTCAGTTTCTTTTTATCCTCTTTGTCGATTCTGTGGTTGTCCTCATTGGGGTTATTATGAGAAAGAAAGGGACAAATAATTCAAGTATGGCTAGGTAGGTCATTGGCTCAGATATTGTCTGGTCAGTAAGGTTGCTACGGGGGCAAATAAGATTCATGTGGCTTCATCTTTTGCTACAACACCTATTGGGGTGTCATTCTACTTCTGTTATTTCTCCTAGTTTAAGTGTTGTCCGGAACAGTTTGTATTCTTTGGCATCCCAATATGAATCCAAGGCATTACCTGATGGTGTTACTGATATGTTACAACTTTTCTCTCATGACATATATTATTTGCTTGATCTGGGGTCCACTCTTTCTTATGTGACTTAATATGTTGCTGTGTCTTTTGGTTTTAATCCAGAAGTTATCTCGGATCCTTTTTCTATTTCTACCCTGGTAGGTGAATCGGTTATTGCTAAGAGAGTTTATAGGAAAATGTGGTAGCTGTTGGTGGAAAGTAAACCTTGGTGGATTTGTTTGAGTTGGATATGGTAGATTTTAATGTAATTATAGGTATGGATTGGTTGCATTCTTCTTATGCGTCTGTGGATTGTCGGACTCGTAGGGTTATCTTTAAGTTTTCTGGTGAACCAGTTATAGAATGGAAAAAAAGTTCCTTATCTCCTGAGGGAGGTTTATTTCTTATCTTAGAGCACGAAGGCTAATCTCTAAGGGTTGTGTTTATCATTTGGTCCGGGTTAAAGATTCTAACTCAGAAGGTTTTTTTTTGTCTTCGATCCTTGTGGTTAATGAGTTTCTAGAGTTCTTTTCAGATGATCTTCCTGGTGTTCCTCCAGAAAGAGAAATAGAGTTTTGTATTGATTTTCTTTCGGACACTCATCCAATTTATATTCCTCCATATAGAATGGCTTTGGCTGAGTTAAGAAAACTCAAGGAGCAACTTAAGGATCATCTGGATAAGGGTTTTATTCATCTTAGTCTTTCTCCATAAGGTGCACCAGTGTTGTTTGTGCATAAAAAAGATGGTTTCCTTCGGATGTGCATTGACTATAGGTAGTTGAATGAGGTGACGATCAAGAACAAGTATCCTTTTCCCAGGATAGATGATTTGTTTGACCATTTATAGGGTTCCCAGTTCTTCTCTATGGTAGATCTTCATTTTGGGTACCATCATCTTAATATTAGGGAGGTGGATATCCCTAAGATGGCTTTTCATACTTGGTATGGCATTTTGAGTTCTTAGTAATTTCATTTGGGTTAACTAATGCTCCGGTAGTATTTATGGACTTGATAAACAGGGAGTTCAGGCAGTATTTGGATCTCTTCGTTATTATGTATATTGATGACATTCTGGTTTATTCAAAGAGTGAGGTGGATTAAGCTAATTACTTGCATGTGGTGTTGTAGACCTTAACAGAACAACAATTGTATGTCAAGTTCTCTAAGTGTGAGTTCTGGTTGAATGTTTTGAGTTTCTTAGGCTATATTATTTCAAGTAAAGGGATCATGGTGGATCCGTAGAAGGTTGCTATGGTGAAGAGGTGGCCTAGGCCCACAACTCTATCCGATATTCAGAGCTTCTTAGGTTTAGTTGGGTATTATAGGAAGTATATGGAAAGCTTTTCTTCGATAGCTGCTCCTTTGACTAAGTTGACTTAGAAGAAGGTTAAGTTTTCTTGGTCAGATGCTTGTGAAGGGAGTTTTGAGAAGTTGAAGGATAAGTTGACTTTGGCTCCAATCCTGACCTTGTCAGAAGGTAATAATGGGTTTGTGGTTTATTTTGATGCATCTCGGGTAGGGCTTGGTTGTGTTTTAATATAACATGGGAAGGTAATTACCTATGCTCCCAGGCAGTTGAAGGTACATGAGAAGAATTATCCTACTTATGATTTGGAGTTGTTGGCAGTTGTGACTGCTTTAAAAATATGGCGGCATTATTTGTATGGTGTTCACGTGGATATTTTTTCGAATCACAAGAGTCTTCATTACGTGTTTATTTAGAAAGAGCTTAATCTCAGGCAGAGAAGATGGCTTGAGCTTCTCAAAGATTATTATATAAGTCTTCACTACCACCCAGATTAGGGTAATGTGGTTGCTGATGCTCTTAGCAGGTTATCCATGGGGAGTTTAGCTCAGGTGAAGGAAGGCAAGCAGGAATTGGTGAAGGATATTCACCGCTTGTCTAATCTTGGAGTTTGTTTTTTGGACTCTAAGGATAGTGGTGTAATGGTTCAATAAGTGGTTAGGTCGTATATTGGTGCAGCGATTAAAGAGAAGAAAGATTTAGATCCTGTCTTGATGAAAAACAAGAGTGACATTGGTGGGCAAAAGACAGTGGTGATGAAGATCAGTGGTAATACCACTTTATGGTACCAAGGGAGGTTGTATGTTTTTTATATCGATGGGTTGTGGAAAAGGGTTTTGGTTGAGGTGCATGAGTCACGCTATGTTATTCATCCTGGCTTGACTAAGATGTATCATGATCTCAAGAAGGTCTATTGGTGGAATGGCATGAAGAGGGATGTGGCTAATTACGTGGCCAAGTACATGGTGTGTTAACAGGTTAAGGTTGAGCACATGAGGTCAGGAGGGTTGTATCAAGAAATTGATTTACATGAATAGAAGTGGGGAGTGATCAATATGAACTTCATTACCAGTCTTCCTCGGTCTCCGAATCAGTATGATTCAATTTGGCTCTTCATGGATAAGATAGCCAAATCTGCGCATTTCTTGCCAGTGTAGACTACCTTTTCGATAGAGGATTATGTGCGGTTGTATCTTCAATAGATTGTGAAGTTATATGGGGTACCTATTTGGATTATATCTAATCGTGGTATGCAGTTTACATGTCATTTTTGCGGTTTTTCAGAAAGATTTGGGGACTAAGGTTAGTCTGAGTACTGCTTTTCATCCATAGTTTGATGGGCAACTGAAAAGAACTATTCAGGCACTGGAAGATATTTTTCAAGCCTAGGTGATTGGCTTTGGTGAAATTTGGTTGAGCATCTACCTTTGGTGGAGTTTGCTTAAAACAATAGTTATCATTTGAATATTGATATGGTTCCTTTTGACGCGTTGTATGGTGGGAGGTATAGATCTCCTATTGGGTGGTTTAATCTTGGAGAAGCATACATGTTTGGTCCGGATTTGGTTTATCAGGCGATAGAGAAGGTCAAGGTAATTCAGGATAGGCTTAAAGCTTTCCAAAGTCGCCCAAAGTCCTATGCAAATATTAGGCGTAGAGACTTGGAGTTTGAGGTTGGGGATAGGGTGTTCCTCAACGTATCTCCCGTTAATGGAGTAGTGAAGTTTGGAAAAAAAGGGAAACTCAGTGCTTGTTTCATTATTCCTTATGTAATTTTGCAAAGTGTTGGCAATGTTGCTTATAAGTTGGAGTTCCAATCTATCTTATGTTTGGTTCATCTGGTCCTTTATGTTTTGATGTTGAGAAAGTGTCTTAGTGATCCTTCTTCTATTGTTCCTTTGTAAGGATTAGGCATTTTGAATTTTCTGTCTTATTAATAGGTCCCGGTTGAGATATTAGATAGGCAAGTTTGTCGGTTGCGAACCAATGATGTGGCTTTGGTTAAAGTTCTATGGCGGAACTATAAGTTGGAAGAAGAAACTTGGGAAGAATAAGAGGACATGAATTCCAAGTATCCGTATTTGTTTTATGCTCCTAGGATTCATGCGGAAGGTATGTGTCTTGAACACATCTTTATTTTCTGAGTTTGTTACAAGAAATATTAATATCTTTGCCTCTTTGTTTTCAAACTTTTTTGAAGGGATGTTTGATAATGCAAATGACTCTGTGTGTGGTTACCCCTACCTTGTCCATTATTTGGGGATGAATGTTTCTAGTGGGGGAGACTAAAACATCTTGGGTTTTGTCCCTAAGAAAATTTCCTAGAAATCCATTCTCCGAACCTAATACGACTCATGGGTTCGAGCCATATGCTGGGGTACGAGTTGTATAGTCCTATCTTATACTGACCAGTGTTAGTTGGTAGGATGGTTTTGGTCACTAAAAAGGGTACGACTTAGAGGTGTGAGTCGTAAGGTTTCGGTACGAGACATAAAAGGGACTCATATGGTGGGAAGTGTTTGATTATCCTGGTATTTTATTCTGCCAAAGATACAGGTTATGGGTTTAGTTCATATGTTGTAGTTATGACTTGGTTGTATGAGTTGTCTACTGGACAATGTTTGATACAAGGATTGTGGATTGGATACGAGTGGTGGATACCAATCGTACAGGAGGGTACGACTCATATGGGTTAGTCGTATCCCTGTGATGGGTTTTTAAGGGATTTAAGTGGGGTATTCTGGAGATTTCCCTACTTACCTTAATTAGGAACCACGACTTCTAATACACTTTGAAGGTCATTTACCCTATTATTCTATTCATTAACACTTAGAAAGTATTCCAAAAAATCTCATAATTCTCTCAAGAGTTTTTGGGGAAATAAGGTTAGGATTTCATCTTACGGATTGATTTGGGGCTTGTCTTGGTGATTTCTTTCCATCAATTCTTCGGTATAAGGCAAATTCCCTTCCCTCATTATAATTTCAACTAAAGGAATGTTTTATATGATTGATTTTGTGGTTTTACTATTTCATGATTATGGTTTTCAACTATTATTGGGGGTTTTGATATTGAATGCTTGGTTATGGTTTCCTATGGTTTTAATTACGTTGTTTTAAGCTAGACAAAGGATTTATGCATGGCTTAAATGGTTTTAAACTAGACAAAGGATTTATACATGGCTTAAATAGTTTGAAAAGGCTAAAGGCCAAATGGTTATGCTTGTGGAGAACATGGAAGTTTCCCAAGTGGATTTAATATGGTATATGGAAGGGCACCAAAGGTCCTCTTAACCAAAATAGTTTTTCTATGGATATTGCATACAAGTAATGGATGGTATGACGTTCCCAGCAATATTGGCCTTGGTTTATAAATAGTAAATGGATTAGACATGGTTTTAATTAGGCATTAATGGTGGGGTGTGTAGCTAATCTATGGAAGGTGGCGGTCTCAGGAGGACCAAAATCAAAATCTCATATCTACCGATGTGAAATATCTTGATGACTATGTGTGTGTATCACATTTTATAATGGGGAATTTACTAGTCATCCCATGGGATATTCCCTGGTCGTGCAGCTACAAACACTAGGACCCTTTTAGCAGGGAAAGCTGAACCCATATGGCTCGTGGGTGGTTAGGACGGCAAAGCTACACAGCCCAGGTAAAGGTTTTAAGTGCATTCTAAACCTGGCCCCCTTTCCCGGCACTTATATATGTATGATTTTATGCATTATGGATGGTTTTACTTTGTTTTATGGCTAGCATTATTTTATCCTTATCCTAAGATTTATGATAGTGGTAACTGATGATAGGCGTATTTACACGCCTAAACACCATAATTTACCCATATTTTAGGCTAAGTTTTAAGGACAAAATATATAATTCCTGCACTTTTAGTCCTTTTTCCTGTAAGTGATCTAACAAACATGATTAGCAAGTTTTCAGGTATAAATGATGAAGATTTCAGCATTTTATGGATAACTTGACGCCAAAGGAAGCTTCATGAAAGAAGGAAAGCAGCGTTTGGACACCTATGGACTGAAAGTGATGCATGGATAACTTGTCCCGGGCAAAAACAACATTTACAAAGACTTGGGGATCAGCAGTAACTTAGTAGGATTAGGACAAGTATGCAGTAACCCAGTAGAACTAGGACAAGGATAAAAACCCTATTTCAATAGGACTAGGATATGGATGTTATATAAACCCTATTTTGCTGAAACTTTTCAGCATTCTCTTCTTATTTCCCCTTCTATTCCTTCCCATTCTAATAAATTCTTATTCACTCATTAACTAATTCAAGTCTTTTTCATTCAACGTTTGATCCTAATTCACGTTACACTTTCTGACAAAGAAAGCACGGCCCTTGTGACCAACATGAGATCATGATGATGTTTATTGTGATCTCCATTGCAATAATGAGTAGCTAAACTTCTCTGTTAGGGTTATGGAAACATTATGAGATACTATCAATTGCTATGAGTTTGTGAATTCTTGACACGTATGTTGCTTATATCATTACTCTCTTCATCTTAATTTAAATTCTTGTGGTTGCAAACATATAGAATACGCCAGTATAGCATTAACTTGTTCGAAAGAAAGGTTACATGTCTGGAAAAGAGATAATGTCAAGGTAATAGGGCACCAACCCCTATTAAAAAGTTATTGCCGTAACTGGATTAACCTCTTGGAGAATTTGTACCATTAGATACGCTTTAAGCTCGAAAGAGTTAAAGTGAAATAATCCTTGATGGTCGAAAGACGCCTGGATTTACCATAGAATACGATTCTCTATAAGGGCATGCATGTCTGAATTCCGCATAACACATAGTCAATAGATACGTATAACTCATAAGGTGGACATAACCCTAACTCTCAATTCTCATTGATCAAAACCAACCAAGCAATCCGTTTTACTCTTCTATTTTCCGTTCTTACATTACTATTTTTGATACTCTTAAATTCACGCTACAATCCCCCCTTTTTACGAAACTTTCACCAATAGTCTAATAATCTTTGCTTACTTAGTGACCAAGTATTCCCTGTGGGATTCGACACCTAACCCAGTTGGGTTCTATATTTGACAACGACCGCTTACACTCTTACGAGAGCTGTAGTTTGAGCGTTATCAAAAATTGGCGCCGTTGCCGGGGAATACGGTTGTCTACTAAGTTTGTGATAATTACTAGACCCTTTGGTCAAAGATTCTCGTACTTTACTTTTAGTTGTTGTTTTGGTTTTCTGCAGGTTTTGTTCAGTGCATGCCCAATATTCGAAGTTCTGGTCAACCATTATTACCCATAAACCTTGAACCACAACGTATTGGCAGGATGGAGGCGCAACGTGACATTGAGAGAAGGGTTGCTCAACAGGAGCAGGCTAGATTAGCTGCGTTGGCCGCTGCTCAAGTGCATCAACAAAATATCGATAACCCTGGGCGAGCAGCAGATCCTGATGATGAGGACTTGGGTGATGATGAGTTACTAAACCCGAGGCGTGATGCTGAAGTTGTGACACCGACAAACAGAAGAGATCGTCAAGCAAGATTTCGTCCTGAACGCCGAGCCGTGCAAATACCGTTTGAAGATGATGATGATGATATTGATGGAGTTGGTGCCAAAGGAGCTATTATTCCTCCGCCATTGGCACCCGGAGCCAAGTTCAATATCACCAGCACCATGATTCAGCTTTTGCAACTCAAGGAATTATTTGGTGGACTAGTAGGCGATGATCCGAATATGCATCTGATCAACTTTATCTCTACATGCAAGACATTCGACAATCCAGGCGTTGGACAGAATGCTATTCGGCTGCGTTTATTTCCATTGTCTCTATCTGGGGAGGCCACTCTGTGGTTGAACGGGCTGACTCCTGATTCTATTACAAATTGGAGGCAATTGAAAGATGCTTTCCTAGAAAGATTCTTTCCACCATCCAAGAAAGCACAGTTGAGAGATGAGATCAGCAATTTTAGACAGCTTCCAACTGAAGCTCTCCACGAAAAATGGGAGAGGTTCAAGAAGAAGCTTATGCAGTGCCCAAATCATCATATGACCAATGTCCACTTGATGGAGATATTATACAGAGCTTTGAATTCAGTAACTAAGCCAGTGGTTGATAATGCTGCAGGTGGGTCATTCATGGACCTTACTTTTAATGAAGCAAGTGGTATGCTAGATCGTATGACAAAGCAGAGTAGAGCTTGGCATACCAGGGATTCGGAGGTAGCAAGCTCTACTATATCTATTGGCATGACCGCAGAACAGAGGCGAAGATAAGAGGAGCGTGACCAGGATATGGCTCACATAAAAACATAGATAGATCTTCTTACAAAGCATCTATTATCAGGGAAGACCGAAAAAGTCAAAATGGTTGCGTCAAAAGAAAGAGATGAATCCGATTCTGAGGAAGAAGCCAACTACTTGAACAATTAGGGGGTTTCCGAGGCAATTTCCAAGGAAACCAAGGTCGGAACAATTATGATAATTCTGGAAACAAGGACCGTGATCAAGGTAGTTAGAAGAATAAGACTGACAGGAGTGGCGTGTATATTCCTCCTGGAAGGCGTGACGCCACTGCATCTAGTTCCAAAAATATGTCCATGGAAGATATGATGGCTAAGCTGTTGAAAGGAGTAATGGCAACTAGCACGGGAGTAACAGAGGTAATCAATGATTTGTCCTTAATGAAGCAATTAGTTGACTCGCATTCCACTTCAATAAAATAGCTAGAGCAACAATTAAGTCAATTATCTGCGGCATTCAACCAAAGAAAGGCTGTAACGCTACCCAGCAACACAGTGCAAAACTCAAGGAGCGATGGAACATGCATGGCCATTACTACCAGGAGTGGTAAGGTGCTGGAAACTTCATCCAAAGGCACGCAAGTGATCAATGCAGAACCTGAAGGCGCCAATGAAGCTACAGAGGACGTTAGTGACGTAACCCCGCCACGTCCATAGCCCGAAAAGATCGCCAATCCGAAGTAAGAGAAAAAAGAAAGTTGTGGAGAAAACTATTCCCCTTCTACCACCACCTTTTCCTCAAAGACTAAAGAAGAGAGCTAATGATACCAAGTTCAATAAATTCATGTCAATGTTAAAACAGCTGACAATTAATGTTCCGTTGGTAGAAGCACTAGAACAGATGCCTGGCTACGCAAAATTTATGAAGGATCTTCTGACAAAGAAGAGGGCAGCAAGCTGTGAGCCGGCAGATGATATTCATCATTGCAGTGCAATTGCCACAAGGTCCTTAGTACAGAAGAAGGCAGACCCTGGTGCTTTCACTATTCGTTGCACGGTTGGATCTATGAATTTTGCTAAGGCATTGTGCGATTTGGGAGCTAGCATCAATTTGATGCCACTATCCGTCTATAGAAATTTGGGGTTGGGCGACCCTACACCAACTAATATGCGGCTCGTGATGGCAGATAGGTCGGTAAAACAACTTGTGGGTATCTTGAATGATGTGTTGGTGAAGGTGTCTACCTTCATTTTTCCTGCAGACTTTATGATTTTGGATTGAGAGGTGGATTCTGAAGTTCCCATAATCTTGGGACGTCCTTTTCTTGCAACAGGAAGTGTGCTTATTGACATGAGAGCTAATAAGCTGTTATTTCGGTTGAATGACGAAGTGGTCCGTTTTGATGTATGCAAAGCAATGAAGCAGCCCAGCGATATGAATGTGTTCTCTATAGATGATACTTGTTATGGGGATGAGAAAAACTTATTTGAAGAGAAGTAGCCTATTGATGAGCCATTGTCTGCTACGCTGCTGAATGTTGAGCATGAGGACAATGATGATTATAAAGAAACTATGTGTGCTCTAACAGAAATAGGGTCCTATTCTCATATTCTTAAACAGCCGAACCTTGATCTTAAGAACCAACCGTCACCAATAGCGAAGACATCCATTGAAGAGCCACCAGTGCTAGAATCGAAAGAGCTCCCCAATTATCTAAGGTATGCGTTCTTGGGAAGTGGAAATACACTTCCTGTGAGTGTGGCGGATGATTTAAGTGAACAAACGTAGAGGCTCTCATCTCTGCTCTGAAGAGATACAAGAGAGCTATGGGTTGGACTATTGATGATATAATTGGTATCCCTCCTAGGATATGTATGCACAAGAGTCATATCAACAAAGATTGCATGCCTACAAGTAAGCATCAGAGTCGTCTGAATCCATTCAGAAAATGATGCACCATCTATCTCGATAAATTCTAAGTAATCGAGATAGCTATGTCGTGCCGCGATAATAAATCAAGCGCTTGATGGGAGGTAACCCATCGTTTTTAATTGTTTTTGTTGTTTTTGTTTTCTTAGGATTTTGTCGAGCCACGACCAAAACTAAGGCGCTTGATGGGAGGCAACCCATCGTTCTAATCGTTTTTGTTGTTTTTGAGTAAATGCAGGTGCAAAAGTTGTAAAGGAGGAGATTGGTTTCAAATTTTGATTTGGAAGTATTGCATGTCGAAGGTGGTAAGTTAGGAATGAAGAAGCAAAAGGCTATGGGTTAGGCATTGCTTATGAAAATATAGGCAAAGAACAAGGCAAGGCCTATGTAAATCTAGGACACGAACAAGGCAAGGCCTATGCTATGGCATAAGCTCTCGGATTCTAGAGTGCCATAGCATAGGCGCCGTCTATGCTCAACAATTCCATATCATAGTCGCCGCCTATGCAAAAGCCTTCTGCTCAACTAGGAAAAGCATTAGGCATGGCCTATTCTATGGCCTTCTGCTCAACTAGGCAAAGCTAAAGGCACCGCCTATTCCATTGCCTTTGCTCTCTGAATCTATAATGCCATAGCATAGGCGCCGCCTTTGCCTCCCAAAACTCTCAAAACTTTTATTTTTGCTCTTTTAACTTTGCAAGAACATCTTCCGAGGCCATCAACCAAGTAAGTACTTCTTTGCTCTTCTTTTATATTACATAAGTATTACAATACTACGCCTATAATAAGTTGTTAAATCGTGAAGTAGTGTTGGTGATTTGAATGTGGTTGATACAACTAAGTGAGTGAAAGAATATGTATGGATGCTCTTGACTTGTTTCCAACTTGTATTTGATTTTGATACACTGTCATACTTTTGCAAAATCGACATGGTCAAGATTATTGCATAATCTTGTAACTTGAAAGCTTACATATTGAAATGACTTGTTCATTGAGATGAAAATCATGGGTGACTACAAACATGCGATGTTGTGATTATTTCTATGCCATAAATTGATACGATATCTATGTAGTAGTTTTGTTCAAAAGATGCATTAGTCCAAAAACGAAAGCATTGTCAAGATTGCATAACGTTAAGAGGACATGAATGTATGACTGTGCTGAACATATTGTTGGAACATATCACCTAAATGTATGTCGATGAAGTCTGAGTAATCAACATCATTCACATAATTAGTTTGTGTTAACAAATTAAGTGTGGGGTGGTGCCACTATTGTCTGTTTGTCAATTGAATCTTCCGAGATGAAGCTAACATGACTTTATTGAGATCTCAGGTAGAATGGCACAAAAAGGACGACAAGGAAAAGAAAAAGCGCCCACCACACAGAAAGGTAAGAAAAAAGGAAGAAAAGAGCAAGTTGAATCCTCCGTGCTGCAAATACCTCGACGCACTCTTGGAATCAAGTGGGGTACTTATGAGGAACTTCTGAGGAAGAAGACTCTGATGATGATTCCGACGCAGGGGGTATGACCCCAGACATAGAGGTGAAGTCCGACTAACCAGGTTCTTCTTATTTATTTTCCACTGAGGGCAGTGTGTCCTATCTAAGTGTGGGGTGCTGGTATTTGTATGCTATACTTCTTTATCTGCATTTGCTTATTTATGTGTGTTTTTCTTATTTATGTTTGTTTTTTTTAATTTTTTTTAGGAAATTGTTTTTTTATTACAAACTTTGCATAATATTGTTCTGATAGGCAGCATGGTATTATGACAAGAGTCTGTGATAAAATCATTACTATTGAGATGTTTAGGCTTTAAGTGTGACTCACTGTGTGATAATTGTGTGGTTTAATTCCTTCATACGTTGGGTCAAGAGTCTATACTGCTGCCAATAAAGTCAACAATGTGCCTTGTGTGTGTGAGATGATAGTATATTCTATGTTTGTGGCTGATGCTAGAACTTGCCTGGTATGTATGTAAAGCGAAATAAAGAGTGTGAGTTAGGAGATGATTTAGGCATTTTTTTGGCAACCTGTGATTGTTTACCTTCGTTTTATGTACCCATGGACATCATCCTAGATAACCCCATTTGAGCATTTAGTCTATTTTCTTTGACAGCCTCATATGTAAGCCTAATCCATTTTTTTCAAGACCATAATTTGTTCCAAATTCCTAAGTGCTTTAAATTGTAAAGTCATGTGACAAAATAAGAGGAAATTGGGTGAGAGTAGTGCCTTAAAGTGAATTGGTACTTGAATTCGTTATGAAAAAGAATGGTTATCATAGAGGCGTGTTATAAAAAAAAAGAAAAAGGAAAAGGAAAATAAAAAGTTAATTCTATTCAAAATTGAATAACAAAAGAGGTGAGAAGGGGTGGTAGATTAAAAGAAAGTAGAAAAGTTGTTTGAAAGAAAGTGTTAATGGCATAATGTGATGTATTAAAGCGCTTAGGAACATAGTCACTATTTCTGGCCAAAATAGTCCTACCCGTCCCTTAGCCAACATTACAACCTGTAAAAGACCTATTTGATCCTAAGCTTAGCATTCTGATATTTAGTGGAGCATTACACTAAGGGCAAGCCTATGGTCATCAGTTGCAACATATGAATTCTTTGTGAGAATGAGAGCAAGGATAATCTTATACCCATGTTCGAAATATATACAATACTTGTGAGTGATTATGGGTGATATATTATGAGACACACATGGTTGATGAGTTTTGGGTAGTTGTGTATGATTCTTTGTCCATTAACTTATGGATACGAATTCACCATCATCACGAGTCTATGTTAAAGGTTGAATTGTTTCTAGTAGTGATCAGAAAACTACTCTTTGTTAATAATTGTTGTGCCTGTCTTGATGAATATTTTGTGCTGTTACTGTGGAAATCATAAGTAGATGTTTATATGGACATGATATTTTGTTCGAGGACAAACAAAGCTTTAACTGTGGGGTGTTGATGATAGGCGTATTTACACGCCTAAACACCATAATTTACCCATATTTTAGGCTAAGTTTTAAGGACAAAATATATAATTCCTGCACTTTTAGTCTTTTTTCCTGTAAGTGAGCTAACAAACATGATTAGCAAGTTTTCAGGTATAAATGATGAAGATTTCAGCATTTTATGGATAACTTGACGCCAAAGGAAGCTTCACGAAAGAAGGAAAGCAGCGTTTGGACACCTATGGACTGAAAGTGATGCATGGATAACTTTTCCCAGGCAAAAACAGCATTTACAAAGACTTGGGGATCAGTAGTAACTTAGTAGGATTAGGACAAGTATACAGTAACTCAGTAGGACTAGGACAAGGATAAAAACCCTATTTCAATAGGACTAGGATATGGATGTTATATAAACCCTATTTTGCTGAAACTTTTCAGCATTCTCTTCTTATTTCCCCTTCTATTCCTTCCCATTCTAATAAATTCTTATTCACTCATTAATTAATTCAAGTCTTTTTCATTCAATGTTTGATACTAATTCACGTTACACTTTCTGACAGAGAAAGCACGGCCCTTATGACCAACGTGAGATCATGATGATGTTTATTGTGATCTCCGTTGCAATCATGAGTAGCTAAACTTCTCTGTTAGGGTTATGGAAGCCTTATGAGATACTATCAATTGCTATGAGTTTGTGAATTCGTAACACGTATGCTGCTTATATCATTACTCTCTTCATCTTAATATAAATTCTTGTGGTTGTAAACATATAGAATACGCCAGTATAGCATTAACTTGTTCGAAAGAAAGGTTACATGTCTGGAAAAGAGATAATGTCAAGGTAATAGGGCACCAACCCCTATTAAAAAGTTAGTGCCGTAACTGGATTAACCTCTTGGAGAATTTGTACCATTAGATACGCTTTAAGCTCGAAAGAGTTAAAGTGAAATAATCCTTGATGGTCGAAAGACGCCTGGATTTACCATAGAATACGATTCTCTATAAGCGCATGCATGTCTGAATTCCGCATAACTCATAGTCAATAGATACGTATAACTCATAAGGTGGACATAACCCTAACTCTCAATTCTCATTGATCAAAACCAACCAAGCAATCCGTTTTACTCTTCTATTTTCCGTTCTTACATTACTATTTTTGATACTCTTAAATTTTTGCTACAATCCCCCCTTTTAACGAAACTTTCACCAAAACTCTAATAATCTTTGCTTACTTAGTGACCAAGTATTCCCTGTGGGATTCGACACCCAACCCAGTTGGGTTCTATATTTGACAACGACCGCTTACACTCTTACGAGAGCTGTAGTTTGAGCATTATCAGTAACTCGCTAACCCCATCTACTAGCTGTTGTATACCCATGCTATGCAGGAACCGGCCATTCTACTCCTCCTTTTTAGCATGCATATTTGGTATCAGCATTTGCACTGAAGTCGTGAGCTTCCTTTCTTTGGGGAGGCTTCATTTTATGTTATGGATTTCCTTAGACACTTTTGTTTTATTTTGGATATTGGTTTTGGCCATGGTTGGGGTCATATCCCAATTGGATTTGTTTACTCTTTTGGATAGAGGCTTTGTGGTACTTCTGGGGGTTGGTATGGGTGGGATCAGTATTGATGTCGTCCTTCGTATTAGAATAAGATGGTGGGTTGACATCATTTGACGATATTGTTGGTTTTCCATCCTACTACATTTTGGGATTGATTTTCGTATTATGTTTTGGTATTCCCTTTGGTTTATAGTCTATGGTTTGTTTTGGTATGGTTGGACGGTTGGTACGGTACGGTTGGACTCGATTCCCCTATCCTAGACTCTTAATGCGAACAATAATGCTATCTTGTAATATGTTCAAAATTCAGTCCGTGTAAGGTTGGACATAGGTGGTTGGGTTGGGTAACATGGGGCGGTCCCTGCTCTTGGTTGGACTTGGGATGCCTATTACGACAAGGCCCGGGGTCAGGTCGGGTCAGTGGCCATGTGCATAGTTCACACTTTATACATATACATTTTACAATAGCTGTAGCATTAATGGATTTTGCCCTTCCTTGTATTTCTCTAGTTCCCGCGGCTAAAACACACTAGAGCCTTCCCGGTAGCGAATGCCAGACCCATATATCTCGTGGCCATTTTTGGGACAGTTAGAGATACATAGTCCAAGTTAGTGATTTTAAATCACATGCTAAACCTTGTTCCTTATCGCAACATCTTATATATTTGTATATATGCATGTATGTGAACATGTATATTAAGTTTGTACTTGATTTTGAAATGGCATAATTTTATCCCTACCCTGACTTACATGCTAGTGCTCACCCCTCTAACCATCCCCGTATGCTACATCCTTTCATGATGTAGGGTCCTAGGGGTTTCATCTGTTTATTTGTACAGTGTTAGGTAGTGTGGTCGTCTATCAGGTTTGCATTGAAGTAGTGAGCTTCCATCTTTTAGAAAGCTTATTCATTATATCGGTTTCTTTCCATATTTTAGAATTAAAGAGTTCACATTAACATTATCATTGTCATTATCACAGTCCTGGTCGGCGGTATGTCCCGACCAAGCTTGGTATTCGTATTGGTTTAGAGGCTTTTGTGGACATGTGTGTGTTGGATGGTGTTGTTGACTCTTAGAGGATGATGTTGTTGACTCTTAGATCTTATTTTTAAGTTACATTAACTGTTTTATCTTTATTCTTTGGTTGTCTTCCGCTTAGTTATTACTAGTATTATGCTTGGAATGGATAGCTATGGGGGTGGTCTCCAGCCCTTGGTGGGCTTGAGATACCCATCACGGCTAGGCTTGGGGTTGGGTCGTGACAATCCATCTTGTCTTGAATCCATATAACCTCTCCACCAATGATGAGAAGACAAGGCCTACTGATATATGGTGTAATCCACACCACGAGTCTCAACAAGGCCTAAACTACTGATCCTATCCTAATACGCAATCAGAAACTCATATGTATCCTCACCCAGAGAACCAAAAATATAGGCGAAGCCAATCTCAAGAATATACCCAATATCTTCTACTCCTCAAAAGGCATAGCATGTTGGGAAACCACTGGCTAAGAAACTACCACTTAAGCAACTACCAGTGTAGGAGAACCTCAACTTTAAGATCCATAGCTATAGGCTATCCATCCGCATCAGTACCACTCTGATCAGTAAGACGTGTACAACAGATGACACACCACCAACTATCCCCAAAATCTGAATTAATGCATCTCTAAGAAAGAAGGAATAAACCCAGGTGGAGCCTGCACTGGTCCCTGGCCCACAGATGGATGACGTGGAAGAATCTCTAGCTCAAGAGCGGGAATAGGGTTTAGGGAAAGCAACCTATCCTGGACCCTCCCTGGGGGACACATCATGCAATTGTCCATGACCTCTAGGTTGTCCACAAATAAGAGAAGGATCCTAGGACTGAATCTCGGGACCCTCATCTCGTGTAGTGATAGCATGTGTCCTGGCCATCTATGAAAGAGTAGATTCAAAGGAATACTCTATAAACCAACTTAAGCTCTTATCACAAATTGAGTGAAAGAAGTGATGAACTCCTAGAAATATCCCATATCCTCACGAAGATAGAAAATAGACGTCATCATTCCAAGCCGCAGAACTCTACTAGACACCTACTCTTGTAGTAATAGTACTAATATAATCTATCTCTAATGTCAATTTATCATGACCCAATTTATGAGTCATGATGGCACCTCCTTATTCTTTCCAGTAGGTAAGCCAAACCATAACCCGGAGCTACCGCAATGGGTTAATTCAGTAGGAAATGCCCAACATAGGCAAAATTCAAGAAACACAAGTTATAAATAAACCAACTAGTAAATAGATAAAACAGTCAATAAAAAGATACCAATCCCACGACCTGGTAGAGCTAGTACAAGAGCATATAATTATATTAATACAACTCAAAGTCTAAAGAAGTCCAGACATTTGTCTAAAATCAAAATACTAAAAATAAAGATAGAGTGAAACAGGCGACTCAAACTCTAAGAGATTACCATATCTCTAGAAATCAATCCCCTCATAAACTCGAATAAACGGTGGAAACTAGTACTCGAATCAGCACCAAAAAAGTACAGAAGCGTAGTATGAGTACCAAAATAATGAGTATTCATTAAGCATTAGACATCGGTTGAATAATCTAAATCATGATATAAGAATGATAAAATGCAAGATAACATAACTAAGTCAAGGTACAGAATCAAACCTGAGTCATATCCTATAATACCCCAAAGTTTCTTAACTAATTTCATCTCAAGAATGTCGAGTATTATATTCTAAATTGAATGATTTTTATTCCATGAGGAATTTTTAAGATTTTCACTTTTTGTTGTGTCGAAAATTCAATAAGTTTTCCATTAATATAAGATTAGCCCAAATCCGATAATCGGGTAAAAAGTTATGACTATTTCAAGTTTTTGTCTTAAAACAACACAATATTGGTCAGTGGCGCGCTGCTCCACAAGCTAAAATGGCAATTGTCCTTTATTCTAGTGTCTCAGCGCAATTTTTCCCGTGTCAAACCAAACTTCCAAGTCACAAATGAAGTGGCAATGCGATGGCTCCATGTCGCTCTATTCCCCTATTTCCCAATTGTTAAATTCCAGTGATACAATGCGATAACACGTGATTTATCCATTCTTTACCCAAAATATACTATTTTCTCTTAGTTTTCTCTCAAGAACAAACTAGGGTTTTAATTGGGGATTCAATTTCAATAAAATCTCTCCATCAATCTTTGCTAAATCAAGAACTAATATATGCGTTGTATTGATTTATGGATTCCTTTAATCCATAAAGCTGAAGAACCCTAGTTTAAATTATGAATCATGATTATTATGTTACGGGTTGCTCAAGATATGTGATGGTTGTGGTTTGATTCCTATGTTGGGATCCTTATGTGAAATTATTAAAACTACGTTAGCATATAAATTAATATCCATGAATTTTGTGGTTTATGATTTGTGAAATTTAATGATTTCACCTATGCCTTAAGTTGTGCCTATAAGTTGTTTGATAAAATGCCTAAAGGGACAAAAATTATGCACTATAGCTAAATTGTGACCCAAATGACAATGTATGGTTTAACCTTATGTTCAAAATGACTTCCATGTTATTCTTATGTATTGAAATTGCTTGTGGGATTGTTCACGAGTTAGCCTTATGAAATTATGCTATGCATACTTGCTATCTTATTCATGTACCAAGCTATGATAATCAAATGTCTATGAAATATCTCTAACTATTGTATTATGGATTGTTGATGTTGGTCATGTATTCAATAATGTCATGCCCTGTCAGTTTCCTTCCATCGAGTCCTGGGGGTAGTTGTACCCAGAGAATATAGTTGTGTGCCTAGATTTAGTGTCATGTTTTCATGATATCCTCATTCAAGCCATGGTCCATAGAACCCAGTCAGTCATGTGACTCAGGAAATCTCAGTAATTTACTAATCTCAATAGTATTCCATCAGCTAAAGGAACTCCATGAATTCAGTCTAGTCTAGTTTAGTTAATCATGTTCCGTTTCTATTCAGATAGGAGTAGGAATTTGCACCGAGTGAACCCGAGGATGGGAACTTACCTGTTAAATAAGGGTGTGATTGTTAGAAGCAATCTTTCCGTTCTAGAACTATGTAGCCAGCGTATGTTGAGACATCATAGCCTATTATATGAGGGTAAATGAGGTGGCATAACCTGTTATATAAGGATTCCCACCTTTCTCACCAGAGTTATCTGTTATATGAGGGTTACTTACAAATTGTCCTTACTAGTGGCACGGTATTGACACCCTTCCAATTGGGGTTATAGATTGGACCCCAACTCAGCCATAATGGCATATTAAGGGCATGTCGGTTAGATGACTACTTCCCATAGTTTCGTTTATAAAATTATGACTATTAGATACAGTTATTCAGTCTCAGTAATAGAACTCAGATAGTTCTACAGAATTCAGGGTTGTCGGATATAGTCAACTCAGAATAGTGTGGAACTTAGCTAGTTCCATCAAAAACTAGACTGTTAGATACAGTCATTCAGTATCAGTTATTTCAGTTATACTGTTATTAGTATCTCATGTTATCAGTATCAGACTCAGTAATCATGTTATCACAACACTAGTTACAGTTATTGTGTATTCATGCATGTATTCTCATATTCATATTATTCAGTCAGTTAGTATAGATCATGCATGTAAACCCTTTACATTCAGCCTACCTCACATACATACCAGTACATTCAAAGTACTGACATATTTACACTATGGTGTCTTATACCATAGGTTCAGAAGCACGAGCTCTAGAGCATCAATAGCATTCCAGACTTGCAGACAGAGTTAGTAGTGAGTCCTCATCTTTCGAAGACATGACCATTTCTTTATTATCTCATTAATTATTTCATTAGTTGGAGTTATTTGGGGACATGTTCCATCATCTCCTTATTCAGACAATTATGTTTTAGAGGCTTTTCAGACTATAGTATGTTTAGATAGTTTCATTTTGGGCATTTATACCCCATCCCAGATGTTATATTTTATCAGATATTATGTTACAGTTTGAATATTTTGGCCTTTTAGTTTATTTTTCCGCATTATATAGTATATTATGCAGTATACAAGCACAGATATCAGTCATGGATTAGCTTGTGGTCCTTTAGGGTCATGAGCATCATGTAGCATTCTGAGTACCAGATTTGAGGCATTACATATCTATCACCACTGTACATAAATAGTTCATAAACTAAGATAGTAATGATAACATATTGTAAAGAATCAAGCACAAGCAAATATAACTAAAAAATTGGCTACCGTACACCAATTAGTGCAGAAAGATAAAGAACTCATCACAGCCTCCCATACGACTAGAGAGTACACTCAAGAGAAGAGTAGTCTAAGTATGCATCATTTACAACTATCTATCATCTCTATTTTACCATCATCCCACAATTTTTATCATTCATTATTATGCCATCACCTATAAATTTTCACTAGTCATTCCTTAACAATTATACATCACTTTATCTTTTCATCATGTCATAGTAAATACCCTAACTCTAACCTATAATATATATAGTCAATACCCAAAATCGAACCGTTCATAATATATACATAATCATTATCATAAGTCCTATCATTAATAGCATAACCAATCACATGATTAATAGGTCTCAATCCTTACATTTACCAACATAACTATTATGCATTAAGATTCATTATTATTACCTCAATACACATTCCCAGGAGCCCAAGGTTTACCAAGCTAACATGTGTAATAGGCTAAAGTAGGTTAAGAGTCCACTTCTAGTCCTCAAGTTCCATTTTAGGAAAATTTTAATCCGAACTAGGCTTAAGGTATCTAAATCTACTTTTAGGTATCAATCAACAATTAATTATCCCTAAGATAGGTACTTTACCTAAAACATATATGACTAGATCAATTATGCCTAATTAGAGTGATCTTAGATGTTCTCATGCTAAACATGAGGAAAGAAGTCTAATTTATCTAAAGCACAAAGGAAAAAGCTAAGTGTTTTAAGCTTATGGTATCCAAATAGCCTAAAAATCTCAACTAACCCTAAGTCTTGCATTCCATCAACCAACACCTAAAACCTATCCCAAATCCAACACAATATCACAAATATATTATGAAGTAGCTTTATCTAACAAGGGTTTAAACCTAGCCTACCTCGAGGCCAAATAGACCTTAATGAATAGCTAAACCTTCACTTTTACCTTCTAGGAAGGATCCTAAAGATGCCAAGATATTAAAAACATATTAAACTCATGAATACGAGAACATCAATACCTATATTGCATCAATGTGCTTCAAGTCCAAAATAACATCGAAATCCCACGTGGGTCCCTTTTATGGAAATCAAGTTTTTGAGACCAACCCAACATTCATATATGATCAAGGAATCATAATGAAGAAATCAATCCCAGAAGGTGTTGGGGTTTTGAGGATCAAATGAAGAAATTTCTCCAAGTAAAGGGTGAATTCTTTTCTTAAATTCGATGAAAATCATGAAAATAGATGTTAATCAAGCTCATGTGTCATCCACAAGTCTCAATTTAAATATATTACACTTCTTAAGGTTTAGATCTCAGGAATAAAGATGGAAAATAAGCTAAAATCATGGAAAAGGGCAAAATATACACCTAGTCCAGCCTCGACAGTCGTTATTGCAACCAACAGGGTGCAATCGTACTGCCTTCCAACTGCCAAGGTTTTCATGATCGTGAGTGGTATTTGGAGATTGCAATACCTTCTCTACACTAAGATACACAATTGCGGACATAGATAGTGACCACCGACACACCTGATAGCAGCTGAAAACTTGGAAAATATCCAAGTTTCCTCCATGCCCTCGGGATTTATTTGAAATCCCATATATGCAAACAAACTATGTAACCACACCAAATTTGACATTCTGGATATAATAGCACGTGCAAAATTTCTAACCAAGGTTATTTCGACCAAAATATGGGTCCCTCACTAAATTTTTAATTTATCTAATTTTTAACCAATAGGTCAAAATGAGCTCGATGCATCAGGACCTAAACCAGAGGTCCACCTAGCCTAAAATCAATATTTAAGAGCTGCTAGTGCAGTCAAAACATGCATAAGAGATTATTTAAGTGAATATTTTTCTTGGTGGACTTTTAAATATATAATTGGCTCTAAAAACCAAAAGAACTGCTTGGTAATCGAACTGTTAGTCCCAACAAGTCATAAATAATTTGGGGATGCTATGGAAAAGATCTAGTGTAAATATGTGGAAATATGGAAGATGACCTAAAGTGTCATTACATCAACTTAGAGTTAGAGAATTTGACATTCTAAGGACAGCCTTAAGAACTTTGTATAGTCACTTTGAATTTTTTTATATGTCTTTTAGTCTAACGAATGCTCCGACAACTTTTATGCACTTGATGAATAATGTGTTAAAGTAGTTCTTCAAAATATTTTTCATTATTGATGACATCCTCATTTATTCTCAGAGTGAGAATAAATATGCAAACCATTTAAGAATTGTCGTCCAGACTCTAAAAGATAGACAGTTTTTTGATATGTTTTGTAAGTGTGAATTCTGGTTAAAATCAGTATCATTCCTTGGTCATATCATTTTTGGTTAGGGCATTTATATTGATTCTCAAAAGACTAATGTGGATAAGAATTGGCATAGACCCATCTCTCCATTAGATATTAGGAGTTTCTTAGGTTTAGTTAGTAATACAAATGGTTTATTGAAGGATTTTCTTCTATTGCCTCTTATATGTCAAGGCTAATGCAGAAGAAAATCAAGTTTTAGTGGTTTGATTCTCATGATAAGTTTTCAAGAGTTAAAAGTCTAGACACAGCTCTTCTCCTGATTTAACTCATCAGAGGGTTCAAATGGATTTATATTTTATTGTGATACTTCCATAGTTGGCCTCGGTTGTGTGTTTATGTAGTATATCAAGGTTATAGAATATGCCTCTAGATTGCCCAAGCCTCATAAAATGAATTAGCGGACTCATGATCTTGAATTGGCAGAATGGTGTTTACCTTTAAGGTTTGGAGGTATTATCTTTATGGGGTTCATATTGATATATTCACTGATCACAAGATCCTTCAGTATGTGCTCACTTAGATAGATCTAAATCTTTCTTAGAGGAGATGGCTATAGTGGTAGAAGGGCTATGATAAGAGTGTCTTGTACCATCAAGTTTAAGTCAATATTGTGGATGACGTTTTTTGTAGGTTGTATCTGGAATGTGTTGCTCATATAGGATATAACAACAAAGAGTTATTTTACAAGGTTCACGAACATTCTATATTGGAAGTTTGGTTTGTTGGTTCTGCTGAAGCTAATATCATAGTTCATAATATTTTAAGATCTTCATTTATAGCTGAGGGTAATTAAAGAAAAATAGTGATATTTTTCTTAGGTTGAAAGAAGCGGTCTAGAGTTAGAAAGTTGAGGTTTTATCCCAAGGGAGAATTCTTTGTTGTTATGGCGGGCTTTATGTTCCAGATATGGATGACTTGAGAGAGAAAATGCTAAAAATAGTTCATAGTTCTCAATATTATATTCATCCAGGAGCCACTAAGATGTACCATGATATACGGAAAGTGTATTGGTGGAATGGAGTGAATAAGAAAATCACATAATTTATGGCTAGGTGACTGAATTGCCAGCAGGTAAAGGTTGAGCACTAGTATAATACCCTAAACTTTCCCTAAGCTTAATTTCATCTTGAGAAGGTTAAGAAATGACTTCCTAGGTGAGTATCATTTTTAACCATATAGAATTTCCCTAATATCAACTTTTTATCACATGGAAAATTTGATAAGATTTCCGTTGATATAAGATTCGCCTAAATCTGATAACCTAGCAAGAAGTTATGGCTAATTTAAGTCCAAGTCGTAAAACACCATCATTTCAGTGCTTGGCGCATCGCGGAGTGGGTCTACTTAACAATTGTCAAATTCCAGTAGCCTATCATGATAGTGGCATGTCACGCTGAAGTTCCAAGTCCTAACCAGTGGGACAATGCGATGGCTCCGCATTGCGATGACCCCGAGAATCCCATTTGTCAATTTCCAATGAGTCACTGTGATAGTGGCGTGTCGCGGTGGCCCATAAAATCGAGCTCTCGATTATATTTTTTTCAGTTACGTTAAGGATTAAAAGGGGGTATTTTGGGCTATTACCCTACCCCCAATCCATCCATAGACACACAATCAATGGCATACAACGTACTTTATGCCTAAAATCTTCATTCTCTACAAAGAAAAATCCCTAAGCATCCAAATCTCCCCCAAGAATCTCAAGAATTCACCATTTTTTTCTAAATTGAATTGATATTCAAGGTTCCCAAGACAAAGGATTCAAGAACCCTCATCCAAAAGTACGAGAAAGAGCCTCAAGCAAGCATATTCATCAAAGTTCATAATTCGAGCTATGTGGGGTTTGAACAAGAACACTCCTTCCATTCTTGTGCCCAAAGTTTTGGTTTTCTTAAAAGATTTTAATTTTTTCAAAATGAATTATACCAAAATTTCTATATTCAAGTATATGAGATTATGGATTTTTTCAAGTCTTGAATTATATGATACTACACCTATTTTATGATTTGAATTGAGAATTAATGTTATGAATGGCATATTCCTTCCATAATTGTTGTTTGGAATACTCTTAAGATTGAAGTCATGATTTACCCTCTATTTTGAATTGAGATTTCTTAAATATGTATACATGTTTTAAGGTTCAAGAATGAATTTTGATATATTCTATAGTATTTCAAAAATGGTATTGATATCTCCATATCATTGAAGTTTCAAAGCTTGTTAAAGATAGTCTACCAAAGTTTAAGAAAAAGAGTTGATTTTGATCTTAAGTTAAGAAAAGAATCTACAGGTTGTGATTTAAGTTAAAGGGAAGAATATTGGCTCCCATTTCATAATGTTTAATTATACAAGATGGATTTTTCCTAAAATTTTTGAGTCCATTATAGGAGTAGTACTTAGCACCAAGTTGGGCTTGATTCTGAGGTGTCATGCCCCAGAACTACGAGCCATCATAGAATTTGATTTACCCCAAGTGGGTTAAGTTAGTGATCACTAAAAGTAAAAGGTTCTAACTAGGGCAAGACGTTGGACTCCATGTGGCTCACATGATTTATGTCGGTTAGAAGAATCTCCAAAAATTAGCCCCTACTCTATATAAGATAAAAGTACTTTTATTTCAAAAGCTATGATTCTAAGATTTCTAAGGTTCTCAAGTGGTATAATCTTTAAGTTTCAAAGAATTTCCTTGTTTTCCATAAGATTAAAGTGTATGTTTTGAAGGTTGTCGCTTTAAGACTTTAACTAGTTCGCAAGCTTTAATACAAAAAAAGCACAGATTTAGAATAAAGTGAAATGAATCACGTAATTTATATGGTATGTTTTCTATTCATGATTTATGAAGATTTTATTCAAGCTAACTGAGTTGCCTATTATGGCATGCATGTTTTCTATAAAGACTTAGGATATGGATTATCTAATACCATACACCCCATATACTCAGTACATTCCTAAGTATTGATCTACATATACGTCTATGTGCTATATTTTCTTATAATGTAGGTTCAGGTGCTCAACCCCATCCTCGTCAATAACTTCTGAGTACCTTTGTCTACATATCCACAGTGGTGAGCCCTCATGGTTCGAGGCCCTATCTTCAGACATTTCAGTATTTTAGTACATATTTTATTGCTTTCAGTTTAGTTTGAGTCAGTTGGGGATCTGTCCCAATGGCTCTCTAGTTCATTGAGTAGTAGAGGATTTGTCAGACTAGATTGTTAGTATATTTAGACATCCAGTATTTTGTTACTTCCACAGTACTCTTTCATATTTCAGTGAGACGTGTTATGGTATGTCTCAGTATGTTGCTCTCAGTACCTTGATTTAAGCATATAAAAGTAGCAGCAGGCTTAAAGGGTTAGCTTGGGGTTACTTGTAGCCTTAAGTACCATGTGACGTCTCGGGACCAATTTTTGTGGTGTTACAAACTTGGTATCCGAGCCTAAAGTTTAAGGAGACCTAGGGAATCTGACAAGTTATGTTAAGTAGAGTCTTAATCATCGGTGTGTGGCATACCACATCTATGAGCAAGAAGCTACAAGATGTTTTAGGAAAAAGTCATCCCATTCTTTCAAAACCTATCGTGCTTACAGTTGTCTCTCTCAACTATTGACTCATACTCTATTATTTCAAAAAATGCCTCCTTGAAGTGTGAATGCCCGCAAAAACAATAATGAAGAACCCCAGCCAGTTGACCCCTTGAATGAAAATGTGTCCTATGCTTAGTTTCGAGAAGCTTTTCAGGCGATAGCCCAAGCAGTCCCAGTGAATGTTCAGGACAATAACCAGGCAGTAGTTCCACACCAGTAGGGAGGTGATTTAGCAGCTGCTAGAATTCATGATTTTATACAGATGAATCCTCCAGAGTTCTATGGGTCTAAGGCAGGTGAGGACCCACCGTTATATCTTATGGATGTTAGGAAAATCACACAGATGATGATTGTTTCTGAGGAAAAAATTATGGAAGAAGAATAGAGGGGAAGATGATGCTCGCGTTACTTGGCAGGTGTTCCAAGATGCTTTCTTGGATAAGTTCTTTCTGTTTAAGATGAGGGAGGCAAGAATAGAGGATTTCATAAACTTGAGGCAGGGCTCCATGACTGTTAAGGAGTACTACTTGAAGTTCAACCAGTTAGCAAAATATGCCCCTGATTTGATTTTTGACACCTGTACAAATATGAATAAGTTTTTGACAGGAGTTTCTGGTTTGGTGTTGAAAGAGTGTAGGACTGCTATGCTAAATAAGGATATGGATCGGTATATATTGATGATACATGCACAGTAGATAGAGGCAGACAAAATAAAGGAAATAGATAGAGTGAGGGGAAACAAGAGGACTAGGTCTGAGCATCATGAGTATGGTCAGGCTAGGTCCCATGGAGGGAATCATCCATAGTTTTTTAGAGTCATTCATCTATGCCAGAACCTTCGTCAGCTAGTGCTCCCACACCCAGAAACAGGCAGGAGCAAGGAAATAGGCCTTTTATGTATAAATCCCAGAATAGTGTAACAGTGCTAATTATCCTCCTTGTGCTGAGTGTGGAAGGACCCATCCCGGCGAGTGTTTGGCTGAACAGAGGGGTTGCTTTAGTTGTATCAAGTTGGGCCACAGACTTAGGGAGTGTCTGCATGCCAGGTAGGGGAACAGGGATATGCGACCTTAGAATCAGGCTAATAGTGCCCTAGCTCCCATAGCCCATCCAGCCACTCCTCAGGGTGCTTCTGCTAGCGCTGCTAGCGGTCAGTGCCAAAACAGATTCTATGCCTTACTATCCCATCAGGAGCAGGATGAATATCCCAACGTTGTTACTGGTATGCTTTGTGTATTTCACTTTGATGTTTATGTGTAGTTGGACCCCGGGTTGAGTTTTTCTGATGTGACGCCACTTGTTGTTGTAAGCATTAAATTAGGTCCCAAAAATATTCCTAAGCCTTTCCTATTTTCTACTCCAGTAGGGGAGTTAGTTGTTGCCAAGCAAGTGTATAAAGATTATCCTGTTACTATTCATCATAGAGTCATACTTGCTAATCTGATAGAGTTAGATATGGTGGATTTTGATGTAATTCTGGGTATGGACTAGCTTCATTCTTATTATGCATCTATAGACTATCGTACCCATGTAGTTAAGTTTTGATTTCCTGATGAACCAATTTTCGAGTGGTCTGGGAGTTTAATATCCCCGAAGAGTCATTCCATCTCCTATCTCAAAGCCAAAAAGCTTATATCTACAGGGTGCATCAATCACCTATTTAGGGTTAAAGAAATTACGTCTGAGGCACCAACTATTTAGCTAGTATACGTAGTTAATAAGTTTCCAGATGTCTTTCTAGAAGATCTCCCAAGGGTACCTCCCAATAGAGAGATAGAATTTGGGATTGACCTTCTTCCTGAAACTCAGCCTATTTCAATTTCTCCCTACTGTATGGCACCCGTTGAGCTTAAGGAGTTGAAAGATCAACTCAAAGATCTTTTAGACAAAGGTTTTATAAGGCCCAGTATGTCACCTTGGGGCGCACCTATTCTATTCGTGCAAAATAAAGATGGTTCTTTACGTATGTGCATTGACTATCGTCAGATTAATAAGGTCACAGTCTAGAATAAGTACCCTCTTCCGAGAATAGATGACCTATTTGATCAATTGCAGGGTGCAAGTTACTTCTCAAAGATAGACCTTCGATCCGGCTATCATCAACTCAAAGTAAGGAAGTGTGACATCCCAAAGACAGTCGTCTAAATTCGTTATGGTCACTTTTTTAGTCATGTCTTTTGGGCTAACCAATGCTCCAGCAGACCTCATGGACCTCATGAATCAAATATTCAAATCGCATCTTGATATGTTTGTCATAGTTTTCATAGACGAAATTCTTGTGTATTCCCATAGTAATAATGACCATGCAGATCATCTTTGAATTATCCTGTAGACTCTTAGAGATCACCAGTTGTTTGCCAAATTCAAAAAAGTGTGAATTTTGTCTAAGGTCAGTAGCTTTTCTGGGTCATATTATTTGAGTCGGAGGCATTAGAGTTGATCCCCAAAATATAAAAGTCGTAAGAAATTTGCCTAGAACTACTGCTCCGTATGACATTAGGAGTTTCTTGGGTCTAGCTGGCTATTACCACCATTTTCTTAAAGGTTTCTCTTCTATTGCATCTCCCATAACCCAACTGACCCAAAATAAAGTTAAGTTTCTTTGGTCGAATTCCTATGAGAAGAGTTTTCAGGAATTAAAGACTCGACTTACTTCAGCCCCTGCGTTAACTTTGCCTGATGGTACAAATGGTTTTGTGGTGTATTATGACACCTCTAAGGTTGGTTTGGGTTGTGTGCTGATGCAGAATGGTAAATTTATAGTCTATGCCTCTAGACAGTTAAAACCTCATGAAAAGATTTACCCAACCCATGATTTGGAATTAGCTGTTGTGGTCTTTACTTTGAAAATTTGGAGGCATTATCTTTATGGTGTTCATGTGGATGTTTTCACTGACCACAAAAGCATGCAGTATGTGTTTTATCAGAGGGAGTCAAATCTTAGGCAGAGAAAATGGTTAGAACTACTAAAAGATTATTATATAAGTGTGTTGTATCACCCGGGCAAGGCCAATGTAGTGGCAGATGCCCTTAGTAGGTTATCTATGGGTAGTGTTGCTCTGGTAGAGAAGGGTAAGGAAGAGTTATCTTGTGATGTACATCGTTTGGCTAGATTGGTCGTTAGGTTGCTTGATTCTACTGAGGGGAGTATTTTGGTGTAGAGTAGCTCCAAATCCTCTTTGGTTTCAAAAGTGAAGGATAAGCAAGACTTAGATCCTAGTTTGGTCAAACTGAAGAAGTCAATTAAGGATAAAAGGTTAGAGGTTTCCTCCCAAGGGGGAGATGGTGTGTTGAGATTGCAAGGTAGATTATCTGTTCCTTGTGTTGACAATCTGATATAGAGGATCATGAAAGAGGCGCATGGTGTAAGGTATTTTATTCACCTCGGTGCTACCAAGATGAACTGGACTTGAGAGAAATCTATTGGTGGAGTGGTATGAAGAAGGATATAGCTGAGTTAGTGGCTAAGTATGCAACTTTCCAATAGGTTAAAGTAGAGCATCAGAGACCTAGTGGTGTGATGCAATAATTTAGTATACCCATTTGGAAATTGGAAGAGATAAATATAGATTTTGTTTTTGGTTTACCTCCCTCCTATGCCATTATGATTCTATTTGGGTTGTTATAGACAGGCTGACTAAGTCAGCGCTTTTCTTGCCTATGCATACATCTGACACTGCTGAGGATTATCCTAGACTATATATTCGGAAGTTAGTCAAGCTTCATGGAGTTTCCTTGTCCATCATCTCAGATAGGGGTACTCAGTACATTTTTCAATTTTGGAGAGCTTTTCATAGGATTCTTGGTACCCAAGTGCATCTTAATTCCATTTTTTATCCGCAGACTGATGGTTAGGCTGAAAGGACCATCCAAACTTTGAAGGACATATTGAGGGCGTGTGCTCTTGATTTCAAAGGGAGTTGGGATGAGCATTTACCTTTGATAGAGTTTTCGTATAATAATAGTAACCATGCTAGTATCAAGATGGCACCATTTAAAGCTTTGTATGGTAGAAGGTGTAGATCACCCATAGGTTGGTTTGAAGTGGGTGAAGCTACTTTAGTTGGACCAGATGCAGTATTTGAGGCTATGGATAAGGTGAAGCTGATTAGAGAGAGGTTGAAGACAGCGCAGAGCCATTAAAAGTCATATGCATATGTGAGAAGAAGGGATCTTGATTTCAAAGTTAATAACTTCGTGTATCTGAAAATTTCACCCTTGAAAGGGGTGAAAAGGTTTGGGAAGAAGGGAAAGCTTAGTCCCTGTTATGTTGGTTCGTACAAAGTTCTTAGCTGTGTTGGGAAAGTATCTTATGAAGTTGAGTTACCTGCAAAGTTGTCAGCTGTTCATCCGGTCTTTTATGTCTTCATGCTTAGGAAGTGTATTAGTGATTCTATTGTTATAGATTCTTTGAAAAGCACTGATGTTCAGGACAGTCTTTCATTTGATGAGATTCTAGTTAAAATCTTAGATTACCAAGTCCAGAGATTAAGGAATAAAGAATTCCCCCTGGTCAAAGTGTTGTGATGAAATCAGTCAGCTGAGAGTGCTACGTGGGAAGCTGAAGCAGTAATGAGGTCCAAGTACCAGCACCACTTCTCCGCAAGTTCATATCAAGCCAAAGGTACCTTTCCTTCTTAATTCAGTCCTTTTCTAAACAAAGATTCAGCAATATAGCTATTCATATTATGAATCATGCATTCTTTAAAGTGTTCAAGAGTTTAGAAAGACAAAGAATTAGTTTAGCGAGTTCTTCCATGTTACGTACTCAGTTTCCTCCATATTCTTATCCTAGCTAGTGACATTCGACAATGAATGTTCTCCAGGGAGAGATATTGTAATTCCCCGAACTTTCCCTAAGCTTAATTTCGTCTCGAGAAGGTTAAGAAATGACTTCCTTGGTTAGCATCATTTTTAACCGTAAGGAAATTCCGTAATAGCGAATTTTTATCACATGGAAAATTTGATAAGCTTTGCTTTGAAATAAGATTCTCCCGAATCCGATAACCGGGCAAGAAGTTATGGCTAATTTAAGTGCTAGTCGTAAAACACCGTCATTTCAGTGCTTTGCGTATCGCGGAGTGGGTCTATTTAACAATTGTCAAATTCAAGTAGCCTATGTGATAGTGGTGTGTCACGCTAAAGTTCCAAGTCCTAACCAGTTGGACAATACGATGGCTCCGCATTGCGGTAACCCCAAGAATCCTACTTATCAATTTCCTTTAAGCCACTATAATAGTGGCGCCTCGCGGTGGCCCATAAAATTTGGATCCCAGTTATATTTTTTTCAATAACTTTAAGGGTTAAAAGGGGGGTATTTTGGCCAATTACCCTACCCCCAATCCATCCATATACACACAACTAATGGCATAACAAAGCACTTTATGCCAAAAATATTCTTTCTCTGCAAAGCAAAAGCCCTAAGCATCCAAATCTCCCTGAAGAATCTCAAGAATTCACCATAGTTTTCTAAATTTAATTGAGATTCGAGGTTCCCAATACAAAGGCTTCAAAAACCATTATCCAAAAGTATGATAAAGTCTCAAGCAAGCTTATTCATCAAATTTCATAATTCGAGGTATGTGGGGTTTGAGAAGAACACTCCTTCCGTTCTTGTGCCCAAAGTTTTGGTTTTCATAAAAGATTTTAATTTTTTCAAAATTAATTATGCCTAAATTGCTACATTCAAGTATATGAGATTATGGATTTTTTCAAGTCTTGAATTATACGATACTGCACCTATTTTATGATTTGAATTGAGAATTACTGTTATGAATGGCATATTCCTACCATGATTAGTGTTTGGAATACTCCTAAGATTGAAGTCATTATTTACCCTCTATTTTGAATTGAGATTTCTTGAATATGTATACATGTTTTATGGTCCAAGAATGAATTTTGATATATTCTATAGTATTTCATGAATGGTATTGATATCTCCATATTATTGAAGTTTCAAAGCTTGTTAAAGACAGTCCACCAAAGTATAATGAAAAGATTTGATTTTGATCTTAAGATCAGAAAAGAATCCACATCTTGTGATTTAAGTTAAAGGAAAGCATATTGGCTCCCATTTCATAATGTTGAATTGTATAAGGTGGATTTTTCCTAAAAGTTCTGAGCCAATTATTGGAGTAGTACTTAGCATTGAGTTGGGCTTGATTCTGAGGTCGCATGCCTCAGAACTACAAGCCACCGTAGGATTTTATTTACCCTAAGTGGTTTAAACTAGTGATCACTAAAATTAGAAGGTTCTACTCTGATGGCAAGGATAGAACAGCTCTCCCCAACGTAAGCAAGACGTTGGATTCCATGTGGCTCACATGGTTTATGTCGGTTAGAAGAATCTCCCAAAAGTAGTCCCTACTTTATTTAAGATAAAAGTACTTGTATTTCAAAAGCTATGATTCTAAGATTTCTAAGGGTTTCAAGTGCAATAATTTTTAAGTTTCAAAGAATTTCTTTATTTTCAGTAAGATTCAAGTGTATGTTTTGAAGGTTGTCGCTTTAAGAATTTTTCTAGTTTGCAAGATTAAGTACAAAGAAAAAGTACAGATTTAGAATAAAGTTAAATGAATCACGTGATTTATATGGTATGTTTTCTATTCATGATTTATGAGGATTTTATTCAAGATAAGTGAGTCACCTATTATGGCATGCATATTTTCTATAAAGACTTATGATATGGATTGTTTAATAGGATACACCCCATATACTCAGTACATTCCCAAGTGCTAATCCACATATACGTCTATGGGCTATATTTTCTTATAATGTAGGTTCAGGTGCTCAGCGCCAGCCTCGTTAGTGACTTCTGAGTACATTTGTCTACATCTCCATAGTGGTGAGTCCTCATGGTTCGAGGACCTATCTTCAGACATTTTAGTATTTTATTAGATGTTTTACTGCTTTCAGTTTACTTCGAGTCAATTGGGGATCAGTCCCAATGGCTCTCTAGTTCATTGACTAGTAGAAGCTTTGTCATACTAGATTGTTAGTATATTCAGACATCCAGTATTTTGTTACTTCTATAGTAATCTTTTATATTTCAGTAAGACGTGCTATGCTGTGTCTTAGTATGTTGCTCTCAGTACCTTGATTTAAGCATATAGAAGTAGTACCAGGCTCAAAGGGTTAGATTGGGGTTACTTGTATCCTTAAGCACCATGTGACATCTCGGGACCCATTTTTAGGGCGTTTCAAACTTGGTATTAGAGCCTAAATTTTAAGGAGTTTTAGGGAGTCTAACAAGTTATGTTAAGTAGATTCTTAATCATCGGTGTGTGGTGCACTACATTTATGAGTAAGAAGCTACAAGAAATTTTAGGAAAAAGTCATCCCTTTCTTTCAGAACCTATCGTGCTTACAGTTGTCTCTCTCAACTATTAACTCATACTCTATTATTTTATAAAATGCCTTCTCAAAGTGCGAATACCCGCAGAAATAATAACGAACAAACCCAGCTAGTTAACCCCTTGAATGCAAACGTGTCCTATGCTGAATTTTGGGAAGCTTTTCAGGCGCCAGCCCAAGCAGTCACCACGAATGTTCAGGACAATAACTAGGTCGTAGTTCTACCCCAACAGGGAGGTGATTTAGCTGCTACTAGAATTCATGATTTCATGCGGATGAATCCGCAGATTTCTCTGGGTCTAAGGCAGGTGAGCACCCACAGTTATATCTTGAGGAGGTGAGGAAAATCACCAAGATGACGTATGTTTCTCCCGAAGTTGTTACTGATACACTTCGTGTATTTCACTTTGATGTTTTTGTTTAGTTAGACCCCGAGTCAAGTTTTTCTTATGTCACCCCACTTGTTGTGTAAAACTTTAAAATGGGTCCCAAAAAAATTCCTGAGCCTTTCCTAGTTTCTACTCTAGTAGGGGAGTCAGTTGTTTCCAAGAAAGTGTATAATGATTGTCCTATTAATATTCATCATAGATTCATACTTGCTGATATGAAAGAGTTAGATATGGTGGATTTTGATGTAATTCTAGGTATGGACTGGCTTCATTCTTATTATGCATCTATAGACTATCGTACCCATGTAGTTAAGTTTCGATTTCCTGATGAACCAATTTTCGAGTGGTATGGGAGTTTAATATCCTCGAAGAGTCATTCCATCTCCTATCTCAAAGCCAAAAAGCTTATATCTAAAGGTTGCATCAATCACCTAGTTAGAGTTAAAGATACTAAGTCTGAGGCACCAACTATTCAGCTAGTCGATGTTTTTATTGAGTTTCTTGATATTTTCCAAAAGATCTTCCAGGGGTACCTCCCGATAGAGAGATAGAATTTGGGATTGACCTTCTTCCCGACACTCAGCCTATTTTAATTCCCCCTACCATATGGCACCTACTGAGCTTAAGGAGTTGAAAGATCAACTCAAAGATATTTTAGACAAATGTATTATAAGGCCCAGTGTGTCACCTTAGGGTGAACCGATTCTATTCGTGCGAAAGAAAGATAGTTCTTTATGTATTTGCATTGACTATCATCAAATTAATAAGGTCACAGTTAAGAATAAGTACCCTCTTCCGAGAATAGATGACCTTTTTGATCAATTTCAGGGTGCAACTTACTTCTCAAAGATAGACCTTCGATACAGCTAACATCAACTCAAAGTAAGGGAGTGTGACATCCCGAAGAAAGCCTTCCAAAATCATTATGGTCACTTTGAGTTTCTAGTCATGTATTTTGGGCTAACCAATGCTCCAGCAGCCTTTATAGACCTCATAAATCGAATATTCAAATAGTATTTTGATAAGTTTGTAATTGTTTTCATAGACGATATTCTTGTGTATTTTCGTAGTGAGAATGACCATGCAGATCATCTTAGAATTTTCCTGCAGACTCTTAGAGATCACCAGTTTTTTACGAAATTCTGTAAGTGTGAATTTTGGCTAAGGTCAGTAGTTTTTCTTGGTCATATTATTTTAGCCGAAGGCATTAGATTTGATACCCAAAAGATAGAAGCCTTATGAAATTTGCCTAGACCTATCTCTCCATCTGACATTAGGAGTTTCATGGGTCTAGCTGGCTATTGCCACTATTTTGTTGAAGGTTTCTCTTCTATTGTGTCTCCCATAACCCGATTGACCCAAAAGAAAGTTAAGTTCCTTTGGTCGATTCCTGTGAGAAGAGTTTTCCATAATTGAAGACTTGACTCACTTCAGCCCCTGTGTTAACTTTGCCAGATGGTACGGTTGGTTTTGTGGTGTATTATAATGCCTCTAGGGTTGGTTTGGGTTTTATGCTGATGCAGAATGGTAAATTTATAGCCTATGCCTCTTGACAGTTGAAACCTCATGTAAATAAATACCCAAACCATGATCTAGAATTAGCTGTTGTGGTCTTTGCTTTGAAAATTTGGAGGCATTATCTTTATGGTGTTCATGTGGATGTGTTCACTGATCACAAAATCCTGTAGTACGTGTTTTCTTAAAAGGAGTTAAATCTTAGGTAGAGGAGATGGTTAGAGCTGCTAAAAGATTATGATATGAGTTTGTTGTACACCCGGGCAAGGGCAATGTAGTGACAGAGGACCTTAGCAGGTTGTCTATGGGTAGTGTTGCTCAGGTAGAGAAGGGTAAGGAAGATTTATCTCGTGATGTGCATCATTTAGATAGATTGGGTGTTACGTTTCTTGATTCAGCTGAGGGAAGTATTTTGGTGTAGAGTAGTTCCAAATCTACTTTGGTTACAGAAGTGAAGGAGAAGCAAAACTCAGATCCTAGTTTGGTCAAACTGAAAGAGTCTATTAGGGAGCAAAGGGTAGAGGTTTTCTCCTAGGGGGAAAAGGTGTGTTGAGATTGCAAGGTATATTATGTGTTCCTTTTGTTGACAATCTATGATAGAGAATCATGGCAGAGGTGCATGGCGCTTGTTATTCTATTCACCCTAGTGCTACAAAGATATACCGTGACTTATGGGAAATCTATTGGTTGAGTAGTACGAAGAAGGGTATAGTTAAGTTCGTAGCTAAGTATGCAACTTGCCAACAGGTTAAAGTAGAGCATCAGAGACCTGGTGGTGTGATGCAAGAGTTTAGTATACCTACGTGGAAGTGGGAAGAGATAAATATGGATTTCGTGACTGGTTTACCTCTCTCCTGACACCATTATGATTCGATTTAGGTTGTTGTAGATAGGTTGACTAAATCAGCATATTTCTTGCCTATGCATACATCTTATACTGCTGAGTATTATGCTAGAATGTATATTCGGGAGTTAGTCAAGATGCAAGGAGTTTCTTTGTCTATCATCTCAGATAGGGGTACTCAGTTCACTTCTCAATTTTGGAGAGCTTTTCAGAGGGGACTTGGTACCCAAGTTCATATTAGTTCCATTTTTTATCCGCAGAATGATGGTCAGGTTGAAAGGACCATCCAAACTTTGGAGGACATGTTGAGGGCGTGCGCTCTTGATTTTAAAGGGAGTTGGGATAAGCATTTACCTTTGATAGAGTTTGCATATAATAATAGTTACCATGATAGTATCAAGGTCGTACTATTTAAGGCTTTGTATGGTAGAAGGTGTAAATCAGCCATAAGTTGGTTTGAAGTTGGTGAAGCTACTTTGGTTGTACCTGATGCAGTATTTGAGTCTATGGAGAAGGTTAAGTTGATTAGAGAAAGGTTGAAGATAGCGCAGAGTCGTCAGAAGTCATATGCAGATGTAAGAAAAAAGGTATCTTGAGTTCGAAGTTAATGACTTGGTGTATCTGAAAATTTCCCCCTTGAAAGGGGTGAAAAGGTTTGGGAAGAAGGGGAAGCTTAGTCCCTGTTATGTTGGTCCGTACAGAGTTCTTAACCATGTTGGGAAAGTATCTTATGAAGTTGAGTTGCCTGCATAGTTGTCAGTTGTTCATCCGGTCTTTCATGTCTCCATGCTTAGGAAGTGTATTGGTGATTCTGTTGTTATAGATCCTTTGGAAAGCACTGATGTTCGGGATAGTGTTTCATTTGATGAGGTTCTAATTGAATTCTTAGATTACCAAGTCCAGAGATTAAGGAACAAAGAAGTCCCGACGGTCAAAGTATTGTGGCGAAATCATTCAGTTGAGAGTGCTATGTGTGAAGCCAAAGCATATATGAGGTCCAAGTACCCGCACCTCTACTCCGCAAGTTCATATCAAGATGAAGGTACCTTTCCTTCTTAATTCAGTCCCTTTCTAATCAAAGATTTAGCTATATAGCTATTCAAATTATGAATCATTCATTCTCTAAAGTGTTCAAAAGTTTAGAAAGACAAAGAATCAGTTTAGCAAGTTCTTCCAGCTTACATACTCAGTTTCCTCTGTATTCTTAACTTTGCTAGTGACATACAACGATGAATTCTCCCAAGAGGGAGATATTATAATACCCCGAACTTTCCCTAAGCTTAATTTTGTCTTAAAAAGGTTAAGAAATAACATCCTAGGTGCGTATCATTTTTAACCGTATAGAATTTCCCTAATAACGAATTTTTATCACATGGGAAATTTGATAAGCTTTTCGTCGATATAAGATTTACCCAAATCCGATAAGTGGGAAAGAAGTTATGGCTAATTTAATTCCTAGTCGTAAAACACCGTCATTTTAGTGCTTCGCGCGTCGCAGAGTTGGTCTATTTAACGATTGTCAAATTTTAGTAGCCTATCATGATATTGGAATGTTGCACTAAAGTTCTAGGTCCCAACCAGTGGGACAACGTGATGGCTCTGCATTGTGGTGACCCTAAGATTCCCATTTGTCAATTTCCAGTATGCCACCGCGATAGTGGTGCGTCAAGGTGGCCTATAAAATTGGGCTCCCAGTTATATTTTTTCCAATTACGTTAAGGGTTAAAGGGTGGTATTTTGGGAAATTACCTTACCCCCAATCCATCTATAAACACACAATCAATGGCATAATAAAGCACTTTATGTCCGAAATCTTCATTCTACGCAAAGCAAAATCCCTAAGTATCCAAATCCTCCCCCAAGAATCTCAAGAAGCCACCATAGTTTTCTAAATTGAATTGCGATTTAATGTTCCCAAGAAAAAGGCTTCAAGAACCCTCATCCAAAATTATGAGAAAGTGTCTCAAGCAAGCTTATTCATCAAAGTTCATAATTCGAGGTATGTGTGGTTTGAACAAGAACACTCCTTCAGTTCTTGTTCCCAAAGTTTTGGTTTTCTTAAAAGATTTTAATGTTTTCAATATGAATTATGCCTAAATTGCTACATTCAAGTATATGAGATTATATATTTGTTTATGTCTTGAATTATATGATAGTACACCTATTTTATGATTTGAATGGAGAATAAATGTTATGAATGGCATATTCCTTCCATGATTGGTGTCTAGAATACTCCTAATATTGATGTCATGATTTACCCTCGATTTTGAATTGAGATTTCTTGAATATGTATACATATTTTAAGGTCCAAGAATGAATTTTGATATATTCTATAGTATTTCAAGAATGTTGTTGATATCTCCATATCATTGAAGTTTCAAAGCTTGTTAAACATAGTCTACCAAAGTTTAATGAAAAGAGTTGATTTTGATCTTAAGTTAAGAAAAAAATCCACATCTTGTAATTTAAGTTAAAGGGAAGCATATTGGCTCCTATTTCATAATGTTTAATTGTATAAGGTGGATTTTTCCTAAAAGTTTGGAGCCTATTATGGGAGTAGTACATAGCACCAAGTTGGGCTTGACTCCGAGGTCTCATGCCTCAGAACTACGAGTCACCATAGGATTTGATTTACCCCAAGTATTTTAAGCTAGTGATCATCAAAAGTAAATGGTTCTACTCTGATGGCAAGGATAGAACAGCTCTCCCCAACGTGGGAAAGATGTTAGACTCTATGTGGCTCAGATAGTTTATGTCAGTTAGAAGAATCTCCCAAAAGTAGTCCCTCCTCTAAAGATAAAAGTACATGTATTTCAAAAGCAATGATTATAAGATTTCTAAGGTTCTCAAGTGCTATAATCTTTAAGTTTCAAAGAATTTCCATGTTTTCCATAAGATTAAAGTGTATGTTCTGAAAGATATTGCTTATGACTGGGTTTTTGCATAGAAGAAGTAAAGAGGGGTAGATGATGCTCCCGTTACTTGGTAGGTGTTGTAAGATGCTTTCTTGGATAAGTTCTTTCCATTAGAGATGAGGGAGGCAAGAATAGAGGAGTTCATGAACTTGAGGCAGGGCTCCATGACTGTTAAGAAGCACTGCTTGAAGTTCAACCAGTTAGCAAAATATGCCCCTTATTTGATTTATGACATCTGTACTAGTATGAGTAAGTTTGTGATAGGAGTTTCTGGTATGGGGTTGAAAGAGTGCAGGACGGCTATGTTAAATAGGGATATGGATCTGTCTAGATTAATGATACATGCACATCAAATAGAGGCAGACAAGATAAAGGAAAGAGATAAAGTGAGGGGAAACAAGAGGACTAGATCCTAGCAGCATAATTATGCTCAGGCTAGGTCCCATTGAAGGAACCATCCATAGTTTCAGAGTCATTCGTCTATGCCAGCACCTTCGTCAGCTAGTGCTCCCGTGCCCAAAAATAGGAAGGAACAAGGGAATAGGCCTTCTATGTCTAAGTCCCAGAACAGTGTAAGTAACCGGCCTTATTATCCTCACTGTGCTAAGTGTGGTATGACCAATCCCGATGAGTGTTTGGCTTAACAGAGGGATTGATTTTGGTTGTGGAAAGTTGGGTTACAGACTTAGGGAGTGTTTGTATGCCAGGCAGGGGAACAGGGATGTGCGACCTCAGACTCAGACTAATAGTACCCCAGCTCCCATAGCCCATCCAGCACCTCCGCGGGGTGTTTCTTATAGTACTGCTGGCGGTCAGCGCCAGAATAGATTCTACACCTTACCATTCTGTTAGGAGTAAGAGGATTCTACCGACGTTGTTACTGGTATGCTTTGTGTGTTTCACTTTGATGCTTACGCGTTGTTGGACCCCGGGTCGAGTTTTTCTTATGTGACCCCACTTGTTGCTGTGAACTTTAAAATGGGTCCCAAAAAGATTTCTGAGCCTTTCCAAGTTTCTACTCTAGTAGGGGAGTCAGTTGTTCCCAAGAAAGTGTATAAAGATTGTGCTATTACTATTCATCATAAAGTCATACTTGTTGATCTGATAGAGTTAGATATGGTGGATTTTGATGTAATTTTGAGTATGGACTGGCTTCATTCTTGTTTTCCATCTATAGACTGTCGAACCTATGTAGTTAAGTTTCAGTGTCCTGATGAACCAATTTTCGAGTAGTCTGGGAGTTCAGTATCCCCCAAGATTTATTTCATCTCCTATCTCAAAGATAGAAAGCTTATATCTAAAGGTTGTATCTATCACTGAGTTAGGGTCAAAGACACTAAGTCTAAACCATCAACTATTCCGCCAGTCAACATTGTTAATGAGTTACCTGATATTTTTCTGAAAGATCTCCCAGGGATACCTCCCGATAGAGAGATAGAATTCAGGATTGACCTTCTTCCCGACATAGCCTATTTTAATTCCTCCCTACCGTATGGCATATACTGAGCTTAAGGAGTTAAAAGAGCAACTCAAAGATTTTTTAGACAAAGTTTTTATAAGGCCTAGTGCATCACATTGGGGCAAACCTGTTCTATTCATGCAAAAGAAAGATGGTTCTTTAAGTATGTGCATTGACTATCGTCAGCTTAATAAGGTCATAGTCCAGAATAAGTACCCTCTTCCGAGAATAGATGACCTGATTGATCAATTGCAGGGTGCAAGTTACTTCTCAAAGATAGACCTTCGATCCGGCTATCACCAACTTAAAGTAAGGGAGTGTGACATCCAGAAAATAACCTTTTGAACTCGTTATGGTCACTTTGAGTTTCTAGTCATGTCTTTTGGGTTAACCAATACTCCAGCAGCCTTCATGGACCTCATGAATCGAATATTCAAATAGTATCTTGATATGTTTGTCATTGTTTTTATAGACTGTATTCTTGTGTATTTACTTAGTGAGAATAACCATGTAAATCATCATAAAATATTCCTGCAGACTCTTATAGATTACCAGTTGTTCACCAAATTCAACAAGTGTGAATTTTGGCTTAGGTCAGTAGCTTTTCTGGGTTATATCATTTCAGCCAAAGGCATTAGAGTTGATTCCCAAAAGATAGAAGCCATAAAAAATTGGCCTAGACCCATCTCTTCGTCTGACATTAGGAGTTTCTTGGGTCTAGCTGGCTATTACTGCCATTTAGTTGAAGATTTTTCTTCTATTGCGTCTCTCATGACCCGATTGACCCAAAATAAAGTTAAGTTCCTTCGGTGGATTCCTGTGAGAAGAGTTTTCAAGAATTGAAGACTAGACTCATTTCAGCCCCTGTGTTAACTTTGCCTGATGGTATAGATGGTTTTGCGGTGTATTGTGATGCCTCTAGAGTTGGTTTAGATTTTGTGCTAATGCAGAATGGTAAAGTTATAGCCTATTCCTCAAGACAGTTGAAACCTCATAAAAAGAATTACCTAACCCATGATTTGGAATTAGCTGTTGTAGTCTTTGCTTTGAAAATATGGAGGCATTATCTTTATATTGTTTATGTGGACGTGTTCACTGATCACAAAATCCTGCAGTACATGTTTTCTCAGAGGGATTTCAATCTTAGGCAAAGAAGATAGTTAGAACTGCTAAAAGATTATGATATGAGTGTGTTGTATCACTCGGGCAAGGCCAATATAGTGGAAGATGCCCTTAGCAGGTTGTCTATAGGTAGTGTTGCTCAAGTAGAGAAGGGTAAGAAAGAGTTAGCTCGTGATGTTCATCGTTTGACAAGATTGGGCGTTAGGTTGCTTGATTCAGCTGAGGGGAGTATTTTGGTGTAGAGTAGTTCCAAATCCTCTTTGGTTTCAGAAGTAAAGGAGAAGCAAGACTCAGATCCTAGTTTGGTCATTCTGAAGGAGTCTAGTAAGGACCAAAGGGTAGATGTTTTCTCCTAAGGGGGAGATGGTTTGTTGATATTTTAAGGTAGATTATGTGTTATATGTGTTTACGATCTGAGATAGAGGATCATCGTATAGGCACATCGCACGCGGTATTCTATTCACCCCAGTGCTCCAAGATATACCGCGACTTGCAAGAAATATATTGGTGGAGTGGTATGAAGAAAGATATAGTTGAGTTTGTAGCAAAGTATGCAACTTCCCAATAGGTTAAAGTAGAGCATCAGAGACCTGGTGGTGTGATGCAAGAGTTCGGCATACCTACTTGGAAGTGGCAAGATATAAATATGGATTTCGTGACTAGTTTACCTCTCTCCCGAAGCCATTATGATTCTATTTAGGTTGTTATAGACAGGCTGACTAAGTCAGAATATTTATTCCATGTGCAAACATCTTATATTGCTGTGGATTATGCTAGACAGTATATTCAGGAGTTAGTCAAGCTGCATGGAGTTCCATTGTCTATCATTTTCGATAGGGGTACTCAGTTCACTACTCAATTTTAGAGAGCTTTTCAGAGGGTTCTTGGTACCCAAGTACATCTTAGTTCTGCGTTTTATCCACGGACTTATGGTCAGGCTAAAAGGACCATCCAAACTTTGGAGGACATATTGAGGGCATGTGCTCTTGATTTCAAAGGGAGTTGGGATGACCATTTACCTTTTATAGAGTTTGTATATAATAATAGATACCATGAAAGTATCAAGATGGAACCATTTGAGGCTTTGTATGGTAGAATATTTAGATAACCTGGAGGTCAGTTTGAAGTGGGTGAAGCTACTTTGGTTGAACCTGATACAGTATTTGAGGCTATGGATAGGTAAAGTTAATTATAGAAAGGTTGAAGACAGCACAGAGTCGTCAGAAGTCATATGTAGACGTGAGAAGAAGGGATCTTGAGTTCGAAGTTAATGACTTGGTGTATCTGAAAATTTCACACATAAAAGGGGTGAAAATGTTTGGGAAGATGGGGAAGCTTAGTCCCCGTTATGTTGGTCCGTACAGAGTTCTTAACTGTGTTGGGAAAGTATCTTATAAAGTTGAGTTACCTGCATAGTTGCCAGCTGTTCATCCGGCCTTTCATGTCTCCATGCTTAGGAATTGTATTGGTGATTCTGTTGTTATTGATACTTCAGAAAGCACTGATGTTCGGGTCAGTCTTTCATTTGATGAATTCTAGTTGAAATCTTAGATTACCAAGTCCAGAGATTTAGGAAAAAAGAAGTCCCCTTGGTCAAAGTGTTGTGGAAAAATCAGTCAGTTGAGAGTGCTACGTGGAAGCCGAAGTAGATATGAGGACCCAGTACCCGCACCTCTTCTCCGCAAGTTTATATCAAGCCAAAGGTACCTTTCCTTCTTAATTCAGTCCCTTTCTAATCAAAGATTTAGCTACATAGCTATTCATATTATGAATCATGCATTCTCTAAAGTGTTCAAGAGTTTATAAAGACAAAGAATCAATTTAGCGAGTTCTTCCAGCTTACATTCTATAATACAAGTGTTAATTCTTGAATTATATGATACTACACCTATTTTATGATTTGAATTGAGAATTAATATTATGAATGGCATATTCCTTCCAAGATTGGTGTTTGGAAAACTCTTAAGATTGAAGTCATGATTTACCCTCTATTTTGAATTAAGATTTCTTGAATATGTATACATGTTTAATGTCCAAGAATGAATATTGATATATTCTATAGTATTTCAAGAATGGTATTTATATCTCCATATCATTGAAGTTTCAAAGCTTGTTAATGATAGTCTACCAAAGTTTAATGAAAAGAGTTGATTTTGTTCTTAAGTTAAGAAAAGAATCCACATCTTGTGAATTAAGTTAAAGGGAAGCATATTGGCTCCCATTTCATAATGTTGAATTGTATAAGGTGAAATTTTCCTAAAAGTTCTGAGCCTATTATGGGAGCAGTACTTAGCATCGAGTTGGTCTTGATTTCGAGGTTTCATTCCCCAAAACTATGAGCCATCGTAGGATTTGATTTACCTCAAGTGGGTTAAGCTAGTGATTACTAAAAGAAAAAGGTTCTACTCTGATGGCAAGGATAGAACAACTCTCCCCAATGTGGGTAAGACATTGGACTCCATATGGCTCACATAGTTTATGTCGGTTAGAAGAATCTCCCAAAAGTAGTCCCTATTCTATTTAAGATAAAAGTACTTGTATTTCAAAAGCTATGATTCTAAGATTTCTAAGGTTCTCAAGTGTTTTAATCTTGAAGTTTCAAAGAATTTCCTTGTTTTCCATAAGATTAAAATGTATGTTCTGAAGGTTGTCACTTTAAGACTTTATCTAGTTCGCAAGCTTGAGTACAAAGAAAAAGTATTGATTTAGAATAAAGTGAAATGACTCACGTGATTTATATGGTATGTTTTCTATTTATGATTTATGAGGATTTTATTCAAGCTATGTGAGTCACCTATTATGGCATGCATGTTTTTTATAAAGACATGATATGGATTATTAAATTGCATACACCCCCATAAACTCAGTACATTCCCAAGTGTTGATCCACATATACATTTGTGTACTACATTGTCTTATAATATAGGTTCAGGTGCTCATCCCCAGCCTCGTCAATGGTGAGTCCTCATGGTTCGAGGACCTATCTTCAGATATTTCAGTATTTTAGTAGATGTTTTATTGCTTTCAGTTTAGTTCGAGTCAGTTGGGGATTTTTCCCAATGGCTCTCTAGTTCATTGAGTAGTAGAGGCTTTGTCAGACTAGATTGTCAGTATATTTAGACATTTACTATTTTGTTACTTCCACAGTACTCTTTCATATTTTAGTGAGACATGCTATGGTATGTGTCAGTATTTTGCTCTCAGGAGCTTGATTTAAGCATTTAGAAGTAGTAGCAGGCTCAAAGGGTTAGCTTGGGGTTACTTGTAGCCTTAAGCACCGTGTAACATCTCGGGACCCATTTTTGAGGCATTACAACTAGATACCTGGTGGTTTTTTTTTTTGGTATCAGTATTCCTACTTGGGAGTGGGGTGTTATGAAATTGTACATCATTACAATGTGTCTTATACTCATCGCTACCATGATTCCATTTAGGTTATTATAGGTTGAATGATTAAGTCAGCCCATTTCCTGCCAGTTAACACTTCAGATCCAATTGAGGATAATGCTAGACTCTATTTTATGGAGTTGGTGAAATTGTATTTAATCTCTTTGGCTATTATTTCAGATAGGAGTACTCAATTTATTTCTCTATTCTGGAGGATTTTTTATAAGGGTCTGGGTCCCTAAGTTTATCTCAGTACAGATTTTCATCTGCAGATGGATAGTTAGGCAAAGTGAACCATTTAGACTTTAGAGGATATGTTGAGGGCTTATGTGATCGCGTTCAAGGGTAAGTGGCATGATCATTTTTCTTGATTTAGTTTGCTTGTAAAAATAGTTATCACTGAAGTATTCAGATGGCCCTATTTGAAGCATTTTATTATAAGAGGTATAGATCTCCTATTGGTTGGTTTGAAGTTGTTGAATATACCTTGATAGTTAAGATTCAGTTCATGAGGCTATGGAGAAATTTTATCTGATTAGAGAAAGGCTGAAAATAGCTCAGAGTCATCAAAAGTCCTATGAAGTGAGGAGAAGAGAACTTGATTTTGTTATTGCTAATCTTGTCTACTTAAAAGTTATTCCTATAAAGGGAGTGAAGAGATTCAGCCAGAAAAGGAAGCTAATTCCTAGCAATATTGGTCCTTATAAGATTATGGGTCACTTTTTTAATGTAGCCTATGAGTTAGATTTACCTGCAGACTTAGCATTTGTGTATCCTGATTACTAAGTGTATTTGTTAGAGAAATGCATTGGTGATCCTGCATCGGTTCTGCTTAGTCTCTCTTATAAGGAGATCCCAGTTGAGATCTTTGATTATTATTTTCATAAGTTGAGGAATAAGCAGGCCACTTCAGTAAAGGTTCTTTGGAGGAATCAGTCAATCGAGGGAGCTACTTGGGAATCAGAGGCAGATATGGTGACCAAGTACCCCATCTTTTCTCTTTGAACTCAGTTCCAACGTGAGGTATAGTTTCTCCTTAATTAATTCTTTTGGTCTCATGTAACTCAGTTATGGTCATGTCATAGCATGCATTCGTAGGTCTAGTGTAGTGCATATTTCAGTTACAAAGTCAGTTATCATGTCAATATTCAGCTCTTAAAATTTCAGTGATGGGATTACAACTCTTTCCCTAACTCTTCAGCTTAACCTGTTTCCATTCAAGGAAAAATTTTCCCAAAGAGGAGATACTATAACACCCCAAAAATTCAAGATAAGATTATAACCATGCTTCAAGTACTTGTCAAATCAAACATCATGATTTGCTAGTGTGGGAATTTACTTAGAATTGTATTACAGCGAAAACTAACTCCTAGCTCCTAGCAAACCCAAAATATTCCTTACCAGTTACTTTCTCATAAAGAATCTTCCTATAGTAGATTCCAAATGATAATAACTCCTAGATTTTGAAGTATTATCAAGCTCAATACCCATCAAATGAAATTTCTTTGATTCTTATTTCCCATGCATCTAATTTCTCGTAATCTGATTTTGGAGCTAAGAGTTACAGCTATTTTAGTAAAGTATTTTCCAGTAGTGATACAGTACGATCAAAACCATGATCTTGGTTACACTATATGATTATACAATTCTCTCTTCAACATGAAAGAGCCCCAAAAACCTGAAAGTTGACAAATGTACCTCTCCACCACGAAAGGATCCCATGATCCTGGTAAGAACCCACGATCTTAGGCACGGTCATTATTTCAAAAGTTAATTTGCCTTGAACTTTTTAACCTATGAACTAAGGTATGATTTTGGGTAAGTCCCAGAAGTATTACCAAGGCTCATTTGAGGAAGTCCATAGAGGCCTCAATCTACCACCCAACCACAAGTACCAGCCACGATCGTAGGTGGATCCCACAGTCATGGAAAGGCTCATACGTCGTGATCTACAACTTTTTCAATGACATTTTTCAAGGGGCATTCTAATATTTGCCAACTATTTATACCCCTAAACTACGTCGTCTATAATATTCAAGGATGGTTATTAATTTTAAAGTTATCCTAAGTCCCTCATTACTCAAAATTTAATCGACACTTAGCAAAAATAATAGAAAATATGTGATTTCTTTCTCCAAGGCATTAATTAGGTTTCATCACCTTCAATCTCCAAATTCAAGGAATTCACCAAGTTTTCTATCTCCAGGTATACGGTATTTCATCATTGGGTTTTATTTCACCCGTTGAGTCCCAAAGTTATTTCAAATCACGGTTTAATTGACTTATCAAGCTTAGGGTCACTATGAAAAGTGTGAATTTCATTAGTTTTTTTGTTTTTGCCTCGACTAAACAATGATTTGTGTTTTCTAATAAATTTTAGCATCTCTACATACTCATGACTATGATCTCTTATTATATTCATAAATTCTAGATTTTGGCCTTGAGTTATGACATTTTGTATCATACTACGCTTATATAATTTCCAAGATTAGTTGCATTCCTCAAATATGAAAGGTTATAAACACCCACTAACCTAGGATATTATGAATTTCCATTTGATACTCATTACTTCAGTTTACAAGATTTTGAATGTTTTCAAATAAAGTATTTATATTTTAGTTGTAGAATGTCATTATTGTTCAGCACTTTAGTATACCAGTTTACTTTCAGCTGGGAGTAGTACTTAGTATCAATAGAACACGAGTTCTGATAACCCAAGTCCCAAACTACGTGCCACCATAGGTTAACGAGGTTCTTTCTAGTTGAGAGTGTCTCTCTTTCCTTAATAGGTTCATGAGTGAATTCACGCCAGTCATGGCTCATATCATTAACAAGGTATAGAAAACCCTTCCAACTTGGGTTACAGGTTTGGATTCCATGTTTCTCTCATGGTCTATGACAGCTTATTCTTAGACCTCGGTAGACCTTGTATTTAGTTTATTCAGCATCGTACAGTATTATATGTTTATTACTTGATTATTGTATTAGTTATAGACATTAGTCCCATGTTTAGCTTATTATGTCTCTTTGAGCATTTTTATCTTATATTGTGTAACATATCTCATATACTTACTGCATTCAAAGTACTAACCATATACTTTTCTTTCCGCTATAATGTCTTATAATATTGATTTGGACATTCAGCATCACAATCATGGTTAGCCTAATTCAACATCACTTCAGCAATAGGGTTTGGTGAGTCCTCATCCTTTGAGGACTAGATATTAGTATTTTATTTTAGTTTTGGATAGCAAGAGTTAGCTGGGGTCTTATCCTAGCAACTTGTCTTAGTAAAAGCTTTTAGACAGACAGTATATGTTTAGTTTTATGTTATGTTGATTGATTTCCATTTTTTGTAAACATTGACAATTGGTTTTGATTATTCATATATCATTCAACTTTAGCTTTCGTAAAGTGTTCTCTAGTTTTATATCGTATCCTTAGTGTCATGCCAAGCCACGGGTTAGATTAGGGTTACTTGTGACTTCAAGTATCTCATTATGATTATGGGTAGTCTGGATTCATGACAGTTATGAACATATGATGACTTAGGTTATCATACACTGATAATTTAATATTCAGTGTGTTAGTTTCACATATCTTAGGAGGCTTTTAGATAAAGTTGATATCACTCATGCTCAGACATACATATTAGTGAACTATTTAATATTATTGGATACTGCATAACCTCGTATTCGAATTACTCAAATAGTATTAATTAGTTACATCTTTATTTATTTGGTAATTGGATCAGCTTACATTCTCAGTTCCATTCTTAGTTTAGCATCTTTATGAATCAGGATTTAGGTTTTAGGACCAGCTTTAAGGATTTCTTCAAACTCGAAGTCCCCATATAGTTTTTTTTATGCATTAATCCATCCATCTCATGTTTCCTATAAACCTAAGAATCTCATAATTTAGATATATATGATATATATATATATGAGTGTGTGTGTGTATGTGTGTGTGTGTTTAATCACATCATAACAAGGATCTTAAGCTCATAATAGTATGATATGTGACATGCATGATATCCAGATATGTCATTTGTGCTTCTGAACACTTTTCTTCAAAATTAAGATCCATGATTAGTATGGTACTTGAAATGCCATCAATGATAGTGGATTAGTTTTCTTATAAAATCAAGTTAATTAGTAATATAACAGTTAGGTATGGCATCTATGATTATGGATAGTTTGACATGCTGATATATCACAATCATACAATGATCTTATTAGTTTATCAATAGAAATCCAGTTGGGAGTAGTACTTAGTACTGCTCTGACACAGGGATGAAAACTCACTCAATAATTAGGCTAAGACCTTTAGTAGAAATCCCTAAGTCCCAGAACTATGGTGTCATCATAGGTTCTAAAGGGTCACCCGTAATACTAGGCCTAATACCTTAGTCCTTTCAAGCAATAGTTTAGTGGATCCACATCACTCAATGTACGTACCCTTGGTAAGGTATAGAGAACCCTTCTACATAGGGTTACAATGGGAATCTTGTTATCTAAGATGGAGTTTGTTGGTTAATAATAGCTCCCACGGTCTCAAATTGACATAACCCAAATTAGGGTCTGGCCGTTTCGGGTATCTCAAGTCCAACCAGGATCAAAAGTCACTCTCAACACCCAAACCATTGACCACCTTACACCCTATGTCAGATGAATTCTGAAAAATATAACAAGATAAGAGAATATCAATTTAAAGACATTATGATAAATCTTTAACCAAAACCATCCACGAACAACCAAACAACTAATCAATACCACCTAAGTCCATATTAGTCGGACAAATCCTCTAATCAAAATCAAAGAATATCGAGTCGGTACATGACCCCGACCATATCCAAAACAACAACCAAAAATGAATACTAAAGACATAAAGAAATCCATAGCATGAAATGGGGTCTTCTAAAGTATGGAAGCTCACCACTTCAGTCTGACTCAAACGTTATCCCCAAATCACCTAGTCACTATGCTGGAGGAGGGGAAATATGGACGGTCCCTGTATCACATGGGCATACAGTGTTCGAGGACAACTAGCGGGGTGAACTCTAGCATGTAACTCAAGGATAAAGAAAAAGTAATGCCATCAATTCAAAACCAAGTCAAGCCAATGTACTTGGTCACATCCATGTATATCCAAGTATAAATATAAATATATATAAATACATATAAAAGATATTGGGAGAGGGAACCGGGCTTAGCATGAACATTAAAACCATAACCTGGATTGTATAGTATATATATATATAGGATATTGGGAGAGGGAACCAGGCTTAGCATGAACTTTAAAACCTTAACTTTGATTGTGTAGATTTACCATCATAAATCCACCCACGGTCTATATGGGTCTAGTGTTACCCTCTAGATAGGCCCCAGTTCTTGTTAGCTACATGAACTTGATATATCATAAATGGTCGAGGATTCCCATGTACCCTTCACTCTCTGCGATACATATATATATGTATGTGCGCTTGGGAGATTCTATGTACCCCACAAGCACTTAGTCATCAAGACCAATCCTTATGTTGGCAAAAATGAGTTTCCAGTGTTCATCCATCGGACTCAAACCTTCACAGCTAGCTATCAAACCCCTTTTATTACCCAATGAAAACACTTAACACATAACCTAACCACCATTCCCAGAGTCAATTATTAAGGCCTTATTAAGTGGTATTGTCATACCGACTATAGCTTATAAGCAACTTCACTAGCCAACACCACTTAACACATAACCAAACCACCCATTCCTAGAGTCAATTATTAATGCCATATTAAGTGGTATTGTCATACCGACTATAGCTTGCAAGCAATGTCACTAGCCAATACTTAGGGAATTCCCAACTACCCCACAGACTCCATTATTAAAATCACTTGGGGGATTCCCATGTACCCCACAAGATTTTCATAAATCATTTAGTTAGGGTATTCCATTGTACCCCAAAAGGTTTTCAAAACCATCTTTAACCATTTTACCATTTAGGCAATGTAGTAGTTAAAAGTAATAAAACAAACCCAACATTATTGGGGATTCCATTGTACCCTTATTATTTATAAAATTGGGGAATCCATTGTACCCTGAATCTATTAACCTTTTCATGCCAATGTATTAATACAAGTGAACAAACAAATTAGGTGTCAAAACCATATTCATTGACACTTTCACAAACATGTTGGGGCATACAATTTCCAAAACCATAATCAAGATTGCCAAATTAAGGTTAACCGTAACCCCTTATTTTAATCACCATTCCCATACATCCTACAATATTCAAAACCATAAATAATGCATCATAAAACCATGGGAAATATTTAATGGACCATTCATATCAAAACCCCCAATTATATCAAAACCCTTATTTCCAACCATACAAAAAACTATGTATTTTCATGAAATAGAGATATTAAATTTACGGGTAGAGTCATATGCCTGAAATAGTAAGATGTATAGAGAGAAATCACTCTTGAAAGCCCTAAGTGATCAAACTCTTAAAAACCCTAGTGTTCTTGACCTTAAGGATTTGAGAGTGTTTTGAAAAGTTATTTGGTTTGTTTTTTAGGGATAATAATGCCCTAAAGGGGTTATAAGACATGAGTTTCAAGTTGGTCAAAAAGGGAAAATGTCTAGAATGCCCTTAACTTAAAAACTGGAAAAAGGGTCTCATTTGATTACGAGTCAACCATTGACTCGTAACCAATCCTTACAACTCATCGCCTCGAGTTGTAACTAGGACAGTGACTAGGACTGCCATCACGGTCGACCTTACAATTCAATCAACCAACTCATAATGAGACCCTACAACACATAGGGTTCAGTCGTAGTCAACACAGATCCCAAATATGTTAGAAACTAGACATCCTACGATTTCATCCCACAACTCTTAACAAGTCCATATGACTCATAGTGAGCCACTCATACTCAGAGAAAAATCATACCATAAACTTACATGGTTTGGTTACAACTCGTCCTAACGACTCATCACGAGTCTTTATAACTTATGTCACCAAGTCGTACTCAGAACAAAAACTCAAACGCCATCTACTAGACACCTTACGACTAGGGTCACCTGACCCGTCAATACACCCTATGACTTGTGGGGTCAATTCATAACCAACACAGTGAGATCAAAGCTAAAAAATATTCAAGGGCCAAAATTTGAGTTGTTTCACAAATTTTAGTATTTCCATGATCCTCAGTTCAGTCTAGTTCACAGTAACTCAGTTATCGCATAGTAATCATGAATTCAATATTATGATTTTCTATATGGGTATTTGCATCTTAGTATACTTTAGTATCACTTTTGATTTAAAAATTTTATTGTCATCATGTCCAGATTGTATATTACTTTACAGTTTTAATATTCTGGTGTTCCCACACTCATACTTATCACTCTAAATAATTACATATTATTTTTTGTATCACTTTTATATTTAGTTATTCAATGTGCATATACCTCAGACTCGGTTCATTTAAAAGTACTAATTGCATAACTCTTATACCTATATTTTTCATATGATGTAGACTCGAGTGCTTACTATCAGGATCATAGCTAGGAAGCAGGTGATGAGTTCTTTTTATTTGAGAACTCAATTTAGTTTGTAGCTTCTATATTTTATTTCTATTTGTATGTATTGATTAGGGATAGTTAAGTGTCATGTCCTAGCTACCTATAGTCAGTATTATAAGAGGCATCATAAATAGTATTCAAAGTTATTGTATTAATTTCTCTTTATTTTTGTATTATAGACGTTGTAAGTAAACTTTATAACAATAATGTAATGAACTAGTTGTTCCATTATTATTCTTTCCCTTAAGCAGTTTATCTTATGTACGTATTTTAATCAGTTGCTCATGCATTATGCTAGTACCATGGGTTATCTTGGAATCACTTATGATTCTAAGTATTGTGTTACGATGAGGGAGAAATTCTGGGTCGTTATAAACTTAGTATCAAAGCACAGAGTTCAAGTTTCCTAGGGTGTGTATGAAGTTGTGTCTAGTAGAGTCTTACAGAATAGTACGAAGATGTTTGTACTTTTCTTTTTTATGCTACAGGGCATTTAAGAAATAACAACAACAACAACAACAAACCCAGTAAATTCCCACATTGTGGGGTCTGGGATGGTAGAGTGTATGTAGTCCATACCACTACCTCTAAAGAGGTAGAGAGGCTATTTTCGATAGACCCCTGATTCATGACAAAGGACAGCATATAAAACATCAAAAGCATAGAACACGATAAAAATAACATACTTAAGATATCCACATAAAATTGTACATTGCCAAACAAAGGACACTGACGTCCTCCTACATACTGACTATGACTCATCCACCCACCTTAACCCTCTGCCCTAATGCTTTTCCTCTATACCTTCCTATCTAGGGTCATGTCCTCAGTCAGTTATAATCGCTCTAAGTTACATTTAATCACTTCTCTCTAGTATCTTTTTAGTCTACCCCTACCCCACTTGAAACCATCCAAGGCCAACCTGTCACACCTATGTACTAGGGCATCCTTGCCCCTCCTCATCACATGACCAAACCATCACAACCTTACTTCCCGTATTTTATCCTCCACCAATACCACTCCTACCTTCTCTTGAATAATCTTATTCCTAACCCTATCATCCCTAGTAAATTCGCACATCAAATTTAACATCCTCATTTCGGCCACCTTCAACTTTTGGATATAAGAATTCTTAACCGGCTAACACTCCACTCCATAAATCATAGCCGGACAGACTACAACTCTATCAAGAAATATTTTTCCTTTTTCAAATCCCAGATTATATAGTAGATATGTTCTCTAAGAATTTAGGGAGATTTAAGCATTGCTCTATTTCCACTTACTATGTTTCATATTTTAAATAATGAAATTAGTCAAGCGTAAATTTTTTATGGTAGAGTTTTCTCATATAGATACTACAGTTAGTTAGATGAAAAGGTCTTGAGAGGATCCCATCAATACCTCTAAGTTTAGAATTTTTAAAGAGTTAACTCTTACTCTCATAAATTATGCGGTTAGGTAAAGTCAAGTGAGTTCTCAGATCCCTTCTCAAAATTTATAGTAGATGATTGGATGAAGTATGTACCTAGATCAAATTATTGGGTAGTGCTTTCCCCAGAATTATAATTATATATATATATATATATATATGTGTGTGTGTGTGTGTGTACATATATATAGTGGAATAGAAAGAAAAAGTAGTAAGGTGATGAAAAAGAATATATTTAGACTAAAGTTTTATAAAAGGGGTGGTTAAGATTGGTAATATTCATAAATTATTGAGTGGAGTAGTATCTCTTGAATTTCTATCCAGTAGTAGTAAGTTGGCATAGTATATTAGAAATTGTGTGACTATCAATGTTAAGTGTTAAAATCTAATTGAGGATTGAGGGTGATTAGTCTAATAGGTATAAAGCATTTTAAGTTCTAGAAGGAAAAAGTGAGTACTCATGGTATTGTGATAATTCATAAGATTCTACGTTAATAAGCATTTAGGTTATAGTATGATGACTATAGTGGCTAGAGAAAGTAAGAATGGTATCTTAAAATAAAGTACTTGTATTATCCTTACATTTTCGAATATACTCTTTTATGGGGAGCTTAGTATTTATGTGTATTGTTATACCCCAGTGATCATCCATGTCAGTTTTGAAATTCTAGTAGCAATGCTAATGATTTCTAAAATAGAGTCAGGGGATAAATACCTAACCGATTCCTATCTCAGTATATTTTTTGTACTTCAATCATCATGACACTTTACTCATGCCGCACATGTCAGCTCAAAGATCGTAACTCATATTCATACAACTCATACAGAATCACCTCCATTCTTAATTCTAAGATAAGTAGTAATGGTTTAATCAATAGAATGAATTATACTCTATAAATCTATGAATCTCAGCTTTAGGTCATACATCTCATGTCTCATGCACTTATGTTTTACAATATACTCAATTTCAGGTACTCCTTCTACCTTTTAATAGCTAGTGACATCATACTATGTCATTTATACTCTCAAATTAGATCTCTTGAACAAGTTTTTTCATATTATACTACTAGTCTTGAATCCACAATTGAGTGTCAAAGTTATGAAAATCCTTAAGTCAATTATACTTTCCCCCTCTCAAACTAAATCCTTATGTCCTAGTTTTCTAGTGACCCTTCTTATATTTTGATGGTGATGGTAATGGCAGTTGAGTCATAGGCTTAAGAGATATGTTTATATATGTGTGGATAATGACGTATGGTGGTTAGTAACTCTTTGATAAGACCTTAAGGTTACTGTTTAAGGTGGTAAAGAGAAGTATAGTTTTGGATAATAGCCCCTAATGATTATAAAATATAGATTCCTGATGTAAAGACCAGTGTACTCCTTTTAGTGGTAGAACTTTGTATCTTTGGGTTTAGATTGAAATGATTGAGAGTGTTCAGTTAAACTCAACATAGCCTTTAGCAGCGACATGCGGTGTACCCTAAGAGGGCTAGAAGTTTCATCTAGTTAAGTATGGTATATCCGTAAGAAGGAGAACGATTGACAAATGTTGCCAAGTTGGAAGGTTATTAGTCACACTGCTTAAAGGATATTAGTCTTATACTTACTTTCATCCTAAGATTTTTTTGTTTCATAACAGGTAGGATTGTCATTAACTCTAAGTAGTTATATTCTATGAGTTTAGATCAATAAATTAGAATTATCATACCACGTTATAACCAATATTCAAATATCTTACTTAGATCATGCCTTTGAGTCATTCCCCTTCTATTATTAGAACCTCTGATAAGGCACGATGAAGGTAATATATAATCTTTTCTCTATGACTCTTTGAAATTTTATGGCATTGCCTATCACTTTGTAGTTCTACATATACTTCATTTTAGGAATACTTCAGTCAAGTTCCAAAATCTCTTTATAAGTCAATCCTTATAGACAATAATTTAGTTCAGAGATCCTACAAACAGTTCCAGCAATTTCCCATCCTTCATTCTAGTGATACTCTCTAGTATCCATGTCTATGCCTATTATACATGAGCTCCTATGTGAATTCGTTTTATATCTTATTACAATTGAGTCTTATTCCAAGTCTAAACCATATGGAGGTAATGATTTCTATCATAGTACTTCTCTCAGTCTAATATAACTCAGGTGCTCATATATCTTAGTATGCATCTATGATTTGTACTAGTTAGTGTTTCAGTTAGAGATTCAGTTATCATGTAATTATTCAGCTCTCAAGACTCAGTGTTGTGATTACATCTCTTTCCCTATTCTTCCAACATAGATAGTCTTTCTTCGAGGACGAATAATCTCAAGGAGGAGATATTGTACACCTCAAAAATCCAAGATAAGATTAGAACCATGATTCAAGTATATTTAGAACCAAATTTAGTGATATGGTGGTATGAGGAGTGATTTATACATGAATTAAGGCCACAAGTAACTTGTAGTTTAAAACTAAGTTGAAAGCTCTCTTACCAGTTGAATTCTTGTTTAGGATCTTACTATAGTAAAATTCAAATGAGTATAGCTCTTAGACTATAAGGAGTTTTTAATCTCAGATGACTAAACTAAAGGCCTTTGAGTCTTTTTTCTGAGCATCTGATTTCTTGTCATACAATTTTAAAGCAAGGAGTTATGGTTGTTTTATTAAAGCATTGTCCAATAGTAAGATATGAAGACCCAAATTATGATCGTACATTTCTCTCGTATGATGAAAAAATACACCAAAATCAACAAAGAAATTTCAGTACCAATGAAAATAGCAAATGATAGTTGGTTTAAAGGACAATAGTTGGTTGGTTCGTCCATTGTGAGACACTAATTTTTCAGATGTACTTTTAAAGGGGTATTTCAATCTTTTTATATTATTTAACCTCCTAAACTATGTTGTTTGAAAGGCTTATTCTAGAGAGGCTTTAACTCTCAGATATATGGGATTTCATCAATGGGTATCCTTCCCATTGAATCTTTAGGAGAATTAAATTCCTTACTTAATTAATTCTACAGAGCTTAGGACTTTCATGAAAACATGGGATCCTTTAAAATTCAATTCCTCCTAAAGAATTAACAAAAAATACATATCTCCATTGAAAATTTAGCATTATCGTGAAGTTATAATTATGATATCTCATTATATTGATAAAATTCATAATTTTTGAAGAATGCAACTATTTATGACAAATTTTATAACTTGAATTTCACATTCAATTTAAGTTATAAAAATTGTCATAAATACTTGCATTCTTCAAAAATGGCGGGTTATGAACACTTAATGATTTAGGTTGTTATGCATTTATTATTGAATGTTCAGTCTATTAATTTCACATGTTTTAGGATGCTTTCAGATAAAGTGGTTATTACCCAGTCTTAGACAATAGTATTAGTAACTATTTAGTATTATCAAATATTGTATGACCTCGTATTTAGTTTACTCAATACAATATTGATTAGTAACATGTATGTTTACTTGATCTTTGAATTATCTTACACTCCTCAGTTCTAGGATAAGTTTAGCACCTTCATAAATCGGGAGTCAAGGTTCAGGTCTAGCTTTATAGATTCCTCAAACTTTAAGTCCCTATATGTTTCTTTTTATGCATTTACTCTATCCATCTTATATCACCGATAAGCTTACAAGTCTGATAGTTCAGATATACATGATATATATATGTATGTGTATGTGTTAGTGTGTATGTGTGTATGTAATGTCCCATGTTAATCTAGCTCGATTCAGCTTTTAGTTGCAAGCATAAGGGTCTTAAGGCTTGAAATTTTCACTAAGTGTTGGGGACATAGTCATTTTTAAGACCCTTAAACTTTAAGGATTTTTATTTTGGTCATCCCAACCCCGAGGTACTATTTTTTGAGTTGATTCATGTTCAGGGATGTACAAGGTACGTCTCGAAGGAGTTTTGGATTTCTTGAACAAGTTTTGGGTCATGTTTGGATCACAAAACCAATGGGTCACCGAAATAAGCCCACGACGTGGCATTAGTCCTGATCTCATGCAGATCACATTGTGGTGAGTGAAATCAACAACCACGAAAATACCGCATCATGGAGAGCTTGTTGCATCCAGTTCTAAACTTAAATAATTGAGGGGAAATTAGGTCTTTTCCCCCTTAAACCAATTATCCATAACATGACTGGGGGCATCAGTTAGGGCATTAGTTGCCCTTCTTCTAAGAATTTTTTCTCAAGAAAACCCTACCCTTTTCCCCAAGAATAAAATCTTTTTCCTCAAGAAATCAAGAATTTAAGTCCCCAAGTTCAAGAACCTCCAATAAAGCATCAAGTTTAGTGCTTTTCTTTTCAAGTTAAGAAGCTTAATGTATGTGGGGTGTTTTCATTGGTCCCTTTCACCCATGGGGCCGAAAAATCATCTTTTAAATTAAAGAATGGATTTTTCTATTATTTTGGTGTTTTACATGTTCAAGATGAGTTTAATTCATATTTTTCATGGTAATTTAATTCAATTCAGGCCATGTATGATCCCATGAAATAATTGATTTACTCATACTTTAAATCTCTATTTTCCATGTCTTATTCAAGTGATCATATTGTTGATTTCTCATGTTTAGAAAATCCTCATGTTCAAGTCCATGCTTTCCACATGTTTGTTGAAATGTCTATGTCTTGGGTTGAACCATGATTCCATACTATAGTTTTAAGTTTAAATGTCATATTTTATGATCATTCAGTGCTGGTGGATTATGAACACCTGATACCATTGTGTTTTACATGATTTCAGATTTTTAAGTAATGATTCAGTTAAAGTATGAATATTTATGTTTATTTAGTTGTTATGATCATGATGAGCACTATCAAAAATAATTTTCAGTTAACCTTAGTCAGTTCAGAACCATTGGGAGTAGGATTTAGCACTAAGCGAATGTTGGGATAGCAGCTTCCCCGTCACTTTGGCAGAGTCGTTAACAGCAGTCCTTGTATTCTAGAACTACGTAGCTAGCATATGAAATGATAGGTCACCCATCAATTTAGACTTGGCTTCCTCTCAGGAGTCACCCATCAATTTAGGCTTGACACCCTGGTCCTTCGAGATATTAGATTAATGAATCCACATAGCCAGTGTTAGTACCCGTGGTATAGTACTAACACCCTTCCAATAGGGGTTACAGGTTGGATCCTGATTAGCTCAGATTAGGGCATATCAGTTATATAATACCTCCCATAGTTTCAGTCCAGTTATTCAGACTAAGTATAGTTTAATATTACATGATCAGTATTCAGATATCAGTTAATTAGTATACAGATACTAATTAATTAGTATTCAGATACCAATTAAGTAGTATTCAGTATATCTCGGCTCAGGTCTGCTTGACCAAAGCATACAAATTTTTAATTATTTAGTTATTTACATATTATCTCAGAAATAGGTTTATGCTTGGTCTTGCATTATCAGATTTTACATGTTAATGCATTTATGCTTATTTATATCATGTATTTCACTCAGTCCTTATCTCACGTACCAGTACATTAAAAGTACTAATCGCGTACTCTTCTTTACGCTATGCTGTCTTATAACATAGGCTCAGATGCTCAGTTTCTCTACCGCTCTTAGATAGCTCAGCATAATCAGCAGCAATAGTGGTGAGCCCTCATCCATCGAGGACATAATTTTTTTATTTTAGTTATTTTAGTACTTTTTTATGTTCAGTTAGTTAGAGTTAGTTGGTGTTCTGTCTCATCAATTCCTCATTCATTTTAGAGGTTTTCAAATAATTTGTTAGATGGCTTGCCAACCAGTTCAGTATTATCAGTTGTTACATATATTTCAGAAAAAATCGTTTACATATATTCAGTATTCAAATTTTTAGTATTTAATCAACTTATCTTCCACATATGTTATATCAGTGACGTTTTATTCAGTGGTCACAGCAGGTACCAGCACATGTTAGCTTGTGGTCACTTGTGATCGTAAGCACCAAGTCACGACTAGGGGGTAGCCTCGAGTCATGACAAAACTTATTATCAGAGCCTAAGGTTTTAAAGTGTCCTAGGGATTTTAAAAGCCGCATTAAGTAGAGTCTTGTGCATGGGTGTGAAGTGTTCCACACTTATGGGCAAGAGGTTACGAGATATTTATAGGAATGTTTTACCTTCTTTTAGTGTTTATGTCATATTAAAGAGCATGAGCTTTATTTAAACTCTCTTTCTAACTCATCCTTAATTCCATTTATAGATAATGTCACCCAGAAAAAACAACAAAAGAAGGAATGAGGATCAGCCCGCACCCCCACCTATTCAGGAAGATCCCCTAAATGATGATGTCTCTCACACCAAATTTAGGGTTGTTTTCACTACCTTAGCCCATTCAGTAGATGCTTAGAATAACCAGCAAGTTGTTTCCCCAGTCAATCTAGTAGCAAATATGGATGTGGTTAGGATTTGGGGTTTTACTCAGATAAATACCCTCTATTTTAGGATCCAAGTTTGAGGAGGATCCACAAGAGTTTTTGGATATGGTGTAGAAGGTGACTGATATTATGGGCATCACTTTGAGTGAAAGTGTAGAGTTGGTCGTGTATCAATTGTAGGATGTAGCTTACACCTGGTTTAAGTAGGGGAAAGAGGATTGAGGTATTGAGTCAGGGCCTGTGGAGTGGGAGGTATTTTCCATGGCTTTTCTAGATAGGTTAATATGAGAGTGAAAGAGTACTCAGTTAAGTTTACTCAGTTATCGAGGTATGCTCCTTTGATAGTGGTAGATAATAGGTCTAGAATGAGTACATTTGTATCTGGTGTAGCTGATACTGTGGTTAAGGAGTGTCGGACTACCATGCTAATTAAGAAGATGGACCTATCTAGACTCATAGTTCATGCTATGCAAATTAAGAAGGAGAAGCTTAAGGGAGGGAGAGAGAATAAGACGGATAGAATAGGTAGTTTCAACTTTTCTCAGCCAAGACCAAAAGGTGGTAACCATTCTCAGTGTCATCAAAAATTTTCATCCCCAGCTCCATTTTTAGCTATTGTGCTGGTGCCTAAGTTCAGTCAAGACAATCGGGATAGAGTGCCAGGCTCTAAATCCCAGGGTAGTATGAACAGTAGTTGTACTAATCCACTCAGTAGGAAGTGTCGTAGGAATTATCAAGGGGTATGTAAGGTTGTTAGTGATGTGTGTTTTTGATGTGGCAAGCCAGGCCACAAGATTCAGGAGTGTATGGTGGTTGTGCAGAGGAGCAAAAGTGATCACTAGTGGGGTCGGACTACTTCTTTAGTAGCTCCAGTAGGTCGCCCGACTCAGTAGGGCACTACCTCCAGTACAACTAGTGAAAAACTCTAGAATAAACTGTATGCTCTCCAGACTCGACGTAACCAGAAGAGTTCTCCTGATGTAGTTATGGGTACGTTACAAGTCTTTCATCTTCATGTATATATTTTATTAGACCCTGGAGCTTCACTTTCTTTTTTGACTCCTTATATAGCAATAAATTTTGGTGTCACTCCCAAATCTTTAGAAGAACATTTCTCAGTGTCTACCTAGTGGGTAAATCTATTATAGCCAAATGGGTATACAGAAATTGCCCGGTCACAGTATCTCAAAAACTTACCTCAACTGATCTTGTAGAGTTAGAGATGACTGATATTGATGTCATTCTTATCATAAATTGGCTCCACGCATGCTATGCATTAGTTGACTATAGAAATAGAGTCATTCAGTTTCAGTTTCCTAATGAACAAGTCATTGAATAGAGGGGTAGTACTTCAGTGCTTAGGGGTCAGATTGTTTTGTATCTTAAGGCAAGAAAAATAATATCTAAGGGATGCATATACCATCAAGTTTGAGTCAAAAACTCTAGTTCTGAGACCCTAAACCTCGAGTCAATTTTAGTAGTAAGGGAATTTACAGATGTGTTCCCTAAAGATCTTCCCAGAGTTCCTCCCGGGAGGGAAATCAACTTTGGAATAGATCTCCTTCCAGATACCAAACCTATCTCTATTCCACCCTAATTAATGGCTCTAGCTAAGCTTAGGGAATTGAAAGAACAGTTAAAAGATCTCTTAGATAAGGGTTTTATCATGCCTAGTGTTCTTCCATGGGGCACTCCAGTTTTGTTCATGCATAAGAAAGATGGTTCTCTCAGAATGTACATCGATTGTCGTCAGTTGAACAAAGTCACCATCAAGAATAAGTATTTGCTTCCCAGAATTGATGACTTATTTGACCAACTTTAGGCTGCAAGTTATTTCTCTAAGATAAACCTCAGATCCAGCTATCATTAGCTTAGAGTCATATAAAGTGACATTTTGAAGATAGCTTTCAAAACTCGATATGGTCACTTCAAATTTCTACTTATGTCTTTGGACACATGAATGCCCCTGCAGATTTCATAGACTTGATGAAAAGAGTGTTCAAGCAGTACTCGGACATGTTTGTTATAGTCTTCATTGATGATATCATTGTCTATTATCGTAGTGAGAATGATCATGCAGACCATCTGAGAATTGTGTTGCAGACCCTTAGAGCTCATCAGCTGTTCACCAAGTTTAGTAAGTGCAAATTTTGGCCAAGACTAGTAGCTTTTCTTGGCCATGTTGTTTCCAGCGATGGCATTAGATTTGGCCCTCAAAAGACTGAAGCAGTGATAAACTGGCCTAGACTCATATCTCTATCAGATATTTGGAGTTCCTTGGGTTTGGATAGCTATTACAGATGGTTTGTTGAAGGGTATTCTTTTATTGCATCCCCTATTTCTTAATTAACTCGAAAGAAAGTCAAATTTTAGTGGTTAGATTCTTGTGAGAAGTTTCAGGAGTTGAAGACTCGACTCACTTCTGCAAAAGTCTTAATGTTTCCCTTGGTTGTGTCTTGATGTAGAGAAGCAAGGTCATAGCCTACGACTCTAGATATCTTAAACATCATGATAAGAATTACCCTACCCATTATCATGATCCTGGCAGCAGTTGTTTTCACCTTAAAAATTTAAAGGTACCATTTTTATGGGGTTCGTATTGATGTCTTCAGTGACCATAAGAGTTTACAGTAGTCTCTACATAGAAAGATCTGAATCTTCATCAGATAAGGTGACTTGAGTTGTTAAAAGATTATAATATGAGTGTGTTGTATCATCTGAGAAAGGCCAATGTAGTGGAAGATTCCCTTAGCAGGCTGTCCATGGGTAGTGTTGCTTATGTTGGGAAGGATAAAAAGTTAGTTCAGAAGGTTCAACAACTTTCTAGATTAGTTGTTTGGTTGGTTGATTCAAGTGAAGGTATTACATGGGTTCATAATGGTTTGGAATCTTCATTGGCTGCCAAAGTGAAAGAAAGAAAGCTAGGGATCCTAGTTTGGTTAATTTAAAGAAGGCAATTAGAGATTAAAATATAGAGGCTTTCTCCCAAGGGGGAGATAGTGTGCTTCATTTTCAGGGTATGTTATGTGTTTCGTGTGTTGATGGTTTGAGATAGTGAATACTTATAGAAGATCATGGTGTGAGATACTCTATCCACCTAGGATCTACTAAGATGTACAACAATTTGCAAAAAATCTATTGGTGGACTAGCATAAATAAGGATATTGTAGAGTTTATGGCTAAGTGTCCAAATTGTCAACAAGTTAAAGTTGAGCATCAAATGCCTAGTGGTTCACTGCAGGAGTTTAGCATCCCCACGTGGATGTGGGAAGTTATGAACATGGATTTTATGACTAGGTTGCCTCGTACGCGTCGTCAAGATGATTCGATATAGGTCATTGTGGATAGGATGACCAAGTCAGCTCATTTCTTGCCAGTTCACATGTCATATTTGGCTGAGGATTATGATAGACTCTATCTCAAAGAGTTAATTAAATTGAACGAGATTTCATTGTCCATTATTTCAAATAGAGGTACACAGTTTACATCTTTCTTTTGAAAGGATTTTCAGAAGGGTCTTGGCACCCAAGTTTATCTCAGTACAGCTTTTTATCCTCACGTAGATGGTCAGGCAGAGAGGACCAGTCAGACCTTAGAGGACATGTTGAGAGCATGTGTTATTGACTTTAAAGCTAGTTGGGATGACTACTTACCTTTGATTGAGTTTGCATAAAACAACAGTTATCACCCCAGTATTCAAAAGGCTGTGTTTGAGGCTCTCTATGGTAGGAGATTTAGATCTCCCATTGGTTGTTTTAAAGCAGGTGAGGCTGTATTGATAGGGTCAGATCCAGTGTTTAAGGTGATAGAGAAGGTTCAGTTATTTCGAGAGACGCTAAAAATAGCCCAAAGATGTCAGAAATCTTATAAAGATATGCGGAGAAGAGACCTTGAGTTTGACATTGGCAACTTGGTTTATTTGAAGATTTTACCTAAGAAGAGAGTGAAGAGATTGGAAAGAAGAGGAAGCTCAGTCCCCGATATGTTGGCCCTTATAGAATCTTGAGCCATTTTGGAAAGGTAGCTTACAAGCTAAAGTTGCCTACAGATTTGGCATCAGTGCATCGGATGTTTCATATTTCTTTGTTAAAGAAGTGTATTGGATATTCAGTTGTAGTTGTTCCTTTAGAAGATATGGATATTAAGGATAGCTTTTCCTATGAAGAAGTCCTAATTGAAATCCTTAAGTCAGGTTCGCAGGCTATGGAATAAAGAAGTTCCCTTGGTTAAGGTCCTTTGGCAGAATTAGTCTATTGAGAGAACTACTTAGAATACAAAAGCAGATATGCAAACCAAGTACCCTCATCTTTTCTCTGCAAACTCAGATTCATCTTGAGGTAACAGCTTTTCCTTAGCTTTTTTTGTTTTCAATTTTAGCAATGTAACCAGTCCCATGTCATTATATGCATCCACGAAATTAGTTCAACTCATGTATCAGATTTTAAAATCAATTTTGTAATCATGTTCTAAGTCATTCATTTTTAGTATGTGATCTTAGTTACCTTAGTACAGTACTCTTACTCTAACAAGTCTTATTCGAGGATGAATGTTCCCAAGGGGGATATATTGTAATGCCCCATATTAATCTTAGCTCGATTCATCTTTTAGTTGCATGCGCAAGGGCTTAAGGCTTGAAATTTACATACTAAGTCATTTTAAAGACCTCTAAACTTTGGGTATTTTTATTTTTGTCTTCCTAACCCCGATACGTTAGTTTTGAGTTGATTCATGTTCAGGGATGTAAAACGTATGTCTCAGAGGAGTTTCTAATTTTTTGGACAAGGTTACGGCCATGTTTAGGTCACGAAACCAGTGATCACCGTGATAGGCCCACGACGCGGCATTAGTCCTAATATCATGCAGATCGCGTCGCAATGAGGAAAATCAACGACTATATTAGGGAGAGCCTGTTGCGTTCAGTTTTGAATGTAAATGACTAAAGGGAAATTGGGTCTTTTCCCCCTCAACCCAATCATTCATAACACGACTTGGGGCATCAGTTAGGGCATTATTTTCCTTTCTTCCCCAAATGTCTTCTCAAGAAAACCCTCCCCTTTTCCCCAAGAACAAAATTGAGTTTCTTTTACCCCAAGAAATCAAGAATTCAATTCCCCAAGTTTAAAAACCTCCAAATAAAGCATCAAGATTAGTGTTTTTATTTTCAAGTTAAGAATCTTAAGGTATGTGGGGTGTCCATTCATGTGTCCCTTACACCAATGGAGCCCAAAAACCTTCTTTTAAATTAAAGAATGGAATTTTTTATTATTTTGGTATTTTACATGTTCAACATGAGTTTAATTCATGTTTTCCTTGGTAATTAATTCAATTCAGCCCATGTATGATCTCATGAAATAATTGATTTACTCATGCTTTAAACCACAGTTTCCCATGTCTTATTCAAGTGCATTTCATGTTGTTGATTTCTCATGTTTAGAAAATCCTCATGTTCAAGTCCATCCTTTCCACATGTTTGGTGAAATTTCTATGTCTTAGGTTGAACCATGATTCCATACTACAGTTTTAAGCTTAAATGTCATATTTTATTATTATTCAGTGTTGGTGGGTTATAAATACCTGATACCTATGTGTTTTACATGATTTTAGATTTTCAAGTAATGATTCATGTAAACCATGAATTTTCCTATTTATTCAGTTGTTATGAACATGGTGAGCATTATCAGAAATAATGTTCAATCAACCTTAGTTTAGTTCAGTACCAATGTCAATTCAGTTAGGAGTAGGATTTAGCATCGACCTAATGTAGGGAGGGTGGCTTCCCCGTCAATTAGGCAGAGTCGTTAGTAGCAGTCCCTATATTCTAGAATTATGTAGCTAGCATAGGATATAATGGGTCACCCGTCAGTTTAGGCTTGACTTCCTATCAGGGGTCACCCGTCAGTTTAGGCTTGACACTCTAGTCTTTTGGGACATCAGAATAGTGGATCCACACAGACAGTGTTAGTACCCATGGCACGGTACTGACACTCTTCCAACTGTGGTTACATATTAGACCCCGATTAGTTCAGATTAGGGCATATCGGTTATATGATACCTCCTATAGTTTCGGTCCAGTTATTTAGATGAAGTGCAGTTCAGTATTACATGATCAATATTCACATATCAGTTAATCATTATACAGACATCAGTTAACTACTATACTAATACCAATTAATCAGTATTCAGTATGTCTCAGCTCAAGTTTTTTTGACCAAAGCATTTAGATTTTCAGTTATTTAGCTATTTATAGATTATCTCAGAAACATGTTTTTGCCTGGTCTTGCATTCTCTGATTTTACATGTTCATGTATTTATGCTTTGTTATATCATGCATTTCAGTCAATCCTTATCTTACATACCAGTACATTGAAAGTTTTGATCACATACACTTCTTTTTCCTATGTTGTCTTATAACATAGGTTCGGATGCTCAGTTTCCCATCCACTCTTAGACAGCTCAGTGTACTCAGCAGCAGTATTGGTGCATCCTCATCCATCGATGATATGATTTATTTATTTTTAGTTATTTCAGTACTTCCTTATGTTCAGTTAGTTGGGGGTTTGTACCATCAACTCCTCAGTCAATTTAGAGGCTTTTAGAAAATCAATTAGATATCCAGTCAGTCAGTTCAGTTCAGACATTTCAGACTTGTTGTTTACATATATTCAATATTAAGATTATTAGTATTTTATAATCTTTTCTTCCGCATATGTTATATCAGTGCCATTTTATTCAGTGCTCATGGCAGGTACAAGCTCATAGGTTAGCTTGTGGTCACTTGTGACCATAAGCACTGTTTCCGCGACTAGAGGGTAGCCTTGAGTTGTGATAGTGCACTCACAACATAACTAGGTTCATCAGCTCATAACAGTAAGATGCATGACATGCATATCATCCACATATGACATCAATAATTTTGAACACTTTTTCCTAAACGTAAGTTCCATGTTTAGTATGGTACTCAGAATACCATCAATGATCATGAATTAGTTTTCTTAGAAAAGCACTATTAACTAGTAATATAGCAGTCAGGTATAGATCTATGATTATGGATTGTTTGACATTCATCTATGTTGACATAAGTATAAATGAGATTATCAATTTATTAGTATAAAATTATTTAGGAGAAGAACTTAGCAATGAGCGGACTCGTGGATGAAAGCTCACACGTCAGTTAGGTTGAGACTTTTAGTAGAATTTTTTATGTCCAAAACCTACATTGCCATTATAGGTTCTAAAGGGTCACCATTCATACCTGGCTTCACACCTTAGTCCATTTGGACAACAGTTTAGTAGATCCATGTCAGTTTGTGTTCGTATACTTGGCAAGGGATAGAGCATCCTTCTGATTGAGGTTATAAGTTGGACTCCATTTATCTTAGATGGAATATGTCAGGTAATCATAGCTCCCACAGTTTTGAATTTCAGTATTTGCGTGATTCTCAATTCATTCTAGTTCATAGTAACTAAGTTATCTCTGAATACTCATGCATTTAGTATTTATGATTATCCATATGGGTATTTGAATCCTAATATACTTCAGCATCACTTTTGATTTAAATATTTTATTTTTAGCATGCTCAATTTATATATTATTTTATAGTTTTGAAATATATTAGAGTTCCCATACACATACTTATCACTCAGTGAATCATTACATGTTGTCATTCATATTAATTTTATATTAATTTATTTATAATGCATTTCTCAGATACTTGGTACATTTAAAAGTGTTGATCACATACCTCTTCTGCCTACATTTTTCATATGATGTAGATTCAGGTGCTTACTATCAGGACCATATCCAGTCTGATCGCAGATTCCAGCTAGCAGGTGATGAGTTCTCTTTATTCAAGGATTCAAGTCAGTTTGTGGTTTTAGTATTTCATTTCTCTTCATATGTATTGATTATAGAATAGATGGGGGTCATGTCTCGGCTACGTATAGTCAGTATTAGTAGAGGCTTCATCAATAGTTGGTCAGAGTTGTTGCGTTTAGTTTCTCTTTCTTTTCAAATTATAAATATTGTAAATAAACTTTCTAATAGTTATATATTGAACCAGTTGATCCATGACTATGGTTTCGTTCAGTCAGTTTAGCTCATATATACATGTTTTAGTTAGTTGCTCATGCATTATGTCAGTACCATATATTATCTTAGGATCACTTGTGGCACTAAGCATCGTGATATGACTAGGGTTAATCTTAGGTTGTGATAGTTTTGAGAATATATTTTGCGTTTTGAGTTTTTAGGCGAGAAACTAAATTCTTTAGTATAAAGGGGTTCTCGAGATGTAACTTATTAATAAAGACATCTTTTAGGAAGTTTGATAGTTCCATTGTGCTTGAAATATAAAAATTATCCTAATAAAATTAGTGTATTGTAGGGTCCCCAACGAATCTCGAAGGTTTAATTGGGATAATTTTTTGAATAAGATGACTGTTGGTGCAGAAGTTGGTCCTTCATCACGGTCGTCTGGTCTCATGTCATGGTTGTAATGCTAGACCATATTACTCATCATGATTATGAAAAGGGTCACTACAATTGCAAAGAGTCAGTTGTGATCCGGGTTGGGTTATTCATAGCTATCGTGAGGCCCATTCTTACGATTATGATGACCAAATTTAATACGTACAACATTGAACTTCTCAATCGTATGGCATATGTCTTGATCATGAGGTACTATTCATAAAATTATATCAATATATCATTTTTGCAATTCCAACTTTATTTTCACCATTTCGAGCTTTCGGATCTCAGGATAGGCAATTTGCAGGCTATATTGAAAAATACATTTTTCAATTTTCGAAGCTCAATTTTATATTATTTTTTGATGGGTTTTCATATTTATAACCCTTAATATATGGGTAACATGATTCTATATTAAAAATTCTAGCTTTATCCTTTTTATGTTTAGGGTCAATTTTTGAAGTAATTTTGGATACCAAATCAAAGTATGTCAATATGGATATCAATAAACTCATAATCTCATATAGAATCCATTTTTGATAGATTGGGAACATTCTAAAGTTGTTTGAAAATAGAATACTTTATTTTTAAGGGTTCAAACTTGTGTTATGTCTTTTGACGTAGGTTATGTCTTGATTTTCTTCAGATCGGGCTAGGTAAATAACCATTCATATATCGTATGCTATGAGTTTGGGATTTATCATGGTATTCATATTTTTAAATCATTATTTTATCATGTTGACCGTGTAGGGGATAATGAGAATTGTATTATTGACTTGAGAGTATCATCATTAAGATTCTTTTAAGGGGGCGTCACAACCTAAAAGTTGAGGTCATGATAAAATCTACCCTACCCTAACCCTAGGCAAGTAAGACCAACACCCAAAGTAAAATAATGAATGCAGAAAAGAAAGGATAAAATCTAATATGAGACTACATAAGAAAGTTAGTCAATAATATAGATAAATAACAATATCCGAAATTGATCAATGTATAAATCTAAACCCCAAAATATGATGTCATAAGTAAAGAACACAAATACTAGAAAGGAGTATGAAAATACATAAGTCTATCTTCGAATTATAAAATAAAGACAAGAGAAATAACATGAAGTCTAGAATCAATCCCCGAACAAGGAGCTGACCATCCTCCAGATTATCCTTAATTGCTACCCGTCTCATATACCATGGGTCACACCCAAACTAGGATCTTCACCAAAAGGGTAAAAAGAGCAAGAGTGAGTACGGTCTACATGTACTTAGTAGTTATAATAGTCCGACTGAGCAAAGAACAAAACTAAACAAGTAATGAATATTATTAACACGCTTTCACTACATACTGAAAATTCCTAAAAATGGCTCAAACTATATCTCCAAGCAATTCAACAAGTATAATATCTATGTAAGAATAACTACACATGAATATATATGAGACAAGGCTAAATGCATGATAACAAACACATAAATAAGAGTACAAAAGATGAAATACAATGCAATTCAGTAGGATGATGATGAAGTAAGACCCAACATAGACCTCATATATACCTTTCGAGCATATGATTTCAGGATAGGACCCATGGAGGGTTCCAAACCCATACACTTTCACAATCCCAATAAAACTTATTGGCAGAATCCTCGGTGAAGTGTTTTATAAAGTATATCATTTTTTCCAAAATCAATGGCACCATTTTCCATGAATATGAATGAATGGGATGATTATGCATATTCATAACCAAATCAATATATAGATAATGAATCAATTCAACAATAGTATATATTATCTCAAAATCTCCTCAATATATCAATAGTTCAAGATATAAGCCATCGCATGGTACCACTAGAATAAAAAGTCATGTAAGACATCAATAACATCAATCCAAGCCCCTCTCTCAGGCATCATGATAATGAATAAAGACAAATAATGCTCAAATAAGACTAATATCAACCCTCACTCAAATATTAATAAAATAATCACTGCTCAAATTAAATATAATATTCATATAGGCTCTTATTCAGGCATCAGAACAATAATAATCTCTAAAGTCAATAATAATACTAAAATAGGCCCCATAACGGGAAACACAATAAAATAACTATCTTAAAATATGAATCTCAAGATGAAATCCCCAATCCATAAAATACTTTACATGATTGGTTAACTACCCAGCCCAGTATGAAGAAAGTTAAGTCAAACCTACTTCAAAAAGTAAAATATCAAGCCTCTATCCTTCAACATGGAGCCTTTCAATTATGTGTTGCTTCAAAATGAACCAAATCTATCAAAACATAATCTACTGTTAAAAGGAGGATAACAATACCCATAGTAGGTAATCGCATTTTGATTCAAAAAATAGTTTAAAAATCAAACCTCAGGGGAAAATGGTAAAACTAGAATTCTCATACCTCAAGGATCTTGAATATGAAAACCTATCAAAATACAAGTTGAAATCAAGGTTGAAATCATCAAAAAACTATTTTCTAACTTTACCGAGTAAAATCCCAAAATCCATGTTTGGAAATATTGTTTGAAAGTTGATTTAAAGGTGGAATCAATTGAAAATTATGAAAATATGAATTAAGAGTTATACCCATATAAAATTCATGAAATTCTTCTTTGAAATTGCCAAGAATCGAGCTCCAAAAGTCTGAAAATGGTGAAAATGACATTTTGGATGAGAAAGGAAATTAAATTTTGTCTAGGTGTAATTTTTTATAGTGAAATGACCAACCCAACTTGCGTCCCATGAAAGCAACCAAACCATTGCGGTCGTGGTGAAGACTAATCTAGAATTGGATCTATTATCCCTTTACAAACGTGGCCAAAACATCATGGTTGTGGTAAAGACCAACCCAGACTTGGATTTACTATCCTTTTGCTAATGTGGCTACTACCTCACGTTCATGATAAAAAGAAATTGTGACCCCTTACAAATATGATCCCACTATTGTGTTCATGATGAATAATATTTTCCTTCCCAGTTATCGCAACCTAGAGCCTACAAATGCAAAAAGAAAATCCTGAGGCACCAAATAATAGCAAAATCAATATTGTACAAATCTAGAAATGTCTCCGAATGGACCCTTGGGATTCATTTGGGACTCTATAGAAATAAACTAAATATGCTACTAGGCTAATCTCAAAGTTTCAGACTTAATAGAACCATTAGATTTATGAAAATAGATTATTTTTAACAAGTTAACATCTGGATCCCTTTAAGATAAATTTAACTAGTTTCTCATCGAAGACCAAATATAAAGGATCAAAATTCAAACAATCCTCGCTACTAATCCAAAACTGACATTGTAAAGGAACTGATAGAATCATAATCTAATGCTCGAATCACATATTAACCAAAGTAAAACTATTAACTTATAAGGCTACTCAAAATCTCAAAACACTCTCTAATGCTTTGGAAACCATGCCAGATATCGCAATGACTCATAAATGAAATAAAAAGAACTATGGAGAAGGGTAAAATGACCAAAATACACAAAAATCCAAAAATCACAATGGGGGATCATAATAAGTGTTGTTGTAGAGGGATGGTATTGATTTTGTTTGAGCATTATTTATCCTTTATCATTATTATGATGTTCGTGTGGGAACTTGTATTGATACTATTGGTATCTTTCATAATTTATTTTATTGTGTTTCTATGAGATGGCTTGTATCATGATTTATTGAGATTTGAGGTGACTTGAGCTTATTAATATCATTATTGAGTTGACTTATTGTATATTGTTGAGTTGGTTATGAGCATGCATACTCATTCATTGATCTATATTCATGGAACTGATATCACTGAGGAACAGTAATTTTGATTGAAATGAGATACTTTCTAAAATTCCTTAATCGAGGGACTTACTAGTAAGGTTTATTGGTGAGATTATGGTAGTATATAGGTTTTGAACCACTCATGGGTCCTCTATTTGAAGCATATGCTTGGAAGGTGAATACAAGGTGACATTAGAAAAGTGTATACTTATCACTTTATTGCACTGCATCCCTTACATCTCTCTTATTTGATTAATTATCATTTTATTGCACTGCATCCCTTACATCTCTCTTATTTGATTAATACTGTGTAATTTAGTATCCCTTTTATGTATATCTATTGTGTAGTTACTCTAATATTGTTATTTTATTTATATTATTTATATTTTAAGGATCTATAAGGTTGAGCCACCGTTTAGAACTTTTCTATATTCAAACAGAAGCATTGAACATAGTTTCCTTTATATGTTTAGTTATTGAATTTTCTTGGTAGACCTATTAGGCATACTGAGTACAAGTGGACCATACTCACTCCTTCTTTTTGTACCCTTTTAGTGTAGATCCCAGTTTAAGTTCAACCCACGAATCATGAATGTGTGTAGTTTGATCATTTCAAATTTAAGGTGAGCTCCTCGTTCCAAAGTTCATGCTTTAGTTCATCTAATTTTATGTCTTTATTTTACATTCAGAGATAGATTCTATGTATTTTCATAAGGTATGCCATATTTAGAGATCTTTTTACTCATAACACTACATGCTTGGGAGATTGTGGGTTGATTTCATACTATATCGATTTGATTTTCATCTTAAGTTGCATATTTCACTTACTTATTTATCTTTTTTACATAATTACATCTCTTGTGGAGTTAGTCTTACCTACTAGTTTTGGATTGGGATTAACGTCATCATGGCCTCAATTTTGATAATGGCATCCACTCGAAATCATATCCATAACCTCACAATAGAAAGTAATTCTATAAAGTCAACAAGTGCAACAAACATAGCCAATAATTCCATAGACGAACCACATACGCAACAAGAGTATCAACTACTTCACAAACAACCACAAAAACCGTAATCATAGCCTTAGTATATATTATCTATCTCAACCATACAATTTAGAAAAACATTACTTTATTCTAATTATCAACCTCTCTCAACATCACAAATTTATGCATACGTGCTAAAGAGACTTATCTTCCAGATAGTCATGACCTATAGTGGACCAGCTTCATTCATATATCGTATCATCATGGTACCCAACCCTCCAAAATATCAATAAATAGTAACATGTATCGGCACAGTGCTCAATTTTATGAATATCAATAGATAAGCAATATACTGGCATGGTAGTTTATCCTCCGAATATCAATAGATAAGTAACTCTTTATATTATAGGAGCAGTGGTTATTTGAAGTTGACCTTAGAAAAAACTCATATCGAAGCACAATTGATAAGGATGTTTTCAACTCAATTTTATGTTAGGGGTTTTGTACGATCTTAATTCATATTCAATACACTCTCATATCAAGGAATCAACCTTAACACCTATGAAAATTAAGATTCTTATAATTTTAGTGATATTTTCGTAATAAAAAAATGGACAATTACATCTACATATTTGTCGTGTATCTTAATGATTATCGTTGGATGAGCATACCTTCCATGGGAGTAGGGTGAGGTCTATCATGATTTAGGTTTTGAATCAGGACAAAATCAGTTTAGAAAATTATAATTATATAAGAAAGAAGATGAATGAGTGTCTATAACAATATAGGTAGCAAATAGTGGCTATTGAAAACTATAATAAGAAAATTATGAAAAAGAATCTTAAAATGCTAATATAATTAATGAGTGACCTATTTTAGTATGGAAAGAAAATCTAGAAGCCTTTTAACTTCTTTTTTTGGAAATAAAATATAAATATTTTCATAACCAATAAATTAAATACACCTAAGGAACAATTGGTTGCAAAGTCCCTTCAAGGTCCAATGTAAACCTAAGCCCCAAAATCCAGAACTAAGTACAAATCTTGTCAATAAATCCAATACATATTCTAGAACTACTGGATTATTTATATTTGTTTTAACTCTCTCTATAATTACAAACCAGATTTGTTGAAACAAGAATTCAGTAGTGACACTATGACCTTGAAAAATCTTTGCATTTCTTACTTCCCAGATGTTAAAAAGCATAGCACCATATCACGCAATAGTTATCTCGCTTTTAAATATCTTCTGGTGCTTCTATTTGAGGTTGTAAATGGTACTTCTAACATCTCTAATTGGAGTGAAAACATTAATCCAATTAGAAAGCATTTGCCAGAAGAACTAAGCTACAACTTGAGAAAATGTGATCAGTAGTTTGATCAGGTAGCATCTAATCACACAGTACACAATTCCAGAATCACAATTAAGTCCCATTCTTATCAATATAACTCTTTAGAAAACTTTCCTTGCATAGCAATCCACATCTAAAATCTTTAATTTTGGCATCATAATTTTGTTTCAGATGAAGTCAGCTCCTAGTAGGGCATGCCTTACCCCTAAAAAAGCTTCATAACTTAGGAAAATGAAATTGACATTGTTCCTTGTAAGAGTAAAATTTCTCTAGGAAAATCATGGATTCATGCTTAACTTGATTTTGTGTAGTTATTTTCAATGCCAACTACTATAATTATGAGGTATGTGAGTCCAAAATCCTTCTCTTATTTCATGTAAATGTTATGAACCTGTTGCACCTATAGAATCTCATTTCTCTGAAGCATCCACCAAATTAATTTACCCATATCAACCACATTCCACAACCTACAATTCTTGATGTTCAGGCCTCCTTGAGTTTTAGGGCAACATACAGTGTACTAATCTAGAAGACACACTTTTCTTTTTTTCATTAGTTCCACCCTATAAGTATGATCTACACTTCTTCTCCACTGGCTTCAACACATTTTGAGGGAGAATAAAGAAAGACCCACAAATGCTCTACATGGGAATATTACTGAATTAACTATCTATAACCTTCCAACACAAGACAAATATCCATTCCTTAGCTTCTTTTTTATCTTCATGCTTAATTGATAACAGTCTAACTTAGGCCTCATTTTATTTTTTTAAGATTAAGACATCTGAATCTGAATGGATATCTGAATAATTAAGATGTTGTTTCTAGATCTAAAGACTAAATGATTAAGACTGTTTATTTTTTAACATCTGAAGTACGTAATATATTTATTCGTAATAAGTATTCAATTCAAATTTAAAAAGTAATAAAATATTATATTATATGAAAAAAATATTTGATAAAGTATTAACTTAAACATTCCAAATTATTATTTGAGTGATAATTAAAATATTTCAGATAAATATATTATGTTAAATATAATGATTGAACTATTTAAATTATTAAAAAAATATATCAATTCAAAATTATTGTAATAATATGTAATTATAAAAAATTAAATTTAACATAAAGTAATCTATCAATTAAACTGACCCAACAAACTAAAATAATTAGTCAGATATAATTTTGACTTAGATACATAAATATTAAATGAATAACTAATTAATAATCATCTAATTTTAACATTCCACTAATGAAAAATAAAATAACTAAATTACTGAACTCTTAAATGCTTCAACTTCAATGCATTAACTTGAATGCAAGTTCCTCACGCATATTGTGCATTATCTGAGAATCTTCAACTATCCAGTTAGGTCTGTTTGTTTTCTCAAATATTTCTTCTTGTTGTCATTCTTCACCAAATATTACTTGAGATGTATCAAATTTATTAAACAATTCATCATTAATGCGTTCCTTTCTAATAAAATTATTAACTGCAGAACATGCAATAACAACATCTCTTTGGATATTGATAGGATATGGAGTCATCTTGTCCAATATAGAAAATCTTACTTTCAGTACTCCATACAAGCGTTCGATAACATTTCTAAGTTGTGCATGGGCATGATTAAACTTTTTCTCCTTAGTTATGGCACGCATACGGCGATAATCTCCTAGACAATATCTAACATTATGATACGGTGCTAGAAATCCTCGAGTATTTGAATATGTTGCATCACATAGATAATATTTATCTGACATTAAAACAAAAAAGTTAATTTATCATATTGAAAGGCTAAATAATTATTTTAATCATTTAAACTTTAATGCTTACTAGATGGAGTAAATAGAAAGCTATTATCTAGATTAGATACAACTTCTATTAGAACTCGTGCATCATCTGCTACCCCTTCCCATCCAGCATAAACATAAGTGAAGACCATATTAAAGTCACATATTGCCAGAACATTCTGATAGCATTTACCTTATCCTCTTCCTCTGTAAATAATTTGTTGGTTAGCAGGAACAACAGCGTGTACTAATGTCCCGTCTAGTGTACCTATTGCTCCCTGTCAATTTATACATTTGTGTCAACATAATGAATTTTTTTTTCTAAAATTCTATAATAGTAATTTAAAAATAGTACCTTAAATATTCTTCGCAACCTCTTATTATGAGCACCAGGAATATTCATATTCAAATCAAATATTGTAGGTGCAATCATCTCTTTTGCAAATTTCATCATTGCCTCAAGAACCTCATGAAAATACTTATGCACCATTTGTGAAGAATGTTGAAATCTTCTCTTAATAACGACGTAGCGCTCATTATGTCCTATAATAGTTAAAAACATTGCTATCTTTTCTTTGACAGATATATATTTGCTATCAGTGCATCCATTTTATCTAAAATGTTGACATAGCCGAACATATGAATCACGTGACATACACATCAATTTTATACATTGTCGATTAGAATCAGACAATAATTCTAATGTATATTTTTTACCAGATAAAGATGATGTTGAATCTTTATTTATTCGATCATATGTGAGTCTATAATATTTTCTTTCCCAATATAAGCTCATCAACAATAATATTTGATCATCAATATCCATGTCGAATCTGTTCTATAAATAAAAAAATATAATGCACAATATAAAAATTTTATACTCAAACATAGCGAAAATAAAACCAATATAGTTCACCAACAAACATGTTTCACAAGCACCACATATAGCATTACAAAATTTCAAAAATTATTATAAAAATTAACTAAAAAAACATAAAAACTAGATTTCTAGAAATCTCTATGTCTAATAAATATACTAGTAATTCACAAAATTAAAGAATACCCATTTTTTCCCCATGACTTTAACTCAATTCTCTAATTTATTAGTCTTTGTTAGTTTCATCCATGCTTTTCGATAGTTATCACCTTCACAGAGTATACTAATAGTTGCAGAGTACAATGGATCTCCCCATCTAAGTCCATCTAATTTTTTCATTTATTCCTCAACTTCAGGTGCACTATTTTTGTTTATTAATAATTTCAATGCGGTACTTATTTTCTCATCAATTTCCAATCGGGATGATATTTTATTTTCTTTTCTTTCTCAATTTTTTTCAATTGAACTTGAAGATTGAGATGAAAAATTGTTAAAAGCTTCATCATTTTTTCTTCAACTAGATCTCGTAAATTATCAAGATCTATATTAGTAGATGCAGAAGGGACACCAGGTCGCGGAGTTGTACAACTTGAACTCTGACCATGAACGCCTATTGCAGTAGAACCCTCAAAGAGTGTTGTACAAAGTTCAGGAAAGGCTAGCGGTGATCTCTTCAATACCTTTGATTTTGGATGAGCCTATATCCAAATATAAGAAGTCATAATTTTTATATACACCTTAAACTGCTCTCTTTATAGTAAAATAAAAGGAGAAAAAATATAATGAATTAACCTTTATATATTCTTCCTACTCACTATTAGACATTTGAATGGTATTAGTTGTAGGATCATAAATATTGCCCGTCTTTTTAGTTAGTGGCAACCAAGCTTGATATTTTTATTTTATATAATCATAGTGGTTCTTCATCTTCTTTTGTGTAGCTACAAAGTTATGCGCAGTGATCAAGACATCTTTAATTCTATCCCATAATTCATCTTCCAAACTACTTTCACATCTCCCATTCAATGATACTTCTTGAACACAAGATTCTGAAAAAGTTTTTAGAACATCCATTCTCCAAATCAATCTGTCACTAGTTTGTTCCATAACTGAAATATAAAATTCTAATTTCATTATCAAATATAAATACGAGCGATGCATATAAATACTTAATCTATTAAAAAGGGAAAGAAAAAAAGTAACTAATTAAACCAACCTAGCGTTATTATATGAAAAAATTATACTATACATAATTCAAAATTCTCATTCTACCAAATATTTAATAATCATCAAAAGAGTAGTACAAAATATGCTACTAAGCTATATCTATATGTGCATTATAGATATAAAGTTATTCAGAGCTAACAAAAAATTCAGTGAGCATTAGCCAAAGATGAAGTTATTTATTAAAGTTATTCCAAATAATTTGAATTCTCTACTCTTTTTTTTTCACTTTCAGCCAAATATAGTCCAAACACCTACTAAACATATCCACATCAAACCAACCTATCTTCAATATCTAAAGAGTACATGTATATGTGTAGTCAATATAACAGAGCAGGCCGATATGTCTTCTAAATGACATACGGTAAATCAAAGTAAATGGTACTCTTACTTATGATTGAATAGTATTGCATTTTTTTAAAGAAAGCATACTACATAAATAGAGAAAAGGAAAATAAAAACCACGAGAACGGAGAATGTATTGACATTTAATACCACCAATACATACAAAATATGACAATACACAATTTTATATATTAAAATTATCATTTGATTGTCAATGATAATGTTGTCAAATTTCTCTGTCCTCAATTCATTTTTCTCTTTGTATTTTTTAGTCCAGTAACATGACATATGTAATAAGTTGTTCAACTCACTTGAAGTGTTCTTTTCATGATGTATTGCTCAAGAAAGTTTTGTTGTATTTCACGATTTTTGGTCTTTGCTTGGAAGAATCAATATTACATCTTAATTTGCTTATTCATGAAACTCTCCTATGGTTGTGTCATATCTTCTACCTATTATTTTAATTAACTTATTAGAAAACTATTACATTAACTTTCTCCACTAGACTCAACACAATAAACAATTCAACTTTATTTTCTTAATAACACGAAGGGTTCACTTTTTCTTTCCCTTTTCTTATAACAACGGTGTCTGGACTATCTTTTGATCACCGCAACTAAATCTATGGGATACCTGCTACCTCCCATCAGCAATAGATATCATGTATGTAACTCAAACAGGGCCTCAAGACTAGAATAAATGGGATTGTCTCTACTGGGATTTGAACCAGAGATATCAGTTTCTCAACCCACTCCATTGACAACTAGGCCTCACCCTTGGGTACTTTTGAAAATTAAGTAGATGGGTTCAGTTTTTCTTTCCTTTTTTTTTCCTAGGGGGTTGGGGGAACTAAAGGAGTCTATATTTAAGAGGTCGGGGAAAGAGTTTAGTCTCCTTATCAAGTAATATAAGGGTCAATATTTTTCATTCAAAGAGCACAAGCTTCCAATTCCACATTGTGAGAATATACTAGGTATATTGTTGTTGTTGTTGACCACAACTTATAGTCATAATCAGATATCAACTAAAAGCAAACGGATAACTACATAACTAAATGTGATATCTCTTGGAAAGGAAAAAAGAACCTGGAAGCCCCCGAAGAATTACAACAAGCTGATCAGGACGGATATAGATGATGAAGTATAACGATGCACAGGGACTTCCTGATGAACCACAAAAACTAGATACATTAAATATGTTTCATCATATCTCCAACATCAAAAGGATATAAAATTTGTTAAGTCAGGAAGCAAGATAAAAACACACAGATGTACATCTTTAAAGCCTAAAGAAAACTGTTTTTTTTTTAAAATAAAGAGATACCAAAGCTTGATATACCCCCAAAATCACACAATATTAGCTTAAAGAAGTGTTAGAGATATTAGCTTAAAAATCAGATACATTAGGCATGTAATAGGATGATGTAAGATTCATAGTCGTCAATTGGGAGCATATCCAAATAAACATCATGTGACACATCATTAATATATTTTTTCTGCAACAAGAACATATATTACTTATTTAGATGCAAAATTTTAAATAAATGTATATTACTTATTTTGATGCAAATTTTTTAATATATGTATATCACATATTTGAATGCAAATTTTATTTTTCCTCTGTAGACATCAACATCATATGACTCTATAAGACAAGTCGAAATCATCACTTGACATTCATAACGATCAAATATATTGTAAGGACGTCAATAGAAAATCACGCATCTACAAACACCATTTTCAACGAATTTTCACCACTATTTCACATAAACTAAGCTAAATTTGACAAAACAAAAACAAACTCAGATGAGTAAACATGGAACAACACACAAAATCATTAAAAATTACAAAATTAAACTAATCAAACACAAAAATCATGCATCTATATACGTGATTTTCAACGAATTCTAGTAAGCCATTGGAAGCAAATAATGGTTACACAAATTGAATACTAAAATATTTATAAAAAGTTTTGGTGAATCATACCTGAAGAGAAGAAAAGCAACGTGAAGAGGAAGAGAGAGAAAAACGTGAAGAGAGGGAGGGAGAGTAACGTGAAGAGGGGGGTGAAAAACAGCATATATAAAGAGAAAAATAACAAAGTGAGAGAGTTTTGAGGAAATAATTACGTTTTAAAAAGAGTCTGAATAGTATTCAGACTCTTTTTCATATCTGACATGTTCAAAGGTTTTCAGATAAAATAAGAGGCTTTAAAAAAAAAAATGTACTTAATGAGATGAAATTTGAACCATTCAGAGCCCTTCATTAAGTACAAACAAATGAGGTCTTAGACCACTTCTTGTGAGACAAGGGCAAACCCAAGTATCTTATAGGCAATGATTCTGCAGCAAATCCAGTAAGATCAAGCAATTCCTTCTTACTTTTTTTCCTAATGCACCAGCTAAGAACATATTAGATTTCTCATTGTTTGCAGATAAACCAGTAGTTGATGAAAAAACATCCTATAGCCTCCATAACCCTGTAAACTGACTATTTAGTATCCTTACAGAATATCATTAAATCATTTGCAAATATAAGATGAGTGAGTTGTAGTTCCTCGCACATGGGATGATACCTGAAATCTGGTAATGCACTTATTCTTTTCAAGATTTTAGAAAAGTATTCCATTACCATGATAAAAAGTAATGGAGAAATTGGATCCCCTTGTCTCAATCTCCTTCTTCCTTGAGAAAACCACATTCTCCTCCATTAACTTTGACTGAAAAGTTGTGGTAGTAACACGATGCATGATGCATCACCATATCAACAAATTTTGGAGGGAACCCATAACAAAACTTCTTTTAAAAGTATATTTTGTAAAAAAATTTGAAAATTTATTCACACTTAATTATACTAACAGAAAAGGGGAACATTTATTTTTTTTTCCTTTTTGGTCTAAGGGTGAACATCTATCTACCTCTATATATCTCTTCCAACTCTGAACAATTTCATCTACAACACCTGTGATATTGTTCATTATTCAGTTTAACTTTGTAAATCTTTGTTTACATTAACTAGTGTAACATTTTTTCATAGAATTAACCTTTTTCTATTAATGAAAATGGAGATGTTTATGAATAAGTATTCTAAATCTGTTAAAACTATCAACATTTGAGTGGTGCATGATGAATTTGCTTGTCTTTCTGTTGTTGTTGTTGTGATATTCAATAAAATTAACCACCAAGGTACTTGTATCAAATCTTTTGTGATGATGTCTTCATATTTCTGTTTTTCATCCCTTAATTTTATGTGAATTCTGATGTGCAAGAATTATTTTTTTTACCCTAATCTGATATATTATAGAGATGAAAGTACGTTAAATCTTGAAGTAGAATGAAATATGAATTCAAACTGCTCATTAACGCATGTATGAAAATTGTCTCTATTCAAAAACAAGAAATGGAACAATTAATTAATTGTGTTGCTTTACTTTTTTAGATCTTATTGCGTTTGACTTATTGCAGAATGTAGGAGAATCACAAGAACAAGCCACTTTTAAAATATATATGTTTTCAATCCTTTTTATTGCTAGTCAAAGACTTGGAAATATCTCTTTATAGAATGACGGAAATGTTCTCTGATTATCAACATGGGTCTTTCACAGGCTTCGCAAACTCCTCCACTTAATTAATTCTACTTACTCGTAATATAATAAGAATTATCAAGTAAGATTTTTTTACAAATTTGTGTTAAGAAACTTTTCATTAGATTCACTAGAATAGAAAAGAAATTTAATAAATCTAATAACATATATTAAGTGGATATTGCACTTATCTAATTATTTTTATGATAATCACAATAATAGATTTATCATTAGCGTATATATGAAACAATAGTTTCCTTGATTTGACTAAAATTTCAATGTTAGATCTTATAAGCAACTTACAGTAGGATACTCATATTTTGAAATATTTCTATATGGAATAGTGGTTATTGTCCCTTCATAATACGTCTAACTATTTTTGTTGTACTTTAATTATGATTGGCCCGGAGTGGTCCCCCTCCCCGACATCTACGGAGTAGGTATGAACCGGGTCGTCCCTTTTAATTATGATTGTCTAAAGTCTTATGGGTGATTTATCTACAATTTGGATCGAAGGTTGATTTCAAAAATATGGACATCGGTGACAACAAGATCAATAGATTAACTTTTAACCCACTCTCAAGGCAAAACATCTATAGGAGGTTGACTCCACAAATAGAGTACAATAAAATAATTTACTGATTAGATGTATTATAAAGGGGAAATGAAAGCGACTTCATATTAAAATATTTTAAAATTAAAATGATGATATCCTATGTTAAGTTGTGTATAAGTTCTGATATCGGGATTAATATCTATATGAATAGACTTTTTCCATAGATATGCTGATAGATCTATTATTATAGTTATAATGAAGATAATTAGATAAATGGAATACACTAATGTCTGTTATCATGTACATTAAATTATATTTGTGTTTCTGGTGAATCTAGTAAAGCCTTTCTATTACAAATTAAAAAGAAAAAGAAAAAAACAAATGTTGACTTGACAATTCTTATAATATCATGATTAAAATAGAAATTAGTTTAAGTTGAAGAATAAGATACGGGTTAGCAGCCTATGTTGATGATCTGAAAATATTTCAACCATTTTATTTTGAGACTTCTCAATTTTTATACCTAACAATTAAAAGGACTTAAATTCAAATGTGGCCAATCTGTAAATAATCCTCTTCATGTTTCAACTATTCCAACGCATATAGAATCTAACGAAGATCTAAGAGAGTAAAGTGTCACCTTCAACAGATCATTTTTTTGTTCTTAAATAGGACGTATATATAATTTTGGCATATTCAATCAGGGGCGTATCTACCCTTCACATAAGGGTTCGACGAAAAATTATACTATATTTATATGGTTTAAATTATTTTTTATGTATATATAGTATATGTTGAACCCCCTTCAATTAGTTCGTATGTTAACTTGTGAACCCCCTTACTGAAAATTCTGACACTGTATTCAATAGGTAATTTGAATTCATATAACGTGCTACTTGTAGATCTAAAACTTTCAACTTTAGGATATATCTAATTATTGAAAAAAAATCAATTCTTGCATGCCAAATTCTACACTAATTATGGAATGAAGAAAGAAAAAGACGAGGATGACGGCATCCCAAAATTTAGTGGTAGTTACATATTTTGAGTTGATTGTATCAGCCGAAAAACAAGTGGCACTATTAACAACCACCAAAATGTTAATATTTCAGAAGAATTGTTTACAGACATTTCAACTTTCATTGATAGGCAAAGATTGACTGTGTAACAAATATTATACTCGTTATTATAAAGGAAAATTTATTAGATCCGACCTAATAATGGCAATCACTAAAAATGTGGTAGATGGTTTTGTTCAAAGAGGAAAAGGACAATATCTATTCATGTTCACCCTCAGGCAGGAAAAAATATGAATATTGCTCTTTGCCACTGGTACAATCAAGTGTGAATATATTCACAAGAAAATCTACAAAATATACTTTTTTCTAAAGTTATTTAAGGTCTTAAATCTTTCTTTTCATATTAGAATAGATTTGTGTACTTTTCTTTGTTACAATATCTTTAAACAGTCACTACTCTACTACCCATATCGTTGTTGACATCCATTTATCTTCTTTTTCTTTCAGTTATAATTTTTTTTAAATGATAATATTAAATTCTTATAAAAGTGTTAACAACAATGTGAAAGACTTGGTTGGCTAGATATTCCAATTAATATACACCTTTTTTGGTAAGGCTTTAAACTAATAGTTGACTACTGATTATGATTGTCAATTTATACTCACGTATTCGATAAGCCTTCGGATTCATTGTTGGCCAAGTTGATAATGATTTAAACTGAAATAAATTGTTCTAAAAGTTCAATATGTGATCTTACCTACAATTTATTGGTGCATGTATTCTTTTGTAATGGCCTGATTTCGGGTGATTTATGTAAATTATTTATTTTTATGTGATTTGATTATTTTACCCCTCTTCGTGGTTGTATTGTGATATTTTTAGGGTGTGTGGATGATTGACATTGTTATTAACATATTTCAGTGTGATTTATGTGAGATTGTGGATTTTTGTGGCTATAAAGGCTTCATAGTAGACTTCAGACAATATTTATTGATATGTGCATCGAATGGCAAAACGGACTATGCCAGCAAATTCGGAACATCAATTTTAGGTTGGTAACATGGTTGGTGTGGTTTTAAGGTTTTTATATCTTATTTCGATCCTCAGTTTGGAAAGTTGTCAAATTAAGTTTTGGCGGTCAACTTAGTGAAAATAATTTATTTTTTTTCAAAAATTTGATGTTGCCATTGAGTCCGGAGCATTGAATTTAGTCTAGTAGCACAGTTCTTTTGTGTCTCAAGATTTTGTATGAATCACAAGGGTTCCAAGGAGACTTGAAATTCACCAAGTCTCCGGCTGTTACACCACTTAGGCAACTCTTTGATCACTTAAGCAACCTGGCAGCCAACTGGGGTCATCGCTTAAGCAACTCCCCCATTGCTCAGGCGTCTGGCGGTTAAGCGACATCCATATCGGTTACGCGACAAGGCGGGCATCACATAAGCGACACTTGGTCGCTTAAGCAATGGCCACTTAAGCGACCCGATTGTCGCTTAGGTGATGCCTGGGTGGATTATATCCCCATTTTCATAATTTTTTATCATTTTTGAGACTTGGAGTTTAGGGTTTTGAGTTTTTGGGTAAATTCTTCCATTTTAAGTTTGGGTGAGCTCTAAATCTCTATTTCAATTATTTTTATTCGGTTCGTGTCATTTAAATTCTTTTAATGCTTGAATGCAAAAAGGAGTATTTGGGGATTTTGGCTCGGAAGGCCTAAAATTGATAATTCTTTGATTGAAACCCCAATTTCAACCGGTTTTCCCTTAAATTTTATTCGATAAATTCCTTTAATAGGAAAAAATATATTTTTGGACCAAAAATCTAGTTTTAGCCTTTTTTTTTTAAACCCGTTTCGGGGATCCATTTTGATCCCAACTCAAAAATGAGCAATATGAATATCGTTGGCTTTCTTTTGATGCATAAATTTTATATTTATGTATTTTAGTTGGTTCTGGATACGTTCTTAAGGCGAAAGCTCGGTGTTGAAGGCTTGTCTATTTTTTATTTTAGTATTTGAGATAGGTTATGACTTAACTTTCTTCAGACTGTACTGGGTAGTTATATTGGTATAAAATCATATCTCATAGAAATGGAATTATTATTGTTTTGTGCCCATGTGGAGATATATGTTGTGTTATTTGGTGGTTTGAGACACTAGGTGCTATATGCGACTATGTGGGGTCTTATATGATGTTGTTGGCCTTATGTATGTATATTTGTATCTATTTTGATGAGAAAGCCTAAATTAAAATTTATGTGATATCAATGGCACACTGTTGTGTATTTCACTCTATTGGTATATGATTACATTGAATTCATGGATTGTTGGCATATTGAGTGGATTATTGCTCATATTAGTTGGTATAATGGTTGGCTTTAGAAATTCTCATTCTGGTTGGTTGTGAGCATTTTATCCTTATATTATATACACTTGTGAAATATTGGTACCACTATGGGAATACTGGAAACACTGGCTTGTGACATCTTTATAGACCCTCTGCCAAGGAATGTGTCGGAGAGGTGTCATGAATATTGGTATTGGATATTGGATTGCATATGGGTTGATGAACCCCCATGGGTCCTACCTCGAGATCACAACTCAGTAGATGTATATGTAGGTTGTTTGACAACCTCGAGCATCACATCTTCATGACATCATCATTATTATCATCATCATCTTCATTGCATCTCATATGTTGTGCTCATTCTATGTTGTATTATTGTCCTTGATATGATATTTGTCTATTTGTACTTTTTTCTTATACTTTTATTTGGTATACATCTATATTTGTGCTTATTTCTCATATTTGTGTATGGTATAATGTATATTGTCGAACTATTAGTGGAAATAGTGTGAGCTATCATTTGCGATATTTTCTCATTGCAAGTGAGGTGCCCATAGAGTGTATTTTATATGTTTTACTTTCTACTTTGCCCAGTCGTCCTATGATACCTATTGAGTACAAGTAGACCATACTCAGCTCTACTGTGCCCTTCTGATGTAGATCCAGGTACGAGTGCATTGAACGATAGCTGATTCAGGCGGTATCTAAAGTATTTTGAGGTAGCAGTTGATCTATGCTTCCGAAGTTGACCTACTACTTCTTATCTAGCTAATGTCTTATTTTGTATTCAGAGACAGATTTTTATCCTTTTGGACTACTATTGCATCTTTTGACATTCGAGAAATATTTAATAGTTCTATACTATTGATAATGCCCAAACTACAGCTCTCGTAAGAAAGTGTAAGCGGTCGCTGTCAAATATAGAACCCAACTGGGTTGGGTGTCGAATCCCACAGGGAATACTTGGTCACTAAGTGTTGTAATTGTTAGCAGACTGTTGGTCAAAAATTCCACGGTAAGGGGGGGTTAGTTTTAGGCGTGAAATAATGCTAACAAAGTAACGACTGAATGCTTTGTTTAGTAAGATTTAATAACAGAGAATGATAAGTTAGGGTTATGTCCACCTTGTAAGTTATACGTATCTATTAACTATGAGTAATGCGGAATTTAGACATGCATGCACTTATAGAGATTCATATTCTAATGGTAAATCCTAGTGTTTCTCAACCATCAAGGATTATTTCACTTTAACTCTCTCGAGCTTAAAGTGTATAACTAACGGTACAAACTCTCCAAGAGGTTAATCCGGTTAAGGCATTAACAAGTAAACAGGGGTTGGTAGCCTTATTTCCTTGTCACACTCTCTTTTCCAAACATGTAACTTTTCTCTCGAACAAGTTAATGCTATAATGGCGTATTCTATATGTTTGCAACCACAAGAATTTAATTAAAACGAAGAGAGTAATGATATAAGTAGCATACACATCAAGAATTCACAAACTCATAGCAATAGATAGTATCTCATAAGGCTTCCATAACCCTAACAGAGAAGTTTAGCTACTCATGATTACAACGGAGATCACAACAAACATCATCATCATACCAAAGCTAGAATACTCTCACGTAGGAAAAAAGATTGGCGTCAAAATGGTTTGACGTTTTTGCTCCTTTCGTTGCCCAAGAGATTGCTGTCTTTTCTCTGTCTCCAACCTTACAGAACTTGTAACGTGAATTATGAAAAAGTGCTCAAATAATAATATCGAATGAATCAATGACAATGAATGCTGAAAAATTCAGCAAATAAGGTTTTTATAACATCCTTGTCCTAGTCCTACTAGGTTACTGCTGCACCCCTAAGTATTAAGAAATACTGATTTTGCCCGGGACAGATTTTCCATGCATCACATTCAATCCACAAGCTTCCAAAAACTGTCTTCCTTCTTACGTGAAGTTTTCCTTTGCTGCTCAAAGGTCCACAAAGTGCTGAAATCTTCATCGTTAATACCTGAAAAATATGCTAATCACATAGGTTAGCTCACTTACAGGAAAATGGACTAAAAGTGCAGGAATTATATATTTTATCCTCAAAACTTAGCTATAACATGGGTAAATTATGGTGTTTAGGCGTGTAAATACGCCCAACATCACCACCCCACACTTAAAGCTTTGTTTGTCCTCGAACAAAATATTACGTCCATGCAAACATCTACTTAGAATTTCACAGTAACAGCACAAAATGCTCAACAAGACATGCAAGGCAATTATTAACAAAGAGTAGTTTTCTTGATCACTACTAGAAACAATTCAACCTCCAACATAGACTCGTGATGATAGTTAATTCGTTTCCACAAGTTAAGGCACAAAGAATCATATAACACTACCCAAGACTCATCAACCATGTGTGTCTCACACAAGATATCACCCATAATCACTCACAAGTTTTGCATTTTTCGAAACATGGGTACAAGATTCTCCTTGCTCTCACTCTCACAAAGAATTCACATGTTGCAACTGATGACCATAGGCTTGCCCTTAGTGTAATGCTCCACTAATATCAGAATGCTAAGCTTAGGATCAACTAGGTCTTTACAGGTTGTAATGTAGGCTAAGGGACAGGTAGGACTATTTTGGCCAGAAATAGTGACTATGTTCCCTAAGCGCTTTAATGCATTACGTTATGTCATTAACACTCTCTTTTAAACAACCCTTCTACTTTCCTTTCATCTACCACCCCTTTTCACCTATTTTGTTATTCAATTATAAACAGAACTATCTTTTTATAAATTTTTTTTCTTTTTCTTTTTTTTTATTTGATTTATTTATTTATTTATTTTTATAAAACACCTCTATGATAGCCACTCTTTTTCATAACAATTTCCAGTACCAATACACTCTGAGGCATCACTCTCACCCAATTTCCTCTTATTTTTTCACATGACTCTACAATTTAAAGCGCTTAGGAATTTGGATCAAATTATGGTCTTGAAAAAAATGGATTAGGCTACATATGAGGCTGTCAAAGAAAATAGCTAAAGGCTCAAATGAGGTTAACTAGGATAATGTACAAAGGTAGGTAAAAAGAAGGTAAACAATTACAGGTTGCCAAAGAAATGCCTAAATCATCTCCTAAACTCACACTCTTTATTTTGCTTTACACACACACCAGGCAAGTTCTAGCATCAGTCACAACACAGAATATACTACAACCTCACACACACAAGGCACATGGTCAACTTTATTAGGAGCAGTAGAGACTCTTGACCCAACAGATAAATGAATTAAACCACACAATTATCACATAGTGAGTCACACTTGGAGCCTAAACGTCTCAATAGTAATGATTTTAGCACAAACTCTTGTCATAATACCATGCAATTTATCAGAACAATTTCATGCACTTCATGCAAAATCTAAAAAAAATCGAAAATTTAACTACTAATAACTACTAACTACGACTAAGTCAAACAAACAAACATAAATAAATGTAGGCAAAGAAGTACATCATATACTACAGCATACAAATACCAGCACCCCACACTTAGACGGGACACACTGTCCTCAGTGGAAAATAAATAAGGAAAACCTAATTAGTCGGACTCCTTCTCTATGTCTGGGGTCATACCCCCTGCATCGGAATCATCATCAGAGTCATCGTCATCAGAGTTCTCCTCCACGTCTGAGTCTGGCATTCGGCAATCATCATCAGTCGACACGTCATCATCAAGAGGTTCCTCAAAATGTACCCCTACTCCGCACATAGCCCGCACATGCTCATTCATTGGGTAGTCATAATCCAACTGCTGGAGCTCTGCATCAGTCGAAATTTGAACCCCACTCATCATGGTAAACCTCGTCATGCCATATAAATGGCGGAAGAAGCTTTCGTCGCGAGCATGTCTTTCTGTAGTGGTTAGGTTGACGCCATGCATACTTTCAGAATCTTTAACCTTTGTTAGGTCAACCCTTTTTGGGTTGTGTGGAAGCTTATGATCTGCAGGTTCCTCTTCAATGTGTTCCTTCCTTAATATCGCAGTCAACAAATTACCAAAGCTGAAATGGGACCTCTTGTGCAGCCTAGCCTTACGCATTGATGATCGTATAACCGTACCAATGTTGATGGGGATATTAGTCATCAGAGCGTACACCAAGCATACTCTATCACATGTGATCTTTGTGTACTGTGTCCCAGGAATGAGGCAAGAGTTGACTATCCTCAACCATATACGAGCTTCTCTATTTAGGGAAGCATACGGGAAGGTATTGTGCCGACCGGTATCCTTGTGACGATTCCAACATGCCATTGATCTAGTTCCGCACAGTGTGTGTCTGATTGACCTGTACGGAGGTCTGTGATAAAGCTCCTTGAGCGGTGATGGATCAATAGATGGAAGACCTAGAAAAGTATTGAAGAACTCCACATTTAGTTGCAAGACTTGGCCCCGAATCTTCACCTCACTTCCGGTAGTCTTTGGGGACCAATTTGCATAAAACTCTCGCGTTAGATCAAGATTGCATTCTACCATATCTCAGAAAATAAAATGAAGATTTAGCGCCATGATTTTATCCAAAATGCGAGGTTCTCTCTTCGCTAGACTCTCTTTTTGTATCAACTCCACGTGAACATATTTTTTCACTTTGTTGTTCTTGTACCACTCCTTTCCTTCCTCCTATAGTACCCATTTTATCCCGAAAGTGCGGCGAGGTATATGCAGTGAGGAGGATTCCGCTTGCTCTTTTCTTCCCCTTTTCTGACCTTTCTGTGAGGTGGACGCTTTCTTTTCCTTGTCGTCCTTTTGGTGCCATTCTACCTGAGATTAAAATAGATTCATGTTAGCTCATCTCAAAAGATTTGATCAACAAACAAACAGTAGTGGCACCACCCCACACTTAATTTGTAGGTACAAACTAATTAAGTGAGTGATGTCGATTACTCAGACTTCATCGACATACATATAGGCTATATGTTCCAAAAATATATTCAGCACAGTCATACTTTCATGTCATCTTAACTATCCTTTCAAACTCCGTGACACCTTCTTTTCTTCTTTTAGAATTCACCTCCTTTTAGTGCAATCCTAGTGTTCGGGGTGAGGGTTAAAGCCTAGATCCACGGAGCACTCTATTTCATGTAATCTTGACTATATTTTCATGTTTGGATTAATGCATCTTTTGAACAAGACTACTACATAGAAATCATATCAAGTTATGGCATCGAAATAATCACAAAATTATATGCTTGTATTCAATCATGATCTTTATCTCGATGAACGAGTCATTCAAACATCCAAGCTTTCATCTTTGAAGATTATGCAATTAATTACACCATTTTTATTCCGCAAAAAGATGACAGTGTATAACAATCAAATACAAGTCGGAACAAAGTCAAGAACACCCACACGTATTCTTTCACTCAACTAGATGTATCATAACAAATCAACCACATTCTAATCACCAACACCACTTTAAAATCTAACATACCATTATAAGCGTAGTATTGTAACACTTACGGAATATAAAAGAAGAACTTACTCGGTGATGGATTTGGAAGATCATCTTGCAAGATTTGATGAGCAAAAAGAAAAGTTTTGAGAGATTTGGGAAGGTTAGGCGGCGCTTAGGTTGAGCAAACAATAAGATTTTGTTCTAAGATTAAGGTTCTATTTATAGACCAAGGCTTGGGTCGGGTTTGACCCATGTAGAATCGGGTTAGGAGACCAAAAAGTAAGGTTAGGTGACGCCTAATACTTTGCCTATGCTTGGCATAGGCGGCGCCTAATGCTTTGCCTAGTTGGGCATAGGCGGAGCCTATGCTATCGCCTAGTTGGGCATAGGCGGAGCCTATGCTATGGCATTGTAGATTCAGAGAGCAAAGGCAATGGCATAGGCGGCTCTTTTAGCTTTGCCTAGTTGAGCATAGGCGGCGCCTATGCTATAGCATTTTCGATTCAGAGAGCAAAGGCCATAGCATAGGCCTTGCCTTGTCCGTTGCCTAGATTTACATAGGCCTTTCCTTGTTCGTTGCCTAGATTCGCATAGGTATTGCCTTGTCTATTGCCTTAGCTCCTTCATTCCTAACTTACCACCTTTAACATGGCATACTTCCAAAAAAAAATTTGGGACCAATCTCCTCCTTTATACGTCTTACACCTACACTTACTCAAAAACAACAAAAACGATTAGAACGATGGGTTGCCTCCCACCAAGCGCCTTAGTTTTGGTCGTGGATCGACTCTTGTTTTTGGATTTTTATTTAACAAAACAACCTCCTAGTAAAGAAAAATGATTAGAACGATGGGTTGCCTCCCATCTAGCTCTTGATTTATTTTCGCGGCACGACATAGTTACCTCGATTACTTAGACTTCATCGAGATATATGGTACATCATTTTCTGAACGAATTCAGACGCCGCTGATGCTTAATTGTGGGCATGCAATCTTCTTCGAGATGAATCTTGTGCATACATATCCCATGAGGGATACCAATTATATCATCAATAGTCCAATCAATAGCTCTCTTATACCTCTTCTGAACAGAGATGAGAGCCTCTACGAGTTGTTCACCTAAATCATCCGCAACAATAACTGGAAGTCTTCGCTGTTGGTGAAGATCGATTCTTAGGATCAAGCTCCAGCTTCTTAGGAGCATGAGAATAGGACCTTATTCCTGTTAGAGCACAAACAGTTTCTTCACATTCTTCAACCTCCTCATGCTCAAAATTCAACAGTACAGCAGACAATAGCTCAACAGTAGGCTGCTTCTCTACAGATAATTCTTTCTTATCCTCATAATAAACATCAGCTACAGAGAACACATCCATATCTCTAGGCTGCTTCATCGATTTTCATACATCAAAACGGACCACTTCATCATTCAGCCGAAATAAAAGCTCATTAGCTCTTAAGTCAATAAGCACACTTTTTGTTGCAAGAAAAGGATGCCCCAAGATTATGGGAACTTCAGAGTCCACCTCACAATCCAAAATAACAAAGTCTGTAGGAAAAATGAAGGAAGAAACCTTCACCAATACATCATATAAGATACCAACAGGTCATTTTACCGACCAATCTGCCATCACGAGCCGCATATTCGTTGGTGTAGGATCGTCCAACCCCAACTTCCTGTAGACGGATAGCGGCATCAAATTGATGCTAGCCCCCAAATCGCATAATGCCTTAGCAAAATCCAATGATCCAACAGTGCAAGGAATAGTGAAGGCACCAGGATCTGCCTTTTTCTGAACTAACGATCTTGTACCAATTGCACTGCAATGATTGACGTTATCTGCCAGCTCATAACTTGCTGCCCGCTTTTTTGTCAAAAGATCCTTTATGAATTTCGCGTACCCAGGCATCTGTTCCAGTGCCTCTACCAAAGGAACATTAATAGTCAGCTGCTTCAACATAGTCGTAAATTTATTGAACCTGGTATCATCAACTTTCTTCTTCAGTCTCTGAGGAAAAGGTAGTGGTGGAAGAGGAATAGTTTTTTCCACCACTTCCTTCTTACTTTGCTTCCTATTATCATTCTTTTCAGGCTGTAGACGTCTAGGCGTGACGTCAGGAACACTCTCTTCAGATTCTTTGGTGTCTTCACATTCTGCATCAATAACATTATCTGCTATGTCATCAACCACCTGCTTGCCCTTGGATGGATTCTCCAACACCTTACCACTCCTGGTAGTAATAGCCATACATGATCCGTCGTTCCTTGGATTTTGCATAGTGTAACTAGGTAAAGTGCCAGCCTTTCTTTGATTGAATGCCGCTGAAAGTTGACTCAATTGTTGTTCTAGCTGTTTTATTGACGTGGAATGCGAGTCAACCAATTGATTTATTGATGACAAATCATTTTTTACCTTATTTACTCCCGTATTGGTTGCCTCTACTCCTTTCAACAGCTTAGCCATCATATCTTCCATAGACATCTTCCCAGAGCCAGACGCCACGGCCTCACAGTTTCCAGGAGGAACATATAAAATACTCTTGTCAGTCTTATTCTTCCAACTACCTTGATCACGGTCCTTGTTTCCAGATTTATCATAATAGTTCCGACCTTGGTTTCCTTGGGCATTGCCTCGGAAACCCCCCTAATTATTCAAGTAGTTAGCTTCTTCCTCAGAATCGGATTCATCTCTTCCCTGTGACACAACAGCTTTGACTTTTTCGGTCTTTCCTGATAATAAATACTTGGTAAGAAGATCCATCTGCGTTTTCATGTGCGCCATATCTTGATCACATTCTTCCCCTCTTCGCCTTTGTTCTACAGTCATACCAATAGATACAGTAAAGCTTGCTACCTCAGAATCCCTGGTATGCCAAGCTCTACTCTGCTTTGTCATACGATCTAGCATATCACTTGCCTGAATAAAAGTAAGGTCCATGAATGACCCTCCTGCAGCATTATCAACCACTGGCTTAGTCACCGAATTCAAAGACCTGTATAATATCTCTATCAAGTGGACATTGGTCATATGATGATTTGGGCACCGCATAAGCTTCCTTTTGAACCTCTCCCATGTTTCGTGGAGAGCTTCAGTTGGAAGCTATTGAAAATTACTGATCTCATCTCTCAACTGCTCTCTTGGATGGCGAAAAGAATCTTTCTAGTAAACCGTCTTTCAATTGCCTCCAATTAGTAATAGAATCAGGAGTTAGCCCGTTCAACCATAGAGTTGCCTCCCCAGATAGAGACAATGGAAATAAGCGCAGCCGAATTGCATTCTGTCCAATGCCTGGATTGTCGAATGACTTGCATGTAGAGATAAAATTGATCAGATGCATATACGTATCATCGCCTGCAAGTCCACCAAATAACCCCTTAAGCTGCAATAGCTGAATCATGGTGCTAGTGATATTGAACTTGGCTCTGGGTGCCAAGGACGGAGAAATAATAGCTCTTGTGGCACCATCTCCATCCAAATCGTCATCATCATCATTAAAAGGAATCTGCACAGCTCGGCGTTCAGGCCTCAATCTAGCTTGATGATCTCTTCTGTTCATAGGTGCCTCCACATCATCATCGCGCCTTGGGTTTAGTAGCTCATCATCACCCAGGTCCTCATCATCAAGATTTGTTGCTCGCCCTGGGTTATCAATATTCTGTTGATGCACTTGAGCAGTGGCCAATGCGGCTAATCTAGCCTGCTCCTGTTGAGAAGCCCTTCTTTCAATGTCTCATTGCGCCTCCATCCTGCCAATAAGTTGCGGTTCAGGGTTTATGGGTAATAATGGCTGACCCAAACTTCGAGTATTTGGCATGCACTGAACAAAACCTGAATAAAACAAAAACAACAGACGAAAATTAAAGTTCGAGAATCTTGGACCAAAGGGTCTAGTAACTATCACAAACTTAGTTGACAACCGTATTCCTCGGGAACGGCACCAAAATTTGATAACTCCCAAACTACAGCTCTCGTAAGAAAGTGTAAGCGGTCGCTGTCAAATATAGAACCCAACTGGATTGGGTGTTGAATCCCACATGGAATACTTGGTCACTAAGTGTTGTAATTGTTAGCAGACTGTTGGTCGAAAATTCCACGGTAAGGGGGGGTTGGTTTTAGGCGTGAAATAATGCTAACAAAGTAACGACTGAATGCTTTGTTTAGTAAGATTTAATAACAGAGAATGATAAGTTAGGGTTATGTCCACCTTGTAAGTTATACGTATCTATTAACTATGAGTAATGCGGAATTTAGACATGCATGCAATTATAGAGATTCGTATTCTAATGGTAAATCCTAGTGTTTCTCAACCATCAAGGATTATTTCACTTTAACTCTCTCGAGCTTAAAGTGTATAACTAACGGTACAAACTCTCCAAGAGGTCAATCCGGTTAAGGCATTAACGTGTAAACAGGGATTGGTAGCCCTATTTTCTTGTCACACTCTCTTTTCCAAACATGTAACTTTTCTCTCGAACAAGTTAATGCTATAATGGCATATTCTATATGTTTGCAACCACAAGAATTTAATTAAAACGAAGAGAGTAATGATATAAGTAGCATACACATTAAGAATTCACAAACTCATAGCAATAGATAGTATCTCATAAGGCTTCCATAACCCTAACAGAGAAGTTTAGCTACTCATGATTACAACGGAGATCACAATAAACATCATCATCATACCAAAGCTAGAATACTCTCACGTAGGGGATGAGATTGGCGTCAAAATGGTTTGATGTTTTTGCTCCTTTCGTTGCCCAAGAGATTGTCGTCTTTTCTCTGTCTCCAACCTTACAGAACTTGTAATGTGAATTATGAAAAAGTGCTGAATAATAATATCGAATGAATCAATGACAATGAATGCTGAAAAAATCAGCAAATAAGGTTTTTATAACATCCTTGTCCTAGTCCTACTAGGTTACTGCTGCACCCCTAAGTATTAAGAAATACTGATTTTGCCCGGAACAGATTTTCCATGCATCACATTCAGTCCAAAAGCTTCCAAAAGCTGCCTTCATTCTTATGTGAAGTTTTTCTTTGCTGCTCAAAGGTCCACAAAGTGCTGAAATCTTCATCGTTAATACCTGAAAAACATGCTAATCACATAGGTTAGCTCACTTACAAGAAAATGGACTAAAAGTGCAGGAATTATATATTTTATCCTCAAAACTTAGCTATAACATGGGTAAATTATGGTGTTTAGGCATGTAAATACGCCTAACATCAACTGTGACACTGAATTTTGGAATATTAGAAGGTATCTTTGATTATGTACTTCCACTATCATCATATTTGTGTGGTTCGGCTTTTCTCTAAAAGCCTTGTCTTGGGTATTGGGTTATCTTTCATTTCATATCAGTTTGGATGATAGCCTTACTTTTCAAGGCTTGTTACGACAAGTACTATCATGACCCTTGATTTTTGGGTCGTGACAAGTTGGTATCAGAGCAGCCAGGTTTCATTGGTCTTAGAGTGTAAGAACAAGGTGTCTAGTAGAGTTTCAAAAATCAGAATGTAAACGTCTGTATCTATCTTTGAGAGGCTATAAGATATCTTTAAGAAACTTTCATTAATTCATTCTATATCATGCGGATCTTTTATAACTTGTGTTCTAAATAGTATTTTACTCTTTTCTGTACAGATGGTAAGGACTAGATCCTGTAAGGCTAGAGATACAGATCCATCATTTAAGGAGAGAGTTCAGTCTAGAGGGTAAGGTACGAGTCATAAATGAGCTCAAGGTAGTGGACGGTCATGGAGATCTGACCCATCAAGAAGTAGTACTAGGGGTCTCTCCCCTGAGCCTCAGGTTGAGCATGCTAGAAATATGGGGTCTACTTCAATCCCACAAAGTTATTCTACCCCAATCTTTCAGGGGTTATTGATTCGTTTGCTGACCTTTTTTGAGGGTTTTCCTTTGAGTTCACCTGGTATTCCTCTAGCTTTGAGTACTGTACCTCCATCTGTATCAGAGTCTACCTATAGTGTTTCTCTGGTTTCGAGTGTGGATGTTCAACAGGCATCATCGGCAGGCTGAGCTAAATCATGATATAAGTTATGACAAAATGTAAGATATCATAACTAAGTCAAGTATAAAGATGAACCTGAATCATCTTCGGTACCGTTGTACATAATAAGTAATTTAACCGGAATAATAATATAACACAAGGCATCAACACATGCCAATATTATCGTGCAATATAAGTAAATAAATCAAAATAATAATGCATCACAAGACATCACACAAGCAATCACAAACTACAAAATTGACTCTTATACGCCAATTGGTGCAGAAAAGTAAATAACTCATCATAGACTCCCATACACCTAGAGTGTACACTCAAAGATAGAATAAAGCAACAATTCATCGCTTATAAATAGCCAACTCATTATTTAACCATCATTCCATAATTTATCAGTATTTGACAATGTACCCACATTCCATAATATATTATCATTATTTGACAACCTTATCATCATTGCTCACTAGTCACCACTTATTAGCTAACCATCTTTTATTAACTAATTCATTTGATTACTAGTCATCATATAACCTCTAGTCATCATTAATTACTTAAACAACATTATTTATCACTATCCATCCTTTAACAACTAATTCTGATTTATCAACTAGCCATTGTTAGTCACTTAAATAATATCCACCACTATCTTTTTTTATCACTAATCATCAACTGTACCACCTTATAATCATTTATCACTTTCGAGCTATAACCGGCATCCCTAATATCGACATCATACCCAATTTATATATGAATAGATATACATATATCTAATAATCATATCATAATAAATAGGCATACTCGAATCGGTAGATGTAAAAATAGGTACATTAGCATAATCACCCTCCAACCTTGGTTGGGTATCAATGCATTATCATAATCATCCTCTAACCTTTTTGGGTATTAATATATCATCACAATCATCCTACAGCCTTGCCGAGTATTAATATATCATCATAATCATCCTTCGGAATTGAATCAGGTATAATCAACATCATCATTATCTTTTAAAATTTAATCGGGTATAATCAATATCAGTATCATCTTTCAAAATTAAATATGGTATAATCAATATCAACATCATCTTTTAAAATTGAACCAGGTATAATCAATATCAGCATCATCTTCAACAATTAAATCGAGTATAATCAATATCAACATCATCTTCCAAAATTGAACCGACTATAATCAATGTCATAAGTGTTAATATAGTCAAGCATCATGATTTCTAACATAATTAATAAGAAAATTGCAAGCATCATCAATGAGAATATTTTCTAGCATAATTGCTTAGTATGAACATAATCATAAGTAATAACATAGGCAATAACTTAACAACAGCATAGCCAAAGGCTTATCATTATCTTAATAGATAGTTTATACATGGCATAACCAATAGCTTGTCGCAACACGATCCATATCTCATCATAGCATAAGAAATAATCTAATTCAGTAGTCTATGAACATTACTTCTAATGTCATCCTTACCATAACCATGAAGAGGCAATGTTCCTCAATAATGCCTCAAAAAGGCATTCTCTAGGCATTTAATAAGCATATAAGAGTTTCAAGAGAACTAATCATCAATCTGACTTAAGGTAGGTCGAAGAGCCCACTTCTAAATCCCAAAAATATAATCTAAAGCAAATTCTATCCTAGACTGGTCTAAGGTATCTAAATCCACTCTTAGATGTATAGCAAGTCACAATTAGCCCTGAGATAAAGGTTTTTCCCAAACATAATAGTTAAGCCAAAATAGTAACTAAGGCAACCTCCTTTAATGTAAGAAACTAAAGCCAATCTTACCCTAAGCATGGGTGTCTAAAGCATTTTTATCTAACTTGAGTGATCTAATGCATTCTCATGCTAAACATGAGACATGAAGCCTAATTCACCTAAGGCACAAGGAAACAAGTCGAATGTTTCAACTCTACGATTTCAAAATAGCCTAAATGGTCCAACTAACCCAATTCTTGCATTTCATCAATCCAATACCTAAAATCTATCCCAAATCTAATACAATATCGTAATAATACTATGACATAGCTCAGTCTAACAAGGGATAAACCTAGTCTACCTAGATATAGAATAAATTTCAACGATCTGCTAAACCATCATTTTTTCCTTTCAAAAAACCTCCTCAAGATGTCAAGCTATCATAAACATATTCTACTCATCAATATAATAATAATTATACCTATATTGCACCATTGTGCTTTGAGTCCAAATATCACACAGAACTCCATGTGAGTCCCACTTATGAAAATCGCATTTTCAAAACTAACCCAACATTTTTACATGCTCAAGGAATCATTACCTTCGAAAATGGGTGAACTTTAAGCTAAGTTGGGGCTAAAATCAAGGCCTCAAGGTATTAAGGTTTTGAGTAAGAAATCAATAAAATCTATGAAGAAAAGGGTAAATTCTTACTTTAAATCAGAATATAATCATGAAAATAAATGTTAATCAAGCTCCAAAGTCACCCACAAGTCTTAATTTTAAGATATCCCACTCTTTAGGTTTTTTATATCTCAAGAAAATGGGTGAAGAATGAGTAAAATCAGGCAAAAAGGGTTAATTTATACCCTCTTCGGGTTCTTGAGAGTAGCTATTATGACCTCGAGGATTAGGATTGCAGCATATTGACACTGTCAGTTCCGAACACAATCGCAACCTAAATACGACAATCGCGGTATTAGCCTACCAAGAGTATTGGAATTGCGACCTTTGTCTTGCGGTAGCGATGCACCAGTTGACAGCATTAGACTTAGAAATTTCCAAGTTTCCGCCAAGCCCTTAAGATTCATTTGGAATCTCTTATATGTAAACGAATCATGTAACCATACCAAATTCAACATTCCAGACTTAATAGCATAATTGGATTTTCTATTTAAGGTCGTTTCGACCAAATATGGGTCTGACACCCATATTTCATTTTCTTAACTTTCTGACCAATAGGTCTAAATAAGCTCGAGTGTATTCAAACATGAACCAAAGGACCACCTATCCTAAATTTAATATTTCAAAGATACTAGTGCATTCAAAATTTGCATACGAGGTCATTTTACTGATGTTTTCACCCGGTGGCTATTTGGAACCAACGAAGACTTCAAAATGGAGAATTGGCTCTAAGAACCAAATGAATTTTCTAGTAACCAAACTATTAGTTCTAATATGTGACAAATAACTTGGGACAACTATAAAAAAAATCTAGCGACAAAAATAAGCGTACATATAGAAAATGAACTGAAGGATTATTCTAAGGAGTTCAACCTTCTTCTATGTTACCTTCTCGGTTGGGAGCTCAGCCATCCAGATTTACTATGTCTCTTATTATTGTAAGTATAGTTATGTCTTCTAAGGATAAAAAAAGTTTGATAGATTCACTTATTTGGGTCCTCCTTGATTCAGTGGTGTTGTAGGCGAGGATGCCTATAAGTTCTTTATTAATTGTCATGAGAAATTGCATAACTTTAGATCACTTGAATCATGGGGATACTTATGCTACTTACTAATTCATAGATGCATCCAGGGATTGGTAGAGGTCACTTGTTAGTTGCATTTCTCTCAATTCCCCAAAGATGACTTGGGATCAGTTTGTTGAGGTCTTTTTGGATAGGCTTGTGTCATACAATTTTAGGGATCAATTAAGATATGATCTTGATCACTTGGAGCAGGGCTCTATGACTATTATAGAGTATGAGGCATATTTTTGTACCTTGTTTATATATTCTTATGCCAGTATTGACACCGATTCTGAGAAGATTTAGAAGTTCAAAAATAAGTTGGATGTATCTCTTTACCTAGCCATGACTTATATGTTAGTGTATGGAACATTATTTTGGATTATAGTAGATCATACTATAATGACTGAGTTTATTCTTTGAGGGTGCCAGGGAGGCGCCAAGAGGGTGCTCCATCAAGGTGAGTTCAGAGGTTACACTACTCGAGGTAGAGATTTTAGAGGTTTTCATAGGTATTATAGTAAACCAGTCCAGGTAGCCTTGTAGGGTTTAGGTAGTGGACCTTCTATTTTAGTAACTTTAGGTGGTTGTTCTAGCTTAGTCTTACCTCCTCCCATTGAGTCGGGTCATAGAGGTTGATATATGTGTGGTGAAGTTGGCCATTTAGCTAAGAATTGTCCATATTTTTTGTTTAGGGATATTCTTATATCGATTATAAGAGGTAAAAGTTCTACTAGAGGTGTGTGTGGTAAAGGTAGTGGTGCTCGTGGTGGTGCTCACGAGGCTACTCATCAGGTGGCGGTCGTGGACAGTGCTATGATATACCCTCTAGACCAAAGGTAGAGGCATCTGACATTGTTATCACAAGTATCATTCTTGTTTGTTTCAGATATGTGTTTGTGTTATTAGATCTGGAATCAACTTTTTTCTATGTGTCTGCATATTTTTCTTTGATATTTGATTCTTCTAGTGAGCCTCTTGTCATGCCTATTTATGTATCTACCCCTATACGAGACTCTTTAGTGCTGGATTGGGTGCATCAATCTTGTGTTGTGACTTTTGTTGGGCATGAGGCTAGGGTAAATCTAATTTTCTTAGATATGGTAGATTTTGATATCATTTTAGGTATGGATTGGTTACCTCATTTTTATATTATCCTATATTATTATGCTAAGATTGTTTCGTTACCTTCGCTGGGGGTGCCAAGGATAACTCGAAAGGGTGTGCTTCATTTGGGTCCCAGGAGAGTTATATCTTTCCTTCAGACTTATCATTTGGTTGAGAAGGGGTGTTTATCTTATTTGGCTCATATTCATGATACTAGTGTTGCTTTACCTCTTTCTTTGGATTCTACTTGTATTGTTCGTGAGTTCATGAATGTTTTCCCTATGAATTTGCCTGGTACGCCTCCGGATTGTGATGTTGACTTTCCTATTAATGTTGAGTCGAGAACCAAACACATTTTTATTCTTCCTTATAGAATGACCCCAACAGAATTAAAGAAATTGAAGGGTCTATTGTAAGATTTGTTGGATAAGGGATTCATTTAATCTAGTGTATCACCTTGGGGTACGCCTATTTTGTTTGTAAAGAATAAAGATAGGTCTATGCATTTGTGTATTGATTATCGGTAGTTGAACAGGGTGACGGTTAAGAATAAGTATCCTCCTTCTCATATTGATGATTTATTCGATCAACTTTAAGGTGCTTCGGTGTTTTCAAAGATTGATGTGAAATCTAGGTATCACTAGTTGAGGATTAGAGCTTTTGATATTCTGAAGATAGCTTTTCGAACTTGGTACGGTCATTATGAGTTCTTGGGCATTTCTTTTGGGTTAACCAATGCCCCAATTGTGTTCATGGAGTTAATGAATTGGATATTTTGATCGTATCTCGATGCTTTTCTCATTGTATTTATAGATGATATCTTGATTTATTCCAAGAGTGAGGTACACCATGAGAAATATTTGAGGATTGTGTTTCAGAAATTGAGGTATGATAAGTTGTATGTTAAGTTCTCCAAGTGTGAGTTTTGGTTGCAGTCAGTTTCTTTCTTGGTTCATGTGGTGACCAAGAATGGTATTATGGTTGATCTGTTATATCCCTCACCTATACCATCTAAAGTAGTAGAGGATTATCATTTTCAATAGCTTAACTTTCGTTGAGGCCGAATCCACGAGGAGCGAAATACGATTTCTAGTCCTATGGGTGTTAATGCTACTAATAAGCTACCCACAATATGATCAAAATAAAATGCATAAATAAAAATGGAGGAGGAGGGTTGGCACGTATTTTATCAATAGCAACTCAAGTCAACAAAGTGAACAACAATTGTGATTTAAATTCGATATGAGAAGAATCTTGAGATTATGTGTACCTAAGGGAAAGTTATGCATAGGTGAATAAAGATTTAGTGTACATTCTAGTTATCAATACTATGGTAGGCCAGGTCTAAGATCCTTGAGGCTAGTTTTCAACAAAACCTCAAGAATTTCACTCGTTGACCCTTTCAGGTACCTTACAAGTGTGTCAAATTTCAACCACCCATTACCTCAATTGGCCATCTCTATTTATAGAAAGATTCCCAAGATATAGTCAATTTCTTAATCACCGTTATATCTAACATAGTGAAAATTAGCAAACTACATCTATTAATTGTCTACTATCGCCTTGTCACCCAGATCCCTCTTTCAAAGATGATATGGGTTCCAAAAGTTCACCCAAACCCCTCTTTCAATAATGGTTTAAGCTTTTAAGAGTTTGGAGTTTTCACCTTCAAACCCATTTGGGTATTTAAGTCTTTCACCCACAAATCCCAACTAATTTAACCAAGGAATAGCAAAACCCATCCTCAACAAATTAGCATATACACAAATACATCAGAACCCACACATACTTACACCTTAGTTTAACATAATCCCGAGACAATGAAAGTGTAACTACTCATCAAGAAAAGAGAGAAAAATATACCATAGGGATTGTTCAAAGCACCCATTCTTCACAAATACTAAATTCAAACTCTCCAAATCAAATTACAATTATTGCCTAATTTAGGATTTAAACTTCAAATTCAAAAATGTTCCCAATTTCTAGAATTCCCAAAACAGAAAAGGTTTTAGCCTTTAAAAGAAATTAGGTTCGACAAAGTGAAATTACAAAACTACCCCGGGACAAAATCTCTCTAAGCTGTGATCGCGGCTACCACGACTACGATAAGATCTACGTGATCATGGTGGCTGACCTAATCTTGCCTGGCCGCGATTGCGGCCCTCAGACCACGATCATGGTAACTGAGCCTAGTCAGTATAGGGTCTTCAGCTGTCACTTTTCCTCTCCTTTTGATCTCTATTTAGCTCAAATCCACATCTTTCTATCTCATCACCAGTGTACATGTAAATAATATGGAAATTAGAGCATTTAATCACAAATATGTCTATATTATATATTCAATTCATAGTATCATGGACAATTGTTGAGTGCAAATGAGTGGTAAATTCACCACTCATCAACACCCCCAAATTAAAGCTTTGTTTTTCCTCAAGAAACACTACTTCTTTCCACAAGACTATGTATTTTATGCCCAAATTACATGACCCAATGATCACAATGACTTCAAGCTTAGTTAATACCATAAATAGCTCATCAAACATGGGCAACACTATTTGCACAATACCCCTCAACATGAAATAAAAATTTTAATGGCGTGAAAGACTTTAAAGAGCAACTAGGCAACAATCACTAGTACTCGAGAAGTGACTCACCTTTGACCTCAACTACACTATACTCCGTTTGCCTAATTTTTTGGGAGATGACAAAATTACCTGCCTCAAATTATTTACATGCCTCCTCACAAGAAGGAAAATTCCACTCACCAAATTTATCAAGTAGGCAACAAGGAATTTAATTGAAAAACTCTCTCTCTTATAAGGACGCTCGATGCTAACATATACCATACCATAAGCTTGCCCCTATTTTTAATCGTCACTACAATAATAGACTTAGTTGGAATCTCAAAAGGAATTTTAAACTTGTAATGTAGGCTTGGGGTAGGGTCTGATATTATTTAGGAGAACATGGCTATACCCTCCTTGAACATCTACATCACACTATTCTATCCCAATTTCGATCATTGGCCACTTCTTTTTGTTTCACTCTTTACACATGTAACTAATATTTTCTTTTTATTTTTTTTCTTACACCCTTTGTGCTTCTTTTTCCTTTGTTGGATCCTTTGTTTTTCTTATTCATTTTTTCTCATTACTTAAGCCCCATGGCACTCACTTACAATTTTGTGGTCCAAAGCTACCTCTTTCAATATTCACCACCCCCAACATGGGCTTTTAGCCTCAAGTTACAATTTTAAGTTCAAGGAGGGTAGGGTTCAAAAGAGGGATAAAAAATTAAAAGGCTCGCGGCTTGCAATGTGTTTGTCAAAGAAAAGTCCAAAGGCTCAAAGTTAGTGACTAGGGATAACACTATGCAAGGATAGGCTTTTTAGGCTAAAGTGGACTTCCAATGTCACAAAGATGGCCTAAGATTATCTCACCAACCAAGTACAATCAAAATTAGATTTGAGAGACTAATGGGGCAAGTTCTAGATGGTACAAGTACATATGAGATTTGGACAAACAAGTTCACCACACATAGCATGCAAATTTGTAAAGGAAGCTCAATTGCCCCTTCCCCTAGAGACAAAAAAATGGTGTATCTACCAATTTTTAGAAGCTAAAATTTTTGCAGTGACAAAAGGAGAAAAAGTTTTGTTACAAGGTTGCTCACGTCCATGCCCTTCATTATTGAAAAATTTTAGATGGAGAGGGGTGTTTGCTTTGAATTTGCACCATGCACAATTTTCTAATTATGGCACCTACTAAAGCCTTCATCTCATATTTTGGCTTTCGTACAGGCAAACCATATGGCCACTCAGACCTTGCCATAGGTAAAAGTGTGATCCCAAATTCAAAATGCCATATGTACTCATAATTCCCTTAAATTTATGACCTCAATGCCACAGGTACTCAGACTTCCCCTGCATCCATGGCTCAAAACCTAATCATGACATTTTTCCCTTAAGAATATCTCCGCTCAATCTATCATAGGGAAAAGCTCATCTGATATCATCACAAGAAAAATCAAGACAAAGCAACAATCTAAAAACAAAACAGAATGACTAATCCATGCAAATATGGGCACCATCAAAGTGCCTAAAATAAAAATAGAAATCATCCAAAATAACATCAAAATACCTAGAAATGGCAATAACACAGGACCGGATGAATAAATGCAGAGAGACGGGTGCCCCCAACTAAAAGCTTATAGTATCCTTACTGCAAAAACAATAAAGCATGAGAAGGGATAAGGGTGCTCCCTAAAACTACATCAAGAGTTGCTCTTGATCCCAGACTTCGCATCAGCACTGTATCCTCAGGATCTAAGCAGCCGGTTGGGGCCTCATCATCACTCTTAACTCGGGAGGAAGGTAGTCTATATCGGTGTTTTAGGACCTTCCAAATGCCATTTACTCTCTTCCATATCTTGCTCAAGAATTTGTCTCTCTTCTTCTCCCTTTTGACCATCTTCCCATGTGAAGCTCAAAGCTCTCAGTGCGACTCCACCAAGGATTAGTAGGCTCTCTCAAGCCTAGAAATGGTAGCTCCCTGATTCTTTTGATCCTCCTAATACTTATCATAGTCATCTCGGGACACATATGAGTGGTGGGTGGTATAGGGATCTCTCAAACCTTGGGGCAATACTGACACAAGCTCCCTAGTGGCTCTCATCTCATCAGACATATCATCAAAGGGGTTGGTTGTGAATTTCCTACAAGACTCGGTATCCTGACATGTTGATTTACCCCAATCGATCTTTTTTTTCCCTTACCTAATATGCCCTCACCTCTAATTTTTAGAGAGTAGATGGAGGTACTGAGGTGCACCCAAGTATCTCCGGGGTACTCCTCAACTCCTACACACCTACATAACTTTATAATCAAAGAAGGGAAAGAGAGGTACGTACCATTTTATCTATTGAAATATTTTATCTCAGATATCACAATTCAACTGATATTTAAATGGATATCATCTAAAATGTAAGCCACCATCCTAGCCCACATGTCAGGAACCGTTGTCATATGGGTGCAATGGGAGACCTGGATACAAATGACATTCAGCTAAATCTGTGCCTCGACGATGAAGTCATTCATGGATATATTTCTTTTTTTCATCGCCCAAGAGACCTCCTTGACCGGGCACAATCTCTCGGCCAATCAGCTTCTTGACTCACACTTTTTTCCTTAAAGTCGGCCATGTTTGCATTTGGGAGCCCATATAGATCTTTGACTTTCTCCGTATGAAAGTCTATCACCCTTCCCCGGATCCTGATTGTCATGCTGGATGGGTCTGATAAGGTTACTACGCAAAGGTTAGCAAGGAATTCTCAGACCCAATGCTCATTCGCCTTGGAAAGATCCAGGGCGAAGCATCACCACCCCATGGACACAATCTTGTCATGAAATAATGAAAGATTTTCTGGCACATTCTCCAAGCATATTCCTCTCTCCTAAAGCAGCTTTGTTCTCAAAAGATCCCCATAGTTAAGAGTGTGGCACTCGGGTGCCATGAATCGAACTTGGTCATATTCTTCTTTGATATGATCTTTAAAAGCAAGAGAACAGTAAACCCACATTAATCATTGATATATACATGAACAAACTATGTAATAATGTTCATTAAAGCTTATGGGAAGGTTACTTGGTGGTGTTTAGACAAAAATTTAAAGTGTAAAATTTGTGGCCAAGGCAGAAAATTAGCCTCAATTAGCGCGATCGCGGGATATGGTGCCGCGATCGCAGTACCTGAGATCGGTTTCAAGCCAAAATTTCCATTGACTAAAAATTTAGATTTTAGGCCAAAACATGTTCTACCACACGAGTTTACTCTGAAAGCATTGAACATGGTTACTAGGTACTCGATTATTCCCTTAAAATGTAAAATAAATTAGTTATGACTTGTTTGGTCATTTAATCAAGCATGCGGTGTGCACACTTCACTTCACTCAATTTCACACACATTTTTGGGTACTCAAGAATTCCCCACAGGTGTGCACACCAAATTCTAGCAGCAACAACTACACAAGTTCACTACAACACATACTTAACAAGGAAAATATAGATTTAGGCCTTCCCTATAACATGCATTCTATAGCCTATTTTTCACTTTCAAAACATTGATTCAAAACACTTAACAGAGAGAATGATGCAAGAGGGATGCTTTGATTCTTTTGAATGCCACAAAGGTGCTCAAGAGAGGGTGAAAATTGAAAGAAAGTTTAAGAAAGGAAAGCGAGGAAAATGGGGAGTCCAATTCCTTTTTAACCTGTCTTGATCCCGATCTCAGACATATGGGTGGCTGGGATCTTGATCAAAGGTCTGCGATTGTGGTACAGAGAGCATTTCTTCTCCCCTATTTTTCCCTGTTCATCTCATTGCTCAATTTGACCCATTTTTACCTGTTCAGTTCATCATGCACGAATTTAACACTTTCCCTTTCTCAAACACATTCAACACACTATATAGTGGTACAAATAATTGAATTAATCAAATGAAAAAATTAAAATCTATTCTACAAAATTAAAAACAAAGGATATGAGCCACTTTTGTGGCATTAGTGGGTTTTCTATCACAAAGAGCCTTAGCTATCGTCGTGGCACAATGTCTTTCTTCTTTATCAAGTTGGGTCCTTAAGGTCACCCTCATTCACTTTCTCATTTTCAAGATCGATCACCGATACCACTTGAAGCTCCACGGGTTGTTTCTTTGTTTTGTACACCCTAAAGGACACTTCACCTTCATGAACTATGAATCTCATTTCCCCAAGCTCTAAATCATCAATGGATCTACCAGTGATAAGAAAAGGTCGAAAAAGAATGATACGCACCTCTTGGTCCATTTCACAATCTAGCTCCACAAAATCTACCGGGAGAATGAATCTATCCTCTTTCACAAATATGTCAAATATAACACCAACTGGTTTCTTGATAGACCGGTCTACCATCAAAAGCCTCATTTACATTGGAGTAGAAATTCCCAAGCCAAGCCTATTATATATCACAAAAGGCATGAGATTAATACTCGCACCAAGGTCACATAAAGTTTTTTAAAACTTATGTGTTCCAATGATGCATGGAATGGTAAAGGCCTCGGGGTCTTATTTATTTTTTTCCATTTCTCTACTCATTATGGCACAACACCTATGGGTAACTTCAATGGTATTAGCTTCAGCAAGATTCTTCTTTGACATCAACTTTTTCATAAGCTTAGCATACCCCGAGATATCTTGGGTAGCCTCAAGCAATGGGATATTAATAGATAGGTTGGAAATTTTAGTCATGAATCTTTTGAATTTAGCATTATCCTCTTTATTTTTAGCCATTGAGGAAATGGAGGGGGAACCATCATTGTAGGCTTTGGAGCTCTTTTCACTTCATCATATCAACTACCTTTGGATCACCCTTTTTACCATCAACTTCTTCATTCAACCCCGGCTTTTTGTCCTTCCCTTCATGAGATATTGGAGTCTCTTTCTTTGAATTATTCGCAAGATTTTTCTCCATATCGGGCTTCTTTTTGATATATACCATAAGATCACTGAGGGGTTTACCACTCCTAGCGATAATAGCCAACACTTAGGCCTCATTTTTGGGTTCACAATGATGTCACTAGGGAGGCCTTCCTTTCACGTAGCATTAAGTTGAGTGGATATTTTCCCAATTTGAGTCTCCAATTATTTAATCAAAGTAGAGTGGGATACAATTATTTGGTTGAGTTGTGAAAAATTACCTTTTAATTCATGGACCATTTTGTCTGTTCCCTATACTTTCATCAAAATCCTCGCTAGCATATCTTTCATTTTATACTTGTCGGGGTCAATGGAGTTGTAATTCTTACCCTTTGCCCGATCATGAGGGGCACATAACGATCATACTCACAATCCGTATCCCTCCAATCAAGGTCATGATTTCTATCTCTTTTGTTCTAACCTTGGTTTCCACTTTTGCTTTGATAGGCGAGGCAGGAACCCCCCAAATAATTGGCCAAATACCGAATCTCCTCATCAAGCTTCTTGGACTCTTCATGTTTTGTCAAAAGCTCCAATTGAGTCATTATTTTTCCATATTGTCCTCTGTCTCCTCATCTATCTTTTTTCCTTGTCAACCACGGAGGCAGTAGGAGATCCTTTTGGTACCTCATCATCCCAGGTATACTACCCCCATTTTTTCTTATTAACTTTATCAAGCAAATTTAAATCCACATGATAAGTCAACTTTACAAGTGAGCTCCCCACCGTATTGTCTACCATGGATTTATTAAGCGGGTCAAGAGCCCAGTAGAATATTTGGAGAAGCATCTTCTCCAGGACCTCGTGGTTGGGACAATGAAAGAGTTTTATATTGAATCTTTCCTATACGTCATACAATGGTTCCCCATTAAATAATATAAAGTTCGTGATCTCATCCCATAATTGAAGTATTTTGGATGATGGGAAATACCGATCAAGGAAGACCACAGTGACTTTATCACATGAGGTAATGGATCCAAACAAAAGAGAGCAAAGCCACAACACCGCCTCTCCTGTTAGACAAAATAGGAAAAGACAAAGCCGGATGGACTTTTGGGTAATGTGTGCAATGTCAAAGGGTGCACACAATTCTATAAAGTTCTTCAAGTGCAAGTTGGGGTCTTCATAGGCTTGTCCCCCAAAGAGTCCCTGTATTTGGAGAATATACAACATGGCGCTCGTGACATGAAAGACATCATTCCCTTGAATAGGTGGAATACAGATGGCACTTGATTGACTAACGTCATTGAGTTTCTCCTCATCATCAAAAGGGCCCTCAAAAAACCCTCCATGCTCCCATTATCACTTATGGTTAGGTGAATACTATGAGAATCACCCAGAAAAGAAACAACTATGACAACTAAAATAAATACAAACCACTATGGGTGTACCCAAAGTAATACTAAACACCGCACAAGTAAAATAAAATTTCACTCCCCAGCAATGGCGTCATTTTAAAAACGCTCACCTATACCATCTAAAGTAGTAGAGAACGGTCATTGACAGTAGCTCAACTTTTATTAAGGTCGAATCCACCAGGAACAAAATTAAAATTTGAGTTCTATGTGTGTTAAATGCTACTACTAAGATACCCGCAATATGAATAAAACAAAATTCATGAATAAAAATAGGGGGTTGGCTTGGCACGTGTTTTGTCAATAGCAACTCAAGTCAACAGTGAACAACAATTGTGATTTAAATTCGGTATGAGAAGAATTTTGGGATTATGTCTACCGAAGGGCAAGTTTTGAATGAGCGCATCAAGATTTAGTGAACATGCTAGTTGTCAATAATATGGTAGGCTAGCTCTAAGATACTTGACGCTATTTTGTCAACAAAACCTCAAGAATTTCACTCGTTGACCCTTTCGGGTACCTAACAAGTATGTCAAATTTCAATCATCCATTACCTCAATTTGGTATCCCTACTTCTAGGAAGATGCCCAAGATATTGTCAACTTTTTAATTCTCTTATATCTAAGATAGTAAAACTTAGTAAACTATATTCATTAATTTCCTACTATCATCTTGTCACCCACATCCCTTTTTCAAGGATGATATGGGCTCGAAAAGTTCACCCAAACTCCTCTTTCAAGGATGGTTTAATCTTTCAAGAGTTTGGAGTTTTCACTCATAAACTCATTTTAGGTATTTGAGACTTTCATTCATAAATCCCAACAAATTTAACCAAGCAATAGCATAACCCATCATCAACAAACTAGCATATACACAAATACATCACACCTCACCCATAATTGCAGCTTAGTTCAACATAATCCAAAGACAATGAAAGTTTAACTACTCATGAAGAAAAGAGAGAAAAACATACCATAGGTATTGTTCAAAGCATCCATTCTTCATAAATATTAAATTCAAAATCTCTAAATCAAATTACAATTCTTTCCCAATTTAGGGTTTAAACTTTAAATTTAAAAATGTTCCCAATGTCTAGAATGCCTAAAATACAAAGGGTTTTAGACTTTAAAAAGAATTGAGTTCGACTGAGTAAAATCACAAAACTGCCCTGGGAAAAAATCCTACTAAGTTGCGATCGAGGCTATCACGACTGCAATAAGATATATGCGATTGTGGTGGCTAAACTAATCTTGACTAGCCGTGATCGTGGCCCTCAGACTGCGATCACGGTAACTGAGCTTAATTCATACAGGGTCTTCATGTGTGCTCTTTTTCTCTTCTTTTTATATCTATTTAGCTTAAATCCATATCTTTCTATCTCATTACCTGTGTACATGTAAAATATATAGAAATTAGTGTGTTTAATCACAAACATGTCTTAATTATACATTCAATTCATAAATGAGTGTTAAATTCACCTCTCATCAATCTGAACAAGGTTGAAATAGTTCATGATTAGGCTAGGCCTACTACACCTATCGAGATTCAGAGTTTTATTAGTTTAGCAGGTTACTATCGGTATTTGTTGAGAGTTTTTCATCTATTGTGGCTCTATTGAATAAATTGACTAGAAGAAGATTTCCTTTCAGTGGTCTGATGCTTGTGAGGTGAGCTGTCAAAAGCTCAAGGATTTGTTAACTTCAACTACTATCTTGACTTTTCCCTAGGAGGGTGTGGGTTTTATTATCTTTGATGATACTTTTTGTACTGGGTTAAGTGTTGTGTTAATGTAGGAGGTTAAGGTGATTGCATATGTTTCTTATTAGTTGAATCGTAATGAGAGGAATAACCCTACCCATAATTTAGAGTTATGCACGATTGTTTTTGCTTTGACATTTTGGAGGCACTACTTGTATGGAGTCTATTGCAAGATTTTCTCAGATCATCATAACCTTCAGTATTTCTTTACCCAATAAGATTTTAATATGAGGCATTGTCATTGGCGTGATTTGCTTAAGGATTATGATTTGACTATTTTATATCATTCAAGCAAGGGTAATGTGGTTGTGGATACCTTAAGTCGAAAGTCAACTAGCATGGGTAGCTTGGTGCATCTTTTGACTCAAGACAGACCTTTGGCCTTAGAGGTAAGTCTTTGGCTAACCAAATAGTTAGGCTTGATATTTTGACACCTATGTGTGTTTTGGCATTTGTGGAGGTTAGGTCTTCCTTTATAAAGCAGATTCAAAGACATTAGTTTGATGATTTTAGATTGAGAGTGATTTGGTATAAAGTGTTAAGTGGTAAGTCTAAGGAATACTGATGATAGGCGAATTTACACGCCTATATCAATATATTTTGCCCATATTTGTGCCACGTTTTGAGAACAAATTATATATTTCATGCACTTTTAGTCCTTTTTCCGGTAAGTGAGCTAACGAACATGATTAGCAAAGTTTCAGGTATAAATGATGCAGAATTCAGCATTGTATGGCTTACTTGACACCAAAGAAAGCTCACGAATGAAGGAAAGGGAGCTTGAACGCCTAAAGGACCAAAAGTGATGCATGGAAAATCTGTCCCGAGCTAAAACAGCATTTCTGAAGACTTTGGGGACTAGCAGTAACTTATTTGGATTAGGATAATAATACATTAACCTAGTACAATTGGGTTAAGTATTTCATTAGTTTATTTGGATTTGGATAATGTTACATTAACCTAGTACAATTGGGTTAAGTATTTTATTTGTTTAGTAGGATTTGGTTAGATATTTCATTAGCTTAGTAGGCCTAGGATATGGGTATTATAAATACCCTATCATGCTAGAGATTTAAAGACATCTTCTTACATTCCTCCCTTAGTGGAGAGATACATTCTACTTCTCAATTCCGAATTCTTCCATTAATTCTATTTTTCTTCTTCTATTCATTTATTCTTAATTTCCGCAACAAGAGAATCGTTACTTTGCCTAGGAATTCACGCCTAAACGCCTACCATTTGTGCTACACGAAATTAATCAATCTTGTGGTATAACAACAATGTCAATCGTGATCTCCTTCGCATTCATGGGTAACTAAACTTCTCTGTTGGGGTTATGGAAGCCAACTGAGATACTACCTATTACTATGAGCTTGTGAGTTCGTGACACGTATGCTGCTTATATCATTATTCTCTTCATCTTAATCTAAATTATTTATGGTTGCAAACGCAAGAATATGCCAGTATAACATTTAACTTGTTCGAAAGAAAGGTTATTTGTCTAGAAAAGAGATAGTGTCAAGGTAGTAGGGTCATATCCTAAATTCCCTATTAAACAGTTAGTGTCGTAACTGGATTAACCTCTTGGAGAATTTGTACCGTTAGACACGCTTTAAGCTCGAAAGAGTTAAAGTGAAATAATTCTCGAATAGGTCGAAAGACGCCTGGATTTACCATCGAATACAATTCTCTATAAGCACATGCATGTCGGAATTTTACACACTCATAGTCAATAGAGACGTATAACTCAGGAGGTGGACATAACCCCAACGCTTCAATTCTCATTGTTTACAACTTACGCAACAATCCTTCTCTTTTTACTTTGCTATTTTCAGCTTTTACTTTATTGTTTTGGTTACACATCACAATCCCCCCTTCTTACGAGACTTGCACTAAAAGTTTAGTAATTTTGCTTACTTGTTGGCCAAGCTATTCCCTGAGGGATCGATACCCAATCCAGGTTGGGTTCTATATTTGTTAACGACCGTTTTACACTCCTACGAGAGTTGTAGATTGAGCGTTATCAAAAATTGGCGCCGTTGTCGGGGAATATGTGTGTCAAATAAGTTTGTGATAATTACTAGACCCTTTGGTCCAAGATTCTCTTACTTTTACTTTCAGTTTTTGTTTTTGTTTACTGCAGGTTTTTATTCAGTTCATGCCCCATACTAGAAGTTCTGGTCAACCGTTATTACCTTTCAATCCTGAACCACAACGCATAGGAAGAATGGAAGCACAAGCAGAAATCGAAAGGATGGCTGCTCAACAGGAACAAGCAAGACTGGCTGCCCTTGCCGTAGCCCAGGTTTAACAGCAAAACATTGATAACCCTGCACGAGCAACAAATCCCGACGATGAGGATTTAGGTGATGACGAGTTACTAAACCCTAGGCATGATGCTGAAATTATAACACCTGTCAACAGAAGAGGTCGACAAGCACGGTTTAGGTATGATCGCCAACCTATGCAGCCAGCTTTCGACGATGATGATGATGATCTTGATGGTGCCGAAGCCACTGGAGCCATAATTCCACCACCATTAGCGCCCGGAGCCAAGTTCAACATCACAAGCACCATGATTCAGTTATTGCAACTCAAGGGATTATTTGGGGGACTAGCAGGCGATGATCTGAATATGCATCTCATCAACTTTATTTCTACATGCAAATCGTTTGACAATCCTGGTGTTCGTCAGAATGCAATTCGATTACGCTTATTTCCATTGTCTCTGTCTGGGGAGGCAACACTATGGTTGAATGGGCTGACTCCTGATTCAATTACAAATTGGAGGCAATTGAGAGACGCTTTCCTAGAAAGATTCTTTCCGCCATCCAAGAGGGCACAATTGATAGATGAAATCAGCAACTTTCGACAGCTTCCCACTGAAGCTCTTCATGAAACATGGGAGAGGTTTAAGACAAAGCTAGCGAGATGCCCAAACCATCACATGACTAATGTCCACCTAATGGAGATCTTGTATAGAGCCTTGAATTCAATGACTAAACCAGTGGTGGATAATGCAGCTGGAGGATATTTTATGGACCTCACCTTTGGCCAAGCAAGCAATATGCTAGATCGTATGACGAAACAAAGTAGAGCTTGGCATACCAGGGATTCTGAGGTAGCAAGCCCCACTTTGTCTATTGGCATGACTGCAGACCAAAGAAGAAGAGAAGAAGAACATGATCAGGATATGGCGCACATGAAAACTCAAATGGATCTTCTTACAAAGCATCTATTATCAGGGAAGACCGAAAAAGTGAAAGCTATTGCATCAAAAGGAAGAGACGAATCTGATTCGGAAGAGGAGGACAACTACTTGAACAATCAGGGGGGTTTCCATAGGAATACCCAAGGAAACCAAGGTCGGAACTATTATGATAAATCTGGAAACAAGGACCAAGGTAGTTGGAAGAACAAGAATGAAAAGAGTGGTTTGTACGTTCCCCCTGGTAGACGTGACACCACCACATCTAATTCTGGAAGTATGGAAGACATGATGGCTAAATTATTGAAAGGAGTGGAAGCAACGAGCGCGGGAGTTACGGAGGTAGTTAATGATTTGTCCTCCATGAAACAATTAGTTGATTCTCATTCCACTTCAATCAAGCAAATAGAGCAGCAATTGAGCCAACTTTCAGCAGCACTCAATCAAAGAAAGGCTGGCACCTTACCTAGCGATACTGTGCAAAACCCAAGGAATGATGGGTCATGCATGTCCATCACTACCAGAAGTGGTAAGGTTCTGGAAACTTCAGCAAAAGTCAAGCAAGTGGTTGACGAAGTTGCGGGCATGGATGACAACGCAAAAGGAGAAGATGCCGCAGCACCTACTCCTGATGACAAGGACGCCTCACCTAGTGCTATACAACCTGAAAAATCTGAAAAACGGAAGCAAGAGGAGAAGAAAACCATGGAGAGAACACTTCCATACCCACCACCACCTTTTCCCCAAAGATTGAAGAAGGTGGCGGATGACACAAAGTTCAGCAAATTCATGACTATGTTAAAGCAGCTGACCATTAATGTTCCATTGGTGGAGGCACTTGAACAAATGCCTGGGTATGCGAAATTTATGAAGGATCTTTTGACTAAGAAGCAGGCAGCAAGTTATGAGTTGAATGAAGATGTGCATCATTGTAGTGCAATTGCTACCCGATCGATAGTTCCGAAGAAGGCCGACCCCGGAGCTTTCACTATTCCTTGCATCGTTGGATCTTTGAATTTTGCCAAAGCATTATGTGACTTAGGAGCCAGCATCAATTTTATGCCATTATCAATCTACAAGAAGTTGGGGTTGGGTGACCCTACTCCAACCAACATGAGGCTCGTCATGGCGGATAGGTCGGTAAAACGACCTGTTGGTATTCTATGTGATGTATTGGTAAAGGTTTCTTCATTCATCTTTCCGGCAGACTTTGTTATTTTGGATTGTGAGGCAGACTCAGAAGTTCCCATAATCTTGGGGCACCCTTTCCTTGCTACAGGAAGTGTGCTCGTTGATTTGAGAGCTAATGAACTTTCATTCCGAATAAATGACGAAGTGGTTCGCTTTGATGTGTGCAAATCAATGAAGCAGCCCAAAGATCTAAGTGTATTTTCGGTGGCTAATGTTTTCTTTGATGATGAGAAAGAATTACTTGAAGAAGAGAAAATTATTGATGACCCTTTGGAGGTTGTGCTTATGAATGGAGAGAATGAGGATGCTGAAAATTGTGAAGAAGCTATTTGTGCTCTATCGGGATTAGGGACATATCGCTATGCTCCCAAGAAGCTGGACCTTGATCTCAAGAATCGACCCACACCACCAGCTAAGCCATCTATTGAAGAGCCACCCACGTTAGAATTGAAGGAGCTGCCAAGTCATTTAAAGTACGCATTCTTAGGAAGCGGAAACACACTTCCAGTTATTGTGGCAGCCGATTTAGGTGAGCAACAAGTTGCAGCTCTTATTGCTATTCTACGCAAGTATATACGAGCCATTAGATGGACCATTGCGGATATTATTGGTATTCCACCAGGGATTTGTGCACATAAAATTCAGCTTCAAGAAAATTGCACACCCACCATTGAGCATCAAAGACGTCTAAACCCACCTATGTAAGAAGTGGTGAAGAAAGAAATTATCAAGTGGTTAGACGCAGGAGTTGTATATCCAATCTCTGATAGTACATGGGTAAGCCCGGTACAATGTGTTCCCAAGAAAGGAGGCATGATGGTGGTCGCGAATGCTAAGAATGAGCTTATTTCACTCAGACCCGTCACCGGATGGAGAGTATGCATGGACTACCGAAAGCTGAATTCTTGGACACTCAAAGATCACTTCCCAATGCCATTTATGGACCAAATGCTAGATCGATTAGCGGGGAAAGGATGGTTTTGTTTCTTGGACGGTAATTTAGGATACAATCAGATTTGTATTGCCCCCGAAGACCAAGAGAAGACAACGTTTATATGCCCATATGGTACGTTTGCCTTCAAACGTATGCCATTCGGGTTATGTAACGCACCAGCCACCTTTCAACGCTGTATGATGTCTATTTTTTCTGAGATGGTTGAAGAAACTTTGGAGGTATTCATGGACGATTTTTCAATTGTTGGTGAGTCTTTTGAAGCATGCTTGGCGAACCTAAGCATGGCGTTGCAAAGATGTGTAGAATTCAACCTTGTGCTAAATTGGGAGAAGTGCCACTTCATGGTAAAATAAGGAATCGTTCTTGGGCACAAAATCACCGAAAGAGGAATAGAGGTTGATCGAGCAAAAATAGAGGTTATTGATTAGCTACCGCCTCCAATTTCGGTGAAAGGAGTTTGTAGTTTTCTCGGCCATGTAGGTTTCTATCGTCGGTTCATTAAAGAATTCAACAAAATTGCTAGTCCATTGTGCAAACTATTGGAGAAAGATGCGAAGTTTGACTTTAATGAAGATTGCTTAAAGGCATTCGAATGCCTCAAAGCAAAACTCATTGAAGCCCCTATCATGGTAGCACCAGATTGGTCTCTCCCGTTCGAAGTCATGTGTGATGCTAGTGGTATAGCCGTTGGTGCTGTTCTGGATCAGAGAAAGGAGAAATTATTTCATCCTATCTACTATGCAAGTAAGGTCCTAAATAAAGCCCAAAGGAAATACACTGTGATAGAACAAGAGCTCCTAGCGGTTGTGTATGCGTTTGAGAAGTTTCATGCCTATCTATTGGGAACTAAGGTTATCATTCATACAGACCATCCAGCTCTTAGGTATCTAATGACAAAGAAGGATGCAAAACCAAGGCTGATTCGATGGGTATTGCTGCTACAAGAGTTTGATTTCGAAGTCAAAGATAGAAGAGGTTGCGAGAACCAAGTGGCTGATCACCTATCTAGACTCGAGAATGAGCATGTGGCGCAACCTAAAATTCAGATTGATGATGCATTCCCGGACAAAGAGATATTAGCGACAACAATGGAAAAAATTACCATGGTATGCTGACTTTGCAAATTTTGTGGTAAGTAATGTGATACCTGCCAATTTATCTTACCACCAAAGGAGGAAGTTTATGCATGACGTACAACACTACTATTGGGATGAGCCATATTTGTTTTGACAATGCGTGGATGGTATTATTCGACGATGTATATCCCATGTAGAGGTGCCTAATATCTTGGCAGCATGACACACTTCCCAAGTTGGAGGACATCATGCAGGTAATCGAACAGTAAGAAAGGTGTTGCAAAGTGGTTATTATTGGCCTTCGATATTTAGAGATGCCTATGACTATGTTAGAAGGTGTGACCAATGCCAGCGCCAAGAGGCTATATCGAAACACCATGAGATGCCCATGTCCAAAATTCTTGAGGTAGAACTTTTTGATGTGTGGGGTATTGATTTCATCGGTTCATTCGTGAATTCGTTTGGAATGAAGTATATCTTGGTTGCTGTAGATTATGTTTCAAAATGGGTGGAAGTTGTAGCGTTGGCCGACAATGAAGGGAAGCGTGCTGTATCGTTCTTAAAGAAGAATATCTTCTCTCGCTTTGGAGTACCTCATACTATCATAAGTGATGAAGGATCTCACTTTTGCAACAAGCTGTTCAAATCAGTTTTGGCCAAGTATGGTGTCAAGCAACATAAGGTAGCTACGCCTTATCAGCCCTAAACTAGTGGACAAGTAGAAGTTTCCAATCGCGAGATCAAGCAAATCCTTGCGAAGACGGTTAATGCGAATAGGAAGGATTGGTCTAGGAAGCTTGATGATGCACTATGGGCGTACAGGACTGCATTCAAAACACCCATTGGCATGTCTCCTTATCAACTAGTTTATGGGAAGGCTTGTCACTTACCCATCGAGCTCGAGCATAAGGCATTGTGGGCATTGAAGCAATTGAATTTGAATTGGGATGATGCTAAGAATCTGAGGTTGGAGCAGCTGAACGAATTAGATGAGTTCCGTCTCCATGCATATGAAAGATCAGATCTATACAAGGAGTGGATGAAAAAGTAGCATGATCAGCGGATTGTTCGACGAAACTTCCAAAGGGGTGATATGGTACTTCTCTTCAACTCCAGATTAAAGCTCTTCCCAGGTAAGTTAAAGTCTAAGTGGTCTGGTCCATACAAAGTTATCCAAGTCTACTCGTCTGGAGTAGTCGAATTGTAAGACAATAATGGTGTTGTCTTCAAAGTGAATGGCCAACGTGTTAAACCTTATATCGGTCCTCTTGACTCAATGAATTTTATGGCCATCACTTACCTTGACGAAGTCTAAGTACTCGAGGAAACTATGTCGAGCCACGACAATAAATAAGGCGCTAGATGGGAGGCAACCCATCGTTTTATTGTTTCATCATTTTTTGTTTATCGTTTTGTCTTTCTTTTGTTCTATTACTTGTTTTGCTTTTGATAAGAGAAAATCCAAAAATAAGAGTCGTGCCACGACCAAAACTAAGGCGCTTGGTGGGAGGCAACCAATCGTACTAATCATTTTCATCGGTTTTGAGCAAATATAGGTGCGAGAAGTATTCAACGAGGAGATTGGTTTCAAATGACGATTTGGACGTATTGTATGGTAAAGGTGGTAAGTTAGGAATAAGGATGCATAAGGCTATGGATTGAGCATTGCTCATGCCAAAATAGGGATTGAGGAAGGCTAGGCCTAGGTAAAACTAGGCCACGAACAATGCAAAACCTATACTATAGCCTAAGGTCTCGGAATCTAGTGTGCAAAGACATAGGCGCCGCCCATGCTTAAGTGTGCTATTCACTATGCGCCGCCTATGATATAGCATTAGGTCTCAGTATCTCAAATGCCATACACTATGCGGAGCATATGTCCCTCAATGATATACACTATGCGCCGCATATGTCCCTAAATGCACTACACTATGCGCCGCCTATACTATGATTATGCAAAGCACTATGCGCCACATAGAGGTCATTTTTGTCTCCAAAACTGTTTTTAAATGGGTCAAAACCCGACCCATTCTTTTCCTATATAAAGGGGACTTGGTCTTGAAACATAACCACATTGGAAATTGACCTAAAGGCGCTGCACATCCACCCAAATCATCTCAAAATTTTTCTTTTTTGCTCTTCCAATTCACAAGACCATCTCCAAAGGCTTCAATCTTGTAAGTACTCTTTTATTCTTTATCTATTTCTCGTAAGTACTACGTTACTATGTCTATTATGAATTGCTACATCTTGAAGGGTTATTGGTGATGTTAATGTGTTTGGATTGTTGATACAAAACCATGTGAGTACACATATACGTTAGGATAATCTTGACTTATTTCCGACTTGAATTTGGTTTTACTAGCCTTGTTATACTATTTGTGGAATTGCTCTGGTTATGAAAATTGCTTAAGCTTGATACTTGGATACTTACATGTTAGACTATCCCGTTCATTAGGATAAGACTTATAGTTGCCTACCGACTTAGGAGGTTGTGATTGTTGAAAATAACTATACCATGATGTAACCCCTATGTAGTAGTATTGTTATACCTAACATGAAAGTAGTGCAATGGCTGCAAGTAGTGATGCATCACTGATTTTCTTGTCGGAATATAGTTCCTAAAACGTATGTCGAAGAAGTTCAAGTAATCGACTACATTCACTTCACTGTTTTGTATTAACGTACCTAAGTGTGGGGTGGTACCCCGACGGCTTGTTTATAGATTGTTTCCTTTGAGTTGATGCTAACATGAATATTGTTTAAGTCTCAGGAACAATGGCACCTAAAGCGCGACAAGATAAGGCTACCACTTCCCAAAAGGGCAAGAAGAGAGGTCGCAAGGACCAAGGAGAATCATCCTCCATGCAACTACCCCGCCGAATGTTTGGAATAAAATGGGTTCTTGAGGAGGAAGCCAAAGAATGGTGCAAGAACAACAAGGAAAAAAAATATATTCACGTCGACTTGATCAATAAGGACACCCTAGCGAAGAAGGAGCCGCGTATGTTGGCGAAAATAATGGCGTTGAATCTGGATTTCATCTTCCGCGACATGGGAGAATGTAATCTCGATTTGACAAGGGAATTCTATGCCAACTGGTCGCCGAAAACCACAGGCAACGAAGTCAAGATTCGGGGCCAAGTGTTACAGCTCAACGCGGATTTGATCAACTCCTTTCTTGGCTTACCTTCGGTCGAACCAGCACCATTCAAAGAGCTGTACAGTAGGCCTCCTTATAGAGCAATACGACACACACTTTGTGGAAGTAGATCCATGGCAAGGTGGGGCAGACACCGAGACACAGGACATCACAACACCTTCCCCTATGCTCCATTGAATAGGGAAGTAAGAATTTGGTTGCGTATTGTCAACTCATGCCTGATTCCTGGGACTCAATACACCAAAATATCAAGAGATAGAGTGTGTTTGGTCTATGCTTTGATGACGAATGTCCCTATCAACTTTTGGGCAATCATTCGCTCTACAATGAGGAAGGCCAGACTTCACAAAAGGTCCCACTTCACTTTTGGTAATCTGTTGACAGCAATCTTGCGGAAGGAGGATATCGAAGAGGAACCAGCTGATCACAAACTCTCACATAATCCGAAGAAGTTTGACCTCACAAAGGTCAAAGATGCTGAAACAACTCATGGTATTAACCTTACTACTGCGGAGAGACATGCTCGTGATGAGAGTTTCTTCCGTCATCTTTATGGCATGACACAATTTACTATGATGAGTGGTGGACGTGTTCCAACTGCTGCAGAGCTCCAACAGCTGGACCACGACTATCCAATGAACATGCATGCACGGGAGATGTGTGGAGTGGGCGTTTACTTTGAAGAACCTCTAGACGATGATGTGCCGACCGATGACGATTGATGCTTGCCAGACTCCGACGAGGAGGAGAACTCTGACGATGACTCTTATGATGATTCCGATGAAGGGGGTATGACCCCCGACATTGAGGAAGAGTCCGACTGACCAGGTTCTTCGTATTTCTTTTCCACTGAGGGCAGTGTCCCATTTAAGTGTGGGGTGGCGGTATCGCATGCTATACTTCTCTATCGCATCTATGTTTGTTTACTCTTTTTACTTTGTTTTATTTTTGTGTCATTTTTTTAGGAATAATTTTTTAGCAATAGGCAACATGAGATTATAACAAGAGTATGTGTTACAATTATGATTATTGAGACGTTTAGGCTCTAATTGTGACTCATTATGTGATATTGTGTGGTTCAATTCCTTCAATTGTTGGGTCAAGAGTCTATATTACTTGCAATAAAGTCGACCATGTGCCTTGTGTGTGTGAGATTAATAGTATATTCTATGTTTGTGGCTGATGCTAGAACTTGTCTGGTATGTATGCAAAGCGAAAATAAGGAGTGTAAGTTTAGGAGATGATTTAGGCATTTCTTTGGCAACCTACATATGTTTACCTTCGTTTTACCTACCCTTGGACATCATCCTAGTTAAACCCTTTTGAGCCTTTAGCCTATTTTCTTTGACGAACCTCATATGTAAGCCTAATCCATTTTTTTTTTCAAGACCGTAATTTGATCCAAATTCCTAAGTGCTTTAAAGTGAAAAAGTCATGTGATGAAATAAGAGGAAAATTGGGTGAGTATGATGCTTTAAATTGTAATGGTGCTTGAATGTGTTATGAAAAAGAAAGTGCTATCATAAGAGGTATGTTGTGAAAAGAAGAAGGAAAAAGAAAGCTGAAAAGTGAGTTATGTTTAAAATTAAAAAAACAAAAGAGGAGAACAAGGGTGGTAGAATAAAAGAAAGAAGAAAGGTTGAAAGAAAAAAGTGTCAATAATACAATGTGATGTATTAAAGTGCTTAGGAACTTAGTCACTATTTCCGGCCAAAATAGTCCTACCCGTCCCTTAGCCTACATTACAAACATCAAAAGACCTACTTGATCCTAAGCTTAGCATTCTGACATTTAGTGGAGTATTACACTAAGGGCAAGCCTATGGTCATCAGTTGCTGCATACGAATTCTTTGTGAGAGCGAGAGCAAGGATATTTTGATACCCATGTTTGAAAAATATGCTATACTTTTGAGTGACTATGGGTAATATACTGTGAGACACACATGGTTGATGAGTTTTGGATAGTTGTACATGATTCTTTGTGCCTTAACTTTTGAATATGAGTTGACCACCATCACAAGTCTATGCTAGAGGTTAAATGGTTTCTACTAATGATCGGAAAACTACTCTTTGTTGATAATTGTTGTGCTTATCTTGACGAATGTTTTGTGTTGTTGCTGTGAAACCCTAAGTTGATGTTTAGAGGGACATGATATGTTGTTTGAGGACGAACAAAGCTTCAAGTGTGGGGTGTTGATGATAGGCGAATTTACACGCCTATATCAATATATTTTGCCCATATTTGTGCCACGTTTTGAGAACAAATTATATATTTCATGCACTTTTAGTCCTTTTTCCGATAAGTGAGCTAACGAACATGATTAGCATAGTTTCAGGTATAAATGATGCAGAATTCAGCATTTTATGGCTTACTTGACACCAAAGAAAGCTCACGAATGAAGGAAAGGGAGCTTGAACACCTAAAGGACCAAAAGTGATGCATGGAAAATCTGTCCCGGGATAAAACAACATTTTTGAAGTCTTTGGGGACTAGCAGTAACTTATTTGGATTAGGATAATAATACATTAATCTAGTACAATTGGGTTAAGTATTTCATTAGTTTATTTGGATTTGGATAATGTTACATTAACCTAGTACAATTGGGTTAAGTATTTTATTTGTTTAGTAGGATTTGGTTAGATATTTCATTAGCTTAGTAGGCCTAGGATATGGGTATTATAAATACCCTATCATGCTAGAGATTTAAAGACATCTTCTTACATTCCTCCCTTAGTGGAGAGATACATTCTACTTCTCAATTCCGAATTCTTCCATTAATTCTATTTTTCTTCTTCTATTCATTTATTCTTAATTTCTGCAACAAGAGAATCGTTACTTTGCCTAGGAATTCATGCCTAAACGCCTATCATTTGTGCTACACGAAATTAATCAATCTTGTGGTATAACAACAATGTCAATCGTGATCTCCTTCGCATTCATGGGTAACTAAACTTCTCTGTTGGGGTTATGGAAGCCAACTGAGATACTACCTATTACTATGAGCTTGTGAGTTCGTGACACGTATGCTGCTTATATCATTATTCACTTCATCTTAATCTAAATTCTTTGTGGTTGCAAACGCAAGAATACGCTAGTATAACATTTAACTTGTTTGAAAGAAAGGTTATTTGTCTGGAAAAGAGATAGTGTCAAGGTAGTAGGGTCACATCCTAAATTCCCTATTAAACAGTTAGTGCCATAACTGGATTAACCTCTTGGAGAATTTGTGCCGTTAGACACGCTTTAAGCTCGAAAGAGTTAAAGTGAAATAATCCTCGAATAGGTGGAAAGACGCCTGGATTTACCATCGAATACAATTCTCTATAAGCACATGCATGTCGGAATTCTACACACTCATATTCAATAGAGACGTATAACTCAGGAGGTGGACATAACCCCAACGCTTCAATTCTCATTGTTTACAACTTACGCAATAATCCTTCTCTTTTTACTTTGCTATTTTTAGCTTTTACTTTATTGTTTTGGTTACACATCACAATCCCCCCTTCTTACGAGACTTGCACTAAAAGTTTAGTAATTTTCCTTACTTGTTGGCCAAGCTATTCCCTGAGGGATCGATACCCAATCCAGGTTGGGTTCTATATTTGCTAACGACCACTTTACACTCCTACGAGAGCTGTAGATTGAGCATTATCAAATACTCACTTGACTCATATGGTATTTTGAGAATTGGTGGTTGAGTTTGAATACCTAGAGTGTGTGATTAAATTAGATTAATTTTGGAGGAGGCTCATTCTTCTAGGTATTTAATCCACCTGGGAGTGACTAAGATACATCGTGACTTGAGACAACATTACTAGTGGGGTGGTATAAGGAAATATTTAGTAGATTTTACAGCTCATTGCTTATGTTGCTAGCATGTGGAGGCCGAGCATTTAAGGCCTAATAGTTTGCTTCAGAGGTTATCCATTCCTGAGTGGAAATGGAAATGGATCATTATAGACTTCATGACTAGGTTTCCTCATACTTCTCATAGTTATGATAGTGTTTGAGTAATTATTGATCAATTGACCAAATTTTCTTATTTTATTTTGCTTTAGGTTTCTTTTAGTACTAAGAGGTTGAACCATATATATATTAGTGAGATAGTATATATTCATGGTGTGCCAGTATCTATCATCTCATATAGAGGTTGGGTGCTCATATCTTACTTTTGAAAAACTTTTAGAAGGAGTTGGGTACTCGAGTTAATCATAGTATAACTTTTCACTGCAGACCAGCGGTAAGTCAAAGCAGACTATTCAGATTTTAGAGAATATGCTCTGTGCTTGTGTGATGGACTTTGGTGGTTAGTGTTAGCAGCATAAACCTTTGGCAGAGTTTGCATATAATAATAGCTACCATTCCAGCATTGAGATGGCTCCTTTTGAGGCTTTATATGGTAGGCGTTATCGCTCTCCAATTGGTTGCTTTGAGTTTCTGAGGTTATATCTAGAGATACAAACTTACTTCATAACTCTTTAGATAGAGTTCGGGTCATTCAGGATAGACTTCAAGCGGCTCAGAGTAGGCAAAAGTGATGTGCAGATCGTAGACTTCATACCTTGAGATTTAGTTTTGGTGATTGTTTCTTCCTTCGTGTGTCGTCTATAAAGGGCGTGGTGAGATTTGGAAAGAGGGCAAGCTTAGCCAAAGGTATATTGGACTTTTTGAGATTCTTTAGACTATTAAAGATGTGGCTTATAAGTTAGCATTACCCCCATGATTTATCAGTTGTTCATCCAATTTTTCATGTTTTTATGCTTTAACGTTACATTCTGAATGAGTCCTATGTCATTCGTTGGGATTCAGTCCAATTAGATGAGAGGTTGTCCTTTGTTGAGGAACCTATCTCCATTCTAGCTAAAGATGTTAGACGATTGTGTTCTAGAGATATTACAGTAGTTAAGATCCTGGGGAGAAATCGACCTGTAGATGAGTCTACTTGGGAGGTTGAGTTTGATATGTGTGGTAGTTATCCTAGATTTTTACTGATTTGAGTATTTCTCTTGCCTTTAGTTTGAGGACAATCTGGATTCTTAGTAATGGATGATGTAATGACCTGATTTTTCATGATTTATATGAATTATTTATTTTTGAGTGATTTGACCATTTTACCCCTCCCTATAGTTGCATTATGATATTTTTGGGGTGTGGAGATGATTGGCACTATTTTTAATACAATTTGGTATGATTTATGAAAGATTGGTGGTTATAAAGGCTTCATAGTTGAATTCGATAAATATTTATTGATCTGTGCATTGAATGGCAGACCATACTACCCCAGCAGAGCTGAAATGTCGATTCTAGGTTGGTAACATAGTTGGTGTAGTTTTTCCGCTTTTATATCTCATTTTGATCCTCTGTTTAAAAATTTTTGAAATTGTATTTCAGGGGTCAACTTTGTGAAAATGACATTTTTTTCAAAAATCTAATATCGACATTGAGTCTAGAGTATAAAATTTAGTCTAGTAACATAGTTTATTTGTTCTCAAAATTTTTTATGAATCTCAAGGGGTCCGTGGAGTCTCCAGCTGGTGTACCACTGAACCTTCATCAGTTAGGCATTTGTCGCTTAAGCGATGCCATGTCTCTTATACGACAAGAAGAGCATTGTGTAACCGACCCGGTGGTTGCTTAGGTAATTCCTGGGTGGATTATATCCCCAGTTTTGTGATTTTTCATCATTCTTTAGACTTGGAGCTTGGGGTTTCGAGTTTTTAGGTAAATTCTTCCATTTTAAGCTTAGGTAAGCTTCAAATTTCTATTTCAATTATTTTATTTGATTCTTGTCATTTAAATCCTTTTAAATCTTGAATTCAAAGGTAAAATTTGGGGATTTTGGTCAGAAGGCCTAAAATTGGTAATTCTTCAATCTAAACCCAAATTCTGAACTGTTTTCACTTGGATTTTCTTCTATAAGTTTCTTTAATCATGAAAATTTTATTTTTGGACAAAAATTTGATTTTATAATTTTTTTTAAATCAATTTTGGGTATTCATTTTAATCATGACCCAAAAATGGGCAATATGGGTATCGTGGGCTTTCTTTTGATGCATCGATTCTATATTTATGTATTTTAGTTGGTTTCGAGTTCGTTCGTAAGGTGAAAGCTCAATATTGAAGGCTTATTTGTTTTGCTTTTTGCATTTAAGGTAAGTTATGACATAACTTTCTTCATACTGCGTTGGGTAGTTAATATTTATATAAAATCATGTCATGTGTGGAAACTAATCATGGAAATGGAATCACTATTATTTTGTGTCTGTGTGGGGACCTATGTTTTGTTATTTGAGACATAATATGCTATATGTGATTGTGTGTGGTCTTATATGATTTTATTGTCCTTTTGTATATATATTTGGTTGTATCGTTCTGATGAGATGGCCTAAATTGGAATTTATATGGTATCAATGGCATATTGTTGTATATTTCACTCGATTTGGATATGATTACATTGGATTCATGAATAGTTAGTATATTAAGTGGATTATGGCTAACATAGTTGGTATAATGGTTGGCTTGGGAAATTCTGATTCTCGTTGGTTTTGAGCATTGCATCCTCATATTATACACAATTCTAAAACATTGGTACCACTGTGGAAATACTGGAAACATTGGCTTGTTACATCTTTATACACCCTCTACTGAGGGATGTGTCGGAGAGAAGTTATGAATATTGGATTGTATATGGATTGATGAACCCCCTATAGGTCCTACCTTAGGAGCACATCTCAGTAGGCGTATACGGAGGTTGTGTGATAACCTGGAGCATCACATCATCATCATCTCATTGCATCTCATATGTTGTGCTCATTATGTGTTGTATTATTGTATTTTATGTGATATCTATCTATTGGTACTTCTTTCTTATTCTTGTATTTGGTATAAGTACAAATTTGTGCTTCTTTCACATATTTGTGTATGGTATATGTGTATATTATAGAACTATTAGTGGAGAAGGTGTGGGCTACCGTTTGGGATATTTTGTGAATATAGGTGAATGCCTATAGTTTGTATTTTATATGTTTTATTTTCTACTTTGTTCAGTCAGTCTATGATACCTACTAAGCACAAGTGGGCGATACTCACCGTACTATGCCCTTTTGGTGCAAACCTAGGTGTGCCGTTGGTTGCTGATTTAGGCAGTATCTAGAGTATATTTGAGATAGCTGTCGATCTATACTTCTAGATTTGACATCCTACTTCTTCTTATCTAGATCATATATTATTTCATATTCAGAGATAGATTTTGATCCTTTTGGACTACTATTGTATCTTTTCACATTCGAAATATATTTAGTAGTTCTTACACTGTGACACCGAGTTTAAGATATTGTATGATATCTTCGGTTATGTATTTCCTCTATTATCATATTTTTGTGGTCGGCTTCTCTCTAAAAGTCTTGCCTTAGATTTTTGGTATTATCTTTTATTTCATATCAGTTTAGGTGATAGCCGTACTTGTCAAGACTTGCTGCACCAAGTGCCATCATGACCTTTGATTTTGGGGTTGTGACATCTTTTCACATATATTTATATAATGATATTGTTGAAAATAGGATTAAGTAATAGAAATATTCTCTCTAACTATAGACATAAAGTTTCATGATGGAAATGCTAAAAGTTGTGAGACCTAAGTTTGGTAGGCAAACCATAATAATTGTTACTCCAAATTTAGCAACTAATCAGAAATTAAAGGTTGAAAGATATAAAAAAAATTATAACCTTTGTCGAAAAAATATAGAAATACGTAAATGCAATAAAAATTCCCAAACTACAAAAGTCATAATTCTAGAGCCTTTAGATTTATACATGCATAAAATATATCAATACACTATTTGAAAATACAGAGGGGGTGTAAATAAAGATAGAGTGATGCTAGTGCTAGAAGACTCCAGCGAGAAACTACAGTGATCTCATGTTCTCCACTATTATACAAATCAACCACTATACATTGAGTATGAGAACAACATGTACTTAGCAAGTGTCACTACTTGTCTGAAGTTCAACCCATGCAATGCAACATGAATAAAATAAACAGAAAGTATATCAAAGGAAATCCTATCTGTCTAATATTGTGTCATTTTTTTGTTAGATTTTGAACAAAAAAAAAAAAGGAATCCAAGGGTTTCCTCTTAAAATTTCTCCCTTGATCTTGTTTTTTGATGTTATTGAGATTTAATTTGTCTGCGTAACATTTTTGGAGTTGTGACGATCAAGATAAGTTAAATTTCTCTTGTACTTCTTGCTTCCCTACTTTCGTATCCATTGATGACCATTGACTTCCATCCTATTAACTTCAAATCATATATGAACTAGGTGGAGCTTATTCATTGATTTCCTGATCAAATAAACTCTATTAGACTTGTTTCTTACTACAAGACCTTGTTTTTATCCCTTTGCTTCCCTTTGCAGAGTGTTCTGATCTAATTCAACTTTGTTGAGTTGGTTCTTTTCTTTATCCTTGCATTCTATTCTTTTAAATTTCGTGATGGTTTTGTAACATGACCTTTATCCCAAATACACAGGTCTCTCAAATGACTTTGATGGGTTGACAAATGATAGTCTCCTAGTAATTGCTTAAAAAATCAATGTTTAAACTTAATGTAATTTGCATTATGATTAATGTATGGTTAATTAACTTTCACCTATGATGTATGTAGTTGAACTTGTTTCCCTAATATGCATAGTTGATCAATTCTTAAACTATACCTCTAACTAAAGGACAAAGCGATCGATGTCAAGTAATGTAACCCAGCTAGGTTGGGGTCGAACCCATAGGGAAGACATGGATTTGTATCTCTAATTTGCTAAACTCAATGGGCAGAATTGAAAGTAAATGTGGGATTTATTATTGTAATCTCGAACAAGTAGCATATCTCAACATTGGTTGTAATCAGTTGGTGACGAACACTAGGATTGTGCTCCCCCTAGCTTCTCAATACAGTAGGTTTTTCATGCTTTATTGAACCAACCCAGTAGCTTGCATGCAAAAATCTGATAAGTTATGTACCATCAACTGTCTTGTTGACGGATCTCAGCCTTTACATTTTTAGTCTCAGGATGTCGCATTACTAACCCTTATCCGAGATCCGAGTTAACTATTACCTTTTGAGTCTCAAGTTATTAGATGATAGATAACCATTTTACATAGACGATACTGATTAGCCTAGATCAACAGTTAATATTCAAATTACTATTGTAATTATCTTTTCTAGTCACTACTCCTCTTGTAGTGTAAGTGGTGATATTCTTGGTGGGATCTTACCGTTGTCTACCGGTAAGACAGCTATCAAACCAAATATAATACAATACATGCAAAGATACTGGTTCAGAACAATTTAGCACTTTCCCTACTTAATCAATATGCCAGGGTTCTTACAACCCTAGCTACAATCCTAGCTAAAGGCTTTAGCTGCTCATCCTTGTGAAACGATCAACGAAATTCATAATGAAAATCATTAAATAATATAGCAATGATCAACAAGTAAAACCGAACGTCATAAACTGAATTATAAACCAAAATCAAGAAATAAGTAATCCCAAGATCAAAATCTAAATCTTGGAATCGAATCTATATATTTGTAAGTATTAAGAGTGCGTAGACTAACTATAAAATGTCAAAAGGGTATTTATACGATACAAGGAAACCCTAAAAATCAAAATCCAAATGAAAAAGGAAAATTGATGTCGATGGCCACCTACGAATTGCATGTACTACATACAGACCGTATGTGGTCCTTAGTAAGTGACGGACCTCCTACACAGCTCTTGAAGCTCTATGGACTTGAACCTATGGCACTTACTAAGACCACCTACAGACCATATGTACTACATGTGAACTGTATGTGGTCCTTAATAAGTGACAAAGTTTTCTTTTTCCAACTTCAGAGCCTCTGGATTTCAAGTTCTGACACCTACGCCCGGTAAGCGAAATGATAAAATCTTCAATTTTCATCTTTTTCTTCAGTTTGGCATCCAAAATCTAATTTTCTACAAAACATACTCAAAACTCATCATATCTCACAAAAAAACCTAATAAACTTACCTATATTCATAGTTTTAAGTGTCGAAAGTGCTATAAATCCATAGCACATCAACACCCTCAACTTAGAACATTTGTATGTCCTCGATCAACACAACAAAATAAAATAAAAACACAACACTTAACTAGGAGAATCTAATCTATCTAAGGTAGTCAATCATCACTTTAAGCTCAAACATATTGCCCCCTCTTATATAATCAATCCAAAACAAAATGTGTGTAAATATGCAGCACAACAATATGACACAAAGGAATCAAGGTATGGAAATTACATTAACAACAAACAACCAGGCATATATACAAGTTACACTACCCAGACAAGTAAACAACTAGTAATAAAACCGGAGTGCTCTCATAATAAAGAAGTCTCATTCAGTCATATCAAATAATGCATGACAATGCAGGGATGGTCAAGAGACACTCACACTCAAAGAGAATTTTCTCCATTGTGTATCATATACCATAGGCTTGCCCTTATTTTCTTTACCTTAGTGTTTAGATAGTCGAGTTAGGATCACTATAGGACTTTATTCGGCTTGTAATGTAGCATTGGGTGGATGGTGTGGTACGTATGGATATATCAAGTGACTAAGCCTCCCTGGTACTACACTAACTTAAGAATCTACACTTTAACGAATTTCTTTTTATTCCACCCTTATTTCTCCCTTTTATTCTTTTATGAACATTCAGGTTAGGTGTGGCTTTTTTTATTCATTCTTTTGCTCTTTTATTTTCTTTTTCACATTTTCTTTTCTTTTTCTTCTTCTTTTTTTTCTACCACACAACTATCTTTTCTCTTATTTTACCCTTCTTCATACCCACTTTACATTACTCATCCCTATAATATCCACCCTTAACTTAGGCATTTTGCCTAAGTTTAGGTGTATAATGTCCAGAGAGGACCAGGGCCAAAATAGGTTTATTGTAACACAAATGGAAAGTGAAAGATGTAAATAAATAAATAGGCTACAAGGCTCAAAATTGGGATCAAGGGATACTACTTCACACTAGGAAGGTCATTTAGGCTACAAGTGGACTAATATAAAAAATGATCTATGATCTTATCCTAATCGTGTATCTTTTAACCTAGGCAATACTAATCGGCCTATCCGGTTCTCACTCACATATGACACAGAGTCACATCACAAGCTACTACCTATCCGATTTGTGTACAAGTTATCTATGATTATCATATCCCTAATCTAATGCCTTACCAAGATCCACAACGGTCACACATATAGACATTCACACAGTTCTAAAAACAAATTTTTGGAGGGATATCATTTTTCTCAAAATCAACAAAAAATATAACAACTACCTTAAATATTCAAAAATCTCCAAATTACATTAAAACAAACATAATCAGAAACAAAACACAACTATATTTTGGCTGACAGAAAAAGAAGCACCGCAATAAAAACCAACAGTGGCTATGGTATACCCTACCCCCAATTAAAAATTATGCATTGTCCTCAGTGCGTATAAATAATACAAAGCAATGGAAAGATTACATACCTGGGATGCACTAGGCATATGTGTTATAATCGTCCCTAGGTGAGGTTATCTGGAGTGGCGGAGGCAGTGGTGGTGGCAGTGCACTACTGGAAGATGCACCCACAGCTAACTCAATACTTCTCTACCTATCTGTCATTGCAGTCTTCTATGAATAACGTCTAGCCCATTTCAAGGCCTAGTCAAATAGAATACTAGGATTATACAGGTACCATGCTTGGCCTCTTCTCCATGAATAAGTCAAAGCATCTGGTTCCAGGTGGAGGTACGTACTGAATAAATGGGAGCACAATTGGAGAAATGGTTGATATATGGCTCTCAGTGAGAGAGTGTTCCTCTTCTCTAAGTACATCCACCTCTTCCTTAATATTATCTAAATCTGGCATCTCAATGCTACTAAATCGGGTCGATACTCGACACTCGAAAGCATCTATTCATGCATGCAACTCAACTCTTAGCTCTAACATAGCATCCCGGTGTGTATACTTTAATCTAGCTTCAAATGTGTCTTAATAGGCTCTGTAGGAATTGATAGGCCCTCAAATTGGGATAAGGGCACTGTAGTGGACGCACGGGGTCTTTTGGGAAGGTTTGGGTGTTTTGTATCCTTCATAATATTAGTCTATGCTACAATTGTTTCCTCTATTCTCTTATCAACACCTGGTACCTCGAGCAAATCGTCCTCATCACATAACCTCTGGATAATACGTGGGAACGGCAAAGTCGTAGTCTCATCAAAAGCTCTCTCATGAAGATCATGCCAAATAATAGCTGGAAAGTCAATATAATATCATATCCATCCATCATGCTCACAGTCAGTACAACTCAATCCCAAGTTAATAAATTGTCTGCAGTAGTCGGATACAATCTATATCAAACTAGCAGCCACCAAACTCACTTCAAAAGTCAGAGTCACTTTCTATATCATACCCTGCCCCTTGATCCAAGAGGTATCATTACCTAGAGGTGAAATATAGTTGGTGATCCATCACACCATATCAACTCTCTCTCAAATATGCTCAACATCAAGAATAATGTATCTATCTCGTGCAACTCTCAATCTATAATCATACTCTATTGTAGATGTTGGAGCAATAAAATATGGCCTAAAAAAAACTCGATGAATGGATGCCACTAAAATATTATCCATAACCCCTCTCACAAGTTTTTGCTCAAGCTGGGGTTGCTCAGTATACCTCTAAATTCCCCTACTTTTTGGCATAGTCAATGATATTGTGGTATGATATGAGGCATAGAATTCTCTCACCAAAGTCGGGCTGAAAGAACCTAGGGGTCGAGTTATCCACCCTAACTGATACCTCTAAAATATAACCTACAACAATGGTGCACTGACCAACCCAGTTAATCTAATTTGTCTCTCCTCATAAATAGCCTACTTAGGCCAGACAATCTCGATAATATGACTATCCTTCTTATAAAGCAGTCGAAGTCCCTTAACACACCATCTCAGGTTTACCTCATTAATAGGTTCCTCTGAGACATATATGGGATCTAAAGTCTAATCATGTTGAGTTGGTGACTCTGAATTAGGAATTGGCGCCTAGTGTGAAGACAGGTATGTACCCTCCTCAGAATAGGGTACAATTAGTGGCGGCTAAAGGACTGGTATCTCGGACCTATCCTTATCTGTGACCCCCCCCCCATGACTGGGGGTCATGAGCATCTACCTATGGTGACATCTCAAACTTTGCCTTCTCGTTATCATCATCCTCATCCTCATCATTATCATCACTACCCTCAATAGGATGGGGCAAGTATAGTGGTGATCTCTTGGCCGACTTCATCCTTGACCTAGCTAGGAACTGGATAGCCTTGGTTTGAGTCCTAGGTCATTTTATCACTGTCATTTCTCTATAAGTGGTACACCCAGTTTGGCCATAATAATAGCCTCAGCTACAGCATGCTTCTGGACACTAGTCATTGGCTATGTCATCCTCATTGGGGATTTTTTAGTCTAGGCAACAGGGTATACCTCCTTCAATCTACTGCTATTGAGAGAGTCGTCCCATCGCCTAGAAAGTGGAGCCTTCTTCTTTGAAGCCTTGGGTGCCATGTGCACCTGGAAGATTATGATTTGAGCATTTTTACCATATTCTAGGCTTTTCATCTTTCTATTTTACCTACAAAAAAAATATATGAACATTAAAATAGTGGGTTGCCTCCCACCCAACACTTGATTTAACATCACGAAATGACATGGCTATGTTGGTTACTCAGACTTCAACAACATGCCCATGTGTTGCCTCCCATATATTACTTAATTTAACATTGCGGTACGATGTGGGTGCCTTGACTACTCAAAATTCATCAAGGTACCTAAATGAATACCCTCTAGGATCATCAATATAGTGGATCACCGATACCACCCTCATATCGGTAGTTTGCTTCATAGTTCGTCATACATTAAAGGTGACTTTTCTGTTATTGACTCTGAACCAGAGCTTCCTCTTTTCAATATAAACCATTACTCTAATCGTGGCAATGATCGGTCTTCACAGTATGATGGACATCTCAAAGTCAACCTCACAATCCAAAATGAAAAAATAAGCCAAAAAAATAAAGTTATCAAATTTTACCAACATATCAAATGAAATGCCTATGGATTTTTTTACTATGCGATCAGCAATCAATAACTGCATAGTAGTCAGCTCCGAAAGGCTCAAGCCTAATTTCTTGAATATAGCCAACGACATCAAATTGATGTTAGATCCCAAGTCATATTGTAGACACATAATTTTGTCCTGTCGTTAATATTTTTTTTATTTCCGATATCACACAATTTAACCCCACTTTTTATAATTTTTCCCCAAGAAAATAAATAACCACCTCACCTTTACTTATTTATGCAATTATTTTTTGTCTTGTTTTTATTCAAATAACAAGACATAACAAATTTTGTCTCATCCTAATATTCTAACAACCCACCCAACTAAAAATTGATAACACATCCTAACCCCTACCCCTCCTACCCCCCACCTCACGTGACCTCTCCCTCCTCTTTTGTTTTTCTTGTCAACAAAGAAAGGACAGTAGGAAACTTCCAGGAAACTTCATATACTCATCTATTTATAACAATATACATATATAAGTAAAGGGGTCCCATATATTTTTCTTTATTTTTTTTAATTTTAAAAGACAATAAAAATGGGAGGGGGTTCATGAAAAAGGACAATTTGAGGGGATTAGATTGGAGAGAATATACATATACATAATTCACAAAAACTACGATCCTTATCCACAATTTCACACAACAGATATATATACACACTAATACATACATAAGGGGGGGACACGATTAGAGAGGGAGGACTCCATTTTTTTTCTTATGATTTTTGGACAGGTATAGAAACAGAGCAAAAAAAGGGACCATCATCTTGCTCTCTTCTTCTTCCTTTTGGATCCATGAATAGACATCCCAATATACACACAGAGCTGATCGTAAATGCACGCACATACAGCCACCAAAAATAGTCACTCACCCACCCACATCGGAGGAAAGAAAGTAAATAAGATTGAGTTACGGGGAGAGAGTAACACTGAAAGAGATTGGGCGTGACAGAGAGAAGACAAAGAGAGTTATGATTGAGAAAGAAAAGAGAGATCGGTGACCCAACACCCTTCCACCATCGCTGCTTACACTACGCATATAGCTGGAGCTATTGTCAGATCTGGCAGTGGCAGTAAACCCACAGCCGGTCGGGTTTGACCTTATTTTTGTTGTTCAAGTTTGATTATTCGGCTTAGGATTCGAGTTGTTGTTTCTCAATATCGAGTTGAGTTGGGTTCTTATCGAGGTTTGAATCAAGGTTTTTTGGGATGCAATTCTATCTCCAATATATTAAAATCGACACTTGAGGTCCAATTTTTTGACTCTCTTTATTTGTGTTGTTTCAATTTGGTGCATTAATCTTATGATTATTTATTGTTGGTTTTGATTAAATAATCTTTGTTAATGTTCGATATTATTTATCCATGAATAATTAATCATGGTGTGAATTTGATGTTAGCATGAGTTTGGTTAAGTGCTTTGTATAAAATCGACGTATTAAAGGGGATTTGGGAATAAAATAGAATGAGAATTGAAACTTGGTGAGTTCTGGATAGTTTGATTCATTGGTTGTTTAACTTGAAATGAATGTTAATTGAACTTACTGGTATCATGATACGTCGATTGATTTAGGCAAACATAGGTTGGGTAGGCAAAGTTTAAAATTTGTAGCTTTGGTTGAATGTTGGAAATTTAGTGGAATGTTTGAAATTTTGTTGAATAGTTTAATTTTCCTGCACTAAAATGTATTCATTTGACTAGAGAATGCCTCGAGGGATTTGTATTGATTTATCCAGGGAATGCACCAAAGTATATTGTACTTAGAGGATGTTCGTGATGAAGGCCCAAGGCATCGGGTAGTGCATAGTTTAGGATTAGTTTAGAATAGAACAGGTTTTATATTTCCGTATATTTTTATTTTTGGACAGTATAATTGGACTGACACTAAATTTTGGATTTGTTTTATTTTGTGTTGGATTGATTGTCTTATGTGTTTTTTGTGGTTTATACATTTCTTATGTCAAATTAGCCAAGACACTCCATCACGCGACCGTGGTCAAACCACGAGATCGAGGGATGCCTAACAACTTCCCCTCGATCAACAGAATTCCTTAGTCAGAATCTCTATTTGCGGATCAATTATAGAGTCAAAAAAATCATTTTGAAAAGAATTTTTCAAAGGTGACTTGGCACACCGGATTATGCCAAGTGGAGACTCTGTGTTTTGAACATAAAAGATCCTTTTTGAAATAAATTTTCATCTTTTGTCACTTTGATAATAAAAACCCTTTCAAACTTAAAAATGAATTCTTTTTGGAAGTGAATAAAAGGGGTGTGACAGCTCTGGCGACTCTGCTGGGGACAACAAGTTTAGAATCCAAGCTTATTTGTGGAGTTTTATTGGCTTTGTTTGGCATTACGAGTGTCTAAGCATTGTTTGTGATTTTTGTTTGTGTTATTGTTATCGTTTTTGTGTGTTTTTGTGCTCTTTGTTTACAGTATTTATCATATGTCTTACTAATATTATATCTGGCACCACGTGCATAATCCAAGTCATTTTTTTGCAACAAGTTCATAGTACACGCTATGTACACGACCTATACTTGAGTCACCCTTATCTTAAGAGGAGATCCGTTAGCTGGTATAGAGTAGGTGGAAAGCAAAGTAGCCATTATCGATCATACGCTCCCCCAAAAAGCCTTATTAGTAAATCTCAACGTAGGTCAGCCTTTAGGTCATGCTTATGTGCATCATATTGAAGACCTAGCAGGGCTCACTTGGCCTTTTGCAGGAGACTCGCCTCTAAAGCATCTCTACGATCTAAATGTTTCATCTTTGAGGGTAACATGGTCATTTGAAGAACTGATTTTGGGGAAAGCATGAGTTAGAAGTAAAGTGTGTGGCAGGGAAAAATTGAAAAAAAAGGGGGAAAAACAAAAAAAGAGTAAAAAAAAGAGTTTCATAGCTTTTAGTATTCTTTATGGCTTTTGTTTTTCACAATTCAAAAATTCAAAAAGATCTCTTTATTTTCTGCACTTATTTGTTCAAAAATCAAAACATCAAAAAGATTTCTCACTGTCTCCTTTAGCATGCATTCATAATTCAAAATTTTCAATAAAAAGATTTAAGAAATTTTTATAAAAGAAAATGAAAAATGGTAGAAGTTTTGTACATTTCATATAGTGAAAATGCCAAAAAGATTTTCCTTCATAATTGTTGGTGTCAGTTTTAGTTGAAGTGTCTAGTTAAAAACCCAAAATGATTTTATTCGTTTGTCTTTGATTGTGTCTCTTAAGTTAGGGTCAATCTGTTAGTTAATCATTAATTATCCAATCGGAATGAACTACGCATACCTGATTCTCGCCCCTCAGGGCGGGATACGTAGGCAACCCTCGGTGGGTCCAGTAATTTTTATTTTAGCCTTTGTCTTAGCCTTAGCCTAGGTATTTTTCCTCGTAATCTAGTGTTATTAGTTTGTCTTAGCCAAGTACGCTGATTTTATTCAGTGGTACTGTTCGGCGATTTGGAGTCATAAAGTGGTCTGTCCCTTTGCCATATGACTGCGACAAAGTCCCAAGGGTTGGGAATCTTTTGCTCTTATAGAATTTCCAATTTGATGTCCTATGTGTTACTAGAGGATGGATCCGTCGACAAAGTCTAGAGTCATGATGGTTGTCAAGGTGCCCAGAAAGTTAATCAAATGGTGGGACATGTTTAACTACGTTGAACAGCAGGAGTTAACAAAGAAGTTAGGTGCTCTCACTTCCATCCTAGAACTCCCACCCCGCCCAGATCTGATCGAGGCTATATTGACTTTTTGGGACCCAGGTTGTTTGGTGTATGGTTTGAAAATTGTGAAATGATGCCCACTCTGGTAGAGATATCTAGTTTCTGTAAGTTGCCTTACATTAAGAAAATGATGATTCGGGTGCGGACTCATTCCCCCATACAGTTTCTTCATGGTTATGGTTTAAAGGCCAATAAGCACCTGACATGTCTTAAACAATCTTAGGTCTCCTTTGATTATTTGTATGCTCGGTTTGGACCCTCGGATGGTTTTGATTGATTTTGGGATGAATTTTATACAACTAAGGAGAATTAGGAGAAACTTCATCTAGAAGTCTTCACGCTAGTCTTGTTGGGCATTTTGGTCTCCCCACTAAAAGAGAGGAGAATTAATACTCATTTGCAGATGGTGGTGATGGCCTTATTTCATGAACAACTAGGGGAAAGATTCACTCTCGTACCTATGATCTTAGTGGAAATATATAAAGCTTTAACCGAGGTAAAAGGAGGGGTGAGATTCTTCAACGAAAGAAACCTGATATTGCAATTATGGATGATTGAGCAATTGCATGCGCCTTCTTTGATTAGGTGAAATGTGATCGATCGTTGTATGTTTGAGCGAGTGGAAGCCATGAATCATAAAATACATTTCGATAAGTTCTTGCTGCCAATAGGGGTCGATGCTTGGATTAAATTTCTTAAGTCAAGATCTAAGGACAACATTCTGTAGACCAATCTCTGGTTTCGTCCAAAAATAATCCTTTGTGGTTGTCGGATGCAACCTCTTTTAGTTCTGTTAGGGATCTATTGCACCAGACCGTACTCTCCTATTAGGGTAATGCGCCAATTGGGTAGACTGCAAGACATTCCACCAGTAATGGATCTCTTGAAGGATGTTGAGCAGTTTAGGGATTAAGCCTTAGGCGAGAGTAAATACGAAAAATTCTGGAATCACGCAAAACAGCTAGGTGTGAATACTCTCCAAGTAGGTTCAGATAATCTAGGTTACACTCAGGAATACGGGGTCTAGCTTCAATCTATACCTCGGGGTGTCAGCAGGCCATTACCAGTGAGCTTAGAGGAAGAATACCAGAAGAATGCATTGTTGATGACAGTCAGGATGAAAGTGCAGGGGCCAAAGTGGAGACACTGAGAGTTTAGTTAGAAAATTTGTTCAAGACTGTAGAAAGGTATCAGAACAATCTTTCCAGGTGCACTCCCCATGAGGTGGGAAAATGGGCCAGAAGCTTCTTCCCAAATATCAGGGTGTCTTTACAGGATATGCTACAAAGTTTGGGTGGGAGAAAGAGAGCTTCACAAGCTGGTCCATCTCAGCCAGGGTCATCACGCAGAGCACCAGTTTGAAGGAGCATTTCCTATCTTTTGTTTAGTTTGAGTCTTTTACTTTTTTGCCTTGTAGTATTGTGTCCTTTTTAAGTCGGTGTCAAGTTTGTTTTACCGTTAATATTCTTCACTAGGAGTATTACGCATGTTATTTTTTGGGTCTTGAATGTTGTTTAGTCTTTGTTGATCGGTTTTTAAGTTGTTAGATTCAAAGTTTGTTTAGTCGTCTATTTTATGAAATATAGTGAAGTTGTGGAGTTGTTTCCTTTTTTGTGTTCTTTGATAAAAAAAATAATAAGAATAAGAAATCTTCAACTTTGTGGTGTTTATGTGTGTGCATTTCCCAAACTACGCAAGATCTGATTCATGTAAAACATGATACGTAGGCAACCTATTTTTGGGTACAATCTAATCATTTTGTTTCGTCATTTTTCATTATTTTTCCTCTTTTTTTTAGAAAAGCAAAAGCCATAAAGAATGATAAAATGAAGGTAGATAGCGAAAAAAAAGGAAAGATAGGATGATGAGACGAGAAAGGGAAAGAACAGAGACTGATACAAAAAAAAAGAGAAATGAGGGCGAAAGAAAAGAGGTATGTTTAGATAAAAGAAGCAAACGAGTGTAGATGAAAATTGGGATGATGTTAAAATGACCTCGCTACTCTCAAAGGCTGGTAGAAATGAACATGAATCTAGGACAATTTTACTAATGTGATTCCCATGCTTGTTGTGTGCCCTAATCCTAATGAATGTTGTCTTTGATGAGCAAGTTCTTTCAGATAACAGTGGTAGGTTTGCAGAACTCTGGCTAGTCACCCGTACTTCACTAGATCAAAAGCAAAGCTCACCATGGCTAGGAGGGAGATTGAAAATTCACTCATTGACCCAGATCAGGATCCCAGGGAAGAAAGTTCAGAATGCAATGATGAGGTAGTAAGGCTTAGGCAACAATTGATAGATTTGCACTGGGCATGGGCTAGCAGAATACCTCCTCCTCCACTCCTTGAAGGTCTTGGGAATATCTCTAAATGCCCACCTCTTTCTCAGGCTCAATTCTCTGCCCCTATTGAGTCACCAGAGCATGCACCAGGATTCACTCCACATCAATATTATCCTGGTAGCTCTAGTATGTCCTTGGAAGCTCCTCAATCGAGGCCCATTGTTCAACCGGCGCCATCGATCACACCGGTGTTTGTGGCTCTGCCACTATATATGTTGTGAGTCTGACAAAGGTGCTTCCTCGGTCTGCCAGTGAGCTTGTATTGAAGGTTTAGATAGTCAGTATTATGCCCCGGAGCCTACTTTGAGAATGAATGAACTGTATGGGTACACTCAGCCACCTACATTTCCATTTGATACAAAGAAACCTATCGCAATAGAGGAATAGGAGGTCATAACGTGGAAATTGAAAAGTTTGGAATAGGCCATGAGGAATCTGCAGAGAACCGGAGGTTATAAGAGTGTTTCCTACAAAGATCTTTGCATGTTCCCAGACATCAACCTTCCCCTCGGTTTTGAAATGCCCAAGTTTGAGAAGTATGCTGGACGCGGTGATCCTGTGGCACACTTGAGATGTTATTGCAACCAATTGAGGGCTGAAGGGGGAAGGGAAGAGTTGCTTATGGCTTTCTTTGGTGAGAGTCTTTCCTATCTAGCTTCAAAATGGTTTGTCGATCAAGATATCGACAAGTGGAACAGCTGGGATGACTTAGCTTTTGAGTTTGTGCAATATTTTTAGTATATTGTCGACCTGATTTTGGATGAAAAATCCTTGGCCAACATGAAAAAGAAAAGCACTGAAGGCTTTAGGGAATATGCTATAAGGTGGCGTGAATAGGCTGCCAAGGTAAAGCCTCTAATGAAGGAGAGTAAGTTGGTAGAGGTCTTCATTCAGGCACAATATGAGTCCTATTTTCAATATTTACTTCCAGCAATGGGAAAGTCTTTTATTGAAGTCCTCAAAATAGGAGAGATGATAGAGGAAGGAATCAAGACCGGCCGAATAGTGAGTTTTGCCGCGTTGAAATCCACCACACAAGCGATTCAAGGTGGATCTGGTGCGTTTGGAGGTAAAAAGAAGAAAGAGGATGTAGAGACCATTGTAGCTTTAAACCATTCCTATCCCAAAAGACCGCCTCGCCCCTATCCCCAATCCCAAGCCCAAGTCTACGCCCAAGCTCCATATATTTCTCCCCACCATTAATACCCTCCATAAAACCCATTATATTCCACTCCACCACCCCCATACCTAGTATATAGCGTGCAGCCATATGCCCAAACCTCTTTTTACCTTCAATGGCGCGCGCAAGCTCCACAAAATCATCCATCAGCTTCACCAAATTACCAAAACCCCTCCAGGCTCGGTTTCCAACCCAGTCCTGAGTACAAGAAAGAGAAGGCGGTCAAAAATTAGTTCACACCTCTTGAGGAGTCATATGCTAGCTTGTTTGATAGGTTGAGAAAGATGAAGGTCATAAGCCCAATTCAAGAAAGGCATTTAAATCTACCTCCGTGGAATCTCAATTATTCTTTAATGTGTGCGTACTGTTCTGACATACCAGGGCATGATATCGAGAAATGTTGGCATTTAAAGAGAGCCACCCAACATTTAATCAATGCAAATCAGATTCTGGTCCAGGCCCCGGAGGTTTCGAACATCAACCAGAATCTGTTGCTAACCCATGTTAAAACCAATATGTTAGAACTAATATATGATGGGAAAGAGTCATAAAGGTGTTATAAGCCTATTGTCAGAATACAAACTAATGAGGACAAATCAGTGAATATGGCAGATTCATTGAAATCAATATCCTTGAGCCAGGAAGAAACGAAAGAAGATAAAGTTGAAGAAAGCAAATTGAAACTCGTGATCACAGTGAAAGGAGGAAGAACAGTTGTTGGTTCAAGTCAGGATAAACCTAAGTTAACGGTGGTAGGAGCTCCGGGTAAGCCTATCTTGACGGTGAAAGGAGCACTGGCAGCGCCTATTGTTCTCAAACCAGTAACCCAACCTCCGATAGTTGATACGAAAAAGGTTCCCTGGAACTATAAGGGGACTGTGATGACCTATCAGGGGAAGAAAGTAGTAAAAGATGTAAATGAGGTAGGGGGTATGACTTGGTCAGGAAGATCTTTCATGCCTAAAGGTTTGATAAAGCCCAAGCCAGGGGTGAGCAGGACTTCATCTCCCAAGAAGCCTATTACCAAAGAAGTAGCCAAAGAGTTTTTGAGAAAGATGAAGCTGCCAGAGTACTCGATAATAGATCAGCTGAAGAAAACCCCTGCTCAAATTTCCCTCTTATCTTTGTTTCTGTATTCCAAGGAACATTGTGATATGATATTGAAGGTATTAAATGAAGCATATGTTCCTAGGGAGATTACAGTAAATCATCTTGAGAAAATGGTTGGAAAAATCTTCTAGTTCAATCGGATCAACTTCTCTGACGACAAATTGCCTGTTGAAGCTATGGGGCATAACCGGTGTCTTTACATTACAGTGAAATACAAAGATTTCTATGTCACTTATGTCATGATTGATGAAGGTTCAGGTGCAAATATCTGCCCTATTTCTACTTTGAAAAATTTAAATATTGATGTTGAGAGGATCAAGCTCAATAATGTATGTGTCAGGGCTTTCGATGGTGCAAAATCTAACTCCATTGGTAAAATAGAACTAATGTTGATTATAGGGCCTATTGAATTTGCCCTAAAGTTTCAAGTATTGAACATCGACTCCTCTTACGATCTGTTGTTAGGAATACCAGGGATCCATAAGGTTAAGGCGGTTGCATCTACATTGCACCATATGATCAAGTTTAAGCATGACAGGCAAGAAGTGGTTATTCATGGTGAAGGGGATTTGTCCACCTGCGAAGATTCTCCATTGTCCCTTATTGAAGCAAACAATGTAGAGGAGACATTTGTCTATCAAACTTTTGATACAGTGTCAGTGAATCGTATCATTGAAGGGCAGGTTATTCCAGGGCCACAATTCTCTCCCGCTTCTATCATGATGATAAATGAAATATTAAACAATGGATTCGAGCTAGGAAGGGGTTTAGGAGTGTCTCTTCATGGTACAGTTCATCTAATATGTTCGAGGGAGAACATGGGCACTTTTAGTCTGGGTTTTGAACCTATGGTTGAAGATCTGAGGAAATCCAAGGAAAGAAATAAAGAAAGAAATATGGTCACTCCCTCACCCAATGTTGCTACTCAGTAAATCATTTATCACGAGCGATGTCACGAAACCTATAGAATTCGAAGCTGAATTGGTTGATGACTTCCAGAAACTGCTAATTGATATTGATATAGTTGAAACAAGAGAGGGTACTAGTAAGGCAGACGTACTGTTCATAGGTCCTGAGGTCTAGCTCAATAATTGGGAAGTCACTCCTCTCCCCATCAGGAGAGAGTTTTGGTAGTTCATTTTGTTTTTCTTTCTATTTATCCGAGTTATTTTAGGGTTGTAATTCAAAATTTAGCTTGTTTACATTCTGTTGTCATTTGTTTTGAAACCCTTCTATCTTTTTCTTTTAATAAAATACAATGTCCCCTTATTTTGTGTCTAATATATTTTGTTTGTCTTTTTCTTTATACAGTTCTCTTTATGGTGATTCTAGTGACATGACATACATACAGAATTTTCATCCTGATCTTAAAATCCAAACTACTCAAGATATAATGAAGCAAGAAGGGCAATATGATGAAGAAGAGGCACTAGAAAAAATAAGCAAGGAGTTGGAACAGCTTGAAGACAAACCGAATCTAAATTTAAATGAAACTGAGCCAATTAATCTAGGGAATCAAGAAGATGTTAGGGAAACTAATACCAGTGTACATGCTTTTCCATGGCTAAAAGATGTAATAATTCAAGCATTAATTGATTACAATGATGTTTTTGCAAGGTCTTATGATGATATGCCTGGTCTAAGCACCGAATTAGTAGCCCATAAATTGCCAACTGATCCTACATTCCCCCTGTGAAACAGAAGTTGAGAAAGTTTAAAACTAATGTAAGTATCAAAATCAAAGAGGAAATCATGAAACAACTTGAAGCCAAAGTCATTTGAGTGGCTGTTTATCCTACGTGGTTATCCAATGTTGTTCTTATCCCAAAGAAAGATGGCAAAATTTAAGTATGTGTTGATTATCGTGATTTGAACAGAGCAAGTCCAAAAGATGATTTTCCACTGCCCAATATCCATATTTTATTGGACAACTGTGCTAAACATGAGGTTGCCTTTTTTTGTGGATTGTTATGCCAGATATCACCAGATCATTATGGAAGATGAAGACGCGGAGAAGATGTCTTTTATCATACCATGGGGGACCTATTGTTATCGAGTGATGCCGTTTGATTTGAAGAATTCTGGAGCAACATACATGAGAGTTATGACCACTATGTTTCATGATATGATGCATAAGGAAATTGAGGTCTATGTAGATGATGTGATTATTAAGTCAAAAAGTCAGGCTGACCATGTTAAAGATTTAAGAAAGTTCTTTGAAAGGCTTCGCAGGTATAATCTCAAGCTCAACCCGGCAAAATATGTATTTGGAGTTTTGTCTAGAAAGCTCTTGGGGTTTTTAGTTAGCCATCAGGGAATTGAATTGGATCCCTCGAAAATCAAAGCCATTCAGGATTTGCCCCCTCCCAAGAGTAAGATGGAGGTGATGAGTTTTCTTGGTAGACTGAACTACATCAGCAGTTTTATTGCTCAACTCACAACCACTTTCGAGCCCATATTCAAGTTGCTAAAAAATAGTGTTGTGGGAGAATGGACTGAAGAATGTTAGGAAGCATTCGACAGAATTAAAAGATATTTATCAAATCTGCCTATGCTGGTACCACCAGAGCCTGGTAGGCCTTTGATCTTATATTTATCAGTCATGGATAATTCTTTCAGTTGTGTCCTGGATCAACATGATGTCATGGGCAAAAAAAAGCAGTCTATTTATTATCTTAGCAAGAAGTTCACCGCATATGAGGAAGGTATACTCTTCTTGAAAGGACGTGTTGTGCCCTAACTTGGGTAGCACAGAAGTTGAAACATTATCTCTCGTCCTACACTACTTATCTCATCTTTTGCATGGATCCTTTAAAGTATATCTTTCAGAAGCCTATACCGATAGGTCGATTGGCAAAGTGGTAAATATTGCTTACCGAGTTCGACATTATGTATGTGACTTGAACCGCCATGAAAGATCAAGCCTTAGCAGACCGTCTTGCTGAGAATCCCATTGATAAATAGTATGAACCATTAAAGACATATTTTCCTAATGAAGAGGTGTTTTGTGTAGATGAAGTCATTATAGATGTTGATCCAGGTTAGAAGTTGTTCTTCGATGGAGTTGTCAACATAAAAGGAGTCGAAATAGGTGCAGTTCTTATCTCTGAATTGGGGCAACATTTCTCGGTAACAGCGCAACTTTGATTTTATTGTACCAATAACATGGCGGAATACAAAACGTGCATTCTTAGTTTGAGGTTAGCTGTTGATATGGGAGTCTGGGAACTATTAGTGTTGGGGGATTCATATTTGCTCGTCTGTCAAATTTAAGGCAATTGAGAGACGCGAGATTTGAACCTCATACCGTATCAACAATGCTTGCAGGAGCTATCTCAATGGTTTGTGTCAGTAAAATTTAGGCATATTCCAAGGATTCATAATGAGATTGTTGATGCTTTAGCAACTCTGTCTTTAATGCTCCAACATCCTGGTAAAGCCTACATCGATCCAGTGCAAATACAAAATCGTGATCAACATGCTTACTGTAATGCGGTTGAAGAAGAGCTCAATGGAGAACCTTGGTTCTTTGATATCAAGTAATACATTCAGTCAGAAGAATACCCAACACATGCCACCAGCGATCAAAAGAGGACTATTAGGCATTTTGCTAGTGGATTTTTTTTAAGTGGGGGAATCTTATATAAGAGAACCCCGGATCTGGGACTTTTGAGGTAGATGCAAAAGAAGCCTTGGCGATCATGGTTGAAATATACTCTGGAGTATGCGGGCCGCATATGAACGGTTATGTCTTGTCTAAGAAGATTCTTCGAGCAGGCTATTACTAGCTTACTATGGAGAGAGATTCTATTCAATTTTTTTAAAAGTGTAATCAATGTCAAGTACACAGTGATCTGATATATTCACCTCCTACTGAGTTGCATGCAATGTCTGCTCCATGGCCGTTTGTAGCTTGGGGAATGGACTGATTAGACCGATTGAGCCAAAAGTGTTAAATGGGCATAGATTCATTTTAGTGGCCATAGATTACTTCACAAAGTGGGTAGAAGCAGTAACTTTTAAGTCAGTAAAAAAGAAGGCAGTGGTAGATTTTGTTCATGCCAACACCATTTGTAGGTTTGGAATCTCAAAGATGATCATTACAGATAATGCCGCCAATCTAAATAGTCATTTGATGCAAGAAGTGTGCCAACAGTTTAAGATCGTACATCGAAATTCCACTCCATATCATCCAAAGGCAAATGCGTTGTGGAAGCCATCAATAAAAATATCAAGATAATACTGGGGAAAATGGTACAGGGTCTAGACAATGGCACGAGAAGTTACCATTTGCATTGCTAAGTTATCATACTACTATCCGCACTTCAACAGAGAAAACTTCATGTTTGTTGGTGTATGGGACAAAAGTAGTCATTCCCACAGAAGCTGAAATTCCCTCTCTTTGAGTTATTGTGGAAGCAGAGATTGATGATGAGTGGGTTAAAACCCTATTGGAATAGTTGATCTTAATTGATGAAAAAAGATTGACGTCGGTATGTCATGGCCAATTATATCAGAAGAGAATGGCTCAAGCGTATAACAAAAAGGTACGACCCAAAAATTTAGAAGGTGGTCAGTTGGTGTTGAAGCATATCCTTCCTCATCAGGTTGAAGCAAAAGGCAAGTTCTCTCTAAATTGTCAAAGTCCCTTTATTGTGAAAAAAGTGTTGCCCAATGGAGCCTTATATTTGACAAATATTGAAGGCAAAATAGCAGAAATGGCTATTAATGCTGATGCGGTCAAAAGATATAATGTATGATATTTTATCCTTTGTTGATTCTATTGCATGTTTAGTACTTGCATTTTTGAAGATTGATATGATGAAGGCATTTCATTCTACTATTCAAACATTATGTCATCCTTTGTTTACCCCATTTGAGCTTAGTTCTATTTTTCTTTCATATCCCTCTTTTGGAATCAAAACAGAGTAAAAAGTAAAATGTTAAGAAAAGAAGAATAAAAGAAAAGCAAAAAATAATAATAATAAAATAAAATAAAAAGAGAAGAGAAAATTGGATCAAAATAAAGAACAAGCTAATGGAACTACGTGCGGCCTGATTCTCCTCTCTTGGAAGTGAGATACGTAGGCTTCCCTATTCAGGGCTTGGTCCAACCAAATAAACATTTTAGAGTCACCCAGTCAACAAAAACTGGGGCATGAATTAATGTTTGTTTGAGTCGATTCTAAAGGCATAACTCCTACCCCCACTTCAAGTGTCGTTTGAGCCTCTTGCCATCCTTTTCTAACCTTATCCAAAAGTCAAGTTACAACCAAATAAAGTACTTTAAATCAATTTTTGATAATGGTAAGGCTAAGCATGCAATGGATATGATGATACATTGTGGGGTACTACTTGTCTTCCTCAGCACAAGAAATTGGGAAAGAAATAAAAAATGAGAGAGTCTTATTAGTGAAACCCCTCGCGGGCACCATAAGGAGATGGTGAGTTGAAATAAATAAAAATGAGAGAGTCTTACTGGTGAAAACCCTCACGGGAACCATAAGGCGATGGGGAGTTGAGAGAAATAAAAATGAGAGAGTCTTCTTGGTGAAAACCCACATAGGCATCATAAGGCGATGGCGAGTTTGAGAGAAAAGTGAAAAGGAAAAAGATTTATTGGTGAAAGTATTTTAAGATGGCATCGATTGAATAAGATATATGAGTCCAGTGGGTTTGAAGAAGCGGCTCAGTGTCAAAGGCACGAACTTAACAATAGATGGGAAGTTTGGATAGGAAGATCAGACAACTTAATCCAAAATACATATCATAGTCATTGGAGTTAGTTGACATATTCAGATAAGTTTTTGTTTCTTTTTTTGAATAAGGGACATTGCCCTTTTATTTCGTTTAAATGTTCATATTTTTGTCTCTTTTATGTCATTTATCAAAATAAAATTCACCATTATTTCTTTACACTTTAAGTCAAGTTCGTGTCGAAACGTGCGAGAAAGGATTTCAAAAATTACTACCAGTATTTCCAATTGTATGAGGAAAAGCCAAGGACCAGCACATGAAAGAAATAGGATCGTAATTCAAAAGTAAGCAAAGAAATTCTGTCAACCAATAGGCTGCTGGATTCGTTAGAGTATTCAGATTTGAAAAGGGTGTATCTCAGAGGCATGGTAAAATGGAAATTCATTATTTGAGTTAGAACTCATTTTCCTCAATCTGGATCTGGTTCAATGACGTGACAAGATAGGGGCAAGTTTCATCGATCTAAAACGAAGGTGAAAGGAGCAACGGTTGGAGCAGATACCTAGGAAGCCTAGTGCTGCAAGCCACCACTAAGTTTTTAATTGAGAAATTTTCTTTGTTGAAATGGGGGAAAATTCACTTCACTTAATTCAGTTACCATTGTAAAAATACGTCCATGGGGATTTCACTTTATATTCAGGACCTTCCTGAAAAATGCGATTTTACTTTATGTTCAGGACCCTCCTGGAAAATGAGATTTTACTTTCTGTTCAGGACCCTCCTGAAAAATAGGACTTTACTTCTATTCAGGATCCTCCTAAAAAATGGGACTTTACTTTCTGTTCAGGACCCTCCTGAAAAATGGGATTTTACTTTCTATTCAAGACCCTCCTGAAAAATGGGATTTCACTTTCTATTCAGGACCCTCCTGAAAAATGGAACTTTACTTTATGATCAGGACCCTCCTGAAAAATGAAATTTTACTTTCTGTTCAAGACCCTCCTGAAAAATGAGATTTTACTTTCGATTCAGGACCCTCCTGAAAAATGGGACTTTAATTTATGATCAGGACCCTCCTGAAAAATAGGACTTTACTTTCTATTCAGGACCCTCCTGAAAAATGAGACTTTACTTTATGATCAGGACCTTCTGAAAAATAGGATTTTACTTTTTGTTCTGGACCCTCCTGAAAAATGAAATTTTACTTCTTGTTCAGGACCCTCCTGAAAAATGGGATTTTACTTTCTATTAGGACCCTCCTGAAAAATGGGATTTTACTTTTTGTTCAGCACCCTCCTGAAAAATTAGAATTTACTTTCTGCTCAGAACCCCCCTGAAAATGGGATTTTACTTTCTGTTTAAGACCCTTCTGAAAAATGGAATTTTACTTCTGTTCAGGACCCTCCTAAAAAATGAGATTTTACTTTCTGTTCAGGACCCTCCTGGAAAATGGGATTTTACTTCTGTTCAGGGCCCCCCTGAAAATAAGATTTTACTTTATGTTCAGGACCCTCTTAGAAAATGGGACATTACTTTTAACAAAAATAAATGAATGAAATCTTTCTTTATCATAATCTTCGTTTGGGATAATTTTTATTTTAGCTTTGATTTTGGTTTCAGGAGCCCGCCTGAAGAATAGGGTGATAAAATTAAAAGTCAGGAGCCCACCTGAAGAACAGGGTGATAAAATTGAAAGTCAGGAGCCCGCCTGAAGAATAGGGTGATGAAACTGAAGGTCAGGAGTCCGCCTGAAGAACAGGGTGATGAAATCAAAAGTTGATGAAATTGAAAATTAGGATCCCGCCTGAAGAGCAGGGTAAATAAGTGAAAGTCAACAGATTAAAAAATAGCAAGTCAGGAGCCCACCTGGAGAACAGGGTGAAGAAACTGAAAGTCGTCAACAAGTTGAAGAAATTGCAAGTCAGGAGCCCGCCTGAAGAATAGGGTGATGAAGTAGAGAGTCAAGATTCAAGGAAAGTTGCATAGATAGGAATTTTGTTATTTCATTTATGTTTTAACTTGTAATTTTCATTTTTGATGTAATAATAGAGCCGCGGACCGAAACCTCGACAGGACCTCACTCGACTCGCCAACTCGGTATAGTCCATTTCCTTCCAATCCTTTGAGATATCTGTCACTCGATTCCCTCATAACTTGGGTAGATAGGTTGTTCGTAAGATGCGGTTGTCCTTCTTTCTTCTATTTCTCTCTTGGAATAATGATCGGGACAAAGTTCTTTCTCGTTGTCTACTTCTTTGAATGAAAACACTTGGTGTTCACATTCAAAGGGGAGCATGATGTAGACACGTAATTTTATCCCGTCGTTAATATTTTTTTAATTTCTGATATCACACAATTTAACCCTACTTTTTATAATTTTTCCCCAAGAAAATAAATAACCACCTCACCTTTACTTATCTAAGCATTTATTTTTTGTCTTGTTTTTATCCAAATAATAAGCCATAACAATTTTATCTCATCCTAATATTCTAACAACCCACCCAACTAAAAATTGATAACACATCCTAACCTCTACCCCTCCTGCCCCCACCTCACGTGACCCCTCCCTCCTCTTTTGTTTATCTTGTCATCAAAGAAAGGACACTAGGAAACTTTTAGGAAACTTCATATACTCATGTATTTATAACAATATACATATACAAGCAAGGGGGCCCATATATTTTTCTTTATTTTTTTTCATTTTAAAAGACAACAAAAAGGGGAGGGGGTTCACGAAAAAGGACAATTTGAGGGGATTGGATTGGAGAGAATATACACATACAAAATTCACAAAAACTACAGTCCTAATACACAATTTCACACAACCGATATATATACGCACTAATACATACATAAGGGGGGCATGATTAGAGGGAGAACTCCATTTTTTTCTTCTGATTTTCTGGACAGGTATAGAAACAGAGCAACAAAAAAAGGAACCATCAACCTGATCTATTCTTCTTCCTTTTGGATCCATGAATAGACATGCCAATATACACACAGAGCTGACCATAAATGCACCCACACACAGCCACCAGAAATAGTCACTCACCCACCTACGTCGGAGGGAAGAAAGTGAAAAAGATTGAGTTACGGGGAGAGAGTAACATTTAGAGAGATTGGGCGTGAGAGAGACAAGACAAAGAGAGCCATGATTGAGAAATAAACGGAAGATCGGTGACCCAACACCCTTCCACCATTGCTACTTACACTACGCGTGTGGCCAGAGTTGTTGTCGGATTTGGCAGCGGCAGTAAGCCCACAGTCGGTCGGGTTTGACCTCATTTTCATTGTTCGAGTTTGATTATTCAACTTAGGGATTCAATTTGGTGTTTCTCTATATCGAGTTGAGTTGGGTTCTTGTCGAGGTTCGAATCAAGGTTTTTTGGGACGCGATTCTATCTCCGATATATTAAAATCGACACTTGAGGTTCAATTCTTTGACTCTCTTTATTCGTTTTGTTTTGATTTGGTGCATTAATGTTATGATTATTTGTTGTTGGCTTTGATTAAATGATCTTTGTTGATGTTCGATATTATTTATCCATGAATAATTAATCATGGTGTGAATTTGATGTTAGCATGAGTTTGGTTAAGTGCTTTGTATAAAATTGACATATAAAAGGGGATTTGGGAATAAAATGGTATGAGAATTGAAACTTGGTAAGGTTTGGCTAGTTTGATTCATTGGTTGTTTAACTTGAAATGAACATTAATTGAACGTAGTGGTATCATGATACGTCGATTGGTTTAGGCAAACATAGATTGGGTAGGCAAAGTTTAGAATTTGTGGCTTTGGTTGAATGTTGGAAATTTTGTGGAATGTTTGAAATTTTGTTGAATAGTTTAATTTTCCCGCACTCAAATGTATTCATTTGATCGGGAAATGACTCGAGGGATTTGTATTGATTTGTTCGGGGAATGCCCCAAAGTATCTTGTAATTGGAGGATGTTCGTGATGAAGGCCCGAGGCATCGGGTAGTGCATAGTTTAGGATTAGTTTAGAATAGAACAGGTATTACATTTCCGTACATTTTTATTTTTGGACTATATAATTGGACTGACACTAAATTTTGGATTTGTTTTTGATTGATTGTTTTTATGTGGTTTTTTATGGTTTATACATTTGTTATGTCAAATTAGCCGAGACACTCCGTCAAGCGACCATGGTCGAACCACGGGATTAAGGGATGCCTAACACCTTTTCCTCGATCAACAGAATTTCTTAGTCGGAATCTCTATTCGCGGATCAGTTATAGAGTCAAAAAATTATTTTGAAAAGGATTTTCCAAAGGTGACTTAGCACACCGGATTATGTCAAGTGGCTACTCTGAGTTTTGAATAGAAAAGATCCTTTTTGAAATAAATTTTCATCTTTTGTCACTTTGATAATAAAAATCCTTTCAAACTTAAAAATAAATTCTTTTTGGGAGTGAATAAAAGGGATGTGACACATATAACACTCTACCAAATTTGGATGTCCCTATAGTACATGGGATCGTGAATGCATCGATATCACTCTTTTTCTAGGCCAGAGACTTAGAAGTGATTGCACTGCAATGGTTCAATCCACCAACGTATTCAAAACTAATTGCTCACTTCTTTGTCATCAATTCTTTCATAAACATGGCATACCCAGGCATTTACTCCAATGCCTCAAGGAGAGAAATGTTCAAACTCAGATCTTTCAATATCTCAATGAATCTTTTAAACTTACCTTTCTTTTTCTTCTACTACAGTTGCAGAATTTGATTCACTACAGACTCATCGACCTTTTCCTTACCTATATCCTCACCAACACTAGCATCGATACTTATCTCCTTGCCTGACTCCACAATAGATGTCTCATCAACCACATTACTATCATTTTTTGGCATCTCATTGGTAGGCAATAGGGTATCAACATTAGGTAAACCACTTCGAGTGGTGATAGTAAGACATTGACCATAATTCTTTGGATTTTAAACTATGTTACTTAGAATGGTACCTGGTTGTCTTTGATTCGAAGTAGCCGACATCTGTCTGAACTGATGCTCGAACTGTTTGATAGCAATTTCATGAGAAAACCTTTTGGGTCAAACATGAAATATCAGCCTTGATCTTCTAAAGGATAGCCTCCTGACTTTTTTTCCCCTTTACCAGTTAGGTCAACATCGCCTTCATTCTCGATTGGTATCACAACTGCTCGATGGAATATACCTATCTCCCTTCTCCATATAGTTATCTCTCTTCCTCCAGTCACTATCATGGTTCCTACTGTGATCTCTGTGTCTATCACCATAATAGTTCTGACCTTGGTTTCCTTTACCTTTCGCTCAAAAACCTACCGATTCTTAATTAAAATACTTAGTCTCCTCCTCTAAGTTTGACTAATAAACTCTAGAGGATAAACCCTGTGCACCTACTGCATTTACCTTCTTGGAGTTCACTATTGTAAATTGCTTAGAAACCAACCCAATATCAGTCTTTAACTGCACAATCTCTTGCACCATAATGTGTTATAGAAATATAGCACTTACGATGCTTAAACTTGAAAACTATGAATGTACTTAAGGATATTTTATTAGATTTGATATATTTTTGGAGTGTTTTGTAGGAAATTAAGGTTTGGATGCTACATTAAAGAAAAGGATGAAAAGTGAGGTTTTTGGCCACTTACTTGGTCATTTTCGGGCATTTCTGGCACTTACTGGATGTATGTGACCAAAGCATGTGTTGAAACTTGAAGTTCAGAAGCTTGATTGCAAGAATTGGAAGGCCTGGCACTTACCTAAGTCTACAAATGGACCACATGTAGCACTTCTGGTTCGTATGTGACTAAGGTAAGTGCCGGAATTGAATATCCAGAGAGTAGACAGTGCTTCACTAATTTGGACATAACTTTTCACCCCAATATCGGATTAAGGCAAAATTAGTATAGTTGGAAAGATAATTCAATTATATATCTTATGGTGAGTAATTTGTCACTTACCTATGCCTACATACAGACCTTATGTACCATATGTGGTTAAGGTAAGTGCCAGAAGTCCAAAATCCAGAGAGCAGAAGCTATAGGAACTTTTTCTGGCACTTGTAGGTGTCTACATACGCCCAGACTCAGGCCGCATGTGGCAAATACTCACAAGTCTAGGTGCATATGTACAAAGTTAATTATCCACTAACCTCAACTTTTTCGGATCATTTTGAAATCATTTCCTAGGGTTTCCATGTATCCCAAATACACTCCTATGATGTTTTTAAGTCTTATTATGTACGTTTGGTTAAGTTTTACTATTTTTGTTAGGATTAAATTTCTAGGGTTTCTTTTAATCTATAAATATCCTTTAGGTTTTGTATTCAAAATATTGATACATATTGACTCATTCATATATATTCAGGGGTAGGCTCTTGGGGGCTATCCTATACTTTCATTGTTCTTGGTTCATTTTTGGTTTGTTATTCAATTCAAGATTTTGAAATTTCATCTTTCATCATTTTGAGATTAATTTTTTTAATTTTTTATGTGGATTCCATGATTGATCTCATGACTAAGAGCGGCCAATTCCCTTAGCTAGGGTTATGGAAACCCTAGCGGATTAATGAAGTAGAGAAAGTGTCAAGTCATTCTAGATAATGATTCTTGCATGTATTGGGTTTTCTTCTCTTTGATTGCTTTCTTAATAGGTGTACACGCTAGGATCCTGCCTAGATTATTGCTACTTACTCCAAAACAGAAGTAGTGACTAAGAAAAGAGAATCACAATAGTAATTTAAAGTTTAATTGTTGATCCATGCTAATAGGTTTTATATAAGTAAGATGGTTAACTATCATCTAATAACTAGAGACTTAAAAGGTAATAGTTAACTGGGGTCCAGGTTAAGGGTTAGTAAGGTGACATCCTGAGACTCAAAAGGTAGAGGGTGAGATTCGCCAATGAGTCCAAAAGACCATTGGTGGTACATAACTTATCACATTTTGCATGCAAGACATTGAAATAGTTCGACAGTGCATGATAAGACTACTGAGTTGAGAAACCAGGGGGAACACAAGACTAGTGTTCGTATTATAGTATTTACAACCATAAGCAACCAAGCCTTGTTACTATTAGCTAGTTACTACAAATCCCTCCTTTTTACTTTTTTGCACTGCCAGGTGATTTCAATAAGTTCGAGATAGATTTTTGACCTATTTCCTGTGGGATCGACCCCAACCTAGTTGGGTTACTATATTTTGATAGAGATCGCTTTATCCTTCTAACGAGGGGTGTTTTGGGTGTTATCATACTATAAAATCATCCATTGTTCTCTGGTCGCCAGAAGACCCAACGGTGTAAGTAGCAGCACCCCTCTCAACATCCTAAGTATTCCACCCTCGGTTAGTGAGAGAAATCTGGTCTAGAACCTCAGAAGTTGTTTCCCAACGTAATCTCATAAACGATCCTCCAGTGATTGTATCTTCTATAGATGGGGAACTAATGTTCAGTGCTTTATAGAATATTTCTAGTAAGCTCATCCCTGAAATACGAAGATTGGGCAAAATGCTCAGCTTCTTCTTAAATCGGAACCAAGCCTCATATATCAACTCAGAATAAAGCTTTCTGAAATTATATATCTCATCTTTAAGCTACAACATCCGGGTTGGAGGAAAGAAATGGTTTAAGAATTTTTTGCGCAACTCATTCCAAGCGGTAATAGATCCTCTCAGAAGTTCCCCCTACCACAAAGAAGCTTCTCCAATCAACAAAAAGGGGAACAACCTCAATTTCAGTGTCTCTCTGTCTACCCCAGAATAGTATAAAAAGTGCAGATCCCAATAAAAATAGCAAGATGCTTATTTGCATTGTTTGTAGTCGGGCCTAAAAATACACCTTTCAAATTTCACATTGGGGGCAGTGCAGGAGGAATGATAGCCCTGTTTCAGTCGGCTCAACATATTTCATATACTCCTCCTCATCATACAGCTGGAAATACAAGAATATTAGGATCACTTGAGCCTGACCACCTCGAACTCTGTATCAATTATCGTTGAGTGATATTCAATTATCAATTACCAGTATTATCCTGGATAACTCTACCTGCTGAGCTAACCGAGCCTCTTTGTCCCTTCTCTGGTTAGCAGCATCTGCAAACAACTGTTCTATCTATCTATCAATAATGTTCTGTGGATCACCTGGAGCAAGGGGGTTATAACGTTAAGATCATTTCAAACCCCTTCAAGATGACCTGCACGTACTGGTTCAGTCATTATACAATTTGGCTATAGCAATCTCTCTGGGTTAGGATTCAGTGGGATTAAGGGATTGCCTTAACTCCTGGTGTTAGGCATACACCGGCGTATAAGCAACTAAGAACAAAAAAATAAAGACCCAAAAACTCCAATAAACTTCAATCAATACTCACACCGTCTTCTCTGGTGACACCAAAATTTTGATTAAGCTATCAAGCAAAGTAACCCAACTAGATTGGGGTCAAACCCACAAGGAAGACACGGATTTAGATCTCTAGTTTGTTGAACTCAACGAGCAAAATTGAAATTAAATGGGGGATTTTATCATTTTAATCTCAAACAAGTAGCAAATATCAACTTTGGTTATAATCTATCGGTGATGAACACTAGGATTGTGTTCCCCCTATATTTCAACTCGGTAGGCTTATTGTGCTTTATTGAACTAGACTAGTACCTTACATGTAAAATCTAATAAGTTATGTACCATTAATTTCCTTGTGGACTCATTAACGGATCTCATCTTTTACCATTTGGGTATCAGGATGTCGTATTACCAACCCTAATCCTAACTCCTAGTTAACTATTATCTTTTGAGTCTCAAGTTATTAGATGACAGATAACCATCTTACATAGATGATACTGATTAGCCTAAATTGATATTTAATCTTTAAATTACTATTGTAATTATCTTTTTCTAGTCACTACTCCTCTTGTAGAGTAAGTAGTGATATTCAAGGCGACATCTTAATATTTGCAAATGCTAAGAAATCTATCAACCCGAAGATAATACAATACATGCAAAGATGTTGGTTCAGAACAATTTAGCACTTCATCTACTTTGTCAATATACCAGGGTTCCCACAACCCTAGCTAAGGGTTTTAGCCGCTCATGCTTGTAAAACGATCAACAAAATTCATAATGAAAAGCATTAAATGATGTCACAATGATCAACAAGTAAAAACCAAAGTCATCAACTGAATTATAAATCAAAATCAAGAACAAAGTAATCCTAACCTCGAAATTTGAATCTTGCAATCGAATGTATGTTTATAAGTGTTACGAGTGCATAGACTAACTATAAAATGTCAAAAAGGTATTTATAGGATACAAAACAATCCTAAAAATCAAAATACGAATGAACAAGGAAAATCGAGGTCGAAGGCCACCTATGATCTGTATGTAGTGACAGACCTCTTGTACAGCTCCTGAAGCTCTCTGGACTGAACCCTCTGGTACTTACTAAGGCCACCTACGGACCGTATGTACTACATACGAACTGTATGTGGTCCTTAGTAAGTGACAGAGTCTTCGTTTTCCTACTTCTGAGCCTCTAGACTTCAAGTTTTGACACCTACTTAGGTCACCTACGCCCAGTAAGTGGCACAAACGCCTAGAATTTTCTTGGTAGGTAGCCAAAATCTTTAATTTTCATCTTTTTCTTAAATTTACCATCCAAAACCTAATTTCTTGTAAAACATACCCAAAACAGATCGTATCTCACAAAACAACCTAAGAACTTGCATGTTTTCATAGTTAAGCGTTGAAAGTGCTATAAATTCAAAGCACATCAATAGTACTAATACATTGTAGATTATCTTAAGTTCACTTAGAACGGTGATTATTCATGTCTTGTTGCTTGTGTTGATCACAATATGGATTGTTATAAGCATAGTTAGATAACAATAGTTCATTTTCTCTCCTTTCTTCTCCTATTGTGATGCAAATATATTTTCCTTGTTTTAATCTTCATAGTGGGAATTATCTATTTCTATAGGTATAGATTTTCCTGGTTTGAATTGGTAGTTCATATAAAATTAGGGGTGGGGGAGGGGGTTTGGTAAACACATCGCCAAACCTCTAACTTTTACTCTGACCTCTAAAATGGATGGTGCTCATTTTAAACACATAACTAGTCTCCAACTATATCATTTTGACCCCTTTCTCCCAATTGGCACTTCGCATGAAGCTCAGTCTTCAAAGGGGCATTGAAGGACCCTTTTTGTTAATGTAGCGTCCTGGTTGGCCCGCCAACTATAATATTGACCTATACCCACCTATATTTATCTTCTTCCTCATTCCCAATTCTCTAAATGCCCTGATTTTCTAAATTCTCCAAAGATCAATTTTTTTTATTCTCTTCTTCTTCAGCTATTTTTTTTCTATAATTCTTTAGAAATATATTAGTATACTATAACTAATGTAGAAAGGAAAAATGAAAAATGAAAATTCTGACAAATTGACTAAACGAAAAATGAAGGAAAAAGTTTTGTAGCATACGTAGTTAACTAACACGTAAATACTCTCACTTTGATTTATTACACTTTGGTATCCATTTGTTCCAACGAAATTGGTGGAGAAGGTGATGTTAGAGTTGAAAAATATACAACGAAGAAAATGATGCAAAAATAAAAAATCAATTAAAGAATAAATTTGAATTGTCATCCAACCTCCATTAAAGGGGTTCTTGAGAAAATGGTGGAAGCTTATGCCACATTTCAATGGAGAAGGGATCGAAGATGATCCCTGAAATGGAAAATGTGGGGTTGTTTTCAGAAAAAAAAAAAGGGTATGTTAGAAAAGAAAATCTAAGGGAGGGGGGAGGGGGTGTTAAAAGATTTTTAAAATGTCATATGTAATTATTTAATTTGTTGTCTGTCACATCACTGGAGAGTATCACAGTATACACTCTCCTTATTTGTTTTGCTCATTATTAAAAAGGTGTCAAAATGACACAGTTGGAGGCTGATTTACGTATTTAAATGAACAATATCCACTTGAGATGCCAAAGTGAAAGTTCATGTCAAGTTTAGGGGCATGGCAATGTGTTTGATCAATGGGGGACTCTGTCTCTCTTCATTTTCCTAAGTTGAATTAGCTAAGTATAACTAATGCTTCCATTAGCTATACTCTATTATGTATGAGGTGTGTATTACTAATACCTCAAAATCCATGGTATTAGCAATGCAATGCATGCATTAACATGGTTAAAGACACTACTATTCCTCAAAAAAATTTCCGCATCCTTTACAACATATATATGGATATGGAGGGTATTTCTGTAAAAAAAAAAAATTCAAAATTATGTAAACCATATTATTTTTAATACATCAAACTAAACACTGCATAAGAAAAATACAAGCATAACAAATGCAAATATAGCTAATACAAGCATTACTAATACACCATATTTTACATTATTCTTATACACTCTACCAAACGACTCCTAAGTGTTTCCTTCCCTATATACATGATGAATTATGAGAAAATTTGGATATCAAGCCTCCTTCGAGTTTCCAATTAACTTGGTCTACTGAGAAAATCTGACTATTAAGCATCTTCAAGTTTTCAATTAGTAAAATGACTTATTTCTATTTTTTTATCTGTCGGATTGATGATCGATCTGTCCATATATATATGTCGGATTGATAATCGATCTGTCCATATATACGTCGGATCGACAACCGATTTGTCGGATCGATAATCGATCTGTCTATATATCGATCTGATAGATAATAGATCTATCTCAAAAATGGGTCATTTCCTTTAAAAAAAAAAAAAAAGACTTGTAGTCTATTTAATTAAAAAGAAAACTTAAAAAGGCCATTTAGTAAAAGATCCCGTGATTTCGCAAATAATATACTATCTCTGGCCAGCTGAGAGGAACGTGTTGAAGTGCAAGGTATGTATTCTTCACCAATCTCCACACGTTGGTGTTCACTTTGAACACCAGGCTTTTGTATGGCATCTTTCTTCCATTTCTGAGGGAGTTTCTCCTCTTCCATGGATGTCATAAAATTACGGGTAGATGTATCCTTTAAAATTAACAACCAACCTCCACAACTTTGCATATATATAGATGGTTAGAAAAAGGTGAAAAATAGTCTCCTAATTTGGAATTTAACAACACCAACGTTGAGACGCTAGATCATCCCCATAGACTGATAACATCATCAATTGAAATTGTAGATCTCAGTGCCCTCCAAAGGAAAAGACCACCTTCTTAATCCATATAAATTTAAGATCTATTCCTTCTCTTCTTGTTGTCTTGCATATCCGTACCATTTTCTTGAACTTCCCATTTTCTTGTTGTCTTGCGTATCCGTACAATTTGATCCTCCACAACAGTGCATACAGATTCTGAGGTAATCATTAACATATTCTCAACATGATCAGGTGTTCTGAATTTGATCTTAAAACCATGGTCTGACTAACTGGCTACTTGAAAAATGAAAATCATGTAAAACACAGGTATCGAGTGTTCATAACCCACATACTCCTCTGGTGTACAGTCCCTTAATTCCTGAATATTCTGCCTTCAGTATTAGCAAAACCTCTGACCCCGATCTTCCCCTACTTCTACTTCTGGAAGAACATTCAAGGGAGTATAACGGAGCAGATAAAGGATCAAATTGCGTCAACAATTTGCAAAGAGGTTATCAAAGGCAGAACTACCAAGGCTCAAGTTATTAAAATCAACTAAGACCTTAGATGTTTTGTATAAACATCTATATAGGTACTTTAATCCCTCTTCAGATCGTAAAATGTTATATTGTAACTTATGTTGGGTTATTGATGTTGTATAGGTACTTTGGCCAGAAGGCAAGGCATTTGCGGCCGTTTCACTGAAGGGTTGAATGAAGATAGCAAGACGGCTGAAAGATACAGAGAAGTAGGTGTGCCACCCCTTGCGAAGGTTAGTTTCCCTGCCATTTTAGTCCACTCTTTTACACATAAGAGATGAGAAGTAGGAACATATCAAATCCAAGCTGAAGTCAATTGCATGAACATAGTCCGGAGTTCAGAAGCATTACATCTCATTATATGGCTTAACAAATTACAGTACAAAAGCTTTCTACTCAATCCTATAACACGCCCTGCCTACTATATTATAAAGAAAAAATACTTCTTTTTTGTCTTTTGGGTAAACCTTCAGAATGAATTAAATAACTACAATGACCTAGAGTTGATTTTATCAACAGAGACTGAAGCAGAAAGAGGTGAAAAAACAAAAGAAAAAAAAATACATCTGGTAGTACGTACATAAAGCACATTGCTATGATACAGAGGATATACAAATGGTGAGAGGTCGCTCCGCCCCTTTAAATGTCTCATACATAATCTTCAGTTAGTTCCACGGAGGAGATGAAGGTCTGTACATAAAATCCTGAGATGTTGATCCATAGTTTAGGTCAAGGTTACGGAGTTGCTCCATCAGCTGAGAGCGTCTTTCTTTGAAGAAGTCGAGACGCGTTGTTAATTCTACCAAAGTGGAAGATGCAGCTGAGGGATGTCGGTCATAATCCATCACCTGCTAAATTCATGGTCAAAGATCATCACTGTATGTCAGCTTCTAAATATCTATATATGCACAATCACCACGAGGAAGTCTAGGATATAAACTTAATGGGTTCAATCTCAAAAGCTCTTATAACATTAAATTCATTATATCTTTGAAACTATGGGTTCAAAATTTAATATTTGTTGAAAATGTTAGTGGTTTTTTCATCTTCATGTTCCTCGTAGAGAATTCTGGGTTCAGTGAAAAGCATCAAATAAAAGATGCATCAGCCTCTGCGTCATCTTACAGTCGATGCATTTGAAGATTGATCTTGCAATGTTGAAGTATCATGCTGCTAATCACAGTGATGGGAGAAACCAGGTAGTATCAACCTACTGGTATAACGAATCCTACCAACTTATGATGTAGCATTTCTACTTTACAGGGTCCATCAAGTATGCGAGATTTTGTTTTGGAGCCAATTGTGTGAACCTTGTTCATACACTGTTGAGAATGAGAAGCAGCAGAAGTTTTTAATTATGTTACCTCAATGGCCCTTGATGTAGACGGCCCACAGGGAGAATCAATGTTACCGAGTTCATCCAAGGATAAACTGGTTGACGCCTCAGTACTCTTGGAATCACTCAAGGTTGTATCAAGGAATAGCTTCCGAACAGGCTGCCTACTACTGGCCCCAGATGTCAGTACTTGCCCTTTGACATTCCTCATATCTGCACCCAGCGATTCCTGCATTTTTTCAGGAGTCTTAAACAAATATGCTAATTTACACGCAACAAATTGACGATGACTGTAGTGACTTACTAAACGTCATTTCAAGATGATATGCATCTAATCTTTTTATAATTAACTTCAATTGACAAGGGGACGAAAACTAATTTTCCCCTAATAGTTCAGCCCTAACAGCACAAGTTTTAATGCTTAAAAATCTTTAAAAATTCCTGCAAATTCTAAGGGTCACAAGATCATCTTAAAATAAGACTACTGAAAATGGTTTTAGATAATGAACTTCAACAGACTTGCAAATGAATCTTATAAAAAAAGAAGAAATGCATGCAAATAGATCTAACGAGCTATAAAACTATAACATGGAACGAACTTAGAAGTTAATCCAACAATCACAAAAGATAGTGATTTTTATCAGCTTATAGGTGATATGTAATGGGAAGAGAATTGGCATTCACATCTTCAGTTAAGTCAATAAAAGAGGTATGGATGCAATAGCAGTAAGACGTTACCTTTTCAAAAAAAAAGGATGCAACAGAAGTAAGGGTCATTACACCTTTGGATGATATGAAATATATATTTATGTAGAAATACTGAACTTCCATGGTCATCAAATCTGTTTTGGTTTTCATGAAATGCCATGGTTACTAATTACATGTTCTCAACCTATAGCACGGGTAGGACTACAGTAATGAAATTGTAAAACATAAGGGGCATCATTGGAATAGGAGGGTCAAATCTGATTTAGCTTAGCTGCGACAAGAGAGTTTGATTGCATCCATCCAGAGATCAAAACCCTCAAAGCTCCATCAGCAGATTCCATTCCCTGCACCTAACAGAAGATTTTTCCGGCAAGATCTACAGTACTCGCTGGGTACAATGAGATATTCTCACCACTTTTCCGATGAAGATCTTTGGTCCTCCGACTCTTATCGATCCAATATCTGAAGATTCTGATTACATGCTAGGGTTCCAAGCAACGTTCAAATAACTTCTTCTTTCGGCCATTTCTCAGTTTCTGGTAACCGTGAAGGCTAATTGTCTACTCTATAGGGATAGCCTGAAATTGCAACCTTTCACAAACTTACAGGCTACTTCAGTGATTTCTTATTCCAGCAGCATTTCCTGGTGAAACTGGATACTCCACTAGATTTTCCGGCAGCGGCTGTCATTTTCTAGCATCTCCCGATCTTTCGTGGTGAATTCTAACCATCTGTTTTGTGAGGACTTAAGAAATTTGGTTACAAAATAGGATCCAATACTTTGAATAGTCGATGGTTCTCCGCCGGATTATATTAAGTTCCTTCAAGACAAAGCACATAATTAAGTTCCTTCAAGACATCCTCGGGATAGCTGCCGTCATTCAGACAGCTAATTACGTGACTTATGTCTCCCAATCTTTTTCTCCTAATGTTGATTCAGGTGCATTTGATCACATTTCCGTCAATAATCTCTTTGCACTACTATTTACTCTCAATCTCTTCCAACAGCCACAATGGCCAAAAGGTCTCAAACCATGTAAACTGAAGTAGGTCAAGCTAGCCCTCTTCCTTCTTTAACTTTGAATTCAGTTCTTTATGTTCATGTTAGTCCTTTGAATCTCTTATCTATTTGTTATGTATCTCAAACAAAAATCCTGCTCTGTAAGTTTTTTTGTTTTTTTTTTTTGATAAGGTAACATTGATTCCAACAAAACCATATAGGTTATAGTTACAAGCTACATCTAGGCCTGGTTACCCAAAAAAAAAATTCTATAGGGACTCTAAAAACTGTCCCAGTGTCCCTGTATTTGCAATAAACACTCTGAAACACCAAAAATGCAAAAGCTGAATACAATTATGCTTTATCGTTCAGATGGATTTGCTTTTGTTTTCAAAACCTCGAGTTCCTCTCTTTCCAGATGGTCCACCATATGCATCCTGGAATCATTTTCCAGATCTTTTTTGGGGCTTTAGATCTTCCTCTCCTACTACAGCTAGTTAGCACATCTAGTGTATTGGTGGGCATTGCCAACTCAACCCAATCTTAGCTAGAAAGATGTCCCACAACTGAGAGGTCACCCTGCAATGCAAAAAAAGATGGCTATTTGCTTCTGCATAATCTCCACATAGAAGGCAAATAGGGCATAGGTATATTCCCCTTCTTTGCAGCCTGTCTTGTGCTAAACAAGCTCTCTTTACCACCAACCATACAAAGCATGCTACTTTGTGCGGACCTCACTGAATAAACTCATGTACTGTCTCCCGACCAACATAATCTATCGTGATCTAGTGACACTGCATTGAATCGGTTGAGACTATTGAAAACTAAGTTGCTCAAACTCTTCAAAAATGTCTACGGGTGTGTGTCGAATCATACAAAAATAGCGTATTTTTGACGGATCCGACATGGGTGCGACAACATTTTTGGAGGCCTGAGCAACTTAGATTGAAAAATGCAATGAATCCGTCCAGTTGCCAATCATGCAAATGTCTTCTTAAAGTGACGTTCCATCCTTGATTATTTCATACCTCACTAACTTTTGCCCTTTGTTGGTTTAGCGTGTAAGCTTAGGATACAACTGCGTTAAAGGGTCATTACCTAACCAATTATCTTCCCAAAAAGAGATTCTTTGCCCATTCTCTATCTTATAGTTGATGTTGATGTTGAAAATGTTCCACAAGTTTCTGATGGTCATCCAGACACTAACGCCATACACAGTGCTTACAACTTTGGTTTTCCAGGCATCCTCTTCTCCATATTTTTACTTAATCACTTTCTTCCATAGTGGTTGATCTTCATTTGTGTATCTTATGCGCCACTTTATAAGGAGGCTTTGGTTTTTCTTTCATAAGTTCCTTATGCCCAGCCCTTCTAGTTTCTTGCTTAGTATTAATATTTTCCATTTGAAAAGATGTATATCCTTCTTCTCTTTGTTGCCTTGCCATAAGAAGTTGCTTCTTGATGTGTCCAACCTTTTCTCAACCTGTGGCGGTATAGGAAAGAGTGTCATCATGTAGGTGGGGAGTGCATCAAGAACACTATTAATAAGTATAAGTCTGCCACCTAAAGATAGGTACTGACTCTTCCATCTAGTGAGCTTTTTCTCACATTTTCAAGCACTCCATTCCTGATGTCAATGGATCTACAATATGCCCCCAAGGTCATATCAAGGTATGTTGCTGGCAGTGTGCCTACTTCTCCTCCTAGGATATCCACACAAAGTTGAAAGTTTTGAGGTTTATTAACTGGAAACATGAGGTTCCTCCTTCGGTTTACTTGTAACCCAAGACCCCTTTGAAGATGGTCAAAATAGCTCTCAAAATCTTCATCCTCTGGATCACAAAGGATAACTACATCATTGCACAAATGGGTGATTTCCAGATTGTCCCCTTGTTTGTTATTGATTTTAAAACCTCCGAGCCAATTGTTCCTGTGAGTTATGAGCAACATGTCGTTTAGACCCTCCATGACAATCAGAAAAAGGAAAGGTGAAAGGGAATTACCTTACCGTATTCCCCTACTTGAAGTGAAAACGCCTTCAGGTGATGGTGCTAATACAAAATCGAATCCATTTCACCCATTTATTGCCAAAACCCATTCTCTTCAGCATGTTAAGCAGAAAGCTCCAGTTGATCAAAAGTTTTTTCTATGTCTAACTTACATACAATACCAGTTTTACCATGTTTCATTCTAGAGGCCAGACATTCATTAGCAGCAATCATTCATTAGCAGCAATCAGGGTAGCATCCATGATCTGCCTACCCTTGATAAAAGTCATCTGATGTAAGTCCACCAATTTGTCATTACTCTCTTCAACCTTTCTGTGAGTAACTTGGCTATGATTTTATATATACTACCTATCACAGGTATGTAATCTCACAACTCCTTTGCATCACTTCTTTTGGGGATCAATGCTATGTATCTGGCATTGAAGCTTTTTTCAAAGAACTCCTGATTGAGGAAATTGTGTATTGCCAACATGATATCTCCTTTGATTATAAACCAGCGGTAATGTAGAAACCCATATTAAAACCATCTGGCCCTGGAGGTTTGTCCATGGCACAAAGCTTTATACACTCAAATACCTCTTGTTCTTCAAAGGGTCTCTGTATCCAATCCTTTTCTTGATTGGATATCATAAGGTCTGCAATCTAGTTGTAGTCTCCAGTTCAATAACTTTGATGTGATAGTACGGGACGGATCATTGGTGGGATGGATCATTGGTGCAGAAGTAATTAACATAAATTTTATTACCTTATCCATCCTCAATCACTCAAACATTGTCCTCCTTCCACAACTTGTACTATTATTGATTCACTTAATTTATTACATAGCCTCTCTATCAAAAATAGTCTCTCTGCCTTATAGTTCACATTTCTACAGCTCCATATCATCGTCTATCATTACCCCACTATGCTCCATCACTTTTGACTTATCACTGTAGTCAGCGTCCAACATCAGGTCCAAATGATTCACGTCCTGCATTGAATCCTTCACCTACTGCAAACTCATATTCTAGTCCACCGATCACACTTCGAAAAGATATTCGAACTTATAATCCTAAGAAGTATTGTCGTCTATCATCTTTTTGTTTTTACCCCCAGGTCTACAGGTGAAGTGCTATCTCATCCTAGATGGCAACAAGCTATGATCGACGAAATGTCTGCTTTACATGCTACTAGTGGTACTTGGGAACTTGTCCCTGTACTTCCAGGTAAATCTATCGTAAGTTTTGTTGAGTCTATGTAGTCAAAGTTGGTTTGAATGGTCGAATGATGGACTTAACCTTATTGCTAAAGGCTATATTCAGATATTTGGCCCAATTACATTGATATTTTCCCTCCATGGCTAAAATAGCATTTTCCTGTCCTTTTCTATCCATGGTGATTGATTGTGATTGGCCTCTTTGTCCGTTAGACACTAAGAATGCTTTTGTGCATGGTGATTTTGAGGATGACATATATATAGAGCAACCACTTATTTTTGTTGCTAAGGGAGTTAGTGGTCTTGTATGATGGTTGCATCAATCCACGTATTGTTTGAAATAGTCTTTTCAGAGATGGTTGGGAAATTTTGCACAGTTATTCAGTAGTCAAGTATGACACACAGTGAGGCTGATCATTTGTACCCTATCGAAATATTGCTCCAAATCTGTGCATTCATTTGATAGTTATATTGATAATGTAGTCATCATGGGCAATTGTTTTTTTAAGAATGATCATGGCAATTATCATTATGGTATATTAAATTAAAGCAGCATTTCTTTCAGCACTTCCAGACAGAGGACCTAGGCAAGATTGAAGTTTTCCTAGACACAGAGGTCGCTCAGTCCAAATCAAGAATTTTTATTACAGCGTAAGTATGTCCTGAACATTCTTGAGGAGGCAAGTATGACATGTTGTAGACCTATTGACAACCCTATGGATAAAATGTTAAACTTCTATCATGATAAAGGGAGCCCAATAGTGAAAATGATAGGCTATTTGTTGACTGATCATAATGAGTCGACCTGACATTATCTTTCTTGTGAGTGTTGTTAGTTTATGGATTGCTAGTGTGATTGTCACTTGGATGCAATTGTCTGGTATTCTTTGATATACGAAATCAAACCAAGGCAAAGGAATGATTTTTAAGGATTGAGAACATGAGCTACTTGTTGGATATGCATACACTTATCTACATCTGGATATCGTGTTCTGACAGGAGGTAATTCAGACCAAGAAACAAATTGTGGTTGCTCGACCTAACGTAGAAGTAGAATACCGAGCAATGGATGTGGCATCTTGAGAACCAATTGTGATTAAATGGTTGCTCAGAGAATTGAAGTTTAAGGAAATCAGTCAAATGAAACTTGTGCGGGAAAGCCAGCCTGCTCTTTAGATGTGTGTCATGAGAGAACAAGGCACATTGAGATCGACCATCACCTCATCAAAGAAAAGATATTCTTGGGAGATATTGTTACGAAATTCATGAAGTCAAATGATCAGCTGGCAGCTATCTTTGCCAAGTCTCTGGCTGGTTCTTTATCAGTTGTATTTGTAACAAGCTCGGTACATATGATTCATATGCACCAGCTTGAGGGGGAAGCGCTAGAATCTAGACATTCTACACTATTCTAGGTCTCTTTTTTTTTTAATCAAGTAAAAGATTTCATTGATAATAACAAGGCCATCTCGGCCATACAGGCCATACACAAGGGGTATACTAAAAAAGATGACACCTACAAAATATGGTTCTCTCCAAAAGACACCCAATTCTCTATACAGACAGAAGATGCATGAGTGCACCAAAAGAAAATAATGGATCAGAGACTACTTCGCAGATGAACTTTGCTCATCTCCACCCCTTCATAAGCTCTCCTGTTTCTCTCTTTCCAAATGACATACATAAGAGCGAAGGAGTAACATTCCACATCTTTTGTCTTTTTCTTCTAGCTCGGCTCCTCCAACTGAACATCAACTCCTTCACAGATCTTGGCATCACCCAATAAACGCCAAACCATTCAAAGATATCCCCCCATAACCTCGTGGCTATTTGCAATGTAAAAGAATATGATCCACGTCCTTGGAAGCACCAACTCAAGCATACAACCTTTCGTTTTCTAAGATTCTCCACCATCAAGATTACCCCTCTAGTAGCTAACAACATGAAAAAGCTCAATTTTCTTGGCACATTAGGTATCCAAACACAATCAAATAGGAAACTCTCATCCGCTAACCAAAAGCTTCTCATAAAAGGACTTAACATAGAACACTTCGTTATTTCCCAACTCAAAGTATCAGATGTTCACAATGATTTTGAAGTAGCTAACAGTATCTAAAGCTCAGCCACCTCCCAATCTTGGAAATTCCTTTTGAACATCAAATCCCAAAACGTCTCATCCTCTTGTGTCCCCCTAATTTGTAGAACGGACAACTCCCTTTGGCAAGAAACTCTAAACAAACTTGGGAATTCATCCTTGAGCACCAAGCCTCCATACCACTTTTAGCCCCAAAAACTAACTCTACTCCCGTCCCCAACCTTAAACCTAACATTGTCAGTATTCTAGGATCTTGTAAATATTTTGACTCTCTTTCAATTCTTAGAATGTGTATATTTAGTTATTTGAACCCGAATGGCTTAAGGGAATAATCAAGCCGAGTTTTTCTCATTTCTACTTCCCTTCGTCTACCAGGACCCATTTTGAAAACCCAGATAAATGCAGCAAGTTTTACTTGTTTATGAGCCAATAGTGGGCGATAAAATGTGCATACCCATCAATATGCTTATAAATGATAAAAAATCACCTCACTTCTTTGTCTTCTTTCATGATTACAGAAAGCCAGTGTTGTGTCAAAATCTTGTTGGAAATGCTTCCTACAAATAAAAACACACTTCGCAAGTCATAACAACATACCCAGTATATTTCCACAAAGCAGGGTCTAGGAAGGGTAAAGTGTACGCCATCCATATCACTACCTCAGATGAAGTAGAGAGTTGCTTCCGATAGACCCCCGACTCGAGACAGATAACAAGTATAATAAACAAAAAAACATAAAAGCAAACAACAAAGGATATCACAACACTAGATAGTACACGAAACAAGATACCCACAAAGTAAGATTATAAACTAGCTATATGAAATCATAAACATCACCAAAACACCATGAACAAGAGGCTTCACACATAGCACTCTTCCCTACTATTACGAACGTACTACTACCTCCTACCCTTCTACCCTAATCTGCGTCCTCCACACCTTCTCATCTAGGGTCATGTCCTATAAGGAAAAATTATTCAAAATCACGTAGAAGGTTCAGGTCCCCCAATTCTTTCAATATGTATGACCAAACTGAATGTTAATGCAATGTCTCATTTGGATCATCTCCCTCACTTTCTGTGACAAGGGAAAACACAATGCAATGTGGTACTGCAACATGAGCTGTACTCACAACCAGCGGCAAAACAATCAAGCTTAAACAATGAATAGGCACAAATCCAATTATTCCCTTTTAGAAGTATGCCTGCTTTAATTTTCAAAATGCCCAATACAATGCTGAGTTGTTGGACATCAACAGATTACCCACTTCCACTGTTGAGATGGTTGTTACCCAATCCCCCTTCCCCCTTACCCGCAAATCACAAATACTTCTCGACACTTACACCTACAGGTCACCATTGATATCACTCATTTGCTATTACCTGTGATTAAATACAAAACAAACTGGTTGGACATTCCCCGGGAAAAAGGATCGCATTGTTGCTGCCATTGAAATGGCTATGTCAAAGGACAATCACTTCTCAGGCCGATTATCACAACCTGTATCCCAATCTAAATGACATTCACTTTAATTTTGGGATTTCCCATAGTACTTGATTCTAATAGTATCTCATACAACTTACGCATATTTCAAATTATTAGAAAAATATAAAACATTGATGTTACATTTTGTTTCAAACAAATCCTTCAACAATTAAGAAAAAGGGGATAAACCTATGAGACTTTTGTGCAGGCAAATGGTGTAACAAAGAAAAGGGAGTAGACGGATTACAATAAAATGACATTTTGTACATCAAAGCATAATGCTTTACCAGCTTAAAACTTGTTGATGCAGGCATAATAGTTAGACATGAGCCTATTCATTGAGCCACAACAAGATCATAACTCAACACAAATAAAGACAAATTGATCCTCTTTCCCGACAAGACTGCATTTGTTTTTATTAAAACTAAGACGTCTGAATCTAAATGATAAAGATGTTGTCTCTAGATCTGAACGCGGAATGATTAATACTGTTTGTTTCTCAACATCTGAATGTGCAAAACTTATTTATCTGTAAACATAATAAATACTCCCTCCGTCCCAAATTATGTGTCGCCATTTGACCGGACACGATATTCAAGAAATAAGTATTGACTTGGTTAAAGTTACAAAATTATCCTTCTTAAAGAAAGGAGTAATAGTATTTAAAATCAAGTGGGACCACTTTTAATTGAAAAGAAAAATAAAAAAAGGAGTAATAGTATTTATAATCAAGTGGGACCACTAAGGGTAAAATTGTAACTGTCTTTAAAAACTTACCAAATAAGGAAAGGCGACATTCATCTTGGGATGGACCAAAAAGGAAATGATGACACAGAATTTGGGACGGAGGGAGTATATAATTTAAACAATTAATTAATCAAATCTTTGAAAAAAAATTAATAATTGAAATCATTATTTGATTTTAAGAAAAAAAGTAAAAATTTATATTTGCTACTGATGATTGGAGATGGTATGTAATGATGGTGGTGGTGATACTAGTTGGTGTTAGTAGATAGAAATGGTGGTGTAGTTATGATGGTGAAAGTGGTTGGTGTTGTAGTGATTGCCATGATGGTGGCGATTGGTAGTGATTGTGATGTGAAGTCAATTGATGTTAGTAGTTGGAGATGTTGATTGTGGTGGCTAAAAATTGTGTGCATGTTGGTTGACGATGTATTGGCGATAGTTGGAGATGTTAATTGTGATAGTGGAGATGGTTGGCAGTAGGGATAGACGGTAGCGATGGTAGTGGTTGATAGTGAGGGTAGCGGCGAAGATAGCAGTGACAATGGTGGTGGTGGTGACTGAAGAATGTGTGGAAGTTGACGATTATGTTAGTGGTAGTTGGTGGTGGTGCCAATTGTGATATATGAGTTGGTATTAGGGATTGGCCGGTACTGGTTAATGGTGCCGGTGCCGGTGGTGTTGCCGGTGGATATAATTAGAATAATGGAAGTGCTAGGTGTGATAGTGGTTGATAGTAATGGTTGATAGCGAAGTTGGTTATGATGGTAGAGGTGGTTGGTGGTGGTAGACAATGCTGGTGGTTAGTGGTGGTGACTGGTGGTTGGCAACGGTAGTGGTAGCAGAGGTGGTTAGTGGTGATAACGGGTGATTGTGGATAGAGTAGCGGTGAATGTTATCTAACACAAGAATACCACTTAATGGTATTAAGACTTGGTTTCAGATCTTAATATTAAGACCTATTCAGATTTATTAAAAGATAAAATTTTAATAAAAAACAAATGCACTTAATGGTTCGAGGTCGGAACCATTCAGATTCAAACCTCCGTTGAGTGCAAACAACTAGAAAGGATTGATACTAACTAACCAAAAAATCTCTTATTCTTTACTCTCTCTCTCCCCCTCCCTTCTCTCCTAAAAAATAAAAAGATCTTTTGTTATAGCGTAGAAGAAAAAGAGGCAGTATTACTAGCACTGGCAGTGATACTAGTAATTCTCTGTTTGGAACAAGAATATATGGAGAATCACTTTGCTCTATTTTTTTTTTGGGTAAAGCATCTAGTACCCCCCGAACTAGGACCCAATTTGCTATGACAAACTCCAACTTCATGGGGTTCCTATTACCCCAAAAAAAACTAAATTTTAGAGTATTTTTGTCAACTTTTTTAGCTGACGTGGCACATTTGACGTGGACCTTATTTTATGAAATAAAGGTGTCATATCAGCACAAAAGAGTGAAAAAAATATGCTAAAATTGAGTTAGGGGGTAATAGGACCCCCGTGAAGTTGGAGTGTGTCGTAGCAACTTTGGTCATAGTTACAGGGGTACTGGATGCTTATCTCTTTTTTTTTTTCAATTGTGTCAATAACGTATTTAATCAAATGGAAAAGCCCATGATGAAAAATGGAAATTGTATCAAAAACTCTTCATAAATAGCAATTACATTTGTTAATGACTACATGCAACTAAGAAGTCCTTGACATTGAAGAAATTGCACCTGAAAAAGTACAAAACTGATCCAAAACTTACAATTGAGAATTATGGTTTGGCCCATTTTGAAGCCGCTCACAAGCATCAGATAGCGAGCCATAGTGATGCTGTTGTTGCTGATTAAGTTGATGATGCAACTCAGCAACTTTCTGCTTTAATCTAGCCACATCTGCTTCTGCCAGGGCTATCTCCTCAAGCTCAGCCCTAGTCTTTAAGAAAGTCATACCTTTCAGAAGCATAACAAAATCAACCGAAACAGGAAAATTATAAACCTACCGACTCATCAATACAAACCTTGGAATCCATACCACGAGTGCCCAACAATTGTCCAGAGGACATACTCAAACCAACTTCCAGTGCAGCTCTTAGATCCCTCTCAGCTTGAAGCTGTTCTTGTAGTCTTGCAACCTTCATCAAATCATGCATGGTTTCTTAGACCATAGAAGATATATGGTATCTTGTGGAGCAAAACGTTTCATCAAAGAGAAGTGCACAATAAATCTTAAACTTCAATGAACAAATAGAAAGACAATTATACACTTTGTCAAAGATAAACCCTGCTATATTATTTTATATAGTGATCAAACTATAAGATAACTTGGATCAAGTAGAAAGGACTGACATTGAATTGGAAAGGTTATGAGAAAATAATCATGAGGCTATAAATTAGAAAAGAACCAAGGTTGCAAAGAATATGGCTTTGTAGCAGCTTAGCTCAGCTATGTATGTAAAGATTAGTGCAGTCAGCCACTATAAATTTACACAGAGACCCTCATGGAAAGAGAAAGTCAGTATGAAAGGACACAATTATTTGTGGGCTTTTCTAGGAATTAATTTCACAGGAAATAAAGCATACATCTTGTTCAAGCGCCAAACGACGCTCATGCAAGGCTTGTTTCCGTCTCTCCAAGCTTGCCTGTAGAATTGCATTTCCTCTTGCCTAATAAAAGTTGCAAAGTTAATGGTATCACAAAATTACAAGAGATAAGATGAATTATGAGGTGCAAAAGCTACTGACATAGATTACCTCCTTTGCAATCCTATGGCACAAGTCATTTTTGGTAATCTCAAGTCTCTGTATGGCAAGCCTGTCGACAAGTTATCAAGGTCCACCTTAGAAAGGATGCCGAATTAAACAAAGGAGTGAAACAAGATTTAAACTAACTCATTAATGTTATATGGCCCAGAAGTGTGTTATCTTTCAGTGTTGCAGGTCTCCATGAGGGTTTCAATTCACAAAATGCAAATCAGACATATATACAGAAGCACGGAAAAGATTAAAGGACATCAATATTACACGGCTCTGAAACCTCACTGCAAACAATTTACATTTGCACATAAGCATCTCACCAAGAATAGCAACACTGTTTGCATCGACCCTCACCCATTCTCCCACCTTGTTATAGAACAACTCTCAGACCCAAAAGAAAGTACAATACAAAAGAAAGTATATGTCTACGCTGATACCATAGAGATTTCTGTTGATATTCGAACTTCCATTATTTAAGTAAAACGAAGCAAATATTCATATTAACATCAAAGAGGCAGCATCTATCTATTCTCGGTCTTCCAAAGAATAAATCAACACATTTCAATTAAATGGAACAAGTTTCTCTAGATACCAAAGAGGGGGGAGAGAGAGAGGGAGGGAGAGAAACGTACTCTTCCTCTCCAGAGAAATCAACTGATTCCACTGATGGTGTCTTTCTAGCCTGTGCAAAAGAAACCAATCAAAATATCAGATTCGTTATGACATAAATGGGTGACGGACAGAGCCCTTTTTTTTAATTTATTTCAATCTTTCTAGAAAACAAGCACACTAATTTATCAATCAATAATTTCTCTGAAGTTTGATTACCTATTTAAGGAATAGAAAGTTACTGCTTTCCCCCACGAATACAGAAGTTCCCTAATTGCAAGATCTAGTTATCCAGAAGGTAACAAATAATTCTCAAAGTACAAGTCAAATTTTGAGCGTTCTAGATACAGGAGGAACCCCACAAATTTTGCATATTAATAACCTCATAAATTAAACTAATCATGTCATAGAAAGAAATCTTTATGCATCAACAATAAACAAAAGAAACTACGATGCTACTACAACTGAAATGGAGTACAACCAACATAAAATTAAATGTTCCCAAGTGAACTCAGTCCATAAAAGCCAAAACTCACATTACTTCTCCCCCAAAAGGTTGACCTTTTGACATTAAGGTTAGAAGAAGTTAGCTCGCTGTTAGGCTTGTCTGCGCGTGAATCAGGTCCAGAGATGCCAGGAGGTGGATCCATAGATGAAAGTATTTCACCCATAGACCGCTGAGACTCACTACCAGCGAATTCACAAGGACCATCAACCTCATTTCCACATCTTTCCAACTGTTCGCTGAATGGAACATTAGAAGCTGCATGGGGCTGAATGTCTATAGTTGGTTTTAATGTCACTCCTTGTACACGAATATCCCTAGAAGACTCAACATCTGAATCATCACCGCCAAAACCCTGTGTGGCAAGTTAATGCACACCCTAAATAAATATCTGCAAAAATCTAATAAGCCCAGGGCCAGATTTTCTAGTTGCCCAAACTTCATAGATGAGATTAGCAGGAATCAGTTTTGTACGACAAAAACCATAGGAGTAACAATATCCTTTTCATATAGACTATTATATAGGTATAATATTTTCATCCATGCATGACTAAGAAAAAGCAATAGACATATCAATATTACCTTTTTGTACAGATAACAGCGATAGGAAATAGTTTGGTAAGTATATAACTTTGCTTCTCAAGGTTAGAACTTATATGAAAAAAGGGGATAGCAATAAAGGGCAGACCGGTGCACTAAGTTCCAACTATGTACGAGAACGGTGGAAAGGCCAGACAAATGGAAGGGGTTCGGATGCAGCTAAATGGATGGTGAGGATTTATAAAGCTGACCCCAACTACCTGGAGATTAAGGTACGGTTGTTTTTGCTGAACATAGTGCATTTAATGCAGTCAAGATAGGAACAAATGCACACCATTTGAAAGTTCACATCCTCAACAAATTTGCAAAGTCTGCTCTGATGAAATAAGATAATTCACATCCCTTATTAAATCTAGAGCCTTGTTTTCCAAGATCTTAATATTTTTACTGATCTAAGAAAATGTGTCAAGTCTTGTACAAAAGAATCTATAGTCTAGCTATATGTCTTTCTAAATTTTGTGATAAATTCCAAAAACTACAAAATTTTAGAAAGGCAAAGTTTGGAGACACTTCACAACTTGGGGGTGTGGGGGCATCGGTTATACGCACGGGATGACAGTGAGGGCCCAAGGGGCTAAAATCTCGTAGGAATAAGACCTTTATAACAAAGAAATTCACCTCATGCACGCTTTACACCTCGGAATTGTTTGCTCCAGGAATGTCCCTACACACCTTACAACTAGGATTTTAGTTATATACACATCCATTAGCTTGTTTGAACCAGTTGTTTCCTATTATTACGTCTTAATTGTTACATGACCTTTTGTACATTATTATTACTATAGCCGAGATTCTATTGGAAACAACCTCTCTCTACCTTACCTCTGAGGTAGTGGTACGGACTGCGTACACTTTACCCTCCTCAAACCCACTTTGTGGGAATATACTAGGTATGTTGATGTAAAACTTTATTACTTTATCTACTTCTGATTTCATTTTATTTGAAAAATGAAGTTCAAACATTTGTAGTGCTTATGCCCCATTCCTTGAGGCTACTGCCTGCTTCATGATAGGAAAAATCCCCTTTGTGCATCTCTGCCATAACTCTACGTGAAGTACCGACAGCAGGTATAAGCAAAAACAGTGACGGAATTCAGTAGAAAGAACAATGACAAAACTAAGGCTTCTCTGATAAGTGATACCATCAGAAAAAATAAGAAGGAAATATTTCGCGAAGGAGACTTTGTTCCAGAACACATGTGAATAAGCCATTGGCAACTATAAAAGAGTAATGTGATCTTAAGAATCCACTGCATTTATAGCACAAACTGACTGCTAATATATGCAGTAGTAGCCAACTCTTACATAGTTGACCAGACACATGCACCAAATGCTTCATTTATTGTGTTGTTTCGACTTCTGATTATTACAAATATAATCAAATAATGTACTGCAAATACTCCAACTAAAATATCCTAATAGGACTACAACAATAACAACATACCCAGAATAGTCCAGCAATAGCCCCACCCACAAGTGGGGTCTGGGGAGGGTGTCTGAGATGTAAGCAGACCTTACCCCTTACATTTGTGGGGTAGAGAGGTTGTTTACGATAGATCCCTGGCTCAAGAAAATCGTTTTCAGAAAATAGGACTACTCATAGTTGAATCATTTTATCATAGTTTACTGAGTAGGGAGGAGACCTCTTACTTACTCTTTCTTATTGTTCTAGAGAACCTAGAAATATCTAATTTTGCTAGGTTAGCAACAGGAGGAGCCACACTCACAAGTCACAGCTGACAATTTGAGAAAGAGGAAGGCAATCCATGCCACTCAGTATTCTACGTGAAAAGAGATTGGAAAGGATGTATTGTGGAACACAGTTAGGAATATGTTTGATATTGAATTGGTAGTGCCAGCTACTGTCTAACATTTGAGAAAGTGGCAGGTAATCCATGCCAGTTGGTGCTTTATGTGCAAGAGAATCGAAAGGATGTACTGTGGAGCACAGTATGGAATATATCAAACATTTGTTGTCAGGTTAGGCATTTACAAGGAAGAGGAGACTGGAGTATGGGACGTGGTTAGCAGCAATTATGTGGATGATCTCAAAAGAGAGGAAGAAAGGAACAGATCTTCTGAAAGAGTTAAAAATGTTTTTAACATATTAGTGGGTCGTTGTGGGTTTCGGTAATTTTTCGAGAACCTACAAAATTTGAATAGGTGCACTTCTCAGAGAATCATATTTGTGACTAGATTCTCATTTTTGCAGACACATCATCCCCAATCAAGAAAGACGAACCACTAAGTGAAATGGAAAATGGGAACACTTTGTTTACATGTCCCAAGAAAGAGGAGGGGAAACCGGGAAAGAGCAAGAACCTTATAATCATAAAGATCACTGGCAGCAGAGCCACTGCTTTCACTTAATTTTCCACTCAATACACGCTCACGATCATCGTCGGAATCTGGGTCGACCTCATTCTCTGCATCATGAAAACCGTTGTCCTTCATATCCAGATTTTCATCATCTGATGACTCTTCACTCCCACTATTTACTATTTGAGAATCTGCTGAAATGGAGCACCTATGAAGATTATCATCCTGCAAGCAAAGGCAACAAATAGCTAAGCTCAACCATCAAACGAAATTCTGCAGAAGGACATAGATAGTACAACAAACTCTAGTAAGATAGAACAAGTCAACAACGGAAACATACTTTCATGAGAAAGATGAGATCCAGAACCAACAAACAAAAAAAAATGCAGAAGGGGGGAAGAGTGGTTTTGATTAGTTCTGTCTTGGACTCTCTTCCTACTTATGTGATGTCCTTATTCCCTATTCCTTCAAAAGTGGTCAAAAAACTAGACAGACTTCGAAGGAACTTTCTCTAGCAAGGAGGCTAAGAAGGCAAGGGTTATTTCTTAGTGAAATGGAATAGTGTCATGTAGAGCAAAGATAGAGGTGGCTTGGGCATCAGAAACCTAAGTACTCAAAATAAAAGTCTTCTAATGAAGTGACTGTGGAGGTACACCAGTGAAGAAAGAACTCTTTGGAAGGAGGTGATAGTAGCAAAGTATGGTGAGTTGAACCCCTGGTGCACAGAGGCAGTCACATTGCCATATGGACGGGGAGTGTGGAGAACTATCAGAAATTTGTGGAGTTGCATGGAAGAAAATGTGATTCTCAAAATGGGAAATGGCAACAAGTTCAAGTTTTGGAAAGATGGTTGGATTGATCAAACTCCTTTGAGTGAGTTATTTCCAGACCTCTTCTCAATTAGCACCAATTCAGAAAGTAGGGTCAATGAGTGTTGGGCTGCACAAGGGTGGAATCTCTCTCTCAGATGGCTACTCAATGACTGGGAAGTAGATAGGGTGGCTCTCCTACTAGAAACACTTTAAGGAACTAAACTATAGACAAATGTACCAAACAGGATCATTGGGAAACACAGCAAGGATGGAAAGTTCACAGTTAATAGTGCATACAAAAGAGGGATACAATAGTGACCTGGAGAAAATCACTGTCAATGGAAGACCATATGGAGAGGCTTGATTCCTACAAAAATGAAGTGTTTCACTTGACTAGTGATCAAAAGAGCATGTCTCACCCAAGAAGTCCTTCAAAAGAAAGAAAAGATGCTAATCCCTAGATGTTTTCTATGCAACCTGACAGGAGAGACTAATAGTCAGTCATTTATGCATTGCAAGTTTACAGCTTTGCAAGTTTACAGATCAACTCTGGGAACTCTTTCTCAACATCAGCAGTTACAGTTGGTCCATGCCTGAGCACACAGCTGACTCATATAGCAGCTGGATCAGAAGAGGAAGAAGCAAGACTAAGAAAAGGTGGTGGAAGCTGATTCAATCATGCATATGGTGGTCTATATGGATAGAAAGAAATGGAAGATGTTTTGAAGATAAATCCAATTCCATTCAAAAAGTAAAATGGAATTGTTTAGAATCTTTACTTTTTTGGTGTAAACAATTGTGTATAGTGGATGTAGATGAGATTGTAGATCTAATAGGAAATCTATAATTTTGATTAGGGTGCTGTAATTCCTAAAGGTGGCCAGCATATCCTAATGCTGAAGAATAGCAATTTACCAATGTTCAAAGAAAAAACAGATGCAGAAGAGAGATGAAAGAGAATTACATTGGATAAAGATATAGAACCCATAAATAAAGGAGAAGGTGAAACAAATACATAAATAAGAAGAAAGGACAAAGAAATCAAGCCACACATTAGAAAAGATTTAAACTCTTAAACAATTTCAGAGATTTACTTTTTGGTGAACACGCTTTTGTCTTTTATTTTGGAACCACTTACATCAAAAATATTCTCATACTCCTCAAGAAGTGTCGTAATGATAGCCTGGGCATTATTGGCTGCATTAGCGGCAGCAAGAAGCTGAGCAGAGTTGTCTCCACTAACATCAAAGTCATCTTCCAACTCACATTCCCCCGCTAAAAGAGGACGTAACAGCAATGGTGCCATACAAGCAGCAACAGCAGATGGAGTCATCCGATTTTCAGATGCATGTGAAGAAATTGTATGCATCATCTTCAGAATTCTACAAGAGACGCAACTTTACATGTTAGATTGGTATACTGATGCATGCATTTGAAGAGTAAAGAGAACCAAAAAATACTTCTCTGGCTATTATATGGAAGTTCAGCTTCCTCGAAAAAAAAATGTAATAAACTACTGTCTAAATATGACTGCAGTTACCATCAAACAAAGACTTTAAGAGTATCCCTGTCTGTTTCCCATGACTTGATCATCTTCTTGTGTGACTCGCAATATTTCGTTATGGGTCTATAACAGCCATGGTGGTAAGGGAAATGTCTTGCATTTAGTCAGAGTACTGAGTTGAACTTAAATTGACAACCTATCAGCAGAATAACCATGAATGCGGATATGAGGGAAATTGAGCACCAAAGCAACACCAGTAAGCTAGCAATCACTTGAACAAGATACGGAGTGGGAGAGTATTTTAGAGTAAATAAACGTCGGAAACACGGGTTCTAGTTGAAACATCTGAGAACTGATAACAACTTGGCTACACATAACAAATTCTTTGTCCATCAATAAATGTAAAAAGCAAAATATAACAATCAACTAGATGTACTTCTTTCATCCTTCTGCTCTAAATACATACACATACCATCATTCCCATGCAAATTTCAATGTGAACACAGACATCATAAACTTTTCTTGGGAACAAAATTTTCATACTTGGGTATAACATCTGAGTCCGGCGCCAAAACAACACTTTCTTTCTACTTATCGTTTTCATCATTCTCTCTCTCTCTCTCTCTTAACACACTTAAAAATTCAGAAGCTTCTAGTTTGAGAGAAACTAAAGCTTGATTGAAAATCTAAGGCAGCAGAAAGTGAGGAGCAAAGCATCACCGTAAGGTCCTCCGTGATAACATTCAGGAATCACAAAGCCAGCCATCAGGTGTTTGGCTCATAGAGGAGGAGTGAAGCTTATCAGTGGTCTTTTCTATGAGGAGACTTGTGGGGTTCTCAAGATCTTCTTGGAGAATGTGATTCGTGATGCTGTTACTTATACTGAGGATGCCAAGAGGAAGACTGTGACTGGTATGGATGTTGTGTATGCACTCGAGAACCAGGAGAGGTCCTTGTTGGTTTTGGGGGTTGAGGGAGAGATTTGGTTCTGATTTTTGTTTTGTCTGCGATATTCTTGCTGCCAAGAAAAGAACAATTATCTTAGTGGTTGTTAAGGGATATGGGTTTTTGTTTTGGTTTTTGTTAGGGTAATGGTTCTGTTCTGGTGTAATTAGTAAGGTTACGGTAGGGGATAAACCTCTGTTGCAGTAATAGTTCTGGTTCTTTGTAAGGGGTTTTCATGAAATCTGGTTTCAGAACTTCTTAAATTTGTTATGAATTAAAAAAAAAAAAAGCCTATCCAAAGCCAACAAACCAAAATGAGTTTCCAAAAGAATCTTATATCAAAAGGAGTTGTTCACACCACATTGTGTGAACTGTCAATAAATTTAATGAACGCTCCGTTTGCCACATTTTAAAAAAAATTACACAGTTCGCACCACAAAATGAGAACTGCCAAAACTTGTTTCTTAAAAAGAGTTCGCATCATGATTAGCAAACTGCCAAAATCTATTTTTTACTTCAATTCATTATCCTTCATTATTTTAATAATTTCACCTAGTTGAATCATGTTTTGATATCATATAAGTTCGTATACCCAGTGTTTGTTGATATCCTATCACGTAATCGCGTCACATTTTGTATTTTAACATTTTTTGGTATTCGATACGATATTCGGTATCTTATTAAAAAAATAATCAAAATACCATACCAAAATATATAATTACATATACAATTCATGTATATTATTATTTATTATAATACTAGCAAATATATAAAATAGTATTAACACAAACTAATTATTATTTAGTTGTTGAAACTTTGACTAGTATACTATCTTGATGGAAATGTCGTTTGTGTAAGATCAACGAAGGGAATTTCTTGTACTTCTTTAGAATATATCTATATGTGTAAGCTGTTAGTATGATATAATTGAGATGTTTCTTGAAAAGTCGAAGTCATAATTCTTTATTTTACGAGTATATGTAAGAGAAAGTCGAACAAACTATGATTACTGATTTACTGTACCGCAAAATACCAAAATCTAACTTTAAAATACCGAACTATACCGAATGGCAAATGCGTCTGGTATGATCATGATGTAATATTTTTAAAAACCAAAATTACCAAATCGAAGTTTTCATTACCGACCATATCGTATCATGCCCACCCCTAGCCAAGGGATTCATATGACTTTGTCTCTCATTTTTGTAATTCTTTACTAAGTTTATTTTGTTGGTTAACTATATGCTATAATTGCCAGAGAACGCAACATTAATCTTTTAATTCATAACAAAAACAAAAATAAATAATAAGTGCAGCAGTAATAAGTGCATAGATAAGTTAGGTAAAGAATGGCTGCTCCCTCTGCCCAATTGAAGAGAAAAATCAATTTTTGCAGTTCACTAACCAGCATGCCGGCTGCTTAAAAAACTACTTTTTTTCTGGTGCGAACTGCTTAATTGTTTTTTTTATATAAATGTAGCAAACGGAGCGTCCATCAAATTATTGATAGTTAGCACAATGTGGTGTGAACAACCCCTTTTGGTATAAGATTTTTTTGGCAGCCCATTTTGGTTTTTTAACTTTGAAAAAGTGTTATTTTGGCGCCAGACTCTAATATCTCCTCATACTTTTTATACTACAGTGTAATATCTCCCCACAAATATTTTGTGGACAAACCTCCTACAGTCAAGACATATTTCTTCCCAAAATAAGTAATAAAACAGAAAAGTATTTGTATCATTTATTCCACAGCTGCCTTGAATAGAGTTTAATGTGCTCAATTAGATTTCAATTGTATAAAGTGGTTGACAGACCAGCTATGTTGTATGGGCGAAGTCTTGGCTGGGCAAGAACTCGCACTTCCAGAAGATGAAAGAAGATGAAAGTAGCGGGGGATGGGGATGTTGAGATGAATGTGTGGGCATTACTAGGAGAGATAGGATTAGGAATGAAGATATTCGGGACAAGGTGAGAGTGGCCTCCAGAGTAGACAAGATGAGGGAAGCGAGACTGAGATGTTCAGGCCTATGAAGAGGAAATGCAGAGATGCCCCAATGAGAGGTTGGCTAGGGTAGGTATGAGGAGAAGCAGCGGTAGGCCGAAGAAGCATTGGGGATAGATGATTAGACAAGACATGACACACCTGCACCTTACCGAGAGCATAACCCTACAGAGGTCAAGGGTTAGGGTAGAAAGTTAGTAGGGTGTCGAGCGTTCTCTCGCTTCCATTATCCATATTGTTATTACTCTCCTAATATATTATTCTTCGATTTTATTATTACATGTTGTTTCCTTTTCTTCGGTTACATTATTATTTGTTGTTGCTACTGTTCTTTTCTCCATTATTTTTTGCATGACTTCTTTGCTATTGTATTTCCTTGCTGCACTTGATTTTGATATGCCTTACTTGAGCCGAGGGTCTATCGGGAACAGTCTCTCGACCTTCACAAGGTAGTGGTAAGGCTGCATACACAACCCCCTCCCCAGACCCCAATTTTGGTACACTTGTATGTTGTTGTTGTAGTTAGATTGCAGTACCCATTGTGTTCTCTACTTCTATAATGAACTTAGTTTTTTGCCAAATCCAACCTGAGATATATAAAACTCTTTTTGTTTGAAAAGGTAAAGAAATTGCATAAGTAAACCAGAACAAAGGGTGTGGTAGTTCATCAAGAAAAAGAAGATAACAGCACCACCATAAGTGATTCCCTAAAACGTCAAGCCATAGGATCTAATCAAGAATTCCATGCAGACTAATCAATGTCATACAAAATGGATCTACCTCTGTAATAAGCGCCTGTTTGGTTCAGGAAATGTCTCATGAATGGCCGAGCGTATAGCATTAACTCGAGCTTCCTTTCTATCAATTTCTATTATGGCCAAAAGTGAAACAACAGTTAGAAAACAATTTGCTTCGACAGTTTTAAGTGAAAAATGTTGACTGATCATAAACAAGCAGTCCAATCACAAAGAAAAGAAAAGCTCCAGCAAGCAAGACATGGATCGAAAGTAACTTTAACTAAAAAAGATAGATTGAATGGCAAACTCAGTAGGTATGAAATGTATGTCCATATAATCACAATCTCTAGAAGAATTCCAAAAATAATTAACTAAAATCTTACTTTGAAAAGTTTATATTATTTGACCCCAGGAAGCACAAAAATATTTTGTAGCAACTATTTTCCAGAAAAAAGAAAGTGGAAGATGGGACCTTTCTTCATTCTTGGTATGTACGATGGCAAGCTGTTGTTGCCTAAAGTTGAAACTGTTTGTTTATAGATTCTTTCACCTCTATTCTGAATTTCCACTTGAGAGGATTTTAGTCTCCTGGTTTTTTTTCTTTTCCTTTTTTCTATCTTGGGGGAATGGGGTGTGGTTAATAAGCAAATAGACACCCATATTTGCACAGAATTTAGTAACCGACTTACTGGCCCCCAATTCCCCGGGCTCATCCAGACTATGTTGCTTGGACTCTTCAAAAATGTCGACGGGTGCGTGCCGGATCCTCCAAAAATAGTGAATTTTTGAAGGATCCGACACGGGTGCAGCAACATTTTTGGAGAGTCCGAACAACTTAGCATCCAGACACCTTAACATATCCAAAACCATGATTGTCATTCACCATTGGCAGAGGTTATGTAGCAATTACATGGCTGAATTGGACAAAGTATATGGTACACATGACTTTTTTTAGTAAGGTATAAAATCCTTGTATACTAACAGTACACAAAAGTATAGAAACCTAGACCAAAAGTTGATCCACATAACTCTTAAACCAACTTAGAACCTCTCATCACAGGTGTGTCACTACTTGACAATGTACTAGAAGTTAATCGACATCTTCTCCTGACCATCTCTACTATACAGCCAAATGACATGTATAATTCTCCTCTCCCTCAAATTTGTTGTCAAAACGGCTCCTCCAGCTGCCAACCACGCAAAGAAGCACATTTTTCTGTGGGCCCTGCATATCCAAATGGGAATATGCAGGAAATCTACTCTTTTTTTTTTTTTTTAAGAGGGTAACTTGTATTTCATATCCAAAAAAGGCTCAGCACCATCAAGCAGGTGCAAAGGCGAAAGGTTTCAATCACAAAATTGGATAATGGGGGATCCTATGTACAACTACTAACTTACAGATTGTCAAAGAAATCTACAAAAACTACTATCTCCACCATTACATCCTATTTACACCAAAAATAAAAAGATTGAGGCAATTCATCTTAACTTTGTGGATGGGATTGCTTTTGTTCTCAAAATGTCTGAGGTTCCTCTCTGTCCATACTGTCCACCAAATACATGCTGGAATGCTCTGCCACCAGTCTTCCTCTGCCCCTCTTCTTCAAATACTCTTCCAATTCTTAGAAGTTCCAAAGTTGTTCTTGGTATTGCCCAACTCACCCCCAACGTACCAAAGAACATTTGCCACAAATTTGCAGTTATCTCACAAAGCGGGAAGAGATGCTCGTTGTTTTCGGATTCCTGCCCACACAATAGACATCTTAAGCAAATTTGAAGACCTCCCTTTTGTAGTCTCTCCTGAGTTAAACAAGCTCTTCCAACTACCAACCACACAAAGCACGCTATCCTAGTAGGAATTTTAATCTGCCAGATGAATTTCCATGGCCATACGACTGTCACACAATTTCTCCTGTTCATTTTCCAATCTACTTAATTCTTCACCAATAGTTTTTGTTTGGGTTAGGATGATTTGACTAAGAACTGTCCATTTCTCCCTGACTCCCATCTCCGCTTATCCTTACGCATAAGATATGATGTATTTTGTTTGCATAGTAGTGCTAGTAGGCCTTGGAATTAATTAATCTGTCAATCCTCCCAATTCAGTACATTCCTTCTATATATTGGATCCCACTTCACTCCCCATCATATACCCTTCGAATATGCTGCATTGTCAATTTTATTTGGCTTGAAACTTTATAAATATTAGGAAGGACAATTTTTAATATGTTCTCCCTGCACTACCTGTGTCCAAAAAAACTAATCTACTTCCATCACTCATCCTGAATGTAAATGAATGTAAATATCCGTTCAACTCTTTTCATCTCTTCATGACCTTAGGGAGCATGAAACTAAAAAATATAACTACCGATAGTTAAAAAAAAAAAGAAATAGAAAAAATAAATCAATAAATAACCGAAAAAGGGCCAAAATTATCCCTAAACTATCAGAAATGGAGCAAAAATACCTCCGTTTGTTTTTTGGCTCAAAAATACTCCACTTTAATAGAATACCACCAAGCACACCACATGAAAAAAAATTGTCACATGTCCAGTTCCACTTCAGCATCCCATTTACGTAAAAAGGCCAAAACAACCCCTAAACTATTCGAAATGGAGCAAAAATACCCCTCTGTTTGTTTGTTTGGCTCACATATACCCCTACTTTAATGGAGTACCACCTAGCACACAATGTGGAAGAAAAAATTATCACATGGCCAAGCCACATTAGCATCTCATTTAATACCTAGCCGACCCACTTAACCATCCAATTTAACATCCCATTTAATACCTATACCCGATCCGTCTTCAAAAAATCCGACACTTCTTTGCTTAAACTCTCCCAAAAAAAAACCAATGCAGACTAGGGGTTTTGAGAAAAAAGAAAGCCCTTAGTACATAGGTTGAACTCTCCCGTATTCTTATTCTTTGACATGATAAATACGGGTCAAATTTCAACCCATGTACTAAAGGCTTTCTTTTTTCTCAAAAACCCTAGTCTGCATCAAGTGAAATGAAGGGTGGATCTGCCTCGGGTTGAATGTTTTATAGAAAGGTCAAGTACGCTCTTAAATAGGTTGTTAAGTTGGATGGTTAAGTGGTTCGGTTGGGTATTAAATGAGATGTTAACGTGGAGTGGCCATGTGACAAACTTTTTTTCGTGTGGTGTGCTTGGTGGCACTCCATTAAAGTGAGGAGTATCTGTGAGCCAAAAAAAAAAAACTGAGGGGTATTTTTGAGCCAAAAAACAAATGAAGGGTATTTTTGCTCCAATTCAAATAGTTCAGGAGTAGTTTTGGCCCTTTCAATGAGATGCTGGCGTGGATTGGCCATGTGGCAATTTTTTTCACGTGGTGTGCTGGGTGGCACTCCGTTATTTTTGCTCCAATTCAGATAGTTCAGGAGTAGCTTTGGCCCTTTTCCGCAAATGAGATGCTGACGTGGATTGGCCATGTGGCAATTTTTTTCACGTGGTATGCTTGGTGGCACTCTGTTAAGGTGAGGGGTATTTTTGAGTCAAAAAACAAATGAAGGGATATTTTTGAGCCAAAAAACAACCGGAGACTATTTTTGCTCCATTCCAGATAGTTCAAGGATAGTTTTGATCCTTTTCCAATAAATAAATAAATAAATATAAAAAATCCTTTATTTTCTTTCCTTCTTCCCTCCTCCCATCTTTTTTGACAAAGGTAACTGGTTTTGAATACAAATCATAAGCATTAAGGCCGGTATCCAACAATTTACATCAAAGACACTACATGTCTACATCCAAACGAGTAAGATCAGAAACTATCTCTAGGTCCTATTTCATCTAATAATCCTAAGAATGTCTATAATAAAAACTTGTCGTCCATATACTCAGAACTACACCACTAACCAAAAGTAATATGCAGTTCATTTCAATCCTACGCATGGGGCTGCTATTTCCCTCAAAACACCTAGAGTTTGTCTCCTTCCATATGGTCCACCATATCACTGCTGGGACAATTCTCCATCTGTCTTTGTTTGTGCTGCCACTACCCTCATTATTCCAACTTACTGGAGCCTGGAGCCTGACCTGTTCTTTCAGGCATAGTCCACCACCCTAATTCACGTCTATGCTAAAGATAATGGTGCCACCGACGTCTTCAAATCCTGGGTCCACCTCTGAAACATCTCATAAGCCATTAAAAACTCGCTGAGTATGGACGCCTAATTATTCCAACGTCCTTAGGGTCAGAAGAGTAAGCCAACTACTTGGGCACCTTTGCGCTATAATTATACATAGTGCAGGATAAAGCAAACAAACACAAGTATAAAAGAGACTGCAGGGAAAAACAAGAATGAGAGGTGATGATTACAATTTACAAGCAGGCAGAAAATAAGGAACTCAGAAAATGGTTGAAAAATCTCTTATAAAAGAGTGGGAATTTACTTACTGTAAGCTTCCAACAAAGCAGTGCAACAGGATGCAGGAACAGGAGAAGATGGCAGCTCACGAAGCACATGCTGCATAAACGTCGTACCAATTATATCACACTTAACGAGCATCACGAGATTAAAATCAGAAATTGTGACAGAGCATCAAATGAGCAAGTTCATCAAATGTTATAACCAATACCTTGACACAATCGCCAATTACATGAGCATCCTCCTCCAGGAAAAATTCAGTTTTTCCTAAGGAGATCAATTAGATGTCAGCAAGCTATGGTGAATCTATTATTTAACAGTATAATAGGACATAATCCACCAAAACAGATTCTTTCTTCATTTTTTAAAAAAAAAAAAAAAACTACCTGGAGTACATCCACAACACCAAAAGCAAGGAAAGGAAAAGAAAGGGGAAAACAGAAAAAGATAATGGTCATATGCGAGTTTCTTGCGAATAGAGCCTTTTTATCATCAGTTAACAAAAATGATAGAGGGGAAGAAAGATGGGGGCATTGCATTAGAATACATGGATTGGACCATAAATGAGACCCCTGCTTTTGTTCCAAAGCGCTACATTGATTTTTACTCAAATGTCATTGGTACTATACACTTCATCAAGGGCCCTTCTGGCAGGAGCAATGCAAAACCAAGTGGGGGGAAGTAAAATCATCAGCATTTTGCTAATCCAAGGAAAAATCCGTAGCAATCAGAGATAACCTAGAATATAATGGAATTACGCAACCAAAATGCATTCCAGATCTGAAATTTACTTTGATTCCTTGAAATATAGCGAAATTAGATGGTACAGATAGACAAGCCTTTCCGAAATGCAATATATACATCCAACAAATGGCATTCATTCAGTAAAGCAGATGTACCTTGTTCGTACTCGTTTACTCTCCGCTCCACTTCCTCGACATCTGCAGATTGACGCAATATACCTTCGACCTTGGTTCCTGATACGAGGTTTATAATAAGAATAATTTACAAACATAACCTGACCATTCACTAAACCCATTCAACATACTCAGTAAGGGAGAGAGTACAAACAGTGATAAAAAGGTTATGCAAATCTTTAATATTGCAGATCAAAGCTTAACCATAACAAGGATCTGACAAAAAGATGTGATGAGAAACTGAAGGGAAACAAGAGAGAAATTGAGGCTCTTCATGGACGGAGGACCCTTTAGGGAACAGAAGGAAATAAGGAAACAAGAGAGAAATTGAGGCTCTTCAAGGACGGAGGACACTTTAGGGAACAGAAGGAAATTGCACGTGCCGAATATAATTACAGCAGCTGGAGGAAGACTCTCCAAAATTACATGTTACCAACTAGGCATCCATTGATAGAGGGCCCCTTTATACTTAAGGTGACTGACTCAGAAGTCCCTTCATTCAGTATCCTGACGACCAACAAAACAACTAGAGTACAAACTAATGTGTATGTGTGTGTGTGTGTGTGTGTATATATATATATATATATATATATATTATGATTTAAACTTATATATATACCCAGACACCACTTGTGGGATTACACTAGGTATGTTTTTATTGTTGTATACACAACAGTGTAATAAAAATTTTGCAACATCCGCGTAATTAACCCATTATAGCTTATTTACCATTTATTCAAGGTTACCTATCCATGCAATTAAATGGAGCTACCAGCAATTACCTCCAAGTGACTTGTAAATATTTTTTACACCATACACAACAGTGTAATAAAAATTTTGCAACATCCGCGTAATTAACCCATTATAGCTTATTTACCATTTATTCAAGGTTACCTATCCATGCAATTAAATGGAGCTACCACCAATTACCTCCAAGTGACTGTGTAAATATTTTTTACACCATCCATAGAACTTTATATATACACACACATACATATATATCTTTGTGTGCGTGTGTGTGTGTATATATACATTATTGGTCCAAAATTCACCAAATAACTGCAACAACAGTATCGATTTCCAGAACATCACCTTATTATGAAAAACGATTCCCCTAAAGAAGGAAAAGGTCATCCATCATCATGGGAACACAATACTCCTCCAATTATAGTCAACAGCTTATAGAAAGCTGTTAGAACTAATAGAAACACACAAATAAGAAAGATCAAGTTAGGATTTGCTTCTTGCTCCTAACAAACCAACTTTTGTAGGTGGACTTTGCAGTGACTCCTTGACTATAAGTCAGCAGATTGACACGATGAGTCCTATACTTTAGACAGAATCATAAACATCCAGTTAATAATGACAAAGAAAATCTATAAGAACTTTGGCCTCAACCAGACTTAGAATCAATATGCCTGAGCCTTCTAATTTTCCTAATTTTCTGAACAAAGTTTGGTGAAAAATGGAAAATTTCCAGCAATATTAATTAAAAGATCAACTGCGCCTATATCCACCTTTCGATCAGCAGTTAGCTAAGATTTAGCGTTGCAAGCTTTCTACTCTACTCTTAGCTAAGAAACCCTTTTTACTGTTTACAGGAAACTAAACTAAGGAAAAAAAAAACAATCAAACAGAAGTACCAAATAATAATAATAATAATAATAATAATTATTATTATTATTATTATTATTACTATTATTATTATTATTATTACTACTACTACTGCTACTATTATTATTTTATTATATTTACTATTATTATTGATTGGGAAAATACATAAGTTGCCCCCTAAGTTCATCCCAAAATAGTCAGTTACACACGTAAAATTTACTGGTGTCCTCTTACCCCCTTATTTTTGTTTTAAGTGGAAATAATACTTATACAACCCTAATGGCTGATGTGTCCAAAAAAAAAACAAGAGATGCTTTGTGAAGGTAACATATTCCATATTACTAGAGAGACTACACAAAAAGTTGTGCAGTCACCAATACTGCTGTTAGATATGGTATAATTAGTGTTGATATGAGAATATTCTGGATAATTAATATAGATATGAGAATATTCTCTAATCCATAGAATCAGACAATTCGGAGATTGTATAATATATTTTCTTATTTTCTTTCTTTATTCACATAATCTGTAACAGCTATTTAATCCCCTCAATTGGTTCTAGCCCCCTCTGAATATTCAGTTTTCAGTAACAGAAACTGAAAAACAAGAAAAAGGGAGAAGGATCGATCAACTGATTGCTAAATCAATCATAGCAGAACAGTGTTGAGTCTCACCTCTCTCTTTCTCCAGGTCATTTATTTTCTGTATAAATTCCTTTTTTATCTCTTTCTCTGAATCTTTGCAATTTTTTCTTATTTGTTGAGAAGAAAGTAAAAAAAAAATGGGTGATAACCAAATTGATAATCAGACTACTGAGAATCAGATTGTTAAGTCCATTGTTTCCTCCACACCATCACTTGCAATAACCACAGTAAACTTAGATGATAGTGGTAATTACACCTCTTGGGCAGTCTCTGTAGAATTGTGGCTTACAGGTCAAGGATTTGAAGATCACTTGCACAAAAACAGTAGCAGTATTGGGCCAGCTAATAGACCTGCCGGGTTAAAGTAGATGTCCAATTGTGTAGTCTTCTGTGGAATTCACTTGATCCTAAGTCGTTAAATTTTTTTCAGTCTTATAAGACTTGTTGCAAAGTGTGGAATAAAGCCAAAACTTGGTATACAAATGACATACAACTCATCTACGAAGTTGTGACTGATATTGTTCACTACAACAGAATCAACAGGACATGGCGAGTAACTTGGGTCAGATAGAATCCATAAAGGATAAATTTGATTCTGTTATGCCTTTTACCTTTAACTGACAAATTGGATGATCAGGAGATGCAGAGAGACAGGTTCTTTATGGTCTTAACTTTGGTTGGGTTGCGAGCAGACCTAACCTCAGTTCGTAACCAAATTCTTTCTAGCCCAACTGTTCCTAACTTGGATGAAGCATTTACAAGATTACGTACGTGGTCTCACCAAGTAATATAGTGGCCTTTTACAAGCCAAGTATCGATCCCTCAGATACGTGTTAACAACTATCCGAGACTAGTCCAACTATTAAGATTAACTCAGTGCTAACATAACCAAAAGTAATTGCAAGTTAAAACTAAGAATAAAATAAACAATGCTATAAAGTAAAGGGTTGAACAATTATGGGAAAAGTCCAGGGTTAAGGCACTGCAAACAATCATACTAAGCTATAAACTTCGTTGGTTAGGTTGATTATCTTGGTTGTTGGTACACGGGATCAATGATACGACTACGGCCTCCCGCTATTGATGCCTTGACCGCTTGCGCACCTAAGCTATAAACTTCGCTGGTTAGATTGATTATCTTGGTTGTTGGTTCAAGGCATCTTAGGTGGATTTATGCACCTAAGTATGGTTATCCGGCCTTAATTATCCTTGTTTTGAGGACTTCTCTTGTACTTAATGAGCAAATCTTTGTATAATTGAGAATCTAAGTGTAAACTACTTGATTATAATGTTTAAGGCGTGTTTCAAACAAGTTTAGAATCAATTTGGCTACTTAAAATTTAGATGAGAAAACAAGTGTTACTGGCTTGAGCTATGTGTTGTTCTAGTTGATCTCAATGGATTCTAGTGTGTAATGGGTTACTAAAGATATAATTGAGTAATTGCATGTGGAATAACTTGTTTATAGTGTTTAAGGTTCAATTAAGACAAGCCCAGAGACAAAACACTAAGTTAAAGATCCAAAAGGACAAAACTAGTACTCTTAGCTTAAGTTCCTATTTCATCGTCTTGATTTGTATGTTGTTTTGAGCTCTAATTCGTGGTGTTCGATGTTATAGGATGCTTGTTGAGTTGATCATGATGATAGATGGATGATATACAAGCTGGAAATCAAGTGGAAACAACACCACAAGTCTTGGAAAGGATGGACAAACACTTGGGACAAGACTTGACCAAAAATGGACGTTTTGGAGTCATTGGCGTGCCACGAACCTTAGGCACCGCGTTAGGGCCGTGCCACATTCTAGTAGCTCAATGCTATTAGGGCGTGCCACGGCATCACATCTGCATCTCCTGAGACAAATTCCTATGATGCGTCTATCATGGATGTCCAAACGAATAATTTTCAAGATGGATACAGAAAAAAAGAAAATGGAGGAACAATAAGCAATGCACTCGTTATAAAGGAGGAAATGTAAGAGAGGAATATCGGCTTTTTCTCTTACACTGCACTCATTGTAACAAAGGAGACCATGTAAGAGAGGAATGTTGACTTCTTCATGGTAAGCCTCCCCACAATAACGATCGCCCTCGACACACAGCAAATGTGGACCATAACGGAGATGGTATTCTGTCTACACCTAATGTCAATGATGATCATCCAAATCTCTCACTTTAACTAGAGCAAACTACAATGACTACCTTTACTACCAAGCATCAAGGTAACAATCATCAACTTCATCGGCTACTTGCACGGTACAACCTGGTAACTGATTTGCTTATGTCGCACGGTCTTCATCTCAGGAACAATGGATTCTTGATTCCAGTGCTTCTGACCATATTTGTCGTAACAAAAATACTCTTTCTACTCTTTCTAGAAAGAAGTATAATCTTCCTCAAAGCTAAACCACGATCTAGATGGACCCTAAAACATCTATGACTGACTCAGTCTCATTGGAGTAAACATTGGTACACCAAAAACAAAAAAACAAAATACATTTAAGCTTGATTTCCTGTAGGTTGTTGTCCTTGTTCTCAACACATCTATCATTTCTCTCTCCATATAGTCCACCATATACAAGCAGGGATCATCCTCCATCTTTTTGGTTTTGTAGACCCAATTCCAGCCTCCTCCCAATCCTCCCAACTGAATAGAGTCTCATCAATCTTATTAGGCATAATCTTACTAGGCATACTCCAGGAAATGCCTCTTGAGATTAAGGAAAATCTGCCACAGCTGGCCAGTGAAATTGCAATGTAGGAGGAGATATCTCACTATCTCTGTCAATCTTACTAGGCATACTCCAGGAAATGCCTCTGCCTCTGAGATTAAGAAAAATCTGCCACAGCGGGACAGTAAAATTGCAATGTAGGAAAAAGTGTCTCACTGTCTCTGTATCCTTGCCACATAAGGAGCACCTGTTTGCATAGAGAGATACCTCTCTTAGCCACATTATCCAATGTCAGAACTGCTTGATTGGCTAGCAGCCAAGTAAAGCATGCCACTTTATGTGGCACTTTGATTCTCCAGATATGCTTCCAACGCCATTTGAAGACCTGATTATCACCAAGACTTGTCTATTTATATCCTTTCTTTACCCTATATCTACCTTTGTTGTGCCCATGCCACCATAAATAATCCTTACCAGTTTGTGTTCCTTGAAAACTCTCCAGTAACATGTAAAGTTCAATCATTCTAGGAATTTCCTAGTCATTTAAATTTCTTCTCAGGACCAAATCCTATCCTTGTTGCGACCACATTTCAGCAACTATCTTCTATTGATGTAGAGCCAAAACAAAGATGTCAGGAAAGAGATCTTTGAGGCTCTCAGTACCATTCATTGTCAACCCAAAAACTAGTTTTTCCACTATTTGGAACCTTGACAATTGACCATCAGGGCCAGGGGCTTTGTCAATAGCACACGTCTTTAGGCACTCAAAAACTTCTTGCTCCTCAAATGTTGGCTGCAGTGCCTCTTTCTTATCCTCTGGGATGGTGCGATGGTAGATGATTGCTAATATTTTCATAAGGCCTCCAGTCTTCAGAGTCTTCAAATTCTGAATATAACTTCTTGTAGAAAGATATGACTTTCCCTTGATTCTGTTATGATTAGATATGGTCTCTCCCTACACTACACCTCCAACTAATCAATGTGATTATATTTTTTGTGGGCATTAACAGTTTATCATTAATGGAAAAACTTTGTATTCCTATCCTCTTCGTTGAGCCATAAGGCCCTTGATCTTTGTCTCCAAGACACTTCCTCATTATTCAAACACCCCTCATACTCCATGAAAAGCGTAGCTTTCTTGGCAATTTCCTCCTTTGTTAAGGCTCTAATATTCAACTGTCATTCTAGCTCAGCTATTTGACTTAGGAGGTTGTTCTTTTGTAATTTCAGATTCCCTTGTTCATGTCTGCTCTACTCTTTCAATTTTCCTTTGAGAGCTTTGAGTTTACATGCTAAGATGTAGTCTGACCTCTCGTAAAATTCAAATTCACTCCACCAATTCTTGACATTTTCAACAAAACCTTCCTAATTCAGCCACCAATTTTCAAACTTGAAGTAGGATTTTGATTGCTCCCAGTATTTACATAGAAGAGCTATTGGAACATGATCCGAAGCCACTCTTTGCAGTGTAGTCTGCTTTAGGTTATTGAAGAGATTGTTCCATTATGTGGAAACCAGTATCATGTTTATTCCTGATGCAGTGGTATGGTTATCACCTCTATACCAGGTATATTTTCCACCAGTTAGTTGCAGATCAATGAGGTCCATGTCCTCAATGCAATTTGAAAACTCTCATGCTAAATTTCTGCTGATACAATCCCTTTTTCAGAGGGAAATCTACAGACGTTAAAGTCACCATAGATAGTCCATCAAACAGGCCTCTTACATCAGTCAATTCCTCCCATACAAGCCTCTTCAAAAAACCTACACACCAGTTATATGACATTCAAAGTTACTTAACTGGTCCATCAAACAGGCCTCTTACATCAGTCAATTCCTCCTATACAAGCTCCAACTTGTAAGATTTCCCCTTCCAAGATTCTAGAATCCCATAGTAAGATTCCTCCTCTGATTCCATTGGCCTCCAAACATGCATATTTGATCCACCCAAATTTGCTTAATTAACTCCTGTACATTGCCTTCTACTTTAGTTTCCTCGAGACAGCATATGTTTGCTTTCTAGTCCTGAATTAGACTTTGTACCACCCTTTTTTCCCTTGTTCCTTCAACCCCCTAACATTCCATGAGATCAATTTGATCTGCATGGAATATTCTGTTAGCTCCCTTGCCCCTTCCCTCTATCACCATTGCTTTTGAATTTGAAATCAAAAAATATCAGATTCTTTAACTCTTGTGCTCCTTTGCGTTTTGTTCTTTTAACCTCTACCGATTGCTTCATTCTTCTTGCTTGCCTGCATCCACCTACCTTAAGAGTTCAAGTGCTTCCTCTTCAAACCCCTAAAAATCTACCCCAAACATCTTATGGAGTTCAAGTTTTGTTGAACCCACACTGTAGCTTTCTTCTCCATTTCAGTAAGAGCTTCTTGTTGCTGCGTACAAAGAGGTTCAATCTCCTGTACAGCCCATATTTCCCCAAAATCGACCATCCCCAATGTTTCTTATCTCAATTCGATGTCACCCGTGATGACCTCCCCCTGCTCTTTATCTTCAATCCCTTCACTGTTTGCTACACACTATTGCTCAAGTTTCTTTTCCCCTTCTTCACCTTCAATCTATAATTGTTCATCAATAGCAGTCAAGGCATCTTCTTTTGTTTTCTAACTTCTTCGTATGTGATAACTAGAAGAATAAATCGCCACAGTTTCGTCCACTATAACCTCTTGGAAGAAGTCTTCATTGGGTTGTGGGTGAAAATTCTAAGCAATAATCTTTGCTTGATCCGGCCCAAAATGTTTCAAGCCCAATTTGTTTTTAAATTGTGCACATGCCCATCTCATGCTCATGTAGTCAATTTTAAAGTCTCCTGCTGTCCCCACACTTGTCTCCCCTGTTCCGTCACCATCAGCTTGTTCTAGGGTCTCGGATATAAAGGAGGAAGTCTGTTATGCGCTGGTTTTTCCTTTGGGTTTTCTCATCTTTTTCGGCGACTGGTCCTTCACTCTCCGGCGACAACTCAAATCGTGTTTTCCTTTCTACCCATATCGGAATAATGAAGTTAACTCCATCTCTGGAGATGGTAACTTCCTCTAGCATGTTCCAACCAACCCCTCGAGTCTCGGTCCTAGCCCATTTGAGGTGGTTTCTTAATTTCGTTTCCTCCTCTGTTGCCAGCCACCCGCCGCAGAGTTCTCTAATCTCACAAAAAATCTCTTCCGTCTACAGATGCATCAGTAAACCCACAGCCCTAATCTAGGTGGATTTGGGTTTGTGAGTAATAGGCACACAGCCTGCAGAAGGGTTCCACCACTCTAATTTAAGTCTGCTTTTCTTCCACTACCATTCTCCCCTAGAGAACTTGTTCTGCCATGTATCTACTTGAAAACTCAAAGAGGAAACAGTTTTCAAACATCTCATAGATATTAATCCCAAAAACCTTCTTCCACACCGTTAAGAACCATCGCTAACTTCTGAGAGGGTGGGTGTTTCAGCTTTTGTGTTGCCAAAAGACCCAAAAATACACCTTCCCAGTACTCCTAAATCTTTGATTTTGGCTACAGCATTGGTTTCAATCTCTTTCCCTTTGGTTGTGGCTATCTCAGAGCTACTGCTTTGCCATTTACTTATTTACTGATAGTAACTGCTTTTGCATAAGGCACATCTAAGTCATCTGTCCTGCTTTGTGTCTCCATCACCTTCTGTGATGGACATTTAATGAAACTTTGAATCTTAAATGCCACACTTTACCATCAAACATTGATGTCTGACTCATAATAACTGCTTTGTCCTCTCCCTACAGTGAAAGAATACTCATATATCTCCCGTGGGAATTGTATTTCCTCGTACCAAAAAAATCTGCCACCTGGTCCTTATATCTTCACTTTCTCACCTAATTTTTTTGTCAGATGAGATGATGTTTCCCTGATGTTTCCCTGAGGATGACGCAAATCCATTCTAACACCTTCTTAATAAGTGTAACCCTTCTCATCATGTTTCTGCTTCTTTCCACCCAGTCGTACCATGAAACATTATTTGAAGTCCATCTGGAAATGTCATAAGATTTAAAACCTTGGTTGAAAATATATTCTATTATCCCCCATAGTTTCTAAACTAGGAAGAAGGAAATTTTAGTAATCACGGGATTTAAAAACTGAATTGTTTAAAAAAGAGGATCAATTCCGGCAACTTGAAGCTAGTGGATATACAACTTGAGGACAATTCCTACACCTGGTTTAAAGGGGATAACTAGGAGGTAGCTTCCAGGATCGATAGAATTCTGTTCTCAAAAGAGTGGGATGACAGCTTCAACAATTTAAAACAGAAAACATTACAGAGGTTAAGGTCTGATCACTCCCCTATTGCCTTACAAGGAGGAATGTGGAATAGAAACAAAAACTATTTCAAATTTGAAAATTGGTGCTTAGGCACAGAAGGTTTCAATGATAGAATCAAGGAATGGTAGAGCTCTTTCAACTACTGTGGAAGCCTGGATTACATTCTTGCCTCTAAGCTTAAAGCTCTAAAAATCAAGCTTAAGGAGTAGAGTAAGAGTGAGCAAGAACCTGGGAACAAAAAGAAAAAAAAAATTTGATGGAATAATGGAGAATAGAAGATTGACGAATGATGAGATAGAAAGAAGGGCAACCAGTATGCTATGAGGAATTGATCAAAAACGAAGAGATCTCCTGGAGGCAGAAGTCAAGGCCACTATGGTTGAAGAAGGGGGACAAAAACACCAAATTTTTTAACAAAATGGCAAATGCTCATAAAAGGTGACTCAACTCGGGATCCAAACATAGTTGAAAGGGAAGTGGTAGATTATTACAGTAAACTATACTCAGAAACCACAAGCAGGAAGCCAGCTTATATGCATCCAAATTGTCCTAGACTCAAAGAAGAAAAAGATAAGCTACAAAGGGGGTTTGAAAAAAATGAAGTCCTGAGATGCTTAAAATTATGCGCAACAGACAAGGCACCTAGTCCGGATGGCTTCACCATGGGATTTTTCATAAAGTGTTGGGGAGAGACTGAAGCACGACATCATGTCAGCCTTTCAGAACCTCTATGAACAAGAAATGTTTGAGAGCAGTCTTAATGCCACATTCATTACACTCATCCCAAAGAAGAAAGGAGCCAAAGAGTTGAAGGAATTCAAACCAATTAGTCTGATAGGTAGCATATACAAGTTGTTTGCCAAAGTATTGACAGAAAGATTGAAAGATGTGATGCCGAAGTTGGTTGAGTCGCAACAAATGGCCTTCATCAAAGGCAGACAATCACGGATGAAGTACTTACAGCGAATGAAGTTGTTGACTCCAGATTTAAACAAAAAAAAACTGGAATCCTTTGTAAGCTAGACACGGAAAAGGCATATGACCATGTTAATTGGGAGTTCTTACTAGATACTATGAGGAGAATTGGTTTTGGCCAGAAATAGATACAATGGGTCAAATATTGTATCTCCACTGTGAGATTTTCTATGCTTATAAATGGCTCACCATCAGGTTTCTTTAGTGCACAAAGGAGTCTTAGACAAGGAGATCCTTTGTCACCCTTTTTGTTTTTATTAGCTATGGTAGATCTTAATAGCATGATCAAGACAGCAAACACAAATGGTTGGCTGAGAGGTTTTGACGTTGCTAGAAATGGAGGAGAAAACCTGGAGATAATTCATCTGCAATATGCAGATGACACTCTCACTCTCATTATGTGTGAAGCTGAAGAGGAGCAACTTAAGATCCAAGGGTGATTTTGGTGTTATTTGAAGGGATCTCCGAGCTGCACATTAATTGGAGGAAAAGCTTCTTATATCCTATTAATGAAGTGCAAAACTTAAAGAGTTTTTGAACTCAATTCTTGGTGGTGAAGTGAGAACCCTACCTACAGTCTATCTAGGAATGTCATTGGGAGCAAAGTCACAATCCGCAGAAATATGGAATGGTGTAATCAAAAAATGTGAAAAGAAACTAACAAGGTGGAAGACCCAGTATTTGTCTAGGGGAGGCAGATTAACTCTCATTAACTCAGTCCTTGATTTTCTCCCAACATACATGATGTCTGTTTTTCCTATTCCTATAGGGGTTATCAACAAACTAGACAAGAAAAGGACGAAGTTTCTTTGGCAAGGGAACAATGAAAGGAAGGGATACAACTTGGTCAAATAGGAGGCAGTGATTGTAGTGAAAAGACAAGGAGAATTAGGAATCAAGAATCTGAAATTTCAGAGCAAGGCCCTAAGAATGAAATGGCTATGGAAGTACTGTAATGACGATCAATCTTTATGGAGGAATGTCATCAATGCTAAATATGAAGAGAAAGATAACTGGATGACAAAAGAAATCACTACACCATATGAAGTTAGTTTGTGGAGATCTATTAGAGCTTTATGGAGTGAATTCAAAACTAATACAAAGATCACAGTGACAAATGGAGGCAAAACTAATTTTTGGAAAGATAGTGGCATGAGGCAGGAAGACTAGAAATTCAGTTTCCAGACATCTATGCATTAGTCTCTCACCAACAAAAGACAATCGCTGACTTATGGACAAACCAAGGATGGACTTTCAACTTTAGAAGACAGTTGAACGACTGGGAGATTCAAAGAGTTGCGGACTTCTTCAACACAACTAACCAGTTTAATGGTTTAGAAATAGATCAAGATACTCTATGGTGGAAAGGTAGCATGAAGGGCCAGTTTAAGGTAAGTAATGCTTATAGCTGGATGAACCAAACCCTCAGCGTATAAGAAACTGGCCCTGGAAAGGAATTTGGAAAAACAAAGTGCCACACAAAGTAGCATGCTTTGTCTGGTTGTTGGCTAAAGAAGCTTCTCTCACTCAAGATAATTTAATGAAGAAAAGGATACCTTTGTGTCCTAGATGTTTTTTTTGTGGGGAAAATGAGGAAACAGTTGATCATCTTTTTCTTCATTGCAAAATCACTGGACAACTATGGAGAATGTTCTTAAATCTCAGGGGCAAAGGGCATTTCCTGGACTATGCCTGGAAAGATTACAGAAACAATTCAAAGTTGGGAGGAAGTTGGTGTGCACGCAAAGAATAGAGACAGATGGAGAATCGTCCCTGCAAGTATCTGGTGGACTATACGAAAGGAGAGGAACGCTAAATGTTTTGAGAGCATAGAGAGTAGTATGCAAAAGATTAAGCTTAATTGTCTTTTGTTGCTGTGTTTTTGGTGTAATCAAGTGTACTCAAATGATACTATCTCTATAATTGATGTTCTAGATTCAATTTAGATAAGAGATAGCAGGAAAGTATAGTAAATGATATAAATATGGTTTCAATACAACCTATGTACTGCTGTTGGAGAAATATACAAAGTTATCAGTTTCAAAAAAAAGTCTAGCGGAAAAGGGAAGGTTTGCAGTCCTAAAAAGTAGGAGAGAGAGTCATTAGTAAATGTGTCTGGGAGCATTTTTTGCAAAAATCACCGAGTATTTTTCTACTTCTCTCTGCTTTTATGTCGTCCCAAGTCATATTGCACTTCTCTTCTTGTGCACATACTCCTCAACAAAATGGAGTTGTTGAGCTAAAGAACAAACATCTAATAAAACCGCTCGGACATTGCTCATTCAAAATAACGTCCCTTTACATTTTTGGGGTGATATCGTTATTACTGCTTGTTATTTAATCAATCGTATGCCTTCATTTGTTTTGCAATACAAGAGTCCACACTCTGTCCCCTATCCAAACCAAACTTTGTTCCCCTTTCCTCCACGTGTATTTGGTTGCACCTGTTTTGTTCATAACCTTGCCCCCGGAAAAGACAAATTTCAGCACAAGGCTTTTAAATATATCTTTCTCGGGTATTCTCTACCAATAAGTACTCTATCTCAGCCGATGTTGCCTTTTTCGAGACTTCACCATACTTTTCTCCTAATACGGCAAAACAGAGGGCAATATCAGTCCTCCAATTCCAACTATTCCAGCCCCAACTCCACCTCCATCTCTTAAGGTCTATTCTCGACGACCTCGACCTCCTTCAACCTCCTTCTAATCTTGTTAATCAAGTTAGCATTTCCAACATTGATACAGGTACATAAAGCACTCTCCTAGAAACTGGTGGCTCGTTACCTGCTCCATCAATGTCTCCTTCTTCAGTCCAGCACTTATTAGATGATCCTCCCATTGCTCTTTGCAAAGGTACTAGAAACACTACCAATAAAACTCCCACTTATGCTTATTGAAGTCATCATCGTCTGTCGCCTTCATATCATGCCTTCATTACTAGCTTGTCAACGGTCTAAGTTCCCAAAACTGTGGCATAAGCACCGATTTATCCAGGTTAGCGTCAGGCTATGATCGAGGAGATGACTATCTTGCATAATAATGGTACTTGGAAGCTTGTTCCTTTACCTAAAGGAAAAACCACAGTTGGTTGTCGTTGGGTATTCACACTTAAGGTAGGTTCTGATGGAGTTGTTGATCATCTCAAAGCGAGAATAGTTGCTAAAGGATACACTCAGATTTATGGCATCAACTATGGAGATACTTTCTCACCAGTTGCCAAGATGGCTTTTGTTCATCATCTCATCGCTACGACCGCAATGAATCACTGGGGAGTTTCTAAAAGATCCAAATACTAAGCTTATTCTAGGACGGGGGAGTTTCTAAAAGATCCTAACAGATATCAGAGACTTGTTGGCAAACTCAACTACCTTACGCTCGCATGACCAGACATCTCATTTGTTGTTAGTGTAGTTAGCCAGTTTTTGCAATCATCTTGTGATAGCCACTAGAATGCAATGAACGCATCTTGCGATATATCAAAAGCTCACCGGGGCAAGGTTTATTGTATGAAACAAAGGACATGCCTATATAGTTGGGTATTCTGACGCAGATTGGGCAGGATCTCCTTGTAATAGGCGATCCACTTCTAGTTATTGCGTTCTAATTAGAGGCAATCTAATATCTTGGAAAAGTAAAAAGCAAGTAGTCGTATCTAGATCAAGCGCAAAGGTAAGAGCAAGAGTATCAAGCTATGGCACTGGCTACGTGTGACAACTTCTCCAAGAATCGAAAATGGGAGGAGCTGAACCGATGAAATTGATTTGTGACAACCAAGTTGCATTGCATATCGCTTCTATTGTCGTGTTTCATGAAAGAACGAAGCACATTGAGATAAATTGTCACTTCATTCGAGAGAAGATTGAGTCTGGATACATTGCCACAAGTTTTGTCAACTCAAATGATCAACTAGCAGATATTACACAAAATCACTCCGAGGATCCAGAATTGACTATCTTGGTGGCAAACTGGGAACATATGACTTGCATGCTCCAACTTGAGGGGGAGTGTTAGATATGGTATAATTAGTGTAGATATGAGAATATTCTATATAACTAGTATAGCTATGAGAATATTCTCTAATCCCTGGAATCAGGCAATTAGGAGATTGTGTAATATTTTCTTACTCTCTTTCCTTATTCACATCATTTGTAACAACTATTTAATCCCATGAACTTGAGGGAATAATCAATCAATACAATTCCAATATCTCTTCTCTTCTTTTTCAATTTCACAATTACAAAGAACAAGCAAAAGCTCCTATACCCTTGATCTTCTAACGAGGAATCTAAAACATCAAAAATAGATTCAGGATCTTCTAAGTACTTCACTTTACACCCAAAATACAACAGAAATACACACTTCATTATCAGGTTTTGAATGTACCTGGAGCTGTCTTCAAAGCATCTTTTATTACTTTCTTCCCATATTGTCCACCAGATGCAAGGTAGGACAATCCTTCATCTCTCTCTTTTACCGGAGACATTACCTCCTTTGTTTCCAGCATTCTAGAACTCCAGGTATTCTTCCTGGCATAACCCACATGATACCCCTTAAAATGGTGAAACTCCTCCATAACTGTATAGTCAACTTACTGTGCAAAAAAAAAAAGATGATTCCTTGTTTCCACCTCCTCCACATAAATAGTATCTTGAACATAGATGATAGCCTCTCTTGGCTAGATTATCATGTGGCAGAACTGTCTCTTTTGCTAAAATCCATGCGAAACACGTAACTTCATAAGAAATTTTCACTTTCCAAATTGACTTCCATGGCCAGCAACCATCTTATTATTTGATAAGTTGAATTCCATAGGCTGAATTGATAGAAAACTTCCCTGGCTTATTCCCATTCCAAGTCAACCAGTCTTCAGACTTACTAATCCCCTTAAATTGCTCAGAATTGCTGTAAAACACCACTGTTAACCTATCAAACTCCCAGTCAATTAGTAATCTTTTAAATGTAAGGTTCCAACCTTGATTAGCGCACACTTCTCTTATTGTAGCTTCTTGTTGATTCGAAATGTTAATGTCAGGAAGCAATTATTTCGAAGGACCTTGGCCTAACCACTTATCTTTCTCGAAGAATATCTTCATTCTTTGACTGCTCTAAATTTGGACTTATTCGGGAGTGAGTTTAGGCCATAGGTCCCTGATGGACTTCCATAGGCTAACCACACAAGGTCCATTCACAGACCTTGTCATCCATTTTCCTTCAATGTCTATTTTTTTCTTGTCACGATTCCATTACCACGGGAAATTCCTTCAAAGAATTTCTACGCTCCTCTCAACATTTCAAGGATTGGAAAGAGAGACATTATATAAGTAGGTCGAGCATCAAGTACTGAATTGATTAGTAACCCCCACCGGCCACCACCACAGAGAGATAAATACAGACTCTTCCAGTTGGTTAGCTTTTTTTCACATTTTTCTATGACCCCACTTCAAATCCCCTTTGACTTGCTCTTGGCCCCAATGGCATCCCCAGATAAATTGTAATTGTTCTCTGATTTTACCACCAAGATTCCAACCAAAGCTTGGATCTCATTTACCTCATTAACTGGCTAAATAAACCTTTTGTACCGGTTAATGTGTAATCCAGATGTGGCTACAAACAAAATGAAAATTACCCTCAACACTTACAATTTTGAGTGTCAGCCTCACGGTAGACAAATGAACCGCATACTGCAGATGAGAAATCTCATAGTACTATCAGCCCTTAAATTCGCCTTAAAAGTCATTATCTTATTGTTATCCTGAACAGTCTTTAACATATCATTCAGGCTTCCATAGCAGTGATTAATAAGAAAGGAGATAGGGTTTCACCGCATCTCTAACTCTTTTGAGAAGGAAAGAAACAAGTTGGTGAGTCATTGATCAAGATTGAAAATTTACTGCACTGAGCAAAATTTGATGCAACTAAACCATCTTTCACCATAGCACATCTTCATCAGAGTTTCCAACAAAGAGTTCCAGTTTAAATGATCATATGCCTTCTCAATATCTAATTTGCATAATTTCAGGTTGCTTTTTAAATGGCTCTCCACCAATTTGTTCACCACTTTCTTTTGTCTTCCATTCAACTGCTACGAGATGAGCTTATACACATTGCCTATTAGATTAATAAGCCTAAAATCCATCACCTCCTTGGATCTCAACTTCTTAGGAATCAATGTTATAACAGTGGAATTGAAGCTTTTCTCAAGCATTCCCTGATTATAGAAATTCTGGAAGACAGCTATTGCAACCTCATAAAATACCTCCCAAAAATGTGAGAAAACCATTGAATACCCATTATGTCCAGGTGCTTTATTCCCTGCACATGCTAAATTTCCTAAGGTTATCAAGTTAAGATGGAGGATTCCTAAGGTTATCCAGTTAAGATGGAGGATAAAATTATTTACTTTGCAGTTGGTTTTAAGTCATACAATATCATTAGAATAGACGAGGAGTCGTACGAATGGACAGAGAATGGCTAAAATCTTATCAGAAGAACAATTAGTCAAAAAATGATGGGGTGTTTGTGTGAGACTTTAAAGGAGGCTTTGATGGTAAGGGGAATTATGTGAAGAGATGGAAGCTTCATCACTGATTTTAGTAGTTTTCTGTGTGAGAAGCTACAACCTAATGGGTATTTTATGGCTTTTTTACACATTGTTGGATGGGAATAAACAAGGATGTGATAGCAGCCGTACAGAACTCCAACTCCTTCCATGAGTTACTTTACACTGGTCTATTACACTGTTGTGTGGGCCCACCTCTCTATCATTTCAGCCCCTACTATCCTTTCCCTAACGCTTCTGCGCCCCTTTATCTCCTCCCCCATCCTCATCTCATCCCTTTCTTCAGTCACTGATTTCCAGTTCTTTTTCTTTCTTCTTTTCTTCAATTTTTTCTCTTCCTTTTTTCCTGTTGTTTCACTTCCTTTTTCTCAGGGAAAAGTCCACAAGAATTATTTTTTCCTTAGTTATACTACAGGGCCAAATATGCCCCTGCCGTTATGAAAGTATTCAAAAATACCCCTCATTTGGATGGAATCCCCCAAAATCGATTTAAATTGAAATTACCCGGTCCCCTCTTTAAACCCCAAATATAACCACCCCAAATTAATTTATCCATTGTGTCAGTACCCAGCGAACCATTTTCGAGGAGCAGATTCAAAGGACATCATTATATACCAGTCAAGTGTAATTTAAATTGCTATATCCTTTCTTTTCTCAGTTGTTAAGTGTTTAGTGTTTGTTTAACGTAATAAGAAAATTCAAATATAGCTGCAGATAGATTGGATTTTGAAGCAAAGTTCTTGTACTGGAAAATTACCATCACTCCTCAAGTAGCATTCAGAAATTAAGAGCATTATGTTGGATGCTAAAATTGGAATTGCAAAATTATCCAGGAAATGGAATGATTTTCTTGAACATGGGAATTGAAGTTCGATATCCAAGTTTCTTGGAGACTAAAGACTACCATGGCTAGTGGCAACCCTTTTTGTTATGGCTTTGATCAACACCATAACAAATGTTGTACCCTCTTTTATCAACAACAACATCATACCAGTGATATCCTACAAGTACCTCGTGAAATCCCACAAGTGAGGGCAAAGTCTACAAGAAAGAAACAAGAACAACACCAAAATAACATGATAATCGAAACATAATAAACAACAGACTATGATAGATATGACAAATAGAGGCTTCAATACTACGACTAATACAACAACAAACACCAACAAGCCTAAATCCTCGAAAAGCAAGACATTACTCCTATTCGACTAACCTTCTGCCCTAATACGCGTCCTTCGTACCCTCCTATCTAAGGTCATGTCCTCGATAACCTAAAGTTGCACCATGTCTTGTCTAATCACCTCTCCCCAATACTTCCTTGGCCTTCCTCTACCTCTACCTCTCCTCATGCCAACTATATCCAACCACTCGCACCTCTGTTCCTCACCTCCCCACATTTTCAAACCATCTCAATCTCGTTTCCCTCATCTTGTCAACCATGGAGACCACTCCTACCTTATCTCAAATATCCTCATTTCTAATGTTACTGCACCTAGTATGCCTAGTGCCCACACATGACAAAACCATTTTAACATACTCATCTCCACAACATGCATCTTCTAAAGATAGGAGTTTATGATTGGCCAATACTCTGCCACATACGGCAACCCTCTTTTATCCAAAAAAAAAAAAAAAATTATCAAAAAAAAATGTTGTACCCGCATTATTTTCTTCCAGCAAAGGTCAAGCAGCATTTGTTATGGATTTCCAAACATTTATGCTGTCCCATCATTATTTTCTTCCAGAAAAGGTCAAGTAGCATTTTTAGGCAATTTTCAATCTGGAGGGTCATCTGGCAATTCTGGTGTGTCGGGAAGCCTGACGTGGTTGATTCAATTGCCTGATTTCAATTGAATTCTGGGTGGTTAGATTTGGGGTTTAATTAATTTATGTGGGTCTGGATTGGGTTTGAAGAGGGTACCGGATAATTTCAATTAAAATTGCGCAACTGAAGTTGATTTGGGGGATTCTATCCAAATGAGGGATATTTTTGAATACTTCCATAACGGCAGGGGTCTATTTGGTCCTATGGTATAACTAGGGGTAGAATTAACTAATAAATGAAAGTAGAGGGGTATTTTTTACCCTTTTCCCTTTTAAAAACATGACTAGAGAAGGAAAACTAATCCCTTTTTGTTCCTCTATGAAGTAAGTTAATGAGACCCAAAGACATACACAAACCACACCTGCATGACTTAATATTTTGAGACAACATATAAGGTAGAATTTAATCAAAACAAGAATGCTCTTTTGAAGTTCATATATACAGTTCATATATTGCAAAAGTACAAGAGTTCAATCATACTCCATCTCAACAGTAGAACACAAGCTCTTCAAAAAATAAATTTAACTTTTGCTCTTGAAGAATGGGTGAGGGAACGAAGAAGGTTTCTGCTGTATCATTGGGGGTTGAAAGTAGTATCTTTGGAGACTAGTTGTACTGGGTTTTCTGTGTATGCTGCTGGTTTAAGGCATTCCCATGGAGAGAAGGGTGGGACTTTGGTTTGTTGAGGGAGCAGCTATTTCGGTTGAAGGTGTGGAGAGGTTTCAGGTGAGAGAGAATTATGGCATGGAGGTCAGGAGTTTTGCAAAGAAGTAAATACGGCTATGGGTTTTGTCGTGGAGGAAATGTGGCAGCTTGATGGTGGTGAAAGAGTGAAATAAGGTGATTGCATAGATTTTGTTGGAGTTGAAAGTTATCATGTAACGTAGAAAGATATGAAAATGAAGAAACACGGGAGAAAAAAGAGGAGTGGAAAAAAAAAACAATTAAAGTGTAGAAAGGAAAATTAAATAGCAATCTGACATGTCAACATAAGAGAGCGAGTATACACCTTCCATCATGAGACTAGCTATATATGTCTTGAGGGGTCTTACTTTCACTTTAAATAAGATTATGAGGGAAAGAGATCACCCATAAAGTTTAGGTGCGTCACTGACTTTTCGGGACAAGTCCAGGAGGCAACTTATGTATTTCACTTAATAAACAACAATACTATAATAAACATGACACTATATTACACCAACCAAAAAAGGTCATCCAACTAAATTTTAACCATGCAATTTAATGCAAACAATATCTTGATATTACTCTTACACAACCGATTATATAGGAGGGCAACGGATTGCCTTACCATACTTCTCAAGGAACCTTAGTGCCTTTTCAAGAAATGATGGGCCTCCATCTATATCTTCTAAGGCGAGCAAAATTGGTCTTCCAACAACTAAAGATTTAACAGGGCGTTTATGCCTCCCTGAATAAAAAGAAACCCGGTCAGATCTTTATGCCCTAACAACAAACAGGGAAAAGGTGCAGCTTCATTTGGATACAGCAGCCAAATCTCATCTGGAGCATTGAAGATGTGAACACAAAAAATTGGCAGATAACAGTAAAAGCAACTAACATTGATGGAAAGATCCTTCAACAGAATCACCAGAGTCACTCCGGAAAATGCCATTGTGTCCCATAACAAGAGCAGCACTTGGTGCTTGTGCAAGAGCATGCTCTAGGGCTGTCTTCCACTCATACAGATCCTCCAATGTCTCTGCCTGCAGTTCAAAGCTCAAAAGATGACTTCTTCTAATGTATGATACAGGAATAGGTATACTGTTGCATGGGGCTAGGTGTATGTGGCGGGAGACAGGAATTCATACACACTACTTGCAAGTGAAAAAGAAATGCATTTAGAACTCAAGTCATTTGGGAGTTGTTCCTACTGTTAATTATAGAGTCCCTTATACATATGTACTCATCAGGCTTATGTAAGATGATAATAAGCCTACTTATAAAAAATGTTTAATATCAGTTCAGAGTACTTTTTTGAGTTGTCATTCAGTTTTCTATAATCTTAAAGTTAAGAGAGTGAAATAGACCAGTGTAAAGTAACCCATGGAGGGTTCACTAATATATAGAAAATAAGCAGCTATTTTTGCTTCCAAACCCGTCCAAGTATATCACTTGTCACGTGCATCGACAATTTCTGGGATGACTTTCCTGTTTAGAAGAGAGACAGAGAGAAAAGAGGGATAAGTACCTTAAGAGTAAAAGCTCGCCCATCACGTCCATCAGGAAATAGTACGGTCAAAAGCTTTTTATCTTCTCTGACGACAACACTGAATAGCAAAGAATTGGAGTAAGATCAAGACAGACTTTGAGCATACTAAATATAACCAGTTGATGACTCATTTATTACCTCCCTGAATTATTCAAGTCAATTCCTCCCAAAGTTAGATTCACTTCACCTCCTCGCTGTGGAAGAGTACTCTATATGAAGAGCGCAATGAATCAGAAGAGTCTAGATTATAAAATCAACAAGAGTAAAAGCTTCACAGGTAAAAGCTAAAACATGCTCGGAGAGCAAATGACATTTCCAGACATTAAAACATCTAATCTAAATTACCATTTAAAAGCAAAATTACACTAAAAGTTCTCACAGCTTTCCAAGTTGTTTCAGTATTTGACAGGTTCAAAATTCAATCACTTCAGTCCTTAACCAGTTGGAATCGGCTATATAAATTCTCTATATTCACTATATTCTATGCAAGTCCATTTTATTCCAATATTAAATTACTTCCATTTAAAAAATAATAATAATGGTTCTCTAAACATCACACGTATCCCTATATAACTAGTATAATCCAACTAGTTATAATTGCCTATATGTATCCTTACCTTTGATTACACTCTATTTTTTAACCAAGTTTCAATGATTTCACAAGGTTTCAAATCTTGAGACATCTTTCCTCCATGTGATTTTGAACAGCCTCATCCATTTTTACCACCTTCAATCATCAAAATGACACTTATGAGTTGGTGTGTCAGGAGGTCCACGTATGACATGGCCAAACCATCACAAACGGCCTTTCATTCTTCACGTGTTACTTTCATCCTTTGTTGGATGTGATCATTTATAATTTTGTCCAATTTGATATGACCATAAATCCATCTCAGCACTCCCAATTCTAGAAAATTAATCCGGCGATATAGTGGACCTATGGTCAAATATCCATTTCTCTATAATACTACTAGTCTCACAACCATTCTACTAAATTAGCTTTTCATATTCCATAACATGCAAGTTCTCTGGCAAGACTCAAGAACTCAATTGGCATTTATCCAGTGTATATGCTCCAAATAACACGACAGATAGGGAGGAGGAGGTTTGGTGGGAATTAGCAGGTGCTAGAGGACTATTTACCGGGCCATGGGTGGTGTGTGGGGATTTTAATACTGTCAGATTCCCATCAGAGAAGAAGAATGCAAACAGAATCACTAAGGCAATGAATGACTTCTCTGAGTTTATTGAAGATATGGTTTTGATAGACTTGCCCCTATCAGATGGACTGGACAGATTCCTGGTTTCCATGGATGGGAATGAGGGCTTTAGAAACATTAAACAATCAACAATGTACAGAATCACTTCTGATCATTTCCCTGTGATGTTGCAATGTGGTAATTGGGATCCTATCAAATCCTATTTTAAGTTTGAGAACTGGTGGTTACAGACTGAGGGCTTCAATGATAGGGTAAAAGGGTGGTGGGATTCATTTGTGCATGAAAGGAGGCCTGATTTTGTTTTGGCTTATAAATTAAAAGCTTTGAAGGACAAGCTTAAGGAGTGGAGCAAAACGCTACAGGGAAACTTGATATCACAAAAGGCTAGTGCACTCAATCAACTTGCAGAATTGGAGAAGATTCATTATCAAAGGAGCTTAACCGAGGAAGAGTTGTATGCAAAAACATCCTTATAGTTGAATTTGAGGAAATCGCAAAACATGAGGAGGTGGCCTAGAGACAAAGATCTAGGGCTCTCTGGTTGAAATAAGGGGATAAAACACACAAAATTCTTCCATAGGACTGCAAATGCTCACAAGAGATATAACAATATTGACAAGTTGATATTTAAAGGGGATATTGTGGACAATCCAACTGATATTACAAAGGAGATTGTTTCCTTTTACCAAAAGCTTTACACTGAGACGAAGAATTGGAGACCTCTAGGTAATCTTGGTAACTTCCCTAGGATTACTCTAGAGGAAAGTCAGTTGTTACAAAGCCCTTTCGATGAACAAGAAATTTGGGAAAGTGTGAAGTCTTGAGCCGAGACAAAGCTCCAGGACCCGATGGATTTTCCATGGCATTTTTACTCAATGTTGGGAGGTGGTAAAAACAGAAGTGGTTGCAGCAGTACAAAACTTCTATGAAAAAGGTGTTATTGAAAACAACTTTAATGTTACTTTTATGGCTCTGATTCCCAAGAAAGTGGGTCCAAAAGAGTTGAAAGATTTTAGACCTATTAGCTTAATAGGTAGTTTTTACAAGATTATTGCTAAAATACTAACCGAAAGACTCAAGAAAGTGATGAACAAATTGATGGGTGCGCAGCAGGTGGCCTTCATCAAGGGTAGACAAATTATGAATGCAATTCTAATTCTAATTGCAAATGAATGTGTGGATGCAAGATTTAAAAGCCATGAACCTGGAATTGTGTGTAAACTTGACATTGAAAAGGCGTATGATCACTTAAACTGGAATTACTTACTGGAAACTTTGAAGAAGTTGGGATTTGGTGGTAGATGGGTCAGCTGGATTAGGTGTTGCATTAGCACAGTAAAATTCTCAATATTGATCAATGGTTCACCAGCGGGATTTTTTCAATCTCAGAGGGGCTTGAGACAAGGAGATCCTCTATTTCCTTTCCTTTTTATCATTGCAATGGAGGGGTTACATGACCTGTTGAAGACTGCTCAGACAAACAAATGGATACGGGGATTCAAGGTAAGTCGAGTACTTAGAGCGAGTTAGAGATTTCACATCTACAATACGTTGATGATACTATTTGTATTTTGTGACACCGATTCTGAACAGGTGACAATATTGAGGGTAATCTTTATTTAGTTTGAAGCTACTTCTGGTTTACATATTAACTAGACCAAAAGTTTTATTTTTCCAGTTAATAAGGTAAACCAGATTCAATCCCTGGCTGATATTCTGGGAGGCAAAATAGGAGAATTACCAACAACATATTTGGGGATGCCTTTGGGGGCCAAAAGTAAGTCAATAGGAATTTGGAATGGGGTCCTGGAGAAAATAGAAAAAAAGCTAACAAGTTGGAAGAGCCAAATCTCTCAATGGGTGGTAAGCTAGTTTTGATCAATTCAGTCCTTGATGCTATGCCTACATATATGTTGTCATTATTTCCAATACCTAGGAATGTCTTGAGTAAGATGTATTGAGAAGGAACTTCTTATGGGAAGGACACAGCGACAAAAAGAAGTATCACCTGATTAAATGGAGATCCATCAAAGTTTGATGTTGAAATGGTTGTGAAGATTTGCTAGTGAAGAAGAATAATTATGGAAAGAAGTGATTAAGGAAAAGTATGGCATGGAAGGTAAATGGACAACCAAGACTGTGGAGGGTCCTTATGGTGTTAGTTTGTGGAAGTCAATCAGGAATTTATGGCCTAAACTCATGAACAAGGTAAGCATTTAAGTTGGAAACAGCATGAAGACATCCTTTTGGGAGGATAAATGGCTAGGTCGAGGAATTCTGAAACAACTCTTACCGGATCTCCATATTTTATCTCAACAACAACAAGCAACAATAGCGGAGGTATGGAGCAACCAGGGGTGGAATTTGATCTTTCGAAGATGCTTGAATGATTGGGATATTGATAGGCTAACAGAGTTCTTCAACACTCTAGAGTTATTTAGAGGGACTACAACTTCGGAAGATAGCATCAAGTGGCAAGGAAATAAGCAAGGAGAATTCTCCGTCAGATCAGCCTACAAAGAATTCAACCTGTTCAACAATCAGATTAGGTGATGGCCCTGGTGGAAGATGATATGGAAAGTCAATTCCCTATAAAGTATCTTGTTTTACTTGGTTATTAGCTAGAGGAAAAGCACTCACACAGGAGAATCTGTGCAAGAGGGGTCATCATCTATGTTCGAAATGTTTTTTGTTTGTGTGTGGGGAGAAAGCTGAGACAATTAATCATCTATTTCTGCACTGTGAACTAACTGGACAATTATGGAGGATGTTCCTCAACTTTAGGGGGGAGTCAATGGACCATGCCAAGTAATATAGTTGATGTTCTAGCATGCAGGAACAAAGAAGGCAGTAATGCAATTCAGAAAATGAGATGGAAGATTATTCCAGCGTGCATTTGGTGGATAGTTCGGGAAGAGAGTGTTAGAATATGAGTAGGAATAAGAATAGCATATAAAATCCTACTTGAAAAAGGATTGTAATGTAGTGTGCTATTAGGAAAAGGATTGGAATATATTGTCTATAAATGGGGCCTCAATGTAATAATGTAGTTAAAACAATTCAATAATATTTTTCTTTATATATTTCTCACATGGTATCAGAGCTTCCACGATCTTGGCAAAGAATCAAAGAGTTTCCGCTGCCGGCGGGCGACTATAATCCATATATGTCGCTCGTCTGGCCAATGATTATGTTAGCAAAAGTTGGGTCACTGACTCACTGTATATCTTTTTAGTAACTATTTTCTCATATTTTTGCGTAGCACCATGCATCTGTTCGATGACTACTTTTTCATATCTATTTTTCTTAGCACCGTACTTCTTTTCGGTGACTATTTTCTCATATCTGATTTGCATAGCACCGTGCATCTTTCCGAACTACTGACTCATATCTGAGTTGCCTAGCACCATGCATCTTTCTGGTGACTCCTCAGATTTAATTTACATAGTTCCGTATGTCTTTCCAGTGACTCCTCAGATCTTTTTCAGAAGGGTCGTGCTATCATCCCGACCCTGCCCATATAATTTCTCTTTTCCAGTAGGATCGTGCAGTCATTCCGACCCTACTCATATAATTTCTATTTCTCAATAGGGTCGTGCCATCATTCCGACCCTACACATATCTCTTTTTCAGTAGGGTCGTGTCATCATTCCGACCTTACCCATATAATTTTTTTCCCCTCGGATTGTAGTCACTTTTCAGCCATCAAATCTAATAATCTGGTGTGTGAGCATGTTTCGGCTAAGTTTCCGGTGACTTTCATGTTCAAGATCTACTTGTCTCTTGATTTCGAGATGACCCATGTATTTTATATCAGTTTTTGGCAATTTTCCAGCAACGCATCGACTTTACGACAATATTTACTACTTTTCGGATCATTTTTTCAGTTTATTCCATTTCAATTGAGGTTTCCCAATCGTCCAAAGCAGTCCTTATTAGTTTTCTTGCAGATATCTTCACCAAGTCCCTCACCGATTCTCATATTAGTTACATCCATAACAAGCTTGGTACATATGTCTTCTGTGTACCAGCTTGAGGGGGAGTGTTAAAATATGAGTAGAAATAGGAATAACATATAAAATCCTACTTGGAAAAGAATTGTAATATAGTGTGCTATTAGGAAAAGGATTAAAATGTATTGTCTATAAATAAGGCCTCAATGTAATAAGGTAGTTATAACAATTCAATAATAATTTTCTCTATGTGAGAAACCAAAGATGTTTTGAAAACAAAGCCGACCATCTCCAGAAGATTAAGATAAAATGCTTAGGGTTGAAGATTAAGATGAAATGCTTAGAGTTGTTCTTTTTCTGGTGTAAAGCAATAGGTTTAGAATATCAAGAAACAATCTTCGATGTATTAGAATCCTTGTGAGATGATAGAGGATCAAATGCTCTATACTTTTGCAATCTGTAATTAAGGGGTGCTACACTGTTTATGTGAAGTCTTATATATAAATATACAAATATGTTACCTTTCTCAAAAAAAAAAAAAATTCAATGGAAACTCTTATAGTCAGAAACTGACTCATTTGAGTCAAAGCACTTAGTTTGGAGAAAAAAGAAAGGTGCAAAACACATAGGACCTCACATTGACAAGATAAGGACAACGGGGACCTTAATCTAGGAGAAGAAAGAAAATTACAGCTAAGTGGTAACAAATTGCTCCCCAGACGTTGATTCAACACTCAAAGCAGAATGAAGTGCAAGCAAATCCAGCAACTTGATGATGAAAGAGAACTAACTAGGTGTTAAATTTCCTGCAAAGGTTACGATCATTTATGTTTTTCTTATTAATTTGCCTTTAACAGGTGCCTCATTCCTGCAAAGGTGCCTCATTTATGGTTTGGGCATGTAATGAGGAGGGGCATTAATGCCCGAGTTCGTAGGTGTGAGAGATTGGCCTTGGAGGGCTTCGGGCGGGGGAGGGGGAGGCCGAAGAAATATTGGAGAGAGGTGATTAGACGTGACATGAAGCGGTTACAGCTTATTGAGGAGATGACCCTAAATAAGAAGGTTTGGAGGACGCATATTAGGATAGAGGGCTAGTGCATGTGGATGAGTCTTAGGCAGTAGTTAGGAGTGTTGTGGTGTAGCTTGGTTAGTAGTCTTAGGGCTTTGTGCATAGGTCAGAGCTCCTAGTGCCTTTGGTTTGTTAGTGTATAGTATTGCTTTGTGAGTATTGTACCTCAGTTATTTCTCCTCGTTTCATGATTTATGATTACTTTGATTACTGTCATTTTGTCCTGAGTCGGGGGTCTATCGGAAATAGCCTCTCTACTACTTCGGGGGTTGTAGTATGGACTCTGTATATTTTACCCTCCTAGACCCCACTATGTGGGAATATACTGGGTTTGTTGTTGTAGTTTTTCTATCCTGCGAAGAGAGATCTAAGACATCCACTTTTTAGGGATCCAAGCAGCAAGAATCCAAAGAACGCACTTTTTATACAAATTTCACCATTTCCTTTTTCTTTTTTGTGTTTATATCTAATATTGAACCCTATTTAATTGTAATTGTGCATGTGGCAAAACTAGTTAGTTGGGAGTATTAGATGATTATTTTGCTTAGATCTAAGTTTTTCTTTTGCTTAGATTATGTTTCTTACTGATAGATTTTCATTTTACTTCAACGAAATGGTATGCCTATACTTGTAAATCTTGTTACTGTGCAATAATAGTGTTGGTTATAGTTGAGATTCGAATAATGTTTATGATGATGTTGTTTAAGTCAGGTCTAACTTGCTTGGTTACTTGTGAATCAAATCTTAGTCACAAGAGGAAAGTGGTCTCCCATTTATTCGTGAGTCAAATCAATCATTGTTGGATACAGTTGGGATCCGAATAATGTTTATGATGATGTGGCTTAAGTCAAATCTTAACTTTCTTTGTGACTTGTGAGTCAATCTTAGTCACAAGAGGAATGTGGCCTCTCATTTATAGCAGCCGTTTTTTTTCTTTTCGTCTTTTTAAAAAAGAATGGTGTTGGGGTTAGGTTGGGCACGTCTCGACTATTCTATTGGGTACATGCATCCTCTCACCAACATAGATTTCACGTAAATCTGCCACCAAGGCTTAGGCAGATCAGAAGATATCATTTTCTCACTTCTGCTGAGCTCTGAACCTTGGACTTCCATTGAATTCATTGCTCTTAAAAGCATTCCAGATAAGTTTGTTTTAAAATCTAAAGAAAAAAACAATCCTTCAAGCATCTAGAATAGGCATTTAAGTAAGAAGGACATGGTATAATTAGGAACGCAACTATTTTATGAAGACTAGGTCTGTGGTAGTGGTAATTCTTGCATTGTGAAGAATCTAAAGATAAATCTTAACCAAGAGGGAATTTAGAACTTTAGAGAGTTCAAATTTTGGCTGCATCTGGAAAGATCACTTGTACTACAAGGAAATGAATAAGTGAAGTGCAAACTTGTTAATGTTGGAGACTGAAAAATTGGTGAAATGAATTTCCCATTCATAATTGAGATAACCTTTCCCTTGCTCATTCCACCATCCCAAGTGTGCATACACTATATCGTTAATATGGTTTGTACATCAATCACTCGGTTCCAAATCCACATCTCAAATAAGAGATAATAAGATTCTCTTAGCAGCATGTTCCAAATCCTCATGGGTCAACACTTCATTTTCACTAAATTACTTGTATTGCTAGTGCATTTTCCAGAATCTCTTAGTCTGCGCATCAGTGAGCTCATTACAGATCCCAATAAAAAAGGTGTATCCCATGATGCTTTTTCTGAAAAATTTTATTCACAGCAATGGAGGATAAAGATTATTAAAAAAGAAAAAGATTCATTCCATAAACTGGCTTTGACTTGTATATAACAACCAATATATTACACATCTTCAATCTATAGAAAGATGATTCAATAAATAAATCATAAGATAATATCTAGGTTGGACATACCAAATGGTCATTGATATGAACTGAAGAGAACAAAGTTTCTCATTAAATAAATTTAAACTACCAAACTCCAATGAGCAAAGGGAAGGAAATAGTAGTAACTAGGCGTTTTCTCTAGAGCTAAATCATCAAATTGAATGCAAGCTATGATTCTCTCTTCCTTCAGAAGTTGAAGATGCAACCAAATAAAGAGTCGAACAGAAAAATCAACTTTGGAAATAAAGAACGTGAGAAATTATACTAACCGGATCATTCTTGAAAAAGACCAGAGATGTACGTGTAAGGATGAACCAGCGCTTTTTCCAAGACTTCCAACCTAATCCTGCAGATAAATTTAAAAATTAGGATGTTGTAACACCTCATGTCTTCGGGCTCTAGTTTGAACCACTCGATGCATGAAATCAAACCCAAGCCAGCGACTTTGGTTGTGCCTAGGTGCAAAAATCAAGGCTTAAGTGTGGAAAGTGTGATGGATGTGAATTAAAGGTCATAGCGAAAATCTAGAACCAAGTTGGGTTGGAAGCTTCTCCACCGATTAATTTTTCGTATAAGCTTGTGCAAGTTCCAACTTCAAACAAGCATATCTCCTAGAATACGAAGTGTTACGTGGTGCATTACCTATCAAATTAAAGGTCTTCAAGACTAGTTTCCAACACATCAAATCGCTCGTAATTTGGAGCTTCCTACAAAAAGTTATGATCATTTTAACGGAGGGTAGCATAGCAGACCGTTGGAGGCTTCTTTTTCTGATACGATAACGACCAAGAACACACGAAAACACACTCCCAAAACAGTCCACTAACTCAATGAGCCGAGGACCCTTTAGGAGACCACACTCGAATTCAAGAACAAGAACAAGGAGGGGATTACAAGGTGTTTTAACACCAAATCAGCCAACAACCAAACTATATTAGCAATAATAAAAGAGACAACAATAACAACAAGGAATACACTCGGCTTACACTAATCAAGAGGAAACAATACAAGATTACAATAAAAGTAAAGAGATAGATAGATAGACCATGGTTGGTATAATCTTAAGAACCCAAGAACTTATTCCACTCTTGGACCCTTAACACCACACACAACACAAAACCTATCTCCTACGTGACACAAGATCGGATTCCACCTCTCAAGCATCGACGTTTCCAAGCAAAATGCATACACAAGTGATTCCACACTTGTATAAGCCCTAGTTTCCGGTTTGCCTCTTAGAGAAGAGAGGACTTGTGTTACAAAGTGTTATACACTCAATATTCATCAAAAAAACTAAGTCTAAAAGCCCTACAATGTTCCTTTTATAGCTATTACAAAATATAAGTTAAAATGACCAAAAGGCCCTTCAATGAGTGGGCGCCCATCAAGTGTAAGTTATGGACTGATTTTGGTGCATTTTGGGCCTCTCTTACACTTCAATTGCACACACCAAGGCTCAGGTCCAACTCGCACTCTCATAAGTCCATATCCGTGATTATTCTTGTATCATCCTCTCCATCTTGAGAGGAATTTGTCCACAAATTCACGGTTTCACCTCGTTCAATTGGTCACTTCAAAGGAAACCTACTCAAAACAGTCCGCAAACAAGTCACAAAAACAAGTCAAAACAGTCCACAAAAACATGAAGAATCTGAGGGCTTAATAACAAGTTTCGGCCAACATCTTCATTTTGAACCTCAGCTTCCTCTCCATCTTGAGCCTTGTCTTCATCCTCATCCGAAACACATAGTGAATGGCAAAGGAAACACTAAACACATCCCACCTCTTTTCTTGGTGGCGGGTTCCCTGTGGTTCCCTACGGTTTCCCCTTAACTTCTCTTCCATCTTATATGTATCATTGTAGACTCTATGTCCCTCATGTTCCTTTCTGCCACACTCCTCTATATGGACATATCGGTTTAGATGAAGTGGAGTTTCGGATGAAAGGATTGATTTGGTAATGTGGAGCTTTGGTTGTGGAGCTTGGATGGGAGGAGGTTGGCTTCCAAGTACTTCTTGTTGGACTTGATCGAATTGTGAGAGAAGTGACCTACATAGGTCTCGGGTTGGAGGACATTTGGTGGCTTGTCTTATGCCTGTCATTTGGTAGTAGTCTTGGAGGATTGATTGTTTGAGGTAATGTTTCGGAAGTAGAAACATGAGAATTCCTTCGACTCTCCACTCGATCCACCCTCTCAAGTATAGTTGACATATCCGAGCCCAATTTTTCAAGACCCGCATTCGCCTTAGCTATTTCTCGGGCAATAGCATCAAGGTGAGCCAAAATGGTGTCCATTATGGCCAAGGAGATACCTACAAAACAGAAAACATGTTAGTTGTACAAAATATCCTCTCTCTCTTTTATTTCGTGTCTCTCGGATCCCTCACTCTCAATCTCGCAAGTGTTGTAAGCTTGCTTGTACTCCGAGAAGTGTTGAGAGGTGAATCCAACGTTTACTAGGACTCCAAAGAGTAAGGAAAACACACAAGGACGTATTACAATGACTCAAAAGAATTAAGACACAAAAAGAAAGGTTAACACGAACAACGGCTTCAAAACTAACTTACAATCTAGTACTAGCTTGTAAGTTAGATTAGGAATCAACAAACAAAACTAAAGACACAAAATGAGACTAAAAGATCAAAATTTGAGCTTTAACTATGTTGCGTGAACAGTAAAAGTGATGACGTGGCAGCCCACTATTGGTCACTGTTTTGGCGCCATTTTTATTCATCAATTTGAAGTCTTGATCACTTTACAATTTGAAATGGTGAATTTTGGTTAATGGAGGGAAGACTACAAGTCTTGGAACTCTTTTCAATTTTCAAACACAAGTCTTGACTTGACTAGTACTATTCCCACAAAACAAGGCCCTTGAAACAAGGAAAAGTGGTTGAAAAAGTTGATGTCAAGTCTAGGAAGTGATGGGCTCAAGTCCTTTCACCAACAAGCTTTACAACTTTTATCTTCAACTTTTTGAATCTATTTTGCACTTTTTCTTGGTTAAGTTATAAGACTAGGTGAAGAACAAGATGAACACAACAACAATCTTCAAGAACTACAACACCTTCAACGCCCACTCCAATTCTTCACAACAACACCACAACACACGGCCATCTTTCAAGTTCACAACAAAACTTCAACAAGTTCAAGCTCAAATATAGATCTAGACACCTTTAGTGTTAGTGAATCAAAAAACTAACACAAGAAACACACTAGACTAACAAAAAGATTACTAGATATAGACACACAAACAAGTTTTCAACCAAGACAACAAGAAGATACAACTTTCGGCCAAGAACAAGATCTCAAGAACACAACTTTTTCTCCTTTTTTTGTATTTTTCAACTACCAAGCCCAAGATTGATTTTGTTGGAACAAAATCAACCACAAGCTCTGGTACCAAATGATACGATAACGACCAAGAACACACAAAAATACACTCCCAAAACAATCCACTAACTCAATGAGCCGAGGACCCTTTAGGAGACTACACTCGGATTTAAGAACAAGAACAAGAAGGAAGGATTACAACAACCAAACTATATTAGCAACAATAAAAGAGACAACAATAACAACAACAAGGAATCGGCTTACACTAATCAAGATGAAACAATACAAGATTATAATAAAAGTAAAGAGATAGATAGATAGACCAATGATTGGTATAATCTTAAAGAACCCAAGAACTTATTCCACTCTTGGACCCTTAACACCACACACAACACAAAACCTATCTCCTACGTGACACAAGATCGGATTCCACCTCTCAAGCATCGACGTTTCCAAGCAAAATGCATACACAAGTGATTCCACACTTGTATAAGCCCTAGTTTCCGGTTTGCCTCTTAGAGAAGAGAGGACTTGTGTTACAAAGTGTTATACACTCAATATTCATCAAAAAAACTAAGTCTAAAAGCCCTACAATGTTCCTTTTATAGCTATTACAAAATATAAGTTAAAATGATCAAAAGGCCCTTCAAAGAGTGGGCGCCCATCAAGTGTAAGTTATGGACTGATTTTGGTGCATTTTGGGCCTCTTTTACACTTCAATTGCACACACCAAGGCTCGGGTCCAACTCGCACTCTCATAAGTCCATATCCGTGATTATTCTCGTATCATTTTCCTTTTTGGAAAAGGTAACTTGTATTTCTTATCCAAAAAAGGCTCAGTACCATCAAGCAGGTGCTAAGGCGAAAAGTTTCAATCACAAAATAGGATTATGGGGGATCCTATGTACAATTGCTAACTTACAAATTGTCAAAGAAATCTACAAAAACTATTATCTCCTCATTAGATCCTGTTTACACCAAAAATAAAAAAGATTGAGTCGATTCATCTTAATTTTGTGGATGGGACTGTTTTTGATCTCAAAACGTCTGAGGTTCATCTTTGTCATTACTGTCCACCAAATACATGCCGGAATACTCTGCCACCCGTCTTCCCCTTCAGAAGTTCCAGAATTCTTGGTATTGCCCAATTTACCCCCAACATACAGAAAAACTTTTGCCACAAATTTGTAGTTGTCTCACAGAATATCCATTCTGCTAACTGCATAACAATTCCGCTGTCAGCAGAATGGACTTTGAAGTCCCAGGCATTCTATCAACTTCTGCAATGAGAATGCTGACAGCAAAACCAATCTGTTATCCACGGAATGAACCGCGAAGTTCACCGATGGGATTCTATAAATACTTGTGTTCCTGAATTTTTCATTCAATTTTTCACTCCCACCAGCCCTTGGATGATTTTCTCTACTCTTCTCAACCTTCAACGGTAAGGTATGTTCCTCCCATGTACTTCCAAGTGTTTCTATGCACTCCTAATGTATAATAACGAATTCATGACATAATTCCACACTACAATCCAACGATTTTCAAGAAAAACCCATCTCAAGGTTCAAAAGTGGATGAGCATTCTTCCTTACAGTTTGAGGTTTTCTCCAATTGCTTGATTGCAATTAAGGTATCGACAGCTAATGTCCTGTTTCTTCCCCACACTACATTTTCATGAAAACGTATGAAATTCTCCTTCTTAGGATAGTTGGGGCTAATGTTGAGAGTCATGATCTACATGTAAATTCAATTTGTATACCATGAACTCATATGAATTCCTTAAGTGCTCATTGTTGTTTTGTTCCATGAGCTTCATGAAATTTCCTATGGAAAGCGTCAACTATATGGATTTATGATTTTCATCTAAAAAGAGTAGTTTTCATTGATTTTTATGAATTATGAATATGAATTACGAATAGGTCAATGAACATGAACTATGAGTACAATATGATGAACGAACTATGACTTATGAGCTTATAAAGGTAAACAATGATATTACGAGTTAATCTCAACACGAAATGAATGGAAGTAGTATTGATAACCAAGAAGGCATTCGTGTACATATGCCAACACAAGATATGGATCACTTCGTTGGTTCGGGTGAATCTTCTATGTGCCCCTAGTAAGGGCTTATTATGGATCCTTGCTAGCAATTATGTTATGTACGTCTCATCCCAGCAACTGTTAAAGTTGTTGTCATATGACCACGAGGTCACGGGTTCAAGTCTTGAAAACAGCCTCTAGCAGAAATGCGAAGTAAGTTGCGTACAATACACCCTTGTGGTGGGGCCCCGAACCCTGCGCATAGTGGGAGCTTTAGTACACCGGGCTGCCCCTTTTTTAAATGTCTCATCCCCAGCAAGGTATGAGACGGCTTAGCTGATCAAGAAGGGATCAAACTTTGTATGCTCACATGGCAGCTTATGTAGGTTAATCAAAGAACCTCTCATAACGAACAAATGAATGAAGAAAGATGCATATGATAACATCAACCTAGTTATTTTAAATCATTTGATTCCCTCCAGGCTCCAGGTTATGTTCTTGGATGTCCTTTCACTTCAATTATATTCATGTTTTTTGGCCATATTACATGCAGTACAATTCCATGTCTACTTACGTTCCTTTTATCAGGAACACCACATTTTAGATAATGCAAACATAAGTTCTTCACATTATGCTTTTGGTGAGCCCTGCTTGCTTTTGGGGCCTAGTCTTTACATTCAGCATTTCTAGTTTTTTGCCTGGGTGACTTGTCCCGGTAAAATAGTTTATTCATTATGTTAGAGGTTTCAAAAATTAGACAAGTATAGCATGATCAATGATGTAAACTTGGCAAATCTCTTTATTTAAGGAATATTACCATCTGGATCTACATGAAAGCTTTTGAAATGAAAATTGTTGCCTGTTAAGGAACTTTGCTTATGATATGAATATAATTCACTCTTTTCCGCATATGTTATGTGTTATGCCATGTAGTTAATTCACTCGGGCAAGTTAAGGCCTTGGGTGTCTGCCTCGCCCAAGCCTAAGGTCAAGGTGTGACAGATGTCAAGAGACCAAGTTGGTAGTGGAAAAACAAAGGTTTCAGTATCATCTGGATGGCACAGAACTCTCTACCATTGTAAACATTATTTTTTTTATGATTCCATTATTGTATAAATTATATCTCGATAGCAAGTCTCCTCCCAAGAACAATTTCATCCCAATAATAAACCAACTTGTGCAAGCCCAAAACGAAGTCCCACACCACTTAGGATGGGATATTTTTTCTATGAAAAATGTTCTCTAGGAAAATATGCGGGTTTCTTATTTATTTCCTTGTTTGGTACATAAGCAAAAAAATATTACCCTAAAAGCATTTTTATATAATCTAATCAAAAATTCTAGGAGGGGGGGCTGGGGTAAGGTGTGCGGTGGTGGGGATGGGAGCTAGGGGGTGAAGATGGTGTGTGTTGGAAGGTGGGGAAGACACAATAGGAACGCCACTTGTGGAACTTGTTTCCCTACTTCCGCGAGGGACATCATTTTCCTCATTTTCAAGGACCTTGCTTTCCTAGAGAAAATGCTCTCCAAAATTTCGACCAACAGAACATGGGAAAATTGAAAAATGTCGAAATACACCCTTAGATTGGGCCTCCAACTGCAAATCCCAGCTCTTCATTTTGTACTTGTTTCTGACCTCATGCATTGAGCATAGACTTATCCAAAAAAAAAGTTACAAAATCGTACTTTTGCAGTTTGTCATAGGTCAAAAAGCTGATGAAATGGAGATCTTCCTTGCAGATTGCAGTCCCTAAGGGACTGAGAGTGTTCTTCAAATAGTGTCATTCTGCTAGAGAAAACGAATACCTATCAGGGTAAGGAACACTACTGCACACTACTCTCTTAGGGGTCATTTGGTAGAGTATAAGAATAATGCAAAATATGGTGTGTTAGTAATGCTTGTATTAGCTATGCTTGCATTAGTTATGCTTGTATTTTTCTTGTGAAGTGTTTCGTTTGATGTATTAAAAATAACATGAATTAAATAATTTCTAAAAAAAAAAAAAAATTTACAAAAATATCCTTCATATATATGTTGGAAAGGATGTGAAAATTGTTTTGAGGGATAATAGTGTCTTTAATCATGTTAATGCATGTATTGGATCTATTGCATTGCTAATACCATGGATTTTGAAGTATTAGTAATACACACCTCAATACACAATAGAGTGTATAACTAGTGCAAGCATTAGCTATACATAGGGTGCAAAAGTATACCAAACAAGGTATTAGTAATACACATTAAACTAATGCATGCATTAGTTTTTCCAATACACTCTACCAAGACCCCTTATTTTCCCAGGTCCGCACCTTTATAAGTAACATTTGCTTGTTTGTCTCTATCAATATAGAATCAAAAACCAACTGAAAATAGATTAGGGTCATCGGGGACTGTCCCTTTCTAGTCTCCTTAAAGCCGTCATGCTGGATTTCTCTGCATCTCTCCAAGGAAAATTACCTCAGCTTCCTAAATTGACTATATTCCAAAATTTCCTCAACAATAAGAGAAGAAAAAAGGCGTTAATGCCTTCATGGAACCTCCTGGCCCATTAAAATCTAAGATCCTCCCATAACCAGACCAGCCTTGTGAGAAGAACAGCAAATTTTAGTCTTTTTATCTAAAAGGATATTGTTGAACTCCTACAGACTCAATAAAAAATGTATCCCTGAACTTATATATAGTATAAAGCCCATGGACACCACGGTTATCAAAAAAAAAAAAAAAAAAGAAAAAAGCCATAATCAAGTAAAAGCTTGTTGACAAAGTTATAACCAACTAGTGCTTAATAAAGAGGCCAAATCATGACGGACCAGCATAATAATCATCAACACAGGTGTCAAGGAAATTAGAGAAGCTTTACGAACCTTTTGAAGAGATAAACAGAGGCCCACTCTTGAAAACCTGCAAAGAGTTCGCCAGTTACAAAATTGAAGACCAATAATTCTAATTGTAGAGCAAGATTAGAAGCAATACTGTCTTCGTGAAGAAAGTATAATTAAAAACAATGAACAATAAGACTAGGAGACTATTATCTTCATATAGTTCAATAAATACATAATGATGGATCTTGAAGTTCAGTGTGTTGTCAAGCTCTGCATATTTCTGAATCCTATATGACAATAACTTCATTTGTTCAGACTTCAATTTGTTTCTGGATGAAGGCATTACATAAAGGAGCAAAGATCTTATGACGTCGTGAACAGATTTTTTATCCCATCAAGAAGAAGATAAAAGCAAGAGACAATGAATAACCAACAAAAACAAACAACAACTACAAGAATGAATAACAAGGGAAAATACATGATTCCTGAAATGGGGTACAGAAGGTCATTATTACTGGGGTGAGGATTTCCTTGATTTGAAGAAACTCTATTGTTACTCTACCCCCTTTTAAGGTGGACGATGGAAGAGTTGACTGAAAATCCATCACAGAGACTCTAACTTTCACTTCCTCGTGGCCACTAGCTACATGGTACAATGAGATATGAGGAAGAAGAAGAAGAAGAAACCTATCATGTTTGTCACATGTTTTCTTTTGACAAATAAAAAACTAAACGGAGATTCCATGTTCTCAATCTCATTAAAGAAGGATGATAGAGGAAGAAGTATCGAAAGTCCGTCAAGAAATTGGATTCACATAGAACCACCGAAGCTTGTAGCTCGATCGATAGAGAGGGTGTAGAAGGTTGTTATTAGGTGAAGATTTCCTTAATTCCGAAAAACTCTTACCACTATTCCAACCCCTTTCTAATGTGGCTAATGAAAGAGTTGAATGAGAACATAGATCTTGGAACATGGCCTTTGTACATGTTGTAGATGCCATGTCAGAACTTTTACTGAAATCTACTCTTCAGAACATAGATTTTGGCTTTACTTTTGAATCTTCCGTCAGATTATGTTTAGTAAAAAATTGAAAAAATCTTGCAAAAACACATAGCTTGAGTTTTTATGTCCCTGATTATATAAGAGTTCAAGGTGTTGTTTCTTCCTTTTAGTATGAGAGGAGTTCTCAGCTAAAAGAAGATACAAGTCCATAAATTTCAGCCGTGATACTAAAAATCTTTTAAGGGAATCAAATACACAAATATATAATTAGATGATCCAAAAACTACTCTCAAATGCATCTATCTCTTTTTTTTACCCCAATAAATACAAAATATGTGTCAAATATACGTATCCTATTTTCTCCCAAAACACAACCTAGAGGTTAAACCAAACCTAACCTAATAAGAGAATCATTAGTTTCTGAATGAAGATTATTTGACTGTCACTTGCGCATCTTGACCCAAAATATTTTTCTGGAAAAATGGTTCAATTTTTCTGAATCACAATCATTTGGCTGTGATTTACTTCCGAAAGACCGAACATTGCAATAAACTCTAACTTAAATTTTGGTAAAACATGTGTAACTCCAGTCAGTAGATCATAATGTCTCTAACGCAAATCATATGAGATATCCCAATTTTCATTCTTCAGCTTATCTTTTAAATAACCTAACTTGTTGAAATGAAATTCATTTTACTATATAAATGACTTCAGAGTTTCGCAATCTGCTTCACTTTTTTGAACTCATTTTCTGAGGAAACAGAGTATTAGCTCCAATCATCCAAAAAACAAAAAAGAGAAAGAAGAACCATATTGTTTCTAAATGAAAAGCATTTGACCATCATTCACTACATAATGACCCAAAATTGACTCTAATCCAATCCCAAGAGAAGTCCCATTTTTCTCAAGTAGTACTAATTTGACTATAGAACGCTTTGTTATGCTTTCACTTCCATTACTTCTTTGAGGGTCTATCAATAACAACCTCTCTACTTCTAAGGTAGTGGTAAGTTCTGCGTACACTCTACCCTCCCAAGACCCCACTTTGTGGAACTACAGTGGGTATGTTGTTGTATTATTAATTTGACTATAGAACACTTTGTTATGCTTTCAATTCCGTTACTTCTTTGAGGGTCTATCGGAAACAAGACTCAGCCTCTACCTCTAAGGTAGGGGTAAGGTATGCGTCCACTCTACCCTCCCTAGACCACACTTTGTGAGACTACACTAGGCATGTTGTTTTTGTAGTACTAATTTGACAGTAGAACGCTTTGTTATGTTTTAACTTCAATTACCTCTTTTTGAAGGCCTATCGAAAATAGCCTATCTACCTCCTAAGGTAGGGGTAAAGTCTGCGTACACTCTACCCTCCTCATACCCCACTTTGTAGAACTACATCAAATAGTTATTGTTGTTGTTGTACTAATTTGACTATAATTGACCTTTCGTTTACCCCACAATTCCTTCTCTATTCTACATTATCATCTGACTAAAACAACTCACAACTCAATTACAAAAAAATCCTAAACTTTTTAACAAATAAACCATAATTTTCCTTCTATTTCTATCCTATCTATTGATTAAAATTGCTATCAACTCCAGCAAAACATAATATTTCTCAAGGCATGCGTATTATTTGTAAATTCTAACTAATAATATCAAAAAGTTTCAAAATTCTTTTCCATTTTGACAATCATTAAATTCACAAATGAAAGAAAATGTTAAAAATGAACTTTACCGTGTTGGAAGTACCGTTACGTGGACGTTCAAATGCAGCAAGTGAAGCCGACATTATTTGTAAAAGGGGGTTCAGGAAAGTGAAACCAACATTGCAAAAAGAAGTGAGTTGATTTCGGGTCGAGAGTGTAACTCGGTTACAACTCAGTAATGGAGAATTTAATAGGAGATCTAAAAGGGGTAATAATGAATGAAGAAGAAGGAAGGACCAAACAAGACAACACAGAGGAGGTTTGTGTTGTGTTGTCTCTCTATTTTTGTTTTGTTGTTTTGATATTAGGGGTGCGATGTGGGGATGGGTTGAGTTGGTGGAGTAGACTGTACTAGTAGTAAAGTTGATAATTAATTAACTTTACAGACACGGTTTGACTGATTGGACCCAGAAATTTTAATTTATTACTTCATGAATTATTCATATGTGTAGTGATTTTATAACCTAACTGAAATAGGAGATAAAAAAAAAATATTGAAACCAGTAAATTCCTTTAAATTACTCTAATTTCCCATTAATTGTTCATTCATTACTGAGCATTAAAGTTCATTATTGTGAAAATGAATGTATTAAAGCTAAAAAGATTTATTTTGAAAAGATTTGAGAGAAGAAAGAGGAGTTATTCAACAACAAATTTTTACAAGTATTTTCTCAATCCAAATTTTGTTTAAAAATTTTCGAAAGATGATTTTTTGAAAATTCAATTTGTGTATTTGCGCTAATATTTGTATATTTGTTGTTTTCGACTAAATTATATGAATTTTAATATGTTTTGATTCATTATTTTTTGTTAATGTAGACACTGTCTATACTACACACAAAATTGAATATGATGGCAGAACTGAATATATGTATATTTGTATATAGATTTGTATATATATGTATATACATATATATACAAATAAAGTTATATATAAATTAGTATAAATGTATTATGTCAATATATGTATAAATTTTTACACAGAATACAAACGTATACATACAAAACTTAGTCTAATAGTATATATGTATATGTATAAATACATATGTACTTAAGAACATTTTACCTTTGAAATTCTATATGTACTTAAGAACATAGGTCGTAAATACATATCATATCATCTCATAAATACTTACCTTTGAACACTTGCTACTGCCAGGAACACAATGCATATTCATGGCTGGGATTTCTCCTTTCTCATCAACCGACAATTTTTTGATGAAATCCTAATATGCATTACAAATCACTATTTAAATTATGTATGATTTATTTGAAAGTAATGCTTGTATACTTCTTACCTTCTCGTGAAGCGATTTACTTTTGATAGCATCCATGACCGTCTGATGGTTGGCATTTATCAAATTACTCAGAATTTGAAATTCTGACTTCACCTACATTTTATATAATAAATTTGTATTGGTAATGTCATAATATGATTTTTTTTCTAAAATTTGTAGATAGTTATAATATACTTACATAACTCTCTAGCGCGTCGACTTTCTGATTACGAATATTGAGATCATCGGTCGGAATGGCTCTCTTCACTTCTGCATCGGTCACAGGTGGTTCAAAACTATGTGGTGACTGAATTTGCTCCTCTACTATCTTCCTATTCAAGGTAAACTTTTTGACTGTTTTATTAACCAAAAACGAAGATGTGTTAGATGATGCCGCATTTGAAACCACCTTTGTAGTACTCTTGATTGATATTGACGCACCCGATGACATTTGTTTCTGCTTCTGGTTCCTTTTCGAGGGTGAAACAGAAACACCTATTTTACCCTTTCCTCTGCGAGCAATAGAGATTGGAGGCATCTCTTGAAAGTCGTTGTCAGAATTAACAACATCATTCATTGGAGATTTCGCAATGGTAACATTGTCAATAATTTTTTGTGGGAGTTGGAAAGCTGCAATTTCACTTGCGATGCCTTGATGTTTCGAAAGGAAATCTGGACATTAATTATGAATTATCAATTAGTTTTGTATCTATCCATAAATACATATATTAATTTTTACAAAAACTTTGTATTTGAGGTTACTGGGACACTGAATTTTACCTTTTTGCACATAAACATATTTTTCATAAGCCATTTGTACCGTGGATGGTCTTTTATGATTTTCCAATTAAGCAACCTAGGAATTCGATCACCAACCTTTATAGCAAGTCGCTTATCAACATTGAGCAACACTCATACATTCATACTTGCATAGCGTATGGCATGCCATGAAGTTGATAATATTGTTCATCGGAGGTCAGATTCATTGATATGGACTTGGCAAGCTCTTCGAAAGCTTCTTTACCCCAACAGTAATACATGTATTATTCTTGCTCAACCACATCAAAATGAATTCTTGAAACTCGAACAATATGCATCTCGTCAAACATAATAAAATGATGAACGAAATAGAGAATAGTAATCTTCAAAGCATTATCGTCATTCTGACCCTATACTTTATCCTCATTTGCTTAGAATAACGTTGCTTTGTATGGTTGTTCTTCACCATCAAAATACATCTGCATTAATCTATTTGACACACTTGTGTCGAATACAAAATCACCTTTGAAAGCAACATAGTTCAAATCAGATATAATTGTAAAATCCCTTAATGAAAACCTTAACGTGTTTTCATTAAATCGCAATATTATAGCATCCGTTGAACTGATTTTCAACTCAAGGGACATAGCGCATCTTGGGACTGAACCCATGATTCCGGCATAGTGGCGTATTGACCAAAGCATGTTCCCATAAATCTTCTAAGCTGAACATTGAATAGCTTTTGTTTTAAAGTATCAAATATCTTCATCTCCACATAACATGCAACATACAGGGACTTCTTAAAAAGATCTGTGATGACAAAACTACTATCCTGTTGAACCAAAAAATCACAAATGATCAACCACAAAAATACAAATGATCAAAAAAAATTATAAAATGTATATAAAGCCGCATCCCTAAACTAATTGTATCCAACTACATATCATAAAACACAAACATTTTATATGCTGACCAAATTGAATATATATATAACTTTATGTGTATATATATATATATATGTATATGTTTACATATATAGGTATATTTACATAAGTATAATTGTATGATGTCGATATATGTATGTATCTTTACACCGAATACAAATGTACACATATAAAACTTTAACATTATGACATTTTACATAACTAAACTACAAAAAAATCTAATTGATAAATATACAAAAATACCGTGTGTTGAATCTCAATATCGTTACTCTCTGCTTTGGATTGATAAACCTTGAAACATTTTGCTCTTTCATTAGTGCTAGAATTTGTCATTTTTTTCTTTTCTTTTTTTTAATCCACTTGTACTGACCGGTAATATTTTTGAAGCGTTGATTAATTCGTCTTTTGATTGACAATCTACCATGCTATTTCAAATATTAACATGGTCATTGTCACTTTTCTTCGAGTCTCTGGCTTTTAACTTATCTTCTTCCAATTCCGCTATAAAACTTTCATTGTCACTGTCTAATTGAGAAACTTCTAAATCAAACGATGGAGTTGCACAATTAGTCTTATCTACATGTTCAATACCTCTTGTTACTCTCCTAAAAGAGGTTTTCCCATCCATTTGAAAATCTAGAAATTGATTACTTGAATACCTAAGTAACACTGCATATATATGAAAAATTGAATAAAATTAGTGGGTAATGTAGAGAATAACTTAAAAAACAAAGAAGAACAAACAGATATATCCGTAAAGATATAAAATTTACCACAAAAATCTTCAAATCAAATCTATGCGAGTTTATAGGGATTAAGAAAGGTTCAACGTAATCTTCAATGGATAAAAAATAGCTAATGTGTAGGTGAAGAACACAATATTTGAGAAAATTTAGGAGAAGAAATAAGAAAAAATATGTTCTTTGATATTTCAATTGAAAGAACTTTGAAATTATCACAATCTTGAGCATAAAAACCTGTAACGCCCCGAATCTGGTACTCAAAATGCTATATGGTGCTCATGACCCCGAAGAACCACAAGCTAACCCATGACTGATATTTGTACCTGAACACTGCATAATATACTGTGTAAATGCGAAAATAAAGGTTGTAAGGTCGTAAGGTTCAAAACTGAGACACAATATCTAATAAAATATAACATCTGTGCGGGGTATGAAATACCCAAAATAAACTAATAAACTGTCTGAACATGATAGTCTGAAAAGCCTTTAACTTCTGAATAAGGAGTTTCTGGGACATGTCCTCAACTAACTCCAACTACTGAAATAAACTAAGTATGAAATGATAAGATAATGCCCATGTCCTCGAAGGATGAGGACTCACTGCTGACTCTGACTGTTGAGTACTGGAATGCTACTGATGCTCTGGAGCTCGTGCTTCTGAACCTATGGTGTAAAATACTATAGCACAAATGCGTCATTACGATTGAATGTATTAGTATGCATGTGAGGTAGGCTGAGTACAAAGGGTTCACATACATGAACTATACTAACTGACTGAACAACATGAACGTGAGAATACATGCATGAATACATAATAACTATAACTGAGTTCGTGATAACCTGATTACTGAATTAGAGTACTAATAACATCAGATACTGATAACCGTATAACTGAAATAACTAATACTAAGCGACTGTATCTGCCAGTCTAGTTTTTGATGGAACTAGCTGAGTTTTGTTCTGTTCTGAGGTGACTGCTATGGAGCCCTATTTCGAGCCGGTCGAAACAACACGCGACGTATGGTAGCGTTAAATGACTCTTGGGATTTAAATTTTTTTTTTAGAGTCACCACCTAACTTTTTAGGAAAATTAGGAAAAATTATTTTTTATTATAAAACTCTGTTTTAGTCTATCGAAAATATTTTGAGATTCTAAGTAAGGATTTTGATTACTTGAGGGGAAGGTATTAGGCACCCCTCAGAGCCTATCCAAAAATAGTCCTTACACTTAGTTTAGAAAAATATTAGAGAAAATCTTTATTTCGTTATTTGCTTAAAACAGTGATAAGAAAAGTTTTGTTATTATTTATTATTCAAAAGAAAATTTAAAGTATATCAAACATGACGCTACCACGTACAAAGAAAGTAATGCAGTTATCGCAAAATATACATGCATTTTAAGTATGAAAAGGATGATAATATAATTTTATGTATTATAAAATTTAAAATCTTGTAATTCTATAGGAGAAATTGGAGAGATATGTGGATTTAAATAGTTAATTATAATTATTTATGGAGTAAATAAAGTATCTTATAGCATGGGAGTTTATTTGTGAAACGTACTTTCAAGAGTGTAAAAAAAATGTTGAATTATAGATGTGTCGAAACTATGTAAAAATAATAGTGATAATAATAACAGTTATGATGATGATGATGATGATGATGATGATAATAATAATAATAATAATAGTAATAATAATAATGATGATAATAATAATGAATTAAAATAATGATGATAGTTTTGATATGACAACAATAATAATAATAATATTAATAATAATAATTGAAATAATTGCAAATGTAATGGTGTAAATAATAACGGTAATAATAGATATGATGTAAAATAGTTGTTTTGAAAACAATACGATGTACCTTATACGTGGTAGTGAAAGAATGTATATACCTCGCGTTTTCTAATCTTTCGAGAATCTGAAAACCCGAAGGAACATTAAAAGTATAAAATAAAGCTTGAAAATTAGAGTTATATACTAAAAAAGGTTTAAATTGATGAATAGACTCTTTGAAAAAATCTGAAATTTGGATAACTTTCTCGATTAAGTTAAAACTGAAAATGTATTTATTGTTATATTTTAAAGAGAAAATGTGAAGGTTGCTATGGTAATCTCATTCAAGATATTGGTAATAAGTTTTTTTTAAAAAAGTTAGCCTATTATGATGACAATGTGTTTTCCTTAGCGATAGTCACGCGTTATTTGCGAAAGTAAAACATTAAAACTACTTCTAAAGGGTCGACAAATAACAAGATAACATAAGTTTAAATAATTAAGTAAAGTTGTCTAAAAGAATTTCAATAACAAGAGTTAGTATCATTCCAAAAACTCAACATGACGAATATAAATTAAATTCAAAGAAGATAAGAGATACTAGACTCCATTTGGGAGTTTGGGCTTTTAATTTTGCGACACCGAGGCTCTTACAATCCTAGCGACGATTGACCCGATGCTTGGGTCAAAGATGAGTTCCATTGCGGAACTCCGGGTCCCGAGTTTACATGTAAAATAAAGGAAAGATAAGGCTTAGTAACTCAAAAGGATAGGCATGCAAAATTAAAGTAGAACATGCTTGATTCACAATTTCACGAGCTGAGCAAAAGATGACAAGCACACAAGAAAAACAAAACTAGGCTCTATAAATATCCTTGGAGGTGGAATTAACAAACAAAACCTATAACAAACACCTAAATTCTAAACCAGGAACTTACAAAAATATTTCAAACTCCATGCAAAAGATTGACATGTTTTAAAATTAAATGACAACCTGACCATAACGTGTGAAAGAATATGTAACATAGTTGAGCAAAGTTAACTTGATCACCACTGAAAGAAATGACACTGGTTATAAAAGTAAGCCCAGGCTAATGATTTGTGATTTCAACAGCTATAATACAATCCCATAAATGAGCTAAATCTCAATAGTTAAGAAAAATTTTAACCACCGCACTTGAGCATTCAAATGACGATGGAGATCCCTTCGTTTTACTGTGCGCGCATACTAACGTACTAAATCAAATACCTTTTCAGATAGAATGATAAAGAAAATCCAATCAAATGTAATAAGACATACACTTACACATGTACGGTCAAACTTCATCTTTACCATGACAAGCAGGTGATTACTCAAAACTTTATCGTCCATAGGACTCCCTAATCCTTGTTTATTATGAGTAAATTTAACAAGGTATCGATAGCTATCCCTATTAAATAACGAAGTCATTCGGAAAGAAATATTTCAACATCGCTTTTCGCTTTAATAAGAGATGCCAAACCAAGAACATAAACTCTTAAAATTACACACTCAACATGTGAAATAAAGACACGAATCACATTAAATATGTTTTAAACATCCCGGAATTAATCTCAAATCCTAAATAGACAGGTGATGAAAGCAGAGGGGAGCACCTAGTGTAAAATTAAGACGGCTAGAATCAATGTGTGAATCAAGATTTAAAAAAAAAAAAAAAACTTCTCAAGTGAGAATGTTTAACAAACATTTTCCCAAAAATCATCTTTGGACCTTACTGCAAAGAAACTTAATGTCTTTTATTTTATTTTGAAAGAAAAACTAACATAATGCACCGAGATTATCACATGCCATGAATCCTTTCTTCCTTAGTTCGGTTTCGAGGTCTCAAAATGCTACTGAGATGCTACATCTATTATTCTCTAATTCTTGAGAAAGCATAACCACCAAATGCCGAATAACCTTCCTGGAATATAGTTCAACAATACTATATACGGGATAGAAAGCGTAGACAAATTCAGGACAACGAAATCCTATCTAAATTCTTTTTTTTAAGAGAGATAACAACGTGACCAAAATATGCAACATACATTTCTGCCCTAGATTTGATAATGACACCCATTTTTAACTAAATTCAATACAAGTCCACTTCGGAGTTGACAATAAGATATGAACTCATACGGAGATGACATTTATGACATATTTCTAAAGCAAATTACCAATCAAAGAGTACTTTAAAGTTTGTAGTCAAGGTAAAAGAGATTATGGACCAAGTTTATCGATCAAGTGAGGATTACTAATAATTTTTTTTAAAAAAATGGGAGACAATAGCAGACTACATATTCATTAAATCTAATAAAATAAGGGAAAGAATCGAAGAAATATTAGAATTACAGGGCAATAAATTAAGAGGATTTTAGATCGCAAATCCTCACTCAGAACTTCTCTATTTCAAACATATTAGCACAGAGGAATAAAAAATCAAAGAGAGACGAAAAGGGACAAATTCACACCTTGTTTGGCGCAGCAAACTAGGGCGTTGACGTCGGGATAGTTTTCGGCGACCTTAACTTGAACTGTGGAACTTCGGATTAGGTCCAAAATCAGAAAAGGAGTAACAAATCAAGAACCTTTTTGTTTCCAGAACCTATTGCTAAATAAAATAAAAACTTGTTCCCAAACTTGTATTCCCTCTTTTCCTCTTCTTACGAATTTTATTTTTTCTCCCCAATCTTAAATTTGATTTTTTATTTTTATTTTCAGGCCTCACAAAATTTACCTTCTCTCCTAATCTTTTTTTCCTTTCTCTACTTTTTTTTTGCTCTTGTTCAACTCCTCCTTTTTTTATCTTCTTTTTCGCTCTTGTCCCTCTTTTTTTAATCTTTTTTTTTCCTTCTGCTCTAATTTTTTTAATTGATCGATGCCCTCTATAGGAATTATGATTCGACTATTTTGTAACGCCCTGATTTTCTAAATCAAAATGCTACACGGTGCTCATGACCCTGAAGGACCACAAGCTAACTCACAACTGATATCTATACCTGTAAACTGCATAATATCTCATAAAATATACAGAAATATAAACTGTAAGGCCATAAAGTTCAATAGTAATACATATTTGAAAAATATGGTATAACAATACCAAAAATGAACATAAATACTGAAGTTTGAACATCTAATCTGACATCTAGTCCGAAAGCCTCTAACTGAATTGAATAAGGAGTTGATGGGACATGTGCCCAACTAACTCCAACTACTGAAATAATGTGAAAACTGAAATAGAAATGAAATCATCATATCCTCGAAGGATGAGGACTCACATCTAACTCTGACTGCTGATCCTCAAATCTACTGCTGATTTAGAGCTCATGCCTCTGAACCTATGGTGTAACATAAGAGAAAGCACCATAGAGTAAATGCGTCAGTATGTCTGAATGTACTAAGTATACGAGTGACGTAGGCTAAATGCAAAGGGTTATATGCATGAAAAATACTGACTGATATGAACGTGAGAGTACATACATGCATACGTAACTGTAACTGAACTCGTGGAGATACTGTCTATTGAGTTTGAATACTGACAACATGAGTGTACTAATAATAAGATTCTGAAAGACTGAGTTTACTAATATTGATATGTAAATCACTAATAAGTGATGGATCTGATACTGTATTACTGAATACTAAGAGACTGATATTGCATTACTGATAAATAAATGACTGTTTCTGACAGTTCAAATTATAAAGAACTGGTCTAATTGACTGTATCTGACAGTCCTGAAGCTGAGTGCTGATAGCATGAGTTCTGATAACTTTTGTGATTGATAGAATAAGTGACTGTATCTGACAATCCATAAATTTGAAGAAAACTATCTGAGTTCAATTCTATTTCTGAGTTGACTGTATCTGACAGTCCTGATATACTAAAATCTGAAGAACTATCTGAGTTCTTTACTGAGACTAGGTAGCAATAGCTGACAATCCTGAAATCTGTAACTGAAACTGTGGGAAGTAGTTATCTAACCAACATGCCCTAAATACACTATAATAGCTAAGCTGGGGTTCAATCTCTGCCCCGACTGGAGGGGTGTCAATACCGCGCCACTGGTAAGGACAACTGTGAGAACCCTATACTGGAAGGTACTCAAGTGAGAACGGTGGGACCCCTAAACTGATGGGTTAAGCCACCTCATCAACCCTAATCTGACGGGTTAAGATGTATCAACTTACGCTAGCTACGTAGTTCTGGAACACAAGGATTGCTACTAAGAATCACACCCTAAACTGGCGAGTGAGTTCCCATCCTTGGGTTCACTCAGTGCTAACCTCTACTACCATCTGAAGGACACTAAACTGAATAACTAAGATGAACTGAATAATTGAACTGAACTGATTAGCTGAACTGATAGTGATTAACTAGGCTGATACTAGTGGTATTGTTTAGTAGAGCTAAACTAAGTTTACTGGATTCCAATGACTGACGAAATGTACTGAGTTCTGAGGACTGGTTGAGACTACTGAAGTTACTGAGATTAACTGTGAATACTGAGGTTGCTGAAGTTACTGAGCACTGAGATTACTGAACTCCATCAACCAAGCTTTTGTATTTTAAAGATTGATTCTTGAACTCCATGGACGAAAGGAATCCGTGGATGAACACTACGCATACCTTAGAAGGAAGATTCTTGATGATTGACGGAGGAATTTCCTTGGAATCGGATCTTCAAGCTTGATTGTTCAACCCTGGTTGTTTTTCTCCTTTAGTTTTCTTGGATGATGAGCTTTGAGATGAAAATAGGGTTGTAATATGTTTAGAGGCTATATATTTCGTAGGGTTAAGTTTAGGGACGTGTAAGGAGTATTTAGAGACTTAATTACCTTTAAAACAACTTAAACCAGAGTGTTTTATACACCTGGAATTGGCTTAGGTGGCGCCCTAGTTATCGCCTATGCTTGGGTTGGGCGGCGCCTAACCAATCGTCTATGCTTACTGTCTTTCACGAAAATGGGCATAACTTTTCACTCGGGTATTGGACTAAAGCAAAATTGGTATCGTTGGAAATCTAATTTGATTCTATACAATTTGGTGGGTCTAAATCAGCCAAAATACCACAGTAACATCGAGTTATACTCATTTAAAGATGACCCTTGCAAAATCAAACACTAAAACTTGATGGATTAAAAAACTTTTAGCTTGTATTACCTTAAGTGACTCATATGAACATGCTTAATGTATCATAATCTATCTTATCGCTAGGATACTCATTGTAAGTCATGCACTAAAATGCTACTCACAGGATAGGAGGTTTCATCGTAGAAAAAAAAGGTTCGTCTCCTAGCTTAGAAACATACGGGGTATTACAATATCTTCCCCTTGGAAACATTCATCCTCGAATGGAAATTAACTGAAGCGGGAGAGATGATAAGATAAAGTACGTACAAGACATACACTACTGAAACATGGGTTCATGACTGGTATGACTGAAAACTGAGCACAACATACTGAACATGCATATCGGATGCATGGGAAATTGATTCATGAATATGAGACTGAGGATTCTAATTAAGTAAGTTTTCTCAAAATGAGAATGCATATCTAATGAACAACTAAAAGGCTGAATCCATGCATATCTGATCCATGATTTATGACTGACATAATACGTGAATACATGACTGAAAGTACTAATAAGTTAATCACACATATTTGATGCGTGAATTCATGACTAAACTTACTCATGAACATGCAATGGTAAAGGTATCAAGTTTGAACTGAAAACTGAGCATGGAACTGAATACCAAGTTTGGTATTGAAATATGAACATGAGAACGAGTAAGTTTAAGGAAAACTGTTATCTTAAACTAAAAATACCAATAAGTTTAAGATTAATTACTCCATATGCATGATAAAAAACATGAGGACATAACTGAGTGTGGGACGTGGTAGATATACTGAATATCATGATCTGAACTAAACCTTAAAAATATGGCATACGACTGAAGTTGGAGCTTGAGGGCTATCTTATGAGTACCCTTTCTCCAAACTGGATTAATCAAAAGAAAAGAGAGAAGCATGTTTATGTCATGAAAGTTAGGGGGTATGATGTATCTCCCCCTTGGGACACTATGTCCCTCAAAGAATACTGACTTGGATGAGCTACTGAGGGAAATTGAGGCGATGTTCAAAACACCTAGGAACTGAGTTATGACTGAATAACTAGGATCTAAAACTGAGACATGATACATGAACTGAGCTGAACACGAATGCATAAATACACTAACTTATCTGATTAACTGAATAACTGATTGCTGAATACTGGATCTGCAAAGCTAAACTGTACTTATTCTGAATAGCTGGGCTGGGATTTTTGAGTTTTATACATAGGAGATAAGGACTAACTGAGTAGAATGAGGTATCTGAGCATGGATTCATGAAGTCTGTATTATTTGTGAATGCAAGACCAAGCGTATGACATGGCTCTGAGGTATTCTATAAACTGGGGTACTGAAACACTGATAACTGAGTACTGACAACTTGAATGCTATAGTAAAGCATGTCTGGAATTGAACTGAGTTTCAAATCTGGTTACTAAACTGAACATGACATTATAACTAAGCCTATAGCTAGTACAAAAGTACTGAATTCAAGGACTGAACGCTAATCACCGAGTGCTGGATACTAAAACTAAAATTGAGTTGGCAACTGAGTTTTTGATGGCTACATGCTGGGGACTGACATACGTCAAGGATCTAAATATACACTTACACTTTGTACTTTCCAAACTTCTAAATACAACCCCTTACTAGACGCTTACTTGCACATTTATCATGACATTCAAGCCTATCTTCACAACTACACCCTCATGCAAAGTAAGCATGCAACAATCTTCTCTTATCTAAACAACTGCTCATTACTACACTGTTCTATAAGGAGAGCTAACTGGAGGAGTAAATCAAGAGGACCTGAAACATGAATATATACAAACTAAACTTGGCACATGACTGAAACTTGATGAATAAAATACCAATATCTTGGATTTACCAATAAGGTCTGAACTGAGGATATACATGACATAGTCTAAGTGTATCTGATCTGTAGGGGCATAGCATGAGTCATGGAAGCTAAGTATACTGGAAAACATGATATGCGTACATGAGTCATGAGCTGCATGACCTGAGTCTAGAGTTTTCTGTACTTGTGGGACATGTTTTGAATACTGAGGGAGCTAGAATTGAACCCCTTATACTGGGAACTGAAGGCGCACATAATCCCATGGAAAGTGTGTGAAATTAGATTATTCTCATGGGACATGACTCATATTGTGGAGTAAAAGGGACTCCTTATGCTGGAAATTGAATTCATACATGATTATAGTTCGTGACCATAGAGTTGGTATACAATGCCTGAGTTGGTTTCGTGATAGTTGAAGTGAAAAACTCTGCACTGAGATGAGAATGGGTCTGGAATTGTCTTCCCTTACTGCTTTCTATATATACTGGCTCTACTACTGGAATCTCGAGAGACTGACTTGGTCACTTGATCTACCATCACATACCTATATTCTGTTCAACACCTGCCCATCTTACTAAACACATCATCTGATTCTATTTCCGTATATTGCTAATATCATATTCACACCTTCATGCTTAATTTTGAGTCAATAAACTTAAGTGTTTAGCTCGTACTGTTCAAGGCTACTAATCTAATCCCCATGAATACATAATCTGATCAAATAAAATAATACTATCCCAACTCTACTACTGCTAAACTTTTGGGTTCAAGAATGAGTTCTCATGATCATGAATAAAATTTTTACGACCTTGGAACAATAATGAACTGATGGGATACTGTTAGAGTCTTTGGCTAATCCTATAACTGACCGTAGGGACCATTTGAGAAAGCCCTATCTTTAGGACTTTGAACTTCACTGATTCTATTACCTTGAAAGTAAGGTAAAGTGACCATGAGGGGTGCATGATATGAATCTACATGGGTTCCTTAGAGAAACTTGCCATAGCATGATCTTGAGATATGAAAGAAGGGAAATTATTCCTAAAACATCTCATAGCCTCCTGCACATAAGTATGGTGCACAACACGCCTATGTACAAGACTCTACTTGATGCAGCTTTCAGAATTCCTAGTACACTGTTGAACCTTAGGCTTTGATAACAAGTTTGTAACGCCCCAATTTTCTGAACCGAAATGCTACACGGTGCTCATGACCTCGAAGGACCACAAGCTAACCCATGACTGATATCTGTACCTGTAAACTATATAATATCTCATAAAATATGCGAAAACATGAACTATAGGGCCATAAGGTTCAATACTAATACATATTTGAAAAATATGGTATAACAATACCAAAAAAGAACATAAATACTGAAGTCTGAACATCTAATCTGACATCTAGTCCGAAAGCCTCTAACTGAACTGAATAAGAAGTTGATGAGATATGTCCCCAACTAACTCCAACTACTGAAATAAAGTGAAAACTGAAATAGAAATGAAATCATCATGTCCTCGAAGGATGAGGATTCTCATCTAACTCTGACTGCTGATCCTCGAATCTACTGCTGATTTAGAGCTCATGCCTCTGAATTTATGGTGTAGCATAAGAGAAAGCACCATAGCGCAAATGTGTCAGTACGTCTGAATGTATTGAGTATACAAGTGAGCTACGCTAAATGCAACGGGTTATATGCATGAAAAATACTGACTGATAAGAACATGAGAGTACATACATGCATACGTAATTGTAATTGAACTCGTGGAGATACTGACTACTGAGTTTGAATACTAACAACATGAGTGTACTGATAATGAGATTCTGAAAGACTGAGTCTACTGATATTAATATGTAAATCACTAATAAATGATGGATCCGATATTGTATTACTAAATACTAAGAGACTGATATTGCATTACTGATAAATAAATGATTGTTTTTGACAGTTCGAATTATGAAGAACTCGTTTGATTGACTGTATCTGACAGTCCTAAAGTTGAGTACTGATAGCATGAGTTCTGATAACTTTTGTGATTGATAGCATAAGTGACTGTATCTGACAATTCATAAATTTGAAGAAAACTATCTGAGTTCAATTCTATTTCTGAGTTGACTGTATCTGACAGTCCTGATATACTGAAATATGAAGAACTATCTGAGTTCTTTACTGAGACTGGGTAGCTATAGCTGACAGTCCTGAAATCTGTAACTGAAATTGTGGGAAGTAGTTATCTAACTGACATGCCCTAAATACACTATAATAGCTAAGCTGGGGTCCAATCTCTGCCCCGACTGGAGGGGTATTAATATCTGGCACTGGTAAGGACAACTGTGAGAACCCTATACTGGAAGGTACTCAAGTGAGAACGGTGGGACCCCTAAACTGATGGGTTAAGCCACCCCATCAACCCTAATCTGACGGGTTAAGATGTCTCAACCTACGCTGGCTACGTAGTTCTGGAACACAAGGATTGGTACTAAGAATCATACCCTGAACTGGCGGGTGAGTTCCCATCCTTGGGTTCACTCGGTGCTAACCTTTACTCCCATCTGAAGGACACTGAACTGAATAACTAAGCTGAACTGAATAACTAAACTGAACTGATTAGCTGAACTGATACTGATTAACTAGACTGATACTAGTGGTATTGTTTAGTAGAGCTAAACTAAGTTTACTGGATTCCAATGACTGACGGAATGTACTGAGTTCTGAGGACTGGTTGAGACTACTGAAGTTATTGAGATTGACTGTGAATACTGAGGTTGCTGAAGTTACTGAGCACTGAGATTACTGGACTACTGAGATTACTGAGATTTCTGAGTTTTCCCGAGTCACATGACTGACTGAATTCTATAGATCATGGTTTGACTGAGAGTATCGTGAAAACATGACATGGCTCTAGGCACAGAGCTATATTTTTTGGGTACATATACCCCCAGGACTCGGTGGAAGGAAACTGACATACATGACTGACTTGATCATAAGAGTATAGTCCATAATATATAATGTCATAAGTAGGGATCTCATACTATGCATGGTTATCAACAATGTATTGCATGGAAAGGATTTCATATCACATGGAAGTACTTGCACAATCTTAATATCATGTTCATTGCATAATTATATTGGCAACGCATACTAATAGCATGGAAGTTCATGTGGATTGCATGGTTATCATACATCTTGTTCATAAGTAGGATTTGCAAGTAAACATAGCATAATCTCTCAAGAATAGTTCATGAGTATTCCAACAACATTTACAAGGCACATTATCAACATAGAAGTCATTGGAATGTAAGGGCATATCATGAATCCTTCACTTAGTCACAATTTAACTATATTGCATGATTTCTAGTTTCTTAGGCATTTTATCAAACACCTTACATGCACTTCTTAAGCATAGGTGAAATCACCAAATTATACATTATGAACAACAAAATTTACATGTTTCCAACTCATATGATATCATGAATTCACAAAAACATATAAAGATTCCATCTTGGGAATCACCCAATATCAACAACATGATCATCAACACCCAACAATATAGAAATCATACTTTATAATGAAAAAGAGGAAAACAAACAAGAATCAACATGGGTATTATTATATCACCACGATCAACCAAGCTTTTGTATTTTAAAGATTGATTCTTGAACTCCATGGACGAAAGGAATCCGTGGATGAACACTACGCATACCTTAGAAGAAAGATTCTTGATGATTGACGGAGGAATTTCCTTGGAATCGGATCTTTAATCTTGATTGTGCAACCCTATTTGTTTTTCTCCTTTAGTGCTCTTGGATGATGAGCTTTGAGATGAAAATAGGTTTGTAATATGTTTAGAGGCTATATATTTTGTAGGGTTAAATTTAGGGACGTGTAAGGAGTATTTAAAGACTTAATTACCCTTAAAACAACTCAAAACAGAGTGTTTTTGACACCTGGAATTGACTTAGGCGGCGCCCAAGTGATCGCCTATGCCTGGGTTGGGCGGCGCCTAACCAATCGCCTACGCTTACTGTCTCTCACAAAAATGGCATAACTTTTCACTCGGGTATTGGATTAAGGCAAAATTGGTATCGTTGGAAATCTAATTTGATTATATACAATTTGGTGGGTCTAAATCAGCCAAAATACCACATTAACATTGAGTTATACTCTTTCAAAGATGACCCTTGCAAAATCAAAAACTAAAACTTTATGGATTAAAAAACTCTTAGCTTGTATTACCTTAAGTGACTCATATGAAAATGCTTAATGTATCATAAGCTATCTTATCGCTAGGATACTCATTGTAAGTCATGCATTAAAATGCTACTCACAGGATAGGAGGTTTCAAACGTAGGAAAAAAAAGGTTCGTCTCATAGCTTAGAAACATACGGGGTATTACATATTTATAGCCTAAAATCCAGACTCCAATGTCCGGATTTGAATAATAATTTAAGAAAAATGATTTGAATTTTGAATTACTGAACAAATCTTCAACTTTTGAAGCCATTAATGGCGGATTCGAAGCCAGTAAATAAAGGATTACATCATTTTGGGACTGCTTTCTCTGAATTTTATGGATTCACGGACTTACCATGATGAAAATAGGGGAGACGCTCATGATTTGGCAGGTGACCAGCTATGCTACTCCGATTCGGGGGTAGTGGAAAAGAGAAGGAAGAAGTGAGATGAAACTTTGTTTGATTTTTGCGAGATTTGGATAATGAAAGATAGTGACCCATCGATGGTAAAGGGGAGGGTGGATTTTGCTCAGAGGGCGCAGCTATGGCTGAATCGAGCACCTGAGTTTTTTCCTTATTTTGGGTTATAGAGGAAGAAGATAGACAACAGAGAGAGAAAGTGTCCTATTTTTTAACTAGTTTGGTACATTGATTATGACCACACACTGATGCGCGTGTTTTGAAAGCTGGGAAAGGTACGATACACGTACCTCTGGTTTTGGCAGATGCGGTAGGTGTACATTTAATGCACTGTTCTTTAAAATCTTGACCAATTTTAATTCGTCCGATTTTTAATCGGTCGGTCCTAAAATATCACCTCAAAATAATAACAATACAAATATTTATATATGTGTATATATATAGATAAATATACGGAGAAATATATTTAAAATTGATTAATTTTTTATCCGTTCAATTTTTATTGGAACATTCCGAATTTCAAAAATATATAAAAAGGTAAATTAGAGTACTAATATATATATATATATATATTTGAAATTTTGGGACCGTCGAATTAGAAAGAAAAATTAGCGGACTAGATTAATTTATGCTAGTCGGGTGTTTTTGGACTTATTTTGATTCGTCCGATATTTTGATCGGATGATTTTGAAGAGATTACCCTTAAAAAATAATAACAACAACAAAATAGGCAAAATAAAAATATATGCATATACGGATAAATATGAGAAAGGTTGTTTTTAAAATGACTTTTTTTTTATCCGGTCGGACGGTTCGAATTTAATCTAAAGAGAATGAAAAAAGATAAAATTAAATGTATAAATAAGAGACAGTTAAATTAATAAATAATAAATTATATATCTACATATATAAAAATAACTGAAAATTTCGGGATCTCTCGGATTCAAAATAAATCAACGGACCAGATTTAGTCGTATCTGTTAAGGCGGAGTGACGAAGCGAACAATGAAATTGTACTAAGTTTCTTGCTAATTTTTAGGCTCTTGATTTAAATTTATAAAATGAGAGTTGGTCTCAAGTGAAATAAAAATAAAATTAGACTATTGTTAGCCCGAATACTCTTTTTTTATTAAATTAAATTCATCAATGCTTCCTGATATCCTAAAAATTATTTAAAATTATTTTAATTTAACGTGTATAAATTGCAAACATAATTTGTACAAACATCCGACTTAATATTTTGCGATTTTTCTGTTAACAAAATTCTTATATATATATATGTATATATATGTGTGTATGTGTGAAAATAAGAATATAATAAAATACGTAAAAAATAAAAATATATGTACATCTTGTAAAAGATATATTTTATGTAGTAAAAAAAATATACATATAAGGTCACAATACTCTCCTGAAATTACAGTTAGAAAGAGTGTGGATGCGACTATCGAAAAATATATATTTTGCGATTTTGATGTCAAAATATTTAATTATATTCAATTGAAATAATTTTATAAATTAAAATAAACTCCCTTTTTATTAAAACTTGTAGAAATAGAAACAAAAATATGAATCTTATTTTTATTTAATTTTTTTAATAAAAATATTTAGGGCCGAGGAGCATCGAAAAAAGTAATGAGGAAAAAAAAGGCGAGTCAAAATTGGGTGTCAACAGTTGCCCTTGAGGGACCGAAGATTTGTGTGGAAATCTTTGGGAACTCACGTTGACATATTCAATTTTATCTCGGGTGGAACAAAATGTTTGAAAGATTATGACTGAGCTTCGATTTTTGAGCTGGCTACATATCTCGGGCTCCACGAGAAATCAGGCCATTTGTAGTTTGAATTGTAGCAAAATTTTGATATTTATCAAAATTTGTCCAGTATAGAATTTATGGTAACACTGGGTTCCTTCGAGATGATAACAAACTTTCAGCACGAATGAAATGGATATGGGTGCAAGTCTAAAATAGGTTGTTAGAAGTAGCTGGGGATGAGAAGATGTTGGATAGTGATATCTGCTGAGGATCTTGAGAGAAAAGGAGATAACGATTTTCAAAAATTGCCCCAGTGTCGGACTAAGACGGTACTGGGTGATGACAAAGAAAATTATAAAAATAAAAACTTGATTTGAGTTTCTTCGCCGGAATCCCTGTCGTAGATAGGGATGCTTGATATTCAACTAGCTTGCCACAGTTTGCTGCTAAGAGGGTAGTTCCATGTTGTACTGCATGGTCCTGCAAAATAGGTAAAAGTGTGAAAAGTACCTTTTGTTTGAAAATTTGTAAATTGAAATCGCAATGTAAAGAGTAGAGTTTAGATATTCAAACTAGTATTGTCTCTGTCTGTGGAGGCCTCCGACTGGAGGGGCAATAACTGAAATATAAATAGCCTCTATCAGCTGAAATATAAATAGCCTCCATCGGCTAGAATGTAAATAGCCTCCATCAGCTGGAATGTAAATAGCCTTCGTCGGCTGAGCAGCTGCTTGAATGTAGATAGCCTCCATCGGCTGAAATATAAATAGCCTTCACCGGCTGAGATGTAAATAGCCTCCGTCGGCTGAAATGTAAATAGCCTCTATTGGCTGAAATGTAAATAGCCTCCGTCGGCTGAAATATAAATATCCGCTGTTGGCTGAATTATAAATAGACTCTGACGATGGGATATTTCCCCAAAGGTAGACTGCCTCGTATTTGTCAAGGCGACTTTCAGTCTGAAAGAGATGATGGTATTGCTGCTAGTACTTGATTTTGTTGTGATAGTGGCTTTCTTGCACACTTGCTATGGTGTGGGCCTCTGATTGGTAGGCTGTGCTTTGTTTGCTGAAATGCGATTCTCCGATATGGCAGAGTGTTGTTTTGCTTATATATATTACCTGATTTGTGGCGGGGTGTTCCCCTTGCTGGTGCACAACTCTCGATATGGCAGAGAGTCGTATTGCTCATTCGCAGCCTCTGATATGGTAGAGGATCACTTTGCTTGCTTATGTACAGTCTTTGAAATATGGAACTCGACTTTGTTTGCTTATATATAGTCCTCAAAATATGAAAGCTCGACTTTCTTTGCTTATATACAGTCCTTTGAAATGCGAAGCATTGACTTTGTTTGCTTATATACAGTCACTGCCCTATGAAATCTCAACTTTATTGAAGTCAGACAACACTCTCTGATTTACAGAGTTTGTTGAGAGAAGTAAATAGCCTAATCTTCCTATGAGGATCCTCTTTTCTAAGTTTCTGACCCGGGTCTTCAAAATGTACCTGCGAAAGAATTCGAATAAAACTCTTAGAGCTTGCGAGGATTAGTATAAATGTATCTAAAGAGAATGAAGTAAGGGAAGAATATTTAGCTCATGTTGTAGTGGCAAGCCCGCCCTTGATCCTATCCCAAAGCTTGGCTTGATGTGGTCTTCCAATTCGTATTTTCCTGCGCTAAAAAAGAATTCTTAGTTGGGAGGGGGTGTTGATTTGTGTCGACTTGGGAATCCTAGCTTTGTTTACGGAATTCTCCAACACTCTCTTAGTTGCTCAATCACTCCCAAATCTGGAGCCTCAGTAGGCGGGAAATTTGAAAGTATAGTGAAAAATACATATATGTATATATGTTTTTGCAAATATAATACGGTTATATTAAGTATATATAGTAATCCTTTATTGTTTTTAGATTATGACACGTTTGGAAATCCGTTAAGCTTTCATTTGTTGATCGTGATCCATGTAGCTTTATCTTTCATGTGGAGCTGCTCTAACTGTTGATGCTATAACGATTCTAGCTACGAGATCTCTTATATTCTGAGGCTATACTGCAAGCTAAGAGGGTTTTCCTTAAGGTAAGACCGAACCTTTCGGGTTGCATACGTATCCTTAAGATAGGAATTAGGTCTGTGCGTAGTTCGAGGGTAGAGAATGAGGTATGAAATGTAGCGATCGAGTCTGACTCAGACCGCCTACGTATCTAAGTAGAATCAGGTCATGACGTAGTTCAATACAATGGGAAAAGTAAAATATGCAGTGCAGTGATCGAGCCTGACTTAGGCTTCCTACGTATCCTAAGAATAAGAATCAGGTCAATGGGAAAAGTAAAATAGTACAATGACCGGGCCTAACTCAGGCTTCCTACGTATCCAAGTAGAATCAGGTCAGGCCGTAGTTCCGTACAATAAAAAGGTAAAAATATGAAAGGGGCTGAATCTGATGCGGATTGCCTATGTATCCTTCTGTGGGAAGTCAGGTCGAGCGTAGTTCTAATGACATGAAAGGATGATGATTTGGGGTTTTTCTAAGGGAAATCGAACCCTATGTGGGCTGCCTATGTATCCCACCGTGGGAAATCAGGCTAATACGTAGTTCTGTTACATTAGAGAAAAATGCAAAAAGTACAAAGAAACAACTAGTCCTAATGTCTTCAAATGTAGTACTTCTTGATGGCGTCTGAGTCGATCGGCTTCGTGCCTATTATGCCGTCTATTTCTGCAAGGATTATTGCTCCTCCTGAGAGTACTCGGTGAACTATGTAAGGACCTTGCCAAATTGGCACAAATTTCCCATTGGCTTCATCTTGGTGAGGGAATATCTTCTTTAATACTAATTGTCCCAGTGTGAATTGACGAGGTTTGAATTTCTTGTTGAACGCCTTAATCATTCTATTTTAATAGAGTTGATCATTACAGACTGCATCCAATCTCTTCTCGTCAATGAGCATCAACTGCTAAATCCTGCTACAAATCCATTCAGCGTCGTCTAGACCAACCTCCTAAATGACTCTCAACGAAGGTATCTCTACTTCTGTAGGTATCATTGCTTTTGACCCATAAACCAACATGTAGGGAGTTGCCCAAGTAGATGTTCTGAATGTGGTACAATATCCAAGTAAAGCATATGGTAACTTCTCATGCCATTCTCTATTACCGTCCACTATCTTCCTCAAAATCCTCTGGATATTCTTGTTTGCAGCTTTAATTGCTCCATTCATTTGTGGTCGATATGCTGTGGAATTTCGATGAGAGATCTTAAACCTTTCGCAAATCTCTCTTATCAGGTCACTGATGATAGGCGTATTTACACGCCTAAAGTGCTATAATCTACCCATATTTTAGCTAAGTTTTGAGGACAAAATACATAATTCATGCACTTTTAGTCCTCTTTCCTGTAAGTGAGCTAACAAACGTGATTAGCAAGTTTTCAGGTATAAATGATGAAGATTTCAACATTTTATGGATAACTTGACGCTAAAGGAAGCTGCACAAAGAAGGAAAGCAGAGCTTGGACGCCTAGGGACTAAAAGTGACGCATGAAAAACCTGTTCTGGGCAAGAACAACATTTTCAGAGACTATGGGGATCAGCAGTAACTTAGTAGGATTAGGATAATAATGCAGTAACTTATTAGGATTAAGATAAGTACGCAGTAGCCTAGTAGGAATAGGATATGGGTATTATAAATACCCTATTTTGCTGAAGTTTTTAATACTTTTACTTTCATACTTCATACTTCTTCAATCAATTACTTTTACTTTCAATTCATTCTCTTTCAATTAATTCTTATTACTTTCTCTTCATCGACTTCTAAATTTTCACAACAAGAGAAACGCTACTTGCAAGGAATTCACGCCACAAGCACTACCAAAGCATACTTCACGTTAGACTCTTATTTTGGTATGATAATAATGTCTATTGTGATTTTCGTTGCACTCATGAGTAGCTAAACTTCTCTGTTGGGGTTATGGAAGCCTTATGAGACACTCTCTATTGCTATGAGTTTGTGAATTCTTGACACGTATGCTGCTTATATCATTATTCTCTTCATCTTAATCTAAATTCTTGTGGTTGCAAACATATAGAATACGCCAGTATAGCATTAACTTGTTCGAAAGAAAAGTTACATGTCTGGAAAAGAGATAATGTCAAGATAATAGGGCATCAACCCCTGTTAAGAAGTTAGTGCCGTAACTGGATTAACCTCTTGGAGAATCTGTACCCTTAGATACGCTTTAAGCTCGAAAGAGTTAAAGTGAAATAATCCTCGATGGTCGAAAGACGCCTGGATTTACCATAGAATACGATTCTCTATAAGCGCATGCATGTCTGAATTCCGCATAACTCATAGTCAATAGATACGTATAACTCATAAGGTGGACATAACCCTAACTCTCAATTCTCATTGATCAAAACCAACCAAATAATCCGTTTTACTCTTCTATTTTCCGTTCTTACATTACTATTTTTGATACTCTTAAATTCACGCTACAATCCCCCCTTTTTACGAAACTTTCACCAAAAGTCTAATAATCTTTGCTTACTTAGTGACGAAGTATTCCCTATGGGATTCGACACCCAACCCAGTTGGGTTCTATATTTGACAACGACCGCTTATACTCTTACGAGAGCTGTAGTTTGAGCGTTATCAAATTTTGGCGCCGTTGCCGGGGAATACGGTTGTCAACTAAGTTTATGATAATTACTAGACCCTTTGGTCAAAGATTCTCGTACTTTACTTTTAGTTGTTGTTTTTGTTTTCTGCAGGTTTTTGTTCAGTGCATGCCAAATACTCAAAGTTCGGGACAACCATTATTACCAATAAATCCTGAACCGCAACTTATTGGAAGGATGGATGCACAACGTGACATTGAGAGAAGGGCTGCTCAACAGGAGCAGGCTAGACTAGCTGCGTTGGCCGCCGCCCAATTACATCAACAAAATATTGATAACCCAGGGCGAGCAGTAGATCCTGATGATGAGGAATTAGGTGATGATGAGCTACTAAACCCTAGGCGTGATGCTGAGGTGGCGACACCGGCAAACAGAAGAGATCGTCAAGCAAGATTTCGGCTTGAATGCCGAGCCATGCAAATACCATTCGATGACGATGATGATGATCTTGATGGAGCTGGTGCCAGAGGAGCCATTATTCCTCTGCCATTGGCGCCCGGAGCCAAGTTCAACATCACGAGCACCATGATTCAGTTATTGCAACTCAAGGGATTATTCGGTGGACTAGCAGGCGATGATCCGAATATGCATCTGATCAACTTTATTTCTACATGCAAGTCATTCGATAATCCTGGCGTTGGACAGAATGCAATTCGGTTGAGCTTATTTCCATTGTCTCTATCTGGGAAGGCAACTCTATGGTTGAATGGGCTGACTCCTGATTCTATCACTAATTGGAGGCAATTGAAAGACACTTTCCTAGAAGATTCTTTCCGCCATTCAAGAGAGCACAATTGAGAGATGAAATCAGCAATTTTTGTCAGCTTCCAGCTGAATCCCTCCACGAAACATGGGAGAGATTCAAGAAGAAGCTTATGAGGTGCCCAAACCATCACATGACCAGTGTCCACTTGATGGAGATGCTATACAGATCCTTGAATTCAGTAACTAAACCAGTGGTGGATAATGCGGCTGGAGGATCATTTATGGACCTCACCTTTGTTTAGGCGAGTGATATGCTGGACCGGATGACAAAGCAAAGTAGAGCTTGGCATACCAGGGATTCTGAGGTAGCAAGCCCCACTTTGTCTATTGGCATGACTGCAGAACAAAGGAGAAGAGAAGAAGAACGTGATCAAGATATGGCGCACATTAAAACACAGATGGACCTTCTTACAAAGCATCTATTATCAGGGAAGACCAGAAAAGTCAAAACAGTTGCGTCAAAAGGAAGAGAGAAATCTGATTCTGAGGAAGAAGCCAACTATGTGAACAATCAGGGGGGTTTCCGAGGCAATGCCCAAGGAAACCAAGGTCGGAACTATTATGATAAATCTGGAAACAAGGACCGTGATCAAGGAAGTTGGAAGAACAAGACTGACAAGAGTGGTTTGTATGTTCCCCCAGGAAGACGTGACGACACTGCATCTGGGTCTGGAAAAATATGACCATGGAAGATATGATGGCTAAGTTGTTGAAAGGAGTAGAGGCAACCAGCACGGGAGTAACTGAAGTAATAAATGACTTGGCCTCAATGAAGCAATTGGTTGACTCACATTCCACTTCAATAAGACAGCTGGAGCAACAATTGAGTCAAATTTCAGCCACATTAAATCAAAGAAAAGCTGGCACCTTACCTAGCGATACAGTGCAAAACCCAAGAAACGATGGAACATGCATGACCATCACTACCAGGAGTGGTAAGGTGCTGGAAAATTCATTCCAAGGCAAGCAAGTGGCCGATGATACCACAAATAATGCAGAAGCCGCCAAAGAAGCTGAAGAAGACGTCAAAGACGTCACCCCTCAGCGTCCACAGCCCGAAAAGAGTGCCAATCCGAAGAAAGATGAAAAGAAAGTCGTGGAGAAATCTATTCCCCTTCCACCACCACCTTTTCCTCAAAGATTAAAAAAGAGAGCTAATGATACCAAGTTCAATAAATTTATGTCAATGTTAAAACTACTGACCATTAATGTTCCATTGGTTGAGGCGCTAGAACAGATGCTTGGTTACCCAAAATTTATGAAGGATCTTTTAACAAAGAAACGGGCAGCAAGTGGTGAGTTGACAGATGCTGTTCATTATTGTAGTGCAATTGCTACCAGATCACTAGTTCAGAAGAAGGCTGACCCTGGAGCCTTCTCTATTCCGTGCACTGTCGGATCTTTGAATTTTGCCAAGGCATTATGCGACTTAGGAGCCAGCATCAACTTGATGCCACTATCCATTTACAAAAAGTTGGGGTTGGGTGATCCTACTCCAACCAACATGAGGCTTGTGATGGCTGGTAGGTCGGTAAAACGACCTGTTGGTATTTTATGTGATGTATTGGTGAAGGTTTCTTCATTCATATTTCCGGCAGACTTCGTTATTTTGGATTGTGAGGTAGACTCTGAAGTTCCCATAATCTTGGGGCACCCTTTCCTTGCAACAGGAAGTGTGCTTATTGATTTAAGAGCTAATGAGCTTCTTTTCCGGATGAATGACGAAGTAGTCCGCTTTGATGTATGTAAATCAATGAAGCAACCCAAAGATCTGAACGTGTTCTCGGTAGCTGATGTTTATATTGATGATGAGAAAGAATTACCTGTAGAGGAGCAGCTTGTTGATGACCCATTGGCGGTTGTGCTTATGAATGTTGAGCATAAGGATGCTGAAAATTATGAAGAAACTATTTGTGCTCTAACAGGATTAGGATCATATCCTCATGCTCCCATGAAGCTGGACCTTGATCTCAAAAACCAACCTACACCACCAGCTAAACCATCTATTGAGGAGCCACCCACGTTAGAATTGAAGGAGCTGCCTAGTCATCTAAAGTATGCATTCTTAGGAAACGGTAACACACTTTCGGTTATTGTGGCGGCAGATTTGGGTGAGCAGCAAGTTGGAGCTCTCATCATGGTTCTACGAAAGTACATAAGAGCCATCGGTTGGACCATCGCTGATATCATTGGTATTCCTCCTGGGATTTGTACACACAAGATTCAGCTTAAAGAAAATTGCATACCCACTATTGAGCATCAAAGACGTCTAAATCCACCTATGCAAGAGGTGGTGAAGAAAGAAATTATTAAATGGTTAGATGCAGGGGTTGTGTATCCAATCTCCGACAGTTAATGGGTAAGCCCGGTACAATGTGTACCAAAGAAAGGTGGCATGACGGTAGTTGCAAATGAAAAAAATGAGTTAATTCCACTCAGACCTGTCACAGGGTGGAGAGTATGCATGGACTACTGTAAGCTGAATTCGTGGACACTTAAAGATCACTTTTCAATGCCCTTTATTGACCAAATGCTTGATCGATTAGCAGGGAAATGATGGTTTTGTTTCTGAGACGGTTATTCCGGCTATAATCAGATATGTATCGCCCCCAAAGATCAAGAGAAGACAACGTTTACATGCCCCTATGGTACGTTTGCCTTCAAACGTATGCCATTTGGGCTATGTAACGCACCCGCCACTTTTCAGCGTTGTATGATGTCCATTTTTTCTGATATGGTGGAAGACACGCTGGAGGTATTCATGGATGATTTTTCAGTTGTGGGTGAGTCGTTTGAATCGTTCTTGACAAATCTAAGTATGGAATTACAGAGATGTGTTGAATTCAACCTAGTGCTGAATTGGAAGAAGTGCCACTTTATGGTGAAAGAAGGTATTGTGCTTGGGCATAAAATCTCCGAAAGAGGAATTGAGGTGGATCAAGCTAAAATCGAAGTAATCGAGAAACTACCACCCCCAATTTCTGTCAAAGGAGTTCGTAGTTTCCTCGGTCACGCAAGCTTCTATCGGTGGTTTATCAAAGACTTCTCCAAAATTGCTAGTCCATTATGCAAACTTTTGGAGAAAGATGCAAAGTTTGACTTCAATGAGGATTGTATGAAGGCATTCGAACGCCTCAAAGGGAAGCTAATTGAAGCTCCTATCATTGTAGCACGAGATTGGTCTCTACCGTTTGAAGTCATGTGTGATGCTAGCGGGGTAGCTTTGGGTGCTGTATTAGGTCAAAGAAGAGAAAAGTTATTCCATCCAATTTACTATACGAGCAAGGTCTTGAACGGAGCCCAGAAGAACTATACTGTCACAGAACATGAACTTCTAGCGGTTGTGTATGCTTTTGAAAAGTTCCGTGCTTATCTGTTGGGAACCAAAGTGGTAGTTCATACAGACCATGCAGCTCTGAGATATTTGATGACAAAGAAAGATGCAAAACCAAGGCTAATTCGATGGGTATTATTGCTGCATGAATTTGATTTCGAGGTAAAAGATAGAAGAGGTTGCGAAAACCAAGTGGCCGATCATCTATCTAGACTCGAGAACGAGCATATAGCGTAGCCTGATCTAGAGATTGATGATGCATTCCCTGATGAAGAGATCTTAGCCACCATGATGGAAGAGTTACCATGGTATGCAGACTTTGCAAACTTTGTGGTAAGCAATGTGATGCCTGCGAATCTATCATTTCATCAAAGAAGAAAGTTCATGCATGATGTAAGACACTACTTCTGGGATGAGCCATATTTGTTTAGACGATGCGCGGATGGCGTGATCAGACGCTGCATATCTCATGAGGAGGTGCCAAGTATCTTGGAAGCAAGTCATGCCTCACAAGTTGGTGGACACCATGCAGGCGGTCGGACAGCAAGAAAGGTATTGCAAAGTGGCTATTATTGGCCTTCGATATTTAGAGATGCCTACAAATTTGTGAGAAGATGTGACCAATGTCAGAGACAAGGCACAATTTCGAAGCATCACGAAATGCCTATGTCAAAAATTCTTGAAATCGAGCTCTTTGATGTATGGGGTATTGATTTTATGGGCCCATTCGTGAATTCGTTTGGAATGAAATATATCCTAGTTGCTGTAGATTATGTTTCAAAATGGATCGAAGCAGTAGCATTGGCTGATAATGAAGGAAAGCGTGTTGTTGCATTCTTAAAGAGAAACATCTTCTCTCATTTTGGGGTCCCACGTACTATCATATGTGCTAGAGGATCTCACTTTTGCAACAAACTGTTCAAATTCGTGTTGGCAAAATATGGTGTCAAGCAACACAAGGTAGCCACGCCTTATCACCCACAAACTAGTGGACAGGTCGAGGTTTCCAATCGAGAGATCAAGCAAATCCTTGCTAAGACTGTAAATGCTAATAGGAAATTGGTCTCGAAAGCTGGACGATGCACTATGGGCATATAGGACTGCATTCAAAATGTCAATTGGCATGTCCCCGTACCAACTAGTTTATGGGAAAGCTTGTCATTTACCCATTGTGCTCGAGCACAAAGCATTGTGGGCGTTGAAGCAACTGAATTTGAATTGGGATGATGCTATGAACTTGAGGTTGGAGCAGCTGAATGAGATGGATGAATTCTGTCTACATGCATATGAAAGATCAGACCTCTACAAGGAGCGGATGAAAAAGTATCATGATTAGCTGATTGTTCAACGAAACTTTCAAAAGGGTGATATGGTACTTCTTTTCAATTCTAGACTAAAGCTATTCCCAAGTAAGTTAAGGTCCAAGTGGTCTGGTCCGTACAAAATTAGCCAAGTCTACTCGTCTGGAGTAGTTGAGCTTGAAGATAATAATGGTATTGTCTTTAAGGTGAATGGCCAACGAGTAAAACCATATATCGGTCCTCTTGACTCGATAAACTCTATGGCCACCATCTATCTCGACGAAGTCTAAGTACTCGAGGTAGCTATGTCGTGCCGCGACAATAAATCAAGCACTTGATGAGAGGCAACCCATCGTTGTTAATTGTTTTTGTTGTTTTTGTTTTCCTAGGATTTTGTCGAGCCACGACCAAAACTAAGGCACTTGATGGGAGGCAACCCATCGTTCTAATCATTTTTGTTGTCTTTGAGTAAATGTAGGTGCAAGAGGTGTAAAGGAGGAGATTGGTTTCAAATTTTGATTTGGAAGTATTGCATGTGGAAGGTGGTAAGTTAGGAATGAAGAAGCAAAAGGCTATGGGTTAGGCATTGCTTATGAAAATATAGGCAAAGAACAAGGCAAGGCCTATGTAAATCTAGGCCACGAACAAGGCAAGGCCTATGCTATGGCCTAAGCTCTCGGATTTTAGAGTGCCATAGCATAGGCGCCGCCTATGCTCAACAATGCCATAGCATAGGAGCCGCCTATACAAAAGCCTTTTGTCTCTGAATCTCATATGCCATGGCATAGACGCCGCCTATGCCTAACAATGCCATAGCATAGGCGCCGCCTATGCTCAACAAGGCTTTGCAAAAGGCGCCGCCTATGCCAAGCATAGGCAAAGCTTTAGGCGCCGCCTATGGTCACTTTTGGTCTCCAAATCCGATTCCAAATGGGTCAAAACCCGACCCAAGCTTGTCCTATAAATAAAACCTTATTCTTAAAACAAAAACACATTGCAATTCCACCCTAAAGCGCCGCCTACCTCTCCAAATTCTCTCAAAAATTTTCCTTTTTATCTTTTATTTTGCAAGAACATCTTCCAAGGCCATCAACCAAGTAAGTACTTCTTTGTTCTTCTTTTATATTCCGTAAGTACTACACTACTACGCCTATAATAAATTGTTAAATCTTGAAGTAGTATTGGTGAATTGAATGTGGTTGATTTGTTGTGATACAACTAAGTGAGTGAAAGAATACGTAAGGATGGTCTTGACTTGTTTCCAACTTGAATTTGATTTTGATACACTGTCATACTTTATCGGAATTGACATGGTCAAGAAAATGGTATAATCTTGTAACTTGAAAGCTTTCATGTTTGACTTACTTGTTCATTAAGATGAAAAATCATGGTTAACTACAAACATGAAATGTTGATTATTTCTATGCCATAACTTGATACAATCTCTATGTAGTAGTCTTGTTCAAAAAGGTACATCAATCTAAACATAAAAAGTATTGTCACTATTACTTGAGATAGCATAAAAAAAGATAGTTAAGATAACAAGAAAAGTATGACTGCACTGATTATATTGTTGGAACGTACCACCTAAACGTATATCGATGAAGTCTGAGTAATCGACAACGTTCACTTAACTAGTTTGTGCCAACAAACTAAGTGTGGGGTGGTGCCACTACTGATTGCTTGTCGATTGTATCTACCGATATGAAGCTAACATGACTACCATTTTAATCTCAGGAACAAATGGCACCAAAAGCACGACAAGGAAAGGATAAAGCAACCACTTCACAAAAAGGCCAGAAAAGAGGACGAAAAGATCAAGGAGAATACTCCTCGCTACAAATACCTCGCCGCATGTTTGGAATCAAATGGGTCCTAGAGGAGCAAGGAAAGGAGTCGTATAGGAACAATAAGGAGAAAAAATATGTTCATGTGGAGTTGATACACAAGGAAAGCCTAGCAAAGAAAGAACCTCGCATGTTGGCCAAGATCATGGCGTTACATCTTGATTTCATCTTTTGAGATATGGGAGAATGCAATCTCGATCTAACATGAGAATTCTTTGCCAATTGGTCACCGAAAACTACAGGGAGTGAAGTAAAGATTCGGGGCCAAGTCCTACAACTAAATGCGGAGTTCTTCAACTCTTTTCTAGGTTTGCCATCTGTTGATCCATCACCACTCAAGAAGCTGTATAACAGACCTCGTTACAGGGCCATGAGACATACATTATGCGGAACAAGATCTATGGAACGATGTAGCAGACACAAGGACACCGGCCGGCACAACACCTTCCCATATGCTTCCTTAAATAGGGAAGCTAGGATATGGTTGAGAATAGTCAACTCTTGCCTGATTCCAGGGACACAGTACACAAAGATAACACGAGATAAAGTGTGCTTGGTGTACGCATTGATGACGAATGTCCCTATCAACATTGGGGCAATTATTCGATCTACAATGCGGAAGGCTAGGCTACACAAGAGGTCCCACTTCAGCTTTGGCAATCTGTTGACCGCAATATTGAGGAAGGAGGACATCGAAGAGGAACCGACTGATCATAAGCTTCTACACAACCCAAAGAAGGTTTACCTCACAAAGGTTAAAGATGCTGAATCCATACATGGCGTCAACCTTACCACTGCAGAACGTCATGCTCGGGTGAGAGTTTCTTTCGCCATCTTTATGGCATGACTCGATTTACCATGATGAGCGGAGGTCATGTTCCAACTGCTGCAGAGCTCTAACAGTTGGATTATGACTACCCAATGAATGAGCATGCGAGGGCGATGTATGGAGTAGGTGTATTTTTTGAGGAACCTCTTGATGATGATGTGCCAACCGATGATGATCGTCGAATGCCAGACTCCGACGTGGAGGAGAACTCTGATGACGACGACTCTGATGATGATTCCGATGAAGGGGGTATGACCCCAGACATAGAGGAGGAGTCCGACTAATTAGGTTCTTCTTATTTATTTTCCACTGAGGGCAGTGTGTCCCGTCTAAGTGTGGGGTGCTGCTATTTGTATGCTATACTTCCTTATCTGCATTTGCATTTATTTATGTTTGTTTGTTTTGTTCTTTTTAGTTTTTTTAGTAGTTAAATTTTTTTTTAACTTTGCATGAAATTGTTCTGATAGGCAGCATGGTATTATGACAAGAGTCTGTGATAAAATCATTACTATTGATACATTTAGGCTCTAAGTGTGACTCACTGTGTGATATCTATGTGGTTTAATTCCTTAATCTGTTGGGTCAAGAGTCTATACTACTCCCAATAAAGTTGACCATGTGCCTTGTGTGTATGAGATGATAGTATATTCTATGTTTGTGGCTGATGCTAGAACTTGCCTGGTATGTATGTAAAGCGAAATAAAGAGTGTGAGTTTAGGAGATGATTTAGGCATTTCTTTGGCAACCTATGATTATTTACTTTCATTTTATCTACCCATGGACATCATCCTAGATAACCCCCTTTGAGCCTTAAGCCTATTTTCTTTGACAACCTCATATGTAAGCCTAATCCATTTTTTTTCAAGACCATAATTTGATCCAAATTCCTAAGTGCTTTAAAATTGTAAAGTCATGTGACAAAATAAGAGGAAATTGGGTGAGAGTAGTGCCTTAAATGGAATTGGTACTTGAATTCATTATGAAAAAGAATGGTTATCATAGAGGTGTGTTTTAAAAAAAAAAAAGAAGAGAGAAAAATGAAAAGGAAAATAAAAAGTTAATTCTGTTCAAAATTGAATAACAAAAGAGGTGAGAAGGGGTGGTAGATTAAAATAAAGTAGAAAGGTTGTTTGAAAGAAAGTGTTAATGGCATAATGTGATGTATTAAAGCGTTTAGGAACATAGTCACTATTTCTGGCCAAAATAGTCCTACCCGTCCCTTAGCCTACATTACAACCTGTAAAAGACCTATTTGATCCTAAGCTTAGCATTTTGATATTTAGTGGAGCATTACACTAAGGGCAAGCCTATGGTCATCAGTTGCAACATATGAATTCTTTGTGAGCGTGAGAGCAAGGAAAATCCTGTACCCATGTTTTGAAAAAAATGAAATACTTGTGAGTAATTATAGGTGATATATTGTGAGACACACATGGTTGATGAGTTTTGGGTAGTTGTGTATGATTCTTTGTGCTTTAACTTGTGGATACAAATTAACCATCATCACGAGTCTATGTTGGAGGTTGAATTGTTTCTAGTAGTGATCAATAAAACTACTCTTTGTTAGTAATTGCTATGCCTGTCTTGATGAATATTTTGTGTTGTTACTGTGAAACCCTAAGTAGATGTTTAGAAGGACATGATATTTTGTTCGAGGACGAACAAAGCTTTAAGTGTAGGGTGTTGATGATAGGCGTATTTACACGCCTGAAGTGCTATAATCTACCCATATTTTAGCTAAGTTTTGAGGACAAAATACATAATTCATGTACTTTTAGTCCTCTTTCCTGTAAGTGAGCTAACAAACGTGATTAGCAAGTTTTCAGGTATAAATGATGAAGATTTCAGCATTTTATGGATAACTTGACGCCAAAGGAAGCTGCACGAATGAAGGAAAGCAGAGATTAGACGCCTAGGGACTAAAAGTGACGCATGGAAAACCTGTCCAGGGCAAAAACAGCATTTACAGAGACTATGGGGATCAGCAGTAACTTAGTAGGATTAGGATAATAATGCAGTAACTTATTAGGATTAGGATAAGTACGCAGTAGCCTAGTAGGAATAGGATATGGGTATTATAAATACCCTATTTTGCTGAAGTTTTTAATACTTTTACTTTCATACTTCATACTTCATACTTCTTCAATCAATTACTTTTACTTTCAATTCATTCTCTTTCAATTAATTCTTATTACTTTCTCTTCATCGACTTCTAAATTTTCACAACAAGAGAAACACTACTTGCAAGGAATTCACGCCACAAGCACTACCAAAGCATACTTCACGTTAGAATCTTATTTTGGTATGATAATAATGTCTATTGTGATTTTCGTTGCACTCATGAGTAGCTAAACTTCTCTGTTGGGGTTATGGAAGCCTTATGAGACACTATCTATTGCTATGAGTTTGTGAATTCTTGACACATATGCTGCTTATATCATTATTCTCTTCATCTTAATCTAAATTGTTGTGGTTGCAAAAATATAGAATACGCCAGTATAGCATTAACTTGTTCGAAAGAAAAGTTACATATCTGGAAAAGAGATAATGTCAAGGTAATAGGGCACCAACCCCTGTTAAAAAGTTACTGCCGTAACTGGATTAACCTCTTGGAGAATCTGTACCATTAGATACGCTTTAAGCTCGAAAGATTTAAAGTGAAATAATCCTTGATGGTTGAAAGACGCCTGGATTTACCATAGAATACGACTCTCTATAAGCGCATGCATGTATGAATTCCGCATAACTCATAGTCAATAGATACGTATAACTCATAAGGTGGACATAACCCTAACTCTCAATTCTCATTGATCAAAACCAACCAAATAATCCGTTTTACTCTTCTATTTTCCGTTCTTACATTACTATTTTTGACACTCTTAAATTCACGCTACAATCCCCCCTTTTTACGAAACTTTCACCAAAAGTCTAATAATCTTTGCTTACTTAGTGACGAAGTATTCCTTATGGGATTCGACACCCAACCCAGTTGGGTTCTATATTTGACAACGACCGCTTACACTCTTACGAGAGCTGTAGTTTGAGCGTTATCAGTCACTATTAAGATTGGCTTAATTATCTATTATGATTAATTCTGGAATTCTAAATCGGCAGACTAAGTTGTTGCGAATAAAATCTGCTACCATATTCTTGGTTACGACCTTATGTGTCAAGGCCTCAACCCACTTTGTGAAGTAATCGATAGCGACCAAGCTAAAACGATGTCCTTTAGACGTAGCAGGCTCTATGGGCCCAATAACATCCATGCCCCAAGCAACAAACGGCCAAGGAGAACCCATCACGTTGAGTTTATTTGGCAGAACTCGTATAAAGTCTCTATGAACTTAACGTTAATGACACTTCTACACGAATCGAATTCTATCCCTCTCATTGGTCATCCAAAAGTATCCAGCTCTCAAAATCTTCTTCGCAAGCATGAAACCGTTTATGTGGGGTCCAAAAGCTCCTGCATGTATCTTCTCTAACAATCTCGTGGCCTCTATGGCATTGACACATCGTATCAATCCTAGGCCTATAGTCCTCCTATATAGAATTTCCCCATTGAGAAAAAAATGATTGGCCATCCTTCTTGAAGTCCTCTTTTGCTTGTCAGTAGCGCCTTCTGGATATCCTCCTACTCCAAGTAACCTCTTAATGTTGTAGTACCACGATCTTCTATCTGGCTCTTCATCTACATGGAAATAGTAGGATTGTTGGTCATGTATCTCCACTTTGATGGGATCGATGTAATTCTTTTCTGGATGATAAATCATTAAAGATAGTGTCGCCAAGGCATCAGCGAACTCATTTTGAATTCGAGGGACATGCTTGAATTTGATCTTCATAAACCTTTTGCTCAATTCCTTAACACATTCCACATAAGAAAGGATTTTGACATTCTTGGTGGTCCATTCTCCTTGCACCTGATGGATCAACAAATTTGAATCTCCTATTACCAATAGCTCTTTAATGTCCATGTCTATGGCCATCCTAAGCATTTGAATGCAAGCCTCATATTCTGCCATGTTATTCGTGCAAGAAAACCTAATTTTTGCCGAGATTGGGTAATGTTGACCTATTTTTAAAACTAAGACTGCTCCAATTCCAACTCCTTTAAAGTTTGCTGCTCCATTGAAGAATATCCTCCATCCATCATATGGTACTGAGATGTCCTCTCCCGCAAATAATACCTCAAGCTTGTCCTTTGACGGCTTTTTGTGTCATGTACACAATGTCAAACTTGTTCAATAAGATTTGACATTTTTCCAACTCTCTAGTAGGCATTGGATTTTTAATATACTTGAGTGGATCCATTCTTGAGATCAAGTACGTGGTATGCGCGGATAGGTAATGTCTTAACTTTTGTGCCACCCAAGTCATTACGCAACAGGTCCGCTCCAATAATGTATATCTTACTTTATGCGGGGTGAACTTCTTACTTAGGTAGTAAATGGCTTGCTCCTTCCTCCCTGTATCATCATGCTTCCCTAACACACATCCAAATGCGTTGTCCATAACAGATAGATACAACAACGATGGCTTTCCCGGTTCTGGTGGAACCAATACTGGTGGGTTAGACAAATACTCTTTGATTTTGTCAAAATCCTTCTGACATTCTTCAGTCCATCCGGTAGCGGCGTCTTTCTTCAACAACTTGAATATTGGTTCACAAATTATTGTGGACTGAGCTATAAACCAACTACTGTAATTGAGTCTTCCCAAGAAGCTCATTACTTTCTTTTTGGTCTTAGGAGATGGTAAGTCTTGGACTACTTTTATCTTGGATGGGTCCAACTCTATACCTCTCCTACTAACAATGAATCCCAATAACTTTCCTGCGGGAAATCCAAAGTCATATTTAGCTGGGTTCAACTTTAGGTCGTACCTTCGCAGCCTTTCAAAGAACTTTCGTAAATCATTCGAATGGTTCGAACTCCTTTTAGATTTGATGAAGACATCATTCGCGTACACTTTAATTTATTTGTGAATAATATCATGGAAAAGAGTAGTCATGGCCCTCATGTACGTTACACCGGCATTCTTGAGTCCAAATAGCATTACCCTGTAGCAGTATAATCTCTACGAAGTGATGAAGGCTATTTTTCCTACATCATTCTCATCCATCAAAATATGATGGTATCCCGCAAAACAATCAGCAAACGACTGTAACTCATTTTTTGTGCAATTATCAATGAGAATGTGAATGTTTGGGAGAGGGAAATTGTCTTTTGGGCTAGCCTTGTTGAGATTCCGATAATCTACACATATTCTTATTTTCCCGTCCTTCTTTGGTATGGGCACAATGTTGGCCAACCAGGTGGGATAAGTTGTTACCCTCACGACATTGGCTTCTATCTGTTTGTTCACCTTCTTTTTTATTCTTAAACTCCCAGGTTTGAATTTCCTCATCTTTTGCTTCACCGGTTGACATGTGGGGTTAGTCGGTAGTCGATAGAGACGATATCGGTGCTTAAACCAGGCATGTCATCGTAAGACCAAGCAAATACATCAATGTATTACTTGAGCAGACTTATAAATTCCTGCTTCCTTTTGGCCTTCAAGTGTATGATGACTCGTGTTTCCTGCCATTTCTTTGTCACCCAAATCGACGGCTTCAGTTTCGTCTATATTAGGTTTCTTCTGACTCTCAGTTGTTCGATCTCCTGAGGTAGGTTTTAAGGCATCATGCTCTCATCGTACTCCCCATAATCTTGTTCATCGTTTGCATTTTGCTCAATAGATTCATTACATGTTATAATCGTAGAACGAGGATTTTTATTAATATTTGCACTGAAAAGCATAAAAAGCGAGGTAAGTAAATATATGTTGAAAATAGAAGAATAAGTTTTGAAAATAAGGACTTTTATTAATAAAGCACTGGGCTTTGGCAAGAGGCAAGTAGCAAAAAGCTTCGGCATGATTCAAGCCTCGATTGATCATTCAAACAAAATATTTTTTTTTTTAAAAAACAACAGTCTGACACTACCAATACTCCTGACGAAATAGAGATGGGCTGGTGGTCCAGTTCTGCAAGGCTTCTCAAGGCTCGGCATCACGGATGGTGAGATTCTTGAAAGCTATCTCTGATTTTTCTTCGATCACGGCCACAAAAAAATTTTCTATTCCTTCTATGATATCTTCGTCATCTGCTTGTTGTGAAACTAGGACTTAGGCTAGCACAAATATCGTCATTCCGAATCCTTTACTGTAGGCTACTCTAGAAATAGGCTCATATCCAAGCCATGTAGTACCCTTCTGTTGCTTTAATTAGATTGACTCGACTATACCATCACCTCTGGGTCCTAGTCTTATTTTTGGCTGATACCTATATTTCAACATCTCTAACGTAACCATCTTTTCAACATTCAACATTTTTGCTTCAGTTGGCATTACTTCCTCATTGATCTTTACTGCTTGCATGATCTCTAGAGTATGAAAAGTGGCTCCATCTAACTCCTCGATGACTAGGATTGAATTGAAAGAATAAATGGGATGACCGAGTTCTCCATGGACAGTAATTTTTGTGCGACCCCATTCAAACTTTACGTACTAATTGAGAGTGGAAGGAACGGCTCTTGCCATGTGAACTCATGGCCTCCCCAGCAACGGGTTGTAGCTAGATGACATATCCATGACCTGAAATAGGATAGGAAATTCTACTGGTCCTATCTGTAGTGTTAAGTAAATTTCCCCGATGACTCTTCTTTATGACCCATCAAAGGCTCTAACCTTCACCCAACCCTCTCTTATATCTTCTATATTTACACCCAAATCCCTCAAAGTGGAGAATGGACAGATATTGCAACCCGAACCACCATCGATCAAGACCCTGTTCACAATATTGTCATGATATCTGACCGCAATATGGAGCGTTTTGTTGTGTGCAACCCTTTCTGATGGTAACTCATCATCATGGAAATAAACCTTATTGCCTCCACCACTCGCCCGATTGCTGCGGCCAAAGTCTCGTTAGTTTTCTCCTTTGGTATGCTAATCCCAGATAACACTTCCATCAAAGCATTTATATGGGCTTCAGAACTCATAAGCAAGGACATGACAAATATATGGGCCGGTGTATTTTTGAGCTGATCCTCGATCGAATAGTCCTTGGACTGCATCTTTTTCCAAAATTCTGCAGCTTTAGCATCTATGATATTTCTCCTCGGGTTTTGATCTTTCTTAAGAACTCCACGATTTGGTTCCTCTGGAGCATAACACCTTCCCGATCTGGTCATCCCTTGAGCCGCAGCAGTGTTTATTATTTTTCCCTTAGTTTTAGGTCGATAGTCCTACGGGACTGCCTTAGTGTCATAGTCGGTCCTCCCAGTGGATAAATTGGTCACTACGACTCTCGGTAGATAGGTTTAAATAGTTATAGGCTTCCTCAACTAAACTGTAATAAATGGCTGTGATGGGGATACAGTTGCGATTTCTTCTGCACTCCATGTAGGCATAATAGTTTCTTCTAAATCATACTCCTCATCTAGAGTAATCATATTGACTTCCCAATTTCCATGATTTGGTAAGGGGTTATTGTTCACATTGGGAGATGCTGCGGTGCATTGATAATACCCCTTCTTATTAGAGACTCAATTTGATTCTTCAAGCTATAACAGTCTTCCGTGTCGTGCCCTTGGACTCCTGAGTGATAGGCGCACCACTTGCTACCGTCAAAGTTTTGAAAGGTCGGATCAGGGGCCTTTCCCTCAATTGGATACAACAAACCGGTACCCCTCAACCTTTCAAATAACTGGGGCAAAGGTTCTGCAATCGGTGTGTAGGTACGGGTATTTCTAGCTTCAATGTTTGGACATGGTTTGGGTGCATAGGATGGTCTAATTTGGTGAGCTGGAGCTTGGACAGGGGCATATGGTCTTGGTGGATTTCGTATGCTGGAGCTCGAGGTGGATTATAATGCAGTTGAGTATTGTACACTGGGACGTGTGCAATAATTTTCGCATTATTAGGGTAATGGTGGGAAGAATTTCCAGGTTGGTAGTATGGTGTGACGGCTGAGACGTCTTTCATTTTTTTCTTGTTACCGTTAATAAAACCAGTCTGCATAGCCTTACTCGTAGCTTGCAGTACAGTCATAGATTGGATCTTCCCCAACTTGATGCCTTCTTCTATGAAATCTCCCATTTTGACCAATTTTGTATACTTTTAGCCCATCATCGACATCATCTTGTCAAAGTAAACACCCTCCTGTGCTCGGATAAAATATTTGGAGAGCTCACTTTCATCCAGTGGAGGCTGGATCCTTGTAGCCTCGGTCCTCTAACGCCATGCATATTCTTGAAATGATTCAGACGGCTTCTTCTGTATGTTAGCCAATGAGAACCTGTCTGGAGCAATCTCAGTGTTAAATCAGAAGTGACTCATGAAATCCTCAGCCATTTCCCTCCAGTCATGCCACTTATGAGGGTCTTGTCGGGTATACCAAGTCAAAGCTTGTCCTGACAAGCTCCGGATGAACAACTTCATTCTCAACTTCTCGTTCCTTCCTACACCGACCAACTTATCGCAGTAAGCCCTTAGGTGCGCATACGGGTCACCCTTTCCATCAAACACATCAAACTTTGGTGGTTTGTATCCCATTGGCATATTGATAGCTGGATGAATGCATAAGTCATCGTAGTCTAAATCTTCAGTCCCTCTGGTGACTTAAATGTTTTTGAATGCTCTTTTAGACTCTCAAGCTGGGCTGCTATCGACCCTTCTTTTCCTAACCCCGCATATCGATCAGCCTCATATAGAACTTTGAAAGTCGTAGATGTTGCGAAGGCAAGAGCTTTGGTAGCGTATACAGGTGGCACAGGTATCTCACAAGTAACATGTGCCTCGGGTATGTGCCGCATTTTTGGATGGACTGGAACAGTGAAGTTCTGGGTAGGAAATAAATAAGCAGGTATAGTTACGACAGTAGGTTGAAGAGCTGGTGGGGCTTAAGCATGCAGTATACTTGCTTGGTTAGCGGAAACGCCTGGAGGTAATTCAATACTTGGAGCCTGTGGCTGAGCGGGAAAGCTAGATATTGTAAGCTTGGTTAGATCCCACATTTGATGGAGTTCTTCTTTTAGGACCTTGATATCCTATTCCATATTTGCCATTTGATCATCGTTATGAGTATCCGACGGACTTTGAGAACTCTCGAGGTCATCCACTGGGATCATCACGGCCTTGTCTCTGTTAGTCATTTTGTCTTTTGATCGAAGGTTGTATTGGGATTCCGCCAGTTTTCCAGTCTACACAAATTAATTTTTTTTTTGAGGAATTAATAAGCAAAAGGAAAGATTGAAAAAAGAAAAGAAAATGGAAACTATGTTAGTTTGGGAAATAATGAAAATGTAACAAGTAAGTAACACATATATACACCAAGTTCAGGACATCTAAACGCGTCCTAATATAGAGCCTCTTTTTTGCCAGAGGTATGCCTATGTTTTAATTAATTTAATGATAAAAAGTCTATTTAAACACATTTGGATTTGAGAATAATCATAACTTTCACTGAACAATGGTGTTTCAAAAGGTTACATCAAAACAGATCATCGATAGCTTGAAAGAAAGTGAAAGGATGGTCGTAAGGGCTTACAACGGGGTGGGCCATGTGGCTCTTTTTAGGGAATATAAAAAGTACAATAGGAAAGGAAGTCTAAGGCCAAGTGGGGCCTTCGTCATCATCATCTACTGGGAACAGAAAATAGTCCATGAAATCTTGATTATTTATCAGCCACTCTGGGTAGTTTGAATTATCCTCATTCCTCATGGATTGATCGCCTAGTTCCTCGTTTGTGCCTTCCCTAACATCACATTATCGTCTGGAAGAATCATGTCATCCACCGATCCCGGAACTACCTGTCGGTACATGGAGGTGGTAATATATATGTGAGGTAGTATTTTCCTCGCCACCTGACACACCATGTCGTAGTCCACCAACCCAGGAATCCTTTCCCAGCTTGGTCGTGTTATTGGACCTCCTTCTACTTTCCATGCATAATACCCTGAGTGCACCAAGTTGTGTGTCCAATTTCTGTTGAAAGTATGTTCATCTACATTTCCTGCAGCTTCGTAATTCTGTCCCAAGGCATTTGTTTTTCATAAGTAATTTATGCTGGATCTATGGGCTACCATAAAGGGATGTTTTGTTCTATGCCAAATTAACATAGAAATCTAAGTGGAGCATATGGTTGGATTCCTTCCAACCCAATCAGCTCAATAAAATAACTGGTGTACCTTCTCAACAGTGCTCTCACTGTGATCCTAGGAAGCTTCCGTTGGATGGAATCTCCCGTGAGGTACGTCAGATAAGCCCGCCATGCTTCTAGTCCTAGTGGTGCCTCCCAAAATCTCAACCTCTGTTCTTGGTTTTGTATCATGTTGGGGACGTCCTCTAAGTTGTCTCCGATTGGAGTCCGTTGATAGAAGTGTTCCACGACCCAAACTTGAAGTAGCAAGTTACATCTACCAAATAAATTATTCCCTCTCGAGCAAGCAGACAAAGCTCAGAATTATTCTGCCTGCAGCATTGACACTAAAGTCAGTTTCTCAAAACCGGTGAACATGGTAAAAACCAAAGGCATCAATTTGATATTTATATGGCCCCTTCTCCGAGGAAAAACTAGAATTCCCAGTAAGGCAAGTGCGAAATCCATGGGGCGAACACTCTCCCACCTTGTTCTGCTACAAGCGAAGTCCTCTCGACGATAGTCATAGCTTATTTGATATCCAGATCTTTAAAATAGGTAATCCAAGTAAGCCCAACCGTATCTGATGCTCCTCGGTGCACGGTATACCCATAAACCCAAAGTATGCAAAAATCCATTGCCGGTCATGGCCGATGGGACTAACGGCAGCCTCCCTTCAAGAGGCAAATCCGTAAGGCTACTGATGTCTTCCAAAGTTGGGGTGATTTCGAAGTCTATAAACTGAAATATCGCGGTGGATGGATCTCAAAACTTAACCAATAGTTGCATGAGCGCTTCATTGGCCTGAATATCCATAAGGAACACCAAAGAGCCTAAGTGTTATCTGACTTCGGCCCCATGCACGTCTTGAATGTTTTGCCACCAGGTTTGTAAGTTTTGGGGGACTGAGGCAATCATTTGGATGTTTAGTAAGGTTTAGTTGGTATTCATCTAAAAGAAAGGGTAAATGATATGATAAGTCATTTATCTCAAATCCATTATTTGTTTTAGTTTAGACTGTCAACATCAATCATCACATAAAACATGTCGACAGATTTGTAACCTTTGACAAAAGGGTGGTTTCCTAATTGCGATGACGATGCCTTGGACCGTCACGCCTAAGGTTTATGTAACATGACCTATTTCTAAAGTAAGATTTTTTTTCTAAAAATTTCGAGAGTGGGACTGAATATTTGCGAGAAGGTGCACTAACCTAATTGCACCAACTCTGAAACTAAGGAATCCAAAGAGGTTTCGGAGGAGTGCAAGTGCAATCCTCGCGTGTTCAGTGTGTGAATTGTGTACGACCAAGACTAGATAGGAATAATGCAAGTAATAAAGCGATAACAAGCAATGTTATACAGACAAATAAGGAACGTAAGTTTGGATTTGGCTTGCGTCCTTTCACAGAATGCATGATATAATAAATGAGCAAGCAAATAACACAATAAAGCAGAAAATTCTAAACTAAGCATTTTAAGGTTAAAACCTAAGTTCAAAGATCCCCCAGCAGAGTCGCCATTCTATCGAGCCCTATATCAAATTGGTCGAAACAACACATGACGTATGGTGGCATTTAATGACTCTTGGGATTTGAAAATTTATTTTTTAGAGTCGCCACCTAACTTTTTAGGAAAATTAGGAAAAACTATTTTTTATTATAAAAATCTATTTTAGTCTATCGAAAACATTTTGAGATTCTGTGTAAGGGTTTTGGTTACTCGAGGGGAAGGTATTAGGCATCCCTCAGAGCCTATCCGAAGATAGTCCTTACACTTAGTTTAGGAAAATATTAGGGAAAATCTTTATTTCGTTATTTTCTTAAGAAAAGTTTTGTTATTATTTATTATTCAAAAGAAAATTTAAAGTATATCAAACATGACGCTACCACGTACAAAGAAAGTAATGCAATTATCTCAAAATATACATGCATTTTAGGCATGAAAAGGATGATAATATAATTTTATGTATTATAAAATTTAAAATCTTGTAATTCTATAGGAGAAATTGGAGAGATATGTGGATTTAAATAGTTAATTATAAATATTTATGGAGTAAATAAAATAACTTATGGCATGGGAGTTTATTTGTGAAACGTACTTTCAAGAGTGTAAAAAAAAAATATTGAATTATAGATGTGTCAAAACTATGTAAAAATAATAGTGACAATAATAACAATTATGATAATAATAATCATCATAATAATAGTAGTAGTAATAATAATGATGATAATAATAATGAATTAAAATAATGATGATAGTTTTGATGTGACAATAATAATAATAATAATAATAATAATAATAATAATAATAATATTAATAATAATAATAATTGAAATAATTGCAAATGTAATGGTGTAAATAATAATGGCAATAATAGATATGATGTAAAGTAGTTGTTGTGAAAACAATACGATGTACCTTATACGTGGTAGTGAAAGAATGTATATACCTCGCGTTTTCTAATCTTTCGAGTATCTGAAAACCCGAAGGAGCATTAAAAGTATAAAATAAAGCTTGAACATTAGAGTTATATACTAAAAAAGGTTAAAATTAATAAATAGACTCTTTGAAAAAATATGAAATTTGAATAACTTTCTCGATTAAGTTAAAACTGAAAATTTATTTATTGTTATATTTTAAAGAGAAAATGTGAAGGTTGCTATGGTAATCTCATTCAAGATATTGGTAATAAGTTTTTTAAAAAAGAGTTAGCCGATTATGATGACAATGTATTTTTCTTAGCGATAGTCACGCATTATTTGCGAAAGTAAAACGTTAAAACTACTTCTAAAGGGTCGACAAATAACAAGATAACATAAGTTTAAATAATTAAGTAAAGTTGTCTAAAAAAAAATTCAATAACAAGAGTTAGTATCATTCCAAAAACTCAACATGACGGATATAAATTAAATTCAAAGAAGATAAGAGATACTAGACTCCATTTGGGAGTTTGGGCTTCTTATTTTGCGACACCAAGGCTCTTGCAATCCTAGCGACGATTGACCCGATGCTTGGGTCAAAGATGAGCTCCATTGCGGAACTCCGGGTCCCGAGTTCACATGTATAATAAAGGAAAGATAAGGATTAGTAACTCAAAAGGATAGGCATGCAAAATTAAAATAGAACATGCTTTGATTCACAATTTCACGAGCCGAGCAAAAGATGGCAAGCACACAGGAAAAACAAAACTAGGGTCTATAAATGTCCTTGGAGGTGGAGTTAACAATCAAAACCTACAACAAACACCTAAATCAAAACACCTAAAACACTTACAAAAATATTTCAAACTCCATGCAAAAGATTGACATGTTTTAAAATTAAATGACAACCTGACCATAACGTGTGAAAGAATATGTAACATAATTGAGCAAAGTTAACTTGATCACCACTGAAAGAAAATGACACTGGTTATAAAAGTAAGCCCAGGCTAATGATTTGTGATTTCAACAGCTATAATACAATCCCATAAATGAGCCAAATCTCAATAGTTAAGTAAAATTTTAGCCACCGCACTCGAGCGTTCAAATGACAATGGAGATCCCTTCGCGTTACTGTGACCGCATACTAATGTACTAAATCAAACATATTAGCATTGAGGAATCAAAAATCAAAGAGAGACGAAAAGGTATGAATCCGCACCTTGTTTGGTGCAACAAACTAGGGTGTTGACGTCGGGATAGTTTTCGACGACCTTAACTCGAACTGTGGAACTTCGGATTAGGCCCGAAATCAGAAAAGGAGTAACAAATCAAGAACCTTTTTATTTCCAGAACCTATTGCTAAATTGAAAAAAAAACTTGTTCCCAAACTTGTATTCCCTCCTTTTCTCTTTTGACGAATTTTATTTTTTCTCCCCAATGTTGAATTTGATTTCCATCATTTTCTTCGATTTTCAAGCCTCACAAAATTTGCCTTCTCTCCTAATCTTTTTTTTTCTTCTCCACTTTTTTTTGCTCTTGTTCAACTCTCCTTTTTTTATCTTCTTTTTTCGCTCTTCTCCCTTTTTTTAATCTTTTTTTTCTTCTCTTTCCTTCTGCTCTAATTTTTTTGATTGATCGATGCTCTCCATAGGAATTGTGATTCAGCTATTTATAGCCTGAAATCTAGACTCCAAAGTCTGGATTCAAACAACAATTTAACAAAAATGATTTGAATTTTGAATCAGCTTCTGAAGCCATTAATAGCGGATTCGAAGTTAGTAAATAAACTGTTACATTGTTTTGGGACTGCTTTCTCTGAATTTCGCAGATTCACAGACTGGCCATGATGAAAATAGGGGAGATGCTCATAGATGTGGCAGGCGGCCAACTATGCTACTCTAATCCGGGGGTGGTGGAAAGGAGAAGGAAGAAGTGAGATGACACTTTGATTGATTTTTGTGAGATTTGGGTAATGAAAGATAGTGGCCTATCGATGGTATGGGGGAGGGCGGATCTTGCTAAGAGGGGAAGCTTTGGCTAAATCGAGCACCTAGGTTTTTTCCTTATTTTGGGTTATGGAGGAAGAAGATAGACAACAGAGAGAGAAGGCATCCCATTTTTTGACTAGTTTGGTACATTAATTATGACCACACTATGATGCATGTGTTTTAAAAGCTGGGAAAGGTACGGTTTTGGCAGATGCGGTAGGTGTACATTTAATGCACTGTTCTTTAAAATCTTGATCAATTTTGGTCCGTCCGATATTTAATCGGACGGTCCTAAAATATCACCTCAAAATAATAACAATAAAAATATTTATATATGCGTATATATATATAGATGAATATACGGAGAAATATATTTAAAATCAATTATTTTCTGATTCATTCGATTTTGATCGGAACAGTCTGAATCTCAAAAATATATAAAAGGTAAATTAGAGTATATATATATATATATAAACATTTAAAAATTTGGGACCCTCGGATTAGAAAGAAAATTAGCGAAATTTCTGATTCATTCTTAAAAATAATAACAACAACAAAATAGGAAAAATAAAAATTTAAGCATGTACGGATAAATATGAGAAAGGTTGGTTTTAAAATGACTTTTTTTTAATCTAGTTGGACGGGTCGAATTTAATTTAAAGAGAAGGAAAAAATAGAAAAATATATTCATAAATAAGAGACAGTTAAGTTAATAAAAAATAAATTATATATCTACATATATAAAAATAACTGAAAATTTTGGGATCTCTCGAATTCAAAATAAATCAACGGACCAGATTAAGTCGTATCTATTAAGGCGGAATGACGAAGCGGACATAGAAATTGTACTGAGTTTTTGGCTAATTTTCAGGCTTTTGATTGAAATTTATAAAAGTAGAGTTGGGCTCGAGTGAAATAAAAATAAAATTAGGCTATTGCTAGCCCGAATACTCTTTTTTTTATTAAATTAAATTCATCGATGCTTCCTGATATCCTAAAAATTATTTAAAATTATTTTAGTTTAACGTATATAAATTGCAGACATAATTTGTTCAAACATCCGACTTAATATTTCGCGACTTAAACAAAATACGTATATATATATATGTATATATATGTGTGTATGTGTGAAAATAAGAATATAATAAAATACATAAAAAATAAAAATATATGTACATCTTGTAAAAGATATATTTTATGTAGTAAAAAAAATATACATATAAGGTCACAATACTCCCCTGAAAATACAGTTAGAAAGAATGTGAATGTGACTATCAAAAGATATATATTTTGTGATTTTGATGTTAAAATATTTAATTATATTCAATTAAAATAATTTTATAAATGAAAATAAATTCCCTTTTTATTAAAACTTGTAGAAATAGAAACAAAATTATGAATCTTATTTTTTATTTAATTTTTTTCTAAAAAAACTATTTATGATCGAGGAGCATCGAATAATGTAATTAAGGAAAAAAAGATGAGTCAAAACTGGGTGTCAACAACTGCATCTGACAGTCTTGAATTCTGTAGAACTATCTGAGTTTTATTACTGAGACTGAATGACTGTATCTGACTGTCCTAATCTGTAACTGAAACTGTGGGAATTAGTCACCTAACCGACATGCCCCAAATAATGCAATATAGTAGTGTTGGGGTCCAATCTGTAACCCCAATTGGAAGGGTGTCAATACCGCACCACTAGTAAGGACAAGCTGTGGGTGGCCCTCATCTGACAGTGTCCTTAAAAGAGAACGGTGGGACCCTCATCTGACAGTGTTTATCCACCTCAACAACCCTTATTTGATAGTGTTGATGTCTCAACCTATGCTGGCTACATAGTTCTGGAATGCAAGGATGACTTCTAAGAATCACACCCTCATCTGACATTGTCTGTTCCCATCCTTGGATTCACTCGGTGCTAATTCCTACTCCCATCTGAATAGACATTGAACATGGATTACTAAACTTAACTGGACTGAATTAACCGAGTTTCCATTGACTGACGGAATAGTACTGAGATTACTGTATTACTGAGCTTTCCTGAGTCGTATGACTGACTGAGTTCTATGAATCATGGCTTGACTGAGGATATTATGAAAACATGACACTAACTCTAGGCACACAACTATATTTTTCGGGGGCAAGTACCCCCAGGACTCGATGGGAAGAAACTGACAAAGCATGACTTTCTTGAATACATTACCAATAATACAATCCGTAATACAATAAGTTGGAGATTAAATGAAGTACAAGTTCTAAAGCACCACAATGGCTACATATATATCCATACTTCATTGACTAAGATATTTCATCCAACACTTGACGTGCATAAACTTGTACATGAATAGAGATTTTATATTATTACACTAGTATGGTACTTTTCCATTACATTGGCATTTAGTCAAACACATGGGGAGCATTATTTGGTTATACCATCATCAACATATCTAATAATCATCGATACATCAATCAACTTGTAAATTGAAGTGGGTTTATCATGATTATTCTGCAAATCTTCATATACTAGGGTCAATAATTGGAATATGTAATTTAAAACATGAATCAAAACCCCACAACATCATGAACATGAATTTCAATTCTATTTAAATCATGAACGTTCATAAATACAAAAATCTTGTATTTTGAAAAGAGATTCTTGAGCTTCATGGGTGAAAGGGACCCATGAATCAACACATGACATATCTTGATACTTGATTTGGGAAGATTGATGGAAGAATCCTTGATATTTGGATCTTGAATTAGAAACCCCTCTTTTTGTTCTTGAGAGAATTTGAGAGAAAAGAATGAATTTTGGTGAAATTGAGGCTGAATTCAGTGTTTATAGAGCTTTGAGGTAACCGAAAAATACCAAAATACCCCTCCAAAATCATTTGGAAAATACTAAATTCTACGGCTGATGACATTAGGTTGATGTCATCACATATGTGATAAGCCGTCAACTCATGTCATCACTTAATTCTGGAATTTATGGCTTTCTACCTAAGGGTTACGATATTAGCTGATAAGTCATCGGATATGTGATAGGCCGTCAGCTCATGTCGTCACTTAGTTGCCAGGCTAACAGGCTAGAGTAAAATGGGTATAACTTTTTGCTTCGATATCGGATTTGGACGAAATTGGTATCGTTGAAAATCTAATTCAATTATATATTTGATGGTGGGTCATGCGCTAAAAAATTCTTAGTATAAAGATATACATGCTCATTTTAATCTGACTATACCAATATACTTCCAAAGAATTCAATCGGTAAGGAATGTTTTGATTCGCCTAAGAGCTAGGACATATTTGAGATCTTAATTGACATAAAACTTAATCATGAAACTACCATGTACTATGTATAAGCTTGAAATATAACACTAATATTGATTTGCATTTTTTGGGGTATTACAATATCTCCCCATTGGGAACATTCATCCTCGAATGAGATTGATTAGACTGACAGAAATGATAATTGAAAGTACATACCTGAAATGCACAACTAAAGCATGATTTCATGACTGACATGTCTAATAATATGGTTTTATCATATTGAACATGCATATTTGATGCATGAATACATGACTGAGCTGACACATGAATGTATGACTGAATATGTAATGGCACTTGGTACCAAGTTTATAATGGAAATCTGAACATGAAACTGAATAAGCTTAGGGAAAATTATTACCTTGATCTGAGTCTGAGTTTGCGGAGTAGAGGTGAGGGTACTTAGTTTGCATGTCTGCTTTTGCTTCCCAAGTAGCTCCCTTAACGGACTGATTTCACCAAAGAACTTTGACTAGAGGGACTTCTTTGTTCCTTAGTCTACGAATCTTGTAGTCAAAGATTTTGACTGGAATTTTTTCATAAGAAAGACTGTTCTGAACATCTATGCTTTGAATAGGGACTACATCTGTTGGGTCACCTATGAACTTCTTGAGCAAAGAGACATGGAAGACTGGGTGAACTAAAGCTAGATCTGAAGGCAATGTGAGCTTATAAGATACTTTGCCAAAGCGACTGAGAATTTTAAAGGGACCAACATATCTGGGACTAAGCTTTCCCTTCTTGCCGAATCTCTCCACTCCCTTCATAGAAGAGATATATTGATATACAAAGTCACCAATTTCAAACTCGAGATTCTTTCTGCGTACATCTACATAAGACATCTGTCGGCTTTGAGCAGCCCAAAGTCTCTCTCTGATCAATTAAACTTTTTCTAAGGCATCGACTACCAAGTCAGGCCCTATGACTGAGGCCTCACTAACTTCGAACCAACCGACTTAAGATCTGCATCTCTTACCATAGAGAGCTTTGAATGAAGCCATCTGAGTACTGGAATGATAGCTATTGTTGTATGCAAACTTAATTAAAGGCAAGTGGTCATCCCAACTTTCCTTAAAATCAATTGCATACACTCTTAGCATATCCTCCAAGGTCTGAATAGTCATTTATGCTTGACCACTTATCTGGGGATGAAAGTCTATACTAAGTTGAATTTGGGTACCAACACCCTTTTAGAATGCTTTACAGAAGTGAGAGGTAAACTGGGTACCTCTGTATGAAATAATGGACAACAGAATACCATGTAATCTGACCAACTCCCTGATATAGAGTTTGGCATAATGTTCGACTGAATAAGAGGTATGAATTGGAAGAAAATGAGCTGATTTGGTCATTCTGTCTACAATGACCCAAACTGAATTATGCTGTTGGCGAGTACGTGGAAAACCCATCACAAAGTCCATGTTCACTTCTTCCCATTTCCAGGTAGGAATAGTAAACTCTTGCATGGGACCTTTAGGCTTCTGATGCTCTATCTTAACCTGCTGATATGTAGAAAGCATAGCCACAAACTCCACAACATCTCTTATCATCCCACTCCACTAATAGATCTCCCACAAGTTACGGTACATCTTTATGGACCTTGGATAAATAGAGTAGCGTGTACCATGCACTTCTGCAAGAATTCACTGCCATAATTCATCTACACCTGGAACATATAGACGACCCTGACAACGCAGAACATCATCTCCCTCCTAGGAGAAAACCTCAACCTTCTGATCCTTGACTGACTCATTCAACTTGACTAGACTGGGATCTCTATCTTGCTTTTCTTTCTCCTTGGAAACTTGAGATGATTCTGAACTACTCTAATCCCATAGATCACCCTTCTCTGTATCGACTAAGCAAACACCTAGTCTGGCAAGCTGATGGACTTCCTAAGCTAACTTCTTCTTACTATCCTCAACATAAGAAACACTACCCATAGACAGTCTACTGAGAGCGTCGGCCACTACGTTTGCCTTGGCGGAATGATAAAGAACATTCATGTCATAATCATTTAAGAGCTCTAACCACCTTCTCTGGCAGAGGTTAAAATCTTTCTGAAAGAATACGCACTGAAGGCTCTCATGGTCTGTGAACACATCTACATGAACACTGTATAGATAATGCCTCCAAATTATTAAGGCCAATACTATGGTTTCTAACTCAAGATCATTAGTCGGATAATTCTTCTTATGGGGTTTAAGCTGTCTGGAGGCGTAGGTTATGACCTTACCATGCTGCATGAGGACACAACCCAAACCTACTCTGGATGCATCACAATATACTATGAACCCATCTGAACCATCTGAAAGAGCTAGGACTGGAGCTGAGGTAAGTCGAGTCTTCAGCTCCTGAAAACTCCTCTCATAAGGATCTGACCACTGAAACTTAACCTTCTTCTGAGTCAATCTGGACATAGGGGATGTAATAGAAAAAAATCTCTCAACAAACCGTATGTAATAGCCAGCTAAATCAAAGAAACTCCTGATATCTGATGGAGATATTGGGCGAGGCCAGTTTCTTACAACTTTGATCTTTTGAGGATCAACCCTAATGCCATCACCATAAACTATATGACCAAGGAATGCTACTGACCTTAGCCAAAACTCATACTTACTGAATTTGGCGAACAATTGATGATCTCTGAGAGTCTGATGTATTATTTTGAGATGGTCTGCATGATTACGCTCATTGCGGGAATAGACTAGAATATTATCTATAAAGACTATGACGAACATATCCAAGTACTACTTGAACACCCGGTTCATCAAGTCCATGAAAGTTGTTGGAGAATTATTAATACCAAAGGACATGACTAGGAATTCGAAGTAACCATACCGAGTTTGGAAAGCTATTTTGGAATGTCACATTCCTTGAATCTAAGCTGATGATAGCTTAATCTGAGGTCTATCTTAGAGAAATAGCTGGCACCCTGAAGTTGGTAACAAGTCATCAATACAGGGAAGTGGATACTTGTTCTTGACCGTGACTTTATTAAGCTGATGGTAATCAATGAACATTCTGAGACAACCGTCTTTCTTGCACATGAATAAGACTGGTGTACCCAACTGGGACACGCTGGGCCTGATGAACCCCTTATCTAAGATATTCTTCAACTTCTCTTTCAATTCTCTGAGTTCTGCTGGTGCCATTTTGTATGGCGGAATAAATATAGGTTGAGTATCTGAAGAAGATCAATGTCTAGGTCTATTTCCCTTTCGGGAGAAATTTTGAGAAGATCTTTGGGAAAGACATTTGAATATTCATTCATGACTGGGACTGAATTAAGACTGGGAGTTTTGGAACTAGTGTCCTTAAGTTGAATAAGATGATTGACACATTCTTTATACATCATTTCCTTGCCTGAAGGTAGGAAACAAGCTGACCTCTTAACGCTGAAGTACTACCACTCTACTCTAGGATGGGTTAATTCGGAAACTGGAACTGGACAATTCTACATGTCCTTGCTCTCTAATTTTGCTTCTCTCTCATGTTAATCTTTTGATCTTCTATCTTTTTAGCATGAGTCATAAGCCTGGCTAAAGTCATGTCACTATTCAACATCACAGACCTATACTCGTTGAGCACACTATCACTCACCCTAAAAATAAACTTACTCATCTTAGCCTTGCTGTTACGACCCAAAATCCCATCGGGCCGGACTGGCACCCGAAGCCGAGAAGGCTCGGGAGAACCCGTTCAAATACCTGTACTTTCTCTTACATGTCACCAAAAATTTGGGCTGCACTTCGTTATATATGGAAGGTTCTAATTACCTGTATCAGCACAACACGCACAAATATATATATATATATAATACTTGGCCGTCGGGGCCACCACATATACAAATATAACATCACTATATAAACTTCCATGACTTTACACTTCCTTATGTCTACAAAGCCTCTAGGATATACGTGACATAACTAGGGTCGGGACAAACCCCCGCCCACACATGACTCCTGTACAATAACAAAATATAAGGAACCAACTCAAAAAGCTCCAAAGCAATCTGGAGCTCACCAACAATAGCTGTATGACCTGACTCCTATCTATGCTGTGAATAAGCTGAAGCACCTGTGCCTGCAGCATGAAATGCAGGTCCCCCATGAGGGACGTCAGTACCAAATATGTACTGAGTATGTAAAGCTGTAAATAATCATATGTGATATAGGGGATCAAGAAAATCAGAAGCAAGTGAATAAATCATAATAGAAGTGAACCACACTTCATAAACACTTTTAGCATCATGTACATTATCATTAATCTGAATTAGGTTCCTGAATTCAAACACATTTGTGGAACGGTATACATTCGTTTATTTCATTCTTTACAATTATCATTCGCCATTGCCTCCTCCTCCCGAACCTTCAACCACCTAACAATAATTAATACTGTACCGTACTGTGACCATTAGTCTGCCCCCAGTACATATCAACTATAATCATATCAAGTATCGGGATCGGCCATGCTAGGCTTAAGCCCCTGAGCTACCACCCACACGTATATCAAGTAACACACATAAGAGATCTTTCCAATAACTTAGTTCAAAATCTTTTGAGGTTATTACATTAGTGTTCATGCCAATATAGTACCTTTTGAACAATGATACATCAATAGGAATCAAGTAATAAACCTTCTATACAATAACGATGTAATAAAGACTCATTGGTACAACAACAATGTGTTTCAGAATCATCAATATCACAACAATGAAATAGGAGCCTTTTGGTATATCAATGAAACATTTTAACACTTTATAGAATGGAAACAACTTCGTTGGTAATGTAGAACAATACATGTTTTTGGACAACCTCGGAATCTTACTTGATGGAACATTGGTGTTTTCATGCCAAAGAACATCGTTAGAGTATGCTTTACATACCTCGTTGTAGATTCGGATACCAATTCAACACAACTTCCCGACTTTACAAATCACTTATGTACAATGAAATATTTGGCAGCTAGTATTAGCAACCCAATACCACAAGTCTCTTCCATAATTCCATACAACCAATATTTGCAAAACATTCCAAAAACCAACTTGAACAATAGGTTTATGTGTATATATATATATATATAATCATCATTTCAATACCACATCATCACACCAAATCCTTTCACAATTCAACATAATCCAATCATGCACAAGAATGATCCAACATCATTTCCAATCATCTTTCAACAACAATCAAATAACATACTTCTTATGCTCACATGCATATATATACATATCCATATAAATAACACCAACATAATTTACATCCTTACCATAAAATGGCCCTTTTGATTTTGAAGTCCTGTTGGCACAAATAAGGGGTGCTTCTCGAAGCCCTCAAGACGGTGAACACAACTATGGAATCAATTTGGATTTTCTACGGTTGAATCACAAGAATTGGAGTTGAAATTAGGCTAGGGTTTCTTATTTTCAATAATTGGATGATGAATGATGGATATGAGGCTAAGTATATGTATATAATGACCAATTTTCGTCCATGAGGTGATGGAAAATGACCATATTGCCCTTAAAGGTTTAAGTAAATCCGAATCTGTCCATGGTGGACTGTTTTGATAGGCTAAAGTAAATCAGCCATAACTCTTTGCTCCGATATTGGATTTGGGTGAAATTGGTATCGTTGGATGTATAATTCAAAGGGATTTCATTTCATATAAAGTAGTCCACCCAGTTCGTCCTGTACAAGGAGTTATGATCGTTTGAAGTTGACCCTAAATAACTGTTTTGAGAGGCTGAAGTAAAACGAGTATAACTCCTTACTCAGATGTTGGATTTGGATGAAACCAATTGCATTGGAATGAACACTCAAAGATCTTTCTTTTGATAGGTCACAAATCTCCCAGTTCATTATATTGAGGGAGTTATGATCATTCAAAGTTGACCCAAAAAAACTGGCAGGCTTCAGTAGTTTGTGTGCAGGAAATTTTCCTGCACATTTACTGTTCACAATTATCCCGGCCGCCGTTTTATAGTTTCGAACGTGCTCGATTATATCCAAAACTTATCCGTTTTTGGAAATCTTTATATCGTTGGAAAGCTTATTCAATAAACTTCGTATGGAACCATCGACCGGCAAATTTCGATATAAATAAAGTCGATTCCTATACACATATAATCAAACTATACACTTGAAACCATCTCAAAATAATCAATACACATACTTAAACTCATATATACCTAACTTAGGATCAATACATATACTCCAACACATATAACCATGGCTAATGCACATAATTAAGTACGGGGTGTTACATCCTTCCCCCCTTAAGGACATTCGTCCTCGAATGTAAATGTAGTTATTTAGCCGAAACAAGTTCGAATTCATAATTGATATTCACGTCATCATATAGATATTATGCATATGTAAAAACTTACTTGTTAGTGTCCCAGTTACACTCCTTGCACTTCTTTTTCACCTTTGAACAAATAAGGGTATTTCGATTTCATTGCTTCCTCCGCTTTCCATGTAATCTCTTCCCTTTGTTGATTTATCCAAAGTACTTTCACCGATGCTACTTCTTTATTTCTCATCTTCTTAACTTGACAATCTAATATAGCAATAGGCATCTACTCATAGGTAAGATCTTCTGTTACTTACACATCTTCAGTAGAAGTAACAAGGGACGGATCTCCGATGCACTTTCGAAGCATCGATACATGAAATACTGGATGCACTGATGAGAGTTCCTGGGGTAGCTCTAATTCATAAGCAACTTGCCCACATCTTCGAATAATCTTATATGGGCCTATATATCGTGGACTCAACTTTCCTTTCTTGCCAAATCTCATCACCCTTTTCATTGGCGATACCTTCAAAAATACCCAATCGCCTAACGAAAAGTCTAGCCCTCTTCTTCTACTATCCGCATATGACTTGTGTCGACTTTGGGCTGTTTTCAACCATTGCTGAATCACCTTAACTTTTTCTATGGCTTGATACACAAGATCCGGTCCGAACATAAGAGTTTCACCCACTTCGAACCATCCTATTGGTGATCTACACTTCCTCCTATATAAAGTTTCATATGGTGCCATTTTGATACTTGAATGATAGCTATTATTGTAGGCAAACTCAATAAGAGGTAAATAATCATCCCATCTACCTTTAAAATCTATAACACATGCTCGTAGCATATCTTCAAGTGTTTGAATGGTGCGCTCTGCTTGTCCATCCGTCTGAGGGTGAAAAGCTGTACTCAGATTCACTTGTGTTCCCAAACTCCGTTGGAAAGACTTCCAAAAGTTTGCAGTAAATTGAGTTCCCCGATCCGATATAATAGAAGTTGGCACTCCATGTAATCGGACTATTTCTTTAACATACAACTTCGAATATTCTTCAACTGTGTAAATGGTCTTAACGGGTAAGAAATGTGCAGATTTAGTAAGCCTATCCACAATCACCCATATAGAATCAAATTTCCGAGCTGTACGAGGCAAACCTGTAACAAAATCCATGTTGATCAAGTCCCACTTCTAAATTGGAAGATCTATGCATTGCATATAGCCTCCGGGCTTTTGATGTTCCACTTTAACTCGTTGGCAATTTGGACATTCAGCTACAAATTCTGCGATGTTCCTTTTCATGTCATTCCACCAATACATATCTTTCAAATCTTGATACATTTTGGTTGATCCTGGGTGAATGGAATACCTTGAAAAATGTTCCTCTGTCATAATCTTCTTTCTTAGCCCATCTACATCCGGCACACACAATCGGTTTTGGCACTGAAGTACTCCTTCTCGCGTAAGCTCAAATGCTTTGGTCGCATCACTTTGAACGTTCTCCTTAAGCTGTAATAAAATAGGATCTGCATATTGCTTCTCTTTCACTTCAGCTACTAATGAAGATTCCGCAACATTATGTACGATAAGCTTTTTATTCGGAGTTTTAAGAAGACGAACTCCCAAACTAGCTAACTGGTGAAGATCTTTAATCATCCCTTGCCTTTCTATAGGCACCATCATAGCCTTACGACCTAACGCATCAGCTACCACATTTGCTTTCCCTGGATGGTACAAGATATCAACATCGTAGTCCTTTAATAGTTTAAGCCATCTCCGCTGCCTTAAATTTAGATCCTTCTGATTAAAAATATATTGCAAGCTCTTATGGTCAGTATATATATCAACATGAACCCCATATAAGTAGTGGAGCCATATCTTTAAAGCAAAAATAACTGCTGCCAGCTCAAGATCGTGTGTAGGATAATTTTTCTCATGTGGCCGCAATTGTCTAGAAGCATATGCTATTACCTTACCATGCTGCATCAATACACATCCTAAACCAATTCTGGGAGCATCACAATACATTGTATACCCTTCGGTGCCTTCTGGAAGTACCAACACGGGTGTAGAAATCAACTTGTTCTTTAAGTCTTGAAAACTCTTCTCACAGGCATCATTCCATTGGAATTTGGATGCTTTATGGGTTAGCTTGGTTAAGGGTGCTGAAATGGAAAAAAAGTCTTTAACAAACCTTCTATAATAACCGGCCAACCCGAGAAAACTATGAATTTCCGTAGGCGTTGTGGGCCTTGGCCAGTTCTTCACAGCTTCTATCTTTTGAGCATCAACCTTTATCCCTTCACTAGATACAATATGACCCAAAAATGCCACCGACTTTAACCAAAACTCACATTTAGAGAACTTTGCATAAAGCTTACAATCACGTAGAGTCTGCAATATTTGTCGTAAGTGATTGGCATGGTCCTCTTCTGATCTAGAATAAACAAGAATATCATCTATAAAAACTATCACAAATACATCCAGGAATGGCTTAAACACCCTGTTCATCAAATCCATAAAAGCTGCAGGTGCATTTGTTAGCCTAAATGACATAACTAGAAACTCGTAATGACCATACCGTGTTCGGAAAGCTATCTTGGGTATATCCTTCTCTTTGACCCTCACTTGGTGGTAACCTGACCTCAAATCAATCTTAGAAAAGCACTTGGCGCCCTGTAACTGATCAAATAAATCATCAATTCTTGGGAGAGGATATTTATTCTTAATAGTAACCTTATTTAATTGCCGATAATCAATACACATCCTCTGCGAGCCATCCTTTTTGCGTACAAATAACACTGGTGCTCCCCAGGGGGACATACTAGTCCTTATGAATCCCTTCTCTAACAAATCTTTCAATTGCTCTTTCAATTCTCATAATTCTGCTGGGGCCATTGTATACGGAGGAATGGAGATTGGTTGGGTGCCTGGTATTACATCAATACCAAACTCTACTTCTCGTTCAGGAGGCAACCCTGGAAGATCTTCAGGAAATACATTAGGAAATTCATTTACCACCGGAACAACGTGAAGAGTTGGTGGCTCCGCTTCTGTATCCCTTACTCTAACTAAATGATATATGTATCCCTTGGAAATTATTTTTCTCGCTTTGAAATAAGAAATAAATCTACCTCTTGGTGCGCCAATCTTACCTTGCCATTCAATAACTTCTTCATTAGGAAAATGTAAATACATCTTTTTTGTACAACATTCAATTTTGGTATAACAAGACGCCAGCCAATCCATACCCATTATAACATCAAAATCTACTATTTCTAGTTCCACGAGATTGGCCATCGTGTCTCGACCACACAGTTACTACACAATCTTTATAAACTCTTCTAGCAATAATAGATTCCCCAACCGGGGTAGACACTTCCAACGACTTTTCTAACAATTCGGGGGTTCTTTTGAACTTTCCAGCAACCAAAGGAGTAACATATGATAATGTAGAACCGAGATCAATTAGAGCATATACATGAAATGAAAATATGGACAACGTACCCGTAACCACATTTGGGAAAGCCTCTAGATTCTGTCTATTCGCTAAAGCATAAGTGCGATTCTGAGTCCCACTGGAACTAGCGACTCTTTTTTCATTTCTAGCGCGACCCGCAGGTCGTGCGCCCCTACCAGAATAAGATACCGGTGACGATGATGCAATAACTGATCCCGAAGGTCGTGCTACGCCACCTTCGCCCCTTCGTGGGCATTCTCTCATCATATGCCCCGTCATACCGCACCAATAACAAACATTTATTCCCATTCGACATACGCCCATATGATGCTTTCCGCATCGATTACATAGCTCTCGAGAAGGACTCGATTGGATCATGTTCCCTTGCCCATGATAACCCACTAATCGCGAACTATGACCCTCACTTCTTTGCCCAAATTGACTGCCTCTGAACCCCTGATGCTGTGGTGGAGCACTAGCTGCAGAATAAGAAAATAATGGCCTAGGTGGTCTAGCAGAAAATTGAGGTCTAAAACCTCCCTGTGGTGCCATAAACTGCCCTGTAGATCTGGCCCTCTTAGAAGATCTGCTTTCAAATTCCTGTGTTCTTCTTCTTTGCCTCTGATCTTCCATTTTCTGTGCAAATACTTGGATCCTAGCTATATCCATGTCTTTATTCAGTGCAGCAATAGTACAATCCCTAACCAAATACGGATCCAATCCATCCACATACCGATGAACTCTGTCATCCATAGTAGCTATAACATTAGGAGCATATCTGGACAAGGAATTAAATCTAAGACTATACTCCCTCACACTTGTATTACCCTGTCGAAGATTTAAGAACTGATTCGCACGGGCCTGACGAGTCTCATATGGAAGATAATGATCAATAAATGCCTCTTTGAACTCTTTCCAAGTAGCTGGGTGTGCATCAATGCCCCTTGACCGTTTCCAGTCTTCATACCAATATATAGCCTCACCTTTGAATCTATACGCGGCTAACTCCACTGTCTCTCTGCCCGATACATGCATCAACTCTAGGGCCCTTTGGATCTGATCAATAAAGTCCTGCGGATTCATTAAGATCGGATCCGGTAAAAGTAGGCGGATCCATCTTAAGAAAATCTTGCGTTCGAAGACTAGCCGCCCTATCAGTACCGCTAGAACCCGCGGCAGGAATAGCTTGCCCGTGGACTTACCCAGCAACTATACGAGTCAAAAGTTGCACTGCATTTCTAAGATCTTGATCAACAGCATTCATAGGTGGCTCTGGGGATATAGTTCTCCTCCCCCTTATTTCTTCCGGACAAGGGGAAGTTTCTGATGCATGCTCAGCTGGAGCCTCACTTTGATTAGCTGGTATAGTGGGTGACTTACTAGTCCCCTCTCCAGCAGCCACATCTACTTGCTTACCGGTATTCTTGCTTCTGGTAACCGACATCATTACTATAATAAGAGAAACAAACTGATTCAGTGGTCAACTATGACTTCATATACAATATAAGCTCTATCGCACGATCTAAGACATGAAGAAAAGAAATAATTCCTAAATGTCCATAGCCTCCTGTTTATAGATGTGGTGCACGACACACCGATAAACAAGACTCTACATAGACACGGCTTTGTAGACTCACTAGGACGAACCGCTCTGATAACACTTTTTTCATGGCCCAAAATCCCATCGGGTCGGACTGGCACCCGAAGCCGAGAAGGCCCGGGAGAATCCGTTCAAATACCTGTACTTTCACTTACATGTCACCAAAAATTTGGGCAGCACTTCGTTACATATAGAAGGGTCTAATTACCTGTATCAGCACAACACGCACAAATATATATATATATATAATACTTGGCCGTCGGGGCCACCACATATACAAATATAACATCACTCTATAAACTTTCATGACTTTACCCTTCCTTATGTCTACAAAGCCTCTAGGATATACGTGACATAACTAGGGTCGGGACAAACCCCCGCCCACACATGACTCCTGTACAATAACAAAATATAAGGAACCGACTCGGAAAGCTCCAAAACAATCTGGAGCTCACCAACAATAGCTGTATGACCTGGCTCCTATCTATGTTGTGAATAAGCTGAAGCACCTGTGCCTGCAGCATGAAATGCAGGTCCCCCATGAGGGACGTCAGTACCAAATATGTACTGAGTATGTAAAGATGTAAATAATCATATGTGATATAGGGGATCAAGAAAATCAGAAGCAAGTGAATAAATCATAATAGAAGTGAACCACACTTCATAAACACTTTAAGGATCTTGTACATTATCATTAATCTGAATTGGGTTCCTGAATTCAAACACATTTGTGGAACGGTATACATTCGTTTATTTCATTCTTTACAATTATCATTCGCTATTACCTCCTCCTCCCGAACCTCCAACCACCTAACAATAATCAATACTGTACCGTACTATGACCATTAGGCTGCCCCCAGTACATATCAACTATAATCATATCAAGTATCGGGATCGGCCATGCTAGGCTTAAGCCCCTGAGCTACCACCCACACGTATATCAAGTAACACACATAAGAGATCTTTCCAATAACTTAGTTCAAAATCTTTTGAGGTTATTACATTAGTGTTCATGCCAATATAGTACCTTTGGAACAATGATACATCAATAGGAATCAAGTAATAGACCTTCTATACAATAACGATGTAATAAAGACTCATTGGTACAACAACAATGTGTTTCAGAATCATCAATATCACAACAATGAAATAGGAGCCTTTTGGTATATCAATGAAACATTTTAACACTTTATAGAATGTGAACAACTTCATTGGTAATGTAGAACAATACATGTTTTTGGACAACCTCGGAATCTTACTTGATGGAACATTGGTGTTGTCATGCCAAAGAACATCGTTAGAGTATGCTTTACATACCTCGTTGTATATTCGGATACCAATTCAACACAACTTCCCGCCTTTACAAATCACTTATCTACAATGAAATATTTGGCATCTAGTATTAGCAACCCAACACCACAATTCTCTTCCATAATTCCATACAACCAATATTTGCAAAACATTCCAAAAACCAACTTGAACAATAGGTTTATGTGTATATATATATATAATCATCATTTCAATACCACATCATCACACCAAATCCCTTCACAATTCAACATAATCTAACCATGCACAAGAATGATCCAACATCATTTCCAATCATCTTTCAACAACAATCAAATAACATACTTCTTATGCTCACATGCATATATATACATATCCATATAAATAACACCAACATAATTTACATCCTTACCATAAAATGGCCCTTTTGATTTCGAAGTCCTGTTGGCACAAATAAGGGGTGCTTCTCTAAGCCCTTGAGACGGTGAACACAACTATGGAATCAATTTGGATTTTCTACGGTTGAATCACAAGATAATTGGAGTTGAAATTAGGCTAGGATTTCTTATTTTCAATAATTGGATGATGAATGATGGATATGAGGCTAATTATATGTATATAATGACCAATTTTCGTCCATGAGGTGATGGAAAATGACCATATTGCCCTTAAAAATTTAAGTAAATCCGAATCTGTCCATGGTGGACTGTTTTGACAGGCTAAAGTAAATCGGCCATAACTCTTTACTCCGATATCGGATTTGGGTGAAATTGGTATAGTTGGATATATAATTCAAAGGGATTTCATTTCATATAAAGTAGGCCACCCAGTTCGTCCTGTACAAGGAGTTATGATCGTTTGAAGTTGACCCGAAATAATTGTTTTGAGAGGCTGCAGTAAAACGAGTATAACTCCTTACTCAGATGTTGGATTTGGATGAAACCAATTGAATTGGAAAGAAAACTCAAGGATCTTTCTTTTGATAGGTCGCAGCTCTCCCAGTTCATTATATTGAGGGAGTTATGATCGTTGAAAGTTGACCCAAAAAAACTGGCAGGCCTCAGTAGTTTGTGTGCAGGAAATTTTCCTGCACATTTACTGTTCACAATTATCCCGGCCGCCGTTTTATAGTTTCGAACGTGCTCGATTATATCCGAAACTTATCCGTTTTTGGAAATCTTTATATCATTGGAAAGCTTATTCAATAACCTTCGTATGAAACCATCGACGGGTAAATTCTGATATAAATAAAGTCGATTCCTATACACATATAATCAAACTATACACTTGAAACCATCTCAAAATAATCAATACTCATACTTAAACTCATATATACCTAACTTAGGATCAATACATATACTCCAACACATATAACCATGGCTAATGCACGTAATTAAGTACGGGGTGTTACACTTGCTGTCTGCAACCACATGTGGGGCATATCTGGCCAATTGAGTAAACTTAAGAGAATACTCTTTCATCATCATGTTGCCCTACTTGAGGTTGATGAATTCTAACAGCTTAGCTTTTCTCAGCTCTAGGGGAAAGAATTTCTCTAAGAATGCGGTGACAAACTCTTGCCACTCTATAGGTCCTGCATCAACTGGCCTTTCTAACTTCCACTGTGGGAAATATCCTGTAATTGATGTACAACTAGCTCAACACTCTCACTAGGAGTAACCCCCATGATGTTTGTAACCTTCTGAACATGATCGATGAATTCTTGAGGGTCCTTATCTGACTTAGACCTGAGAAAGAATGGAGGATTCATTTGGGTGAAGTCCCAAATCTTGGCTGCAGCTGAGTTAGACACTAGGATGGCTGGAATAACAACTGATCATTAATTCTAAGTAGCAACTGACTGAGTAAGAGTAGTGAATGCAGCATTAAACTCTACATGAGAAACATGTTCGCCCAAAAGATCTACAGGCTAAGGAGCTAGCTAATTCCCATTTCTTCTTTGAGGAGGCATGTTCTTTAAAAGAAAGGGAGAAACAAATTAGACTGAGAGATTAGCTTGAGATTATGCTCACTAGCATAACATGAATACTGAAAGAAGGGACACTATTCCTAAAATATCTTATAGCCCCTTGCACATAAATATGACACACAACACACCCATGTATAAGACTCTTTTAGATGGGGCTTTCAAACTTCCTTGGATACTATTGAAACTTAGGCTCTGATACCATGTTTGTAATGCCCCAAATTTGGTACCCGAAATGCTACATGATGCTCATGACCCCGAAGGACAAAAAGCTAACCCATGACTGATATCTGTAACTGAACATTGTATAATATACTATGTAAATGTGGAAATAAAGAATGTAAGGCCATAAGGTTCAAAACTAAGATACAATATCTAATAAAATATAACATCTGTGTGGGGTATGAAATACCCAAAACAAACTAATACACTGACTGAACATGATAGTCTGAAAAGCTTCTAACTGTCTGAATAAGGAGTAAATAGGATATGTTTCCAACTAACTCCAACTACTAAAATAAACTAAGTACTGAAATAATAAGAAAATGCTCATGTCCTCGAAGGATGAGGACTCACTACTGACTCTGACTGTTGAGTACTGGAATGCTACTAATGCTCTGGAGCTCATGCTTCTGAACCCATGGTATAAAACACCATAGCACAAATGCGTCAATACAATTGAATATACTGGTATGCATGTGAGATAGGCTGAATGCAAAGGGTTAACATGCATGAACTATACTAAGTAACTAAACAACATGAACGTGAGAATACATAATAACTGTAACTGAGTTTGTGATAACATGATTACTGAATCTGAGTACTGATAACATGAGATATTGATAATCGTATAACTAAAATAACTAATATTGAGCGACTATATCGGACAGTCTAGTTTCTGATGGAACTAGCTTAGTTTTGTTCTGTTCTGAGGTAATTGTATCGAACAGTCCTGAATTCTGTAGAACTATTTGAGTTCTATTAGTGAGACTGAATAACAGTATCTGATAATCCTGATCTGTAATTAAAACTATGTTAAATATTCATCTAACCAACATGCCCTAAATAACGCAGTATCATTGTGTTGGGGTCCAATCTGAAACCCCAATTGGAAGGGTATCAATACCGCGCCACTAGTAAGGACAAGCTGTGGGTGACCCTCATCTGACAGTTTCCCCAAAAGAGAATGGTGGGACCCTTGTCTAACAGTGTTTATCCATCCCAACAACCCTCATCTGACAGTGTTGATGTCTCAACCTATGCTGGCTACATATTTCTGGAATGCAAGGATGACTTCTAAGAATCACACCCTCATCTGATAGTGTGTGTTCCCATCCTTGGGTTCACTCGGTGCTAATTCCTACTCTTACCTGAATAGATACTGAACATGGATTACTGAACTGAACTGGACTGAATTAACTGAGTTTCCGTTGACTAACAGAATAGTACTGAGATTACTTTATTACAGAGCTTTCCTGAGTCACATGACAGACTGAGTTCTATGGATCATGGCTTGACTGAGGATATCGTGAAAACATGACACTAACTCTAGGCACACAACTATATTTTTTGGGTATAAGTACCCTTAGGACACGATAGAAAGAAACTGACAAAGCATGACTTTTTTGAATACATGACCAACATCACAATCCATAATACAATAAGTTGGAGATTTCATGAAGTACAAGTTCTAAAGCACAACAATGGCTACACATATATCCACACTCTATTGACTAACACATTTCATCAAACACTTGACGTGCATAATCTTGAACATGAATGGAGATTTCATATTATTATACTAGTATGACACTTTTTCTTTACATAGGCATTTAGTCAAACACATGGGGAAAATGCATTGGTTATACCATCATCAACACATCTAATAATCATGGATACATTAATCAACTTGTAAATTGAAGTGGGTTTATCGTGATTATTCTGCAAATCTTCATATACTAGGGTCAATCATTGGAATATGTAATTTAAGGCATGAATCGAAACCCCACAACATCATGAACATGAATTTCAATTCTATTTAAATCATGAACGTTCATAAATACACAAATATTGTATTTTGAAAAGAGATTCTTAAGCTTCATGGGTGAAAGGGACCCATGAATCAACACATGACATACCTTGATACTTGATTTGGGAAGATTGATGGAAGAATCCTTGATATTTGGATCTTGAATTGGAAACCCCTCTTTTTGTTCTTGAGAAAATTTGATAGAAAATAATGATATTTGGTGAAATAGAGGCTGAATTCAGTGTTTATAGAGCTTTGAGGTGACGGAAAAAATACCAAAATACCCCTCCAAAATCATTTGGAAAATACTAAATTCTACGGCTGATGACATTAGGCTGATGTCATCACATATGTGATAAGCCGTCAACTCATGTCATCACTTAATTCTGGAATTTATGGCTTTCTACCTAAGGGTTACGATATTAGCTGATAAGTCATCGAATATGTGATAGGCCGTCAGCTCATGTCGTCACTTAGTTGCCAGGCTAACAGGCTAGAGTAAAATGGGTATAACTTTTTGCTTCGATATCGGATTTGGACGAAATTGGTATCGTTGAAAATCTAATTCAATTATATTTTTTTTGTGTATCATGAGCTCAAAATGTCATAGTATAATGAGAGATATGCTCATTTGAAGTTGACTATATCAATATTCTTCTCAAGAATTCAATCGGTATGGAATGTTTTGATTTGCCTAATAGCTAGGACGTATTTGACACCTTAATTGACATCAAACTTAATCATGAAACTACCAAAGAACCATGATTTACTATGAATAAGCTTGAAATATGGCTCTAATATTGATTTGCATTTTTTGGGGTATTACAATATCTCCCCTTTGGGAACATTCGGCCTCGAATAAGACTGATTAGACTGAGAGAACTGATAACTGAACGTACATACTAGACATGCACAACTGAAGCATGATTTCATGACTAACATGACTAATAAGCTGGTTTTATTATATTGAACATGCATATTTGATGCATGAATACATAACTGAGCTGACACATAAATGCATGAATGAATATGTAATGTACTTGGTACCAAGTTTATAATGAAAATGTGAACATAAAACTGAATAAGCTTAAGGAAAATTATTACCTTGAGCTGAGTCTGAGTTTGCGGATAGGAGGTGAGGTTACTTGGTTCACATGTCGGCTTCTGCTTCCTAAGTAGCTCCCTCAACGGACTGATTCTGCTAATGAACTTTGACTAGAGGGACTTCTTTGTTCCTTAGTCTATAAATCTGGTAGTCAAGGATTTTGACTGGAATTTCTTCATAAGAGAGACTATTCTGAACTTCTATGCTTTGAATAGGGACTACACCTGCTGGGTCACCTATGCACTTCTTGAGCAAAGGGACATGGAAGACTGGGTGAACTGAGGCTAGATCTGAAGGCATTGCGAGCTCATAAGCTACTTTACTGAAGCGACTGAGAATTTTGAAGGGACCGATATATCTGGGACTAAGCTTTCTCTTCTTGCCGAATCTCTTCCCTCCCTTCATGGGAGAGATCTTTAGATAGACAAAGTCACCAATTTCAAACTCGAGATCCTTTCTGCATACATCTGTATCAGACTTCTATCGACTTTAAGCAGCCCAAAGTCTCTCTCTGATCAATTGAACTTTTTCTAAGACATCGAATACCAAGTTAGGCCCTATGACTGAGGCCTCACTAACTTTGAACCAATTGACTGAAGATCTGCATCTCCTACCATAGAGAGCTTCGAATGGAGCCATATGAATATTGGGATAATAGTTGTTTTTGTATGCAAACTCAATCAAAGGCAAGTGGTCATACCAACTTCCCTTGAAATCAATTGCACACGCCCTTAGTATATCCTCCAAGGTCTGAATAATCCTTTTTGCTTGACCATCTGTCTGGGGATGAAAGGTTGTACTGAGATAAATTTGGGTACCAAGAACCTTTTGAAATGCTTTTAAAAAGTGAGAGGTGAACTGGGTACCTCTATCTGAAATAATGGACAGCGAAATACCGTGTAATCTGACCAACTCCCTGATACAAATTTTGGCATAGTGCTCGGCTGAATAAGAGGTTTGAACTAGAAGGAAATGAGCTGATTTGGTCATCCTGTCTACAATGACCCAAACTGAATCATGCTAACGATGGGTATGTGGCAAACCTATCACAAAGTCCATGTTCACTTCTTCCCATTTCCAGGTGGGAATAATGAACTCTTGCATAGGACCACTAGGCTTCTGATGCTCTATCTTAACCTGTTGACATGTAAAGCACTTATCCACAAACTCCACAACATCTCTTTTCATCCTAATCCACCAATAGATTTCTTGCAAGTCGTGGTACATATTTGTAGCCCCTGGATAAATAGAGTAACGTGCACCATGCGCTTCTTCAAGAATTCGCTATCTCAAGTCATCTACACCTGGAAAATACAGACGACCCTGACAATGTAGAACATCATCTCCGCCTGGGAGAAAACCTCAACCTTTTGATCTTTGATTGACTCTTTCAACTTGACTAGACTGGGATCTCTATATTATTTTTCTTTTACCTCAGAAACTAAAGATGATTCTGAACTACTCTGAACCTATACATCACCCTCCTCTGTATCGATTAAGGGAATACCTAGTCTAGCAAGCTGACGAACTTCTTGAGCTAACTTCTTCTTACTGTCCTCAACATGAGCAACACAACCCATAGACAGTCTACTTAGAGAGTCGGGCACTACGTTGGCCTAGCTCGGATGATAAAGGACACTCATGTCATAATATTTCAAGAGCTCTAACCACCTTTTCTGGCGGAGGTTAAGATCTTTCTGAGAGAATACATACTGAAGGCTTTTATGGTCTGTGAACACATCTACATGAACACCATATAGATAATGCCTTCAAATCTTTAAGGCAAATACTATGGCTGCTATCTCAAGATCATGAGTCGGATAATTTTTCTCATGGGGTTTAAGCTGTTTGGAAGCGTAGGCTGTGACCTTACTATATTGCATAAGGACATAACCCAAACCTACTCTGGATGCATCACAATATACTATGAACCCATCTGAACCATCTGAAAGAGCTAGGACTGGAGCTGAGGTGAGTCGAGTCTTCAGCTCTAGAAAACTTTTGTCGTAAGGATCTGACCACTGAAACTTAACCTTCTTCTGAGTTAATCTGGATATAAGGGATGCAATAAAAGAAAATCCCTAAACAAACCGTCTGTAATAGCCAGCCAAATCCAAGAAACTCTTGATATCTGATAGAGATATAGGGCAAGGCCAATTTCTTACTACTTTGGTATTTTAGGATCAACCCTAGTTCCATCATCGGAATTGATATGACCAAGGAATGCTACTGACCTAAGCCAAAACTCACAATTAATGAATTTGGGGGAAAACTGATGATCTCGGAGATCCTAAAGTATAATTCTGAGATGGTCTGCATGATCATGCTCACTGCGGAAATAGACCAGAATATCATCTATAAAGACTCTGATGAACATGTCCAAGTACTGCTTGAACACCCGGTTTATCAAGTCCATGAAAGCTGCTGGGGAATTAGTAAGATCAAAGGACATGACTAGGAACTCGAAGTGACCATAGCGAGTTTGGAAAACTATTTTCAGAATGTCATATTCCCTAACTCTGAGTTGATAATAGCCTAATCTGAGGTCTATCTTAGAGAAATAACTGGCACCCTGAAGTTGGTCAAACAAGTCGTCAATACGGAGAAGTGGATTCTTGTTCTTAACTGTGACTTTATTGAGCTGACGATAATTAATGCACATTATGAGAAAACTATCTTTCTTACATCTGAATAAGATTGGTGCACCCCATGGGGACACGCTGGGCCTGATGAACCCTTTATCTAAGAGATTCTTCAACTACTCTTTCAATTCTCTGAGTTCTACTGGTGCCATTATATATGGCAGAATAGATATAGGCTGAGTATTTGGAAGAAGATTAATGCCGAAGTCTATTTCCCTTTTGGGAGAAATTTCAGAAAGGTTTTTGGGAAAGATTTCTGAATATTCATTCATGACTGGGACTAAATCAAGACTGGGAGTTTCTAAACTAGTGTCCTTAACTTGAGAAAGATGATGGACACATCTTTTAGACATTATTTTCCATGCCGAAGGTAGGAAAAAAACTAACCTCTGAACACTGAGGTACTACCCCTCTACTCTAGGACGATTTTATCCAGAAATGGGAATTGGACTGTTCTATTTTTATATTTGACTGTGGCATAGAAAGAGTGAAGCTAATCCATGTCGAGAATGACATCAATATCAGTCATCTCTAATTTGACTAAGTCTACTGAAGTGACTTTCTAAAATATCATAATCGGATAGTTGCTGTATACCCGTTAGGTTATGATGGTTTTACCCACTGGGGTAGAGACTGAAAAGGGCTCTGCTAGAATTTTGGGATTGATTCCAAAATTGCATTCTATTTAAGGAGTAACAAAAGACAAGGAAGTACCTGGATCTAGCAAAGCATAAACATGCAAGTGAAAGATCTGTAACGTGCCAGTATCTGCATCAGGAGAATTTTCTTGATCCTGTTGGGGCTGGAGAGCATAAAGTCTATTTGGGCATTGCCCATTAGTAGCATTAGAAGTGGCACCCTGCTGATTTGGATGACCAAACTGAGCTGAGGAACGATTCTGCTGACCCTGATAACCTGACTGGGAATAATCTTTGACTCTGTGGCCTAGATTGCCACATCCAAAACAGACATCGCTACCAGCTCTGCAAACATCCTTGTAGTTTTTACCATAAGTTTGACAAAGGGGATTAGTTCGAGCATTGATGACACTGCCTGGAGACTTAGAGCCTGACGCCCTATCTCTATTACCATGCCTGAACTTAGGAGATGGAGCACTATCCAAAAAAGGAGATGGAACTGATGACTTAGGACGAAATTGAGAATGATTTCCTTCTTTTGATTTGGGCTGAGCAATGTTGAAACTACTATCCTTTCTCACTTATTCTGCTTCTCCCTCATCTTAATCTTTTTCTTCTTTATCTGCTGAGCATGAAACATAAGCCTAGCTAAATTTATGTCACTATTCAACATCACAGACCTACACTCATTGACTAAACTATCATTCACCTAGAAATAAACTTACTCATCTTGGCCCTGTTGTCTGCAACCAAATGAGGGGCATATCTGGCTAATTCAGTAGATGCAGCTGAATTGGCCACTGGGTTGGTTGGAATGACAATTGGTCATTAATTTTGAGCAGCAATTGAATGAGCAAGAGTAGTGAATGCAACTCTAAACTCTGCATGAGAAATATGTTCGCCCAAAGGATCTTTAGGCTGAGGGGGCTGGCTGATTTTCATTTCTTCTTTTAGGAGGCATGTTCTCTAGAAGAAATGGAGAAACAGATTATACTAAGAGATTAGCTTGATATTATGCTCACTGTCAAAACATGAATACTGAAAGAAGGAAAACTGTTCCTAAAACATCTTATAGCCTCCTGTACATAAATGTGGCACGCAACACTCCCATGTATAAGACTCTTCTAGATGTGTCTTTCAGATTTCCTAGGACACTATTAAACCTTAGGCTCTGATACCAAGTTTGTAATGCCTTAAATCTGGTATCTAGAACGCTATACGATGCTCATAACCACAAAGGACCATAAGCTAACCCATGACTAATATTTATACCTGAACACTGCATAATATACTGTATAAATACAAAAATAAAGGTTGTAAGTCCATAAGGTTCAAAACTAAGACACAATATCTAATAAAATATAACATCTGTGTGGGGTATGAAATACCCAAAACAAACAAATAAATTGACTCAACATGATAGTCTGAAAAGCCTCTAACTGTCTGAATAAGGAGTTGATGGAACATGTCCCTAACTAACTCCAACTACTGAAATAAACTAAGTACTGAAATGATAAGATAATTCTCATGCCCTCAAAAGATGAGGACTTACTGCTGACTCTGACTGCTGAGTACTGGAATGCTATTGATGCTCTGGAGCTCGTGCTTCTGAACCTATGGTATAAAACACCATAGTGCAAATGCATCAGTATGATTGAATGTATTGGTATGCATGTGAGGTAGGTTGAATGCAAAGGTTTCACATGCATGAACTATACTAATTGACTGAACAACATGAATGTGAGAATACATGCGTGAATACATAATAACTGTAACTGAGTTCGTGATAACATTATTACTTAATCTGAGTACTGATATTATGAGATACTAATAATCGTATAACTAAAATATCTAATACTGAGTGACTATATCTAACATTCTAGTTTCTGATAGCTGCATCTGCCAGTCCTGAATTTTGTTGAACTATCTGAGTTCTATTACTGACATTGAATGACTGTATCTGACAGTCCTGATCTGTAACTAAAACTGTGGGAAGTAGTTATCTAAATGACATACCCCAAATAACGCAATATAGCTATGTTGGGGTCCAATCTGTAACCCCAATTGGAAGGGTATAAATACCACGCCACTGGTAAGGACAAGCTGTGGGTAACCCTTATCTGACAGTGTCCCCAAAAGAGAATGGTAGGACCCTCATCTAACAGTGTTTATCAACCTTAACAACCCTCATCTGATAGTGTTGATGTCTCAACCTATGTTGGCTACATAGTTCTGCAATGCAAGGAAAACTTCTAAGAATCACACCCTCATCTAACAGTGTGTGTTCCCATCCTTAGGTTCACTCGGTGCTAATTTTTAATCCCAGCTGAACAGACACTGAACATTGATTACTGAACTGAATTGGACTGAATTAACTGAGTTTTCGTTGATTGATGGAATAGTACTGAGATTACTATATTACTGAGCTTTCCTGAGTAACATGACTAACTGAGTTCTATGGACCATGGATTGACTGAGGTTATCATGAAAACATGACACTAACTCTAGGCACTCAACTTACTTTTCGGGTACAAGTACCCCCAGGACTCGATGGGAAGAAACTCACAAAGCATTACTTTCTTGAATACATGACCAACATCACAATCCATAATACAATAAGTTGGAGATTTCATGAAGTACAAGTTCTAAAGCACCACAATGGATAAACATATATCCATACTTCATTAACTAAGATATTTCATCAAACACTTGATGCATGAATGGAGATTTTATATTATTATACTATTATGACACTTTTCCTCCACATAGGCATTTAGTCAAACACATGGGGATCATGCTTTGGTTATACCATCATCAACACATCTAATAATCATGGATATTTATCAATCAACTTATTAATTGAAGGGTTTTTATCATGATTATTATGCAAATCTTCATATACTAGGGTCAATCATTGGTATATGTAATTTAAAACATGAATCAAAATCCCACAACATCATGGACATGAATTTTAATTCTATTTAAATCATGAACGTTCATAAATACACAAATCTTGCATTTTGAAAAGAGATTCTTGAGCTTCATGGGTGAAAGGGACCCATGAATCAACACATGACATACCTTGATACTTGATTTAGGAAGATTGGTGGAAGAATCCTTGAGATTTGGATCTTGAATTGGAAATTCCTCTTTTTGTTCTTGAGAGAATTTGAGAGAAAAGAATGTATTTTGGTGAAATGGAGGTTGAATTCAGTGTTTATGGAGCTTTGGTGTTAAGGGAAAAATACCAAAATACCCCTCGAAAACCGTTTGGAAAATGCTGAATTCTACGGCTGACGAATTGGGCTGATGTCATCACATATGTGATAAGCCATCAACTCATGTCGTCACTTGATGCTGGAATTTATGACTTTCTGTCTTTTTAGTATAGTACAAGTACAATTTTGTCCTCTACACCTCAAATATTTTTTAACTTTTCATACTCATTTGTCTCTCAAATTCTATTTTTATTTTTATTATTTTCACTTTTTTTATCTGAAAAATACCCCTGAACTATCTGAAATAGCTCAAAAGGCTCAAAAATACCCCTCCCTCTAATGGAATTTGGGAAAGGATCAAAAATACCCCTGAACTATCTGAAATGGCTAAAAAATATCCCCCTGTTAAATATTTGACTCAAAAATACCCCTTCCTTTAACGAAATTCCACCAAGCATGTCACCTAGATAAAAAAAACCACCTGACTATGCCACATTACCATCCACATGTAAAATGATAGTGTTTTTTATTTATATGACATTTCTTTCTTCTTTATTTTTTTTATTTTTATTTTATTGCAAAGCAGTGAAACGGAAAGACCAAAAAACCAATCTTTTGCTAATTACATCATTAGTGTTTTAAAAGTTCTAGATTTTACCTTTTCATTAGTGTTTTAAAAGTTCTAAATTTGATTTTGTTATTGTCGTTTGGGATGAGGGACAACTTGATCTTGATCTTATGTTGACTTGGAGGAGGATCTAGAATTTTAACTTTTAAGCTAGCAAATGTTGATGTACTAATAATTGAGTTGAATTTACTACATGCAAATTCTGTTTCAAAATAAATGAATTCCTTTTAACACTTGTTTAATCATTCGAAATGAATTCATTTTCCTAAATTCAGTTTTGATGAATAATCTTATTATTTTTAGAACAAGTTTGAAAATAAGTAAAATGATACTTAATATTGATAAATTATTCTTTAATTATGTCATTCATTAACTTTTTGAAGATGTGTGCCACATTCAAAGATTCATTAATTTTAGATTAGAGGAGGTATTTATTAAATCATTTCAACATAAACACTTTGAGTAAAAGCTAGCAAAGCCAAACACATCTTTTGAGTAACTAATTTGAAGTTTAGTTTGAAATTTGTTACTTTTACGAGTAAATCTTAATTTTAACTTTTATACTGGTCTAATAATTAATGGGTTTATCAGTTTAATAAAAATCTTTTGTTGGGTTTCACATTTTTAAGCCTATTAACAGAAAAAAACTTATTTTTTAGATGATCAAAGGAATTTAATAATAACGATGTTACATTTAATAAATTTTTTCAAAAACAAATATTATGTAACCATCATTTGTCTACTTTGATTAAAAATTAAAAAGCCGTGCAAGTTTTGTCCGTTTCACTGACGTTTTTTAATAAAAATAAAAATAAAGAAGAAAGGAATGTCATATAATTAAAAAATACTAACATTTTACATGCGGATGGTAATGTGGCATAGTCACGTAGTTTTTTTTTTATCTAGGTGGCATGCTTGGTGGAATTTCGTTAAGGAGAGGGGTATTTTTGAGCCATTTTAGATAGTTCAGGGGTATTTTTGATCCTTTTTCGAATTCCGTTAGAGGGAGGGGTGTTTTTGAGTCAAATATTTAACGGAGGGGTATTTTTGAGGCAAAAATCTAACGAGGGGCATTTTTGAGCCTTATTTGTTTCTTTAATTTTATTTTCATGTTTTAATTAATTTGTCTCAACCTTTATTTTTTTCTCAAACATTATCTATTTCTTTAGTTTTTTTTTTCTTTTTCAATTTATTTGTCTCAATCTTTATTTTCTTTTCTTTTTTATTTTTATCATTTCTCGTTTTTTTCTTATTTTTCTCAAACTTTATTTTTATCTTTTCCTCTCATCTTTTTCTCAATTTTTTTAATTCTTAGCTTTTTTCTTAATCTTTACTATTTTCTTGCCTTGTTTTTCTCAATCTTTTTATTTATTTATCTATTTTGTTTGATCACTTTTTTCCTTTTTCTCAACTTCTATTTTGTTTTGCTAATAAATAAAAAATTGAATAATTCTCAAAGGAATTTTTTTTGACATCAAAGCAAATTTAAGGGCATGAAAACATAACGTGGTAGATTCAACTCTTGCCTGTGAGGCATAATTTGTTGTTTGAAAGTTCTTGAGCTAAGTCTTGCCTTTAAGGCAATAGTTGTAGAACATCTCATAAATGAAAACATAATGTGGTAGAGTCAACTCTTGCCTGTGGGGCATAATTTATTGTTTTAAAGTCCTTGAGCTACGTCTTGCCTCTAAGGCAATAATTGTAGAACAATTCATAAATGAATCATAACGTGGTAAAGTCAACTCTTGCCCATGGGGTATAATTTGTAGTATGAAAGTCCTTGAGACAAGTCTTGCCTTTAAGGCAATAGTTGTAGAACGTCTCATAAATGAAAACATAATGCGTTAGAGTTAACTCTTGCCCGTGGGAAATAATTTATAGTTTGAAAGTCCTTGAGCTAAGTCTTGTCTCTAAGGAAATGGTTGTAGAACATCTCATAAATGAAAACATAAATGTGGTAGAGTCAACTCTTGCCCATGGGGCATAATTTGTTGTTTGAAAGTCCTTAAGATAAGTCTTGCCTCTAAGGCAATAGTTGTAGAACATCTCATAAGTTAAAACATAATGTGGTAGAGTAAACTCTTGCCCGTGAGGCATAATTTATTGTTTGAAAGTCCCTGAGATAAGTCTTGCCTCTAAGGCAATAGTTGTAGGACATCTCATAAATAAAAACATAATGTGGTAGAGTTAACTCTTGCCCGTGGGACATAGTTTGTTGTTTGAAAGTTCTTAAGCTAAGTCTTGGCTCTAAGACAATAGTTGTAGAAAATCTCATAAATGAAAACATAATGTGGTAGAGCTAACTCTTGCTCGTGGGGTATAATTTGTAGTTTGAAAGTTCTTGAGCTAAGTCTTGCCTCCGAGGCAATAGTTGTAGAACATCTCATAAATGAAAATATAACGTGGTAGAGTCAACTCTTGCCCGTGGGGCATAATTTATTGTTTGAAAGTCCTGAGCTAAGTCTTGCCTCTAAAGTAAGAGTTATAAAATATCCTATAAATTAAAATACAATGTGGTAATGTCAACTCTTGCCCTTGAAACACAACTTGTTGTTTGAAAGTCATAAGTCTTGCCTCTACAATGTAGTATTGTCAACTCTTGCCCATGAAATGTAGCTTGTTGTTTGAAAGTCATAAGTCTTGCCTTTATAATGTGATAGTGTCAACTCTTGCTCATGAGATGTAACTTGAATGGAAGAAATCGAAGAAAAGAACAAAAATAATAAAAATTGTGAAAAAAGAATAAAAATATTAAAAAATAAAAATCAAAGAAAATATAGAAGTTGAGAGAGAATAGGAAAAAAATAAAGGTTGATAAAAATAAAAAAAATATTATATATAAATAAAGGTCAAGATTTTTTTTAAAAAAATAAAAATCAAAGAAAAATAAAAGTAGTTTTTTTTTTTTATAAAAGTAAACATTGAGAGGTGTAAAGAAAAAAATTAAGGGTTGATAAAAATTAAAAATAATAAAAAAAGAGGAACGAAAAAATAAAAAATTAAAATAATATAAAATAAAACAGAAAAAAAGAAGTTGAGAGGAAAAAGGAAAAAAGTAAGGGTTGAGAAAAAAAATCAGTGAAAAAAATAAAAATTGACAGATATAAATATAGGGTTGTTTTCTATTATGAGGATCATTTATGTAATTACTCCATTGATCAGAGGCAATTTCGTCCAATAAAATATTAGTTAATAGGTAAAGGCTATTTTAAGGAAGTTTTTTTATTTGGGGCTAAAATTTTAAAGTCATCCCAATTTGGGTCTATTTTTGTGAATCACCATATGGCTTATCAAACATTAATCTTCTAATTATTTTATTTAATTAATATTAATTTAATTGTATATATAAATTTTGATTATTTAAAATTAAATGATTTTATCTATTGCGGAGGTTTTTAGTGACGTGTAAAAAGTTCAACTCACTTTTCGGAGATCCTTCACATATTAATATATTAATATAATAATATAAATATAAACATATATTTTAGTCGAAATACATATATATTTTACCACTAGAAGTTTAAGTGATTGATCGATCATCACTTTTTCGTTTGTTATGCAATACCTCTTTCCCATAATGCCAGAGGCTAAGAGAGACTCGTCAATTTGAACCATATTTGTAGTGTGATTATTTTTTGTTTTTTTCTATATTTAAAATCTTTTCTTGTTTTAAAGTGAAATCTTTACAAAGTCATTGATTACATTCTTATACGTACTTAAAAACTTTTTAACTTTGGTACTTTTTAAATTTTTCTTATTCTAACGCTTTTGTATTTATTTCTAGATTTTTCAAATCTTCTTAAATCAAGTTTAGTTGATTTAAAATTTTTAAACTAATGGAAAAAATGTTAAAAATGTATTACCATATATAGTGAATGTCCATTTAGGGAAAAGTTAGAAACGCCAAGGTTTGTTTTCCTTTATAAATAAGTAATTTTTCTTCATTGTGATTTATCTCTCAAGAATTTCTCAAGAGAAGTAACAATCACTCTCTCTTCTCTCTTGATTCTTAATCTTCTCTGCTTTATATTTCATAACACGTGATCAACACGAGTCTCTAACTAATACCTACTTTCAATCGACGGTAAGCTTAAGTCTTTGATATGATATAATTTCTATATAATAATAGTATTGTATAAGGGGACAATGACATATGACTTAAATTATTTTGAGACGTATCTTTATTAGTAACATATAATTGTTTAAGCTTGTGTATGTGAATCTAACTCACTACTACTTCCTTTATACATATATGAGTTTTTGCTGGAATGATTAAATCAAGCATTAGAATAGTACTACTAGGTGCACAAATAATTATTTTCTATTGGCTTACATAACTCTTGTATGTGGATTAAGGTGGTATAATGTTAGAAACCCCTAGAACGGAAAGAATGATCATGAATTTGACCTTGAAATTATGAGATTAGATTGTAATCCTCTAATGTACTAGGTCATTGTCTAAATTGTGATCATGTTATTATTTTTAGACCACGCCCAAGAAAAATTTGCATGGAAAGGCAAGACTCAAGTTCAATAGAGTGTTGCAAGTTTGGTTTAAGGTAGGTGATGGTTTAATCTAGTTGAAACCCAACTTGATTTATGTATATGTGTTAACTATTTCTTTATATACTTGTTACAATGAATGTTCAAAGAAAGAAAATGGTTAAATGATATCCTAAATGTCAATCATATACAATGAGGCTATATTGAAAGCTTGTTGATTGTTTTTATTGTGGTTGAGATTGTTATGATATCTGTTGATTATTTTGGAATATATCAGTATTTTAACATCTTTACCGAATTCATATTTATTATTGTGAGATATACTAATATTTAGACATCTTCACGAAATTGGTGATATAAGATTGACATGTATGTGATGTCTAGAATTTTGGTACATAGACAGGAGCTCATCCCCTGCAGGTCATCACTAGTGGGAGACCATAAGATCTTTAGCATGTGTACAAAGTATTGGTGAGTGTGATGGTTCTCTGAGTGAATCAGATTTATGTGTTGACTTATTATATCCTTATATCTCAACTTTCTAGTTTGTCTATCCAAAATAGCCACATGCTCTTCCTTAAATGTCAGATTTTGATCCAAATCCAATCGAGTCACATGAGAACCATCCGAATGATACTTTTTTAACATCAAAACATGGGAAACTGGATATGCGCTTAATGGCTCGGAGGTAAAGTCAACTTATAGGAGACCTTCTCAACTTGTTGAAGAATCTTAAAAGGTCTAATAAACCTCATACTAAGCTTTCCCTTCTTTCCACACTTCCCCTGATACCGTCAACAGAAGCCATTCTTCAACTATGAACTCTAAGTCATGAATCCTTTTATCCGTATATCTCTTCTGCCTGCTCCGTACTATCAAAAGTCAACCATGTATCAACTTTACCCTATCCATAGATTTCCTACAACAAATTTGTTCCCCATGACCTAATCTTAAAAGTATCGAACCACCAACTAGAGATCTACACTTTCTCCCATAAAAAGCCTCAACTGATGCTTTCTGTATATTGGAATGGTAGCTGTTGTTATAGGTAAACTCCACCAGATGTAAGAGCTAGTCCTACTAACTACCAAAGTTGATCACACAAGCTCGAAGCATATCCTTCAAAACTTGAATAATCTTCTCTGATATACCATCTTTTTGCAGGTGAAAAGTTGTACTCATCTCAAATTGAGTGCCCGACACTCACTGCATAGAACTCTAGAAATGGGATGTAAACCGAGTGTCTCTATCTGAAATGATAAAAATGGGAAGACTATGCAATTGAACTATCTTTCGATTGTAGTTCTTAGCTAAATTCTCTGCATTGTAATTAACCTTCACTAGTCCAAAATGAGCTAATTTTGTTAATTTGTTCACAACCACCCCAATATAGTAAAACTTCTCCAAAGTCTAATTCAACCATGAAGTCTATAGTGATAAGCTCCCACTTTCACTCAAGTATAGGCATTCTCTAAGTCATACCACTTGATTTCTGGCATTCATACTTCATTTGTTGTTAATCATTTTGCCACAAACTCCACGATGTCCTTCTTCATCTTACACCACCAATAATGCTACTTCAGGTCATGATACTTCTTGTTTGCACCCGGATGAATAAAATACTCAAACAATGAGTCTTCTCCATGATTAACTAGTTATGTCGCCAACTCTAGGAATACAAATCTGAACCTTAATCCTCAAAATCCCCTCTTGTCAAGACTTACGTCTTTAATTTCACCTTTCAATGCCTTGTCCTAAATAATGCATAACTTCCTATCCTCAAACTGTCTATCCTTAATCTTCTCTAGTAATAAAGGTTGTGCCTCTACACAAGCAAAAACCCAACTAAGTTCAGAAATATTAAGTCTCATAAAACTATTGGCTAAAATCTGAACATCCATAATCAAAGGTCACTCCACCTCCATCAGTAAGGCAAGAATACCTATACTCATCATATTCATATTCAATACATCCACCACTATACTAGCCTTGCCCGCTAATAAATAATAGTCATATCATAGTCATTCAATAACTCCAACCACCTGTCTCATCTCTAACTCAGACCCTTCTAGTTGAACACGTATTATGGGCTATAATAATTGGCGGACACCTCACAATAAACCCCATATATATAGTGCCAAAACAAATTCAAAACAAAAACTATCACCGTCAACTACGTCATGAGTGGGATAGTGCTTATCATGGGTCTTCAATTATCTTAAAACATAATGTTACACCTTTCCCTTCTACATTAAAACACCCCCAAGACCAACTTTTGAAGCATCATAATACATGGTAAAACCTTTAATCTCCACAGGTAAGGTCAAGGTAGGTGTTGAAGTCAACAGATCCTTGTGCTTTTGAAAGCTCACCTCATAATCATCGAACCACTAAAAAGTGATATTATTCTGAGTCAATCTAATAAAATGAGTTGTAATAGTAGAAAAACCCTACACAAACTATCAGTTATAGCTAGCAAAATGACAAATCTAGGTAGGTAAAGTAGGGCTAGACCAAAACTGAACTGCCTCTACCTCGACTAAATCAACCATACTACCCTTTTTGGACACTATATACTATAAGAATTCCATATAACTAAGCCAAAACTCACACTTCAAAAACTTAGCATACAATATCATCCCACAACTTCTGAACCACCATCCTCAAATATTGTACATACTCTTTCTCACTCTTATAGTAAAGCAAGACATCATCAATAATTATAATAACAAAGGAATCAAGATAAGATTGAAACACATCATTCATCAACACTATTAATTTCATCGGAGCATTAGTCAACCCAAAATACATAACCAAAAACTCATAATGACCACACTAAGTTCCCATGCTGTCTTAGGGATATCTGAAGTACTAATCCTCAACTAATGGTAACTTTATCTTCGGTCAATTTTTCAAAAAAATGAAGCACCTTGATGCCAGTCGAATGAATCACTAATTCACGAAAGAAAAATATTTGTTCTTGATGGTCACCTTATTCAACTATCGATAGTTAATACAAATCTACATAGACCCATCTATAAGACCCTGTAAAGTCCTACTCATTTCAGTCCTTTATAGCATGCCAAAAAAGGTCCCAGGCTTAGAAAATTTCAATCAAGTGTTGACACTTAATCTCATTTTTGGCCTCAATATTTCAATGACATCATTTACGATCTTTTCAGCCTTATATTTTCAATTTTTAAATTGATTCATAATCAGGTTACCTATAGGTCATATCAGGTGAGTTTTGAAATTTTTAAAGATCATTTGAGTCGCGTTTGGATGACCAAAACAAAAAGCCAATGCAATCACAAAGTGTCGCATTGGCTATCACATCGGCACCATCAATGCGATGCATTGGAAATTGCATCAATACCATCGATGCGATGCATCAGTCATCACGTCACTAGGCACAGATTTTGAATTAAGTTATGGGTTTGTGGGGGTAATTAAGTCATTTTTCTCCCACATTAAACCCCCATAACATGAAATTTAGCCCCCTCAATAGGTGAAATACATTCACTCATACACAAAATCCTCTCAAGAAATAAACCCTAGTTCATCTAGCTCAAGATCAAGTTACAAGAAGTCACCAACAATCTTTACAAATTCCATCACTTAGGTATGTTAGGTGTTCATTCTTGGATTTTGCTTCCACTCTTGGAGTTCAAAAACCCTTTTCAAAACTTGAATTATGATTCGCATGTTATGAATTAAATTATGCTCATGTTTGGGTTGTTATTTGACTTTCAAAGTTAAGAAGATATGAGTTTCATGTAAAATTGATCAATGGGTATGTTGGTTGATGTAGATCTTATGTCAAATCCTTGAATTGTGAATTAATTTTTGTAGTCATGATGCATTAACATATTGCTCATTTCCATGTACAAGGTTACGCCTCCTAAGTGTTTGACAAAATGTCTAAGTGAATGAATTGTGCTTTTTGATCTTTTGGTGATTTTAGTATTGAGATCATGCTATTACTACATGTTTAAACTATTCCCATGCTTAAGCTATGCCTTGCAAGTGTTTGATAAAATATCCATATGAGTAAATTATGTATGGTAACCTATTGTTGTGTTGCGAAAGTTGTGATATGAGTTTATCTATTATGATATCGAGTCCTGGGAGTATTTATTACCCAAAATCTAGTTGTTTACTTAGTTGCAGTAGTTATAGAATCATTTCAGTAAAGGTCAAGAAAAGTAGTACTCAGTCAGTTAACAAAACTAACTCAGTGAACTTAGTCCAGTTCAGTCAGTCAACACGACCAGTGTTAGTTCGGTTAAGCCTAGTACAGTCTAGTGATCAGTTTAATGTCGATTCAATTGGGAGTAGGATTCAGCACCGAGCGAGCCTAAGGATGGGGGCATTCCTGACAAAAGAGGGTTTGACCCTTAATAGTAGTCACTACATTATAGAACTATGTAGCCAGTATAGGGTAAGTCGTCCTTCTACCAGACTAGGGTTGACGTAATCATATATATATTTCATGAGTCATCCTGCCAGATTAGGGTTGACCCAGCATTGTTAGTATTCTGTGGCAAGGTGCTATCACCCTTATAACTGGGGTTATAGGTTAGACCCCAAATCAGTTTATATCGAGGTATGTCTGTTAGATGAACACTCTCACAATTACAGTTTCATTCACAATATTCAGTGAATAACACAGTCAGATCTACAGAACTATGGCTATCCGTTATCAGTTACTCAGCCATCAAAATTCAGTATTCAATTTCAGTATAATCTCAAATACACTATGTTTACCTATATGCACAAAATTGCATGTTCAATATATTCAGTAGTTACAGTTTTGCATGTATTCTCATCCAGTTAATTCATGATGTTCATTCAGTCAGTTATCATCTCACGCATATGAACTCATGTATATTAGTCTTACCTCACTTAGCATACCAGTGCATTCCACGTACTGATCACATACTCTCTTTTATGCTATGATATCTTATATCATAGGTTCAAACACTTAGGTTCCTGACCATACTTAGTAGCTCAGGCTATCAGCAGCAGATATAGTGGTAAGTCCTTATATTTTGAGGACAAAGTTTATCTATTTTAGTATTTTAGCAATTCAGTAGTTGTTTCAGCCGGAGTTAGTTGGAGGTTTGTCCTATCAACTCCATATTTGGACAGTTAGAGGTTTTCAGACTAGCATAGTCAGTTATTCAGTTTTCAGATGTTATTATCAGTTATACTCAGTTATTATTTCAGTATTTTGAGAACCTTATGGCATTTTCAGATTTCTTCCACATATATATTCTAGTATTATATTTAGTTCTCACAGTAGGTACTAGTCATGGGTTAACTTTTGGTCCTTTGGGGTTGTAAGCATCGTGTGACACCCAGGGTGTACTCTCAGAGCATTACACCATTCTTCTTCATTACAAACAAAATGGGAGAACCCTAAGGTAAAACACTGGACCTTATAAATTCTTTACTTAATAAGTCCTACAACTGATCTTTTAATCTATTCAACTTTGTTGGATCCATCTTATAAGAAGGTATGGAAATGGGCTTGGTGTTCGGCTTCAAATCATTGCCAAAGTTGATGTTTCTATTAAGTGAAACTCTTGGAAAATCTATAGGAAACACATCTTAGAACTCTCTAAGAACTCCCCCCAACTTCAAGAGAGACATATCAATATTTGTCACAAACATAAGTCAATTAGGAAAGACACTCTCAACCAACCAATGGGCCTTATGAAAAGAAATTACCCTCTTAAGATGCGAGCCCTAAGTACCCTTCCACTCCTACCTTGGTACATCTATCATAAACAAAGTAACTGTCTTGGAATGATAATATAATACAACATATGGAGAAAGCCAATCTATGTCTAAATTCACATCAAAATCAACCATATCCAAAATAACCAAATCTACCCAAGTATCATAACCCAAGAAAGTTATAACACAAAATCAATACAACTAATTCACTACTAAAAAATCACCTACTATGGTATATATGAAATAAGTATAACAACACACTTACACATCATATCAAGACCCGACGCAAAACAAGAAAACATATAAAAAAAACTAGAACCAAGATAAAATAAAATAGAAGTATGCCGATGGAATATTAGGATGATATATAATAATATTAGATAAATCTACCTTGGTACTATCTAGAAAAACATAAATTTGAGTTATGCCATTGTATGATTAAGCAATTCCTCTTTCAACTGGTGGCCCATTTTTACCTATTTGAGGCCCACCATGACCCCTTACTAGCAGTGATGCAGTCTTGGATAGAGCCTGAAAATCCTATTTTAGTCCTTACTATTTGAATTATGGGCAATTTTTCCTTACATTTCCAAAATCCCCATACATAAAATTGCCTGAATAAGTAGATCCCCACTAAGATAAACTCGAAAACCCAAAAGATCCATAATAATAGTATGGACTTCATGATCTAAAAACCTTTGGAAAAACATGTGAAATCTATCCTAAACTGAAGTATCTCATTAGAAATACCTATTTTTAAATGCTTGAATGGCTACATGAACCACTCTACCCTATTAATGGTAAAAGCCTTTCCTAAATGAAACCCTACCTCAAGGTGAGATACCACTAAAATGTCCAAAAGTAAAGGACCTCTTGTCCCTCAAGTCACCAAAATCCTTACGATACATGAGCTCAAACTCCTTAGTTGTGTCAACTACCCTCTAAGAAGTAGCCCTCTATTGGGTTGTAGGAAACACTACCTCTCAAATCTTAAAGGTCAGAACTCTCACAAATATGAGAATACTCTTAGTATCATTTAGTAAGATCATCATGGCTTGGTAAGACAATTTATAAAATCGAGTCTTATACTCATCCACTGAGATTCCTCATACCTACAAGCTCGCAACCATGCGATTGGTCCACTCTTATAAAAATTATTGTGGCAAGTTACTTCTGTGCTTGTGAAATCTTTATCCTAACTATGATGTATTACCTATGATAATATCTTCATAGATATATATATTGATGTTGCCTAAATAGTGGGATTTCTCCTTTTTATTCTACTTTTTTATATCTTTATTTTTGGGAGCTTGGGAACTCAATTTTGAGAGATTCAAAAGGTATTTTCAATGATTGTTATGTGGAATGGGTGTCTTAGAGTCTCTTCAAAAGGGTAAATCTTCATTATGACTTTGTTGGATTTTTTTAAAGGTAAGTAGATATTTATTTGATTCTTTTAAGTGTTTATGTGCTAGTTATTTGTTTGGGATGTAATGGGGATATGGTGGTACTATATAGATGATATGATGAGCATATATACATGTTCCAATGTTATGTGAAGGTTAAAAGTAATTAATTAATTTTCTTGGACTATTTTTTTCTAATTTCTAGCATGTTGTGAATTAGATTTAAAAGTGACTATTGTGCATGATAGTTGATGATTGCACACTCATTTAAGATGTTTGAGTATGTTTATGCTGATATTCAATGAATTACTAATATATTAGTTAATAGAGTACAAAAAAGAAGTTTTATTATTCATGAAAGCTGATAAAGGGGAACTTAAACACATAATTACATTGTTTCATGGTATAAAATGTCTTGATTGAGATTGTAGTGGATATTTGGGATTGGTGTGGGACCTTTGCATATTTTGTATTGTATTTTGTTAATATAAAAGTGGCACACAATCTTGAGTTATATTATGGATTAGAAGGCACAATATCATGTGTTATATTTGGATATAGAGGGCATATTTTGTCTTGGTATATGGACATCATGAGTTACCTATGGGTCCTTCCTAGATATATAGAGAAGTAAGTGTATACAAAACATATGCATTTTATTTATTCAAGTATTATACTTGGATTGGTATCTAATGTAAGGAATAAATGACTGGGTTCTTGCTTTTGCACTAATATTTAGTGTTTGAGTGTCTTAGACAATGCTATGTCCATATTTTTATTTTATAATTAATATATTATGTATGGTTTTCCTGCTAGTAGGTTTGTGTGGTTGAGTCTAATAGTTGAGAGGTCAAATGATTTATTTCTATTACTTTGAATTAATACTAGCCGATGTTGTTGCCGAATACATATGTTTTATTATTCATACTTATTTCTTCTGCACTTTTATGTGCAGGTTCTGAGTCTGAAGCTCTAGGTCATTGATTTCCCTTTTTAGGGGTCAAGTTTATTTTAGATGTAAGGTAACTGCTTAAGCTATTTCACAACGTGCTCGAGTATTCTCTATGATTTTTATTTTGTACCTTTTATTTGATTTTGGCAGTCTATCTGACTTGCATCAAGTTTGTTATAGAGGATTATGCTGGTGACTTTCTAATTTGGAAGTTTGTGATGTCTTCATATACCTTTATCATATGATTTGTGTGATTACACTTAAGTTTTATCTTACTTTACTTCTTCTACGTATTTATTTAATTTAGCTTATTTGTATGTGTGAGATTGACTTTCCTACCAGGTGCGAGGGGCTAGATGCCATTCGACTCGAGTTTTAAATCAGGACAAACATCTTTACATGAAAATACATGACCAAGAATGTTGCCTATATTGTGTTCCGATAAAGGATGTACCGTGTCTCATATATATTAATAAAGAAAGTTCTAGTATAGTAAAAAGAGCAATAGGTGTATTTTGGGATATAAAATTTTATCAAAACTATCATCGTATATGGACATGAAATTTTAGTCACTTAAAACTTTTGACATGTGCATGCTTTTTGCTTTAGCACCAATTGTTTTTCATATACCCATTTTTTATTGAAAGCACAAATTAAGTTGAAGACATGACCTGTATTTGTATTTATGAAGAAATGTAAAATTTGTAGTTGACTGCAATTATAGTAACTTTCACGACCTAATTCCTCAGTTCACGATGGAAATACTATAACCCACTAGTAGGTAAGCCAATCACTAGTTCAAAACTTCTAGTAATAGACTACTACGAGAAATGAAGGAAAACAATAGGATAAGTATAATAAAATGGGCTAATATATATAAGCAACCCCTAGACCTGTTGAATTTAGTATAAAAGCTTCTAATAAAATAAGAGCACAAAGTTCAATACTGATTAAATATACAAGTACAACCCATCTCTGAATGCAATGTAGATACCAATTTAATCAATAAGAGGTAGAGTAGCAATACTTTGAACATCAGGAGCTCACCTGAAATATCTAATCCATGGCTGCTCTGTATGATGCATAAACCAATGGTGAGAACTCGTACTATGATCTTTAGGTTTCAGAAGTGTAGTATGAGTACCAAATACATGGTACTCAGTAGGCAACTGTAGACTGAGCTCCAAAAATAATACAAGTATATATAACATGTAAAACAGGAATAAAGACTACAGGCAAATATCCAGTAACTAAGCATTATAAGGCCAATGGAGTAGAAGGATAAACCATACTATTTTGGCAGTATTTAGGAACAAAATTACTATATCGTATATCACTAGATAATATAAAAATAAAGAGTGGAAGAAGGATATGTAGTAGTATACAAGGTCAATAAATACATATACAATACGAATAAACAAGAGAAGAGAGGGATATTCGATAATACCGTATCTAAATATACTTGTATATAGATATATAAGACTAACTCAAAGGTAACAACCTTAGGTAATCAACCTAATCTCTCTAGGGAATCCTATACAAGTGAGAACGCTAATAGTAGCATGATCAGGGCTATAGTCAAAATGTGTAACCGCGAATAAACTATCTATAACGCAAGTTGTTATAATAAAGTAACGGCTCAAAAACATCCAGAAAGCCTCAGGTACTAGTCTATATTCAACCTACCATGAACTAACCATAATAACAATAGTAAAGTAACTGTCTAGTCTGGGAGACCAATACTTAACCGATGCTCCATAAGCCTGGAAGGTTCAATCAATACTCAACAAACAAAAATCATAGCCTATACCTATGCAACCCCCATAAGGCTGATAGATAAGTACCAAATAATATATGGTGATAGATAATGCATATGAATGAATAAATACAAAGTAAATCCACAGTACTATATCTGATCCAAGTGCCATAATGTACCGAGTGTGTACACCTCCTCCAGCTTAACAACTTGCAAAGGTAGGACCTATGGTGATCTCTTTTATCTGGCACTGTGGCTTACAAATAAAGGTGTTCCTAGGGTATTTGGGAATATCTGTATACATTGGCTGGTCCCGATCTAGGATTTCCAATCATCATTATTAACCAGCTCCGTCCAGTACCATAGAAATGTATATATAATAAGTGCATGAAGTCAAATCGTGGCTAAAAGAGTGTAAGTGTAATGGCCATCTAGCATATTTCCTTGATTTACATGCATTTTTGGCTTTTCGAGCTCCCAATATTGGCTAAAGATCATTTATGACTTGTCGGAACTGTTGGTTTGGTTATTAGACATTTCGTTTGTGTTTTAGGCTTATTTATCTATTTTAGAGCTTTCACTATTAAGGAATTGGTTTGGACCAAAACTCCTACTAGATGAGCTCACACAAGAATTTTGATAGTGCTATCAACTCTGAAATGTTAATTTTAGTCAAGAGGGCCCCTTGGTTCTGGTCCCAAGGCTTCCAACCTCATTTTGGACTATTGAATGGGCTATATGAAAAGTGAAACTATAGGTGTAGGCCCCACTTTTAGTGAAAACAATCTCAGATTAAAGTTTTGAGGGTTTCATTAAGCCCAAAATATTAAATTTGGTATGGTGGCATAGTTCATTTGCACACATGGGGTTTCGAACAAATCCCAAGAACTCGATTGAAGTGCATTTTCAACTTAGAAAATCTGATGCCTCAGGTTGCTGGTGCAACTACTTAAGCGGTCGTTGCTTTAGAGACATTATGTCATTTTAGCGGCCTTGTCCATTTGGACAAGGGCTGCTTAAGATATCAATGTACGCTTAGCTAACATCGCTTTTATGGCCTAGGAACCACTTTAGTGATACACACTCCCCCATGCCAGACTACTTTAGCGATAGGGGACTCACTTTAGCGGCAATCACTAAGCTATTGGGTGATCGCTTAAGTGACATCTAGTGATTTTTAAATTCCCCTTTTCATGAAAATTTCCCATTTATTTTCTCATTATGTTTCCACCATTTAAGATCTTAAAGAGAGGAAAGAGTGTTGAACCATCTATTAAAAATAAGGTAAGCTATCCTAACACTCTTTGCTCATTTTCCATTATTTTTCTCATCAATTTCTATCCTATTTAATGTCAAATTCTTAGAAATTCGGTCTTTAAATCCCTATAACTTAGAGGATGATTTGGGTCTCGGTTTATACGATATTTTTCTCAAATTTTGAACACACATTTCTTGTCCTTCAAGGGACCTTGTGAGGGATTCAGTTTTAGATTATATTTGCAGCTCTATGGGTTCTTTCTTGACTCGAATTCTGACCCTGCCCTTTATAAAATAATATGGTTCTCTTATTACTCCTAATGATATGTAGGTTACTATTTTGATAGTGTGGCAACATTTTAGGATCGTGGAGTAAAGGCGTACAATTTATTGACGATTTAAGGACTTGTAGCTCGGCATCAAGGTAGGCTTCAGTCTATTCTTCTTCATGAGTTAGTGTATGATATATATTGTATTCTATGTAAGTAAAATAGGATATGATTATGGTAAGAATACCATAACCTAGTATAAATTATGAGTTTAAGGATAGAAGGGTGAATCAACCCTTAAGATTAAATACTTGTTATGCCTATAGGATCCTATTACCCTGGGTTGTAAGCATGTTGATCACAGTTGATGCTAAGAAACCCTTTATTATAAGGTTTATTACTTTACTTAGTGGATTAGATCACAGTTACACGGATTATAGTGTTGATATTATATTGGTTATATATACTATTGGGCCTGAGGCTGTGATTACAGTATCAGTAGGATTCCAGGTAAGCAATCTATCCTTGTAAAGGATTCAGCCATAAACTATGGATGTTTAGATGCTTATGATTGTATTTCTTGGATATTGATGATGGCATTCATAGACTTTGGTATATTCATTCTTACTTAGTGTTACGATTCCAACAAAAATCATGGTTTTACTACTCTTTTCCTAAAAGGGGTTTATATCCACTTTTTCACTTTTAGAATGGATTCTTTCATAACAGGAATTGTACCACCTTAATGGATGATTTATGAAATTTTGGAACTAAAAATGATGTTTTAGAAATTTGATCGAGAATATTTTATATCAATCGTAAGTCATTCTGATCCTTTCTACTATATTATGATTATTTAGTCTCAGAGTTTATCCCCAGTAATAGATTTATAGAGTTACACTCTTTTAGCCACGGTTCAAGTCTTTGCATCTATTAGCTATACATTGCTCTAGTACTGGATATAGTAGACTAATGATAATGATAATTGGAAATCCTAGATCTGGACCAGGTCAATATATATGGGTACTCCCAAACCCCCAGGGGCCCTTTCATCTGCGATCTGTCTTGCCCGAGAAGAGAGGTAATCATAGGTCCTGCCTTTGAAAGCCATCATGATAGCAAAAAGTGTATATACTGGGTTACGTTATGATATTTTTATTAGTTATGGTATCTTGGATTTACTTTGCATTCATCCATGCATGCGCATTACCTACCACCAATTTCATTCACGCATGTGCATTTTCTATCACCTGTATATTATTTAGTTCCTATATCTATCAACCTTATGAGGGTTGCATAGGTAAAGGTTATGAGTGTAGTTTGCTGAGTGTTGATTGAACCTTCCAATATATGAGGCCCAATTAGGTATTGTTTGTCCGGACTAGCCGGTTACTTTATTGTTATTATTATGGTTAGTTTGTGGCAGGTTGATTATGTTCAGGTACAGAGGTTGGAGGTATGTTTCTAATCCTTTCTCTCTTAGATAAATTATAGTATGTATAATTATCTCATGGATAGACATTAGAGTTTGGGGCCCTTAATATGCCAACACTAGTTTCCTACTTTATTCGGACACCTTGAGATGCTAGGTTGGTTAACTTAGTCATTACCTTGAGTAGTTATATACCTATACCTATATGTATACACGCACACATTTGCTAGGGATCTCATAGGGTTTAAATAACGGAGTTGAAGAGGTGGAGGCCTCTGAAAATTTAGGAGTTAAAGATGGTTTTGAAATCAAATATTCACCAAGAGAATGAAGATACTTATTTGTATAGTTATTGTGTTAAAAAAGATTTTTAATATCTTTGCTGGTAACTGATTTGTTTTCAGCCTTCTCTTTGAAGGGCGAAGCAATGATTGAGTTATCAGCATGAGAAATAGTAAAACCTTGTGATGGAGGAAGTTCAGCGGTGATATCTGCCTTGTTTATGGTTTTCTATACTTTTGAAACATTAATTGATTTTGAAAAAGGAAAATCTAATTGATGATACTCAGCATAGGCCTCAAACCATTCGAAGAAACTAATTTGTTTTTAGACAGAATTTAAAAATTCATAATAAATTTGTTGGATGCTATTCGTTCTTTTGGAAATTATTGAAAAACCCAAGTTTGTTTTGAAATATTTCCTAATGAATACAACTCTGCCCTAAGTGTTTCTTTATCAATATAAGGATCTTAGTTTAAAACTACTAACTCTCCACCTAAGGATGTGTAAGTTGGTGATTAGGGTTGGTCGTTGTGGACTTCAGTTAGAGGTGTTTCCAGAGAATATTTGGCTTGCGGTATCCTAGATTCCAAGTTGACAGCCTCAATTCCATGTTGATAGCTCTATAAGGGAATGAAGAAACTGAATTCCTAGCAGTTTGTATTTCTTGATAAACCGATAGGGAGATAAAGACTCTCTGGCTAAGAGATCTCTGCAAAGAGATAGAAATAGTTCCCATAGAGAACTGTTGAATCTATAAAACTATAGTATTCTCAGTTTTTTCTACTCTAGTTGCATCCTTCAACATCCAGTTTTGAGGTAAAGATACTTTGTTCCAAGATATTTGTTTGGGAACTAATAAATGAGGTTTTTGAAGATCCTTTGGAAGAGGACCGTTTCTCCTTTATAACTGTTTTTCATAGCTTAGGAACAAAAGGCAGTATCCATGGCCTTATACTGGATTCTATTGATAATTTCAATTGGGAGAGATCCCGTTTTTGTCCTATAGTTGGATGTCTTCACATTGAGCATTAAAAAATCTAATATATTTAGATCCCTTAAGGATACAGTAAAACTTGGAAAACAATCAAATTAAATTAGACCATCACAAAGGGCGGTTTCGACCATTCCTAGTTAGGAATCATTAAAAACTAGAAATCTAGCGTCTCTTAGGCAAAAGAGAAGTGAGATATCTAAGCCTTCTGGAGAAAGAGGTTTAGCTGCTATTTTATCTAAACAAAAATAGACGAAATTGTACTTACTCCTACATCTTTCTATAGCCTTGTGGTTAAGAAGCTTGATATCCTCATGATCTGACTCAAGAGGAATGGTTTGTTCAATGGTTGATATATAGTAGTCACTTGTCAAAGACAACCATTTAGGAGTTTTATAAATTTGGTCTTAGGGAGTCTAGGAATTTTCTAATCATCAATTGATTTCTGAAAATCAGAGAAGCTAATCTCTTCCTTGAGATTTGAATTGGGAGAATTATAGGAGATTGTAGATAACAAAGGGGATGAAGAATTTTTAGAGGGAGAAGAGAAGGGACGAAAGAATGCCATAGTAGAATCTGTAAGAGAGTAGTTAGAAATAACAACAATAATAACTTAAAGGCTTCCTATCCTTTGATCAAGAGACCATTGAGTTTCATAATGAAGTCTATTCAAGTATTTAACTAAATACTATATGAGAGAGTCAAATCAGATAATTAAATTAGTGGAATCTTGTCTCAGTCCTATACATGTTAGCAAGATCAATTTTATTTTAAAGGTTCTTCAATCGAATAGTCTAAAGGTTATAAATAACCATCTATAAGTCCACTAAGTCTTTTTTGGCAATCCATCCATTAATGCTTAGGTACACAACCTACAGTGCATATATGAAAGATCACAATATTATCTTCAATTGGATCCTTTTATAAAATACATTTTGCTAAGTTGTATAGATTGGTTCAAGTTTTACCATTTAAATTGTAGATCTGACAGTACCATATAATAGCAAGTTAGAAATAATAATAATAATAATAATAATAATAATAATAATAATAATAATAATCTTTACTTCCCCCCATGGCTCTGATACTAAGTACACAGAAAAATTAAAGTAGAACTTTAACCAATTTATAAAACTTAACAAAATCTAAGTTGTATCCCAGTAACCCTACATGTGCGTGTGTGTGTTTAAAAATCACAATATATAATTCAAAAAGATTTTTAATATCTTTGCCAGTAACTGGTTCATTTTCAGCCTTTCTCTTAAGAAGTGAAGCTACGAATGAGCTATCAGCATGAGAAATAGTAAATCCTTGTGATGACGGAAGTTCAACGGTGACATTCACATCGTTTACGATTCATATATATATATATATATATATATAGTTAGAAACAAGAATAATCAATCCTCCAAATGTATCCCACCATCCTTTAAGCTGATAGAATACTTGGCTGTGATACTAAATACATAGAAGCGAACCCCTAAAATAAAGAGGGTAAAATATAGGGAAGGAGTAGAAAGAAAGGAATCAAGTTAATTAATCTCAAATAAAAATGATGCAGGTATATGTAAATATAAATGCAACAAATAAATTTGGTGGTGGGGTCGACCATATGCTAAAGGATGCAATTAATTTAAGTAGGTGGTGGTGCCAACCAAAAGTAATAAGTACAATAAAAAGACAAGTAAATAAAGTAATAATAAAGGCAATTGGAGAAATTAAACTTTAATATTAATATCAAAACTAAATTTCAAAGATACAAGAGAGAGGGAGAGAGCAAACTCTAACCAAGACTTCTAGAGAGAGTGACACGATCTAAACCAGGGTTTAGTCATGTCGGGTGTCCCCAACCGAGAGTTAAGACTACCCCCATTACCCAACCATAACCTCCCTACACCATATGTCGAATAAATACTGAATACATAAAAGATGGAACAATCAAGAATCAAATACAGTCCAATGGTGTCAGCCCCAATACCAATTAAAATGCCAAGGCTGACACTAATACCGACACCACCCGTATCAACCCAATGTAGTCTCACAAAGCCTTTGTGCAACAGTAAAAGGATATCCGGTCAGGACATTCCCCCGACCATAGCAAAACCAAAGTCTAAGAAATGAAAAAAGTATATCGAAAAACCCATAACATGAAATAGAGCCTTCTGGAGTATGGAAGCTCACCGCTGCAATCCAACACAAGCTGTCCCTGAATCTGATCACTGAGCAGGAGTAGTATGGCTGGTTCCTGCATCGCATGGGGATACAATGCCCGAAGATGGGTTAGTGTGTGAATACTAGCACACACTTAGGATAAGGATAACATAATGGCAATATTTAAAAACCAAGTAAGTAACCATATGCCTCCACATCATTACATATACATATATACCATACTGGGAAAGGGAACCGGGTATAGCATGCGTTAAAACCATTAACCTGGGTTGTGTAGATTAACCATCCTAGAACCACCCACGAGCTATATGGGTCCAGTATTACCCCCTGAATAGGCCTCGATGCGTGTAGCCGCATGAACCAGAGTATCATAGGGGCAAGGAATTCCCGTGTGCCTTTCACCCTCCATGATACATATGTACAAGTACAACTTAGGGTATTCTTGTGTAGCCCACAAGTATATGGTCACCTTGACCAGTCCTCATGTCGACAAACATGAGTTTCTAGTGTTCATTCATTGAACTCATACCTTCACGGTTAGCTATCACAACCTGCCATTATTGCCTAATTAAAACCATTTGCATATCACCAGACATTATGAAGAACACATACTCTTGGCATGAATTTCTGGAGAAAAAATAGAAATGGATACGTGGACTGTATGTCCTCTTCAGCTTCCCAAGTAGCCTCTTCAACCTTGTGGTTCCTCTATAGAACCTTTTCCGAGGCCACGTCCTTGGTTCAAAATCGACAAACCTGATGATCCAAGATCTCAATCGGGATCTCTTTATAAGATAAAGAATCTGAAATACCAATATCCTTGATAGGCATGACTTGATAGGAATGATTTGAGATGGATCAGCAATACACTTCCTCAACATAGAGACATGGAATATGGGTAGATGGAACTCAAACTAGAAGTCATTCCAACTCATATGCAATATTACCAATCCTATTCAAAACCAAGTATGGACTAATATACCAGGGACTGAGCTTCCCCTTCTTACCAAACTGCATCACTCCTTTCATGGGAGACACCTTCAAAAACATACTATCCCCAACCTTAAATTCCAAATCCCTTCTCCTCATGTCCACATAGGACTTCTGGTGACTTTGGGCAGCCTTAAGCCTATCCCAAATCACTTTCACCTTTTCCATTGCCTGGTGAACCAAGCTAGTCCAAACATCTCTGCCTCACCAACTCAAACCACCCAATAGGAGACCTACACCTCCTATCACACAAGGCTTCAAACAGAGCCATCCCAATGCTAGAGTGGTAGCTATTGTTATAAGTAAACTGCATAAGAGTCAAATGATCAACCCAATTACCACCATAATCAATCACACAAGCATGAAACATATACTCCAAATTTTGAATAGTCCTTTTTGCTTGCCCATCCGATTGCTAGTGAAAAGACTAACCTTAGTCCCCAAACCCTTCTGAAACGACTGTCAAAAGTATGATGAAAACTGCATGCCACGATCTGAGATGATTAAAATAGGTACCCCACCCAGCTTCATGATCTTATAGAGATGATTAAAATCCATGATGATTACTTCTCACTTCCATTCAGGCAGCTTTATTTCTTAATAGAAGCCTCTGGGTCTCATGTGCTCTACTTTCACTTGTTGACACACCATGCACTTGGCCACAAAATTAGCCACATCCCTCTTCATATTATTCCACCAATATATCTCCTCAAGGTTATAATACATTTTTGTTAAACTGTGATGAACAACACAGCGTAACTCATGCGCCTCAGCAAAGATCCTCTCTTGTAAACCATCGACGTCAGGAACACATAATCTCCCTTGGTACCGCAAAGTACCATCACCTCTAGTCTCAAAGGCCATCACAATTTGACCACCTACATCACCCTTTATCCTCACCAAGATAGGATCCATTATATGCTTCTTCTTAATGTCAGCACTAAGAGATGGATAAGCCATTTATTGCACTAACAAACCACCATCCTCAGAGTCCAAGAGGCGAACTTTGAGGTTAGACAAACGATGAATATCCTTCACCAACTTCCATTTCTCCTTATCCACATGAGCTAGACTTCTCATGGATAACCTGCTAGGAGTATCAACAACCACGCTAGCTTTACCTAGGTGGTAGTGAAGACATGTCATAATCCTTGAGAAGCTCAAGCCATCTTCTTTGCTTGAGATTATGTTTTCTCTACGTAAACATATACTGCAGGCTCTTATGATTAGAAAAGATATCCACATGCACTAATAATTCCAAGTCATGAGTTGGATAATTTCTCTCATACACTTTTAACTGCCTGGAAGTATAAGCTATCACCTTTCTATGCTACATCAGAATGCAACCAAGTCCCACAAGGGATGTGTGACAGTAGTCCACAAACCCTCAGTGCCTTCAGGCAAAGTCAAGACTGGAGCCTAAGTTAGCTTATCCTTCAGCTTCTCAGAACTACCCTCACAAGCATCTGACCACAAAAACTTTACCTTCTTCTTCTGAGTTAATTTAGTCAATGGGACAACTATAATTAAAAACCTTTCCACAAACCTCCTCTAGTAAGTAGCTAAACCCAAGAAAATCTAAATATCAGTTGGATTCAAGGGTCTAGGCCACTTTTTCACCACTGCAACCTTCTGCGGATCCACCATAATCCCTTCACTAGAAATAATGTGACCCAAAAAAGTGACTTCGTTCAACCAGAATTCACACTTTGAAAACTTGGCATACAACTGCTGCTCCTTCAAGGTATGTAAAACAATGTGGAGGTGATCGACATGATCCACTTCACTCTTAGTGTACACCAAGATGTCATCTATAAACACAATAACAAACAGATCCAAAAACTGATGGAAGACCATATTCATCAAATCCATAAATATCGATGGGGTATTGGTCAACCCAAAAGTCATAACTAGGAACCCAAAATAATCATCCCAAGTTTGAAAGACAGTCTTAGGGATATTCTCTAACCCAATCCTTAACTGATGATACCTGGATCGAAGATCAATCTTGGAAAAGAATTTGGCACCTTAAAACTGATCAAACAAGTCATCTATCCTTGGAAGAGGATACTTATTCTTTATCATTACCTTATTCAACTGTCGCTAATCAATATACGTCCAAAGAAAACCATCCTTCTTACGCACGAACAACACTGGTGTGCCTCACGGGGATACACTAGGACGGATGAAACCCTTATCCAGAAGATCTTTGAGTTGCTCCTTAAGCTTCTTCCACTCGGCTAGAGCCATTTGATATGGAGGAATAGAAATTGGATAAGTGTTCGGAACAAGGTCTACCCCTAACTTGATCTTTTTATCAGGAGAAACACCAGGAGGATCACCAAAGAAGACCTCAGGAAATTTATTTAACCCCAGGATGGAATGCAATGTAGGGCCCTCCGAGTAAAAATCTTTAACCCGAACTAGATGATAGAGACACCCTATGAAGATTAATCTTCAACCTCTAAGAGAAGATATGCACTTTTCCTTAGGAGCTAAGGAACCACCCTCCCACTCAATAACTGAGTCAGTAGGAAATATAAAAACAACCTTACGGGTATGATAGTCTAGAGAAGCATAGCACGAGTGCATCCAATCCAACCCCTATATAACATCAAAATCTATTGTATCTAATTCAAACAGATCCACCAAAGTTTCTTTACTACCAACAAATAACACATCTCCTTATAGACTCTTTTAGCAATCACAGAGTCACCTACTAGGGTAGAAACCAAAAAAGGGTTTGAAACATACTCGTAGAAACCAAAAAAGGGTTTGAAACATACTCCAGATGAAAACCAAAATAATAGACATAAATAGATTTACATATGAGATAGTTGACCCTGGATCAGGGAAAAAATACATCGCATGAAAAGAGTTTCAAAATACCAGTCACGATGTCAGGCAACACCTCAAACTCCTGTCAGGTAGCAAGATCATAAAGACGATTTTGACAAGTGCCAGAACCAGATGGTGCACCCTTTGGTGCTGGAGATAAAGATGAAGCAACTGGAACCTTATTAGCCTCCGACACAACCTTACCAACATGATAGTTTCAAAGCATATGCCCTGGCTAGCCATATTTGAGGCACATTTCCCTTTCTTCATCATAAAAACCTCAATAAAAATATCGTAGAACCTATAGGGAGGACATGATGAAGCCGAGTGAGCCCCACTAGCCTCAGATTGGGCACCCTATGCCCTAAAGTTTTTGCCACCCTACAGACACTTATCACCTGACGGCTTTGGGTAGGGAGCACTAGCCATTGAGTAAGACCCAGATTTTTTCACTTCTTATTGGGCCACTTACCATCATCCCTGCCAGTCTGCTACTAGCCACCACCCTATTCAAAGAACCTAAACTTCTTTCCCTATCTCTCTCCTAACTTAGTCTGCTTCTTTTCTTTTTCTCTACCTATTGCATGTACACAATAAACCTGGAGATATCTATGTCCTTGATTAATAAGGCAACCTTACTCTCAAGGAATAACTCATGAGACAATATTAAAGCAAACTTTCTCATTCAGGCCCTTATACTAGAAACCAACTTTAGAGCATACCGAGATAACTGGTGAATCTTCAAGTCATATTCCTTGATCGATATCTTCCCTTGATTCAAATTAACAAGCTCGTCCACTTTTTCTTACCTCAACTTTTGAGGAAAAAAGTGATCAAGAAATGATTTAGAGAAATTCTTCCACAAGGATGACTTATCACCATCACCCCTTACCCTTTCCCAGTCCACATACCATTGGTACGCTACATCCTTCAGCTAGTTGGCAGCAAACTCCACCTCTTCCACATTTATAGCATGCATAACCCTGAAAATCTTTTCTATCTCATCCAAAAAACTTAAGGATCCTCCTCAACCCTAACACCCATAAAGGTCAGAGAGTTCAACCTCATGAATTGGCCAACCCTTGTGGCCTTAGAAGACGGAGTCGTAGGAACACAATATTTAGACTGAGTAGCTACCAACTATGCCAACATGTGAATAGACTGGCAAAACTCAGCATTAATCACTTCAGCCTGAGGAGTCTGAGAAGGAGTAGAAGGAACCAGTGGAACTCCAGAATAGTTTAGGACTAGACTCCTAGATTGGGTATGGATCCCATAAGTAGCACGTGTCCCATCAAAATCATCCTCAATTGGGACAGAAGCATTTTTGTGCATATTAGATCATTGAGGCATGATAACAAAAATAAACAATAATTAGAGGAGAATTCAAGATGTTAAACTTTACAACTTGATAATAGAACATAAGAAAGAGAAACAATCCTAAATGTCTTGTAGCCTCTCCCTTATGAGTGTAGAATGCTAAACACCCTCAAAAGATACTTTACTCAAGATAGATTTGTGAACTTCTAAGTGCCCATGAACCTAGGGCTCTGATACCAATTAGAGACAAACCAACCCAGGGTTTGGTCGTGTTGAGTGCCTCAAGCCCAACTGGGATCGGAAATCCCCCCATCATGAATCAAAATAGTTGAATGATGTCAAACCTAATACCATTACTAATGCCAAGGATGACACAAATACCGACATCGCCTATACCAACCCAAAGTAGTCTCACAAAGCCTCTGTCAAAAAGTAAAATAATATTCGGTTGGGACATGCCGCCGACCTTAGCCAAAACCAAAGTCTATGGAATGACAAAAGTATTTGGAGAAACCCATAACATGGAATAAAGCCTTTTGGAGTATAGAAGCTCACCACTTCAATCCAATACAAGTTTTCCCTGAATTCGATTTCTGCATCGCGTGGGGATACAATGCCTGAAGATGAGTTAGTGGATGAATGCTAGTATGCATTCAAGATAGGGTTAAACTAATGCCAACATTTAAAAACCAAGTAAGTAACCATATGCCTCTACATCATTACATATACATATTTACCATGTCAGGAAAGAGAACCAGGTTTAGCATGCATTTAAAATTATTAACCTAGGTTTGTGTAGCTTAACCATCCTAGAACCACCCACAGGATATATGTGTCCAGTTTAACCCCCTGAACGGGCCCTAATGCATGTAGTTGCATGAACCAAAGATATCATAGGGCCAGAAAATTCTCATGTAACCTTCACCCTCCATGATACATATATACAAGTATAACTTAGGGGATTCCTGTGTACCCCATAAGTATATGGCCTCCATGACTGATCCTCATGTCGACAAACATGAATTTCCAGTGTCCGTCCATTGGACTCACACCTTTACGGTTAGCTATCACAACCTACTATTTTTGACCAATTAAAACCATTTGCACACCACAAGTCCTCCAATTCCATGTATTATTAACTAAGGCTTTATAAAATGGTATCGTCATACCGACTATAGCTTGTAAGAAATGTCATTAGCCAACCTTTTAAGGGATTCCCATGTATACCGTAGATTCCATTATTAAATTTGCTTAGGGGATTACCATGTACCCCACAAGTATTTTAATTCAAAAAACCATAGCCACCAAGGCCTTACCATTTAAATATTTAAAATCATTTAAACCATTTTAGGTTCCATTACCATATTATACCATGCAAAGTTTATCAATGAAAGTCCAAATATGTACTGAAGCATTCTCATATGCATTTTAACAAACATGTTGAGGGCATGTAGTTTCCAAAACCAAAACCAAGTACCAATTGACCATTCCCATGCAACCACATGTTCAAACCACCATTACAACATGAAAACCATAACTTAAAACATGGGAAAACATTATCCAACCATTAATAACCAAAACCCCCAACACATATTTCAAAACCTAAAATATTATCACAATTATGCCACGAAAACCATTTATAAAATATTCCTTTAGTTGGAACTAACAATGAGGGAGGAGTAACATCACTTAGATACCAAAGAGTACGAAGAGAAACAATACTTGTAAGCCCCAAATTGATTGTATTAAGAAAACCCCAGCCTTTCTTGAACCAAGAGCCTTGAGAGAGATTTGAGAGTATTTTGAATTTTTTTGTTGAGAATACTAGGGTAAATGAAGTCCCAATACTGCTTTAAAAGGGGAAATTTTCAGAATACCCCTAACTTAAACTGTAAAAATCACCGCAGGAGGGTACTGCTACCCTTCCCTAACTCGTACCCATAAAATACTAGTGTTACCCATTACTCGTACCCTATACATAATGTTGGACATCATACACTATCCAGCATATGACTCCCCTTGCCTAATTTGTTCCCATAACATATGAATAGTACCCTCAACATGTATCTAAGACAGACTCAAAGGGGTTGGACACTAGACAACTTACGAATTGGACTATACAACTCATACTATATCCATACAACCCTTATGATGTCCATTCGTACCTTGGACATAATTCAACCTAGATCACACTAATTATCATATGAACAAGACCCCCTAAACTATACTCCCATCATACAACTTGTAAGATTAAGTCATATGATGTTCAGAGAGTTTAAAACCCAGGAAATTTACAAAGATCAAAACCCAGGGTGTTTCAGTTCTTCTGTACTTGGATCATTCATCCTTGAATGATAGAACGAGGCAATACAAGTATGATTTAAACCCTAAACACCCCTTAATTCGACCTTTAACCAATTTAGAAAACAAAGGTGCAAAGAATTTATCTTTCCTTTTTCAAAGTTTAAAAACAAAGACGTTATGAAGAACACATCCCTTTTATATGAAATTCTAGAGCAGAAAATAGAAATAGATACTTTGACTATATGTCCTCTTCAGCTAGTAACCTCTTCAACCTTGTGGTTCCTTCATAGAACCTTTACCAAGGCCACGTCCTTGGTTTGTAATTGACAAACTTGATGATCCAAGATCTCAACTGGGATCTCTTCATAAGATAAGAATTCAAAATACCAATATCCTTGATAGGCATAATTTGAGATGGATCACCCATATAATATGACTAGTACCCTTAAATCATATTCAAGACAGACTCAATGGGGTTGGACACTCGACAATATATGAATTGGACTATATCACTCATACTATCTCCATACGACCCTTATGATGCCCATTCATATCTTGGAAAAAATGCAACCTAGATCACACTAATTATCATATGACCAAGACCCCTAAACCACACCCACATCATACGACTAATAAGCTCAGGTAATATGATGCCCAGAGAGTTTAAAACCTAGGAAATTTACAAGGATCAAACCCAAGGTGTTTTAGAGAGAGGTCTTTCTTCAAAGAAAAATAATGCATCCTTCTCAAGTAGAGAAGTACGCTATTTATAGACAAAATTTTGCTACAGTAAATGTGCTACATGTTGCTACAGTGAAGCTACGTTAACACTTCTAATTACTGCTACAGTTTACTTCAGTGAAGCTACATTAACACCCAAAATAATTTTCAGCAATTGGTTGTTGATATCATGTATGAAATCAATATTCAGACTAATAGGTGATGTCAAATTGGCTGAAAATCTTATTCATCATCTGTGTCAGACTTTTATGATGAACTTTGATTGCTGGAACCTCAACTTTGAATTTTTAGGGGATTTTTTTCATTTGTTGAATCAAATCTCCTCTGTTAGTTGACTTTGCTAATTGTGCAACTACAATTGATTTTTGTTGTAAAAATGAGATTTAGGCAGCATCTGTTAGAGCTAAATTTCCAGGATTACATCAGAACTATTTTTCTATGTTCGATGTGTAAGCCTTTAGAGAATCCTAATTTTTGTACCATTTGCAATGTCCTTGGAGAGCTAGCCACGGAAGTCATTTTCCCCTTTGGCATATTAAAGGAAAATTTTTGCAAAAATATCAATAGAATGTGGAACCTATGGAAAAATTATAAAAGTAGAGGAACTTGGTGGTCATTATGAAATTTCTATGCACAATATTCATATCTTTCTCAGATAAGGTGTGAAAAGATTTCAAACTTATGACTATATACTATATACTATCCACAATTAGTATAGAAACCTCTAAGGAAATTCAGAGGTCAGTTTCTTTCCTTACAAGAATAAACAAGAATGTTTGTCAGTCTTATTTTGGAAGGTGAATGCATTCATCCATGCTCTTTAGTAATCAAATTATTGTAATATTTGGGGTCATTTTCTTCAGTGAGCTTTGATATTTTGCTGGGTGCATACTCCATTATGTGGGTGAGGTTATTTTTTTAATTCATAACATAGTAAAAGTAACCTAAAATTAGATTTGTTTATCTTTGTGGGGTTTGAATAAACAAGACATTTATATCTGTAAGGATCATAGTATTTTAATGTGTAAGAAGGAGTTTTCTGGATAAAATTAGCTTAAGGTCTAAGTATTTACTTAGCTACCTCCTGAGAGTTTGAATGCCAAAATTTGGGTTCAATTTGTATTAGTGGGTAAACACTATCATTTTTGAAGTAGGTTAGATCATCAGTGGAGGATCCTTTACCAGAAGAAATTAGTTGTGCTATGGGTGAAGAAATTATTTTAATTGGAATAGAACAAATATTTAAATTATTTTGTGAAAAATTAATGTAAAAATTAATGGGGTTTTCTACCTCTACAGAATCTTTTATGGTGCTTTTTGCAACCACAGAATGAGAAGAGGATGCGTGGCTTGAGACCTCTGCTTTTGAAAACATTTTTTGGAAGGTCTGAAAATATCTTATCAAATCCTTCATGTTGATATTTATCATGGTCGTTGGATCTTTAAGACCCATAAGTAAGCGCCATTGTTTAAAATAATATTCTGTCCATGGGACAGACAGTGTTTGAGCCAACTAAGTTTTTTTTTCTTCTTCTTCAACCAAATCAACGTATTTTTTGGGGTTGGAAATTGGTATTAGAGTTAGACTTGTCTTATTATTTAGGATTGATGGATTCTCTTCATGGTATAGTTATCTAGGGTTTGATACCTTGGCCGGTTTGCTTTAGCCACTATAGTTGAGAGTTTCTTTGATGCAACAACAATTATTTGTTATGGAGTGACAACCTTTTGGGTATTTTCTTTCGTGGATGGAAGAGTAAAAATTTGTGGAGGTGCATTAGTCTCTATTTTTTTTTGTCATTTTATCTTCCCTACAATTTTGGGATAGAATTGGAGCTCCCTTAGTATATTCAATATCAGAATTAAAAATAGATAAAATAGCTCGCCATCTAGAAAATGTATGCTTAAAGTCTAGGTTTTGCACATCTTTTTATAAACAGATTTTGCTGCCTTACAATCAATCCTTAATAAACCTTTTTAATTTAATAAATCAGCTTAAAATTTAGAAATGCACAACACAATTGCTAAAATTTCTTTTTTAATGGTTGGATAGTTTTGTTATGTTTTATTCCAGTGCTTAGAAGAAAATACAACAATATATTCTTTATCATTTGTTTTGTTTTAAAATACCACCATAACCTATGTTTGATGTATCTGTTTCAATTAGTTTGAATTTCAGAAGGGTCAAAGAGGGTTAATACAGGAAGATCTTTCACCTTCAATTTGATTTCTTTAACAACATTGGTATGGATGTTAGTGTACGAAGGAGAAATATTTTTCAACTTATCATGGAGTGGTTTTAGCAGAGTATTAAGTCCAGGAATAAAATCTGCTATATAATTGAAATATCCTAAAAACCTTTGGAGTTATCTTTTATCTAGAATTTGATTAGAAAATTTCTCAGCAAATTGAATTGATCGTTGAATATTGGTAATAGTACCCTAATAGATATTGTGAATGAGAAATCTAATATTAACCTGGAAAAGGCTATACTTAGTTTTGGACAAAACTAAAACCATTTTCCCTGATGACATTGAAGAAAACCTTCAAGTGTTTAATGTGTTGGTCAGTACTAGTGGAAAATATTTAAACATCATCAATATAAACTATTATGGATTTTGAAAAAGGATTTAAAATGTCTCTCATTATTTTCTAAAATTTTGAAGGGCAATTTTTAAACCAAAGGGTATCACATTCCGCTCATATTACCCAAATGGTTCTGTAAAGACAATTTTATATCGATCTCTTGGATCAATTTATATTTGCCAGAACCCTGATTTTAGATCAAATTTTGAGAAAATTATGGCTGCATAAAGTCCCTAGAAAAGATTTTTTTATTTGGAATTGGATACCTAATCCATCAAAGAGCGACACTTAAAGGCTTATAATTGATGAACAAATGAGGGACTCCTCATTCGATTTTAGAACTTTTATTAACATTAAAAACAACAATACTTGGAGAGATGATCTATTTTTTAAGAAGATTATTGATTTCCATTTGGTAGCAGATTATTAGTTCATGATTCATCTGAATGGGTCAGGATTTGGTGGGGATAGTTTTTTCATCAAATTTAGGTTCATAAAGAAGCCTGACCATGTACCTTTTGCGATTCCAGAATGTTGTGGGTAAATCAACACAAAGTTTCTTTTTTATTTTTATTTCTAAACCCTTGATCTTGGATTGAAGAGGAGATTCTTGAAGCCGTTGTTGCAACCTTCGAAATGCTATTTCATCTTTAAGGAAATTAATTTGAGCCTCTTTATTCTTAAGGAAGGGAAAAACTTTTCTAATGGGAGGTTTGTTAAACATGGGAAACATATTTTTTTCTTCAATAGTTATCCCCACTTGTGTAACCCGAAATGGAATAAGTGTTTCAATAAAATAAGTGCCTAGTATTACAAGACTGGTTATATCCTTTACCAGGAAAAAGAAGGTAGAAGATGACAAAAGCGAATTTCCTAGGGAATTTTGTATTTCAACATTGGAAAGTTTGTAACTGATTCCTAGTCTACTACCATTTGCAGCTCTAAGGGCTTTTTTATTTTTTTCAAAGTATTTGGTTGGGATGAGTCCCTCTTGGACGCAATTGAGATCGACACTTGTGATGAACAAGGAAATGATATCTGAAATAAATGACTTGTTAATGATTAAGGTTATTCGAGTGTGCTATCTCCTAATGGATATCCTTATAAGATAGTTTATAAAATCTCCTTGTTTGACATTTTGATCCGATCAGTGATATCTACTGGCTGAGTTGTTCAGCCTTTATAGAAAATTATTGGAGGAAAAGTCGATCCAAATAAGCACTATTTATGATTAGAGATCTTGGATTGTTACTACCTTAGGCTTACTGGATGGGAACCTATTCAGAGCATCAGGGATTCTGTAAGAATTTACTATTTGACGATGAGAAAATATACCAGAAGAAAATGAGGAAGGCTTATCTAGAGTCTTTTTAAATTAGTCTAGATAGTATTTTTTCTGATCATAATCCTGTAAATTACTTATCATTTCTAGGAGAAGATCTTTTTTTGATAGAACATTAATCTCAAGTTGATCTTCTTGGTCAAAGTAGGAGGACTCTAAGAGATCATTTTAAATTTGGTTAAACTCTTGTTCAAATTCATCAGTAGCACTATCATAATCTCCACTTTCCTATAGTAAGAGATGTTGGATCTAGCTAAGGATAGAATTATCAAGGTTAAAATTTCTAACCTTTTTAGATAATTTGCAATATTTAGCAATCTAATTAAGTTTTCCATACCTATAATATTTGCCATTATTGGGAGCAAGAAGGTCGACTTTGCCGTTGAACACTGTTAAGCATGAAAAGATTTTGATTTTCTGGAAATATAAGGCTTGGTAGTAGAAACCTTTCTTTTTGATGTTGGTTTTCTATGAGCCTTCTTTCAGGATAAATGGTATTGTAAGGATATTTTTAGCCATGTAATGTGTTAATTTATGACCTTCTTGGTTGATGGGCCAAAAGGGGTTAAAGTCCCTAAATATGAAATTGAATTGTGTTTGAACGAAAGTGTGGTATAAGATTACTAATGAGGAATGACTGGGTTGTAAGGGTCTAGTGACCATAAGTGGAATGGAATGATCAAAAGTGTCAAGGCATTGACCTATCCGAGTGATTGATGGATAAATGCCCCATGAAACCTTGTGGTCATATATGGTGTTGAATTGGTTAAATGGGTTGGAGTCTCTAAGTGTTGAATGGAATGTGTGTTGATGTATGGACAAATAGTTAAAGTCCCAATGTCGACTAATGATAATCGCGATGGCTTGTGGTTAGAGTCCCTTGCCTAATGAAAATGCAAGAGGTTAGAGTCCCTTGCTTAAATACGTTGGCTTGGGGTTAGAGTCCCCTATCTAATATGGCTTGAGGTTAGAGTCCCTTGACCAATGAAGTGGATTGAGGTTAGAGTACCTTGCCTAATGAAATGACTTAAGGTGAGAGTCCCTTGCTCAATGAAATGGCTTGTGGTTAAAGTCCCTTGCTTAATGAATGTGTGTATGTAGTTAAAGTCCCTTGACTAATAAATGCATGTATGTGGTTAAAGTACCTCGCCGAATAAAAAACTTTTGAATCTATAAGTGTGAAAGGTTGTAGTCCTCCACTTCATGTCTCATGATTAAGTGCCTCATGAATGTTGTTAAGCCTTGTTCCTTTGATTGGCATGTGCTATATCTATACGTATGCTTATGTATATAAATGTGGTTGAATATGATGTGATAACTTGATATTGAATAATGATGATATTTTATCCTTATCCTTGAGTTACATGCTAGCGTTCCAACCACTAACCATCTTCGGACCATGAGACATAAAGGCCGAAGCATATTCTTCTCTTCCTACGCAGTGAGGTATTCAAGCGGTTTATGTGATTGAAATTGAAGTAGTGCGCTTCTATACTTCAGAAGTAATGCATTTCATAGACGTTAGTTTATGTCATAGACTTGCATTGGATTTTGTTTTGGCTATTGTAGGGGCATGTCCCGACGTATATATATATATTGACTTTGGATTTGCGTAGAGGTATTGTGGGTGACTGTGGACTTGGGTATGTTAGTAGTATGTTGACATTAATAAAATGTTTAGACATGTTTAAGTTATGATTATTAGTATGGTTTCTGCTATATCCATGTTTGTTCAAAGTTTCTCCAATTCTTGTGGATTGATATGGTGATTAGGTTGGGTTAACGATGCGATCTCCGATCCAAGTTGGGCTTGAGGTGTCCATACGACAAGGTTCGATTTTGGGTCGTGTTAATTGCTCAATAAAATTAAGTTTAGAACTTAATTTTTAGATTGTGTAATCAAGACACTTCTTCTTGGTGATGATGGTTTGGCATTTAATGCCTTCGACAAATGGGTGAACCATTGCTAATGAGAACAAAATCTCATATGTTGGTTTGAAATATTATATACAAAAGTACTTGTATACATAAAACTAATAAAATTATGATTAATTCCCCCTCAAAGTTGGTTCTGAGTAAGGAACACGTTGTTCATCTAATAGTTTTATGTACGGTATACGATTAATAAATATTCCATAATGCACAAAGATAGATTCCTCAAAGAAGATGGAGGATGTATGTTAGTTTTCCTAACATAAGGAGGAGATTATAAGCAACTATGAAATATGTTAGGAATTATTGTCAGATCCTCATTCAAAGTATAATTCAAGTAAAATGTCGAAAGCATCTCATATTTAAGATCTACGTGCCCTTGGAGGACAAAGTCTATGCATGCGTGGAGCGTGGTAGACCAGTCGGTTACAAATTAAATTATCCTTGAGAAGGATAAGTAGAAAACAATCATAATAAGAAGGCAATGTGCTCTAAAAATTCTACGACATAACCCATCATGAAACCTTATGAGAGGTTTAGGTACCTGAAAATAACAAAGAGACGAGATCTCAAAATGTTATGTCACATTGTGAACCGATGCAAAATGATATATCATCAATAATTTCCTTGAGACAATATTGGTGCAATATTGCAAAAGATTAAAAGGATCTGAATTCTACATTTATTTAAGCATGCTTACGTAAAAATATTTATCAAGTGAAATGAAAGTATGCATCTTGGTAAGCATAAAACTTATTTGATTTGCAATCCAAACACTTGAAGATGTCACATGTGAAATGTTGAATATTTTCACTTGACAAAATTTATATGAAAACATTTTCCATGATCTAAAATGTTTGATGCATATAAATATTTTTGGAAACTTATTTATAATTATTTTATTGTATAAACTTATAGCTTGAATATTGTTGGAACTCTTGGAGAGTTGCAATAAATTATTTGATGAAATGAGAAATATACCAATTTAGATTGGTTATAAAGTACCATATCTTAGTGCAATTGGTGCGCTTATATATCTTGCAAATACTACAAGGCCTGATATAGCCTTTTCGATTAATTTATTAGCAAGGTATAGTTATGCTCCTACTAGGAGATATTTGGATGAGATCAAACACATTTATGGCACCTAAAGAGACTACCGATATAATCTTATTTTATTCTAAAGATTACAGTCCCAATTTTATTGGTCATGCTGATGTTGGGTACTTATTTGACCCACATAAAGCTTGGTCTTAAATAGGCTATGTGTTCATATGTGGTAGTTATTGCCATATCTTGGAGATCTATAAAGTTGTCTATCATAGCTACTCCATCGAACCATGCTGAGATAATAGTTATTCATGGAACAAGCCGAGAATGTGTGTAGTTGAGGTCCATGATACATCTCATTCGAGAAAAATGTGATTTAAAATGTGACAAAGTACCCATAATTTCATATGAAGATAATGCAACATGTATAACACAACTTATGGGAAGATTTATAAAAGTATATAGAACAAAACACACTTCATTAAAGCTTTTCTATATATATGAGCTCCAAAAAACGGTGATATTAACGTGTAACAGATTTGTTCAAGTGATAATGTTGCTGATTTATTCACCAAGTCTCTTCCAACTGCAACTTTCAAGAAGATAGTGCATAAGATCGGGATGCAAATGTTCAAGAATGTTCTCATTAAGGGAAGTTAATACGTTTTGTACTCTTTTTCTCTTACGAGGTTTTGTCCCACTAGATTTTCCTTGTAAGGTTTTTAATGAGGTAGTCAAAATGCGTATTATTATAGATGTGTACTCTTTTTCCTTCTCGAAATATTTTTCACTGAGTTTTTTCTTGTAAGGTTTTAACGAGGCACATAATCTATCAATTAGACATTCAAGGGGGAGTGTTATAAATGTATTTACATTGTAGTGAATGTCTATCAAGAATATAGATAAGATCTATCAAGATCTATTTGATATCTATCAGGATATGAAATATCTATCTTTTAGAGAGAAACTAGGAGTAATTTTCCTATAAATAGAAGAGTTTTTTCATTGTAAACGACCCCAAAAAAAGAGAAATAAGAATTACTTTATCTTCTTTCTCTACTCTTCTTCTTTATACTTTATCAGTTTATAACATGATTTGATTGTTTAAGGTAATATTTAACACTTCTAAATCAATTAGAATTCTGCTTCATATAAAACATAGTTTCTACAATTCTATTTACATCATATTTTGGATTAAAATTTATAAGAAACACATGTTCTTATATTTTATTGTTTCCTCTTATTTTAGTTTTGATGATTCAAGCAGTGTTCTTGCTTTCATTATAATCAGTTTCTTGCCTTTATCAATTTGTTTTAGTTCATAACTTTAAAGGTTATATATGAAGAATAAACAATCAATAATTGACAATGAATTCTCTCTTTTGATAATTTTCAAATTTCTCTTTCAGTTGAAAATTTCTGATCTAAAAATTGGACAAAATAAGTATGTTGTTGCCAAATGAAGTAGCCAAAAATCAAATATTTATCTATTTTTTTATTTCATTGCTTAATCGTGACTTAATTTAATTATCTTAATCACATCAATGTAGAGGTCGTGTATTAGGATAAAAGGTTAAATTCTTTTTGATTTATGAATCATGTTTTCTGTAATGTGTAGCTTTTATGTGCAATTTAGTTGTAATATTGTTGCATACTTGTGGTATATTTGTTTTAAGAAATTTATGATTTTTTATATACGAGCATTAGATAAAAGGGTATGGAGGTTGCGGATTAGGGTAGAAGGTTAAATTCCTTTTGATTTATGAATCATGTTTTTTGTAATGTCGTAGCTTTAATGTGAAATTTAGTTCAAATATTGTTGCATGTTATATTATATTATTTTCAGAAATTTGTGATTCTTTTTTATACAAGTGCATTAGATTGAAGGGTATGAGGGTCACAAATTAGGGTAAAATATTAAATTCTTTTTGATTTATAAATCATGATTTTTGTAATGTCATAGTGTTTATGTGAAATTTATTTCTAATTTGTTTTAGAAGTTTGTTATTCTTTTTTATACAGGTGCATTAGATAGGAAGGTCCGAAGGTCACATATTAGGTGGAAGGCTAGCAGGTAGTTAGACTTTAACTTACTTTTTTTCAGGTTTAGGTTTGGTGGGAGTCTTAGAGCATAGTGTTTGTCATAGTTTTAGCATTATATATGTATTTTTTTCTTTTGATGTTTATAACCATCTAATGTATATTGTGTTTCAGTTACCACATTATTCGTGCATTATTTCTTTGGATGTTATCACTGTTTTCCTTACTAATTGATGTGTTTTCTTACTGTTGATTTTCTCTATGTGTTAGCTTCAGTTTAATTAGTTAGGATTTCTAAATAACACAATTTAAAATTTTATTTTGCATTATATTAAAAGTAATATTTTGGTGATTATCAATTAAAATTTACGTGTAATGCACGTATCCTAAACTAGTATATGTATGTATGTATGTATGTGTGTATATATACACACACACACACACTAAAATATATATTTAGGTTTTACATTATTATATTTAAGTGTGAAGGATCTTTGAAAAGTGATTTGAACTTTTTTGCGCTTTATTAAATTCTCCGCAATAGATAAAATTGTTAAATTTAAATAATCAAATGTTACACATGTGAGGCACGTGCGGTTAAACTAGTTATATTAAAAGTGAGAAGAATTTAGGAGCAAAGTTGTATTACCATTTTATCCTTACTAAATTAAAATATTTTAACTAATGAACTATTAAATACTCCCTCCATTTCAAAATAATTGAATTGATGAGGTATTTTTTTTTAGTGTTCAAGATAAGTGAATTTTTCAAAGCCCAAGAGAATTGTTGGAACTTTTTTTCATATTTACCCAGGTTCTTAAGTACTTCACAGTTTTTAGGAGAATAGGTTAACAATCATTAAAAGGGTAAAAGTGAAAAGTAGTCTACAGATTATGTCCTTATATATTTTTCTTAAAGGGCATGTCATATCTCAATAATTCAATTATATTGGAATGAAGGGAGTATTAAAAAAATAAAATAATAGCTTTAATGCTTAAACACACCCAATTCAATGAATTTAGTGGGTTGAGGGGGCCCGGATCGAAAGACAGGAGCCTTCTTTCAGGATGCATGGGAGATTATTGGGGAAAATGTATATCTTATGGTAGTGGCTTTCTTTTGTAGGTATGAATTACCAAGGTTTGTAACATACACAAACTATGTTCTTCTACCTAAAAAGTTAGTGGTTAATACTTTCTCTGATATGAGGCCAATCTCTTTGAGTAATATTGTGAATAAGATTTTTTCCAAAATTATTCATGAGAGAATTAAGAAATATCTTCTGGACATCATATCGGAAGAACAAGCTGGTTTTGTACAAGGGAGGATCATTGCTGAGAATATCTTGGTGGTACAAGAAATTATTTCATATCTAAGGAAGAGGGGTAAAATTCCTAATATGGTTATTAAATTAGATATGATAAAGGCTTATGACAAAGTGGATTAGTTGTTTTTGACTAAAGTATTGAGAAAAATGGGGTTTAGTGAGACTATTACTGATATGGTGTACAAGCTAGTTGGTAATAACTGGTATTCTATTGTGATAAATGGTCAGCCGAAGGGATTTTTTAAATCATATAGGGGGTTAAAACAAGGTGATCCATTATTGCCTACCCTCTTTAAACTAGCAGCTGAGCTGATGTCAAGAGTATTAAAATCTTTAGCTCAAAAAAGGAATTTAAGTCGTTTGGTTTACCAAGGGGAAATCCTAAGATTAACCATTTTGCCTTTGCAGAAGACATGATTATACTGCGTAAAGCTGATTTGGCCACTGTCAAGGGGTTGTAGAAACTTTAGAGAGGTGTGAAATAGTATCGGGCCAGAAGGTTAATAAAGAGAAAAGTGTAATTTATTGGCTCAAAGGAGTCTCTCAGGGTGTAGTTGTAATGGCAAAAGTGGCTACAGGAATCCTAAGGAAGGAATTTCATTTTACCTACCTTGGATGTTCTATATTTCATATGAGAAAGAATATGTTATTTTATCAATCAATCATGCACAAAATAAGTAGTAGATTGCAAGGCTATAAAGGGAAGCTATTATCTTATGGTGGAAGAACAGTTCTTATTAAGCATGTATTGCAGAGTATTCCAATTCACTGCTTATCAGTCATGAATACTCCTTTGAATGTTATGAATACTATTCATAAAATATTTGCACAATTCTTCTGGAGTAGTCATATAGGAGGCAAAAGTAGACATTAGGTAAAGTGAAAGTCTTTATGCTAACCAGAAGAAGAAGGAGGACTGGGTTTTAGAAGAGTGCAGGATGTGTCAATGGCTTTATTTTGTAAATTATTGTAGAATTTTAGGACTACAAGGTCTATATGGAGCTCCTATATGTATAACAAGTATTGCAAAAAGGCTTATCCTAATGAAGCTATGTGGATGCCAGGAATAGGCTCGCAGTTATACAAGAAGATGTTATAGGCTAGAGATTTAATAGAACATCAGATCTTATGGCAATTAAAAGATGGGGAAGAAATTTTGTGGTTTGATAATTAGATTGGCTTTGGGGATCTGTATAATTTTAGTCAGAATAGTAGAAAATGAGATAATAGGTATCAAAAGGTGAAGGATTTGACTATAGAAAAGGCATGGAATGTGTAGCTGATATTCCAGTTATTTAATCAGGAGACTACAGATCATATTATTAATGGAATAAATCCACCATTCAGTTCTTCAGGAATTGATAGACCCATTTGGATGCTTGAAGCAAAAGGGTGTTTTACTGTTAAATTAGCATGGCAATACATTAGACAAAAGGAGGAAAAAAGAAGTATCTTTAAAAGTATTTGGATAAAAGGATTACCATTTAAGATGGCATTCCTAATGTGGAAAATATGGACAGGAAACGTGCCAATTGATGAAAATATGAGAAACTAAGGATAACAAGGGCCTACTAAGTATTGGTGTTGTATTGATCTGGATCAAGAAACTAGTTCACATGTCTTTTGAAGACCCCAAATTGCTAACAGGACATGGTTCTATTTCTCTTCTTTTGCGGGTATTAACATAGAGCGGCTCAAGTTCAGAGAGATTACATTAGTATGGTGGAATACTGACATTAAGAGTAAAACAAAGGTTAATTATAAAGCTATTTCTAGCATGACCATCTGGGAACTTTGGAAGAGAAGAAATAGTATAAAGCATCAAGGAAGGGGCATTTCAGTGCAAAGAGTGATATTCAATGTAACAAGAAGCATTGGAATGTTACTCAAAGTCAGAATTTTGAGTCAAGAATTTTCTTATACATGGCTGGATATACTGATTAAGCTGGAGAAAAGGAGATCTAAACTAAAGTTTACTAAAGTGCTGTGGAAATTTCTAAAGAAGGTATGGGTTAAATATAATACAAATAGAGCTTCTAGAGAGAATCCAGGTATTAGCTCCTATGCATTTTGTGTAAGAAATGAGTAGAGAGATTTAATATATGCCCATGGAGCCAGGATTAGGGATACTACAAATGTGGAAGCATAGATAATTTCCATTTTACAAGAACTAGCATATTGTAGCCATTCAAGTACACAAGGTAGTATTTCAAAATGGTTCCCTATTTATTCAGAAAATTTTAATTAGGGAATAGAGTTGTCCTTGGAATCTATCAGCTTCTATAGAGAAAATATGGAATCTACTCAGAAATGACCAAGTACAATTTCATCATATCACGAGAGAGGGTAATCAGCTAGCTGACCATCTTACTAATCTAGCTATTGATAAAGGGAATTTCATAGTCACAATGTTTCAGCAATTGGAAATAACAGGCAAGAAGATCCTAAACAACGATAAATTACAATGTCCTTACATAAGAGTTTCACCAACAAAGTTGTAAGACCCCGCAAAGTTCCCTCGTAGTCTGAGCCTTTAGAGCGTGTCAAGTGAAGTGTAATTTCAGCCCTAAAAGATAAAAGAGTGACTTCCAAAGTGATTAGTGTTTAAACCTTGCTGAATTTTCCTAAAAATGACTTTTTATTGTGTGGGAAATTGAATTATCTTTTCAATGATACCCATTTCATCAAAATCCGACATCGGAAGAGAAAGATATGGCCATTTTATAGAAAGTAGTAAAATTACCCAGGTGCGACGGAGAGGGCCGACAGACCGTCGCCCAAACCGTTGCAGCGGAGGCAGTGAGGCCCTGTTCTTGTTGAGTACGATGGTAAGGGTCGATGGACCGTCAAGCCCTCGACAGACCATCGTACCCATCGTCGCAGGTAAGCCAGTGAACCAAGTTCTGGCCTAGGTACGACGGGCAGGACCGATGACTGTTGGGCCCTCGACGGACTGTCGCACCCCACCATCGCACATCTCAATCAGTAATTTTAATTCATTTTTAAAAGGGCTTTTTGATTTTTTCCAACCTTTTTAACACTTAGATATAGCCCAAAATGAAGGAGATAATTTCAGTTCCTCCAAAAACACCAAGATCTAGGGTTTTCTTCTCCAAGAACAAACCCAAATTCCTTCTCCAAGAAATTCAAGAACTCATCATAGATTTTACAAATTGAGTTATGATTCAAGGTTCCCAAGTCAAAGGCTTTAAGAACCCTCTCTCAAGAGTAAGACGAAGAGTCTCAAACAAGTTATTCGTCCAAGTCATAATCTAAGGTATGTAGGGTTTGAACAAGGACAATTCTTTCGTCCTTGTGCCCAAAAGTTGTTTTAATTACGAGAATATATGATTTTCTATGTTTTCTTATGAAATTGAAGTAGGGGTTTGTGCCCTATGTTGTTATCCCTTGAGATTTTACTAGTTTCAATGTTCTAGAAATTGAAGTACATGAGTATGGTGAGATTTTAAGGCAAAATGTTGAAAATTTCAAGTTTTCTATATGATTTATGAATCTTTATGATGTCTAGTCTGGACTTTGATGAGTCTTAACTTGATATTTGATTATGGGTCATTAAGTCATACTTGAGATTTGCAATTTTATGAACTTTTGTGCTATAAGCACCCATGAATTGAGTACTTTGATATTATCGAGAAAGATTTGGCCTTTCGGTCATAATAAAGTTGAAATCCACATTGATTATGATTTAAAGCTAATAGAAATATATTTTGGTCATCATTATAGACCCTTGAGTTATTTTGAGATGGATTTCCTAAGAGTTCTGAGCTGAGTATGGGAGTAGTATTTAGCATCGAGTTGGGTATGATTCCAAGGTATTATACCTCAGAACTACGTGCCACCATAGGTTTGAGATTTATGGGCCCAAGGCCGAGATAGTGATCACTAAAGATAAGGTTCTACTCCGATGGCAAGGATAGAACATCTTTCTCCAACGTGGTCAAGACGTTAGAATCCATGTATCTCACATGGTTTATGTCAGTTAGAAGAAACTCCCGAGTTCCAAGTGTCCCGAGTCTAAAAGAGTTCTAGAGTTCCCAAGTGTTAAAAATTCTTAAAAGTTTTGAGTCCTTAAGTTTTAAAGAAGTTTTACCCTCCACAAGATAAAAGCATGAGTTTGAAAGTATTGTTTAAAGCTTTCTTTAGCCTTCAAGTACCGAGAATAAGAGGAGAGTATAGATTTTAAAGTTAAGTATAATGACTTATGAGATTTGTGTTACATGTTTCACTATTCATGATTCATGAGTTTTATATTTTAGACTTATTCAAGCTATGTGAGTCATTCTTATTTGCATGCATGATTTTATTAACGAGTATTGATATTGTTTTATGAAAATGCATACACCCTCATATACTTAGTACATTCCCAATGTGCTGATCCACATATACGCCTGTGTGCTACATTGTCTCATAGTGTAGGTACAGGTGCTTAGTCCCAGCAGTGAAAGTGAACTCCGAGCATCTCATCTACATCCTTGTCCTTGGTGAGTCCTCATAGTTCGAGGACCTATATTTGCAGCTTTTCTTCTTTTATAGTGTTTTGAGTTTTACTTTCAGATCATTGTGGGTGAGTTGAGGGTCTGTCCCAATGGCCCTCCAGTTTGAGTAGTAGAGGCTTTGCCAGACTAGATTGTCTGTTGAAGTTGTGTTCTAGACTATTAGTATTTTTGCTATCTAGACATTGTTTCCAGTTATTTTGGATTATAGTTGACACAGTAAGGAATCATTGTTTAGCTTATTTATCCTAAAGCAAGTGTTAGAAGTAGTAACAGGCTTAAAGGGTTAGCTTAGGATTACTTGTAGGCTTAAGCATCATATGACATCTCGGGATGAGATTTCAGGGCTTTAGAAATTTGGTATCAAAGCCTAAGGTTTAAGGAGTCCTAGGGAGTCTGACAAGCTACGTTAAGTAGAGTCTTTATCATCGGTGTGTAGCGCGCCACATCTATGAGAAAGAGGCTACAAGAAGTTTTAGGAAAAAATGTTGCTCCTTTTTTTCAGATTCTATCGTGCCTACAGTTGTCCCTCTCATATAATAATTCATGCTCTCGTATTTCAGAAAATGCCTCCCCTAAGAGTGAATGCTCACAGAAACAATAATGAGCAACCTTAGCCTGTTGATCCCTAGAATGATACTGTGTCTCATGATGAGTTTCGGGCGGCCTTTCCGATGTTAGCCCAAGTAGTCACCTCCAATGTTCATGCCAATAAACAGGACATAATTCCACATTAGCAGCGAGGTGACTTAGCTTCTGCTAGGATCCGTGATTTCTTATGGATGAATCCACCAGAGTTCTATGGGTCTAAGGCTAGTGAGGACCCATAGTTATATCTTGAGGAGGTGAGGAAGATCACCCAACTCATGCATATTTTTGAGTAAGAGAGTGTAGAGCTGGATCTTATAGTCTAAAAGACATTGCTTATAACTAGGTTGTTGCATGGAGGAAGAATAGAAGGGAAGATGTTGCCCTTGTTACTTGGCAGGTGTACCAAGATGCATTCTTGGACAAGTTCTTCCCGCTTGAGATGATGGAAGCAAAGATTGAGGAGTTTATGAACTTGAGACAGGGTTCCATGACCGTTAAGGAATACTTCCTTAAGTTCAATCGGTTGGCTAAGTATGCTCCTGATCTGATTGCCGACACCCAAACTAGTATGAGTAAGTTTGTGACTGGGGTGTCTGGGTTAGTGTTGAAAGAATGCAGGACTACGATGCTAAACAGGGATATGGACCTATCCAGATTGATAATACATGTACAGTAAATAGAGGCAGACAAGATAAGGGAGAGAGATAGAGTGAGGGGTAACAAGAAGGCTAGATCCAAGCAGCATGAGTATAGTTAGGCTAGGTCCCCCTATCGCCTTTATCAGATAGTGCTCCCGTTCTAAGAGGCAGGCAGAAGTAAGGGAACAGGTCTTCTATGTCCCAATCCCAAAACAGTGTAAGTAACAGACCACGCTATCCTTCATGTACTAAGTGTGGTAGGGAACATCCCGGTGAGTGCTTAGCATACCAGAGAGGTTGCTTTAGTTGTGGCAAGATCGGCCACAGACTTAGAGAATATTCACATGTAAGGCAAGGAAACAGAGATGCCCGACCTCAGACACAGGATACTAGTGCACCAGCTCCTGTAGCCCATCCGGCCTACTTAGGGTGCTTAATCTAGCACTATTGGCGGTCAGCGACAAAATAGATTCTATGCCTTACCATCCCTCCAGGAGCAGGAGAACTCTCCCAACGTTGTTACTAGTATGCTCCGCGTGTTTCACTTTAATGTTTATGTGTTGTTGGACACAGGGTCAAGTTTCTCTTATGTGACCCCACTTGTAGCTGTTAATTTTAAATAAATCCTGAAAATATTTCTGAGCCTTTTCTAGTTTCTACTCCAGTAGGGGAGTCAGTTGTTGCTAAGTAAGTGTATAAAATTATCCTGTTACTATTCTTTATAGAGTCATACTTGCTGATTTGATAGAGTTGGATATGGTGGATTTTGATGTTATTTTGGGCATGGACTGGCTTCACTCTTGTTATGCATCTATAGACTATCGTACCCATATAGTTAAGTTTCAGTTTCCTGATGATCCAATCTTCGGGTGTTCCAAAAGTTTGGTATCTCCCAAGAGTCATTTTATCTCCTATCACAAAGCTAAAAAGCTAATATCCAAAAGTTGCACCTATCACATAGTTAGAGTTAAAGACACTAAGTTCGAGGCTCCTACTATTCAATCAGTCAGCATTGTTAATAAGTTTCTTGATGTTTTTCTGAAAGATCTCCCAGGGGTACCTCCCGATAGAGAGATAGAATTCGGGATTGACCTTCTTCCCGACACTCAACCTATTTTTATTTATCCCTACCATATGGCACCTGTAGAGCTTAAGAAGTTGAAAGAGCAACTCAAAGATCTTTTAGATAAAGGTTTCATAAGTCTCAGTGTCTCTTCTTGGGGCATACCCATCCTGTTCATATGAAAGAAAGATGGTTCTTTACGTATGTGCATTGACTATTTTCAGCTTAACAAGGTAACAATTAAGAATAAGTACCCTCTTCTGAGAATTGATGACCTGTTTGATTAGTTGTAAGGTGAAAGTTATTTTTCCAAGATAGACCTTAGATCCGGCTATCACCAGCTTAAAGTAAGGGAGTGTGACATCTCGAGGAGAGCCTTCCGAACCTGTTATGGTTACTTTGAGTTTCTAGCTATGTCTTTCGGGCTAACCAATGCTCCAGCAGCCTTTATGAACCTTATGAATCGAGTGTTCAAGAAATATCTTGATATGTTTTGTTATTGTTTTCATAGATGAAATCCTTGTGTACTCCCGTACTGAGAATGACCATGCAGATCATCTTAGAATCGTTATTCAAACTCTTAGAGACCATCAGTTATTCGCCAAATTCTGTAAGTGTGAATTTTGGCTAAGGTCAGTAGCCTTTCTGGGTCATATTATTTTAGTCGAAGGCATTAAAGTTGATCCCTAAAAGACAAAAGTTGTAAGAAATTAGGCCTAGACCTATCTCTCCGTCTGACATTAGGAGTTTCTTGGGTCTAGCTAGCTATTACCATTGTTTTATTGAAGGTTTCTATTCTATTGCATCTCCCATGACCCATTTGACCCAAAAGAAAGTTAAGTTCCAGTAGTCAGATTCCTGTGAGAAGAGTTTTCTGGAGTTGAAGACTCGGCTTACTTCAGCACCTATGATGGCTTTGACTAATGGTACAGATGGTTTTATGGTGTATTATGATACCTTAAGAGTTGGTTTGGGTTGTGTGTTGATGCAAAGAGGTAAGGTTATAGCCTATGCCTCTAGACAGTTGAAGCCGCATGAAAAGAATTCCCAACCTATGATCTTGAATTAGCTGCTGTGGTGTTTGCTTTGAAAATATGGAGACACTATCTGTATGGTGTTCATGTTGATGTGTTTACTGATCATAAGAGACTACAATAAGTATTTACTAGAGGGAGTTGAATCTTAGATAAAGGAGGTGGTTAGAGTTGCTAAAGTATTATAATATAAGTGTGCTATATCATCCGGGCAAGGCTAATATAGTGGAAGATGCCCTTAGTAGGATGTCTATGGGCAGTGTGGCTCATGTAGAGGAAAGTAAGAAAGAGTTAGATCGTGATGTGCATTATTTGGCTAGAATGGGTGTTAGGTTGCTCGATTCCCCTGAGGGGAATATCTTGGTGTAGAGTAGTTCTGAATTTTTTTTAGTTTTGGAAGTGAAGGAGAAGCAAGACATGGATCCTAGTTTGGTCAAACTGAAGGAGTTAGTTAAGGACCAAAAGGTAGAGGTCTTCTCCTAAGAGGGAGATGGTGTGTTAAGATTGCAGGGTAAATTATGTGTTCCGTGTGTTGATGATCTGAGGTAAAGGATTATGGCTGAAGTACATAGTGCGCGGTATTTTATTCATCCTAGTGCTCCATGATGTACCGTGACTTTCGAGAAATCTATTGGTGGAGTGGTATTAAGAAGGATATAGATGAGTTTGTAGCAAAGTGTGCAACGTTCCAACAGCTTAAGGTAGAGCACCAAAGACCTGGTGGTGTGATTTAAGAGTTTGGTATACCCACTTGGAAGTGGGAACAGGTGAATATGAATTTTGTGACTAGTTTACCTCTTTCACATCATCATCATGATTCTATTTGGGTAGTTATGGATAGGTTGACTAAGTCTGCGCATTTCTTTCCTGTGCATACATCTTATACAACTGAGGATTATGCTAGATGGTATATTCGGGAGTTAGTTAGGTTGTATGGAGTCCCCTTGTCTATCATTTCAGATAGGGGTACTCAGTTCATTTCACAGTTTTGGAGAGCTTTTCAGAAGGGTCTTGGTACCCAAGTTCACCTAAGGTCTGTTTTTTATCCGCAGACAGATGGTCAAGCTGAAAGGACCATCTAGACTTTGGAGGATATGTTGAGAGCATGTGCTCTTGACTTCAAAGGTAGTTGGAATGAGCATTTGCCATTGATTGAGTTTGCCTATAACAACAGTTATCATGCTAGCATCAAGATGGCACCATTTGACACTTTGTATGGTAGAAGATGTAGATCACCCATAGGTTGGTTTGAAGTGGGTTAGGCTACTGTGATTGGGCCTGACGCAGTGTTTGAGGCTATGGATAAAGTTAAGTTGATTAGAGAAAGGTTGAAGACAACTCAAAGTCATCAAAGTCATACGCCGATGTGAGGAGAAGGGATCTTGAGTTTGAGGTGGGTGATTTGGTATACTTGAAGATTTCACCCATGAAAGGGGTGAAAAGGTTTGGGAAAAAGGGAAAGCTTAGTCCCCGTTATGTTAGACGTTATAGAGTTTTGAGCCGTGTTGGGAAAGTAGCCTATGAAGTTGAGTTGCCCGCAGAATTGTCAGCTATTCATCCTATTTTTAATGTATCCATGATTCAGAAACATATTGGTGATTCCATTGTAGTAGATCCTTCAGAGAGTACTGATATTTAGAATAGTCTTTTATTTGATGAGATTCCCGTTGAGATCCTAGATTTCCAGATTCATAGACTGAGGAACAAAGAGGTTCCCTAGTTCAAAGTTTTGTGGTAGAACCAGTCAGTTGAGGGCGCTACTCGGGAGGCAGAAGCAGGCATGCAAGCCAAGTACCTGGACCTCTTCTCCGCGAGTTCAGATCAAGCCGAAGGTATTATTCTTCCTTAATACCAATTGTAGGGGGTGCGGATGGTGCGGATAGTGCGGATAACACGGGTAATTTGCATAGTTGGTTAAATGCTGATATTCTATATATTTCATATCTTTTGTTTCTATATATTTTATTAAATTCTTTTCCATGACTATTTCTAAATTTTATTCCGTCCATATCTATTCTCCAAGCTCTTAAGTATTCATAGTTTATCATTTTATCCTATAGTAGTTGTAATTTTAAAAATTTCTGTGTAATAATTTATTCTAATCGTGCTATATTTGATATGTAATCCTATGTTATCTATGTGATCAATTAACATATGTTTTTCATGTACAGATAATTTTCCATATGAATTATATAAACTATCATTTGTACCTTCTTTTTCTAAGGTTAACTTTATTCCAAGTAATCTTTTTTCTAATTGTCTTCTTTCTCTTCTAAGCTGATTTTTGTAATTAATTTCTTCATATACCCAACTTTGTCATTCTCTAATTCTTCTAATATATTCTAACATTTTTTAATCTGTATAATATTCTTCTAAATAGTAATTATCTAGGTATGAATAGTAGCTATCGTCATTTAAGTGTATTTGTTCTAATTCATCTTCTATCCAATTTTCTAATTCTTCATCTTCAATATCAAATACCTTTTCCCATATAATTTTCTTTATATCTACCATCTCTATATCCTTAAGTACATATAAAACAAGTATCTTAAATTCATCTATCATTTCATCAGGTAAGTAAGTATTCATTTTTCATATGATGCTATTTTTTAAAATATTCCCTCCAATCATATACATAACATATATGATCATCTTAGATCACTATATACTAGATTATTCTTAAATAACATGTTCTTCGGTCACTATTAGCATGGTAATCTGGATACTTTTCCCCTAAATAACGCCTCTACTCTGGTTACTCCCCTACCACGGCTTCTTCGTCTTACCGGTTTACCTTTAGGATGACATAGTTCTAGAAATTTTTATCCTTTTCCTCTTCGCTAATAAACTTTGAAACATATTATTGCTCGAATAATTCTACTATAAAGTAACTAACATGAGCTTATTTTATTATACTTATGATTGTCAGGAATTTATGAATTTAGCTATTCATAATAGTAAATGAAAATACCTGTTCTGGTAGATTTGATAAATCTGTGCTTTGCTCATCCATGGATTAATGTAAAACTGGATATCTTTATTGATTATATGAGAGAATTTTATTGTGTACAAGAAGGCTTGCTTTTCGTGTAGAAAGTCTTGCCTTAACTTAGCAAATGCTTCTGCTATTTATAACCTAAAAATAAAAAACGCGTATACTATTCTAGACTATTCCTACCTTACACTTGTTATCTTTACAAAAGTAGAAAAGACTTAAAGTATCTTTTAAAGCTATTCTACAAAAAACAAAACTAATAAAGACACTTTTGTCAAAAAATCAAAAAGGCTAGTAAATGCTACATAATATTACATAATAATTTACGTACTCTAATAATTCACATGTCACAAAATTATCTTACTAATTCATATGTCATTTTTATAACTTTAATGCTTTGGCTCCTTGTCTTTATTTCTCCATCGGTCTGTGTTGCTTAATATCTTTTGTCGTATATCTTCCAGCTAGCGTCCTTATCTTCTTTTATTCTAGTTGAACTTCTGAAATAATGTTATCTTCTCCGTTACATCTCGAACATAGGTAGTCTGGATATTTATGCCCTATTAATTTATAGTATCTGGTCAATAATTCATCTGAAATAAATTTTTCCTTAATTGCTCTGATAATTGGTCTTTTCTCTGGATTAAGTAGTGTCATAATCCATCTCTGAACTTCCTCCATATCTGCTTGTCTTAACTCTCTTGAATTTTAATAAATCATTATCTGGTCTCTTGAATAATTACTCCATATTGGATTTTCGTTTAGGTAGTTATTTGCTAATTCTTGAATAATTATAGATATTCCAATAATTCTTTTACTCGCATAAAAATCTGGTACATCTATTTTGGGTACTTCGACTTGTTGTTCAATATCTTTGGGTATGATCATATCTCAGGTCATTCCTATCTTCACAACTTGTATAACTGATTTAATTTTATCATACAATATCTCTGTTGGTGCCGTATAGAACTTTACAAAAAATAGGTTTCCCTTGGTTATATTTTTGTAAGTGGTAATTACTTTATATATTTCTGGTATAACAGATAATTCACTTCCGTCTTGGGTATATACAATATTGAGTAGTCCATAACTGAAACAGGTTTTAACTAGATTTGGGTTAGTTTTTGGTAATGCTATTAACTTATTGTATCCTTGTAGTTTTTGGGTTATATAATCTGAATTTGGTTCTTGAATGCTTGTAGCTTTGGGTTTAAGGTTTAAGTAAGTTTGTGTCTTGTGGATGTTTTCAATATATGATCTGCTTATATGGTTATAAGCTTTCTTGTCTTGGTTTAGGCTATCTAAATATGTAATAGTTTGTGGGGGTATAAAGAAAGAGTCTTTTGGTATAAATGGCTTGTCAAATATTTTGTTCATGTTCATATTTAGGTTCCTTCCAACTCCTTTGCTTGTACCTGCAGAAGTAGATTGATAAACGCTATAGATTTTTTGGAGTGTCCCAATGTCTTCTTTTATCTGTGAAATTTTATTGTCTTCCGATCGATATTTCTCTACACATTGCTGAGTTATTTGAGTCATAGCTTCAAACTTCAGTTTAACTTCATTAGTCTTTAGCTTTTCTATCTCATTTCCCATACTATCCACTTTCATTGAAAGCGTAGTTAGGGTTTTGAGTATTTCTTCTAGAGTATCATCTTCTGTAATATCAGTTTGGGTAGCTTTGTCTTGATATGTAATCTGCAATAATATTCTTGTTAGTCTTAATTACTTAAATTGTAAATGTAAAATTTAATATATTCAATACTAATCTCCGAATTCCCTTTGTTGTAAATGAATTTTGTATTTTTCTTGTTAACTACCATCGTACCTGTGTATTATCTGTTCATACAATAAACTTGTTATATACAATATATGGCTCAAATGCTAATAAACATTTATATAATAAGCATAATTCTTTTCTATTTATTTCCCATTTTATTTCTGTTTCATTAAACGTTCCTGAGTAGTATCTACAATGATGTTCTAATTTTTCTTCTTCATATCTATATTTAAGTGCTCCTCCATAACTATATTCACTTGCATCTGTTTCTACTATATATGTAAATTTTTTATTTCCGTCTAGAAATTGTAATTTTGGTAACTCTTTACAAAGTATTTTTATTTTCTGTACTTATTTTTTATCTTCTTCGTTGTAATTATATTCTACATTCTTTCTTAATTTTTCTGTAATGGCTTTAGGTTTTTTGCTAATTTTGGTATATATTCTCTTACTTGGTTTACTAATCCTAAAAATGATTGTAATTTCTTTTTTGCATCTAATTCTTCTTTTGAATTTATTATTTTTTGTACTATATGTTGTTGCATTTTTACTCCACTTTTATCTATTTGTATTCCTGAAAATTCTACCTGGTTTTTCATTATTTCTTCTTTCTTTTCACTTAGACTAATTCCTGAATTTTCTATTATGCCTGCAAATTGTTCTAATAATTTTAAATGTTCCTCTTTAGTTTTTGTATATAGTAGTATATCATCTATGTATACTATACAATTAGGTAATTGTTTGAAATAACTATCCATAAAGTAATTGTTTGAAATAACTATCCATAAAGTGTTGGTATCTACCTGGTGCATTTTTATATCCAAATTGTAACACATTTCATTCATAAAATCCTTGTGGAACTATAAACGCAGTTAGTTTCTTAGAATCTTCATCTAACTTCAGGTGGTAAAATCCTGATTTATAGTCAAATTTGCTAAAGTAATTATATCCTTGTATTTGTCTTATTTTTAATATCTTATGTGGTATTGGATAATTATATGTCATAGTTTTTGCATTTAGGTTTCTATAATCAATAACCATTCTACTTTTTCCTCTTTTTTTCACTATGTTTATTTACTATGAATGTTGGGCTAGTGTGTTTACTATTACTTTTTTGTATATATTGTTTTTCTAATAATTCATCTATATGTATTTTAAATTCTTTTAAATCATCATAGTTATATGTTAATGGATTTTGGGTTATTATACTATTTTTATCTATTAGCTTAATTCTTACAGTAGTCTTATGTTTTTCCCATCCTTTTAATTGATCTTCACTGTATAGTTGTCTTAATTTTTTATTTATTATTTATACCTTATCTATTGAGAAAATATAGTTATTTCTTCTTTATTTATTGAAAATATAGTTATTTCTTCTTTATTTATTGAAAATATAACTAGTTCTATTGTGTCTTCGGTATTTTTTATATTTTCTAATTTTTGTGTGTTTTTTTCACTTCCTTTTATCCAATCAGTTTTCTTCCTTATTTTATTAATAACTCTTTTTACTCTTACCCTTTGTTTACATGGTGTTGTAAACCACCAGTGTGTTTTAGTTATGTGGATATAGTTTATCTAAAAATAACATTCCTAAAAGCATATCTTTTGATGTTAGTTTATAATTATAGATCTTTTCTATTGTTAATATCTTATCCCATACTTGAATTTTTATATTTCTAGCTTTATAGGTAATTAAGCTTCTTTCATTATTAAATCCTTTGACTACTATTGGTGTTTTTAGCTTATCCCATTTGTCTTCTGGTAAACAGTTATATCTACATAAGTTGGCTTCTGCTTCTATATCTATCATAGGTGTATAATATCTATTATAATATCCTTCTACTATTATTTTCATAAGTACATATATTTTCATGTTAAAGCTCTCTTTATCGATAATTTTTTCTTATTGTAAGTTATGGTTAATTGTGTATGTTCTATATTGTAGGGTTTTATTTATTCTAACCATTTTATCCCTAATATTATGTCTGTTTTTTGCATATCTTCCTTTATTTCAAATTCTATTTTTATTTTTCTAACTCCTATTATTATTATTTTTTCAGTTGTATCTTTAATAGTTATTAAACTTCTTGGTAGATCTGGGCATATATTACTATTAGATTTTATTTTTTCATTTTTCACTAGTATTTTGCTGTATGATTTTCTTCTTTTCCTGTATTTAGGAGTATTAAATACTCCTTATCATTTATTGTTCTCGTTATATAATATTGAGTTAAATTAACTGTTGAAGTTATTTCATAATTTGTTCTTTTCGATGATCCTGATGATTCTGGTTTTTCAAAAGTAATTCTTTTTGTTGTGCCTTATTCTATCATGTATTATTTCTAAATCTTTTTCTATATCTATGTCTTTATAACTATAATCATTGTTATCAATTGTTTTTACAAATTGTTCAAAAGAACTTTTTATTTGTATTTTATTAATTTTATTTTTCCCGTTATTTTATGTTTTGTTGTTAATACATATAGACTTTTACATTTTGCTGTAAATATTTTACTTCCTGGGTTAGTTCTATTCATGATATTTTCCAATATAGCACTAATGACTTATCTATATTTTTATCTGTTTTTGCTACTGAATAATTTGCACTTATTATAAATTTAAATTTTGATATATTAGATTTCCTCTTATAGCAGTTATTATACTTTTTTCTATAGGTTTTATAATTCTATCATCTGCTAAATATAATTCTATTGGTGTATCTATTCCTTCTCTAAAACATGCTTTTATTAATATTTCTGTTCCTCCAAGGTGTACGTATTTTATTGGGTCTTTACTTTTTATATCGTTTATTTCTTTATTAATTATTCTTTTTGTTACTGGTGGTACACTAGCTTTACCTTTTGCATATCTACATTCTATTACATGTTCTTTTTGGCTTACTCCGTAGTATTCTTCTTTTCGTCTACTAAATATATTTTTTATTGTTGGTATTTTAAATATTTTTTCTACACTTAAATCTAATTCTTTTTCTTTTATCCCGTCAAATATATTATTATCAAATATTATTTTCTGATCTGTTCCTTCTTCATTTAAATATTCTTTCTTTGTTATTATTTTTATATCTTCTTCAGTCATTTGATTCATCTGATTCACTATCTAATTCATTATATGTTTCATTTTCCGAAATTTCATATATACTATCTTCACTTTCTAATAATCTATTTGCATATATTTTGCATTTTCTATCTTTATTTCTGATATTTGTTTCTTTTTTGGGTCTTTAGGTATTTTACAATCTCTAGCTAAATGTCCTAGTTTTCCATAATTATAACAAGTACATTCTTTTATAGATTTCTATTTCCTATATGGTCTTTTATATTTATAATTTTTTACATAATATTTTTTTCTTGGTTTCTTATACTTATATTGTGACTTTCTCTACTTCTTATATTTCTTATGTCTTTTTTTTTATAATATTTTTCTTCACATCCAAATTGGGGTGCTATTTTATCCTTGCAACATGTTAAATTTCTTATTAATATTTTTTTCATTTTTGTTTCTTCTCTGTATTTTTCACATATAATAGTTCAGTCGCACGTGCCTCGCATGTGTAACTTTTGATTATTTAAAATTAGACGATTTTATCTATCACGAAAGTTTTTAATAAAGTGCAAAAAATTCAAAACATATACATTTTATTGTAAGCATATATATTTTACCACCAAAAATATATTATATTTTACCACCAGAAGTTTCAAGTGGTTAATGGATTTAATATATTGTAGATGTAGATTTATAGACTTTTTAAATCTTCTTAAAATCAAATTTAGTTGATTTAGAATTCTTTTACTATGAAAAAGTATTAGTTGTCATTAATTCTGATAACTTCTAATAAGGAAAGGTTATTAGGAAAAAAAAATAATGAATAACTGAAGGACAAAAAGTTCAAACAACACGTCTAAAGTTCTTCACATTTTTAATACACGTGTCTCGCACATGTAAAATTTGATTATTTCAAATTAAATAATTTTATTAATTGCGAAAATTTTAATAAAGTGTAAAAGTTTTAATATTTTACAAAGATTCTTCACACTTTAATATAATAATGTAAACAAAACATATTTTGTTCATGAGGATTGGCTTTTAACAATTTCTTGATTTGTCTGCTACCTTAAATAATGTATATAAACGATATTTTGACTACCAAGTTCATCACGTACAACATATTAGGGTACACAACAATGACTAAAACCATATATGCATTGCACCTGTGTCTTATGTTAATAAACAAAATTATATACATTTACCTACCAGTGAGTATAATTTAGTAAAAACTCACATAAATATCATAAATAGTTTGAGTTAAAATAAAATAAGAATTTCAAGTTCCATAAAATAAAGAAGATTAGTTGTATTTAACTAATGTTCTGTTTGACCAAGCTAAGCTTCCAAAATCTACTTATGTTCAATTTTGAAGTGTATATAAAAGTTAAAGTTAAGAAGTTTTGTTGATATTCGTTACTCATCCGTCACTAAATAAAACTAATGATGTATTTTACTATTTATATTTAACTTTATATCGATAATCATATTTATTAGTAGTGAAATACTTACAATTGAAAAAAAAAATCATTTGTTAGAATTGGTTTTTAAAGAGACAATTCAGTTCTATTGATTTTTTTGAAGGTTGTCAATTTGAAATTATACTTTCTCGATCAAAAAAGGAAAAAGTTTAACTTTTTCTTAAAAGGCATAAGTTGGTTGATGAATTTCATATGTAAAAACACATTATATCTACTCAAAACAGTACTCAAATTCTTAATAATTTCACATGTCGTAAAAGTAACTAATCATATATCTATAATAAAGAAGAAAATTAAATAAGTGATAAAATTTAGTTACTTCAATATGAATCAAAGTTTCAAAGAATTTTTTTTTATATAGACATAATCCTAAGCTTTTGATAAAAGATCAAAAGAATGGAGCAAAGACCTCTTTAATTCTAGTAGTGAGTGGTCTCTTTTCAAGCAAATCAAGTACAATCAATGGTTTCAATAAGTAGCTCATGGAGACGAAACCTCAATCATGCACTAAATATCTTTCTCCCATTATAATTCATGGTTGGTACTTCATCTTTGTGCCTACTTAAAATACCACAATAGGATTATGAATATAATAATCACCTAAACTCTAACCCATTATCCACAAAGAAAAAAAAATAGCACATGATATGAACAATCATGAAATGGTGAAGGTTAAAATAAGGTAAAAATTTTATTTAAAGAAAAAAAGAAAAAAAAAATCTCTGTGGTTCGGTTTTTTTCGGACCATTGCGTAGCATGCATTTTAACTTATTAAGTTGCTCGTTGTATAATCTATGTTAATGCAAATCACACTATATATGAAAATCTGTTATATAGACAACATCACTATACCTCACAACACTTCAACGATGACCAATAACTCCATACACAACCATTACTATACCTAACTCCCAAATAAATTAAATAGGAGTTTTAATAAGCAACTAATAATAATAGCAGACTTCTTTAACTCTTTCATACTTCTATACAACTCAAAAACTTCACCCAATAATCTCCCAAGCCTTACTTGGTCAAAATAAAGCCATTATTCATTGCTTTGGACTCTTCCCATGAAAAGATGAGGCACCCAAAGAGCAAAGAAAAGATTTCAAGCCCGATATAAAATTAATGGTATCAATTAAGCAATTATAAGTCTTATAACATGAGAAAATTACATAGATCCTAGCGAATTGATTAAGCTACTTGAGTCCTGTAAGACTAATAAATATACAAAATTGATTAAGCCACTTGAGTCTTATAAGACTAATAAATAAACTAAATTGATTAGATCAAGGATAGTAACTACACCTTCCAAACACTAATTATGCCTTCCTTTGTTACAACTTTCCTTTTACTTCATTTGTTTTCAACTTGTACACAAAAATATTTCATTGATAGTAAATTTCAACTTGTACAACAACTTGCTCATACATATGTATGAAATCCTCATTTATCAATTCTCAAATTTAAAATTTTTCATTTCATCTTTATCATTAATTGTCTGCAGTTTCTTTTCTCTCAATGATGAATATGTGCCAAGTACCTATGGGCTAATAGCCGCTGAAGCTCACTATCTAGCTTTCGTTCATGTATGTATATTCAAGGTACTAATAAAAGTAGTAAATCCAGCCTCATATTATTATGTTTCTATCTTTATACTTGTCTTAATTGATTCAAATATTAGATTTTCGGCTAAATCAGTCCAAAGATATTTTTTAGTATCATATAATATTGTTCAATATGAGCCAATTGCATATAATATTTTCAAAAAATATCACACTATTAAGAATATATTTACACTTATACAGAACTTACTTTTATTTTTCACTATCAATCTGAAAGTTATTTCAAATGCAATACTATCTGATTAAAAGGTTAATACAATTTTTTCAAGTTTTAAAATCTTTGATTTTTTCTTGATTACTTAATTTTCAACTGAAAGAGAAAACACAAAATATTATCAAAGGGGAGAATTCACTGTCTTGTTTATTATGTATAGTTCATAATCTTTAAAACTATTAACTAAAAGAAGTTAGATGGCTACGACTATTAAATGTAAACGAACATACCTGACCATAGTAATATGTGAAGAGGAGTAGAATAAGATAAACAACTTGAGGCTACTTCTGAATATAAAGTAGCAGAACCGGTAATAGTAATATGCATCCCCGGTAAGCAACACGACATGTTCACTACATAGCTTCTTTCTCCATATGTGTCAAAGATTCATGTGACAATACTTTGTCGAATCTCATAGCACAATTCGGCCGATCTCGTTTATAGAAGGAAAGCACAATCACATCTCTTCTCAAATAAAACTTTAATGCCCATCTTGACAAAGAACTTCATGGTCCACATTCTTAGTGTGAACAATTATCGATAAGGAAAAAAGCAAAAAGAATACATATTAATAATTTTTAACTATATACCTACATAAATTAGATAGAAATACACTTGCACCTAGTACATAGAATTGAAAAAACATTAAATGAAAAAAATTGAGACTTCGGACTTGATCTACTTTATAAAAGCACAATTAATATATTGAATATGTAAAGATGGGCAAGAGAAGGTTTTAGTTCTACCCTTAACGAACAATGCATGATCCGAAATAATCGGGATTTCAACGCGAACACCAAATATTGAATGAAAAAACTACAAAAAGAAAAAAGAAAGATTATGCCTTGCTCGAAACTCACATTGAAAATAATAGACATACAAAATATGCAATAGATCTATAATAATATCAAATCAAAATCCATTCAATCAGCTAACTAATACATGTTCTTTAATTGCCAATATTTTTCTCCTGCCTATTATTAATCCATCCTTTTTCAAACACCAAATCTTAAATCGATATTCTCTATAAAAAGAATATTGATCCAAAAAATGCCAAAAGGTATCGTCCTACATCATACATATTTACATTGTTTCTTTCTATATCGGGATCTGGTAATGACATCTCCTCGAACTTCTCATTTATCAAGCGCAAACATATAACGTAGGACCTACTGAATTGCTCCTGAAGAATAATATTAGCAATTCCATTAGATATCACTATATTTTCAATATAAATATAGTAATTGTCGATAGGTAACTTATCAATCAATTTCCATGATTCTCTTGGTTGAAATAATTGAATAGTATAGTCGTCTTCTAATAGTGAAACTCATGAAGGTCATAAGCTCTTTGTTATATATATATATATATATATATATATATATATATATATATATATATATATATATATATATATATATATATATATATACTAATCTTATTCCTTCTTCAATGGACTCCTTGTTGGAAGCAAATTTGTCACCACAAGGATTCTTGTCTTAGATTTAATAAGGTTTTGTTTTGTTAGGTAAAAAAATATTATAAAGTCAATATGTAGTATATTCATGGCAGATTTCTAAGGAAAGGATGTATCAAAATTAAAACTTTCTCCACTTGAATTCCTATATATTAAGGAGTTTTTAGATTTGATTTGGATTCCTATATATTAGAAAACTTTTAGATTAAGGAAAAGTTTATTAATTAAAATTTTAGTCGATTTTAAAATCTAATAGTAGGAAAATTAGCGAAAAGATGATTTTGTCTAAAGCGGAGACTTTTAACGAAGGGCAAAAAGTTCAAATGTGATTTATAAGGCTGTTCACACTTTTAAGATAATAGAGATTCCTATACCATTGTTGTAGAAATTTTATTTTTGCTGCTAGGGTATCTACTATTTTTGCTTCATTCCAACTCTTTATTATTTTTGAACTAAATGGTTCAGGTAATTTACTAAAATATAATCTTCTTACTTCTTTACTTTCTTCTGTATTGTATGTTCCCTTATAGTAGTATTCTTTAAATGCACACGTATATTCATCTAAATAGCATATATTACATATTGCTAGTTTTAACATTAAATTTCTATTTGTATCTTTTTCTTTGTTTTGTTGTTCTTCTTCTGTTGTCATACTGCTAAATTCATCTCTTATACCTATTTCATATTTTTTAAATATGTCTATAGGTGTTAGTTTAATTACTGTTGTTCCTTCTGTTTTTTTTTATCAGCCCTTAATACCTTTTTACTATCTTAAGTTAAATTTAAAAATCATAATTTTGTTGTTCCTATTAGTGTTATTTCTATATATTCTGGTGTATCTGTTGCATTTATACCATTGTCTAATTATTTTTGTTATATATTCTATCCATAATTGTATTATTTTGTCTACATCTATTACACAGTCTAAGTCTAAGAAGTTATAATTTTTATTAATTATTTATTGTGGTGTCCATTTGCTATATTCATCTTTTAGATTATACCTTTTAATCCTATCATTATAATAATATGTAGGTTTTCTTATTTCTGATGTACTAGGTATTATATTTTCACCATCTTTTGTATCAAGAGTATTTACTTCTGTGTTTGTTTCTTCTATATTTTTATTAATTGCTTCTTGTTTTTCCTTAATTTCTAGGTCTTCTATTTTTTCTAAAATTTCTGTATATGTTTCACTATTTTCTGAATCATAATCGTTTGTTTCTTTAGTGTCTATTGTGTTTACTTCTAATTCTTTGGTTTCTAAGTCTTCATTTTTTATTTCTAATTTTTCTTTGAATTGGTTTATTTCATCTAATAATCTTTGTTCTTTATCTCTTTCCTTTTCTTTTTTTTCTTTTTTCATATAAGTCTTTTAATATTTGTAATTCTTTTTCTAACTCAGCAATCCTATTATTTTTTATTTCTTCTATTTTTTGTATTTCATCTATAGTTTGTTGTTTTATTTTTTCTATTTCCTTTTTTCTGTTCATTTCTTCATTTTCTTTTGTTATTCTTACCATAGCTTTTAATTTGTCTTCTAATTTTAATTCTTCTTTATTTATTTTATCTATTTAATGGTATATAAATCATATTGATATATGTATTCTAGGTTATTTATTAGAGATTCTAAATATGATATTTCTTCTTTTTGTGCTTTTATTGATTTTTGACATACTCCAACAATCATGTTATATTGTAGTCTTTCTTTCCTTATTTTTAATTCTCTTCGTTTCTTAGATAATATTTATTTTAGTTCTTTATATTTTTGGGATTGGTCTATATTATTCATTAGTATTTATAATATTTTGGTGGATCTCTAAATCTAATTTTATCATAATTAGGTGGTATATACCTCATTCTTCTAGATTTTAAATGGATTATTAATTTTGCCTCAATACTAGATATCAAAGTAATTAGGTAATCTAATCTATGGAGGTCTTCTTTTGTTTTATTTAGTTTCTTATATTCTGAATAATTACTATTTAGAATTCTTTTAACTTCTCTAAATGCCTGTATATTTTTAAATGATCTACTCATAATTAACAAATAACAACATAGTTAACAAGATAACACGGCTTATAATTAACAATTAAATTAACATATCTCATAACTAATATACAAATATCATTTTAACTTTAAAGAACATAGCTTTGATACCAATTGTAGGGGGTGCGGATAGTGCAGATAACTCGGGTAATTTGCGGATAGTATACGCATATTCTCTTTTTAGGTTATAATTAGCAGAAACATTTGCTAAGTTAAGGCAAGACTTTCTACATGGAAAGCAAACCTTCTTGTACACAATAAAATTTTCTCTTATATAATCAATAAAGATATTCAGTTTTACACTAAGCTATGGATGAGCAAAGCACAGATTTATCAAATCTACCAGAACAGGTATTTTCATTTACTATTATGAATAGCTAAATTCATAAATTCCTGACAATCGTAAGTATAATAAAATAAGCTCATGTTAGTTACTTTATAGTAGAATTATTCGAGGAATAATATGTTTCAAAGTTTATTAGCAAAGAGGAAACGAAGAAAAATTCCTAGAACTATGCCATCCTAAATGTGAAACCGATAAGGAAAAGAACCCGTAATAGGGGAGTAACCAGAGTAGAGGCGTTGTTTAGGGGAAAAGTATCCAGATTACCATGCTAATAGTGACCGATGAACATGTTATTTAAGAATAATCTAGTATATAGTGATCTAAGATGGTCATATTTTGTTATGTATATGATTGGAGGGAATATTTTGAAAAATAGCATCATATGAAAAATGAATACTTACTTATTTGATGAAATGATAGATGAATTTAAGATACTTGTTTTATATGTACTTAAGGATATAGAGATAGTAGATATAAAGAAAATTATATGGGAAAAGGTATTTGATATTGAAGATGAAGAATTAGAAAATTGGATAGAAGATGAATTAGAACAAATACACTTAAATGACGATAACTACTATTCATACCTAGATAATTACTATTCAGATGGATATTATACAGATTAAAAAATGTTAAGTACTCCTCCATAAATATATTCACTTGCATCTGCTTCTACTATATATGTAAATTTTTTATGTCCTTCTGAAAATTATAATTTTGGTAACTCTTTACAAAGTATTTTTATTTTTTGTACTTGTTTTTTATCTTCTTCGTTGTAATTATATGCTACATCCTTTATTAATTTTTTCTGTAATAGCTTTAGTTTTCTGTTAATTTTGGTATATATTCTCTTGGTAAACTAATTCTAAAAATAATTGTAATTTCTTTTTTGTATCTAATTCTTCTTTTGAATTTATTATTTTTTGTACTATATATTGTTGCATTTTTACTCCACTTTTATCTATTTGTATTCCTAATAATTCTATCTGGTTTTTCATTATTTCTGCTTTCTTTTCACTTAGACTTATTCCTGAATTTTCTAATATGCGAGCAAATTGTTCTAATAATTTTAAATGTTCCTCTTTAGTTTTTGTATATAGTAGTATATCATCTATGTATACTATACAATTAGGTAATTGTTTAAAATAACTATTCATAAAGTGTTGGTATCTACCTAGTTCATTTTTATATCCAAATGGTAACACATTCCATTCATAAAATCCTTGTGGAACTATAAACGCAGTTAGTTTCTTAGAATCTTCATCTAACTTTAGGTGGTAAAATCTTGATTTACAGTCAAATTTGCTAAAGTAATTATATTTTTGTATTTATCTTATTTTTAATATCTTATTTGGTATTGGATAATTATATGTCATAGTTTTTGCATTTAGGTTTCTATAATCAATAACCATTCCACTTTAGTCTATTCCTACCTTACACTTGTTATCTTTACAAAAGTAGAAAAGACTTAATGTATCTTTTAAAGCTATTCTACAAAAAACAAAACTAATAATGATACTTTTGCCAAAAAAAAGTCAAAAAGGCTAGTAAATGCTACATAATGTTATATAATAACTTACGTACTCTAATAATTCACATGTCACAAAATTATCTTACTTATTCATATGTCATTTTCATAACTTTAATGCTTTGTCTCCTTGTCTTTATTTCTCCATCGATCCGTGTTGCTCCCCCTATATTTGGTATCAGAGCTATATTCTTTAAAGTTAAAGAAATGATATCTGTATGTTAGTTATGAGGTATGTTAATTTAATTGTTAATTATAAGTTGTGTTATCTTGTTAACTATGTTGTTATTTGTTAATTATGAGAAGACCATTTAAAAATATATAGGCTTTTAAAGAAGTTAAAAAAATTCTAAATAGTAATTATTAAGAATATAAGAAAATGAATAAAACAAAAGAAGACCTCCATGGATTAGATTACCTAATTACTTTGATATCCAGCATTGAGACAAAATTAATAATCCATTTAAAATCTAGAAGAATGAGGTATATACCATCTAATTATGATAAAATTAGATTTAGCGATTCACCAAAATATTATAAATACTAATGAATAATATAGAACAATCCCAAAAATATGAAGAACTAAAACAAATATTATCTGATAAATGAAGAGAATTAAAAATAAGCAAAGAAAGACTACAATATAACATGATTGTTGGAGTATGTGAAAAATCAATAAAAGTACAAAAAGAAGAAATATCATATTTAGAATCTCTAATAGATAACCTAAAATACATATATCAACATGATTTATATACCATTAAATAGATAAAATGAATAAAGAAGGATTTATAATAGATGAAAAACATATGAAAATCACGAAGGATTAAAAATAAGAATAGTATTTTCTAATTTAGAAGAAGATATAAGAAAATATGAGAACATTTATATTTAATGTTGGAAAAAGAAGAATTAAAATTAGAAGATAAATTAACAACTATGCTAAGAATAACAAAAGAAAATGAAGAAATAGACAGAAAAAAGGAAATAGAAAAAATAAAAAAACAAACAATAGATGAAATACGGAAAATAGAAGAAATAAAAAATAATAGGATTGCTAAGTTAGAAAAAGAATTAAAAATGTTAAAAGACTTATATGAAAAAAGACAAAAAGAAAAGGAAAAAGATAAAGAGCAAAGATTATTAGATGAAATAAACCAATTCAAAGAAAAATTAGAAATAAAAAATGAAGACTTAGAAACCAAAGAATTAGAAGTAAACACAATAGACACTAAAGAAACAAACGATTATGATTCAGAAAATAGTGAAACATATACAGAAATTTTAGAAAAAATAAAAGACCTAGAAATTAAGAAAAAACAGGAAGCAATTAATAAAAATATAGAAGAACAAACACAGAAGTAAATACTCTTGATACAAAAGATGATGAAAATATAATACCTAGTACATCAGAAATAATAAAACCTACATATTATTATAAAGATAGGTTTAAAAAGGTATAATCTAAAAGATGAATATAACAAATGGACACCAAAATAAATAATTAATAAAAATTATAACTTCTTAGACTTAGACTGTATAATAGATGTAGACAAAACGATACAATTATGGATAGGATATAAAACAAAATAATTGTTAGACAATGGTATAAATGCAACAGATACACCAGAATATATAAAAAGAATACTAATAGGAACAACAAAATTATGGTTTTTAAATTTAATTGAAGAGAGTAAAAGGTATTAAGGGCTGATAAAAAACAGAAGGAACAACAATAATTAAACTAACACCTATAGACATATTGAAAAAATATGAAATTGCTATAAGAGATGAATTTAGCAGTATAACAGCAGCAGAAGAAGAAGAACAAAACAAAGAAAAAGATACAAATATGAATTTAATATTAAAACTAGCAATATGTAATATGTGCTATATAGATGAATATACGTGTGCATTTAAAGAATACTACTATAAGGGACCATACAATACAGAAGAAAGTAAAGAAGTAAGAAAATTATATTTTAGTAAATTACCTGAACCATTTAGTTCAAAAATAATAAAGAGTTGGGATAAAGCAAAAATAGTAGATACCCTAGGAGCAAGAATAAAATTTCTACAACAATGGTATAAGAATATATGTGAAAAATACAGAGAAGAAACAAAAATGGAAAAAACATTAATAAGAAATTTAGCATGTTGCAAGGATAAAATAGCACCCCAATTTGGATGTGAAGAAAAATATTATAAGAAAAGAAAAAGACATAAAAAATATAAAAAGTACAGAAAGTCACAATATAAATATAAGAAACCAAAAAAAAGATATTATGTAAAAAATTATAAATATAAAAGACCATATAGGAAAAAAAAATCTATAAAAGAATGTACTTGTTATAATTGTGGAAAACTAGGACATTTAGCTAGAGATTGTAAAATGCCTAAAGACCCCAAAAAAAACAAATATCAGAAATAAAGATAGAAAATGCAGAATATATGCAAATAGATTATATAGATTACGAATTAGAAAGTGAAGATAGTATATATGAGATTTTGGAAAATGAAACAGATAATGAAATAGATAGTGAATCAGATAAATCAAATGATTGAAGAAGATATAAAAATAATAACAAAGGAAGAATATTTAAATAAAGAAGGAACAAAACAAAAAATAATATTTGATAATAATATATTTGACGAGATAAAAGGAAAAGAATTAGATTTAAGTGTAGAAAAAATATTTAAAATACCAACAATAAAAAATATATTTAGTAGACGAAAAGAAGAATACTACGTAGTAAGCCAAAAAGAACATGTAATAGACTGTAGATATGCAAAAGGTAAAGCTAGTATACCACTAATAACAAAAATAAAAATTAATAAAGAAATAAATGATATAAAAAGTAAAACCCAATACAATACGTACACCTTGGAGGAATGGAAATATTAATAAAAACATGTTTTAGAGAAGTAATAGATACACTAATAGAATTATATTTAGCAGATGATAGAATTATAAAACCTATATAAAAAAGTATAATAACTGTTATAATAGGCAATCTAATATACCAAAAAATTAAATTTATAATAAGTGCAAATTATTCAGTAGCAACAACAGATAAAAACATAGATAAGTCATTAGTGCTATATTAGAAAATATCAGGAATAGAACTAACCCAGGAAGTAAAATATTTACAGCAAGGTGTAAAAACCTATATGTATTAACAACAAAACATAAAATAACGGGAAAAATAAAATTAATAAAATACAAATAAAAAGTTCTTTTGAACAATTTGTAAAAACAATTGATAACAATGATTATAGTTATAAAGACATAGATATAGAAAAAGATTTAGAAATAATACATGATAGAATAAGGCACAACAAAAAGAATTACTTTTGAAAAACCAGAATCATCAGGATCATCAAAAAGAAAAAATTATGAAATAACTTCAATAGTTAATTTAACTCAATATTATATAACGAGAACAATAAATGATAAGGAGTATTTAATACTCCTAAATATAGGAAAAGAAGAAAATCATATAGCAAAATACCTAGTGAAAAATGAAGAAATAAAATCTAATAGTAATATATGCCCAGATCTACCAAGAAGTTTAATAACTATTAAAGATACAACTGAAAAAATAATAATAATAGGAGTTAGAAAAATAAAAATATAATTTGAAATAAAGGAAGATATGCAAAAAAACAGACATAATATTAGAAATAAAATGGTTAGAACAAATAAAACCCTACAATAAAGATCATACACAATTAACCATAACCTACAATAAGGAAAAATTATTAATAAAGAGAGCTTTAACATGAAAATATATGTACTTATGAAAATATTAGTAGAAGGATATTATAATAGATATTATACACCTACGATAGATATAGGAGCAGAAGCCAACTTATGTAGATATAACTGTTTACCAGAAGACAAATGGGATAAGCTAAAACCACCAATAGTAGTCAAAAGATTTAATAATAAAGGAAGCTTAATTACCTATAAAGCTAGAAATATAAAAATACAAGTATGGGATAAGATATTAACAATAGAAGAGATCTATAGTTATGAGCTAACATCAAAAGATATGCTTTTAGGAATGACATGTTTAGATAAACTATACCCACATATAATAACTAAAACACACTGGTGGTTTACAACGCCATGTAAACAAAGGGTAAGTGCAAAAATGATAACGCTCAATCTACAGCTCTCGTAGGAGTGTAAAGCGGTCGATAGCAAATATAGAACCCAACTGGGTTGGGTATCGATCCCACAGAGAATAGCTTGGTCAACAAGTAAGTGAAATTATTAGACTTTTGATGCAAGTCTCGTAAGAATGGGGGATTGTAATAAGTAACCAAAGTAATGAAATAAAAGCTGAAAATAATAAAGTAAAAAGAGAGTATTTCGTAGGTTGTGAAACAATGAGAATTGAGGCGTTGGGGTTATGTCCACCTTCAGAAGTATACGTCTCTATTGGCTATGAGTGTGTAGAGTCTTGACATGCAATTGCTTATAGAGAATTGTAGTCGATGGTAAATCCAAGCGTCTCTCGACCTAAACAAGGACTATTTCACTTTAACTCTCTCGAGCTTAAAGTGTGTCTAGCGGTACAAATTCTCCAAGAGGTTAGTCCAGGTACGGCACTAGCTTTTTAATAGGAAAGGGTGTCCTACTACCTTGACATTATCTCTTTTCCAGACAAATAACCTTTCTCTCGAACAAGTTAAATGTTAGACTGGCGTTGGTCTATGCGTCTTCTTTTCTAGACAAGTAACCTTTCTCTCGAACAGGTTAGATGTTAGAATGGCGTGTTCTTGTGTTTGAACCGCAAAGAATGTAGGTTTAAGATGAAGAGAATAATGATATAAGCAATATACTTGTCTTGAACTCACAAGCTCATAGCAATAGATAGTAACTCATTCGGCTTCCATAACCCCAACTAAGAGGTTTAGTTACCCATGAATGCGAAGGATATCACGTTTTGCATGGTGGATGGCGTGAATAGTAGGTGTTTGGCGTGTGGTTTTGGTGATTCCGTAGCAAGTAACGATTCTCTTGTTGTGGAATTTAAGAGTAGAAGAATGAAGAATTAAGAATGTATTGTAGGAAGATGTCTTAAGTGAAGGGTTAATTGAATTGTAAGAATGTGTTTTTTTTTTAAAAAATCTCTAACATGATAGGGTATTTATAATACTCCTATCCTACTCCTACTAAGCTAATGAAATAAATAACCAAATCCTAATATACTAATGAAATCCTTGACCCAAATGTACTAGGGTAAGGTTACAAAATTATAATCCAAATAGAATAATGAAACACATAACCTAATTGCACTAGGTTAATGTATTATGGCAAAAATCCAGCTTTGTGTCTGTAAGTCCCCAAAGTCTTCAGAAATGCTGTTTTAGCCCGGGACAGATTTTCCATGCAGCAGATTTAGTCCTTTATGCGTCCAGCTCCTTTCCATCTCGTTTGTGAGCTTTCTTTTGCGTCAAGTAAGCCATAAATTGCTGTATTTTGCATCATTTATACCTGAAACTTTCCTAATCACATTTGTTAGCTCATTTACAGGAAAAAGGACTAAAAGTGTATGAAATAGATAATTAGTTCTCAAAACTAGGCTAAAATATGGGCAAAATATATTGATATAGGCGCGTAAATTCGCCTATCATCAACACCCCACACTTAGAGCTTTGTTCGTCCTCGAACAACATATCATGTCCTTCTAAGCATCGACTTAAGGTTTTTACAGAAACAACACAAAACATTCTTCAAGACAAGCACAACAATTATCAACAAAGAGTAGCAGTCTGATTATAAGTAGAAACAGTTTAACCTCAAGCATAGACTCGTGATGGTGATCAACTCGCATGCAAACGTTAAGGTACATAGAATCATATACAACTATCCAAAACTCATCAACCATGTGTGTCTCACAATATAGTACCCATAATCACTCACAAATATAGCATATTTTTCAAACATGGGTATCAAAGTGTCCTTGCTCTCACTCTCACAAAGAATTCATATGTAGCAACTAATGACCATAAGCTTGCCCTTAATGTAGTACTCTACTAAATGTCGGAATGTTAAGATTAGGATCAAGTAGGTCTTTTGATGGTTGTAACGTAAGCTAAGGGACGGGTAGGATCAACTATTTTGGCCAGAAATAGTGACTAAGTTCCTAAGCACTTTAATACATCACATTGTATCATTGACACTTTTTTCTTCTTTCAACCTTTCTTCTTTTTTTTTTCTTCTACCACCCTTGTTCTCCTCTTTTGTTTTTCAAATTTAAGAACAACTCACTTTTCAGCTTTCTTTTCCTTTTTCTTTTCACGACATACCTCTTATGATAGCATTTTTCATAACACATTCAAGAACCATTCCAATTTAAAGCTTCATACTCACCCAATTTCCTCTTATGTTGTCACATGACTTATTCACTTTAAAGCACTTAGGAATTTGGATCAAATTACGGTCTTGAAAAAAATGGATTAGGCTTACATACAAGGTTGTCAAAGAAATAGGCTAAAGGCTCAAAAGGGTTTAACTAGGATGATTTACATGGGTAGGAAAAACTGATGGTAAACAAATATAGGTTGCCAGAGAAATGCCTAAATCATATCCTAAACTTACATTCCTTATTTTCGCTTTGCATACATACCAGGCAAGTTCTAGCATCAGCCACAAACATAGAATATACTATTATCTCACACACACAAGGCACATGGTCGACTTGATTGGTAGTAATATAGACTCTCGACCCAACAAGTGAAGGAATTGAATCACCCAATATCACATGATGAGTCACAACTAGAGCCTAAATGTCTCAATAGTCACAATTGTAGCACATACTCTTGTTCTAATCTCATGCTGCCTATCAAAATATTTTCATGCGTAGCTAGAAAAATTTTACTCTTAAAAAATAAAAAAAATAAAAAAAAACGTCACACGAAAAAAAATCACAAAAAAATAAAAAATTTGGACTCAAAACAAAATAAACAAGAGCAAACATACAAACATAGCATGCAGATTCTGCCGACACCCCACACTTAGACTAGACACTGCCCTCAGTGGAAAATAAAGTCGAAGAACCTGATTAGTCGGACTCTTCCTCAATGTCGGGGGTCATACCCCCTTCGTCCGAGTCATCGTAAGAGTCATCGTCAGAGTTCTCCTCAGCATCAGAATCAGGCAAGCGTCTATCATCATCAGTTGGCACGTCATCATCAAGAGGTTCCTCGAAATAGACTCCCACTCCACACATCTCCCGGGCATGTCTGTTCATTGGGTAGTCGTGGTCCAGCTGTTGGAGCTCTTCAGCAGTTGGAATACGTCCACCACTCATCATAGTGAATCGTGTCATGCCATAGAGATGACGGAAGAAACTCTCGTCACGAGCGTGTCTCTCCGCAGTGGTAAGGTTGACTCCATGCGTGGTTTCAGCATCTTTGACCTTGGTGAGGTCAACCTTCTTTGGGGTATGTGGGAGTTTGTGGTCAGCTGGTTCCTCTTCTATATCCTCCTTCCGCAACATTGCTGTCAACAAATTGCCGAATGTGAAATGGGACCTGCTGTGGAGTCTGGCTTTTCTCATGGTCGATCGAATGATTGCCCCAAAGTTGATAGGGACATTTGTCATCAATGCATAAACCAGACACACTCTATCTCTCGATATCTTTGTGTATTGCGTCCCAGGAATGAGGCATGAGTTGACAATGCGCATCCAGATTCTTGCTTCCCTATTTAGTGGAGCATAGGGGAATGTGTTGTGACGGTCTGTTTCCTTATGTCTGCCCCATCTTGCCATCGATCTGCTTCCACAAAGCGTGTGTCTTATAGCTCTGTAAGGAGGCCTGCTGTACAGCTCTTTGTATGGTGCAGTGTCGACCGAAGGTAGGCCTAGAAACGAGTTGATCCAATCCGCTGTAAGCTGTAACACTTGGCCCCGAATTTTGACTTCGTTGCCTGTTGTGTTTGGCGACCAGTTGGCATAAAACTCTCTTGTCAAGTCAAGATTGCACTCTCCCATGTCACGGAAGATGAAATCCAGCTTCAAAGCCATTATCTTAGCCAACAGTTGCGGCTCCTTCTTTGCTAAGGTCTCCTTGTTGATTAAGTCGACGTGCACATATTTCTTTTCTTTGTTGCTGCTGTACCATGCCTTGGCTTCTTCCTCAAGAACCCATTTGATTCCGAACATTCTGCGTGGTAGGTGTGCGGAAGATGATTCGCCTTGGTCTTTTCGGCTTCTCTTTTTGTCCTTGCGGGTCGTGGTAGCCTTCTCCTTGCCTTGCCTTGCTTTCGGTGCCATTGAACCTGAGACTAGAAATAATGTTAGATGCAGCACAATCGCACTTTAGACAATCTATATGCAAGCATTAGGGGTACCACCCCACACTTAATCTTGTTGGCACAAATCGGTGAAGTGAACGTGGTCGAGTACTCAGACGTCGTCGACATACGTCTTAGGATTGTATTCCGACAAAAAAATCAGTATTACATCACTCATGAGCAGCCATTTGGACGACTTGCATGGTGTATATAGCAACGTTACAACATAGGGGTTACCACATGGAATTGCTATTCAAACAACAAACACCTCCACCTAAGTCGATAGTCACTATAACCTTATCCCGATGGCCGGGATGGTTAATCATGCAAGCATCCAAACAACACTCTCAATCAATATTCATGGCCACATATGTTCAGCAAGTATCAAAACAATGCCATTGAAACAAAATTCAAGTCGGAAACAAGTCATGAATTCCATACGTATATAATCAATCACACGATTTTGCAACAATTATCCACACACATGAACATCACCACCAATCTCTCATGAGTTAGCATTTTATAATAAGCATAGTAAAGTAGTACTTACGATAAATAGATGAAGAATAAGAGAGCACTTACTTGCTTGAAGATTGTGGAGAAGTTGTTGTGGATTGGAAGAACAAAGGAAGAAAAATTTGAGAGGATTTGGGATGATATGCGGCGCCTTTAGGGTTACTTCTAATGTGTTTGTGATAAAAAACCAAGTCCCCTTTATATAGGAGGAGTATGGGTCGGGTTATGACCCATTTACAATCGGATTTGGGGACAAAATCACCCTATATGCGGCGCATATCCTTCGGCATATCACATGTATATGCGGCGCATTGTCCATGGCATAATGGGACATATGCGCCGCACATAGTATGGCATATATAGGCATATGCGGCGCATATGGTATGGCATTTGGTCTCAGTATCTCAAATGCCATAGCATAGGCGGCGCATAGTCAAAAGCACACCTAGGAATAGGCGGCGCATAGTGTATTGCACACTAGATTCCGAGTCCTTAGGCTATAGAATAGGTTGTGCATCGTTCGTGACCTATTTTTACCAAGGCCTAGCCTTTCTCGAAGCCTATTATGACGTGAGAAAGGCTCAATCCATAGCCTTATGCATCACCATTCCTAACTTACCGACTTTACCATACAATGCGACCAAATCGTCAATTGAAATCAATCTCCTCGTTGCATACTTCTTACACCTATATTTGCTCAAACAAATGAAAACGATTAGTACGATGGGTTGCCTCCCACCAAGCGCCTTAGTTTTGGTCGTGGCACGACTCTTATTTTTGGATTTTCATTTATCAAAAAGAAAAAAATACTAAAACGACAAAACGATAAAACAATAAAACGAAGGGTTGCCTCCCATCTAGCGCCTTATTTATTGTCGTGGCTCGACGTAGTAATCTCGAGTACTTAGACTTCGTCGAGATAAGTGATGGCCATGTCATTCATCGAGTCAAGAGGACCGATATATGGCTTAACACGTTGGCCATTCACCTTGAAGATAACACCCTCATTATTTGCCAATTCGACTACTCCAGACGAGTAGACGTGGGTGACTTTAAATGGACCAGACCACTTTGATTTTAACTTACCTGGGAAGAGCTTGAATCTGGAGTTAAAGAGTAGTACCATGTCACCTTTTTGGAAGTGTCGTCGAACAATCCGCTGATCGTGATACTTCTTCATCCGCTCCTTGTATAAATCTGATCTTTCATATGCATGGAGACGGAATTCATCTAGCTCGTTCAGCTGCTCCAACCTCAGGTTCTTCACATCATCCCAATTCAGATTCAAGTGCTTCAATGCCCATAATGCCTTGTATTCAAGCTCGATGGGTAGATGACAAGCCTTCCCATAAACTAGCTGATAAGGTGACATACCAATGGGTGTCTTGAATGCAGTCCTATACGCCCATAGTGCATCATCTAGCTTCCGAGACCAATCCTTCCGATTCGCATTGACCGTCTTGGCAAGGATTTGCTTGATCTCACGATTGGAAACCTCTACTTGTCCACTAGTTTGGGGATGATAAGGCGTAGCTACCTTGTGTTGCTTGACTCCATACTTGGCCAATACAGATTTGAATAGCTTGTTGCAGAAGTGAGATCCTCCATCACTTATGATAGTACGAGGTACCCCAAAGCGAGAGAAGATATTCTTCTTTAAAAACGCTACAACACGCTTTCCTTCATTATCGGCCAATGCTACAGCTTCAACCCATTTCGACACATAATCCACAGCAACCAAGATGTACTTCATTCCAAACGAATTCACGAATGGTCCCATGAAATCAATACCCCATACATCAAAGAGTTCTACCTCCAGAATTTTGGACATGGGCATTTCATGGTGTTTTGAAATAGCACCTTGACGTTGGCATTGGTCACACCTTCTCACATAGTCGTGTGCATCTCGGAATATTGTAGGCCAATAATAACCACTTTGCAAGACTTTTCTTGCTGTTCGATTCCCTGCATGATGGCCTCCAACTTGCGAAGTGTGGCATGCTTCTAATATAGTGGGCACTTCTTCATGGGATATACATCGTCGAATGATACCATCCGCGCATCTTCGAAACAAATAAGGCTCATCCCAATAATAGTGCTGAACGTCATGCTTAAACTTCCTCCTTTGGTGGTAAGATAAATTGGAAGGTAACACATTACTCACCACGAAATTTGCAAAGTCGGCATACCATGGTAAGTTCTCCATTGTTGTCGCTAGTATCTCCTCGTCAGGGAATGCATCGCCAATCTGATTTTCTGATTGCGCCACATACTCATTCTCAAGTCTAGATAGGTGATCAGCCACTTGGTTCTCGCAACCTCTTCTATCTTTGACTTCGAAATCAAACTCTTGCAGCAGCAACACCCATCGAATCAGCCTTGGTTTTGCATCCTTCTTTGTCATTAGATACCTAAGAGCTGCATGGTCTGTATGAACGATCACTTTAGTACCTAATAGGTAGGCGCGGAACTTCTCAAACGCATACACAACCGCTAATAGCTCTTGTTCAGTGACGGTGTAGTTCCTTTGGGCTTCATTGAGGACCTTACTCGCATAGTAGATAGGATGAAATAATTTCTCCTTTCTCTGTCCAAGAACAGCACCGACGGCTACACCACTAGCATCACACATGACTTCGAATGGGAGCGTCCAATCTGGTGTTACCATGATAGGGGCTTCAATGAGTTTTTCTTTAAGGCATTCAAATGCCTTTAAGCAATCATCATTAAAGTCAAACTTCGCATCTTTCTCCAATAGCTTGCACAATGGACTAGAAATTTTGGAGAAGTCTTTGATGAATCTACGATAAAACCCAGCATGGCCAAGAAAACTACGAACTCCCTTCACCGAAATTGGAGGTGGTAGCTTCTCAATTACCTCTATTTTGGCGCGATCAACCTCTATTCCTCTTTCGGAGATCTTGTGCCCAAGAACAATTCCTTCTTTTACCATGAAGTGGCACTTCTCCCAATTCAGCACAAGGTTGAACTCTACACATCTTTGTAATGCCATGCTTAAATTCACCAAACATGCTTCGAAAGACTCCCCAACAACTGAAAAGTCGTCCATAAATACCTCCAAAGTGTCTTCTACCATATCAGAGAAAATAGACATCATACATCGCTGAAAGGTGGCTGGTGCGTTACATAACCCGAATGGCATACGTTTGAAGGCAAACGTACCATATGGGCATGTAAACGTTGTCTTCTCTTGGTCTTCTGGTGCAATAAAAATCTGATTATAACCTGAATAACCATCAAGAAAGCAAAACCATCCTTTTCCCGCTAATCGATCTAGCATTTGGTCCATAAATGGCATGGGGAAGTGATCCTTGAGAGTCCAAGAATTCAGCTTGCGGTAGTCCATGCATACTCTCCATCCAGTGACGGGCCTGAGTGGAATAAGCTCATTCTTTGCATTCGCAACCACCGTCATACCTCCTTTCTTGGGAACACATTGTACTGGGCTTACCCATGTACTATCAGAAATAGGATACACAACTCCTGCGTCTAACCACTTGATAATCTCCTTCTTCACCACCGCTTGCATTGGTGGGTTTAGACGTCTTTGGTGTTCGATGGTGGGTGTGCACTTTTCTTGGAGCTGAATTTTATGAGTGCAAATCCCAGGTGGAATACCAAGGATATCCGCAATGGTCCATCCAATAGCTCTAATATACTTGCGTAAAATTGCAATAAGAGCTGCAACTTGTTGCTCACCTAAATCGGCTGCCACTATGACTGGAAGAGTGTTTCCGCTTCCTAAGAATGCATACTTCAAATGGCTTGGCAGCTCCTTTAATTCTAATGTGGGTGGTTCTTCAATAGATGGCTTAGCTGGTGGTGTGGGTCGATTCTTGAGATCAAGATCCAGCTTCTTAGGAGGATAGCGATATGCTCCTAATCCCGATAGAGCACAAATATCATCTTCAGAAATTTCAGCATCATCATCATCTTCTTCCATGAGCAAAACCTCCAAAGGATCATCAAGAATTTGCTCTTCAGCAAGTAACTCATCCTCGTCATCAACGAAAACATCAGCCACAGAAAATACGCTTAGATCTTTGGGTTGCTTCATTGATTTGCAAACATCAAAGCGCACCACTTCATCATTTATTCGGAATGAAAGCTCATTAGCTCTCAAATCTATGAGCACACTTCCCGTAGCAAGGAAAGGGCGTCCCAAGATTATGGGAACCTCTGAATCTGCTTCGCAATCCAAGATGACAAAGTCTGCTGGAAATATGAATGAAGATACCTTCACCAAGACATCGCATAGAATACCAACCGGTCGTTTTACCGACCTATCCGCCATAACAAGCTTCATATTAGTTGGTGTAGGATCTCCTAACCCCAACTTCTTGTAGATTGATAATGGCATCAAGTTGATGCTGGCTCCTAAGTCACATAATGCTTTAGCAAAGTCCAAAGATCCGACGGTGCAAGGAATAGTGAAAGCTCCGGGGTCGGCCTTCTTCTGAACTATGGATCGGGTAGCTATTGCACTACAATGATGCACATCTTCTTTCAGCTCATAGCTTGCTGCCCTCTTTTTAGTCAAAAGATCTTTCATAAACTTCGCATACCCAGGCATTTGTTCAAGTGCCTCTACCAATGGGACATTAATAGTTAGCTGCTTCAACATGGTCATAAATTTGCTGAACTTAGTGTCATCGGCCACCTTCTTCAATCTTTGTAGAAAAGGTGGTGGTGGGTATGGAAGTGTTCTTTCCATGGCTTTCTTCTCCTCTTGCTTCCGTTTATTATTTTTTTTAGGCTGCACGTCACTAGGCAACACGTCCTTGACGTTGGAAGTGGATATTGCGGCGTCTTCCCTAGTGGCGTCACTAGGCGTGGCGTCCATGTCTGCTGTTCTGTCAACTACTTGCTTGCCTTCTGCTGAAGTTTCCAGCACCTTACCACTCCTCGTAGTGATGGCCATGCATGACCCATCAGTCCTTGGATTTTGCACAGTATCGCTAGGCAAGGTGCCGGCTTTTCTTTGGTTGAGTGCTGCTGAAAGTTGACTGAATTGCTGCTCTAGTTGCTTGATAGAAGTGGAATGAGAATCAACTAATTGCTTCATGGAGGCCAAATCGTCAATCACCTCCTTAACTCCCGCGCTCGTCGCTTCCACTCCTTTCAATAACTTAGCCATCATGTCTTCCATAGAATTAGATGTGGTGGTATCACGTCTACCAGGGGGAACGTACAAACCACTATTTTCATTATTTTTCTTCCAACTACCTTGGTCTTTACCTCCAGATTTATCATAATAGTTCCGACCTTGGTTTCCTTGGGCATTCCCACGGAAACCACCCTGATTGTTCAAGTAGTTGGCCTCCTCTTCTGAATCAGATTCGTCTCTTCCTTTTGACGCAATAGATTTCACTTTTTCAGTCTTCCCCAATAGATGCTTTGTAAGAAGATCCATTTGGGTTTTCATGTGCGCCATATCTTGATCACGTTCTTCTTCTCTTCTTCTTTGGTCTGCAGACATGCCAATAGATAAAGTGGGGCTTGCTACCTCAGAATCCCTGGTATGCCAAGCTCTACTTTGTTTCGTCATACGATCTAGCATGTTGCTTGCTTGACCAAAGGTGAGGTCCATAAAAGAACCTCCAGCTGCGTTGTCCACCACTGGTTTAGTTACTGAATTCAGGGCTCTATACAAGATCTCCATCAAGTGGACATTGGTCATGTGATGGTTTGGGCATCTCGCTAGCTTTGTCTTGAACCTCTCCCATGTTTCGTGAAGAGCTTCAGATGGAAGCTGACGAAAGTTGCTGATTTCATCTCTCAATTGAGCCCTCTTGGATGGCGGAAAGAATCTTTCTAGGAAAGCGTCTCTCAATTGCCTCCAATTTGTAATAGAATCAGGAGTCAGCCCATTCAACCATAATGTTGCCTCCCCAGACAGAGACAATGGAAATAGACGTAATCGAATAGCATTCTGACCAACACCAGGATTGTCAAAAGACTTGCATGTAGAAATAAAGTTGATGAGATGCATATTCGGATCATCGCCTGCTAGTCCACCAAATAATCCCTTGAGTTGCAATAACTGAATCATGGTGCTTGTGATGTTGAACTTGGCTCCGGGCGCTAATGGTGGTGGAATTATAGCTCCAGTGGCTCCGGCACCATCAAGATCATCATCATCATCGTCGAAAGCTGGTTGCAAAGGTTGGCGATCATATCTATACCGAGCTTGTCGACCTCTTCGATTGGCAGGTGTTGCCATTTCAGCGCCATGCCTTGGGTTTATCAACTCGTCATCTCCTAAATCTTCATCGTCAGGATTTGTTGCTCGTCCAGGATTATCAATGTTTTGTTGTTGGACTTGAGCAGCGGCAAGAGCAGCTAATCTTGCTTGCTCGTGTTGAGCGGCCATCCTGTCGATTTCAGCTTGTGCTTCCATTCTTCTAATTCGTTGCGGTTCCGGATTGATTGGTAATAACGGTTGACCAGAACTTCTAGTATGGGGCATGCACTAAAAGAAAACCTGCAATAAACAAAAACAAAAACTAAACGTAAAAGTGCGAGAATCTTTGACCAAAGGGTCTAGTAATTATCACGAACTTGATTGACACTCGTATTCCCCGGCAACGGCGCCAATTTTTGATAACGCTCAATCTACAGCTCTCGTAGGAGTGTAAAGCGGTCGATAGCAAATATAGAACCCAACTGGGTTGGGTATCGATCCCACAGAGAATAGCTTGGTCAACAAGTAAGTGAAATTATTAGACTTTTGATGCAAGTCTCGTAAGAATGGGGGATTGTAATAAGTAACCAAAGTAATGAAATAAAAGCTGAAAATAATAAAGTAAAAAGAGAGTATTTCGTAGGTTGTGAAACAATGAGAATTGAGGCGTTGGGGTTATGTCCACCTTCAGAAGTATACGTCTCTATTGGCTATGAGTGTGTAGAGTCTTGACATGCAATTGCTTATAGAGAATTGTAGTCGATGGTAAATCCAAGCGTCTCTCGACCTAAACAAGGACTATTTCACTTTAACTCTCTCGAGCTTAAAGTGTGTCTAGCGGTACAAATTCTCCAAGAGGTTAGTCCAGGTACGGCACTAGCTTTTTAATAGGAAAGGGTGTCCTACTACCTTGACATTATCTCTTTTCCAGACAAATAACCTTTCTCTCGAACAAGTTAAATGTTAGACTGGCGTTGGTCTATGCGTCTTCTTTTCTAGACAAGTAACCTTTCTCTCGAACAGGTTAGATGTTAGAATGGCGTGTTCTTGTGTTTGAACCGCAAAGAATGTAGGTTTAAGATGAAGAGAATAATGATATAAGCAATATACTTGTCTTGAACTCACAAGCTCATAGCAATAGATAGTAACTCATTCGGCTTCCATAACCCCAACTAAGAGGTTTAGTTACCCATGAATGCGAAGGATATCACGTTTTGCATGGTGGATGGCGTGAATAGTAGGTGTTTGGCGTGTGGTTTTGGTGATTCCGTAGCAAGTAACGATTCTCTTGTTGTGGAATTTAAGAGTAGAAGAATGAAGAATTAAGAATGTATTGTAGGAAGATGTCTTAAGTGAAGGGTTAATTGAATTGTAAGAATGTGTTTTTTTTTTAAAAAATCTCTAACATGATAGGGTATTTATAATACTCCTATCCTACTCCTACTAAGCTAATGAAATAAATAACCAAATCCTAATATACTAATGAAATCCTTGACCCAAATGTACTAGGGTAAGGTTACAAAATTATAATCCAAATAGAATAATGAAACACATAACCTAATTGCACTAGGTTAATGTATTATGGCAAAAATCCAGCTTTGTGTCTGTAAGTCCCCAAAGTCTTCAGAAATGCTGTTTTAGCCCGGGACAGATTTTCCATGCAGCAGATTTAGTCCTTTATGCGTCCAGCTCCTTTCCATCTCGTTTGTGAGCTTTCTTTTGCGTCAAGTAAGCCATAAATTGCTGTATTTTGCATCATTTATACCTGAAACTTTCCTAATCACATTTGTTAGCTCATTTACAGGAAAAAGGACTAAAAGTGTATGAAATAGATAATTAGTTCTCAAAACTAGGCTAAAATATGGGCAAAATATATTGATATAGGCGCGTAAATTCGCCTATCATCAAAAAAGAGTTATTAACAAAATAAGAAAGAAAACTGATTGGATAAAAGGAAGTGAAAAAATCACACAAAAATTAGAAAATATAAAAAATACTGAAGACACAATAGAACTAGTTATATTTTCAATAAATAAAGAAGAAATAACAATAATTTCAATAGATAAGGTAGAGATAATAAAGAAAAAATTAAGACAATTATACAGTGAAGATCCATTAAAAGGATGGAAAAAACATAAGACTACTGTAAGAATTGAGCTAATAGATAAAAATAGTATAATAACCCAAAAACCATTAACATATAACTTTGATGATTTGAAAGAATTTAAAATGCATATAGATGAATTATTAGAAAAACAATATATACAAAAAAGTAATAGCAAAAACACTAGCCCAGCATTCATAGTAAATAAACATAGTGAACAAGAAAGAGGATAAAGTAGAGTGGTTATTGATTATAGAAACCTAAATGCAAAAATTATGACATATAATTATCCAATACCAAATAAGATATTAAAAATAAGACAAATACAAGGATATAATTACTTTAGCAAATTTGACTGTAAATCCAAATTTTTACCACCTAAAGTTAGATGATGATTCTAAGAAACTAACTGCGTTTACAGTTTCACAAGGATTTTATGAATGGAACGTGTTACCATTTGGATATAAAAATGCACCAGGTAGATACCAACACTTTATGGATAGTTATTTCAAACAATTACCTAATTTTATAGTATACATATATGATATACTACTATATACAAAAACTAAAGAGGAACATTTAAAATTATTAGAACAATTTGCAGGCATAATAGAAAATTCAGGAATAAGTCTAACTGAAAAGAATGCAGAAATAATGAAAATCAGGTAGAATTTTTAGGAATACAAATAGATAAAAGTGGAATAAAAATGCAACAACATATAGTACAAAAAATAATAAATTCAAAAGAAGAATTAGATACAAAAAAGAAATTACAACCATTTTTAGGATTAGTAAACCAAGTAAGAGAATATATACAAAAATTAGCAGAAAACCTAAAGCCATTACAGAAAAAATTAAGAAAGGATGTAGAATATAATTACAACGAAGTAGATAAAAAACAAGTACAAAAAATAAAAATACTTTGTAAAGAGTTACCAAAATTACAATTTCTAAACGAAAATAAAAAATTTACATATATAGTAGAAGCAGATGCAAGTGAATATAGTTATGGAGGAGTAATTAAATATAGATATGAAGAAGAAAAATTAGAACATCATTGTAGATACTACTCAGGAATGTTTAATGAAACAAAATAAAATGGGAAATAAATAGAAAAGAATTATGCTCATTATATAAATGTTTATTAACATTTGAGCCATATATTGTATATAACAAGTTTATTGTACAAACAGATAAGACACATGTACGATGGTGGTTAACAAGAAAAATACAAAATTCAGTTACAACGAAGGAAATTCGGAGATTATATTGAATATATTAAATTTTTCATTTACAATTGAAGTAATTAAGACTAACAAAAATGTTATTGCTGATTACATATCAATACAAAGCTACTCAAACTGATATTACAGAAGACGATACTCTAGAAAAAATACTCAAAACCCTAACTACGCTTTCAATGAAAGTGGATAGTATGGGAAATGAGATAGAAAAGCTAAAGACTAATGAAGTTAAACTGAAGTCTGAAGCTATGACTCAGATAACTCAGCAATGTGCAGAGAAATGTCGATCAGAAGACAATAAAATTCTAGAGATAAAAGGAGACGTTGGGACACTCCAAAAAACTCATAACGTTTATCAATCTACTTCTGCAGGTACAAGCATAGGAGTTAGAAGGAACCTAAATATGAACAAGAACAAAATATTTGACAAGTCATTTATACCAAAAGACCCTTAGTTTATACCCCCACAAACTATTACATATTTAGGTAGCCTAAACCAAGACAAGAAAGCTTATAACCACATAACCAGATCATATATTGAAAACATCCACAAGATAGAAAATTACTTAAACCTTAAACCCAGAGCTACAAACATTCAAGAATCAAATTTAGATTATATAACCCAAAAACTATAAGGATACAATAAGTTAATTGCATTACCAAAAACTAACCCAAATCTAGTTAAAACCTATTTCAGTTATGGACTACTCAATATTGTATATACCCAAGACAGAAGTGAATTATCTGCTATACCAGAAATATATAAAGCAATTACCACTTACAGAAAGATAACCAAGAGCAACCTATTCTTTGTAAAGTTCTATACGGCACCGACAGAGATATTGTATGATGAAATTAAACCAGTTATACAAGTTGTGAAGATAGGAATGACCCGATATATGATCATACCCAAAGATATTGAACAACAAGTTGAAATACCCAAAATAGATGTACCAAATTTTTATGCGAATAAAAGAATTATTGAACTATCTATAATTATCCAAGAATTAGCAACTAACTACCTAAATGAAAATCCAATATGGAGTTATTATTCAAGAGACCAACTAATTATCTATTCAAATTCAAGAGAGTTAAGACAAGCAGATATAGAGGAAGTTTAAAGATGGATTATGACACTACTTAATCCAGAGAAACGACCAATTACTAGAGCAATTAAGGAAAAATTTATTTCAGATGAATTATTGAACAGATACTGTAAATTAATAGGGCATAAATATCCAGACCACCTATATTCAAGATGTAACGGAGAAGATAACATTATTCCAGAAGTTTAACTAGAATAAAAGAAGATAAGGACGCTAGCTGGAAGATATATGACAAAAGATATACAACAACACAGATCGATGGAGAAATAAAGACAAGGAGACAAAGCATTAAAGTTATGAAAATGACATTTGAATTAGTAAGATAATTTTGTGACATGTGAATTATTAGAGTACGTAATTTATTATGTAACATTATGTAGCATTTACTAGCCTTTTTGACTTTTTTGGCAAAAAGTCCCATTATTAGTTTTGTTTTTTTGTAGAACAGCTTTAAAAGATACTTTAATTCTTTTTTACTAATGTAAAGATAAAAAGTGTAAAGTAGGAATAGTCTAGAATATTATACGCGTTTTATTTTTTTTAGATTATAAATAGTAGAAGCATTTACTAAGTTAAGGCAAGACTTTCTACACGGAAAGCAAGCCTTCTTGTATACAATAAAATTTTCTCTCATATAATCAATAAAGATATTCAATTTTACACTAAGCTATGGATGAGCAAAGCACAGATTTATCAAATCTACCAGAACAGGTATTTTCATTTACTATTATGAATAGCTAAATTCATAAATTCCTGACAATCATAAGTATAATAAAATAAGCTCATGTTAGTTACTTTATAGTAGAATTATTCGAGGAATAATATGTTTTGAAGTTTATTAACAAAGAGGAAAAGAAGAAAAATTCCTAGAACTATGCATCCTAAAGGTGAAATCGGTAAGGCAAAGAACCCGTAATAGGGGAGTAACCAGAGTAAAGGTGCTGTTTAAGGGAAAAGTATCCAGATTACCATGCTAATAGTGATCGAAGAACATGTTATTTTAGAATAATGTAGTATATAGTGATCTAAGATGATCATATTTTGTTATATATATGATTGAAGGGTAACCGTGAGATTGATGAGGATGTCTCGCACCGTATTGGGGCGGAATGGATGAAGTGGAAGCTCTCTTCGGGGGTGTTTGATGATAGGCGGATTTACACGCCTATATCAATATATTTTTCCCATATTTTAGCCTAGTTTTGAGAACAAATTATATATTTCATGCACTTTTAGTCCTTTTTCCTATAAATGAGCTAACGAACATGATTAGTAAAGTTTCAGGTATAAATGATGCAAAATACAGCATTTTATGGCTTACTTGACGCAAAAGAAAGCTCACAAAGGAAGGAAAGAAAGTCTACACGCCTAAGGACCAAAACTGCTGCATGGAAAATCTATCCCAGGCTAAAACAACATTTCTGAAGACTTTGGGGACTTACAGACACAAAGCTGGATTTGGACAATGATACATTAACCTAGTACATTTGGGTTAAGTATTCCATTAGCCTATTAGGATTTGGTTATTTATTTCATTAGCTTAGTAGGAGTAGGATATGGGTATTATAAATATCCTATCATGCTAGGGATTTTTATTCATTCTTCTATCTTTCAATACATCCCTCTCTTAACAATACATCTATTCACTCTTCTAATCTTTCCATTAATTCTATTTTTCTTCTTCTATTCATCTATTCTTATTTACCGCAACAAGAGAATTGTTACTTTTGCCTTGGAATTCACGCCACACGCCTACCACCTAAGCTACACGAAAATTACTCAATCTTGTGGTATAACAACAATGTCAATCGTGATCTGCTTCGCATTCATGGGTAACTAAACTTCTCTGTTGGGGTTATGGAAGCCGAATGAGATACTATCTATTGCTGTGAGTTTGTGAGTTCGTGACACATATATTGCTTATATCATTATTCTCTTCATCTTAATCTACATTCTTTGCGGTTGCAAACGCAAGAATACGCCAGTCTAACATTTAACTTGTTCGAGAGAAAGGTTATTTGTCTGGAAAAGAGATAATGTCAAGGTAGTAGGACACCCTTTCCTATTAAAAAGCTAGTGCCGTAACTGGATTAACTTCTTGGAGAATTCGTACCGTTAGACACGCTTTAAGCTCGAGAGAGTTAAAGTGAAATAGTCCTTGTTCAGGTCGAGAGACGCTTGGATTTACCATCGACTACAATTCTCTATAAGCACATGCATGTCTCAACTCTACACACTCATAGTCAATAGAGACGTATACCTCAGAAGGTGGACATAACCCCAACGCTTCAATTCTCATTGTTTACAACTTACGTAACAATCCTTCTCTTTTTACTTTGTTATTTTCAGCTTTTACTTTATCGTTTTCGTTACACATTACAATTCCCCCTTTTACGAGACTTGCACCAAAAGTTTAGTAATTTTACTTACTTGTTGGCCAAGCTATTCCCTGTGGGATCGACACCCAACCCAGGTTGGGTTCTATATTTGATAACGACCACTTTACACTCCTACGAGAGCTGTAGATTGAGCGTTATCAAAAATTGGCGCCGTTGCCGGGGAATACAAGTGTCAATCAAGTTCGTGATAATTACTAGACCCTTTGGTCAAAGACTCTCATACTTTTACGTTTAGTTTTTGTTTGTCGCAGGTTTTTACTTTAGTGCATGCCCCATACTAGAAGTTCTGGTCAACCGTTATTACCAATTAATCCTGAACCACAACGAATTAGAAGAATGGAAGCACAAGCTGAAATTGACAGGATGGCTGCTCAACACGAGCAAGCAAGATTAGCTGCTCTTTCCGCTGCTCAAGTCCAACAACAAAACATTGATAATCCTGGGCGAGCAACAAATCCTGACGATGAAGATTTAGGTGATGACGAGTTACTAAACCCTAGGCGTGATGCTGAAATTATAACACCTACCAACCGAAGAGGTCGACAAGCTCGGTATAGGTATGATCGCCAACCCTTGCAACCAGCTTTCGACGATGATGATGATGATCTTGATGTTGCCGGAGCCACTGGAGCAATAATTCCACCACCATTAGCGCCCGGAGCCAAGTTCAACATCACAAGCACCATGATTCAGTTATTGCAACTCAAGGGATTATTTGGTGGACTAGCAGGCAATGATCCGAATATGCATCTCATCAACTTTATTTCTACATGCAAGTCCTTTGACAATCCTGGTGTTGGTCAAAATGCTATTCGATTACGCCTATTTCCATTGTCTCTGTCTGGGGAGGCAACACTATGGTTGAATGGGCTGACTCCTGATTCAATTACAAATTGGAGGCAATTGAGAGACGCTTTCCTAGAAAGATTCTTTCCGCCATCCAAAAGGGCTCAATTGAGAGATGAAATCAGCAACTTTCGTCAGCTTCCCTCTGAAGCTCTTCATGAAACATGGGAGAGGTTCAAGACAAAGCTAGCGAGATGCCCAAACCATCACATGACTAATGTTCACCTCATGGAGATCTTGTATAGAGCCTTGAATTCAATAACTAAACCAGTGGTGGACAACGCAGCTGGAGGTTCTTTCATGGACCTCACCTTTGGTCAAGCAAGCAATATGCTAGATCGCATGACAAAGCAAAGTAGAGCTTGGCATACCAGGGATTTTGAGGTAGCAAGCCCCACTTTATCTATTGGCATGTCTGCAGACCAAAGAAGAAGAGAAGAAGAACGTGAGCAAGACATGGCGCACATGAAAACACAATTGGATCTTCTGACAAAGCACTTATTATCAGGGAAGACCGAAAAAGTGAAAGCTATAGCGCTAAAAGGAAGAGACGAATCTGATTCTGAAGAGGAGGCCAACTACTTGAACAATCAGGGGGGTTTCCGTGGGAATGCCCAAGGAAACCAAGGTCAGAACTATTATGATAAATCAGTAAGCAAAGACCAAGGTAGTTGGAAGAAAAATAATGAAAAGAGTGGTTTGTACGTTCCCCCTGGTAGACGTGATACCACCACATCTAATCCTGGGAGTATGGAGGACATGATGGCTAAGTTATTGAAAGGAGTGGAAGCAACGAGCGCGGGCGTTAAGGAGGTGATTGATGATTTGTCCTCCATGAAGCAACTAGTTGATTCTCATTCCACTTCTATCAAGCAAATAGAGCAGCAATTGAGCCAACTTTCAGCAGCATTCAATCAAAGAAAGGCTGGCACCTTACCGAGCGATACTGTGCAAAACCCAAAGAATGATGGGTCATGCATGACCATCACTACCAGAAGTGGTAAGGTGCTGGAAACTTCAGGAAAAGTCAAGCAAGTGGTTGACGAAGTTGTGGACATGGACATTACACCTAATGACGTTACAAAAGGAAAAGAAGCCGCAACAACTACTCCCAACGTCAGGGACGTTTCACCTAGTGGCGTGCAGCCTGAAAAAGTGGAAAAATGGAAGTAAGAGGAGAAGAAAGTAGTGGAGAGAACACTTCCATACCCACCACCACCTTTTCCCCAAAGATTGAAGAAGGTGGCCGATGACACTAAGTTCAGCAAATTTATGACTATGCTGAAGCAACTGACCATTAATGTTCCCTTGGTAGAGGCACTTGAACAAATTCCTGGGTATGCGAAGTTTATGAAAGATCTTTTGACTAAAAAGAGGGCAGCAAGTTATGAGCTGAAGGATGATGTGCATCATTGTAGTGCAATTGCTACCCGATCGATAGTTCAGAAGAAGGCCGACCCCGGAGCTTTCACTATTCCTTGCACCGTTGGATCTTTGAACTTTGACAAAGCATTGTGTGACTTAGGAGCCAGCATCAACTTGATGCCATTATCGATCTACAAGAAGTTGGGGCTAGGAGATCCTACACCAACTAATATGAGGCTTGTTATGGCGGATAGGTCGGTAAAACGACCGGTCGGTATTCTATGTGATGTCTTGGTAAAGGTCTCTTCATTTATCTTTCCAACAGACTTTGTCATCTTGGATTGTGAAGCAGATTCAGAGGTTCCCATAATCTTGGGACGTCCTTTCCTTGCCACGGGAAGTGTGCTCATAGATTTGAGAGCTAATGAGCTTTCATTCCGAATAAATGACGAAGTGGTTCGCTTTGATGTTTGCAAATCAATGAAGCAACCCAAAGATCTAAGTGTATTTTCTGTGGCTGATGTTGTCTTTGATGATGAGAAAGAGTTACTTGCAGAAGAGCAAATTCTTGATGATCCTTTGGAGGTTTTGCTCATGAAAGGAGAGAATGATGATGCTGAAATTTCTGAAGATAATATTTGTGCTCTATCGAGATTAGGGACATATCGCTATACTCCCAAGAAGCTGGATCTTGATCTCAAAAATCAACCCACACCACCAGCTGAGCCATCTACTGAAGAACCACCCACGTTAGAATTGAAGGAGCTGCCAAGCCATTTGAAGTACGCATTCTTAGGAAGCGAAAACACTCTTCCAGTCATAGTGGCAGCCGATTTGGGTGAGCAACAAGTTGCAGCTCTTATTGCAATCTTACGCAAGTATATTAGAGCTATTGGATGGACCATTGCGGATATTATTGGCATTCCACCTGGGATTTGCACACATAAAATTCATCTTCAAGAAAAGTGCACACCCACCATTGAAAATCAAAGGCGATTAAACCCACCAATGCAAGAAGTGGTGAAGAAGGAGATTATCAAGTGGTTAGACGCAGGAGTTGTATATCCTATCTCTGATAGTACATGGGTGAGTCCTGTGCAATGTGTTCCCAAGAAAGGAGGTATGATGGTGGTTGCGAATGTAAAGAATGAGCTTATTCCACTCAGGCCCGTTACTGGATGGAGAGTATGCATGGACTACCGCAAGCTGAATTCTTGGACGCTCAAGGATCACTTCCCCATGCCATTTATGGACCAAATGCTAGATCGATTAGCGGGGAAAGAATGGTTTTGCTTCTTGGATGGTTATTCAAGTTATAATCAGATTTGTATTGCTCCCGAAGACCAAGAGAAGACAACGTTTACATGCCCATATGGTACGTTTGCCTTCAAACGCATGCCATTTGGCCTATGTAATGCCCCAACCACCTTTCAACGTTGTATGGTGTCTATTTTCTCTGATATGGTTGAAGACACTTTGGAGGTATTTATGGACGACTTTTCAGTTGTTGGTGAGTCCTTTGAAGTGTGCTTGGCAAACTTGAGCATGGCATTGCAAGGATGTGTAGAGTTTAACCTTGTGCTGAATTGGGAGAAGTGCCACTTCATGGTAAAAGAAGGAATCGTTCTTGGGCACAAGATCTCCGAAAGAGGAATAGAGGTTGATCGCGCAAAAATAGAGGTAATCGAGAAGCTACCACCTCCAATTTCGGTGAAGGGAGTTCGTAGTTTTCTTGGCCATGCTGGGTTTTATCGCAGATTAATCAAAGACTTCTCCAAAATTTCTAGTCCATTGTGCAAACTATTGGAGAAAGATGCGAAGTTTGACTTTAATGATGATTGCTTAAAGTCATTCGAATGCCTTAAAGGAAAACTCATTGAAGCCCCTATCATGGTATCACCAGATTGGACGCTCCCGTTCGAAGTCATGTGTGATGCTAGTGGTGTAGCCGTTGGTGCTGTTCTTGGACAGAGAAAGGAGAAACTATTTCATCCTATCTACTATGCGAGTAAGGTCCTAAATGAAGCCCAAAGGAACTACACTGTTACTGAACAAGAGCTCCTAGCGATTGTGTATGCATTTGAGAAGTTTCGCGCCTATCTATTGGGTACTAAGGTAATCGTTCATACAGACCATGCAGCTCTTAGGTATCTAATGACAAAGAAGGATGTAAAACCAAGGTTGATTCGATGGGTGTTGCTGCTGCATGAGTTTGATTTCGAAGTCAAAGATAGAAGAGGTTGCGAGAACCAAGTGGCTGATCACCTATCTAGACTTGAGAGTGAGCAAGTGGTGCAACCTGAAATTCAGATTGATGATGCATTCCCTGACGAGGAGATATTAGAGACAACAATGGAGAACTTACCATGGTATGCCGACTTTGCAAATTTCGTGGTGAGTAATGTGCTACCCGCCAATTTATCTTTCCACCAAAGAAGGAAGTTTATGCATGACGTTCAGCACTACTATTGGGATGAGCCTTATTTGTTTCGAAGATGCGCTGATGGTATCATTCGACGATGTATATCCCATGAAGAAGTGCCAACTATATTGGAAGCATGCCACACTTCGCAAGTTGGAGGACATCATGCAGGTAATCGAACGGCAAGAAAAGTATTGTAAAGTGGATATTATTGGCCTTCGCTATTTAGAGACGCATACGACTATGTGAGAAGGTGTGACCAATGCCAACGACAAGGTGCTATTTCAAAACACCATGAAATGCCCATGTCCAAAATTCTTGAGGTAGAACTCTTTGATGTGTGGGGTATTGATTTCATGGGACCATTCGTGAATTCATTTGGAATGAAGTACATCTTGGTTGCTGTGGATTATGTTTCAAAATGGGTTGAAGCTGTAGCATTGGCCGACAACGAAGGAAAGCGTGTTGTAGCGTTCTTAAAGAAGAATATCTTCTCTCGCTTTGGAGTCCCTCGTACTATCATTAGTGATGGAGGATCTCACTTTTGCAACAAGCTATTCAAATCTGTATTGGCCAAGTATGGTGTCAAGCAACACAAGGTAGCTACGCCTTATCATCCCCAAACTAGTGGACAAGTAGAGGTTTCCAATCGTGAGATCAAGCAAATCCTTGCAAAAACGGTTAATGCGAATCGGAAGGATTGGTCTCGAAAGCTAGATGATGCACTATGGGCATATTGGACTGCATTCAAGACACCCATTGGCATGTCTCCTTATCAACTAGTTTATGGAAAGGCTTGTCATCTACCCATTGAACTCGAGCACAAGGCATTATGAGCATTGAAGCGATTGAACTTGAATTGGGAAGATATGAAGAATCTGAGGTTGGAGCAGCTGAATGAACTAGATGAATTCCGTCTCCATGCATATGAACGACCGGATTTATACAAGGAGCGGATGAAGAAGTATCATGATCAGGGGATTGTTCGGCGGAATTTCCAAAAGGGTGACATGGTACTACTCTTCAACTCCAGATTTAAGCTCTTCCCAGGTAAGTTAAAATCGAAATGGACTGGTACATTTAAGGTTATCCAAGTCTACTCGTCTGGAGTAGTCGAATTGGAAGGCATTAAGGGTGTCGTCTTCAAAGTGAATGGCCAACGTGTTAAGCCATATATTAGTCCTCTTGACTCGATGAATGACATGGCCATCACTTATCTCGATGAAGTCTAAGTACTCGAGATTACTACGTCGAGCCATGATAATAAATAAGGCGCTAGATGGGAGGCAACCCATCGTTTTATTGTTTTATCGTTTTATCGTTTCATCGTTTTAGTATTTTTTTTTTGATAAAAGAAAATCCAAAAATAAGAGTCGTGCCACGACCAAAACCAAGGCGCTTGGTGGGAGGCAACCCATCATACTAATCATTTGTTTTGAGCAAATATAGGTGCAAGAAGTATTCAACGAGGAGATCAATTTCAATTGACGATTTGGACGCGTTGTATGGTAAAGTTGGTAAGTTAGGAACGGTGATGCATAAGGCTATGGATTGAGCCTTTTCCTCGACAAAATAGGATTCGAGGAAGGCTAGGCTTTGGTACAACTAGGCCACGAACGATGCACAACCTATCCTGTAGCCTAAGGTCTCGGAATCTAGTGTGCTATACACTATGCGCCGCCTATTCCTAGGTATGCTTTTGACTATGCGCCGCCTATGCTATGGCATTTGGTCTCAGTATCTCATATGCCATAGACTATGCGGCGCATATGTCTACAAATGCCATAGACTATGCGACGCATATGTCCCATTATGCCATAGACAATGCGCCGCATATGTCGTTGATATGCCGAGTATTATGCGCCGCATAAGTGGTGTTTTGGTCTCCAAATTCGATTGTAAATGGGTCATAACCCAACCCATACTCTTCCTATATAAAGGGGACTTAGTTTTATAACACAACCACATTAGAAAAAACCCTAAGGGCGCCGCATAACCTTCCAAATCCTCTTAAAAGTTTCTTCTTTTGCTCTTCCAATTCACAACACCATCTCCACAAGCTTCAAGCAAGTAAGTACTCGCATATTCTTCATTTATTTCTCGTAAGTACTACGTTGCTATGTTTATGATAAATTGCTAAATCATATATGATTGTTGGTGATGTTTATGTGTTTGGATTATTGTTACAAAATCATGTGAGTAAACATATACGTAGGGAATTCTTGGCTTGTTTCCGACTTGAAGTTGGTTTCAATAGCATTGTTATGATAATTGCTGAATTGATATGGCTATAAATATTGCTTAAGATTGTTGTTTGGATGCTTACATGGTAGACTATCCTGGTCATCAGGATAAGATTATAGTGCCTATTGACTTAGGAGGTTGTTCTTGTATAACGATTCCATGGGGTAACCCCTATGTCGTAGCGTTGCTATATCTACCATGAAAGTAGTCCAATGGCTGCAAATACGTGATGCAATGCTGATTTTCTTGTCAGAATACAATCCTAAAACGTATGTCGACATAATCTGAAGTAATCGCCTACTTTCACCTCACTGATTTGCGTAACAAAATTAAGTGTGGGGTGGTACCCCTAGTGCTTGCATATAGATTGTACCAAGTGAGATTGTGCTGCAACTTACATTATTTCTAGTCTCAGGTACAATGGCACCTAAAGCAAGGCAAGGCAAGGAGAAGGCTACCATGTCCCAAAAGGGCAAGAAGAGAAGTCGAAAAGACCAAGGAGAATCATCCTCAGCACACCTACCACGCAGAATGTTCGGAATAAAATGGGTTATTGAGGAAGAAGCCAAAGCATGGTACAGCAGCAACAAAGAAAAAAAATATGTGCACGTTGACTTGATCAACAAGGAGACCTTAGCAAAGAAGGAGCCGCGAATGTTGGCAAAAATAATGGATTTGAAGCTGGATTTCATCTTCCGCGACATGGGAGAGTGCAATCTTGACTTGACAAGAGAGTTTTATGACAACTGGTCGCCGAACACAACAGGCAATGAAGTCAAAATTCGGGGCCAAGTGTTACAGCTCACCGCGGATTGGATCAACTCTTTTCTTGGCTTACCTTCGGTCGACACAGCACCATTCAAAGAACTGTACAGCAGGCCTCCTTATAGAGCGATACGACACACGCTTTGTGGAAGTAGGTCAATGGCAAGGTGGGGCAGACATAAAGAAACAGGTCGACACAACACCTTCCCCTATGCTCCACTAAATAGGGAAGCACGAATCTGGATGCGTATTGTCAACTTATGCCTTATTCCTGGGACTCAATACACCAAGATATCGAGATATAGAGTGTGTTTGGTCTATGCTTTGATGACGAATGTCCCTATCAACTTTGGGGCAATCATTCGATCTACCATGAGGAAGGCCAGACTCCACAAAAGGTCCCATTTCACATTCGGCAATTTGTTGACAGTAATGTTGCGGAAGGAGGATATCGAAGAGGAACCAGCTGACCACAAACTCCCCCATAACCCAAAGAAGGTTGACCTCACCAAGGTCAAAGATGCTGAAACAACTCATGGAGTCAACCTTACTACTGCGGAGAGACATGCGCGTGATGAGAGTTTCTTCCGTCATCTCTATGGCATGACACGATTCACTATAATGAGTGGTGGACGTATTCCAACTGCTTAAGAGCTCCAACAGCTGGACCACGACTACCCAATGAACATGCATGCACGGGAGATATGTGGAGTGGGCGTATACTTTGAGGAACCTCTAGAGGATGATGTGCCGACTGATGACGATCGACGCTTGCCTGATTCTGACGAGGAGGAGAACTCTGACGATGACTCTTATGATGATTCATACGAAGGGGGTATGACCCCCGACATTGAGGAGGAGTCCGACTAACCAGGTTCTTCGTATTTATTTTCCACTGAGGGCAGTGTCCCGACTAAGTGTGGGGTGGTGGTATCGCATGCTATACTTCTCTGTTTGCACCTATGTTTGTTTGTTTACTTTGTTTATTTGAGTTCGTTTTGTTTTTTTCAAAGTTTTTTTAGGAGTAAATTTTTTCTAGCTTCGCATGAAACTATTTTTGATAGGCAGCATGAGATTATAACAAGAGTATGTGTTACAATTGTGACTATTGAGACGTTTAGGCTCTAGTTGTGACTCATTATGTGATATTATGTGAGTCAATTCCTTCACTTGTTGGGTCGAGAGTCTATATTACTTCCAATCAAGTCGACCATGTGCCTTGTGTGTGTGAGATTAATCATATATTCTATGATTGTGGCTGATGCTAGAACTTGCCTGGTATGTATGCAAAGCGAAAATAAGGAGTGTAAGTTTAGGATATGATTTAGGCATTTCTTTGGCAACCTATATTTGTTTATCTTCAGTTTTACCTACCCATAGACATCATCCTAGTTAAACCTTTTTGAGCCTTTAGCCTATTTCTTTGACAACCTCGAAGGTAAGCCTAATCCATTTCTTTAAGACCGTAATTTGATCCAAATTCCTAAGTGCTTTAAAGTGAAAAAGTCATGTGACAACATAAGAGGAAATTGGGTGAGTATAATGCTATAAATCGTAATGGTGCTTGAAATGTGTTATGAAAAAAAGAAAAGTGCTACCATAAGAGGCATGTTGTGAAAAGAAAAAGGAAAAGAAAGCTGAAAAGTAAGTTGTGCTTAGAATTGAAAAACAAAAGAGGAGAACAAGGGTGGTAGAACAAAAGAAAGAAGAAAGGTTGAAAGAAAAAAGTGTCAATGATACAAAGTGGTGTATTAAAGTTCTTAGGAACCTAGTCACTATTCTTGGCCAAAATAGTCCTACCCGTACCTTAGCCTACATTACAACCATCTAAAGACCTACTTGATCCTAATCTCAACATTCCGACATTTAGTGGAGTACTACATTAAGGGCAAGCCTATGGTCATCAGTTGCTACATATGACTTCTTTGTGAGAGTGAGAGCAAGGACACTTTGATACCCATGTTTGAAAAATATGCTATATTTGTGAGTGATTATGGGTACTATATTGTGAGACACACATGGTTGATGAGTTTTGGATAGTTGTATATGATTCTAGGTACCTTAACGTTTGCATGCGAGTTGATCACCATCACGAGTCTATGCTAGAGGCTAAACTGTTTCTACTTATAATCGGAAAGCTACTCTTTATTGATAATTGTTGTGCTTGTCTTGATAAATGTTTTGTGTTGTTGTTGTAAAAACCCTAAGTTGATGTTTAGAAGGACATGATATGTTGTTCGAGGAGGAACAAAGATCTAAGTGTGGGGTGTTGATGATAGGCGGATTTACACGCCTATATCAATATATTTTGCCCATATTTTAGCCTAGTTTTGAGAACAAATTATATATTTCATGCACTTTTAGTCCTTTTTCCTATAAATGAGCTAACGAACATGATTAGTAAAGTTTCAGGTATAAATGATGCAAAATACAGCATTTTATGGCTTACTTGACGCAAAAGAAAGCTCACAAAGGAAGGGAAGAAAGTCTACACGCCTAAGGACCAAAACTGCTGCATGGAAAATCTGTCCCGGGCTAAAACAAAATTTCTGAAGACTTTGGGGACTTACAGACACAAAGCTGGATTTGGACAATGATACATTAACCTAGTACATTTGGGTTAAGTATTCCATTAGCCTATTAGGATTTGGTTATTTATTTCATTAGCTTAGTAGGAGTAGGATATGGGTATTATAAATACCTTATCATGCTAGGGATTTTTATTCATTCTTCTATCTTTCAATACATCCCTCTCTTAACAATACATCTATTCACTCTTCTAATCTTTCCATTAATTCTATTTTTCTTCTTCTATTCATCTATTCTTATTTACCGCAACAAGAGAATTGTTACTTTTTCCTTGGAATTTACGCCACACGCCTACCATCTAAGCTACACGAAAATTACTCAATCTTGTGGTATAACAACAATGTCAATCGTGATCTCCTTCGCATTCATGGGTAACTAAACTTCTCTGTTGGGGTTATGGAAGCCGAATGAGATACTATCTATTGCTGTGAGTTTGTGAGTTCGTGACACGTATATTGCTTATATCATTATTCTCTTCATCTTAATCTACATTCTTTGCGGTTGCAAACGCAAGAATACACCAGTCTAACATTTAAATTGTTCGAGAGAAAGGTTATTTGTCTGGAAAAGAGATAATGTCAAGGTAGTAGGACACCCTTTCCTATTAAAAAGCTAGTGCCGTAACTGGACTAACCTCTTGGAGAATTCGTACCGTTAGATACGCTTTAAGCTCGAGAGAGTTAAAGTGAAATAGTCCTTGTTCAGGTCGAGAGACGCTTGGATTTACCATCGACTACAATTCTCTATAAGCACATGCATGTCTCAACTCTACACACTCATAGTCAATAGAGACGTATACCTCAGAAGGTGGACATAACCCCAACGCTTCAATTCTCATTGTTTACAACTTACGTAATAATCCTTCTCTTTTTACTTTGCTATTTTCAGCTTTTACTTTATCGTTTTCGTTACACATTACAATCCCCCCTTTTACGAGACTTGCACCAAAAGTTTAGTAATTTTACTTACTTGTTGGCCAAGCTATTCCCTGTGGGATCAACACCCAACCCAGGTTGGGTTCTATATTTGCTAACGACCGCTTTACACTCCTACGAGAGCTGTAGATTGAGCGTTATCAGTGTTATGTGATAAGAAGGTGCCGCCCAAGCTTAAAGGCAAATTCTACAAGGTGGCATTTCATCTGGCCATGTTATATGGAGTGGAGTGTTGTCCAGTTAAGAACTCCCACATTCAAAAAATGAAGGTGGTAGAAATGCGGATGTTGCGTTGGACGTATGGGCTGACTAAGGGGATAGAGTTTGGAATGAGACTATCAGGGAGAAGGTTGGTGTGACTTCAGTGGAGAATAAGATGCGGGAAGTCCGATTGAGATGGTTCGAACACGTGATGAGGAGGGGCATGGATGTCCCGGTTCGTAGGTGTGAGAGACTAGCTTTGGATGGTTTTAGACGGGGTAGGGGTAGGCCGAAGAAGTACTGGGGAGAGGTGATTAGGCGGGACATAGAGCAGTTACAGTTCACTGAGGATATGACCTTAGATAGGAAGATCTAGAGGACGCGAATTAGGGAAGAAAGCTAGGGTCAGTTTGGGTCGCTAGTGTAAGGAATTACTTGGTGGGGGTATTATTCTAGTTATGATACCTTGTTTCTGCTTTATTACGAATCTTTTTACTTTTCTCTGTTTTTTTTTACTTGCGGGTGTCGTATTTATGTTATGCCATATTGTTCCATACTTTACTATGAATTTGTGTAGTATTCCGTGTCTTGAGCCGGGGGTGTCTATCAAAAATAGCCTTTCTACTTCTTTAGAGGTAGAGGTATGGACTGCGTACATCTTACCCTCCCCAGACCTCACTATATGGGAATACACTTGGTTTGTTGTTGTTGTATATGATTGGAGGGAATATTTTAAAAAATAACATCATATGAATAATGAATACTTACTTACCTGATAAAATGATACATGAATTTAAGATACTTGTTTTATATGTACTTAAGAATATAGAGTTAGTAGATATAAAGAAAATTAAATGAGAAAAGGTATTTGATATTGAAGATGAAGAATTAGAAAATTGGATAGAAGATGAATTAGAACAAATACACTTAAATTACGAAAGATACTATTCATACCTAGATAATTACTATTAAGACGGATATTATACAGATTAAAAAATGTTAGAATATATTACAAGAATTAGAGAAAGACAAAGTTGGGTATATGAAAAAATTAATTACAGAAATCAGCTTAGAAGAGAAAGAAGATAATTAGAAGAAAAATTACTTGGAATAAAGTTAACCTTAGAAAAATATGTTCCCTTATAGTAGTATTCTTCAAATGCAATCGTATATTCATCTATATAGCACATATTACATAATGCTAGTTTTAACATTAAATTCCTATTTGTATCTTTTTCTTTGTTTTCTTCTTCTTCTTCTTCTTCTTCTTCTTCTTCTTCTGTTGCCATACTGCTAAATTCATCTCTTATACCTATTTCATATTTTTTAATTTGTCTATAGGTGTTAGTTTAATTACTGTTATTCTTTCTGTTTTTTTATCAGCCCTTAATACCTTTTTACTATCTTCAGTTAAATTTAAAAATCATAATTTTGATGTTACTATTAGTGTTCTTTCTATATACTCTGGTGTATCTGTTGCATTTATACTATTGTCTAATAATTGTTTTGTTATATATCCTATCCATAATTATATCATTTTGTCTACATCTATTACACAGTCTAAGTCTAAGAAGTTATAATTTTCATTAATTATTTATTTTTGTTTCCATTTGTTATATTCATCTTTTATATTATACCTTTCAAACCTATCTTTATAATAATATGTAGGTTTTCTTATTTCTGATGTACTAGGTATTATATTTTCATCAGCTTTTGTATCAAGAATATTTACTTCTGTGTTTGTTTCTTCTATATTTTTATTAATTGCTTCTTCTTTTCCCTTAATTTCTAGGTTTTCTATTTTTTTCTAAAATTTCTGTATATGTTTCACTATTTTCTGAATCATAATCATTTGTTTCTTTAGTGTCTATTGTGTTTACTTCTAATTCTTTGGTTTCTAAGTCTTCATTTTTTATTTCTAATTTTTCTTTGAATTGGTTTATTTCATCTAATAATCTTTGTTCTTTATCTTTTTCATTTTATTTTTGTCTTTTTTCATATAAGTCTTTTAACATTTGTATTTCTTTTTCTAACTCAACAATCCAATTATTTTTTATTTCTTCTATTTCCCGTATTTCATCTGTAGTTTGTTGTTTTATTTTTTCTATTTCCTTTTTTCTGTCTGTTTCTTCATTTTCTTTTGTTATTCTTACATACCTGTTAATTTATATTCTAATTTTAATTTTTTTTCTAACATTAAATATAAATGTTCACCTATTTTCTTATATCTTCTACCTAAATTAGAAAATACTATTCTTATTTTTAATCCTTCGTGATTTTCATATATTTTTTCATCTATTATAAATTCTTCTTTATTTATTTTATCTATTTAATGGTATATAAATCATGTTGATATATGTATTCTAGATTATCTATTAGAGATTCTAAATATGATATTTCTTATTTTTGTGCTTTTATTGATTTTTGACATACTCCAACAATCATGTTATATTGTAGTCTTTCTTTCTTTATTTCTAATTCTCTTCATTTCTCAGATAATATATATTTTAGTTCTTTATATTTTTGGGATTGGTCTATATTATTCATTAGTATTTATGATATTTTGGTGGATCTCTAAATCTAATTTTATCATAATTAGATGGTATTTAACTCATTCTTCTAGATTTTAAATGGATTATTAATTTTGCATCAATATTAATTAGGTAATCTAATCTGTGGAGGTCTTCTTTTGTTTTATTTAGTTTCTTATTTAATAATAATTACTATTTAGAATTTTTTTAACTTCTCTAAAAGCCTGTATATTTTTAAACGGTCTTCTCATAATTAACAAATAACAACATAGTTAACAAGATAACATGGCTTATAATTAACAATTAAATTAACATATCTCATAACTAATATACAAATATCATTTTAACCTTAAAGAACATAGCTTTGATACCAATTGTAGGGGTGCGGATAGTGCAGATAACTCGAGTAATTTGCATGGTTGGTTAAATGCTGATATTTTATATATTTCATATCTTTTGTTCCAATATATTTTATTAAATTCTTTTCCATGACTATTTCTAAATTTTATTCCTTCCATATCTACTCTCCAAGCTCTTAAGTATTCATAGTCTATCATTTTATCCTATAGTAGTTGTAGTTTTACAAATTTATGTGTAATAATTTATTTTAATTTTGCTATATTTGATATGTAATCCTATGTTATGTATGTGATCAATTAACATTTGTTTTTCATGTATAGATAATTTTTTATATGGATTATATAAACTATCATTTGTACCTTCTTTTTCTAAGGTTAACTTTATCCAAGTAATCTTTCTTCTAATTGTCTTCTTTCTCTTCTAAGCTGATTTCTGTAATTAATTTCTTCATATACCCAACTTTGTCTTTCTCTAATTCTTCTAATATATTCTAACATTTTTTAATCTGTATAATATCCATCTGAATAGTAATTATCTAGGTATGAATAGTAGTTATCGTCATTTAAGTGTATTTGTTCTAATTCATCTTCTATCCAATTTTCTAATTCTTCATCTTCAATATCAAATACCTTTTCCCATATAATTTTCTTTATATCTACTATCTCTATATCCTTAAGTACATATAAAACAAGTATCTTAAATTCATCTATCATTTCATCAGATAAGTACGTATTCATTTTTCATATGATGCTATTTTTTAAAATATTCTCTCTAATCATATACATAACAAAATATGATCATCTTAGATCACTATATACTAGATTATTCTTAAATAACATCTTCTCCGGTCACTATTAGCATGGTAATCTGGATACTTTTCTCCTAAACAACGCCTCTACCCTGGTTACTCCCCTATCACGGCTTCTTTGCCTTACCGGTTTCTCCCGTTAGGATGACATAGTTCTAGAAAATTTTCTCCTTTTCCTCTTTGCTAATAAACTTCGAAAAATATTATTCCTCGAATAATTCTACTATAAAATAACTAACATGAGCTTAATTTATTATACTTATGATTGTCAGGAATTTATGAATTTAGCTATTCATAATAGTAAATGAAAATACATGTTCTGGTAGATTTGATAAATCTATGCTTTGCTCATCCATAACTTAGTGTAAAACTGAATATCTTTATTGATTATATGAAAGAAAATTTTATTGTGTACAAGAAGGCTTGCTTTCCATGTAGAATATCTTTCCTTAACTTAGCAAATGCTTTTGTTATTTATAACCTAAAAAAAGAAAACGTGTATACTATTCTAGACTATTCCTACTTTACACTTGTTATCTTTCCAAAAGTAGAAAATACTTAAAGTATCTTTTAAAGCTATTCTACAAAAAACAAAACTAATAATGACACTTTTTCCAAAAGAGTCAAAAATACTTGAAGTTATTTCATAATTTGTTCTTTTCGATGATCCTGATGATTCTGGTTTTTCAAAAACTATTCTTTTTGTTGTGCTTATCTATCATTTATTATTTCTAAATCTTCTTCTATAGTTATGTCTTTGTAACTACAATCATTGTTATCAATTGTTTTTACAAATTGTTCAAAAGGACTTTCTATTTGTATTTTATTAATTTTATTTTTCCCCGTTATTTTATGTTTTTTTATTGATACATATAGATTTTTACATCTTAATGTAAATATTTTACATCCTGTGGTTAGTTCTATTCCTGATATTTTCCAATATAGCACTAATGACTTATCTATGTTTTTATCTGTTGTTGCTACTGAATAATTTGCACTTATTATAAATTTAAATTTTTGGTATATTAGATTTACTCTTATAGCAGTTATTATACTTTTTCCTATAGGTTTTCTAATTCTATCATCCGCTAAATATAATTCAATTGGTGTATCTATTCCTTCTCTAAAACATGCTTTTACTAATATTTCCGTTCCTCCAAGGTGTACGTATTGTATTGGGTCTTTACTTTATATATCGTTTATTTATTTATTAATTATTCTTTTTGTTACTGGTGGTACACTAGCTTTACCTTTTGCATATCTACATTCTATTACATGTTCTTTTTGGCTTACTCCGTAGTATTCTTCTTTTCGTCTACTAAATGTATTTTTTATTGTTGGTATTTTAAATATTTTTTCTACACTTAAATATAATTCTTTTCCTTTTATCTCGTCAAATATATTATTATCAAATATTATTTTCTGATCTGTTCCTTCTTCATTTAAATATTCTTCCTTTGTTATTATTTTTATATCTTCTTCAGTCATTTGATTCATCTGATTCACTATCTAATTCATTATATGTTTCATTTTCCGAAATTTCATATATACTATCTTCACTTTCTAATTCGTAATCTATATAATCTATTTGCATATATTCTGCATTTTCTATCATTATTTATGATATTTGCTTCTTTTTTGGGTCTTTAGGCATTTTGCAATCTTTAGCTAAATATCCTAGTTTTCCACAATTATAACAAGTATATTCTTTTATAGATTTTTTTTCCTATATGGTCTTTTATATTTATAATTTTTTACATAATATCTTTTTCTTGGTTTCTTATACTTATATTGTGACTCTCTGTACTTCTTATATTTCTTATATCTTTTTCTTTTCTTATAATACTTTTCTTCACATCCAAATTGGGGTGCTATTTTATTCTTGCAATATGCTAAATTTCTTATTAATAGTTTTTCTATTTTTGTTTTCTCTCTGTATTTTTCACATATATTCCTATACCATTGTTGTAGAAATTTTATTCTTGCTCCTAAGGTATCTACTATTTTTGCTTCGTCCCAACTTTTAATTATTTTTTAACTAAATGGTTCAGGTAATTTACTAAAAATAATCTTCTTACTTCTTTACTTTCTTCTGTAAAGAAATGATATCTGCATGTTAAATAAGCTTGCAATAGCAACTCAAAATAATATTATCTGTATATACTTTCTTCTGTATGCTGATATCTACTTTCTGAATGTTAATTACAGAAATCAACTTAAAAGAGAAAGAAAACAATTAGAATATTACAATAGACCCTTTGTTTATACCCCCACAAACTATTACATATTTAGATAGCCTAAACCAAGGCAAGAAAGCTTATAACCACATAACCAGATCATATATTGAAAACATCCACAAGATACAAACTTACTTAAACCTTAAACCTAGAGCTACAAGCATTCAAGAACCAAATTTAGATTATATAACCCAAAAACTACAAGGATACAATAAGTTAATTGCATTACCAAAAACTAACCCAAATCTAGTTAAAACCTATTTCAGTTATGGACTACTCAATATTGTATATACCCAAAACGGAAGTGAATTATCTGCTATACCAGTAATATATAAAGCAATTACCACTTACAAAAAGATAACCAAGGGCAACCTATTTTTTGTAAAGTTCTATACGACACCGGCAGAGATATTGTATGATGAAATTAAACCAGTTATATAAGTTGTGAAAATAGGAATGATTCGAGATATGATTATACCCGAAGATATTGAACAAGAAGTTGAAATACCCAAAATACATGTACCAAATTTTTATGCGAATAAAAGAATTATTGGAAAATCTTCAATTATCTAAGAATTAGTAAATAACTACCTAAATGGAAATCCAATATGGAGTAATTATTCAAGAGACCAGCTAATGATATATTCAAATTCAAGAGAGTTAAGACAAGCAGATATGGAGGAAGTTCAGAGATAAATTATGACACTACTTAAGCCAAAGAAACGACCAATTACCCGAACAATTCAGGAAAAATTTATTTCAAATGAATTATAGACCAGATACTATAAATTAATAGGGCATAAACATCCAGACCACCTATGTTCAAGATGTAACGGAGAAGATAACATTATTCCAGAAGTTTAACTAAAGCATTAAAGTTATGAAAATGACATTTGAATTAGTAAGATAATTTTGTGACATGTGAATTATAAGAGTACGTAATTTATTATGTAACATTATGTAGCATTTACTAGCCTTTTTGACTTTTTTGGCAAAAGTCCCATTATTAGTTTTGTTTTTTGTAGAACAGCTTTAAAAGATACTTTAATTCTTTTCTACTAATGTAAAGATAAAAAGTGTAAAGTAGGAATAGTCTAGAATATTATACGCGTTTTTTTTTAGATTATAAATAGTAGAAGCATTTGCTAAGTTAAGGCAAGACTTTCTACACGGAAAGCAAGCCTTCTTGTATACAATAAAATTTTCTCTCATATAATCAATAAAGATATTCAGTTTTACACTAAGCTATGGATGAGCAAAACACAGATTTATCAAATCTACCAGAACAGGTATTTTCATTTACTATTATGAATTGCTAAATTCATAAATTCCTGACAATCATAAGTATAATAAAATAAGCTCATATTAGTTACTTTATAGTAGAATTATTCGAGGAATAATATGTTTCAAAGTTTATTAGCAAAGAGGAAAAGGAGAAAAATTTCTAGAACTATGTCATCCTAAAGGTAAAACCGGTAAGGTAAAGAAGCCGTGATATGGGAGTAACCAGAGTAGAGGCGTTTTTTAGGGGAAAAGTATCCAGATTACCATGCTAATAGTGACCGAAGAACATGTTATTTAAGAATAATCTAGTATATGGTGATCTAAGATGATCATATTTTGTTATGTATATGATTTGAGGAAATATTTTGAAAAATAACATCATATGAAAAATGAATACTTACTTATCTGATGAAATGATAGATGAATTTAAGATACTTGTTTTATATGTACTTAAGAATATAGAGATAGTAGATATAAAGAAAATTATATGGGAAAAGGTATTTGATATTGAAGATGAAGAATTAGAAAATTGGATAGAAGATGAATTAGAACAAATACACTTACTGGTAAACATCATCCAGATTAAATGGTACATGGTAAAGAATATGCTTACTTATGCAAGCTGTTTGAGATGATTTGAACAGATCCATCCATGATCTAAGGAAATGAATTGATTACCCAAAGCAATTTTAAGATGACACAATGGTTGAAGACTGGAAAAAATAATATTTTCAGGGTCTTAAGGGCTGCGGCGGATGAAGTGAAGAGAAAGAGTGAATTATGAAACCCTACTTATGCGGGTATATGTAAGGGGCAAAGGGATGGGGCCAGTTCACAAATTTGGACGGATAGTGGGCCTGTTTTGTTAAATGTTTGTTTCGGTAACTTTTCTAATGGGTTGGTCCATTATGTGAAGACTTTTTTACGTTTATATTTGCATTATAAAATTCCTAAATTAATTAAAAAAAATTAGTGGGCTAAGGGGGTTAGTTTTCTCTTCCATTTATTCCTCAATTATTTTTTAGTTGGCTTTTCTTGAGAATGAAAAACTCTACTGATTCCACAATCATATTAAAAGCTTTTTGAAAGTTTAACGTACTATGTGTGTGGTGTATTTCTCTTATTGATGATTAATAGTCTTCATACATTGTCAACTCAATAGTCTATACTTAATTTTAGTAACAGAAGAGATTCTTCCGTGTATGTTAGGTTTCTCAATCAAACACTAATCTGCGAGTAATTCCTTATGCAAAAACAATAAAAGGTAGATTCTAATAAAATAACTTAAAGGTAAATCCAAATGACAATCCATTAAGGAGTTGTTTGGTGTGAGGTATAAAAGATAAATAGTGTCGGGATAAAATAAAGCACAATTTTATCCCATGTTTGATGTGAGATATAGTTAGTATCAAAATTATTTATCCCACCATTTACACCACAATGATAAGATAAGTCATCCCATATATAAGGTGGAATAACTAATTCTGAGATTAATTATGACCAAACACATCGCTGGACCCCTAAATTAGGCATGAACTTTTACTTTGAACCTAAATTATCTATTAACTGTGTCATTTTGATACTTTTTTTTACAATCAGTTGATATTATAAAGTGTGTGTATACACACGTTGCTGACATAGTATACGACCAATTAAATAAACACACGTGACATTCTTGTGTAAAATAATAATTTTAAACAAATTATAGTTAAAAAAAATAATGTTTAAATAATTAATTAAATATATTTTTTAAAAAATTCAATAAACAAATGACCCTCCCCCCATCCCCCCTAAACATCATCTTCTCCAAGTACCCTCACCTCAATTGGCTACAACTCCCCCTCCCCCTACCCCCCACAACCCCAACCCCTAATCCTCTCACCCCAAGATTATGTTCTCCAAGTACCTCATCCCCCAAATTATTGCTGCAACCCCTCTCCCCCTAAAAAAAATCATTTTCTCCAAACAATAATGACAATGGCCATTCGTCTTGTCGATACTCCCCCCCCCCGTTTCCATTTTTTTTTATTTTTTTTTTTCATTTCAATTAATTTAATCGAAGTAAAAATATTGGAACTTCTTTAAACTCCAACGAAGTAGTGGTGGCTGAAGTTTATGAAACTCATCAAGTTTAAGAATTTTTGAAACTTCAGCATTGCAAAATTTTTATTTTCTTGAAAATTTTTGAGAACCCATTAAAGAATTTCAGTAATTGCTTTATGTTCTAGCTCTTATTACTTGAAGAATTCGAATTTGAAATTTTGCAGATTTTGGTCGGAGCTAAAATTCGGATGGGAGAGTGAAGAAAATGGCAATACCGTAGATTTATATAAATAAAGTTAAAAAACTATACCATCAGTGGTGATGGTCATGATGATTCTGACAGATTTACGGTGTAGGGAGACCTAAAAATGACAATGAAGAAGAAGGGCTAAAAAACTGAAGAAGAAGCATATTTTTTTAAAATTATTTTCGAATAAATAAGCAGCTTCACGCTGAACTCGAGTGTGCCACACTCTCCATTCCATGTCAGCTAAAAGTGTCAAAATGACACAGTTGGTGGCTAGTGTAGGTGTCTAAAATAAACACAATCAACTTAAGGTGCCAAAGTGGAAGAGCGTGCCAAGTTGAGATGCCTTTCAATAGGTTTGACTATTAATTATTCTAGGATAACTCTTTCCCAACCAAACAACCTTAGGCCTTTTAAGTTACCAAATTTTATTGTATTGTTTAAACCACACTAATTGAAGAAGTATATGTTAAAGAAGTCCAAAGATCACCTTCTTAATGCCCAAGCTTAAATTCTAACATACTTTTCTGAGCTTAACATTCTCCACTTTCCTATGTTAATCTATACTGCCTCTGTTCCTCATGTTTATCTCCATATATTTTATATATGCACTTACTCTATCCATTATTTAATGTAGCTTATTCTCATGGATTTGTTTAAATATGTATACTAAACTTCCGATGTTTTGTGTAGGTGTAATCAATTGTAATACCCCAAAAGTTCAGACACTTTTAGGATCATGCTTTGAACTCATGAGTAATAAATTTTAGTGCTTTGGTAGTTCTATGATCAAGGTTGATGCATATTAAGGCCTCAAAAGTGTTCTATCTAATAGACGAATCAAAACATTTCCTTACCGATTGAATTCTTGAGAAGAATATTGGTATAGTCAGATTCAAACAAGTATATCTCTCATTATGATATTAATATCTGATCTCATGACCCACCAACAGACACATATTGAATTATATTTCCAAAGATATCAATTTTGCTAAAATCCGATATCGTAGTAAGGAGTTATGCCCATTTTACTCCGGCATGTCAAGTTGGGAAACTGAGTGACGAGATTCGTGACAAGCTGTCATGCCTGTGATGGCCTATCACTAATGTTGTCAGCCCTGGGCAGATTTTCACCCCCAGTGATGACATTTTGTTACAAGCCGTCACGCCTGTGACGGTCTATCACCAATGTCGTCAACCTTAACCAAAAAACCAAGATTTCACCTTTTTGAGACGACAATTCGTGACGACCTATCACTAGTATGTCGGCTTGCCACAAATGTCGTCAGCTATTTTTCCCAACAATTGAGGGATGTTTTAGTAAGGGTATTTTGGTCTTTTCCCTTTACTTTCCACGACTTATAACCCTCAAAGAGCGTATTATCTTCCATTCTCTTTAGTTAAACATCTCAAAAATCTCTCTCATACACTCTCAACCACAAGATTAGGGTTTTCTCTCAAGATCATCTCCTCAAGATAAAGCCTAAGGAATTCTTCAAGAACCTTCAAAAACATTAGATCTCTTTCAAGATTCAATCACTAACGTATGCATAGTGTTCATCCATGGGTCCCTTTCATCCATGGAGCTCAAGAATCATGTTTTAAATTATAAATTGTGATTTTCTTGTCGTATTATGACTATATTCATGTTGATGATTGTTGTTTGGATTCAAGGTTGTATCTTGATGTGTTTTCATAAAGTATGTGAATAGGTTAGTTGAAACCCATAAATTTTAGATGGATTAAGATGGTCGAATTGATAAATATACCTATCCCTTACAAGAGTGCATGCAAGGTGGTTGATAAAATGCCTAAGGAACTAGAAATCATGCAATATAGCTAAATTGTGACTAAGTGAAGGATTCATGATATGCCCCTATGTTCCAATGATTTTCATGTTGATATTGTGTCTTGTAAATGTTTTTGGGATGTTCATGAACTAGTCTTATGAGATTATGCCATGCTTACTTGCAAATCCTACTTATGTACAAAATGTATGATATCCATGCACTTCATGGAATTCCCCAACTTATGATACTATGGATTGTTGATATTGGTCACGTACTAAAGTCAGTCATGTGCGTCAGTTTTCTTTCATCGAGTCCTGGGAGTACTTGTACCCAAAAAATATAGTTGTGTGCTTAGAGCCTTGTCATGTTTCACGATCTCCAAATCAAACCATGAATCAATAAAAATCAGTCAGTCATGTGACTCAGGAAAACCTCATGATCTCAGTCAGTTATCAACTATCAGAAGTATTCCGTCAGTTAACGAAATTCAGCAAGTTCAGTCCATGTACAGTCAGTTACTCATATTTAGTCTCTTCAGATGGGAGTAGAAGTTAGCACCGAGCAAACCCAAGGATGGGAACACACCTGTTATATGAGGTGTGATTCTTAGCAGTCATCTTTGCATTCCAAATCTATGTAGACAGCATAGGTTGAGACATCACAGCCTAATATATGAGGGTAGATGAGGTGGCTTAACCCATTATATGATGGTTCCCACCGTTCTCACTAGAGTTACCTGTTATATGAGTGTTGCTCACATGTTGTCCTTACCAGTGGCACGGTATTGACACCCTTCCAGTTAGGGCAGAGATTGGACCCTGGCTTAGCCATAATGGCACATATGGGGCATGTCGGTTAAACAACTACCTCCCATAGTTTCAACATCAGTCTCATTAAAAGAACTCAGATAGTTCTTCAGGTTTAAGTATATCAGGACTGTTAGATACAGTTAATTTAATTACAGTACAAAACTCAGATAGTTCCATCAGATTTAGGGCTGTCAGATATATTCACCCATGTTATCAGAACCACAGTATCAATCATGATTAGTTACCAGTAAACCATGTATTAGCGTACAGATTTAGATATCACGCATTTACGATCTCAGTTACTATGCATACATGGTTGCACTCTCACGTTCATATCAGTCAATCAATTAGCATTGCTCATGCATGTAAACCCTTTTCCTTTCAGCCTACCTCACTCGTATACTCAGTACAACCCCACGTACTAATGCATTTGCACTATGGTGCTTTCTTTTTATGTTACACCATAGGTCCAGAGACACGAACTTCAGATCTATAGTAGCAGTATTATTCAAGTATACAGAGTTACAGTGAGTCTTGTTCATTCGAGGACAATATGATTTGATTCATTTATTATCTCATTTAGCTTTCATTTTTACGAAGTTAGTTGGAGACATGTTCCTTCATCTCCTTATTCAGATAGTACTTAGAGGCTTTCAAATTTAGTTTAGATTTGTATTCAGTTTTGATTCAGATTCAATTGTTTTGGGTATTCGTTACCCCATATGTATGTTATGTTTTGATAGATTCTTTATTAAGTTGAACCTTATGGCCTATTGTTCATGTTTTTCGAATTCTTCATGTATATTATGCAGTGTACAGGTATAGATATCAATCATGGGTTAGCTTGTGGTCCTTCGGGGTCATAGGCACCATGTAGCATTCCAGTTCAGAAAATTAGGGTGTTACATCAATGATGCTTAAGTTTTATCGTTGATGATACAATAAGTGATGAAGTAGCTTTTAATAAATTTCTGCAAAGGCCAACAATTTAAGTCGGATAAGTTACTTTTGCAATGTTATTAATCAGTTTTTCAAGTAGTCAAATTATTTCCTCAAATATGTGTTAAAGTTAGCTAAACTACACTTTTAAGTTTTCGATCAAAAAAAGTTCTAATACATATGCACACACCATTAATTTATCATGTTGTGATTAAATAAGAAGTGTACTAAATATTTTGAAATAAACTTGCAATGCACCTTCCAAAAACTAGTGCTATATCATAAGTCTGAAGTCTATTATTTTTTTCTGATTACTGGAAGTTTGGTCTTTATTTGTGGCTAGTCTGACTTTGACATTCAAAATGGTGAAATACGTCAGAAAGAATTAATGATAAGACACCCATTTTCTTATACTTCTAGTCGTACAAAGATACGATTCTATAAATGTAGTTCACAACGTGATCACCACTTGATAATACGTACATACGTACCTAACTGTTGAGAAAATGTATACAACTTGAATCAGGTTCATCCCACTAAAACTACACTAGACATGAGACATCCTCTAAGTTGACAAAATTGAGACAGTTTTCTGAGGATATTTTTGTCTTAAATTATATAACATCAAGTCAATGAGAGTCTATTTGGTAATAAAATTATTTGGTGAGGAAGTTGTTGTCTTAAATTGAATAATTTCTACTTCTACTTCAAATTCAAAGAAGAAGCACAAGTTTATAGTTTTTTTTCCTAACAGCAGAGAAATTTCTTTTGTTCCCATACAAACCTACTTGAGAAAATTGAAGGAAAGGTGTTTTTTAAGTCTTGAATGAAGGATTGGTGACATTGACCAACTTAAAGGGTCAAACATCATTAGAAAACTTGATTAAGTTAATTGTGGACTTGATTAATATTTTCAAAACTTTCTAATCTTTTTAAAAATACAAATCAACCTAACCCACACCTCTCTTCAATCTAAATTAACCAGTCTCTCTTCTCTCTCTCGATAGCTTCTGTCAACTCTCTCCCAACCAATTGTTCTACAAATTTCTCCTTTCAATCCTCAATGAATTCAACATCTAACGATAAATAGTTGGGCTTTGAGTTCTTTTTTTCTTCAACTTTCAATCGACGTGACAGCCTTGCACTCCAGCCACAACAGCTTTGAATTCTTCAACCTTTAATCGACGTGACAACCTTGCTCTCCGGCCTCAACAGCTTCCAATTCATCATCGTTCTTTTTCTTCTTTCACAGGTAAAAATTTATGGCCTTTTTAGTTTTGAAGAAAACGAAGAACTTGAGCCAACTTCTCTTATAGTACTGGTTAACAATTTCACTATTTGTTGTTTTAATTTGAAATGCGATCTCAATAAAATCCTAATTTATGGTATTTCTTCTATTCTCTTTTCAAAGTGAATTATAATTTTTTATTATTTGTTGCATTTTTTTGAAGTTTGATTTTTATTGTTTGTATTTATAAAAACAAAATAACGATTTGGGTTGATTTGTTCTGTTCTTATTCTTGGTAAAAATGGTGATATTGTTGTTTTTCTATTGAACAAAATTATGCTACCATTTTTTATTTTATCCAACACATTATCCATCTGGTGTAATATATTAACCATCTAATACAACAAATTTATTAGATGATGTAATAGATCAACCATCTGATGCACTAGAGGAACCATCAGATTACAATTTTAATGCAACAGATTAATCATCTAATGCAACAAATTTAGCATATGATGCAATAGTTAAACTATTTGATGTAACAAATTAACCATATGTTACAACATATTAAGCATTGGATAAAAAATTTGATGCAATTGATTAACCATCTGATGTAGCGGAAGAACCATCAAATTAATAATCTGATATAATAGATGAACCTCCTGTTAGATAAAATCCTATCAACTCTTCCAACAAGACATATCCAAGATATGATTTTTCCAACTGATCATTCATCTGCCACGATAGAAGGCCCTATGTTGGAAGAAATTTAAATAATATTGACCATTGATAACTGTTCCAACAGATCACTCATGTGTTGCAACAGATGTGTGACCTATTACACAGACCATTTATCTTTCTCAACGGATGAGTGATATATTTTGTATTGTTGCAACAGATTACTTAGTCGTTGCTGCAGGTTAGTTAATTGTTCTGACAAATCACTCATATATTATAACACATATGTGATTTACTGCACAAACCATTCATTTTTTTAACAGATAAGTGATATGATTTGTATTATTGCAATAGATTACTCATCCGTTGCAACATATTATTTAACTGTTCCAATAGATCACTCATGTTGCAACAATGTATGATCTATTGCACAAACCATTCATCTATCTTAAAAGATGAGTGATACATTTTGTATTATTGTAACAGATTGCTCACCTGCTATAACAGATAAGTGATCTATTAGAACTGTTATTTTACTATTTTGCTTGTTAGATTTATTGTTATCCTTTTTAATGATGCATTAATCAACTATAATATATTTTTTTATGTTCCTGTTAATTTTAGATAATATAGCTCCCAAAAAAATAGAAACCGAATCAAGTCCAAATGAAGGAACAAGTGAAGAAGCCAGGCTATATCCACCACTCTATAAGCTTACTTTACAAGCGTTATCTCAATCAGGAGTAGAATATGATGAAAATAGGGAGGAGGAATCTTTCAAAATAAATGATCCAAATGCTAATAGATGTTCCACTGAAGAGTTGGTTAAAACCTTCAGTAGTGATCATTATTCTATGGAATGTAGTGCGATGGTGCCACCGATTTAACGGGTGATTTTGTGGTTAAGTCAACCATGGGAAAATCTTTCGACAACTTTTGAAAAATACTTTAAGAACGAAAATTTGATGCTTATTTCAGGGACAACTGCTTAAGGAAATATCTTGATTTACCGGAGGACAACAATGTTCGTTTCCAAATGAAAATGGTAAATGAACTTCTCAAGCGTAGGTTTATATATGAAAATGAAGATAAGATGGATGAGGTGTGGATAAATTACTGTGGCATGCCTATTTGTTTTGGTTAGAAGGAGTTTGCCATAGTTACTAGACTAAAATGTTATCCTCCTTTTCAAGTTATACCTATTCTAACCCAAAAAATCACCCCACACACCCAAAAAAGGCAAAGGTAAGTTGTTTGATCGTGATGACCTGGTGTCGATTGTTGGTCCAAGCTTCAAAAACAAAAAATTTGATAGAAGCGTTGAAAGGTAAAGAACTTTCAAAGAAGCACAAGCAGTCATTGTGCTTGGTTTGGTTTGTACATAATATTCTTTGGGAGAGAGACGTTAACAACAACATAAGCGTTGGTTTAATAAAGCTCTCTGAGGATGTTGAGGCATTTAACAACTATCCTTAGGGCTATGAAAGCTTCAAAATGACTGTTCAATAGTTATTAACTCCATTAGCGCCAAAGACAATCAACTTATATGGCTTTCCATGGGCTTTCATGGTAAATGTTTCTTTCTTTTATTATGATATCATTCATTTTTTTGACTCAATAATGGTTTTGATTTGTTGGAGTTATTTTATAGCCTTGGGCATTTGAAGCCATTCCTCATTTGAGAAAACAAGTGAACTACCAGAAAGAAGTTTTCTGTCCAAGAATCTTGAGATGGTTGTCGGTCAAAACTGATAAAAATACAAAATTTCTTGATCTCTTCAACCCCTCGAAGGATGCAGTAAGTATAATTATAAATAATTTTTTATTTTAATTATTGATTTTTTTAATGATCTAATCATCATTCTAATATATGTAATGATTTATGTTAGATTATGCATCTGTTTCTAGTTTTGACCAATCGAGAGTTGAAGATGTCATATTTTATTACTTTACGGTCTGTGCAAACTTTATCGGACCCTAAAGTCATCGACAAAATACAAATGGAATTGTTTAGATAATCAACCTATAATACCCCAAAAAATTCAAACCAAAAATTAGAGCCATGTACCAAGATCATGCATAGTACATCATGGTTATTTTATAGTTTTATGAGTAAGTTAGATGTATATTAAGGCTTCAAATAACTCCTAGCAATCAGACGAATCAAAACATTCCTTACCGATTGAATTCTTGAGAAGGATATTGGTATAGTCAACTTCAAATGAGCATATCTCTCATTATACTTGGAATTTTTGAGTTCATGACCAATCAACAAATAGATAATTGAACTAGCTTTCCAACTATACAAATTTGTCCTAAATCCAATATCGGAGCAAAGAGTTATCCCCATTTTATTCCAGCATGTCAAGCTAAAAAATGGTGACAACGTTTCTGATGGGCTATCACGTTTCTGATGACCTTTTTGACGACGTTGTCACATTCTGACGACGTCGTCAGCCCTGGGTAGAAAATAAAGAATTTGGACCCCTTTTGTGATGACCATTCGTGACGGCCTATCACGGACCTGATGGCCTGTCACGGATGGCGTCAAGTATATTTTTCCAGCAATTCAAGGGTGTTTCTGCAAGGGTATTTTGGTCACTTCCTTCACCTTCCACAACTTATAACCTTAAAGAGGCGTAATTTTTCCCAGTTTTCTTCAGTTAAGCATATTAAAAATCCTCTCTTATGCTCTCAACCATAAGATTGGGGTTTCCTTCAAACTCATCTCTCAAAAGCAAGATTCAAGCCTTTTTCCAAGATAATCGAGAATTAAGTTTCCCAATCCAAGAACTCTCCAGCAAATTATCAAGGTCCCCTTTCGAAGGTATGCGTAGTGTTCATCAATGGATCCAATCCATTCATAGAGCTCAAGAACCATGTTTTAAATATTATTTTGTAAACTTATTGTGGTGATATGAGTATGTACATGTTGACGATTGTTGTTTAAGTTTCAATGTGATATATAAAGGTGTTTTCATGAAATATATATGTTTGTTAATTGAAAACCATTAACTTTAGGTGGTTTAATATGGTGCGAGTATGAAACCCACCTATGCCTTAAAGAATGCATGCAAGGTGTTTGATAAAATGCTTAGGATGCTAGAAATTCATGTTTGTATGGTTTTATGATATCTAAATGACAAGTCCATGTTAGCTATATACTTCAATATGAACTTCATGCTTTTTATGTGTTGCTATTGTGGTGGTATGAAACATGTAAGATAATGGAGATATACAATATATACACGAAATATATCCATGCATTCCCTACAATGTTTAAGATGTTGAATAAATATATGAAATATGGTATCCCCTACTTATGATATTATGAATTGTGGACTCAAATCTTGTGATCAAGTTATGTCATGTGTGTCAGTTTTCTTCTATCGAGTTCTGGGAATATTCGTACCCAAAAAATATAGTTGTGTGTCTAGAGCCATGTCATGTTGTCATGATAATCTCAGTCAAGATATAATCTATAGAACTCAGTCAGTCATGTGACTCAGGAAACCTCAAAAATCTCATTATCTCAGTTAACTCTCAGATAATAGTACTATTCCGTCAGTCAATAGAAGTTAGTTAATCTGTCCATGTACAGTCAGTTGAATCATGTTTAGTCCCTTCATATGGGAGTAGAAGTTAGCACTGAGTGAACCCAAGGATGGGAACTCACCTACAAGTTTAGGGTGTGATTCTTAGCAATCATCCTTGTTTTCCAGAACTACGTAGCCAATGTAGGTTGAGACGTCTTAGCCTGTCAGATTAAGGTTGATGAGGTGGCTTAACCTATCAGTTTGGGGTTCTCACCATTCTCCTTTTGAATACCTGCCAGCTAAGGGTCACCCATAACTGTCCTTACCAGTGGCGTGGTATTGATACCCCTTCAGTCGGGGCAGAGATTGGACCCCAACTTAGCTATATGCGTTATTAGAGAATGTTGGTTAAATAACTACCTCCCATAATTTTAGAATCAATGTCAGTAAAAGAACTCAGATAGGTCTTCAGATTTCAATATATCAGGACTGTCAGATACAGTCAGACTCAATTACAGTACGGAACTCAGATAGTCCATTAGATTTAGGATTGTCAGATACAGTCGCCCATGTTATTAGAATTTCAGTATCATTCATGTTAGCCATCAGTAAACCATGTATTAGCATACAAGACTAGCTATCATGCACTCACGATTTCAGTTACTATGTATGCATATTTGTACTCTTACGTTCATATCAGTCAGACAGTTAGCATTGTTCATGCATGTAAACCCTGTTTATATTTAGCATACCTCACTCGTATACTTAGTATATTTCCTCGTACTGACACATTTGAGCTATGGTGCTTTATTTTCATGTTAGACCATAGGTTTAGAGACACGAGCTCCAGATCAGCAGTAGCAGGAGCATTTCCAATCGTAGAGATTCAGTGAGTCCTCTTCATTTGAGGACAATATGATTTGATTTATTCATTATTACTTTAGCCAGTTATCAGTTTATGGAGTTAGTTGGAGGTATGTTCCTTCAACTCCTTATTCAGACAGTACTTAGAGGCTTTCTGATTCAGTATTCAGACTTATGTTTAGATTTGATTCAGTTTTCAGTTGTTTTGGGTAACTTTCACCCATATGGATATTATGTTTTGATAGATTCTTTATTCAATTGAACGTTATGGCCTACATATTCATGTTTTTCGCATTATTACATTATATATTGCAGTATATAGGTACATATATTAGTCATGGGTTAGCTTGTGATCCTTCGGGGTCATAAGCACCGTATAGCATTCCGATTTAGAAAATTGGGGCGTTATAAACTTGGTATCAGAGCCTAAGGTTCAATAGAGTCCTAGGAATTCTGAAAGCCGCATCTAGTAGAGTCTTGTGCATAGGTGTGTTGTGCGCCAAATTTATGTACAAAAAGTTATGAGATGTCTTAGGAACAGTTCTGTTTCTTCAGTATTCATGTCATGCTATTAAACATAATTTCAAGCCAATCTCTCAGTCTAATCCGCTCTTTTCTTATTTCAGAAACATGCCTCTAAAGAGAAGAAATCAGCCTGCTCCTCAGCCCGAAGATCCTTTAGGCAAATATATTTCTCATGCAGAGTTCAAGACCGCATTTACCACTCTTACTCAGTCTGTAGCTACCTTGAATGAATGACCAACAGTCATTTCAGCCAACCCAGTGGCCAATTCAGTAGCATCTAGGATTCGGGACTTCACCCGAATGAACCCTCCATCCTTCTTTAGGTCTAAGCCAGGTGAGGATCCTCAGGAATTCATTGACCAAGTCCAGAAGGTCTTTGATATCATGGGAGTCACTTCTTCTCAGAGTGTTGATTTAGCCGCATACCAATTATAGGATGTCAATAACACTTGGTACAAGTAGTGGTTAGCAGAAAGGTTAAAGGATGCAGGTCCTGTTGAGTGGAAAGAATTTGTCACGGCTTTCTTAGATAGATTCTTTCCCCAAGAGCTGAGAGAGGCTAAAGTTCTTAAGTTCATCAATCGCAAGCAGGGAAATATAATGGTTAGAGAGTATTCTCTTAGATTTACTCAGCTAGCCAGATATTCCCCTCATGTGGTTGCAGACAACAGGGCTAAGATGAGCAGGTTTGTGTCAGGGGTGAATGATAGCATGATAAATGAGTGTAGGTGTGCAATGCTGAATAGTGATATGACTTTATCTAGGCTCATGAACCACTCTTAACAGATATAGAAGAAGAAGGTTAAGACTAGGGAGAGGAAGAACAAGAGAGAAAGATCAGGCAGTTTCAGTTTTGCTCAGCCCAAATCAGAGGGAGAAAATCGTTCGCAGTTTTGTCCTAAGTCAGCAGTTCCAGCCCCTTCCTCCGCTAGTGCCCCAGTGCCGAAGTTTAGGGACGACAACAGAGACAGAGAACCAGGCTCTAAATCTTAGGGCATGTTAGCAGTGCTCGAACAAATCCCCTTTGTCAGAGTTGTGGTAAGAACCACAAAGGTATTTGCAGAGCCGGTAGTGATGTCTGTTTTGGTTGTGGTAAGCTAGGCCACATGATTAGGGAGTATCCTTATCCAGGCCCTCAGGGTCAGCAAAATCGTTCCACAGCTCAGTCCGGTCCCCCGAACCAACAGGGTGCCACTTCCAGTGCTACTAGTAGGCAACACCCAAATAGACTCTATGCTCTTTAGACCCGACAGGATCAGGAAAATTCTCCTGATGTCATTACTGGTATGTTACAAATTTTCCATGTTCGTGTTTATGCTTTGCTAGACCCAGGTGCATCCTTGTCTTTTGTCACTCCATACATAGCAGGCCATTTCGGAATTAGTACTGAAATTTTAGTAGAGCCCTTTTCAGTCTCTACCCCAGTGGGTAAAACCATCATAGATCAATGGGTATACAGAAACTGCCCGATTATGATATTTTAGAAATCCATGTCAGCAAATTTAGTTGAGTTAGAGATGACTAATTTTGATGTCATTCTCGGCATGGATTGGCTTTATTACTGCTATGCCATAGTCGACTGTAGAAACAGGATAGTTCAGTTTTAGTTCCTAAATAAGCTCGTCCTAGAGTGGAAGGGTAACGCTTCGTCTTTCAGGGGTTAACTTGTTTCCTACCTTCGGGCAAGGAAAATAATTTCTAAGGGGTGTGTGTATCATCTCGTGCATGTTAAGGATTCCAGTTCCGAATCTCCCAGTCTAAAATCAGTCCTAGTGGTTAGTGAATATTCAGATGTCTTTCTCGAAGATCTTCCAGGCATTCCTCCCGAAAGGGAAATAGACTTCAGCATAGACTTTCTCCCAGATACTCAGCCTATTTCTATTTCGCCATACAGAATGGCACCAACAGAACTCAAGGAAGTGAAAGATCATTGAAGGATCTCTTAGATAAGGGATTCATCAGTCCTAGTATATCCTCATGGGGTTCTCCAGTATTATTCGTGCGCAAGAAAGATGGCTCTCTCAGAATGTGTATTGATTACCGTCAGCTCAACAAAGTCACGGTCAAGAACAGGTATTCGCTGCCTAGAATAGACGACTTGTTTGACCAACTTTAGGGTGCCAGTTATTTCTCCAAGATAGACCTCAGATCAAGCTATCATCAGCTTAGAGTTAGAGAATATGACATCCCAAAGACAGCTTTTCGTACTAGGTATGGTCACTTTGAATTTCTAGTTATGTCCTTTGGTCTTACCAATACCCCTGCAGCTTTCATGGACTTGATGGACCGGGTGTTCAAGCAGTACTTGGATACATTCATCATAGTCTTCATAGATGATATTCTGGTCTATTCTCGCATAGAGCGTGATCATTCAAACCATCTCATAATTGTTCTTTAAACTCTCAGGGATCACCAGTTATTCGTCAAGTTTAGTAAGTACAAATTTTGGCTAAGATCAGTAGCATTCCTTGTCCACATTGTTTCCGGTGATAGCATTAGAGTAGATCCTCAGAAAACTAAAGTGGTAAGAAAATGGCCTTGCCCTATCTCTCCATCAGATATCAAGAGTTTCTTAGGTTTGGCTAGCTATTACAGACGGTTTTGTTGAGGGATTTTCTTCTATTGAATCTCCTATGTCCAGATTAACTAAGAAGAAGGTCAAGTTTCAGTGGTCAGAACCTTGCGAGAAGAGTTACTCACCTCAGCTCCAGTTTTAGCACTTCCCAATTATTCTGATGGATTCGTAATATATTGTGATGCATCCATATTAGGTTTAAGTTGTGTCCTCATGAATCAAGGTAGAGTCATAGCCTACGCCTCCAGACAGTTAAAGCCCCATGAAAATAATTATCCTACTCATGACCTTGAGTTAGCATCAGTTGTCTTTGCCTTAAAGATTTGGAGGCATTATCTATATGGTGTTTATGTAGACGTCTTCATAGATCATAAGAGCCTTCAGTTTGTCTTTTCCAAGAAAGATCTCAATCTTCGTCAGAGAAGGTGGTTAGAGCTCTTGAAGAATTATGACACGAGTGTCCTTTATCATCCTGGCAAGGCCAATGTAGTGGCCGACGCACTCAATAGACTTTCCATGGGTAGTGTTTCCCATGTTGAGGCTAGTAAGAATAAATTAGATTAGGAGATTCATCAGCTTGCCAGACTAGGCGTTCGCTTAGTCGACTCTTCAGAGGGTGGTGTATATGTTCAAAGTAGTTCAGAGTCATCTCTAGTTTCCAAGGTGAAAAAGAATCAAGACAGGGATCCTAGCCTTGTCAAGCTAAAAGAGTTAGTTCAGAGTCAGAAAGTAGAGGTTTTCTCCCAAGGAGGAGATGGTTTTCTTCGTTGTCAGGGTCATATGTATGTTCCCGATGTAGATGACTTGAGGCAGCAAATTCTTGCAGAAATGCATGGTGTGCGATATTCTATTCATGCAGGGGCCACTAAGATGTACCGCGACTTGCGGGAGATCTATTGGTAGAGTGAGATAAAGAGGGACGTTTCAGAGTTTATGGCTAAGTGCTTTACATGTCAGCAGGTTAAGATAGAGCATCAGAAACCTAGTGGTTCTATACAGGAGTTCACTATTCCTACTTAGAAGTGGGAAGGAGTGAACATGGACTTTGTGACGGGTATGCCTAGAACACATCATTAGCATGATTCAGTTTGGGTTATTGTAGATAGAATGACCAAGTTAGCTCATTTTCTTCCATTTTGTACCTCTTACTCAGCCGAGGATTATGCCAAAATCTATATTAGGGAGTTGGTCAGATTACACGGTGTTTCACTATCTATCATCTCAGAGAGAGGTAACCAGTTCACCTCTCACTTCTAGATTGCATTACAAAAGGGTCTTGGTACCCAAGTTCATCTCAGTATAACATTTTATCCTCAGACAGATGGTTAAGCAGAAAGGACTATTCAGACTCTAGAAGATATGCTAAGGGCATGTGTAATTGATTTTAAGGAAAGCTGGGATGACCACTTGCCTTTGATTGAGTTTGCATACAACAACAGCTATCACTCCAGTATTCAGATGGCTCCATTTAAAGCTATCTATGGTAGGAGATGTAGGTCTCCGATCGGTTGGTTCGAAGTTAGTGAGGCCGCATTCATAGGGCCTAACTTAGTATTCGATGCCTTAGAGAAAGTTCAATTGATCAGAGAAAGACTCTGGGCTGCTTAGAGCCGACAGAAGTCTTATGCGGATGTTCGTAGAAAGGATCTCAAATTCGAGGTCGATGACTATGTCTATCTCAAGATCTCTCCCATAAAGAGAGTAAAGAGATTCAGCAAGAAGGAAAATTTCAGTCCCTGATATGTCGGTCCCTTCAGGATTCTCAGTCGCTTTGGCAAGGTAGCCTATGATCTCGAATTGCCTTCAGATCTAGCCTCAGTTCATCCAGTCTTCCATGTCTCTTTGCTCAAGAAGTGCATAGGTGACCCAACAGTTATAGTCCCTATTCAGAGCGTTGACATTAAGAATAGACTCTCTTATGAAGAGATTCCAATTGAAATCCTCAACTATCAGACTCGTACTCTAAGAAACAAAGAAGTCCCTCTAGTCAAGGTTCTTTGGCGGAATCAGTCCATGGAGGGAGCTACTTGGGAAGCAGAAGCAGACATGCGAACCAAGTACCCTTATCTTTTCTCTGCTAATTTAGACCTAGCTCGAGGTAACCATTTTCCTTAAGATTATTCAGTTACATGTTCAAAATTCCAGTATAAAATTGGTATCAAGTATCATTGCATAGCTTATCATGCATTCATGAGTTCAGCTTATTAGTCATGCATCATATATGCATGTTCAGTTGGGATATATTCAGTTTAGAATTCAATTTAGTCCTAAAATTATGTGCTAGTTAAGCATGATCAGTGTATGCATCATTTTATCTTTTCTCCCCTCTCAAGCAGTCATCATTCGAGTACGAATTTTTCCAAGGGGGAGATATTGTAATACCCCCAAAAATCCAAACCAATATTAGATCCACGTACCAAGCTTATTAATAGTACATCATGGTTCTTTTATATTTTATGAGTAATTTATATGTATATTAAGGCTTCAAATAAATCCCAGCTATCATACGAATCAAAACATTCCTTACCGATTGAATTCTTGAGAAGGATATTGGTATAGTCAACTTCAAACAAGTATATCTGTCATTATACTTGGAATTTTTGATCTCATGACCTATTAAAAGATAGATAATTGAATTATGTTTCCAACGATACCAATTTTACCTAAATCCGATATCGGAGCAAAGAGTTATCCCCATTTTATTTCAGCATGTCAAGCTAGAAAACGGTGACGACGTTTCTGACGGGCTATCACGTTTCTGATGACCTTTTTGACGACGTTGTCACATTTTGACGACATTTATGATGATGTCGTCAGCCCTTGGCAGAAAATAAAGAATTTGGACCCCTTTTGTGACGACCATTCATGACGACCTATCACGAACCTGACGGTCTATCACGGATGGCGTCAAGTATATTTTTTCAGCAATTCAAGGGAATTTTTCCAAGGGTATTTTGGTCACTTCCTTCACCTGCCACGACTTATAACCTTAAAGAGGCATAATTTTCCCCAGTTTTCTTCAGTTAAGCATCTTAAAAATCCTCTCTTATGCTCTCAACCATAAGATTGGGGTTTCCTTCATACTCATCTCTCAAAAGCAAGATTCAAGCCTTTTTCCAAGATAATCGAGAATTAAGTTTCCCAATCCAATAACTCTCCAGCAAATCATCAAGGTCCCCTTTCCAAGTTATGCGTAGTGTTCATCTATGGATCCAATCCGTTCATAGAGCTCAAGAACCATGTTTTAAATATTATTTTGTAAACTTTTTGTGGTGATATGAGTATGTATATGTTGACGATTGTTGTTTAAGTTTCAATGTGATGTCTAAAGGTGTTTTCATGGAATATATATGTTTGTTAATTGAAAACCATGAAATTTAGGTGGTTTAATATGGTGCGAGTATGAAACCCACATATGCCTTAAAGAATGCATGCAAGGTGTTTGATAAAATTCTTAGGATGCTAGAAATTCATGTTTGTATGGTTCTATGATGTCTAAATGACAAGTTCATGTTAGCTATATACTTCAATATGAATTCCATGCTTTTCATGTGTTGCTATTATGGTGGTATGAAGCATGTAAGATAATGGAGATATACAATATGTACACGAAATATATCTATGCATTTCCTACAATGTTTAAGATGTTGAATAACTATATGAAATATGATATCCCCTACTTATGATATTATGAATTGTGGACTCAGATCTTGTGATCAAGTCATGTCATGTGTGTCAGTTTCCTTCTATCAAGTCCTGAGGGTATTCATACCTGAAAAACATAGTTGTGTTCCTAGAGCCATGTCATGTTGTCACGATAATCTCAGTCAAGCTATAATCTATAGAACTCAGTCAGTCATGTGACTCAGGAAACCTCAGAAATCTCATGATCTTAGTTAACTCTCAGATAATAGTACTACTCTGTCAGTCAACGGAAGCTAGTTAATCTATCCATGTACAGTCAATTGTATCATGTGTAGTCTCTTTAGATGGGAGTAAAAGTTAGCACCGAGTAAACCCAAGGATGGGAACTCATCTACCAGTTTAGGGTGTGATTCTTAGCAGTCATCCTTGTGTTCTAGAACTACGTTGCCAGCGTAGGTTGAGACATCTTATCCTTTCAGATTAGGGTTGATGTGGTGGCTTAACCTGTCAGTTTAGGGTTACCACTATTCTCTTTTCGAATACCTGCTAGCTAAGGGTCACCCAAAACTATCCTTACTAGTGGTGCGGTATTGACACCCTTCCAGTCGGGGCAGAAATTGGACCCCAACTTAGCTATATGCGTTATTGGGCCATGTCGGTTAAAGAACTACCTCCCACAGTTTCAGAATCAGTCTCAGTAAAAGAACTCTAATAGGTCTTTAGATTTCAATATATCAGGACTGTCAGATACAGTCAGACTCAGTTACAGTAAGAAACTCAGATAGTTCCATCAGATTTAGGATTGTCAGATACAGTCGCCCATGTTATCAAAATTTCAGTATCAATTATGTTAGCTATCAGTAAACCATGTATTAGAATACAGGACTAGCTATCATGCACCCACGATTTCAATTACTATGTATGCATGTTTGTACTCTTACGTTCATATCAGTCAGACAGTTAGCATTGTTCATGTATGTAAACCCTATTTATATTTAGCCTACCTCACTCGTATACTCAGTACATTCCCTCGTACTGACGTATTTGCGCTATGGTGCTTTTTTTCATGTTACACCATAGGTTTAGAGACACGAGCTCCAGATCAGCAGTAGCAGTAGCATTTCCAGTCGCAGAGATTCAGTGAGTCCTCTTCATTTGAAGACAATATGATTTGATTTATTCGTTATTATTGTAGCCAGTTATCAGTTTACAGAGTTAGTTGGAGGTATGTTCCTTCAACTCCTTATTCAGACAGTACTTAGAGGCTTTCATATTTAGTATTCAGACTTATGTTCAGATTTGATTCAGTTTTTAGTTGTTTTGGGTATCTTTTACCCAAATGGATATTATGTTTTGGCAGATATTTTATTCAGTTGAACCTTATGGCCTATATGTTCATGTTGTTTGCATTATTACGTTATATATTATAGTGTACAGGTACAGATATCAGTCATGGGTTAGCTTGTGATCCTTCAGGGTCATAAGCACCGTGTAACATTTTGGTTCAGAAAATCGGAGCGTTACACAACCATTACCAAAAAAATAATTTTAGAGGGTGGGCTTGTTGTGGTTGATGGTCTTAGTGGTGATGGAGATATTGGTAGTGGTAGTGGTGCTACTGTTGGTGCTAATAATGCTCTCTTACCATATTTAAAACAAACCATTATGAGTATGATCATACTAGTTATACAGATTTTGCCTCTCCCAGCGAATGTTCTGCATGCAAATGTCAAGACTGTAGGGCGAAAGATGATGTAGTGATTAATGCTATTAATGTATTTACTGCTTCTATAAAGGAATTGATATCTAAGATGGGTGTCATTCCATCAAAGAAAATTTTGCTTCCATCTACTCCATTAGAGATTAAGGCTAAGAGGAGAAAGAAAGTGATTTCCAAGGCATTATCAAGATCCAAAAAAGTGAAATTGCAACTCCTCTGTCCGTGTATTACACTGAGCAATGTACAATGACCAAAGGAGAGTAGTACAAGCTGAACAAGGTGAATATATATATCTTCCAACTAACAAACAGACACATTTCTATTTCAACAGATGACACATCTACTAAAAATTATCAAATAGATATATACATCTGTTGCAATAGTTGACTAAATTGTTGCACCAGATAAAGTACATGTTGTGACATATGTATCATCTATTTTAGAAAATTAGATATCTCTTCATACCACTTTTCTTTGTACCAACATATGACCTATCAGCTACAATAAATGAGTCATATGTTTCAACAGATGGTTCATCCATTGGAAATTATCATACAAGTCTTCCTCATGTAGAAATTTGACCCAACAGTTAATTCATTATTGCAATAGAAATATAATATTTTTAGGAAAATTTAAAATAGATGGAAGACCTGTTCGATTTGCTAGAAGAGATGAGTTATCCTTTTCCGTTTTGTTGTATCTCCGTGATTAGCATTGACCAATTCTGGCTTTCCAGGTGGATGTAGAAGCTACTACTAAACAACATTGATAATATGATACTCTACTCTTTTTATAGAAATACAGAGAACAGAAAGCGTAGAAACTATACATAAGTGACAATAAAGATCAACGACGAGCAAAGCCAAATTTTATAGCACCGGATGAAGAACAACTTCTCCATATTGAGCAGATCTTTATAGATTGAGTCTGTGAAAGTAATAACCTCACCCCTCTATCAGAATCCTTGGCATCAATACTTAAATTGTTGATGTATTTGTTGAGATCTGTACCCATAATATTTTTTTTACATTTCATTTGTTCATTAATTTTATTTCAGCTAATTTCTTAAGGCTTCGATTTATTTTTTTTTGTCTATGAATTTTATTTTTTCCTTAGATTTGAACTTATTAATTGAAATGGAATACTTGATTCAAATATTGCAACTGATTGCAAAAGGTACGTAATCTGTTGGAATTTATCAAACAGGTCTTTTCACTACTGCAACAGATAGACTTAGATAGAAATACTAACATAATGCAATAGATAACCAACCTATTGCAACACATAAACTATATGTCAGAACAAGTAGAATATCTATTACAACGAATGGAGAATCTATTGCATTATAAAAATTCAACTTTCATTGGACGTACAAAAATTTCACTACCTGTAAAACACTGAAAGTGAATTGAAATAAAAAAGGTGGAACCCATCGACAGTGTTCAGTTCAAATACTTAAAATAAAATAGGCATCAAGTAGACAGTGTTCATTTTAAACACGTAAAATAAAATAGGCACAAATGTGTCAAGTTGGCACTTTTTTCTGACTTGGTGTCTGATTTGGCCCCCAACGATCATTTTTCCCCAATATCTTATATATTCATATTCTTCCTAAAATTTAATCCTAAATTCTCAAATCTTCTTCTTTATTGTCATCTTTTTTTTATTTATCCAAATTCTTTAAATAATTTGTATTTGGTCTATCTTTTCTTCATTTTTTCATTTTTTCCAACTGAGTTTAACAATGTCGAGCCCATCTTCCACTATTTTTTATGATAACCATTTTCAATATTGTAAGTGTAGTCATGAAGCTCGATTGAAGACTTTTTGGACTTAACAAAATCCAGGTCATAGGTTTTTTACTTGTAAGATTACAAAGGTAATATTTTTTTTATTTAATTAGTTGATTAATTACTAACTTATAATTATTTTATAATTGTGTTCTTGTTTTTATAGAAATTGGGTGGATGCGATTACTTTGATTGGTATGAAGAATGACACCCTTCGCAAGCAAATTGTGTAATCTGGGTCCTGTTGAAGAAAGTCAAGGCTTCTGAAGAAAAACAAAATCGAGCAAGAAGATACTACATTGTTGTCATTATTGCTACTGGTTTGGTGGTGTTGGACACATGGATTTTCAAGCCTAATTGCTGAAATTTTCATGGTGGTGTATTTTCTACTGGTTTGATATTGTCGAGCACATGGATATTCAAGCGTAATTGTTGCAAAATATCAAACAGATTTAGGCATATGTTGTAAAATTTAGGCCAGCTGTTGGAAATTATCAAATAGGTCTTACCATTTTTGCAACAGATTAGACTTGATTAGATAAAAATAACATCAGCATAATGCAACAGATGACCAACCTATTACAATAGATAAACTATCTGCCAAAAGAGATAGAATATATTTTACAATAGATTGACAATCTATTGCATTATAAAAACTCAACTTTCATTTATCAGAACAAATTATTGCCACAATATGTACATGTAATTTAAAGTAAAGTGAAGTGTGGCTTGAAATAAAAAATTATTATTTAACAGGCTCTTTTATATACACAGGCTCCAAGCGTCCAGTTAGTACCCCATAAGCCCAGACCTCTTGCAGGTTTGCCACAGCATTGTCGCATAGAAAGGTTATTAGCTTGGCCATTTCTGTGCCGATCAGCAAATATTTGATGTGTGCAAGAGCGTGTGAGCCGCTCGCATAACCGGTATCAATTTATAGAAGGGCCATTCCCTTGTTTCAACCTTCAAAATTCCTTAATTTCTTCATCAACACTTTCTTTGTCAAATGATTCATCAGTTTACTCTCCCTCAACAAGATGGGCAACAGCTCTATCAGTGGCTGCATCAGGATACAAATATCGATATCGTCGATGGCAGGTTCGTTGTAGTCATAAACTTTGATCTTTCCCTCCTAGTATCTCAATAGCCCGATAATGTCGGTCAGAAATAAAACCTGATCATATCCACAAACAGAAGGCATGACATTCAAGTTTAACTTGAGAAATTGCAACTTTGTCTTGATCTTGTATTTTTAATTTAGGAGTAGTTGGTTCAGGTTTTAATTCTGACCGACAATCGTATCAATTTTCTGTGCTCGTGAAACTTTTTTCTTAGAGTTCTGGTCCTGTACTTTGTAAGAGTCTTCATTGAGGCCAAGCTTTTTAGTTGCATTCTTTAGTAAAGTGTCCAGCTCCAGTCCTGTTGACCATTCTTCTTATTTTTTCAACGAATGGCGGATTTTTATATTTGGACACACTTTCACATTTGAAGCTCATCCCATTTTTTCATTTCTTATGTCAATTTTATTGGCTAGATTCTTTAGAATTTCCTTTCTTGCTCCCCTGTGTTTCCTCTTAAACAAGGTTTGAGATGATATATAGCCTTCTCCACCTCCCCCTTCCCATAGGTATTCTCCCAAGCACCTTCTACTGTATAAAAGTCTCCTCCAGCAATCCATCCATATAAATTTGGAATAGGGAAATTTCTATCAGTTCCATCATTGTTTGAGGCCTTTCAAGAAGTCCATTGCGCCATTAAAACTGGTCCAATCACTATTGGATATTTACACTGCCGCCAAAAACTTAAACCCTTCCCCAAACTTGACACAAAAACATGAGCATAAACCGTTATTAAATTATAACAGGGTATCGAAACCACCATCTTGGAACCCTTCGGCCTTATCAGTTCACACCTATCAAACTAAACTGTACAATGCAGAATCTTGTTTAAAGGATCAATGTCTAATTAGTAAAAAACTGCATTCACAAAATCATTGCACTTTATGTGTGTCAGTTGTGGTAGACTGATCAATAATACATAACTCCCACGCATGAAAGTGGATCCATTGCACGCACCTTATTCTTCCTACCCCATCAAAGACACTACAGTGTTGTTTATTCATTTGCACACATGTGATGACTATTAAAAAGGACATATGAAGAGTCATGACTTTTTATCTTAACACATTCAAAACAACGGATGAATTAAAATCTCCATCTGTTGCAACTGATGAATTAGCTATTGGAAGAAATCAAAAGATCTCCTCTAACATATGGTCCATCTGTCGCAATAGATAATCCATATATTACAATAGTTTTTAAATCTATTGCGATAGACTAGACATTTTTTATTCATCTGCACACATGTGATGACTATTAAAAAAGAGGTAAAGAGTCACGACTTTTTATCTAACACATTCAAAACAGCTGATGAACCAAATTCTCTATCTATTGCAACTGATGAATCAACTGTTAGAAGAAATCAAAACATCTCCAACTTATGATCCATCTATCACAACAGATAATCTATATATTGGAACAAATGGTAAATCTATTATGATAGACCAGACAGGGTTTATTCATCTACACGCATGTGATGACTATTAAAAAAGAGGTAGTGGTGACTTTTTATCTAACATATTCAAAACAGCTAATGGATCAAATTCTCTATCTATTATAACTAATGAATCAGCTGTTAGAAAAAATCAAAACATCCCCAACATATGGTCCATCTGTCGCAACAGATAATCTATATGTTACGATAGATGGACAATCTGTTGCAACAGCTCAATAATAACGATTGTTATCAAGTCTTAAAATTGTTTTGAAATGGTGAGAAGTATTAATGTAAATGAAAAAGTCGTGACTTTTCACAGAAAATAAAATGCCACCAGTTTGAATGTAATTAATACAATGGAGCTTAACAGACGTGCCTTTTGTCCTTACACATCCAAATTCAATCCTCTATAAATACATCTCTCCTTAATCTTCATTCTACTAAACTTTATTTATTTCTTGCATTTTTTCTTTTCTTGTGACATATTCAACTAAATCTACCAGTTCAGTTTGTAGTATATGTTGTATTACATTGGACTCTTTTCTTTACATTTATCAATTCATGCATGTTCTAGATATAGTGATCATGTTTGGTACATTGCTATTCTGCACAACACAGTGCAGGAACTTTAGAGGTAGGTTAATGACCTACATAGGGAGTTGGTCGCTGTGAGAGCAACGATGTTCAGAGAAATGTAGAGGCTGATGAGGGCCCTGCTGCTGCGAGTTAATTGTCCGGCTATCATTAATGATGATGATGATAATAATAATAATAATAATAATAATAATTAGAACGTGTTTTTTCTTTTAGCTTATGTATTTTAATTTTTTTATATCGGATCTATACCTATTGTATTTTATTTTTCATTTAATGAAATGTTTATTTTTAGTCGAATTTGCCTTTTTAATTCTTATTCAATTTTCATTCTGTCTATTTCTTCTTCTAAATATTTTACATGTTAACATGTCGACGGTTGGAGGTAAGGAACAATTTTGCATCCAGTAGCAATAGCAATTTTGTCTTTTGAGTTCTTTCAAAGATGGACCATGTGTTAGAATAGATTGGTCATCGATTGGGTTTTTGTCAACAGATTATCCATCTATTGCGACAAATTTATCATCTTTCGGAGGAAAATATTCTAGTTTTATGGAACTGTGTTGTGTTCTTCCAGCTAATGTCCATCTGTTACCATGAATGGGTAATCTATTGAAAATACTTGTGGTCTGCTATATTGTTTAGTTCATGTTTTGCCTCTTTTTATTGATGCACAAGTTATTAAAAAAGATATCTCATATATATAATAAATGTAACGCCCCGAAATCGAGTCCCGAGATGTCACACGGTGCTTAGGATCACAAGTGACCCCAAGATAAACCTTCTACTGGCATAACTCATAAGCAATTGAACAAAAAGTATAAATCTATACAAATCTACGAAAAATAACTCTTTTCTGAATATGATAGGTACAAAACTAAATTTACAAGATTACAACTCTACTTTTACAACCAAAATTGAAACAGAATACATCAACTTCTACTGACTGTCTATGAAGCCTGTACTAGTACTGACTATAGGTAGCCGGGTCATGACTCCCGACTAACCCAACTCAATACGACTGATTAAAGAAAATACAACACTTCTTGAACTGTATAACTAACTCAAGCCCTTGAATCAAATGACTCATCACATGCTGACTGGATGACACGAACTGAATGGATCTGAAGATGTACACTATACCTTGTACCTACATTCCAAGAAAATGTAGCCCACATACGAATATGTGGGTCAGTACCATGCGAACATACCGAGTATATGGGGGGCATGAAATAAATATATTTATATGCATATATATATATATATATATATGTTTAACGATCATGTCATAAGTTTTCTTTCCAAATCATGCAGGACATTTGTAAATGGCTCATAAAGCTTAAAAGAAATCTAAAATCTGAAATCATACACAATGAATGGTAAAACATGCCAATCTGGATATCATGAGCCATTACACTTAATCCAAATATCAAGATTCTTTTCTTATTCTCTCATTAAGCAATCTTAGTGAAATTTGGAATAATATATACATCATAAATCTACATTTCAAATCTCTTTTAAATCAGTAAAATCAATCTAAGAATGAGGGACGACTCTTTGGGAGGTTCTATTAACCGACATGTACAACATGTGAGCGCCCATGATGTTCCACGACTTGCCCCCGTAAGGTTAGGGTTGTCCTACCCTTGCCATCGGTGTAGAACAATCTCATCTCAGTGATCACTATCTCAATTTTTCACATATAGTGGAAGTCAATGTCTCATCCTACGGTGGAACGTAGTTCTGGGATATGAAACCGTAGTAACATACCCAAGTCGGTGCTAAAGGGTGTTCTTGTTCATAACCCCACATACCTTTATGGTAACGTATTCGTTGAAAGATTGGACCCTCAATGTTGATTGTGTAATCCTAGTTATTTTTCTCCTTTAGTGCTCTTGGATGATGAACTTAGACTGATAATAGGGTTATGATGTGTTTAGAATCTATTAAATTCGTAAGTTTAAGTTTAGGGGTGTGTAAGGAGTGCCAAAAGACTTAATTACCCTCAAAATAACCCAAAAACAGAGTGTATAAGTCACTTGAAACTATAAAATATGCGCCGCATATGATATCGCCTATATTTACATAGGCGCCGCATATGATATCGCCTATATTTACATAGGCGCCGCATATGGTATCGCCTATATTTACATAGATGCCGCATATGCTATCGCATATGGTTTCTAGTGCCCATGTGAGATTGGTTAGGCGACGCACTCTACTCCGCAAAGCCATAACTCCTAGTTCGGGTGTCGGATTTTGGTGAAATTGGTATTGTTAGAAATCTAATTCGGTTCTCTATAATTTTATGGGTAGAAATATTCAGAAATACCACATATTTATCAAGTTATGCTTATTCAAAGATGACCCTTGCGAATTCAAACACTAAAACTTGATGGATTTCGAAACTCTTAGCTTGTACTACCTTAAGTGACTCATATAATCACACTTAACACATCATTATCTCTCTTATAACTAGGGTACTCTTGGTAATTTAGGTGCCCAAATATGGCTTACAAAATTGGGGTTTTCACATATACAAACAACGGTTCATTTTATAGCTTAGGAAAGTGCGGGGCATTACAATATCTCCCCCTTGGCGACATTCATCCTCGAATGACACTGGGTAATTAACCTGAAACACAGAGGAATATTAGTCTTCAAGATATTATGTGTAACTTATAGAACTGAATCACTGGATCTCAAGAATAATGAGCTACTGAACTGGTCTACAAGTGCATGAATCCTCAAGAAAAATAACTATATGGCTAAGATAGAAACGAGAGTGTCAACTTATGAGTAACCATTACTTTGCACTGGATCTGATCTAATGAGAAAGGATGAGAGGTTTATGACATAAAAACTCAGGGCATTACAACATCCCCTTCTTGGGATCGTTCATCCCCGAATAATAATAATTTGATGAAAATACTCGGAAGAGAATGTGATACTACACAGGATACTTACGAACTGAATCATGATTTAATATCTGAAACTGAAACTGATGCATGAACTGAGCTGAATTCATAATTTAATTGGACACAAACACATTGCCTCTTGGAATGTACATAAGTATAAGACTGCAGATAGTAAGACTAGATTGAAAATTAAGAATCTATAGGAGATTATCTCCTTGCTTGCTAAACTAGATTACAGGCTATATGGACTGGATCATACTGACTACCCATACTCAAATGGAGTATTTCTTTAGCACTTTTCTACGAAATTCTATTGACATTAGGGAGCAAAGAATTTTGGGCATGATCTGAAAAAAACATCCGACTAAGGAATCAAAACATTGATATAACTCTATAGCATGGAATATAAATATATAACTCATAAACTAGGATAGGATTGCTAGGCCACAGGCAATGCAACTTCTTACTTTCAAGCTTAGCATCACTTCTCAAATGCTCTCTCAACTATACTATTCCCCTTAAATACCATACTCATTTGATTCAACTTATAATTCTCATATAGGCACTGATAAATCTTTCTGCAAGGTCTAAAGTAAACTAAGTCCTCTCACCAAGGCCAAGACTAACTCAAAAATCATAAGATACAACATGTCACTCCACAATACTAGTCTAAACCACATGATTCAATATTCTATATCTTCTTAGAGCTCACACCCTAAGCATATCATGCCTTACCACTTGATGATAGGCGAATTTACACGCCTATAGTGCTATATTTTACCCATATTTTAGCCATGTTTTGAGAACAAATCATATATTTCATGCACTTTTAGTCCTTTTTCCTGTAAGTGAGCTAACGAACATGATTAGCAAAGTTTCAGGTATAAATGATGCAGAATTCAGCATTTTATGGATTACTTGACGCCAAAGAAAGCTTCACGAGGGGAGAAAAGGAAGCTTCGACGCCTAAGGACCAAAAGTGATGCATGGGAAACCTGTCCCAGGCTAAAACAACAATTCTGAAGACTTTGGGGACTAGCAGTAATTTATTAGGATTAGGATAATGATACATTAACCTAGTACAATTGGGTTAAGTATTTCATTAGCTTAGTAGGATTTGGTAAAATATTTCATTAGCTTAGTAGGATTTGGTTAAGTATTTCATTAGCTTAGTAGGAATAGGATATGGGTATTATAAATACCCTATTTTGCTAGAGATTTTATATTTTTTTCCATCTTTCTAATATACATTGACTACTACTTCTAATTCTTCCATTAATTCTACTTTTTATTCTTCTTCTATTCTTCTATTCATCTATTTTTAATTTCCGCAACAAGAGAAATGTTACTTTGCAAGAAATCACGCCTAACGCCTACCACTCTTGTGCTACACGAAATCTATCCTTATTGTGGTATAATAACAATGTCAATTGTGATTTCCTTCGCACTAATGGGTAACTAAACTTCTCTGTTGGGGTTATGGAAGCCGAATGAGATACTATCTATTGCTATGAGTTTGTGAGTTCGTGATACGTATGCTTCTTATATCATTATTCTCTTCGTCTTAACCTAAATTCTTTGTGGTTGCAAACGCAAGAATACGCCAGTATAACATTTAACTTGTTCGAAAGAAAGGTTATCTGTCTGGAAAAGTGATAATGTCAAGGTAGTAGGGTCCCATCCCCTATTAAACAGTTAGTGCCGTAACTGGATTAACCTCTTGGAGAATTCGTACCGTTAGACACGCTTTAAGCTCGAAAGAGTTAAAGTGAAATAATCCTCGAATAGGTCGAAAGACGCCTGGATTTACCATCGAATACAATTCTCTATAAGTACATGCATGTCGGAATTCAACACACTCATAGCCAATAGAGACGTATAACTCAGAAGGTGGACATAACCCCAACTCCTTAATTCTCATTGTTTTACATCCTACCAAACATTCTTACTTCTTACTTTGCTATTTTCCGTTTTTACTTTATTACTTTGGTTACATCAATTGCACGTTACAATCCCCCCTTTTTACGAGGCTTGCACTAAAAGTCTAGTAATCTTTGCTTACTTTTTGACCAAGCTATTCCCTATGGGATCGATACCCAACCCAGTTGGGTTCTATATTTGCTAACGACCGCTTTACACTCCTACGAGAGCTGAAGATTGAGCGTTATCAAAAATTGGCACCGTTGCCGGGGAATACGAGTGTCAATTAAGTTTATGATAATTACTAGACCATTTGGTTAAAGATTCTCGTACTTTTACTTTCAGTTTTTGTTTTTGTTTACTACAAATTTTTATTTAGTGCATGCCCCATACTCGAAGTTCTGGTCAACCGTTATTACCTATCAATCCTGAACCACAACGTATTGGCAGAATGGAGGCACAACATGAAATCGAAAGAATGGTTGCTCAATAGGAGCATGCAAGATTAGCTGCTCTTGCCGCCGCCCAAGTACACCAACAAAACATTGATAACCCTGGGCGAGCAACAAATCCTGACGATAAGGATTTAGGTGATGACGAGCTACTAAACCCGAGGTGTGATGCTGAAATTGCAACACCTGCCAACAGAAGAGGTCGTCAAGCTCGGTTTAGGTATGATTGCCAACCCATGCAACCAGCTTTTGACGACGATGATGATGATCTTGATGGAGCCGGAGCCACAGGAGCCATTATTCCCCCACCATTAGCGCCCGGAGCCAAGTTCAACATCACAAGCACCATGATTCAGTTATTGCAACTCAAGGGATTATTTGGTGGACTATCAGGCGATGATCCGAATATGCATCTCATCAACTTTATTTCTACATGCAAGTCGTTTGACAATCCTGGTGTTGGTCAGAATGCAATTCGATTACGTCTATTTCCATTGTCTCTGTCTGGGGAGGCAACTCTATGGTTGAATGGGCTGACTCCTGATTCTATTACAAATTGGAGGCAATTGAGAGACGCTTTCCTAGAAAGATTCTCTCCGCCATCCAAAAGAGCACAATTGAGAGATGAAATCAGCAACTTCCGTCAGTTTCTCACTGAAGCTCTTCATGAAACATGGGAGAGGTTCAAGAGAAAGCTAGCGAGATACCCAAACCATCACATGACTAATGTTCACCTAATGGAGATATTATATAGAGCCTTGAATTCAATAACTAAACCAGTGGTGGATAATGCAGCTGGAGGATCTTTTATGGACCTCACCTATGGTCAAGCAAGCAATATGCTCGATCGTATGACGAAGCAAAATAGATCTTGGCATACCAGGGATTCTAAGGTAGCAAGCCCCACTTTATCTATTGGCATGACTACAGACCAAAGAAGAAGAGAAGAAGAACGTGATCAAGATATGGCACACATGAAAACACAAGTGGATCTTTTTACAAAGCATTTATTATCAGGGAAGACCGAAAAAGTGAAAGCTATTGCGTCAAAAGGAAGAGACGAATCTGATTCGAAAGAAGAGGCCAACTACTTGAACAATCAGGGGGGTTTCGAGGGAATATCCAAGGAAACCAAGGTCGGAACTACTATGATAAATCTGGAAACAAAGACCAAGGTAGTTGGAAGAACAAGAATGAAAAGAGTGGTTTGTACGTTCCCCCTGGAAGACGTGACACCACCGCATCTAGTTCTGGAAGTATGGAAGATATGCTGACTAAAATATTGAAAGGAGTAGAAGCAACAAGCACTGTAGTAACGGAGGTAGTCAATGATTTATCCTCTATGAAACAAATAGTTGATTCTCATTCCACTTCAATCAAGCAAATAGAGCAGCAATTGAGCCAACTTTCAGCAGCACTCAATCAAAGAAAGGCTGGCACTTTACCTAGTGATACTGTGCAAAACCCAAGAAATGATGGGTTGTGCATGGCCATCACTACCCGAAGTGGTAAGGTTCTGGAAAATTCAGCAAAAAGCAAGCAAGTGGATGACAAAGTAGTGGACATTGATGATAAGGCGAAAGGAGAAGAATCCGCAGAAAAAGGGCACAACATCCATGACGTCAATCCCAATGAATTGCAACCTGAAAAATCTGAAAAACGGAAGCAAGAGGAGAAGAAAGCCCTGGAGAGAAAAATTCCATACCCACCACCACCTTTCCCTCAAAGATTGAAGAAGGTGGCGGATGATACAAAGTTCAGCAAATTCATGACTATGTTAAAGCAGCTGACCATTAATGTTCCATTGGTGGAGGCACTTGAACAAATACCTGGGTATGCAAAATTTATGAAGGATCTTTTGACAAAGAAGCGGGCAGCAAGTTATGAGTTGAAAGATGATGTTCATCACTGCAGCGCAATTGCTAGCCGATCAATAGTTCAGAAGAAGGCTGACCCCGGTGCTTTCACTATTCCTTGCACCGTTGGATCTTTGAATTTTGCCAAAGCATTATGCGACTCAGGAGACAACATTAATTTGATGCCATTATCTATTTATAAGAAGTTGGGTTTGGGTGATCCTACTCCAACCAACATGAGGCTCGTAATGGCGGATAGGTCGGTAAAACGACCTGTTGGTATTCTATGTGATGTCTTGGTAAAGGTTTCTTCATTCATCTTTCCAGCAAACTTCATTATTTTGTATTGTGAGGCAGACTCAGAAGTTCCCATAATCTTGGGGCGTCCTTTCCTTGCTACAGGAAGTGTGCTTATTGATTTGAGAGCTAATGAGCTTTCATTCCGAATAAATGACGAAGTAGTTTGCTTTGATGTTTGCAAATCAATGAAGCAACCCAAAGAGCTGAATGTATTTTTGGTGGCTGATGTTTTTTTTGATGATGAGAAAGAATTACTTGAAGAAGAGCAAATTATTGATGACCCTTTGGCGGTTGTGCTCATGAATGGAGAGAATAGGGATGCTGAAAATTCTGAAGAAGCTATTTGTGCTCTATCAGGATTAGGGACATATCGCCATACTCCCAAGAAGCTGGACCTTGATCTTAAAAATCGACCCACACCACCAGCTAATCCATCTATTGAAGAGCCAACCACATTAGAATTGAAGGAGCTGCCAAGTCATTTAAAGTATGCATTCCTAGGAAGCGGAAACACACTTCCAGTCATTGTTTCAGCAGATTTGGGTGAGCAACAAGTTGCAACTCTCATTGCTATTCTACGGAAGTACATTAGAGCCATTGGATGGACCATTGCGGATATTATTGGTATTCCACCTGGGATTTGTACACATAAAATTCAGCTTGAAGAGAAGTGCACACCCACCATTGAGCATCAAAGACGTCTAAACCCACCTATGCAAGAAGTGGTGAAGAAAGAAATAATTAATTGGTTAGACGCGGGGGTTGTGTATCCAATCTCTGATAGTACATGGGTAAGCCCGGTACAATGTGTTCCCAAGAAAGAAGGCATGACGGTTGTCGCGAATGCAAAGAATGAGCTTATTCCACTCAGACCCGTCACTGGATGGAGAGTATGCATGGACTACCGAAAGTTTAATTCTTGGACACTCAAAGATCACTTTCTAATGCCATTTATGGACCAAATGTTAGATCGATTAGCGGGGAAAGGATGGTTTTACTTCTTAGACGGTTATTCAGGCTATAATCAGATTTGTATTGCACTTGAATACCAAGAGAAGACAATGTTTACATGCCCATATGGTACGTTTGCCTTCAAACGTATGCCATTCGGGCTATGTAACGCACCAGCCACCTTTCAACGTTGTATGATGTCAATTTTTTTTGATATGGTTGAAGACACTTTGGAGGTATTTATGGATGATTTTTCAATTGTTCGTGAGACTTTTGAAGCGTGCTTGGCAAACCTAAGTATGGCGTTGCAAAGATGTGAAGAATTCAACCTAGTGCTGAATTGGGAGAAGTGCCACTTCATGGTAAAAGAAGGAATCGTTCTTGGGCACAAAATCTTCGAAAGAGGAATTGAGGTTGATCGAGCAAAAATCGAAGTTATTGAGAAGCTACCGCCTCCAATTTCGGTGAAGGGAGTTCGTAGTTTTCTTGGCCAGGCAGGTTTCTATCGTCGGTTCATCAAAGACTTCTCCAAAATTGTTTGTCCATTGTGCAAACTCTTGGAGAAAGATACGAAGTTTGACTTCAATGAAGATTTCTTAAAGGAATTCGAATGCCTCAAAGGAAAACTCATTGAAGCCCCTATCATGGTAGCACCAGATTGGTCCCTCCCGTTCGAAGTCATGTGTGATGCTAGTGGTGTAGCCGTTGGAGCTGTGCTTGGTCAGAGAAAGGAGAAATTATATCATCCTATCTACTATGCGAGTAAGGTCCTAAATGAAGCCCAAAGGAACTACACTGTGACAGAACAAGAGCTCCTAGCGGTTGTGTATGCATTTGAGAAGTTTCGTGCCTATCTATTTGGTACTAAGGTGATCATGCAGACCATGCAGCTCTTAGGTATCTAATGACAAAGAAGGATTCAAAACCAAGATTAATTCGTTGGGTATTGCTGCTGCAAGAGTTTGATTTCGAAGTTAAAGATAGAAGAGGTTGCGAGAACCAAGTGGCCGACTATCTATCTAGACTCGAGAACGAGCATGTGGCACAGCCTGATATCGAGATTGATGATGCATTCCCTGACGAGGAGATACTAGCAACGATAACAGAAAAGTTACCATGGTATGCCGACTTTGCAAATTTTGTGGTGAGTAATGTAATACCTGCCAATCTTTCATACCATCAAAAGAGGAAGTTTATGCATGACGTACAACACTACTATTGGGATGAGCCATATTTGTTTCGACAATGTGCGGATGGTATTATTCGACGATGTATATCCCATGTAGAGGTGCCTGCTATATTGGAAGCATGCCACACTTCCCAAGTTGGAGGACATCACGCAGGCAATTGGACGGCAAGAAAAGTATTGCAAAGTGGATATTATTAGACTTCGATATTTAGAGATGCCTACGACTTTGTTAGAAGATGCGACCAATGCCAAAGACAAGGTGCTATTTTGAAACACCATGAGATGCCCATGTCAAAAATTCTTGAGGTAGAACTCTTTGATGTTTGGGGCATTGATTTCATGGGTCCATTCGTGAATTCGTTTGGAATGAAGTACATCTTAGTTGCTGTAGATTATGTCTCAAAATGGGTTGAAGCTGTAGCATTGGCCGACAACGAGGGAAAGAGTGTTGTAGCATTTTTGAAGAAGAATATCTTCTCTCGCTTTGGAGTATCATGTACTATCATAAGTGATGGAGGATCTCACTTTTGCAACAAGCTATTCAAATCCGGGTTGGCCAAGTATGGTGTCAAGCAACATAAGGTAGCCACGCCTTATCACCCATAAACGAGTGGACCTGTAGAGGTTTCCAATCGGGAGATCAAGCAAATCCTTGAAAAGACGGTTAATGCTAATAGGAAGGATTGGTCTCAGAAGCTAGATGATGCACTATGGGCATATAGGACTGCATTCAAAACACCCATCGGCATGTCCCCTTATCAACTAGTTTATGGGAAGGCTTGTCATTTACCCATTGATCTCGAACATAAGGCATTGTGGGCGTTGAAGCAATTGAATTTGAATTTGGATGATGCGATGAATCTGAGGTTGGAACAGCTGAACAAATTAGATGAGTTCCGTCTCCATGCATATGAGAGATCGGACTTATACAAGGTGCGGATGAGGAAGTATCATGATCAGCGGATTGTTCGACGAAACTTTCAAAAGGATGATATGGTGCTTCTCTTCAACTCTAGATTGAAGCTGTTCCCAGGTAAGTTAAAGTCTAAGTGGACTGGTCCATACAAAGTTATCCAAGTCTACTCGTCTGGAGTAGTCGAATTGGAAGACAATAATGGTGTTATCTTCCAGGTGAATGGTCAACGTGTTAAACCTTATATCGGTCCTCTTGACTCGATGAATTATATGGCCATCACTTATCTCGACGAAGTCTAAGTACTCAAGGTAACTATGTCGAGCCACGACAATAAACTAGATGGGAGGCAACCCATCGTTTATCGTTTTTCATTTGTTTTAGTATGTGTTTTGCTTTTGATAAATGAAAATCCAAAATTAAGAGTCGTGCCACGACCAAAACTAAGGCGCTAGATGGTAGGCAACCCATCGTACTAATCGTTTTCATTAGTTTTGAGCAAATATAGGTGCAAGAGGTATTCAACGAGGAGATTGGTTTCAAATGACGATTTAGACGTATTGCATGGTAAAGGTGGTAAGTTTGGAATTAAGATGCATAAGGCTATGGATTGAGCATTGCTCATGACAAAATAGGCATCGAGCAAGGCTAGGCCTAGGTAAAACTAGGCCACGAACTAGGCAACGCCTATACTATAGCCTAAGGTCTCGGAATCTAGTGTGCAAAGGCATAGGCGCCGCCCATGATCAAGTATGCTATAGCATAGGAGCCGCCTATGCTAAAGCATTTGGTCTCGGAATCTCATATGCCATGCTAAAGGCGCCGCCTATGGTCACTTTGGGCATTGCACTAGGCGCCGCCTATGCTAGCAAATGCTTTGCATTAGGCGCCGCCTATACCATGCTTAGGCAAAGCTAAACGCGCCGCCTATGGTCACTTTTTGTCTCCAAAACCGATTTTAAATGGGTCAAAACCCGACCCATTCTTTTCCTATATAAAGGGGACTTAGTCTTGAAACATAAACACATTGAAATCTTGACCTAGGCGCCGCACATACTCTCCAAAACATCTCAAATTTTTTCTTTTTGCTCTCCCACTTCACAAGAACATCTCCAAAGGCTTCAATCACGTAAGTACTCTTTTATTCTTCATCTATTTTTCGTAAGTACTACGTTGATATATCTATTATGAATTGCTACATCTTGAAGAAATATTGGTGATGTTAATGTGTTTGAATTGATTAATACAAAACCATGTGAGTGAACATATACGTTAGGATGATCTTAAACTATTTCCGACATGAATTTGATTTTAATGCATTGTTATACTAATTGCGGAATCACCATAGTCATGAACATTACATAATCTTGTCACTTGAATACCTACATGTTAGAAGATCCCGTTCATCGGGATAAGACTTATAGTTGCCTACCGACATAGGAGGTTGTGATTATTAATAGAAACTATACCATGATATCATCCCTATGTAGTAGTATTGTTATACCTAACATGAAAGTATTACAAAGGTTGCAAGAAGTGATACCTCTCTGATTTTCTTGTCGGAATATAACTCCTAAAATGTATGTCGACGAAGTCTAAGTAATCAACTACTTTCACTTCACTAATTTGTATCAACAACCTAAGTGTGGGGTGGTACCCCTATTGCTTGTATATAGATTGTATCCATTGAGATGATGCTAACATGAACATTGTTCTAAGTCTCAGGTACAATGGCACCCAAAGCAAGACAAGATAAGGCTACCACTTCCCAAAAGGGCAAGAAAAGAGGTCGCAAGGACCAAGGAGAATCATCCTCAATGAAATTACCACGCCGCATGTTTGGAATAAAATGGGTTCTTGAGGAGGAAGCCAAGGAATGGTATAGGAACAAAAAGGAAAGAAAATATGTTCATGTCGACTTGATCAACAAGGACAGCCTAGCGAAGAAGGAGCCGCGCATGTTGGCGAAAATCATGACACTAAATCTGGATTTCATCTTCCGCGACATGGGAGAATGTAATCTCGATTTAACAAGGGAATTTTATGCCAATTGGTCGCTGAAAACCACAGGCAGGGAAGGCAAGATTCGGGGCCAAGTTTTACAACTCAATGCGGATTTGATCAACTCCTTTCTTGGCTTGCCTTCAGTCGATCCAGCACCATTCAAAGAGCTGTATAGTAGACCTCCTTATAAAGAAATTCGACACACACTTTGTGGAAGTAGATCCATGGCAAGGTGGAGTAGACAAAAAGACACCGGACGACACAACACCTTACCCTATGCTCCTTTGAATAGGGAAGCAAGAATATGGTTGCGTGTTGTCAACTCTTGTCTTATTCCTGGGACCCAGTACACCAAAATAACAAGAGATAGAGTGTGTTTGGTCTACGCTTTAATGATGAATGTCCCTATCAACATTGGGGCAATCATTCGTTCTACAATGCGGAAGGCCAGACTACACAAGCGGTCCCACTTTACTTTTGGCAATCTGTTGACAGCAATCTTGTGGAAGGAGGACATCGAAGAGGAACCAGCTGACCACAAACTCCCACATAACCCAAAGAAGGTTGACCTCACAAAGGTCAAAGATGCTGAAACAACACATGGCGTCAACCTTACTACTGCGGAGAGACATGCTCGAGATGAGAGTTTCTTCCATCATCTTTATGGCATGACACAGTTCACAATGATGAGTGGTGGACGTGTTCCAACTGCTACAGAGCTCCAACAGCTGGACCATGACTATCCAATGAATATGCATGCGAGGGAGATGTGTGGAGTAGGTACATACTTTGAGGAACCTCTTGATGATGATGTGCCGACCAATGATGATTGACGCATGCCAGACTCCGACATGGAGGAGAATTCTGACGATGACTCCTATGATGATTCCGACGAAGGGGGTATGACCCCCGACATAGAGGAGGAGTCCGACTGACCAGGTTCTTCGCATTTATTTTCCACTGAGGGCAGTGTCCCATTTAAGTGTGGGGTGGTGGTATTTGCATGTTTACTTGTCTATCCGCATTTGCATTTATTTATGTTTGTTTGCTTAGTTTGTTGTTTTTCGAAATTGGTTTTTTTGTTTTTTTCAAATTTTTTTAGTAGTAAAATTTTTCTTACTTAGCTTCACATAACATCATTCTAATAGGCAGCATGAGATTATAACAAGAGTTTGTGCTAACATCATAACTATTGAGATGTTTAGGCTCTAATTGTGACTCACTACGTGATATTGTGTGGTATAATTCCTTCAGTTGTTGGGTCAAAAGTCTATACTACTCCCAATAAAGTCGACCATGTGCCTTGTGTGTGTGAGATAATAGTATATTCTATGTTTGAGGCTGATGCTAGAACTTGCCTGGTATGTATGTAAAGCGAAAATAAAGTGTGCAAGTTTAGGAGATGATTTAGGCATTTATTTAAGAACCTACAATTGTTTACCCTCATTCTAACCTACCCATGGACATTATCTTAGTTAACCCCTTTTGAGCCTTTAGCCTATTTTCTTTGACAACCTCATATGTAAGCCTAATCCATTTTTTCAAGACCATAATTTGATCCAAATTCCTAAGTGCTTTAAAGTGTAAAGTCATGTGACAAAATAAGAGGAAGTTGGGTACGTATGATGCTTTAGAATGTAATGGTGCTTGAATTTGTTATGAAAAAGAAAAGTGCTATCATAAGAGGTATGTTATGAAAAGAAAAAGGAAATGGAAGCTGAAAAGTGGCTTAAAATTGAAAAACAAAAGAGGAGAAAAAGGGTGGTAGAATAAAAGAAAGTAGAAAGGTTGTTTGAAAGAAAAGTGTTAATGATACAATGTGATGTATTAAAGCGCTTAGGAACATAGTCACTATTTTTGGCCAAAATAGTCCTACCCGTCCCTTAGCCTACATTACAACCATCAAAAGACCTATTTGATCCTAAGCTTAGCATTCTGACATTTAGTGGAGCATTACACTAAGGGCAAGCCTATGGTCATCAGTTGATACATATGAATTCTTTGTGAGAGCGAGAGCAAGGATATTTTTATACCCATGTTTGCAAAAGATGCTATACTTGTGAGTGATTATGGGTAAGATATTGTGAGACACACATGGTTGATGAGTTTTGGGTAGTTGTGTATGATTCTTTGTACCTTAACTTTTGAATATGAGTTGACCACCATCACGAGTCTATGTTGGAGGTCAAATTGTTTCTACTAATGATCGAAAAACTACTCTTTATTGATGATTGACGTGCTTGTCTTGATGAATATTTTGTGTTGTTGCTGTGAAACCTTAAGTTAACGTTTAGAGGGACATGATATTTTGTTCGAGGACGAACAAAGCTTCAAGTGTGGGGTGTTGATGATAGGAGAATTTACACGCCTATAGTGCTATATTTTACCCATATTTTAGCCATGTTTTGAGAACAAATTATATATTTCATGCACTTTTAGTCCTTTTTCCTGTAAGTGAGCTAACAAACATGATTAGCAAAGTTTCAGGTATAAATGATGCAGAATTCAGCATTTTATGGATTACTTGACGCCAAAGAAAGCTTCACGAGGGGAGAAAAGGAAGCTTGGACGCCTAAGGACCAAAAGTGATGCATGGGAAACTTGTCCCGGGCTAAAACAACAATTCTGAAGACTTTGGGGACTAGCAGTAATTTATTAGGATTAGGATAATGATACATTAACCTAGTACAATTGGGTTAAGTATTTCATTAGCTTAGTAGGATTTGGTAAAATATTTCATTAGCTTAGTAGGATTTGGTTAAGTATTTCATTAGCTTAGTAGGAATAGGATATGGGTATTATAAATACCCTATTTTGGTAGAAATTTTATATTTTTTTTCCATCTTTCTAATATACATTGACTACTACTTCTAATTCTTCCATTAATTCTACTTTTTATTCTTCTTCTATTCTTATATTCATCTATTCTTAATTTCCGCAACAACAGAAACGTTACTTTGCAAGAAATCACGCCTAACGCCTACCACTCTTGTGCTACACGAAATCTATCATTATTGTGGTATAATAACAATGTCAATTGTGATTTCCTTCGCACTAATGGGTAACTAAACTTCTCTGTTGGGGTTATGGAAGCCGAATGAGATACTATCTATTGCTATGAGTTTGTGAGTTCGTGACACGTATGCTGCTTATATCATTATTCTCTTCGTCTTAACCTAAATTCTTTGTGGTTGCAAACACAAGAATACGCCAGTATAATATTTAACTTGTTCGAAAGAAAGGTTATCTATCTGGAAAGGAGATAATGTCAAGGTAGTAGGGTCCCATCCCCTATTAAACAGTTAGTGCCGTAACTGGATTAACCTCTTGGAGAATTCGTACCGTTAGACACGCTTTATGCTCGAAAGAGTTAAAGTGAAATAATCCTCGAATAGGTCGAAAGACGCCTGGATTTACCATCGAATACAATTCTCTATAAGCACATGCATGTCGGAATTCAACACACTCATAGCCAATAGAGACATATAACTCAGAAGGTGGACATAACCCCAACTCCTTAATTCTCATTGTTTTACATCCTACCAAACATTCTTACTTTTTACTTTGCTATTTTCCGTTTTTACTTTATTACTTTGGTTACATCAATTGCACGTTACAATCCCCCCTTTTTACGAGACTTGCACTAAACGTCTAGTGATCTTTGCTTACTTGTTGACCAAGCTATTCCCTGTGGGATCGATACCCAACCCAGTTGGGTTCTATATTTGCTAACGACCGCTTTACACTCCTACGAGAGCTGTAGATTGAGCGTTATCACCACTTCAATGACTAATTTAAAACTCTTGATATGGATTCACTAGTGCATATTGCATTCATTATCTTACACCCAACATGACATTCAAGCCTATCATTAAAAATCACATATAACTTTAAGGCAAATACCCATAAAGTCATACTTCACATATTTTCTAAACCTTTATCAACGATAATTTTCTTGCACTATTCTTAAAAATATACACACAATTTCTAACTAACCATGACATGTATCAAAGACTTGGCCTCAATCTTACTTCAGAATTTAGCCTTAGATAGAAAAGTATAAATAATCTTTCTTAATGAGGGTCATCAACTCTTTCACATATAAACCATTGCTTATCCACTATCATCGCCACTATCTTAACATAGGAAGAGGTCACTGAAGGGCTAACACATAAGAACCTGAAGTACGGAAACTACAATACATAATATTAACACTTATCTTAGGCCTAAGGAATAAAATATCAAAGGCATGGATTCATTAAAGAAAACTAAGCTGAGGACATGCATGATATGATGCGAACTTCACTAATATCATGGGTTTACAAACTGGTCATACTCTGAAACATGAGTTCATACTTATCATGAGCTATTCAAAATAAGACTGGAGTTCATAGATTCATGAGAGATAACTCGAATCACAGAGTGAAGCTGTTACATGATTGCTAGAAGTTGAGAATGGGCTTGAGCATGCATGATGGGTATAAGCATAGGTATGTGGCATGGATTTATCACGCAAGTGATGGATTTGGTGTTGTAATGCCAAGGAATACTATAGAGTAAGAAGGGATCACTATCTCATGATAACTCATTATTGACATGTATCACAATCTAATTCTCAAAACTTGGTTTGGTTCTTCACTAACCATCTCCCCCTTAGGTCAAAACTGGTATTCTAAGCATGATGGTCTACTCCATATCCTTAAGATTAAGCCATAATTTCATCATTCTAATATCTACACATAAATGGTAAACTCATAAGAATAAACTAATTTCAAACTTACCGACTTCATTCTTGAACAACCCATCCATATGCCATCCTTAACTTTCTAGCTTTAATAATCATCATCAAAGACTTACACTCTCATTTGCAACCATACCTACATCTCTAATCACATAATCATAGGCTATCAAGATCACACTTCTATACTAATATTTTCCCCAAACCATGAGAATAATAATCATACTTTAAAGGCTTAATATCTTCAATCATAACTCCTTAACTTAGCTATCAAGAACATCATAAATTATCTAACTAGCCTTTCTCCACCTAGCAACTCAACGTTACTACTAACCACACAATATGCAATAATTATTAAAAAATAATACATCCCCATAGCACCTTAGGCATACCTCTACATCATACTTAATTACGAACACATAATCTTACACTCTTGCATATACTGTTCAGGCCTACTAGATCACCTCCTTATAACTAGCCTCAACAACTAAACCATCAACTGTTCAAACTTAATGTCTAGAGCTAAACATGATTTACAACCTAATCTCACACACTTTAAAACTATAGAACATAGCATTAAGAAAAACTAGTACATAATGACAATCGATCATAATCATATGGCCTATCTTATTCATAATCTGTTAACACATCCTCCTTCTTCACATCATTACTATTTACCCATCTTCACACCAAAATTACTTTCATAGCTCTATAAATTTCAACTAAACTTCCTCTTGCAATCTCAAGAAAGCCTAAATTAACAATACTCAACCACCAAGTACTTTGATCAAAACCTATACTTTCCTAGCACAACAAATACCATCAATAACTCTTTTCATACTTCAAGCAAACAACAATCCACCATAACTAATAATCTCCTTCTCTAACTTCACTAAACTAACAAACAAAGGTATATCACTTCATTACTAATTCAATCATAAGAAAAAATTAAGCTATACATATTCAATAAATCGCACTTACCACCATTCTTGGCACTACACTTCTAAACCCACAAGTTTAACTAACACAAGACTTTCAACTAAACGTTACTACTTTTGTCACTACACAGAAACCCACACTTTCAACTAACACCAGAACAACAAGATAAACAACAAGTTGCTACTGAATTGAAATAGGCCTCACACGGCTTCACTAGAATTTGGTTTTGTATTTTGAACAAGAAAATTAGATGAATAACAAAGAAACTATGCTAGTTAATTGAAATAGGCCTCACACGGCTTCACTAGACTTTGATTTTTCACAAACATAATGATAACAAGATTACATAATACAAGAGATAGAAACTTGACACACAATATTCAACGATCTAAGAATACACCTTACTCTGTCTTAATTAAATAACTTATAAGAACAAGGGTATAACTTCAAATTTGATGGACTTATAACATACTAGAAGGCTCCTCTCAAGCCGCTTTATGAAACTTCTGCTAGCAATTATAAAAGCATTATCTGGGGAGGAACTGGAACTTGCCGAACATGCTACCTCAAGAACAATACATAGATAAAGAAGTATAGATTACCATTATGGATTTTGAGGAGAAATTTAAAAGTATATCTGACTCGGGCTTAGTGCACAATTTCTACAAGCCTAATAAAGCACTTCAGTTTTTGAAACTCAATAGCACTGATGGGATATTTTTCAAGCTTGCTTACAAGAACATAACAATCTGTAGAGATTTAAGCTTCACTATTTCTGATACCTTGAAATAAGGAAGAGATGGCCTGACTAGAGTAAGATAAGAATCTGTATAAGTTTCTTGGAGAACTTTTCTATAGCACGATTTAAGACTTGAAAGAATGGAAACATTTCCTAAATGCCCTATATCCTCTCAAAGAAAAGTTCAGACGTCTCCGTACCATTCCGCAAGACTCTACTAGACACGACTTCATAGACACCCTAGGACACTTGAACTCTGTGCTCTGATACCAAGTCTGTAACACCCTAAAATTGGGTCCCGAGATGTCATACGGTGCTTAGGATCACAAGTGAACCCAAGCTAACCCTTCTGCTGGCATAACTCATAAGTAACTGACCAAAAAGTATAAATCTATACAACTCTGTGGAAAATAACTCTTTTCTGAATATGATGGATACAAAACTAAATTTACAAGATTACAACTCTGCTTTTATAACCAAAACTAAAACAGAATAAATCAACTTCTACTGACTATCTATGAAGCCTCTACTAGTACTGACTGTAGGTAGCCGGGTCAAGACTCCTTACTAACCCAACTCAATATGACTAAATAAAGAAAATACAACATTTCTCAAATTGTATAACTAACTCAAGTTCTTGAATCAAAGAACTCATCACCTACTGACTGGATGATGCAAACTGACTGGATCTGAAGATGTACACTATACCTTGTACCTACATTCCGAGAAAATGTAGCCAACATACGAATATGTGGGTCAGTACCATAGAAACGTACCGAGTACATGGGGGTGCATGAAATAAACATATATATATATATATATTTAACGATCATGTCATAATTTTTCTTTCCAAATTATGCAGGACATTTATAAATGGCTCATAAAGCTTGAAAGAAATCTAAAATCTGAAATCATGCATAATGAATGGTAAAATATGCCAATCTGGATATCATGAGCCATTACACTTAATCTAAATATCAAGATTCTTTTCTTATTACCTCATCAAACAATCTTAGTGAAATCTGGAATAATATATATATATATATCATAAATCTGCATTTCAAATCTCTTTTAAATCAGTAAAATCAATCTAAGAATGAGGGACGACTCTTTGGGAGGTTCTTCTAACCGACATGTACACCATGTGAGCACCCATGATGTCCCATGACTTGCCCCCATAAGGTTAGGGCTGTCCTATCCTTGCCATCAGTGTAGAACAATCTCTTCTCAGTGATCACTATCTCAATTTTCCATATATAGTGAAAGTCAATGTCTCAACCTACGGTGGCACGTAATTTTGGGGTATGAAACTGTAGTAACATACCCAAACTGCTATTTTATGAAATAATGACCTATTCCCTAAACTGATGTTCGTTGATATTATTTTTTCAATTTTGAGAATAAATTGGGTCCTTTTTTGGGCACTTGAACTGCACACACCTTTCGTTAAAAAATTCGCCATACTTCTGGCTTATTTTTTTAAACATAGCCTTGATGGGAAATTCTCTTTCATCGCCAAACAATGAATTCAGTGATTCAGCTATGTTTGATGTCATAATATTGTACCTATACAAAAGAATCACTTAGTACGACATCATACTATTGTAACTCAAACAAGACATTAAATCGATAAGATTATACCTATTTGCCGGACAGAACGTCCAATTCCATCTCTCGAAATCGACACGTATAAGAAATTCTGCTACCTTGGGATTCACATCCATTATTTGATTTAAATGATCTAAAAATTCCTTTTTACTATATGCTTTAGCTGCTCTATAAAATGGGTAACGACCTTTTCATTGTGATAGTTAGTCTGAATGTTCTCTCCAAGATGCCTGATGCAATAATCAAAGTAAGCTGAAGTGAATAAATGTGAACCCATCTTTGGAATACTTGGATTCCTATCCTATACAAAACACAACTCTTTGGTATCTTCGATGCAAGTTCGTAGTTGTTCAAAAAAAATCATAAGAGGTATCCCATTCCTTGTCCGCTACATAAAAAGCGACAGGACAGGTGTGATTCTCCGCATCCTGTGCCACCACCGCTAGCAGAACTCCATTATACCTACTCCTCAAGAAGATACTGTCGACGGCTGTGCCTTTTCTCAAATATCGAAAACCTTGAATTCAAGAACCATAGGATACAAAAAAGTACTTGAACCTTCTATTTTTATCAAGATGCAATGTTGTCTTACTTTTGAGATTTGTGGACTCAATCATATAAAGGTAGGCATCCAGGACTGCATACCCATGCTCGAGTATCCCCCAACCAAGTCCTTGGCAATCCCTATGGCCGTATATATCTTTGAATAACTAACTAGGACACCCAATTCCGTAAGGTGTTGACTGGCCAAAACCCTTGTTGAAGGGTCTTTTCCATCGGAGAAACTACTCCTAAAATATTCATCGAGGACCTTTGCCATGGCGTGAGGATTTTGACCCGAGATGTGCTCCGACCTATATGTGTGATGCTTTTCATGTTTATGAATAACAAATCTATCAAAACTTACGTACTTCACTGCTCTCAACCACCACCTGCAGTTTGAATTAGCACATTTGAAGCAAAATACACTGCTCGAATTAATTACCTCCATTATTCTGAAATCTTTTTTCAAGCAAGAAATAAGCAAAGTGGTAGATAGTTCATTCTTGTCCTTGAATGACATTCGAATAAAAAAGTCGGTCCCATTTTCTTGAAGATTTTCAGACTGTGTTGATTGAGAAGAACTGCACATCATATTGGTCGCATCAACAGGCGCAGATGTTTGATCATTATCTAAAATATTCATGTCTATATTATCCAACCTATCATCAAAGATATATTATTGTTATTCTTCTTCTATGTTCTGGTTCTTATTCTCTCTCGTCTTTTCAACCACGTACCCCCTTAACACCAGCCTGGATGAATCACTAAGATAAGCACACAACCGAACCTGATTGATTATCTTAAAAGACGGTACCCTCTGATTTTCAAAGGAGCTATGCATGTAGCTGATGATGAGTTCTTTCGATTGACAATTTAGTCAATAATAACTTAAGATTAAGTTCATAAAATCATCATATGAAATATCACTTTGGACTGTCATATCTATCATCTCTAGCAGTCGTTCCAGCGCCATACATATCGATTGCTCTTCTCGGTCCATTGACCATGACAATCCACCCCTATTGTTATTGATCCCTCCATTAGTGGTACCTAAATAAAGTCATTGGTTAAAAAAGTTAATATTGATTTCATAGTACCATAAATGAATCCCAAAAGATGTGTAATTAGTCGCAATAGATTACTTACCTATTTGTAACACCCCGTAAAAGTCTTGCATGGATTAGCCTTTAATAGAGTGCCCTTAGACTTAAAAACTTGAAATTGTTTGTGAGTGTAATGAGGACTTAGTGTCATTTTAGCTGGCAATCTTTGTGATACAACTTTTCAACCTTTTCGATATTCATTTTTAGATTTTCAAGTTGCGTTACGATCTGGCAAGCTCATAGTACATCTCGAATAAGTTTTGAAATTTTTCGGAATGCATAAGGCTGCGTTTGGATTTCAAAACAGTAGCAAAACGCATAGCCTATTGCCCAGTTTTCAGTATTTCTGGGTCAATTTCAAACGATCATAACTCCCTGTATATAATGAACTGTGTGAGATATAATATATAAAACGAAAGCTATTTGAGTCCTCTTTAAAATGAAGTTGGTTTCATCCAATTTGAATATATGAGTAAAAGGTTATAATCGATTTACTCCAGCCTATCAAACTGTCAACTGAGGGACAGATTTGACCTTAATTGTTCCTTAGGGGTATTTTGATCATCCTCCACCCCTATATATACCACCAATACGGGATTTAATCCCTCAAACGCCATAATACACATACTTTTCCAAAATTGCTCAAGAATTCTCCTTAGGGTTTCAAAATAAAAACCCAAATAGTTCAAGATTCGACCGTAGGTTTTCGAAGATAATTACATATTCGGAATCACCAATCCGCAAGCTTCAAGAAACATCTATTATCCTTGGAAATAGAGGTACGCGGGGTTTTTTCTAAATTCTCATGGGCATAAAAAAATCATGTTTTAGAATGGGGTTTTAAATTATGTATATATATTTATGTATAAGATGTTTTAGCATCATTGTTTTGGTCTTTTGACCACCTCCAAAGCGATTTGACAGTTTATATACATATATGAATGAATGTGTTTCAATTTTGAATACATGAACTTGCTAAAGACATTTGACCACCAGGTGTTTGATGAAATTTCTGCATGAATTGAACTTTAAGTTTCGGAATATGAAATCCTTTACATCAGTTACATGTTTTGGTGGTCTAAACTATGTTTTGAATGAAAGCTCTTGCTTAATACATTATGGCTCAGAAAAATCATGACTTGCAATGTCTTGGTATGACGATACCAATTCAGACTAACGCCATATAAGACTCAGACTAACAGACATTTTAGACTTTCATGATTTTAGACATTCAGAATGTTGCATGTACAGAAAAGGTTAAAAATGGGCATACAGAGATGTTAGGTGATTCCCTGAAGAGCGCTTGAGTTCAAGCGACTCATTGCCTAAAACCGTGGTATGTCGACCCGGGTATACTATTATGCGCTGACTTAAATGTCCTGTGGCGTATCAGACTCAGACACTCCAACCCTTGCGGCACACTTGGGTTGGGGGCTTCCCCGCCGAGTCAATGGCGGATTCCATATAGCCCGTGGAATATCAGACTTGTAGGGGAATACCACCTAACTCAGAAGTAAAACACAGATCTTGATTTAAAATGAACAGGCAGGTTACATATTTTCAGAAAGGGCCCATGTATTTTTCGGTAACAGTTTTATACATGATGTCTTGATGAAAAATTTCTTTCACTTAATATATATATATATATATATGTTCCATTATACTATTTTTGGATTGCTTCGTGTGCCAGTACTTTTGTGCTGACCCCCCCCCTCTTCCATGTCCTGAGGCACAGTCTAGGGGTCCAGCTACTCAGTAGATATTCTCGGATTTACAGACTTGATCTCGTAGTGGTGAGCCTTCTATTATTCGGAAGGCCTAATTATGTCAGACATTATCTTATTTATTATGTTTTTGGTTTATTGGGGGCCTTGTCCCAGTTTCTTTTCAGACAGATGTTTGTGTTCTTAGTAGAGATTTTGCAGACTGATGTCAGATAGTATTATTTAGAAATGTTGCAGAACTTGACCATGTATTCCGTACTCAGTTTCAATTTCGCATTTTATTATGATTACGAATGTTGTGCATGATAACCAGATAGACAATTGGTGTTCCGGGCCTTTATGGTTTGGGATGCTCGTCACGGCTAGGGCCTAGGCTCGAGTCGTGACAAACTTGGTATCAAAGCACGGTTCATGGTCCCAGGGTGTCTGCGAAATCGCGTCGGGTAGAGTCTTATTTATGGGTGTGTAGCGCGCCACACTTATAAGCAGGAGTCTACAAGACGTTTAGGAATGTCTCTCTTTCTTCATGTTTTAGTTTGTGAAATAGAGTCGGAATGTTCCTCCTTCATACTCTAATTCGTGCTATGGTGACGTCCATACGAAAGTAAAATCATCCCAAATTCTTTGCTTACTCTAATGTTCTCAGACCCATCACATTTCTAGGGTGAATCAAGTGCAGAAGTTTAGAGTCTAAATGGTATTGTCCCTTCGGATCGCGTCATATAAGATCTTAAAATTGTGCAAGGACTTGAGAAGAGTCCGTTATTGCTTCAGAGTGTATGGGTTCCAGTGTGAACCTTGATCTTGATGAAATCGTGCTTTTCAGCCTTCTGTATTGAGTATATTCGACCCTTTTCAGAAATTTATGTTGCAGATGTCATGCTTAAGGGAAAAGATGTGTAGTAGAAGTGTTGGGATTGTATTTCCACCCAAATAGTAGTATAAGTTAAAGTATCGGTAGCATGACCTATTGGTAGCAAGTAGCGTGTGTGGATCGTATGATAATCTGTGGGGGAAATATTTGACTCAGATTTTTATTTTTATTTTTTATCTATACAAAGTAAGATGTGTATTCTCAGATTATGGAATGTTGTGTGACAAGTTTCTATCTCTTGAAAATATTTTATCATCGTGTTGGTGAAACTAAAAGTCTAGTGAAGCCGTGTGGGGCTCTTTCGATTCACTAGCATAGTTGCCTTGTCATTCTTCTTATTTTCTTGTTCAAACGACAAAAAAATCAAAGTCTAGTGAAGCCGTGTGAGGCCTATTTCAATTCACTAGCAATTTGTCATTCAACGTGTGGTTCTTGTGTTGGTTGAATATATGTATAGCTTAATCTTTTTTCATGAGATAGAGTTGGTAATGAAGTGATTCGTCCTTGTGTGTTAGTTTATTAGTAGAAGACAGAGAAGGAGTTATTAGGCGAGGTGAATTGTCCTTGCTTGAAGTATGAAAATGGCCAGATTAGCCAGTAGGTTATAAGTATAGACTCATGGTTGTTGTGGATTTTGAAGGTAGTGTAAATGTACGCTTGGGTAAGGAATTGTGATGTGAGAAAGAAGTATAAGTAGATACGATTGTACGGGGTTATAATATAAGGATAAAGTTGACCATGTCTATTATGAGGCTTTAACCCCCTTGACCCTCTTTTCATTGGTAGTTGTAAACTAGTGCTACTTGTGAGAAGGTATGTAGTAGATTTTTGAGATATTTGGGTAGAATATCCCAATTTGATGGATTAGTATATTTATATTATGTTGCATTCTTCATTGGTGGTAAATGATTGATACTAAACTATAGGCTTAAATTTAAATGGTGTGGTGGTAAATAGTGGCACGAGTTTGATGATGCATGTTTTGTGGGATTAAATTAGTAGGCTTGATGTGCTGAAATAGTACATGCTAATGGATTATGATAAGGAAAACCATTAGGTCATGATCGATTATTGTGGTTATGAAGTTCTAGTGCACTAGTGTTTCGTGATGTTTATTTCATAGTTTCCAAGTGAAAATTTCGTGTAAGGTCGGGTTGTAAATCATGCATAGAACTAGATATTAAGTTTGAACAGTTGATGTCCATGAAGGTAGATGTGAAGATTTCTTGGTTAATGAATACTAGTTGTATAGAAGTGATCTAATAGACTTAAACGGTGCATGCAATAGAGTAAGTTTATTTGATTCGTAGTGGTGTATGATATTGCATGTATGATGTAGAAGTATGCCTAAGGTGACATGAGGTTGTGGCATTTTTCTAAGGCTATTACTTGTTGTGCGTGGCTAGTGGTACCATTGAATTGTTAAGTGGAGAAAGACTAGTTAGATGGTACATGGTGATCTAAATAGCCATGTTAAGGTGTTTTGATTGATAGTGTTGGGCCTTTTGCGGTGATCTTGATTCTCATAGTAGAGGGATATAAATTTGGAGTTGCAATAGTGGTATGCTCTATCGAAAGAGATATGGTTCATCAAAGGCTTGGTGATATCCATGTTAAGTGTTAGCATCTAAGCTTGACTTTTGAAGGTTAAACCGATAGAATAAGTGTGCAAGCATTATACTATGACTATTGGTGGCTAGAGAAAGATAGAGTGTATTCCGGAAGGTAGTCATTCGGGCTAAGTTCTATGATATGCATGTATTGTTTTTTTTTTCAGACCCTAGAGTGTAGTAAGTGTAGTTCAGTTAGAATATGGTAAAGGATCTCCCAAACTCTAGATGATGACTTGAAGTTAAAGGGGAGATGACAGAACGAATGACCAAGTAAGGCTCTCAGATTCTAGTAGTGATGCAGTATGATTTAGAACATTAGAAAGTGAGGGTGAGACTCAACCCATTCTTATCTTAGTATTTTTCAGTGATCCCAATGCCTACTCAAGCTTTACGTTTCAGTTCCGTGATCATAGTTCGTGATTCCTGTATATGATAGAGAGTCACGTACTCTTCCAGTTCCAAGATAATGAGTTCTAGTTCATTCAAGTAGTCGGAATTACATTCCTTATGTTAGGAACTCTAGTTGAGGTCATGCAACTCATGACGCATGTACTCACTCTTTATAATGTGTTCAGTCCCATATAAAAATCTTCTCATGCTTCAGGGTCTTATGTTTTAACCTTTTAGTGTCCTCCCTATGCAATGATAGTGGTGATGAAGTAAATGTTCTTGTTGATGGAAGATCATAGTACGTTTGTTTAGATAAGGCCATAAGTATGAAGTGAGATTTGGGGCCAATCTTTGATACATGTGATGTTTAGTGGAAAAGTTTGTGTGTGTATGTTTTTAGGATAGTGCGTGGGAGTTATATTGATAATCGTTTAGAAACTATGTGAAGTATGTATTTATGGGTGTTTGCCTTGAAGTTAACATGTGGTTATAAATTAGGCTTGAATGACGTTTTGGGATTGTAGTGGAAGGTTGCAATATGCATTAACGACTTCATATTAAGAGTTCAGAGTAGTCATTAAAGTGGTAAGGCATGTTATGCTTAGAATGTGATCTTTAAAGGAGGTATAGAAGGTGGCATCATATGGTTTAGAATAATAGCGTGGTGTAGCATGTTGTATTTTTGTGACTTAGAGTTAGGCTTGATCGCGGGGTAAGGATTAAGCTATTTTAGACATTAGTAGAAAAATTTGTCAATGCTCATATGAGAAATTTAAGCTGAATTGAATGAATATCTTATTTATAGGGAATAGTATAGTTAAGGGATATTCGGGAAGTGCGCTAAGCCTGAAAGTAAGAAGTCGTATTGCCAAAGGTCTGAAAATTCTATCCTAATTTAGGAGTTATATGTCTATATTTCAGACTGCAGAGTAGAGTTAATGTTGTGATTTCCTCAGTTAGATGTCTTGTGTAATCCATACCCAAGATTCGTGGCTCTCTATTACTGTTAGAACTTCTTTAGAGAGAGTGTTGAAGAGATACTCCAGTTAAGTATGAAAGTCCAGCATAATTCAATCTGTATAGTCAGTAAGTCAGTTTAACAGGCAGATTCGCATGACTTGTTTTCTCGTCTTTTCATTTATTCATGCTACCCGAAATCTCAGACATGCTACTATTCCAAGATAGAGTATACCAGTAGTTGCGAGTATAGCTCAGTTCATGTGTCATGCATTATATTCAGATTCCAGATGTTCAGTTATGATTCAATTTGTAGGTGCCTAGTGCATCGCCTCAATTTTTTTTTTCCCGAGTATCTTAATGAATTGAGCATTCATAGAGGGACATAGTGTCCCAAGGGGGAGATACCTCATTCAGTTGCATGTATAGATTCTTATTACAAGCCTTGCACAAGTTATCATTGCGTAATCATTCATACAGTCATACGTTAGTCCAGTCAGATATGCGTGCATTAAAAATGCATGTTCAATAGAAAAAGTTCAGCTTATCAGTGTATTTAGTCCTGCGTTCATGAGAACAACTCAAGGACAGATCCATGCATCAGATATGCATGTTCATTATGAGAATTCAGCTTATGAATAGCTTCAGTCATGTATTCCATGCATCAGATATGCGTGTCCGATATAAGAATTCAAAATATCAGTAGTTCCAGCCATATGGTCATGTTTCAAATCAATGTATTCTTTATTAAAGGACATGTCCTGTCCGCGTTATTCTATATCTTTAAGGCTTCAACAAGTTCCTATCCATCATTCGAGGACGAATGATCCCAAAGGGGAGATAATGTAACACCCCGTAAAAGTCGTGCATGGATTAACCTTTAATAGAGTGCCCTTAGACTTAAAAACTTGAAATTGTTTGTGAGTGTAATGAGGACTTAGTGTCATTTTAGCTGGCAATCTTCAGGATACAACTTTTCAACCTTTCCAATATTCGTTTTTAGATTTTCAAGTTGCATTACGATCGGGCAAGCTCATAGTACATCTCGGATAAGTTTTGAAATTTTTCGGAATGCATAAGGCTGCGTTTGGATTTCAAAACAGTAGCAAAACGCATAGCCTATTGCCCAGTTTTCAGTATTTCTGGGTCACTTTCAAACGATCATAACTCCCTGTATATAATGAACTGTGTGAGCTATAACATATAAAACGAAAGCTATTTGAGTCCTCTTTAAAATGAAGTTGGTTTCATCCAATTTGAATAGATGAGTAAAAAGTTATAATCGATTTACTCCAGCCTATCAAACTGTCAAATGAGGGACAGATTTGACCTTAATTGTTCCTTAGGGGTATTTTGGTCATCCTCCACCCCTATATATACCGCCAACACGGGATTTAATCCCTCAAACACCATAATACACATACTTTTCCAAAATTGCTTAAGAATTCTCCTTAGGGTTTCAAAATAAAAACCCAAATAGTTCAAGATTCGACCGTAGGTTTTCGAAGATAATTACATATTCGGAATCACCAATCCGCAAGCTTCAAGAAACATCTATTATCCTAGGAAATAGAGGTACGCGGGTTTTTTCCTAAATTCTCATGGGCATAAAAAAAATCATATTTTAGAATGGGGTTTTAAATTATGTATATATATTTATGTATAAGATGTTTTAACATCATTGTTTTGGTCTTTTGACCATCTCCAAAGCGATTTGACAGTTTATATACATATATGAATGAATGTGTTTCAATTTTGAATACATGAACTTGCTAAAGACATTTGACCACCAGGTGTTTGATGAAATTTCTGCATGAATTGAACTTTAAGTTTCGGAATATGAAATCCTTTACATCAGTTACATGTTTTAGTGGTCTAAACTATGTTTGGAATGAAAGCTCTTGCTTAATACATTATGGCTCAGAAAAATCATGACTTGCAATGTCTTGGTATGACGATACCAATTCAGACTAACGCCATATAAGACTCAGACTAACAGACATTTCAGACTTTCATGATTTTAGACATTCAGAATGTTGCATGTATAGAAAAGGTTAAAAATAGGCATACAGAGATGTTAGGTGGTTCCCCGAAGAGGCCTTGAGTTCAAACGACTCATTGCCTAAAACTGTGGTTTGCCGACCCGGGTATACTATTATGCAGTGACTTAAATGTCCTGTGGCGTATCAGACTCAGACACTCCAACCCTTGCGGCACACTTGGGTTGGGGGATTCCCCGCCGAGTCAATGGTGGATTCCATACAGCCCGTGGAATATCAGACTTGTAGGGGAATACCACCTAACTCAGAAGTAAAACACAGATCTTGATTTGAAATGAACAGGCAGGTTACATATTTTCAGAAAGGGCCCATGTATTTTTCGAAAACAATTTTATACATAATGTCTTGATGAAAAATTGCTTTCACTTAATATATATATATATATATGTATGTTCCATTATACTATTTTTGGATTACTTCGCGTGCCAGTACTTTTGTGCTGACCCCCCCCCTCTTCCAGGTCCTGAGGCACAGTCTAAGGGTCCAGCTACTCAGTAGACATTGTCGGATTTGCAGACAGGATCTCGCAGTGGTGAGCCTTCTATTATTCAGAAGGCCTAATTATGTCAAACATTATCTTATTTATTATGTTTTGGTTTACTGGGGGCCTTATCCCAGTTTCTTTTTAGACAGATGTTTGTGTTCTTAGTAGAGATTTCGCAAACTGATGTCAGATAGTATTATTCAGAAATGTTGTAGAACTTGACCATGTGGTGTTCTGGGCCTTCATGGTTCGGTATGCTCGTCACGGCTAGGGCCTAGGCTCGGGTTGTGATACTATTGGGATTTATGTTATGCTCCTGAAGCTGATTTCAACAGACGAGTCATCTATTGTAACAGGTGAATCATATGTTGCAACAAACTATATATCTATTGGGATTGATGTTATAGTATTGAGACACCTTAGAAGCTAATTCCAATAGACGAGTGATATGTTTCAACAGATAATTAACCTGTTACGATAGATGACTTACCTGTTGCAATAGACTATGGTCTATTGGAATCAAGGTTAAGTTCTATCGCAATAGGTTACTAATATGTTGCAACAGATATTTACCGTCTATTGGAATCGAGTCCGGGTTCTGTTGCAACAGGTTAATAATTTGTTGCAACAGATACTTACCCTGTTGCAATAAACAACACGTATGTTGGAATCGAGTTCAGGTTCTATTGCAATAGGTTTATAATCTGTTGCAACAGATATTTATCATGTTGCACCAGATAACTAATTTATTTAAATAGATAAATAATCTGTTGCAATAGATGACCCATTTGTTTGATTTATGTTATGGCCTATAGAACCACAAATATGAATCCAACATATCAGTCTTCCATTGAAACAGATGTCTCATCTATCACAACAATTGATTTATCTATTTAAACGAATGGCCCTTATGTTGGATTCATGATTAGGTTCTATCCATTGTTAGAAAAATAGAACAATAACAGTTACCTAGATGAAAAATTCAACTAAAAATCATAATTTGACTTACCAAAGTCTCCTATGAAGTAATGTCAAAGTGGAAAGTGATGTACAAAATAAGATTTGACCTAAGAAATTGGTCAAATAGCAACAGTAGTGGTAACAACAACAACAACAAAAATGGTCAACAAGAAGAATATAAAGATGTTATTGAAGTAGAAGATGATGATAATGTAGCAGAAGATGATGAATAAAGCAGCAGCAACAATAATCAACAAAAAGTGCTAAGAGAGAGAAAACAACAATGGATGAGAAGAGAGAGAAAGACACCTTTTTCCCCTCCGTTTCCCATTATATTAGGTAACATTTGGATCTAAGTGTAAATTTAAAAACTCCTGGGCTATTCTCAAACTTATCAAACTTTCTTAATCTAAAATAAAGTAATTGTCACCCCCACTCAATAATTAAGACTTGTGTCACCTATACCTCATTTTAAAACTCTTTTGTCACCTACAGCCCAAAAGCCCAGCCTACTTTTTATTTTTTGTCAAGTAACTAATTATAAAACAATATTTAGAATTATTTTGAACTCCCAAAAATATGGTCAAAGAAGCTATTTACTCCATCCATTTGGTTTTACTTGATACATTTTGACTTGGCACGCCTATTAAGAAAAATAATTAATAACGTGACTATTTTACCATAGTACCCCTATTAAATGATAGTTACATTGTGTTTTGAAATTAATTAAGAGAAAAAGGGTAAAATAGGAAAAAAAGTTGTATTTTCTTGATATGTCAAAAATCACAAGTAAAAGTAGAAATTCAATTAGGAAATTAGTGACAAGTAAAAGCGAATGGAGGTGGTATATAGGGAAATTGGAATGTGAAGAAGCCTAAAATAGCTTGTACAGTTTTTACATAGTTTTGCCCTATAGTACATATCACATATGGAGATGTAAGATGAAGCATTTTACCTGGTACGAGGTGAGGCGTAAGCCCCGAGGCAATGGGTCATTAGCCCCACACATTCTTTAATTTTTAATATTGAATTAATGTAATTAGAAATAAATATTTTTCAAAAAAGATAAATCACCCAAAAAGTAAAATTGCATCGAAACTATATAAAATAAGTGGATTATTTATCTAAAATTGCTAAAACAAAAGAAAACTAACAAAAGCCACATAATACAACTAATATATAAAGTTAAATTTCATATAATAAACTATTATATGTCCTCAAAAATACAAGTTTGTATATAAAAATAATACATAATTAACCAAACCCTACTTTTTCGTTACTCGATCAATATATTTATGCACCCATTTATCATATATTGTATTTTAAAAGAGCGCCAAAAAATTAAATAACTTAAAAACTCGTCACTATGTGACTTGAAACGAACTAAAAGAAATGAAATGAACCAGGAAGAAGAAAGTACACCCTATTCCTTCTTGAGTAGCGGAGTAGTAGACATGCATTGACAAATACGTTCAAAAGTGCAATTTTTAAGTTTTCTTATTATTTTAATTTGAGTATTTAAGTATTCACCAATTATATATTTTAGTATTAACTTTAAATTAGATATTTAATAGGAAAAAATATTTTACTTTGTAAACTTTTCTAGGCTTACGTCTAAATTGTGTCTCACGCTTAGGCGAATGCCCCAATGCATAGGAGAATGCCTCAAATTTTGGGGCATTTGCCTTTCGATATTTTCTCCTCTCCACAATGCCTCGGGGAATTTTTTAATACGCTTTGCCCTGGGACAAGCCTAAAGGTGAGCACCGTGACTGCCTTTTAAAACACAAGTACATATATGTAGACTTTATCATCTATTTCATTGCTTATGATTCTACAATTTATCATTGATCTTAAAACTATTTATAAAACCAAATGCCATATTTTACTCATACTTTAGCTAAGTTTAGAGAAGATTTTTTCGTGTGTAAGTATGTTTAGCTATACTTTGATGCGCTAACCTACATGATTAGTACTATTTTAAGAGAGAATGAGGCATGTGGAACTTGGAACACCCTGGGTCTTGATCCTTAGAAATTTCCTGAGCTTTTAGCTTACTGGTCTTGTAACAACTCATATACGACTCGTATGATGTGGGTATGGGTCAGGCGCTCATAAGGTGTCTAGCGATTGAAGGTTAGGTTTCTATTGTGGGTACGACTTGGTGGGTACGGGTTGTATGGTTTGATAATGGGTCATTGGGTTGATCCTTCACTTAATTTGAAACTTAGTGAATTGACTTGACATTGAGTATGAGTGGCTCACTAAGAACTGTGAGGTTAGGGTAGGAGTGGTATAATGGAGTCGTACATTATCTAGTGTCGATCCCTTTGGTTTCTGTCTTGGGTACGATCAGACCATACGAGTCGTATGGTCTAGTCACGAGTTGGGGTAATGGATTTGTATGGTTGACAATGTGTGGTGTCTAACCTTCTGTTCTGGTTACGATTGGATAGTACCAGTCGTATGTTGTGGTGACGGGTTAAGGGGTCAACTCGTACCTACCTGAGGTGATTTTACAGTTTTAACTTGGGGGTATTCTGAATATTTTTCCTCTTAAATTCTTTTGACCCCACGACATAAAACATCTTTTGGGACTTTATTAACCTATTATTCTAAATCAAACATTCTTACAAATCTCTTAAAATTTCTCCCAAGCTCTTGGTTCAAGAAAAAGGCTAGGGTTTCTTCAAGGCAATCAAGTAAGGCTCTAAATAGTAGTTTCTCTCCATTTTCCTAGGTGTATAAGGCATGTTATTCCCCCCTCATTGTTATTTTATAAAGAGAATGTGTTTAATGTATGGTTTTCATAGTATTATTAGGGTTTTGCAATAAAGGTTGGGGTTTTTTGGATGTTCATGGTTGGACAATGTTTCTCATGGTTTAATTATGTTTTATTTTGTGCTTTTAGTATGATTTTAAAATTTTGGGATTCATGTTAATGGTAAATGGATTTTGAGGTATTATGGATTCCTCAAAATGCTTGGTTATGGTTTTGAAACTTACGTGTCCTCAACCTATTTGTTAAAATTCCAATGAGATTAATTTTTTCACATAGTTTGATTATCCTTGGAATCTTGCATTGTATTAATGGTAAATGGAACATGAATTAGTTATGGTTTGATTTCATATGAATTTGTAAAGTCCTTGGTGTCCATGGTTTGATCATAAATGATTTTAGTAAATTGGAAATAATGAAGTCTAATTTTTGTTTAATAGTTTATATGACATGGTTAAAATAGACTTGCAAGCTCTAATTTTGGTATGATGATACCAATGGTTAATTCCTAATTAAAAAGACTCATTGGTAAATAGTTGTGAATGTGTAATTGGTTTTAATATGGTCTTAAAGGGGGTTGTGTGGCAAAGCCATGGAAGGTGGAGGTCCCAAGATGGCCTAATACTAGAAACTCATGGCCTAATACTAGTCATCTCAGGTTTTCTCTGGTTTGTGCGGCTAACACTCATCGGGGCCCTTTCAGCAAGGAAAGCTGAACCCATATAGCCATAGGTGGACATTCAGGATGGTAGAGCTACACGGTCCAAGTTAAGGTTTTAAATTCATGCTAAACCTTATTCCCTATCTCGACATGATATATATATATATAAATGTGATTGCATATGGTTATTTGATATGATTTTGAATGATGACATTATTTTATCTTTATCCCTGAGTACATGCTAGCGTTCACTCCGCTAATCATCTTAGGGTGTTGTATCCCCACGCAATGCAGATGCCGACCATACTATCATTCCTTCTGCCCAGTGACTTGGATTTAGGGACAACTTTGAGTTAGCTTAAAGTGGTGATCTTTCATACTCCGAAAGACTCCATTTCATGCTATAGATTTCTTTTCATTATTGTTATTTCTTAGATTTTTATTTTGGCTATGGTCGGGGGTATATCTCGACCACATGTTCTTTGATTCTAGTTAGAGGCTTTGTTAGACTACTATGGGAATGAGAGGTATCGGTATTAGTGTCGGCCTTGGTATTGGTATATTGGCTTTAGGGTTTGCACCGGTTGGATATTTAGTTAAGGTTGTTGGATTATGATCACAGACTTTATTTAAAGTCTTTGAATTATAATTATTTTATCTTGTTATATATTCGAAATTCATCTAACATAGGGTGCAGGGAGGTTATAGTTGGGTATTGGGGGTGGTCTTCGGTCTTGGTTGGACTTGAGATTCCCGACACAACCAAGCCCTGGTTTGTGTCATGCTAGATTGGTATTAAAGCCCTAGGTTCATGGTTAATTGTGTATCCGACAAAGCCGTGCCAAGTAGAGTCTTTTTAAGGGTATGTAGCGCATCACACTCATAAGGGAGAGGCTATAAGGCATTTAGGAATGTTTCCCTTTCATATATTCTGCTTTTGAGCAGTAGAGTTTAAGGTCCTAAAATCTTCACTAATACCCATTTGTTCACTTTTCAAATCATGCCTCCTCGATGATCTAAAGCTCACAGAAACTTCTCTATCCTACCTGAGGACAATATTGATGGGACCTATTCTACTTATGGGGTCCAGACTCAGTCTAGGTATCCAGTTCCTAATTATTCTCTAGGAGTTCCACCTGTTCCTTCTAGTCCTTCTCGAGCTCCTTAGGCTGATGTGATGAATGCTGAATTTCGTTAATCTATCTTATGTTGGCATATTTGGTAGCTTCTCAAGCTGAGTGTGGTACTTATGTTACCCTATCTTCTGAGGCTACAAGTGTTGGACTATTCATGAGGTTAAATCCTCCAACCTTTATCGGTGTTAATTTAGAGAAGGATCTTCAAGGTTTTTTAGATGATATGGAAAAGATCTTCTGCGTTATGCATGCCACAAATATAGATGGCATGGAGTTTGCCGCTTACCAGTTTAAAGATGTAGTGTACCAGTGGTATAAAGAATAGGATCAGTTAAGTGGTGATGATGTTGAGTCAACCCCGTAAGAGGATTTTTCTAGTATTTTCCTGGACTGCTTCTTTCCTCAATAGCTGAGGGAAGCAAAGATGGAAGATTTTGTTAATCATAGGTATGGTAAGATGTCATTCAAAGAGTATGCCTTGAAGTTTCACTAGTTATCTCTGTATGCTTTGGAGATGGCTTCTAGTATGAGGGCTAGAATAAGGAAGTTTGCTTCTGGCTTATCCCGAGACTTGATATTGGAAATTAAGGTTGCCTTGTTAATCAAGGACATGGATATCTCCAAGTTGGTTATGTATATGCATGAGGTGGAGAATGAGAAGAAGAAGCGAGCTGAGATAGGGGAGAGGCAGGGCAAAAAGTTTAGATTTTTTAGTAGGGTGGTGGACAACAGTAGAGTGGCAGAGATAATACGAAGTGGCCCAAAAATAAGTGGGGCAATTTTGGATGTTACTTGATGACTAGTACTCCATATCCAATGCCATCGAGTGATAGATGCTTCCATGGTAGTGATAATTTTAGGGTACATGGTGCCCAGTCTCAAACTAGTAGGGCATAGTCAGCTCCATCATATCCTCCCTCCAGATTTTATGATCGATTGCATCGGGGTTACTGTGTGAAGGAAAGGACAAGTTCTTCAACTATGGTCAGCCAGGGCACATGGCTAGAAGTTATCCAGTGGCCAAGGTTACTTTAGGGGAAAACAAGGTTGTAGTTGCCTCTTCATTAGCTCTAGTACGAAAGAGTGCACCATCTGGTTCCAGTATGGCTCAAAACTGTCTCTACGCTATCGCTACCCGCCAGGAGACTATGGCATCACCTGATGTCGTGAATGGTATGTTGAAACTCTTTTCCTATGATGTTTACTATTTAATTGATCCTGGGTCAACTCTCTTTTATGTGACCCCATTTATGGCTATACATTTTAGTTTTGGTCTTGAGTGTGTTTTAGGCTTTTTCTATTTCTACCTCAGTAGGTAATTTTGTAGTAGCTAGCATAGTATATGGGGGTTGTGTGGTATTTATGGGTGGTCGAGAAACTTTGGTGGATCTATTTGAATTAGATATGATTAATTTCGATGTCATATTAGGGATGAATTTGTTGCACTCGCGCTATGCTTCTCTAGACTATCAGACCCATAAGGTTATCTTTAAATTTCCTAATGAGTCAGTTATCAAGTGAGAGGGTAGTTCTCTCACTCCTAATGAGAAGTTCATATCATATCTTATAGCTTGGAGATTAATATCCAAGGGGTGTCTCTATCATCTGGTCTGGGTTAAAGATTTTAAATCAAAGGGTCCTTTTTTGTATTTTGTCCCGGTGGTGAATGAATTTTTGAAAATCTTTCCTGATGACCTTCCTAGTGTCACTCCTGATAGGAATATAGAGTTTGGGATTGATCTTGTTCTGGACACTTGTCCTATTTTTATTCCCCCATTTAGAATGGCTCCAGCTAAGTTGAAGGAGCTTAAGTAACTCAAGGATCTTTTAGACAAGGGTTTCATTCGTCCTAGTATGTCCCCATAGGGTGTACCGCTGGTATTCATGCATAAGAAAAATAGTTACCTTCGAATGTGTATTGATTATCGACACTTCAATAAGGTGATGGTAAAGAATAAGTACCCTCTTCCAAGGATAGATGATTTGTTTGATCAATAGTAGGGTGCTAAGTTTTTCTCCAAAATTTATCTTCAATTTGGGTATCATCAGTTAAAGATTAAGGAGATGGATATCCCTAAGACTACTTTCCATACTCGATATAGGCCTTTTGAGTTTTTGGTTATGTCTTTTGGGTTGACCAATGCCCCGACGACATTCATGGATTTGATGAATAGGGTCTTCTATCAATTTTTAGATTTGTTCAGCATTGTATTTGTAGACGATATTTTGGTATACTCTAAGAGCAAGGTAGATCATGTCGATCACCTCCGCATTGTATTGCAGACCCTGTAAGAGCAGCAATTACATGCCAAATTTTCAAAGTGTGAATTCTGGTTGAACACTGTCACTTTTCTGGGCCATGTAATTTTTAGTGACGAGATCATGGTGGATCCATAAAAATTTGCAGCGGTGAAAAAGTAGCCTATACCCACGACTCCAACCCATATTCAAAGCTTCTTGGGTTAGCTGGTTAATATAGGAGGTTTGTGGAGAGTTTTCTTACTATAGCTGCCCCGTTGACTAAATTGACTTAGAAGAAGGTGAGGTTTTTGTGGTATGATGCTTGTAAGGGTAGTTTCAAGAAGCTAAAGGATAAGCTAACTTCAGCTTTAGTTTTGACTTTGCCAAAAGGCACAGATAGGTTTGTGGTTTACTGTGATGTGTCTCGTGTGGGGTTTGGTTGCATCTTGATATAGCCTGGCAAGGTGATAGCTTATGCCTCTAGAAAGTTGAAGGTGCACGAGAAGAATTATCCGACCCATGAATTGGAATTATTAGTTGTGGTGTTCACATTGAAAATCTGGCATCACTATTTATATGTAGTACATATGGATATCTTTTCTGATAATAAGAGCCTACAGTATGTGTTTACTCAAAAAGAGCTTAACCTCAGGCAAAGAAAATGGCTTGGTCTTTTCAAAGACTATGACATGAATCTTCACTACCACCTAGGTAAAGATAACGTAGTTGTTGATGCTCTTAGTTGGTTATCCATGCTAAGTATGACCCATGTGGATAAGGAGAAGCAGGAGTTGGTGAAGGATATTCACCATTTGTCTAACCTTGGAGTTAGCCTCTTAGACTCTGAGGATGATGGTGTTTTTGTATAGGAGGTGGCACAATCATCTCTTAGTGCTGAAATCAAGGAGAAATAAGTGTTGGATCCTGTCTTGATGCGGATCTAAGGTAATATAGGTGGGCAGAAGTTGATAGCCTTTTAGTTTAGTAGTGATGGTACCTTGCGGTACTAGGGGAGATTATATGTTCCAAATGCTGATGGTTTACAAGAGAGAATCTTAGCTAAGGTGTATGAGTCATGCTATGTTGTTCATCTTGGATCGATAAAAATGTATCATGACCTTAAAGAGATGTATTCATGGAACAATATGAAGAGGGACATGGCTAGTTTTGTGGCTAAGTGTATGGTGTTCCAACAAGTGAAAGCTGAGCACATGAGGCCCAGAGGACTTTGTCAAGAAATTGAGTTGCCACAGTAGAAGTGGGAAGTGATCAATATGGATTTTGTTATCTATCTTCCTCATCCTCAAAATTAATTTGATTCAGTTTGGGTCATCATAGATAGGATAACAAAGTCTACCCACTTTTTACCAGTAAGGGCTAACTTCTCGATTGAGGACTTTGCAATGTTGTATCTCCAAAATATTGTAAACTTGCATGGGGTACCTGTTTTTATCATCTCCAATCATGGTATGCAATTTTTATCTCACTTTTGGTGGTCATTTCAGAAAGGGTTAGGGACTAAGGTGAGTCTGAGTACGACTTTTCACCCATATTCAGATGGTCAAGCAGAAAGGACTATTCAGACGTTGGAGGATATGCTTCGAGCTTGCGTGATTGACTATTGTGGTAGTTGGGTTGAGCATTTTCCTCTTATAGAGGTTGCCTATAATAATAGCTACCACTCTAGCATTGGAATGGCTTCATTTGGGGTGTCGTAGAGTAAGAGGTATGGATCTCCTATTGGGTGGTTTGAGGTTGGTGAGGCAAAGATATTTGGCCCGAATTTGGTTCACGAAGCCATGAAGAAGGTAAAGGTGATTTGAGATAGACTTAAGGCTAAAAAGTCACCAAAAGTCTTATGCGGATGTGAGGCAAAGGAAGTTCGAATTTGAGATTAGGGATAGAGTGTTCTTAAAGGTATCTCCCATAAAGTGAGTGATACAGTTTGGGAAGAAGGTGAAGCTTAGCCCCGGTATGTTGGTCCATATTTGGTTTTAAGAAGGGTTGGTAATATTGCGTATGAGTTAGAATTTCATTCTAGGTTGAGATCCATTCACCTGGTATTCCACGTTTCTATATTGGGGAAGTGTATAGGTGACCCATCGCAAAATGTGCCTATCAAGGATATTGGCATTTTGGATTTCCTCTCTCATGAGAAGATCCCGATAGAGATCTTGGATTGGCAGGTTCATCGATTATGGACAAGGAACGTAGCCTCAATAAAGGTTCTATGGAGGAACCATAAGGTCGAAGAGGCTACTTAGGAAGCTGAAGAGACATGAAGTCCAAATATTCGTTCCTTTTTTCCACTCCAAAAATTCATGCATAAGGTATGTGTTACTCTTAACATCTTTGTTTTCTAACTTAGCTAAAGGAAAGATTGATTTAGTTGGTATCTTTATTTTCTAACTTAGTTAAAGGTAAGAGTATAGGCGTGCGGAGTCCAAATCATGCTTGTAATGCTTTGTCCCATTATTCGGCAATGAATGATCCAAGTGGGGGAGATTGAAAAACCCTGGGTTTTGGCCCTTGGAAATTTCTTAAGATTTGAGCTCACTGGTCTTGTAATAACTCATCATATAAGTCGTATGATATGGGTACAGGTCAGGTAACCAAGCTGGTAAGGAGTCCAGTGATTGGTGGTTGGGTTTCTGTTGCGGGTACGACTTGGTGGGTATGGGTGGTATGGTTTGGTGATTGGTCATTGGGTTGATCCTTCACTTAATTGAAACTTAATGACTTGACTTGGCTCTGAGTATGAGTGGCTCACAAAAAGCCATGAGGATAGGGTACAAGTGGTTTACTAGAGTCGTATGTTGTCCACTGTTGATCCCTTTGGTTTCTATCTTGGGTACGACTGATAATATAAGTCGTATTATCTGGTCATGAGTTGGGGAAATGGATTCGTATAGTGGACAATGTGTGGCATCCAACATTCTGTTCTGGTTATGACTAGATGGTACCAGTCTTATGTTGTGGTGAGGAGTTGGAGGGTTGACTCGTGTACCTACCTGCAGTGATTTTACAGTTTTAAGTTATGGGTATTTTGGACATTTCCCCTCTTAAGTCCTTTTGACCCCATGACATAAAACTTATTTTGGGACTTCATTAACTTATAATTCTAAATCGAACACTCTTAAAAATCTCTTAAAATCTCTCTCAAGCTCTTGGTTTAATAAAAGGCTAGGGTTTCTTCAAGGTAATTAATTAAGGCTCTAAAGGGTGGTTTCTCTCCGTCTTCTTTGGTGTTAAAGGCATAATACTCCTACCTCATTGTCATTTTTTAAAGAGCATGTGTTTTAACGTATGGTTTTCATGGTATTATTATGGTTTTGCAATAAAGGTTGGGTTTTTGGATGTTCATGGTTGGACAATGTTGTTGGGTTTTTGGATGTTCATGGTTGGACAATGTTTCTCATGATTTAATTATGTTTTCTTTCATGCTTTTAGTATGATTTTGACATTTTGGGATGCATGTTAATGATAAATGGATTTTGGGGTATTATGGATTCCCCAAATTGGTTGGTTATGGTTTTGAAACATATGTGCCTTCAACATGTTTGTTAAAATGCCAATGAGAATGATTTTTATCATATAGTTTAATTATCCTTGGAATATTGCATTCCATAAATGGTAAATGGAGCATGAATTGGTTATGGTTTGATTTCATATGGATTTGTAAAGGCCTTGGTGGCCATGGTTTGATCATAAATGGTTTTGGTAAATTAGAAACGATGGAGTCTAATTTTGGTTTAATGGTTTATATGAAATGGTTGGAATAGACTTACAAGCTCTAATTTTGGTATGATGCTACCAATGATTAATGACTACTTAAAAAGTCTCCTGGGTAAATGGTTATGAATGTGTAATTGACTTTAATTTTGGCTTAAAGAGGGTTGTATAGAAAAGTCGTGGAAGGTGGAGGTCACGGGGGGGATCAATACTAGAAACTCATGTTTGCTGATGTGAGGTTTGGTCATGGTGACCATGTGCATGATGTCACACTTTATATTTTTGGAGATATACTTGTCATCTTAGGTTTTCTTCGATTCGTGCGGCTAACAGGCATCGAGGCCCTTTCAACAGTGGGAGTTGAACCCATATAGCCCATGGGTGGACATTTAGGATGGTAAAGCTACATGGTCCAGGTTAATATTTTAAATGCATGCTAAACCTTGTTCGCTATCCCAAAACGATATATATATATATATGTATGTATACATGTGATTGCATATAGTTATTTAATTTGGTTTTGAATGTTGGCATTATTTTATCTTTATCTCTGAGTACATGCTAGCGTTCACTCTGCTAATCATCTTCGGGCGTTGTATCCTCACGTGATGCAGAAACCGACCATACAACTATTCCTCCTACTTAATGACTTGGATTCGGGAACAACTTTGAGTCAGATTGAAGTGGTGAGCTTCCATTCACTGGAAGACTTCATTTCATGTTATATTCTTATTTTTATTATTGCTATTTTTTGAATTTTGGTTTTAGCTATGGTCCTAGGAATGTCCCAACCGCATGTTTATTGATTCTGGTTAGAGGCTTTGTCAAACTACTATAGGTATGTGCGGTATCAGTATCAATGTTAGCCTTGGTATTGATATTGGCTTTATGGTTGGCACTGATTGGATAATTGGTTGAGGTTGTTGGATTATGATTATAGACTTTATTTAATGTCTTTGAATTATGATTGTTTTATCTTTTTATATGTTCAAAATTCATCTGACATAGGGTACAGGGTGGTTACAGTTAGGTATTGGGGGTGGTCTCCGGTCCTGGTTGAACTTGAGATGCCCGACATTACTAGGCCCTAGTTTGAGTCTTGTCAAGACTTGAGATGGCAAAGGATTAAAAGATACGAGGTAAATTCGGCAAGACATGAGCAAACACATGCTTCCAGACAAGCCTTGCACCATATGCCTTAGGGTTGTGCGATAGGCCTTGCCCCGCACTCCTTGGGGTCGCGGATTAGGTCATCTGACACATGGGCAACCATATGATACAAGTACGACCACGAGGATGGACGTGTGAAAGTGTAATGAACCCGAGGCTTGGAGTTGTTCAAGAAAAATGCAAAAGAGGGTCTAAAACACACACCAAAACTGAACCTACACTACACTCTATGGGGGGCATTTTGAGTTTTTTTATTAAAGGGCCTTTTGATCATTTTGTATTCTATTTGTAAACTAGTACAAATATAACATTATAGATCATTTTGTGGTAGATTATTCATGATATTTTGAGTGTATAACACTTTGGAACACAAGTCCTCTCTCCTTGAGGCATAACCCAAAATTAGGTCAAGAGGAGTGTGAAATCACACTTGTTAGATTCTTGCTTGAAACGTTGGGTGCTAGAGGAGGTTGATGTCTCTCTCTTGTGTCCACCGAAGAGATATGTATTTGTTAAGTGTAGTGTTAAAGTTCCAAGTGTTGAATAAGCTCTTGGGTTCTTAAGATTATACCTTCACTTTGTCTATTTATCTATCCCTTTGCTTCATTGTAATCGTGTAGTTTGTGTTGTTGTTATTGTAACCATTTGGTTGTTGTTGTTTCACATTGTTATTTTTCTTCTTGTTCATCATCTTATATTTGGTTAACTTAGTTTGGGTTGGCTGAAAATAGGTGTTGTACACCTTGAATATTCTCATTCTTGTATTGTATTCTTGAATCCGAGTGTGGTCTCCAATCGGTCCTAGGATCCTTGTGATTTGTGGACTTTTTTTGGGGTGTGTTTTATGTCTTCCATGGTTTTATCATATCATTTGGTATCAAATATATCTTTGATTTTTTTTCTAACAAGATCAATCTTGGGATTGAAGTTGAAAAATAAAAAAAAAAGTTGAAAACTGAAAAATCCAGAAAAGAGAGCAATCTGTCCATTTTGTGTTCTTGGCCGAAAATTGTGTTTTTGTTGTGTCTTATCTGAGATTTTTACTTGTATTCGTTTTATCGAAGTGTTAGTTTTGTTCCTTACTAACACATTGAGTCTATATCTTGATTTGATCTTGTATTTTGATGTTGTTGTTGTGAACATAAACTTGGCCATTGTTGTTGAACATTGTTGTGGTAGACTGTTTATGGCCGTGTGGTTTTTCCTTGTTGTTATTAAGCTTGGCCGTGGATGTTGTTTTTTGAAGTTGTTGTTGAAAGGTGGAACTTGAGAAAGTGTTGATTGAAGTGTGAGACCAACTTGAACCTTAGACTCCAAGATTCAAAAATTTTTGTTCTTGGTGTTCTTCACCAATCTTCATCTTTTATTGAAAGAAAAGTGGATGTTAGATCTGAAACGTTGTAGGAAAAAGGTGTAAAGTTTGTTAGTCTTGAAAGACTCCTCAACCACCAAAGACTTTAACAACCACTTACCAACAACTTTCCATGAATTAATGGCCATGTTTTGAGGAGAGAGAACAAAGAAAGTCAACTCTTCCTTTTTATTTTGAAAATTGAAAGAGGATTTCAAGACTTATTTTTCCCTCCTTAACTAATTCCTACAACTTTAAAATTGGACCAAGACTTGACATTGGAATATAAAATTGTAGAAACCACAACCAACTGAGGGCTGCCACATCATTAAGTTACTGTTCACACATCGATTTTGGCTCAAATTTTAGATTTCTTAGTTTCTTATTTGTTGATCCTTCATTTTGTTTAATTGATCCTAGTACTACTTGACAAACTAGTAAACTTCTACTAGGTTGTCACTTAGTTCTTGAATCCATTGTTCGTGTCTGCATTCTTTGTGTACTTTTCTCTTTTGTAAATTCGTTGTACCTTGTTGGTTCAAGTCTGAAACAAATTTTCTTTGAGTCAACTCAAACGAAAATCTATTCCAAACCAAGATGGAATCATTCCTTAATCTCTCACAAAGTACAAGACGACTTTCAACACTTGTGAAACCAAGTGTGAGGTAAAAAAAATCGAGAGTGAGAGTGTGGTGAGCCTAATTTCAGCTAACAAGTTTGTTTGTTTGTTTTTTTGTTGTCTTTATTAGGTCCTATGGATGACGTTACTTTCAAGGCTTCCCTTGAAGATTTCCACCTAAACCTTGAAAGACTACATCACATACTCGACTCCCCGAATCCAAAACCATTAATCCAACCTCCACTTGACTAAGGAACAACGATCCATCTTGAAACTAGAAAGACAAGAAAGAGAGTGGATGCCATACAAACCACTATATCAAAGGCTCACTTGTGATGAGAACTTGCCAAAGGTACAAGAGGGCTTCCATGACACACATCAAAGTGAAGACCGTAACTCATGTGAGTTACAAGGTACGGATTCAAGGTCAAATCCTTTTCAAGAAGGGGAGGATGATACAAGTATGACCACGAGGATGGACATGTGAAAGTGTAATGAATTCTAGGCTTGGAGTGTTCAAGAAAAATGAAAACGATGGCCTAAAGTACACACCAAAACCGAACCTACACTACACTTCATGGGCGGCATTTTGAGACTTTTCATTAAATGGACTTTTGGTCATTTTGTATTCTATTTGTAACCTAGTATAAATAGAACATTATAGGTTATTTGTGGTAGATTATTCATGATATTTTGAGTGTATGAAACTTTCGAACACAAGTCCTCTCTCCTTAAGGAACAACCCAAAATTAGGTCAAGAGAAGTGTAGAATCACTCTTGTTGGATTCTTGCTTGGAACGTTGAGTGCTAGAGAAGGTTGAGGTCTCTCACTTGTGTCCACCGAAGAGATAGGTATTTTTTGAGTGTATTGTTAAGGGTCCAAGTTTGGAATAACCTCTTGGGTTCTTAATATTATACTTTCACTTTGTCTATCTATCTATCCTTTTGTTTTATTGTAATCGTGTAGTTTGAGTTGTTGTTATTGTAACCATATGGTTGTTGTTGTTTCACATTGTTATTGTCCTTCTTGTTCATCATCTTATTATTGGTTAACTTAATTTGGGTTGGCTGAAAATAGGTGTTAACCACCTTGAATATTTTCGTTCTTGTATTGTATTCTTGAATCTGAGTGTGGTCTTCGATCGGTCCTAGGATCTTTGTGTTTTGTGGACTATTTTGGGGTGTGTTTTGTGTCTTCCATGGTTTTATCGTATCACTATACATCAACTAATTCCTTTTAATTCAAGAAGTGATCACGGGTACATCAAGAAATACCCCAAACATATTTTTGGGAGGAATCACGCATTATTTTGGAGGAGATTAGATAGGCTAATGGTTTTTATTAAGTTTAATTGTCTGTAAACTACCCACCTGTAAAATCTTCTACTCATATTTATTTGGTATGAATAACATTAACTTTGTAGTTCTATTGTGTACTATGAGTGGCTAAAGACCCTTATTTTGGGTTGAGGACAAAAGCATTATTGTATTTTGTATTCTCGAGTTGGTTTAAAGTTGAATTACCGCATGGGTTGTTCATCAACTCTTGTTTTTACTATTTTAATGCTTGGCCGACGTTAACATATATCTATAATCCTTTTGTGAACTCGAAAGGAGAATCATTAGGAAAGAATGAGGGGTTTAAGGAACAAATTTTATCTTTGTTAAATTAAGGATTTGATTGTGTATAGGATAGGAATATACTTAGAACTCCATGTTTGGTTTAAATACAGGAAGATAGCTAAATGCATCGAAATTGGATTATAGCATCCCTACTCAATGATGTAGTTGCGATATCTTTTTAGGTAGATGATTAGAGGCTCGAAGGATCATAATCATATTATCAACCCCGTGTATCAACAACATGATATACAATATAACCAATGAGAGAGTAATGATTTACATGATTGCAACAAGCGCCTTGACCCTAGAATTTTTCTCGATATTGATCACAACCTTGAAATGTTATTGTCATGTTTCATTATTTTTGTACATTATTAGTTTGTCAAAATTTCATAAATCATCTTGATATATCACCACACTTGTTCGAAATATTATTAGAGATTCAATTAAGCAAATTGCTAATCTTATAGTCCCTGTGGGTTCAATATCCAGCTCTTAAAGAGCCACATGTTACTTGTTAGACTATGTACACTTGTGTGTGCGGTAGGCAGCAATAAGGTTTTTGCATTGTTGTTGGGAACTTAAGAAATTTAGTGATTTTTTGAATTTTTTCTACAATAACATTATACAAATGTTGATAACTTGATCTTAACAGCTGATTTTGCAGGTCTAATTTATGACTCAAGCTAGCAAGTGAGAGAGAATTAGTTGAATTGTTTTTGGAGCTTGAATGAGCATTTCATCAGCGCGGGGGGCAGAAACTCTACAATCTCCAATTCAACACTTTCAGATGGCCGACCTAGTAGAAATTATTCCTATAGAAATGGCAACATCCAGGCCAGTTTGCAACGTGGCAATCCAACTTGCCAATAGTGTCACCTCTAGCATTTACAAACCTAATGCAAGAGGTCGATTTGAGCTCAAAAAAATATGGTGAAACTATTACACACCAACAGGCAGTTTACAGGACTCTCTCATGAGGATCTACAACAACACTTACAGAGTTTTCTTGAGATTAGTGATATATTCATTCCCATAGGAGTCTTATCTTACTATGTGAGACTCACCCGCTTCCTTTTTTCTGTTTAGGGGAAACAAAGAGGTGGTTGAAGGCTAAACCACCTAATTCCATCATTATTTGGGATAATTTGGCAAGGAACTTTTTGACCCATTTCTTTCCATATGGAAAGACTGCAAAATCTAGGAGTGAAATCTTGAGCTTCAGATAGAAGGATGGTGAAAATCTGTATCAAGTTCGAAAGAGGTTCAAGTCCATGCTTCGTGATTGCCTACACCACCATTAGACTAATAATGTTTTGGTGCATATTTTTATAGAGGGACTTGAGCCTAACACAAGATTCTTTTGGACTCAGTACCTGGTGGACAAGCCTTAGAAAAGACATATGATAAGTTGTCCACACTTTTGAATCGTACCTCATAAGGGAATCCTAAATGGAATACAAATGTTTTGAGAAACACCACAAATAAAACTATAGGATTTCTAGAGATAGACCAATTGATAGCCATTGTAGTATAGATTAACTCCTTGCAGAATCAATTGAACACTCAGTTTAATAACTTAAATTTAGGGCATCAACAATCTTCTGTGAATATGGTGCAACAAACTTAGACTTGGTGTGAGGTATGTGGTAATGGTGATCACTTAGTAGAAGCTTGTGCGGAAAATCTCGAATCAGTGAATTTTCTGTTAATGCCTAATGCCAGGGTAATTAAAATTTTGGAAACACTTATAATCCAGATTGGCGGAATCACCACAAACTTTTTGTAGGTGGAAATTAAGGGGAAACGTTAATTAGTATAGGAATCAAGCAGGGAATCAGAACCTTCAGCAATAGGATCAAAGTGACTGGTCTAATACTCAGTCAAGCAATATTAAGGAGATGCTGAAGAAGATCATAGCTAACCTACCACAAATGGATGATGACATTAAAAATTAATAGTTATCCATATAAACTCTTGAGGTTCAGTTGGGACAACTTGCTGGGGAACAAAACACTAGATCTTAGGGAATTCTATTGAGTGACACTAATTAAAATCCCAATTAGGTTAATGTGGTTTCTACTCGAAGTGGTAGATAGATGGAGAAATTAGAGCCCAAGAAAGAAACTCCCAAGGCAGTGGTTGGAGATGAGAAGCAAGTAGAGGCTGAGAAAAATGTGAATAGTGGAGTACTATAAAAAGTATGAAACTACCTCCCTTATTCCCAAAACAGCTGAAAAGGGAAAAAAGTGAAACATGTTTTCAAAAGTTTATTTACTTGTTAAATAGGTGCACATTAATCTTTATTTTGTTGATGTTTTGTAGGGAGTTCCTAAGTATGAAAAATACATTAAGGATATTATAATGAATAATAAAAGGTTGATAGAGTATGCCACTGTTGCACTTATTGAGAAATGTACCTCACAAATTCAAAATAGACTGCCTACAAAGCCTTAAGGATCTAGGAAGATTTACTATCCAAATCACTATTGGGAAGTTTATTAGCGCTTGGGGATTGTGTGATCTTGGATCCAACATAAATCTCATGCCCAATTCTTTGTTCAAGAATATGGGATTAGGTAGTTCGAGGCCCACTACAGTGATTTTGCAGTTAGTTGATCGCTCACTTGTTAGGACTGATGAAGTAGTTGAAGATGTGTTAGTGGAAGTGGGTTCACTTATTTTCCCTATGGATTTCATTATATTGGACTTTTATGTATATCCAAAAGTCCTATTTATTTTGAAACATCTATTTTTAGCTACTAGGTGTGCGTTGATAGAGGTAGTTATTGGGAAACTAACTATGCGAGCTTATGATAAGGTTGAGGTGTTTGATGTATACGCAGTAATGAAGTTGCCAACTATTTATGAGGAATTATCTTCCATCACAGTTATGAATCTTGAGTCGGATCTCCCACTTATTACTTCCAAAGATATCTTAGAAAGAGCTTTAGTGGGATATGACATCTTCGGGGATACAGAGGCTAATGATATGGTTCAGATTCTACATATAGAAAGTATTTTAATTTATAATTGAAAATTCAAGCCTCTGAAAAGTCCCTTTGGCCCTCCAGGAAAGCCTTCTATTGAGGAAGATTTGAAATTAAAGTTGAAGAAATTTCACCCACACCTCAAATATGGTTTTTTGAAGGATGATGATAACTATTATTATATCCGTAGGATTATCAGATGTACAAGTTCAAGAGGCATTAGCAGTGGTAAAAAGAAAAAAGAAAGCTATTGGGTGGCAAATGTTAGATATTAAGGGAATAAGTCTCATTTTCTTCATGCACAATATATCCATGAAGGAAGGTTACAAATTGAGTGTGCACATTAGAGAATATTAAACCTTATCATGAAATAAATATAAGAAAGAAGGTGTAGTTGCTAAATACATTCATCCTGGACCCTATTTTAGACAACAGATGGGTAAGCCCAATTTCAGACAACAAATGATAGTGTGTTCCAAATAAGGGGGCATGACGGTGATGACTAATGATAAGGATGATTTGATTATTACTCGTACAGTAATCAGGTGGATAATTTACATGGATTACCAAAATATTAATGATGCCACCCATAAGAATCATTGCACAATTTATTTCATTGACTAGATATTGGATAGACTTGCCGGGTAGGAATATTACTACTTTTTAGATGGATATTCTAGCTATATCCAGATAGCCATAACACTAGAAAACCAAGAGAAGGCCACATTCACCGGTCTTTATAGGATGCCTTCAGGCGGATGCCCTTTGGATTGTGTAATGCACCAGCCACATTCCAACAGTGCATGATGATCTTTTACGACATGGTGGAACACTTTTTAAGGATATTTATGGGTGATTTCTCTATCTTTGCTAACTTATTTGCAATATGTTTTAAGAATTTTGGCAGGGTCCTGGCGAGATGTTAGGAGACAAATCTAGTCTTAAACTGGGATAAAAGTCACTTTTTAGTAAAAGAAGGCATTTCCCTGGGCCATAAAGTGTCGCAGATAAGATTCAAAGTTGATCAAGCAAAGATGGAGCTCATAGAAAAGTTGCTACCCTACTGTTAGTCAAATGTATGGGAAACTTTCTTGGGAATACAGGATTCTATATGAGATTCATTAAGGATTTCTCAAAGGTATCTAGACCGATGTATAAGTTTCTTAAAAAGAAGTAAAGTTTAAATTTGGGGATGATTTTATTAAGGCACTTTATAAGTTAAAGAGAAAGCTGACGGAGTCTTCTATCTTGATAGTTTCTGAGTGGGAGCTCTTCATTTGGTAGATACAGTTATTTATTTCAATTATTAGGTGATTCATATGATATTAATGAGTGATATATATGGTATTTTATAGTGATTCATATTGTGGATAAATTATTGAGTGATTCATATGTTATTAATGAGTGATACATTTTGTTCACACTGTATCTAAAAATGGAGCAGTCATCCCCATCACTGGAGCTCATTGTTCCGGTGAACGAGTAGTGGTCTACTAAAAAATGATCCACTCACCACTTGAAATCCCCATAACAGCCTATCAAAAAAACCACCCCACCGGCGTCATCAATTATTGGATGATTCATATGATATTAATGGGTGATAAATTTCAAACTTCAAACAAATGTGTTACACATATTTCAGATGTATCACATAGTAATCTCCTGCCACCAAATAATAATTCAAATAATAATCAGCAAAGGTGAATCGACAAGTTAAAGTTGGTCAGCCGACCTTCTCCGATAAGAAACTCATTTCCATCTATTTTCTTTCCTTTACGTTAAAATTGTCCTGTTATTCGTTCCACACAAAATACACAGGTTCTTGCAGGAGCTCTTTTTTCAAACCGACAATTTATTAATCTATTGAATTTGAAGCAATTATACTAATGGATGCTCTATGAATTTGTCAACGACTGCTTTTGATAGTGCCGACGACCCAGTGATAGAAATTAGGGTATTGAATTTTTTTTTTTGAATCTAATTAACTCATTGTATAACTGATTATGCGTGATTTGCTGTACAGAATAAAAGAGAGTCTATTATTTCCTTAAATAAATATTTTTGTCAATTTCAAATGTATCAATTTTTTATATGTATCACCGTATAACATATGTATCACCATTTAAAAAATCTGGATAAAATATAATTAACAAAATAGTTGGGATTTTATGTAATATACTTAAAGATTCAGGAATTTATATAAGTTACCATATTTTGAATTGGTCATTTGGTGGTTATTCTTTGGCCCAATGATTATGGGTTTCCTTTTCTCTATAATAAATTTAATGTTTTAAGAAATATATGGGCTATTGATTATAATTAATAAATAAGAATAAAATGGATAAATTATCCATTAATTTTTAAAAATGAACATCTATTTTTAGTAAAATAAACAAGTATTGATGAACGAAGGGAGTACATACACAAAATTAACAGGTAGTTGATTAAGTCCAAAACTATTTGATTGAAGGCTCTTGCACTCACTTTATTACCGAATGCAGAACATTGTCCTTTCCTAAGAACAACTTTTATTCACTAGTTTATTAAACTTTTTTGAATAACTGCGGTGTTCAATCTGTTTGCCATACCTTAACTAATTTCATGATACCTGTCATCTCCGCTAGTAACATGTACCAGAGAGCTCTGTAAATACTTTGCATAAGTGGAATTTGAATCTAGATTTTAAAGTTAGTTTTTGGACACATACCTAGACTTGAACTCGATGCCTAACATTTGGGATCTTTATTTACCATTGAGGAGTTCCCATTTTGAAAAGGGAATTTTCCTTTTTGTTCGATTACACGAACCAGTTCAACAATGGAGCATCAAAGTGTCACAAAGAAGCAACAACATGAAAGAAAAAGAGAAACGCCAAAAATATGGTTCACACAAGTGTAATGCGTATCGCATAACAAGGCAGAAGATCGCACAAGCGAACAAGACTGGAAGTGCTTACCAAGTCGGGACTAAGCGATATTGGCTCCAATTATGCGTATTATGTAACTATTGTTCGAGCTGTCAATCACAATGCACAAGTGGACAGTAAGTAGCGGAACCAAAAAAAATTGGAGCCAACATTGCAAGCTTAGAAGCAGTTTTGCAGCTCACATTTCCTTTTTTTTTTTCTCATACCAAAAGTTTTCCATACCTTGAGCTTGAACTCGAGACCTCTGGTTAACGGAGGAGAAACCCATCCGTTGCACCACATTCTTTGGTGGTAGCTCACATTTCCTTTATGCGAGCCAGATAGAGCTCACATTCTTTCTTCAGTGGCAATTTTATAATTATCGTGCTGTGCATTACTAAAAGGCAATTGTTTATTGCAAAGGAGCCTAAAATGTCCGTCAACTATGCGAAATGATGCAAAAATGTCTTTCGCCTACCTATTAAACCTAAAATACCTATTCTATCCATCTATTTGGCCTAAAATGCCCTTACGTCTACCTATTGGGTCTACTTTACCTTTTTATATAAGAAAAATTTATATAATACCGCAACTTATCTTTATTAAACTACATAAAAATCGTATAATGTTTATTAATATTAACCAAATAAATAGTGCATAATATTAATTTTTCGTCATTCTAAAATTGATCTGATAAATAAAAAAGAAAAACAACATAAATAACCATTTTTAAAAAAATTATTACATATACATAGCCATATTAGTTGGTTGTCAGATATAACAAATAAAATATTTACTTTTATAACAGATTCTAATAAATAGAAAAATAATTATATATTAAATTTTCATATTTCTTATCTATTGTCTATTTTTATGGAAGCCTTTGTTCATTTATTTTATATATACTATATCAAAATTGTATATTTTTCATTTCTATTGCCTGCTTTTATGATGCCTTCATAAAAATATATGATATATTTATACCATAAAAATTCATGGTATATTTATATATTATACAAATTTTATTTATATCATAAAAATAGATGATATATTTATACCATATAAATTATATTTATACCATAAACACATGGTATATTTTAGGTATAAAAAGTTTATACCATGTAATATTGAAATATATATTTATATTTAATAAATAATTTTCTAACAAGAAAAGTACTTCCGATATGATGAGATATACCATGAAAATTTATCCCATAAATTATATATAAAATATAATAATAATCTGATTTTGACATAAATTATATTTATACAACAAAAATACATGGTATATCTGTACTTCTAACATGATAATTTTTATTCCATAAATATTTATCCATACAAATTTATGGTTAACCTATTACATTAGAATTAAAAATACATGATAATAAAATAATATTAGATTATTAACATACATGAAAACAAAATGAAACATACATAAGCAAATAATGAAATACTTAGTTTATTAAAAAATGTTTGAATTTTGAATATAAGAGAGAGAAAGATCTGTAAGCAGAGGTTATCTTTTTTCACTTTTAATTTGAAGATTGAAAATATATCTCTTAAGTTAGGGTGAATTGATAATTAGTTATAATATTAAATTAGGAATATTAATTAGTTATAATATTAAGTTAGGGTGAATTGATAATTAGTTATAATATATATAACTTTTATTTTTGTAATATTGATTAAGTACTATTATTTATGTAATTAAGTTTTAAGGATGACCTTTTCACGTAATTTACCTAAATAAAGGGCAAAATATGTTCAATAGATAGATGGAAAGGGCATTTTAAGCCCAATATTTAATCCAAAAAATATTTACTTTTATAACAGATTCTAATATATAGAAAAATAATTATATATTAAATTTCATATTTCTTATTTATTGCCTATTTTTATGGAAGCCTTTGTTCATTTATTTTTTTATAAACTACGTCAAAATTTTATGTTTTTCATTTTTATTGCGTGCTTTTATGACGCCTCCATAAAAATATATGGTATATTTTAACAACAACAACAATAACATACTCAGTATATTCCCACATAGTGGGGTCTATGGAGGGTAGAGTGTACGCAGACCATACCACTACCTCAGGTGAAGTAGAGAGGCTGTTTCTGATAGACCCTCGACTTAGATATATGGTATATTTATACCATAAAAATTCATGGTATATTGATATATTATACAAATTTTATTTATATCATAAAAATACATGATATATTTATACCATAAACACATGGTATATTTTATATATAAAAAGTTTATACCATGTAATATTGAATATATATATTTATATTTAATAAATAATTTTTTAACAAAGTACTTCCGGCATAACGAGATATACCATGAATATTTATCCCATAAATTTTATAAAAAATATAATAATAATCTGACTTTGACATAAATTATATTTATACAATAAAAATACATGGTATATATGTACTTCTAACATGATGATTTTTATTCCATAAATATTTATCCATAAAAATTTATGGTTAACCTATTACATTAGAATTAAAAATACATGATAATGAAATAATATTAGATTATTAACATACATGAAACATACATGAGCAAATAATGAAATACTTAGTTTATTTTAAAATGTTTGAATTTTGAATATAAGAGAGAGAAAGATTTGAAAGCAAGGATTAACTTTTTCCACTTTTAATTTGAAGATTGAAAATATATCTCTTAAATTAAGGTGAATTGATAATTAGTTATAGCATTAAATTAGAAATTATAATTATCTTTTTTGATTTTTTTAAATGACTATATATATATATATATATATATATATATATATATAAAACATGTCCAATAGATAGACGAAAAGGGCATTTTAGGCCCAATAAGTAGGTGAGAAGGACATTTTAGGCCCAATAGGTAGACAAGAAGGGCATTTTAGGCCCAATAAATAGACAGAGGGCGTTTTTGCACTATTTTACGTAGTTGAAAGGCATTTTAAGCCTTTTTCCGTTGTTTATTTTAACATCATTCATTCAGCTGTTGTTGGAATATTCATACTTTAGAAGCAAGTAATTGAGCTTGATGAACAAGTATTGGATTTGTATTGTAGATTTTGTATTTTCTTTTGAATAATTAATCTATGACTAATATTGGAGATAATGTTGGTATACTTTCTTTTCCCTTAACTATGAATAGCTAAATTCCATATCTAGTGGTATGTAATGGTGGGTTAATTAGTGATGATTTACTTCAATTAATGGCTATTGATTTTTAATCTAGTAATTTCTTCATGATTTAATTGAAATTGGAGGTTGCGAACATCAATTGTATTATAATGTGTGTCTTGATTGAGAAAGAGGATAAGGATTAAGAGACGAAATCACTAGCAAGGACTTGAATGAAAGTCATTTAATAATTATTGCTAGTGTTTTTAAAAGCGGGGACGTAAGGCGAGGCGTTTTACCTAGTATAAGGCAAGACGTAAGCGCTGAGGTGTTGGGGAATAAGCCTTGAAGATCTCTTTAATTTTTTATATTTTATAAATTAATATAATTATAAATAATATTTTATTAAAAAATAGTACATTATTAATCAACTCTCACCTTCTTGTAACTCGATCAATATATTTACGCACTTATATACCATATATTATATTTTACAAGAGAGCAAAAAAGTAAATGACTTAAAAGCTCGTCTCAATGCTATTTGAAAAGAACTAAAAGAAAAGAAAGGAACTAGGAAGAAGAAAGTACATTCAATATCTTCTTGAATAGCGTCGTCGTCGATAACCACTGACCAATACATTTGAAAGTGTGACTTTTAAGTTTTCTTTTGCTTTAGATTTCAGTATTTATCAATCATATATTTTAGTATGAAGTTTAAATTAGAGATTTAATAAGAAAAAAATATTTTATGTTGTAACTTTCTAGGCTTTCGATACTATTGCCTTCCCTCAATACCTTAGGGCATTTTTTGCTATACCTCGCCCTAAGGCAAGCCTCAAGGAGAGCTCCATGCTGTCTTTTAAAATACTGATTATTGCTAGAGATAGGGCAATTAACTTGAAGATTATTATTGGGCGAGTTGAATACACCTTGGGGTTTGAGAAAGCCCAAGGTAAAATATGTTTGTGGATTAAGAAATCATAAATATAGGTGACAATCTTTCCCGTATCAATAGTGATTATGAAGCAAGTCACACCTCCTTATTACACTAACTCGATCTGATCAAGCACATCCCTAAGTTCCTCTTTATTTGATACAAAGTCGATGAAGTGTTAAATCAAATGATACTGTTAGATAATCTAGTTCTTTCACCCTCCATTTTTAGTTATAGAATACACAAAAAATTAGTGAATTTTAAACTAGTAGGGTCAAAAGTCCAATCCTATTTCCTTTAGGATCGACCCCTACTCCGAGTAGGGTAGCTATAGTAGTGATGATCGTGTACACTCGTTCTGAATTGAGGAGTGGGTTTGAACGTTTCCAACACCTGTGATATTGACCATACAACTCCAACACAGAAAATTTGAGTATTTAAAAAGAAATGATGTATCTCTTGAAGGAACTAGAACTCACTATCATATACTATCTCTTAAAGCGATGTCCACCCTTTGATCGCTGAGGTGAGATTTGAAAATAAGGAGAGTTTTGGATTAACTGATTTAATAGAAGCAAAGGAAGTTATAAGAAAATTTTATTTCTTTTAGTTTGTAGAAATAGCTATACATTTTTTGTAAAGATACGACACGTGACATAACTCAATCCTAAACACTAGCTCATGAGGAGACAATTGTTCAAGTCCATATAAGCAAACCACCAGTGCATTCTCCAATCGATGAGAAACTTTTACCTACCTTTAATGCCCCTTTTATGCCTGAGGCTCAATTGATGCGTGGATCGGAAACCCAAACTGGGATGAACCTAGCTCTGATACCATGTAAGAATATGTCACTTGGGTCTAAGTCAACCCATAAATATAGCTCATTAGGATAGGATTTTTCAAGTCTATATAATAAAACCCCCAATACATTCCCCCAATGTGAGACTTTTACCTACACTAACACTTTTGTTCTTGTTTGTTACATATTTTCCTATTTTTTCCTGTTTTGAAAAATAAAAATCAAATTGAATAGACGGTGAGAGGAACATGTAAAAGTCTATCTGTAAAACTTCACGATAGTATTCATTTCTTCCAAGTTATGATTAGAAGGGGTGATCTCTTACATACAACTTTTGTCAACTCTTCATAGGAGCAGTCAAACATTTATGTTGTTTTTACATCTATATCTAAGTATATTCATCAAAAGGACAAAAGTAATAAAAAATATGTGTAGAGAATTAAATGCCACAAAATTCATCACTGTTGTGATAAATAAGCGAGGATTTGATGAGATTTCAATCCAATGACAAGCATAAATGCTATTTTTACCAGAATTCATTGATTATTACGAAAGGATGGATGAGTTTTTAAAGTTTATCTATGATATAACTATCTTTGTTAAATTCAAAGTCTTGCATTGTTTGATTGTCATATCTTGTTGATGTGATGAACAATAGAACAATTAAGTTTTTGTACTAAGTAATTGATGTAGTGATAATTGTTAGATATTAAACTGTTTATTTCATCTTTTGTGTACTAAGTTGATGTGCTTATTTACCAAGACTTTATGAAATACACATAAATCTATTCAAATATGTAGAGCGCTCTAATGTCAAGTATGAGAAAAATATGGGGTAGTTTCATCTTGAAAGACTCAGCTACAAATATATGATATTAGAAGAAATGCCAATGCATTACTAATTTAATGCTTTTAATTGAGAAGATTCTAGAAATTACATCTGTCAAATGAACTACAAAATGCTTTCCTGCAGAATAAATTTTGCTTTTTTTTTTCGGTTTCAATTGTAGATCCTGCTATAGTATATTAGGGGGCATGGACCATGCTGGGCCCAATATCAGGAAAAATTATAATTATATGGTGTAAAACATATATTTACAGAATATATCAATTAGTGGGTCATATTTGTTAAGGAGCCAAATTTTACAAGATAGTTTTGTACATCTTATTATGCATCCTCAGGTTAAAATCTATTAAGCATAAGACTAAAACTTTTTGCATAAAGTAGTGTATATGAGTGATAGATTATGCAGTCTTCAAGTTACTGCAAGAAAATAAATTGAGACAACTAGCCAGCTTGTTCAATCAAATAAGCAAGGAAATACAGGATAAAACAACACACAATGAAGGATGATCTAAAGAACTTCTTAATTGAAGCATAACAAAGGGTACAACAATAAAGATTTTGGCTAGGGTACATCACATATAGTGAAACAGGTAACAAATTAAGCAATAACAAGGAGGTAAAAATAAAAAGTTTCAAAGTTCCTTTGGTTACAGATTATGACTTTGGCTAAGAAAGAAATCTTGGTAAAAGTATGAGTTCAAGAATGACTGATGCTTGAAATATAGACATCTACCTTAACACGTGGCAATATGTTTGACGTATTGATCTATGTATGTAAAGTATGAACAATTGCATTCATTTCTTTAAGTTATTTTGGGCATACACTCATGTACAAGAAAATCAAAGACATCCATTTATCCATTGAAAAGATTAAATTATGGATCAAGATTATATTGATTGTGATGGTCTTGAAAGAATTTTCCTGCAGTTAAATAATGAAGAGTTTCTAGACTTTGAAGGTCTCTAATTAAGTACAACATTCATCAATAAAAACCTACAGGTCACAACATTAGAGACAACAACCAATGGATAAAATAACAAAAAAACAATAAAGGATAAAGTAGCAGGGTAGCATCTATGTTCTATAACAATGTAACGCCCCGATTTGTTGAATCGAAATGCTACATGGTGCTTATGAACCCGAAGAACCACAAGCTAACCCATGACTGATATATGTACCTGTAAACTACATAATATACATGTAAAATGCTAAAAAACATTAACAATGCGCCATAAGGTTCAACTGACTAGAATATCTTATAAACAATAACATCCATATAGGGTAGCGAATACCCAAAACAACTGAAGATGAATCTAAAATCTGAAAGCCTCTAAGTACTGTCTGAGTAGGGAGTTGAAGAAATATGTCTCCAACTAACTCTGTAAACTGAAAGCTAACTGAAATAATAAATAAAATATTATATCATCCTTAAATGAAGAAGACTCACTGCAACTCTGTATACTAAAATGCAACTGCTACTGCTGATTTGGAACTCGTGTCTCAGAACCTATGGTATAATATAAAAGAAAGCACCATAGCGCAAATGCGTCAGTACAACTGAAAGTACTGAGTATGCGAGTGAGGTAGACTAAATGCAAAAGGGATTACATGTATGATCAATGCTAACTAACTGACTAATATGAACGTGAGAGTGCAAATATGCATTCATAGTAACTGAAATTCTGATAACATGAATGACTGTGCTGATAGTAACATGACTGATACTGAAATTCTGATAACATGGATGACTGTGTCTGACAGTCTTGAATCTGATGGAACTATCTGAGCTCTCTACTGTAACTGAATTGATTGTATCTGATAGTCCTGGTACTGAAATCTGAAGAACTATCTAAGTTCTTTCACTGAGATTGAGAATGAAACTGTGGGAGGTAGTAGTTTAACTGACATGCCCCAAATGCGCTATAATAGTTGAGTTGGGGTCCAATCTGTGCCCCGATTAGAAGGGTGTCAATACCACGCCACTGGTAAGGACAAGATATGAGTGACCCTCATCTGGTAGGTACTTTAATGAGAATGGAGGGACCCTAATCTGACAAATTAAGCCACCTCATCTACCCTCAACTGACAGGTATTGATGTCTCAATCTATGCTGGCTACATAGTTCTGGGATGCAAGGATGACTGCTAAGAATCACACCCTCATCTAATAATGTGTTCCCCTCCTTGGGTTCACTCGGTGCTAACTTCTACTCCCATCTGAAGAGACTGAACATGATTAACTGACTGTACATGGACTGAGTAACTGACTTTCATTGACTGGCGGAATAGTACTACTATCTGAGAATTAACTGAGATCATGAGATTTCTGAGATTTCTTGAGTGACGTGACTGACTGAGTTCTATAGATCATGGTTTGACTGAGAGTATCATGATAACATGACATGGCTCTAGGAAAACAACTATATTTTTTGGGTACAAGTAACCCTAGGAATCGATGGAATAAAACTGACAGAAATGACTGACTTGATCATAAGAGTAGAGTCCACGATTTACAATATCATAAGTAAGGGATTTCACACTAAGCATAGTTCTCAACATCTTATACACAGAAAGGAAATTCATGCAACATGTATATACTTGCATAACTTCAATACCGTACTCAATCCATGTCACAACAATAACACATGTCAATAATGTTGAATTCATGTGGAATCATAAAGCATAGAGCATGGACTTGTCATTTAAGCACTATTAGATCATAGGACATGAATCCTATCATCCTAGGAATTTTATCAAACACTTTGCATGCATTTTTTTTGGCTTAGGTGTGTTCATGAATCTCACCATATTAAACCACCCAAAATTCATGGGTTTCAACTAACAAATACATATACTTTATGAAAACAACTTTAGATATCATCTTGAAATTTAAACAATAAATCATCAACAGGTATATGTTCATATCACAACAAGACAATCACTAAATAATATTTAAAACATGGTTCTTGAACTCTATGAATGAAAGGGATCTATAGATGAAAACTACGCATACTTTAATGGTGATGAAATTGTTGAAAGATTGGACCTTCAAGCTTGATGGTGCAGCCCTAGTTATTTTTCTCCTATCGTGCTCTTGGATAATGAACTTAAGATGTTAATAGGGTTATAATGTGATTAAGAGCTATAAATTTCATAAGGTTAAGTTTAAGGACGTGTAAGGAGTGTCAAAAGACTTAGTTTCCCTCAAAATAACTCAAAAATGAAGTGTTTTCGTCACTGGAATCCTAAGTATGCGTCGCACACCTTATCGTATAAGCTAGGGTGTGCGCCACACATCTTATGGCACAAGCTAAGGTATGCGTCGCACACCTTATGACACACTTTAGGGTGTGAGTCACACAACCTATGGTGATGCCAAATGGTATCTACAAGGGCACAAAATAGTACACAAACTCACAAAAACTATCCACATGTACAAGACATCAAACGGAAACAACAAACACCCAAACTTGAAAGATAAGGAGATAGATAACTTGACACAAAGAGAATATAAAATGTAGCAACTAAATAGTGTATCAAACTCTAAAACCTCTACAAATCACACTAACAAGCACCAAGTTCTTACGGGAACACAAGAGGAACTCAGTTCACTTAAGCACTCTCGTTTCTAGCCATCTCACAACACAAGTAGAACCTTTCACTTGTAAAGCTTAAAATATTTGGTGGTATACTCTCTTCTCGAGAGTAAATATGGTGTTCAATGTTATAAAGTAATTTTAAAATGAGCTAACTAAGAAAATAAGACTAAGGGGTTCCTACTTATAGTCTATTACAAAAGAGATGACAAATGACACCTTTACCATTAATGAAGGGGGTGGGTTTAGAGTGTATAAATGGGGCTGACTTGTAGTGTTTTTAAGGCACTCAAGGCATGTCTTCACAATTTAATACATACACTCTCTTGGATGAACTTAATACTTGCTCATCCGCGTCCATTTTCATAAACGCGCCTTATAGTCGTTGTAGTTCCCGAGCTTGGACAAGGCTTTGAAAAAATCTTCAAAAGGTCTTCAATTCCTTTGCAAATCCGAAACATGGAACTTCAACAAAAACTTGTAATCCTTATGCTCCTCAAAGGAATTTATCCTCAAATTTGCACTTTGCGAAACCAAAGAGAGGGAAAACAAACACACAATCCTCATAATAGGAGGGTTACTACTAGTACCACAAATTATATAGACATGCCAAGGGGGTACACTTTTGGAATACAACCAACAATCCTTTGTTATGATCATGAAAGACGTACCACAAGCATCACAAAGTACATGACTAAGATAAACATCAAGGAAAGAGGATTGCAATCCAAAACTATCACATATGTCATCAAGCCAAGGTTGTTCACATTTGGAATATACCAATGGGTCCTTTGTGTGTGACATGAAAAGCTTAGCATGAATGGCACAAAGAAAGTGGCTTTTGCCAATATCAAGAGATAAGGAAACTAAAATGGTCAACGTCGGCTTTACTATACTCCAAAGGTAAGACTACCTTCATCTTAGGTACCATAAGATACATTTGTTTCATTATCTCTACAAAGGAACTCATCAAATATATTGCCACAATTGATTTTAAGATCCAGCTCAACCATATATCACCATCATACAAATAGTAAAACCATCCACCAAACTTCCTACCACTATGCAATACAAATTCAAAATTAACATGGTTATCATCATAGGTAAAGAGGTAGTGTAGAAAGGAATCAAGTGTGAAGACACCTTATCGAGGGGGTACACTTTTAAAATTCAACCAAAAATCCTTTATTTTTACCATGAAACACGTAGTTTAAAAATTACAAAGGACAGGGATAATATAATCATCAAGGAAAGATAAGCATAAGCCTAGGCAACCCCTTTTCCAATCCACTAGTGTTCCGGGATCAAAGGGATGGTGTAACCAAGGATAAACACCGAGATTAACCAATCCTTTTACTAGGCTATCATCCAAGACTAAAGAGTTGTGTCCTAGAAGTCTTCTCTTAAGATAAAGCACACCTTTATTCAAAACTTTTCCAATAATATGATTACCTTGAGCAAAACTAGTAGAACGGTTTACATCACACAAGCTCAAAGGAATATATCCAATATCATGGTCAATATTACAAGAATGAACACTAACTTGAGGATTTTGAATCACATCACTCACATGATCAAGTAGTGAGCTATCCTTAAGAGCAAATTGACCAACATATGCAACAAGAAAACTACCAAGGAAAGATTCATGCTTTTATACACTATGTAAACCTGAAGCTACTTCACATTGGATACTAATATCCTTATCAAAAAATTTCAAGCCTAAGGAAGTGTAGAGTGTAGCAATTATACTGCGGTGTATGCCACGACAGTCCACTTATTTGGAGCTCTCGGCCAAGGATGTCACTAGCTCATTTTCCATGTTATCGTGTGGAATCCCTTTTTGATCCTTCTTTGATAGCATATGAACTTGAAACTGTACATAAGAAGGGTCAATGCTAGGCAAAGTGATAGTATATGGGTTAGTGAGTATCAAATATCCTTTGTGGGCAAATCCCACAAGAACATTTTTCTTTCCCTTTCCTATTTCACTACCCGCGGTTTCCCTTTCTCTTTCCTTTGCCCTCTTTTCTTCATATTCTTCTTGTATCTCACCCCTAAGTTTCTCTCCATCTTGAGGCTTGGCCTCATTCTTGTTGGATCCTAACTCTCCCTCTTTTTTCTACTTGGATGGTGTGTTTTCGGGTTAGTGTAGCTTGGGATGGAGACATTGGATTTAGTGGAGTGTAGGGTCTTTGAATTGAAGTATTTTGGAGTGGAGGATTCGGGTTTAGGGATGGAAGTTGTGTTCTAAGTCCTCCTTGTGGAACTTGGTGGAGTGAGGAACGGCTAGGTCCATCTTGTTCTCAACTTTGGGAGTAAAGATTGACTTGGTTTGTAGCACTTGATGGATACAATCTTTGGTGCAAGGTCACGGGAGTAATAGTAGGTGAGGTGTTTTGAGTGGTATGAGGTTGAGAAATCCTTTGGCTTTCCACCCTCTCCAATCTTTCACTCGTTGATGCCACATCTGAACCTAACTTCTCAGCATTTTCCTTCATCCTAGCCACACCTCGAGACAAAGTTTCAAGACTAGCTAAAAGGACATTCATAAAATTATTTTCCACGGTTGGGGAATTGGAATTTTTGGGTTCCATTCGCAATTGTACCTACAAAATAAGAAAACGTTAGTTCAAAATACGCTATACATTCTTCACACTAGGCTTTCTCACTTGGTCCTTCAAGTGTTGTAAGATGGCTATCAATCCTTGAGTGCTTAGGAATGAGTCTAATCTTGAGTTGGAGTGGATTTTGGTTAGAAGGCTCAAAGAAGTTTTGTACGCACTTGAACGAAAAACAACTACGAACTATAAATGATAAAAGCACCACAAGTAACACTTACACGAAAGAAGTACTCAAAAACTAGTTCACAACTTAGTAGGTTGTTACTAGTTGTCAACTAGTATAGGAGTCAATGAAAATGAAACTAATATAGAAAAGGAAAGAAACTATGGATGTCCAAGAACTTGAGTTTTTTTTTTGGTTGTTGGCATGGCCCACGATTTTTATTGTTATTTTTTTTCTTTGGTCATTGATATTGTTGTTGATGTGGAGTATAATGTTTTTAAGACATAAGTTATTTAATCTTGTTTGTTGGTGATGAATTTTTGGTTTTGGGGTAACAAGACAAGGCTTTGGATTCTCTTTCCAAAGTTCAAAAAGGTGTACATCATCTTTCACCAACTTGCACTAAAATGGCAAAACACCTTTTTGCCTTGTTTTTTCCCTTTCCTCTTTTGGCCTTTCTTGAAAGATGTTTTGACACTCTTTTGCTAGGAAAGCTTTTGGTAGGTCTTTGTTTCTTTGCCACTTTAGTGTTGTCTTGAAAGTAGTCCCAATACAACACAATACCTTACCTCTCTCTTACCATTTCAAATCAAACAAGGCATTTTATTGAATATTACTCAAGAACAACATGAGCAACAACAAGAACTCTTTGAACAATAACAATATCTAAATTGTCCAACCTTTCAACAATATCTTAATAAAGCTCAAATCTTGGACTTTCGACTCAAGTGTTCTAGGAAAACAATAAGATAACACACGAAACTACTAATACAAGTAAAATAACACCTAATCTAGATACAAATTCGGCCAATTAACAACACCACTTCGGCCAATACACCCAACCCATAGAATAACTTCTTTTTGTATGATTTTTGACCTTGGACACCTCTTCTAATGTTAGGAAACAAAGCTCTAACACTATAACACACAAAACACACAAAAGTCACTAGAAAACTAGGAAAAAATCTCGGCCAAAACAACAAGACACAATTTCGGCCAAGACAATAAGAATGGACAGATTTGCTTCTTTTTGGAATTTTCAGCTTTCCAACACCTCTTTCTTTTTTTTTTGATTTTTCGACTTAGAGAGCCCAAGATTAATAGTGTAGGAAAATAACCATCCTTATCTCTGATACCAAATGATACCAAATGGTATATACAAGAGCACAAAACAGTCCACAAACTCACAAAAAGAGTCCACATGTACAAGACATCAAACGGAAACAACAAACACACAAACTTGAAAGATAAGAAAATAGATAACTTGACACAAAGAGAATATAAAATGTAGCAAATAAAGAGTGTATCAAACTCTAAAACCTTTACAAATCACATTAACAAGAACCAAGTTCTTACGGGAACACAAGAGGAACTCGGTTCACTCAAGAACTCTCGTTTCTAGCCATCTCACAACACAAGTAGAACCTTTGACTTGTGAAGCTTAAAATGTTTGGTGGTATACTCTATTCTTGAGAGAAAATATGGTGTTAAATGTTACAAAGTGATTTTAAAATGAGATAACTAAGAAAATAAGACTAAGGGGTTCCTACTTATACTCTATTACAAAAGAGATGGGAAATGACACATTTACCCTTAATGAAGGGGGTGGGTTTGGAGTGTATAAATGGGGCTGACTTGTAGTGTTTTTAAGGCACTAAAGGAATGTATTCACACTATAATACATACACTCCCTTGGGTAAACTTAAGACATGCTCATCCGCATCCATTTTCATAAACACACCTTGTAGTCTTTGTAGTTCCCGAGCTTCGACAAGGCTTTGAAAAAGGCTTCAAAAGGTCTTCAATTCCTTTGCAAATTCGAAACGTGGACCTTCAATAAAAACTTGTAATCCTTGTGATCCCCATTCTTGTATCAATGGCATACCCATTCTAGTAGCCTTATGTGATTTGTTAGGCGACGCACTCCACTTCGTAAAGCCATAACTTCTTGCTCGGGTGTCAGATTTTGGGAAAATTGATATCGTTGGAAATTTAATTCAATTCTCTACAATTTTATGGGTCTGAATCTACCAAAATAACACATATAAATCAAGTTATTCTTGTTCAAAGATTATTCTTGCAATATCAAAGACTAAAACTTTATGGATTCAAAAACTCTTAGCTTGCCTTACTCTAAGTGACTCATATGAACATGCTTAACACATCATAAGATATCTTATCACTAGGATACTCATTGTAAGTCATGTACTCAAATATGAATGTAATACCCAGAGATTCTAACCAATAGTTCAACTATGACTCAAGCTCATGAGAAATAAATTATAGTGCTTTGGTTGTTTTCTGATCAAGGGTGATATGTATTAAGGCCTCAACGATGTCCTAGCGATTAGGTGAATCAAAACATTCCTTACCAAGTGAATTCTCGGGAAGGATATTGCTATATTCAACTTCAAATAAGTATATCTCTTGTTATACTATGAATTATTGATCTCATGACCTACCAAAATATAGATAATTGAATTATCTTTCTAACGATATTAATTTCATCCAAATAAGGGATCAAAGCTAAGAGTTATACCCATTTTACTCCAGCATGTCAGGCTGGAAAACCCAGTGACGAAATTTATGACAAGTCGTCACAAGTGTGACGACTTATCCCCAATGTCGTCAGCCTTAGGTAGATTTCCACCCCTTGTGATGACATTTGTGACAAGTCATGACAAGTGTGACGACTTATTACTAATGTCATTAACCTTAAGCAGAAAATCATAAAATCCATCATTTTATAATGATATTTTGTGACGACTTATCACAAGTTTGATGGCTTGTTACGAATGTCGTCAACTATTTTTTTTCCCAGCAATTAAGGCATATTTTTGCAAGGGTATTTTGGTCTTTTATCATCTTTTAGAGGCCTATATAAATATGAGAATCCCCGTCCAATTTCTTCATCCTCTCATCTAATTTTCTTAAGAATATATATTAGGGTTTCAATCAAGAAAATTTAATCATCCATAAATCTTCAAGATTTCTTCAAGAATCAAGTTCCTCATAGTGTGGGCTTCGAGAATCATTTATTACAAGTGCGGACAGAGTCTCAAGCACCAGAATTCAGCCAATTTCAAAGATTAAGATATGTGAGGTTTTGAACAAGAGCAATTCTTTCATTCTTGTGCCCAAAGCTTTGATTTCTATCATAGATTTATATGATTTTGCAAGTGGGTTTATACCCATATTACTTCATCATGAGATTATCAAAATATAAATTGTTCAAGATTTGTTATACATGATTATTTTACTATTCCCAATCTATGACTTGATATTTAATATTGTGAATTTCATATTTCTATCATGAGTTGATATTTCAAGTGCTTTCAAGATATGTGTCAAGTTTTAAGCTTCCTTATGACAAATTGGATTATTGAGTATATTGATTCATGAGATTGAGTTGTTATAATGAGTCTTGATATTTCTTCAAAGTTATTGATGTTGCCATGATTTAATGAATTGATACATTTTGATATTGAGAAAGATTGATTTGATTTGAGTCAATTTAGGAATCCATAAATTGATTATGATTTGATAAATGAGAAAGCGATTTGATTTGGTCTTCATGATAGACCCTTGTGATGTTTATGGTGGATTTCCTAACGTGTTCTGAGCTTGTATCTGGGAGTAGTATTTAGCACTAATCGAGAAATATGGTATTTCCCTAAAACTACGTACCACCGTAGGATTGATATTGATAATTGTAGGCCAGAGGCCGAGTATGAGATTGTGCTCACTAAATCTAGGTTGTACTCCCTAGCAAGAGTAAGACGCTCCCACCAATGTGGGGTTCTCTCCTTAGGAGGGAAAAACGTTGAAATCCATGTAGCTCACATGGTTTATGTCAGTTATAAGAACCTCCCATGTCCATAAGACTTGAGTTTCTTGAATTACCGAGTCACTCTGAGTCATGAGTTGAAGAGTTGAGCTATTTATGATGATTTATGAGGTTTTTATCATATGATTTATTTACTATGAGATTATGAAAAGTATGTTTCAGTCTATTTTAAGCCAAGTGAACCATCGTTGTACAAATGCATATTTTCATGAAATTGATGATGATATTTACATTGTTGCATGCACCCCCACATACTCAGTACAACCCAAAGTGCTGACCCACCTATTTTTCTATGGGATATATTTTCTCGTAATGTAGGTTCAGGTACTCAGCCGCAGTCGCGTTAGCGATATTCGAGTGCCTCAACTACGTTTCGTCAGTGGTGAGTCCTCATGGTTCGAGGACCGTGTCTATATATTTGTGATATCATTTTGTTGTTATGGTTTTTGGTACTGTTGATTCAGTTGGGGGTTTGTCCCAATGGCTCCTTGATTCTGATGTATAGCTTTGTCAGACTAGAGGGTTGGTATGTACAAATATTCAATATATTTTGGTTGTACAGTCTAGTATTCTCCAGTATTTCTATTGAACCCCATATGGTATATCTCTTTATTGTGAATGAATATTGTTAAATTAAACTCATTGAGGTAGTGTCTAGCTCCGAGGGTTAGCTTTGGGCTACCTGTAGTCCTAAGTACTATATGGCATCTTAGGATAAAATTTTGGTACATTACAATGAATCACAGGATAGGAGGTTTCATACATAGGTACAATGGTTCATTTCCTAGCTTAGAAACATACGACGTATTACAATATCTCCCCCTTGGGAACATTCGTCCTCGAATGAGACTGACTAAAATGGGTAGAGACGATTAACTAGAGTATGTACAAGATGTACACTACTGGAACATGATCTCATGAATGACATGACTAATAAGCTAAACATATCATACTGGATATGCATATCTGATGCATGAGTAACTGATTCATGAATGCATAACCGAGATTTCTGATAAATGAATTCTCCCAATGAGAATGCATATTTGATGCATGATTATACACTAGACTGATACATGAATGCATGAATCTATATGCAATGGTACTTGATACCACATTTATGATGAAACATGAGCATGAACTGATTACCAAGTTGTATAGAATACTGAACGGGAAATTGAATAAGCTTAAGTAGAACTGTTACCTTGAGCTTGATCTGGATTGGTGGAGAATAGGTGAGGATACTTGTTACTCATGTCTACTTTGCTTCCGAAGTAGCTCCCTCAGTGAACTGATTTCTCCAAATAACTTTGATTAGAGGGACTTCTTTGTTCCTCAGTCTATGAGTCTGATAGTCCAGAATTTCGACCAGAACTTCCTCATAGGAGAGACTCTTCTGAACATCAATGCTCTGAGTAGGTACCATGACTGATGGGTCACTTATGCACTTCTTGACCAAAGAGACATGAAAGACTGGATGAACTGAAGCTAGGTTTGAAGGCAATTTGAGCTCATAAGCTACCTTGCCTAAACGATTGAGAATCTTGAAGAGACCGACATATCGGGGATTGAACTTTCCCTTCTTGCCGCACCGCTTCACTCCCTTCATGGGGGAAATCTTTAGATAGACATAGTCACTAATATCGAACTCAAGATCCTTTCTACGCTCATCTTCATAGGACTTCTGTCGGCTCTGAGCAGCCCGAAGTATTTCTCTTATCAACTGGACTTTCTCTAAGGCGTCGAATACTAAGTCAGGACCTATGACTGAGGCCTCACTAACTTTGAACCACCTAATT